>OX451736.1:397567083-398881885 GCA_948472305.1 Vicia faba
GGAATCATGATCAGCCCTTGATCAAATGATGAATATCACTTCAAAATGTTGATGGTGACCAAAAATCTTAAAGTTTGACTGTATATAGGCCACAATGGACTTTTGTCCTAATATAGTTGATTTTCAGGCATTTGAGCAGTTGACTGAGCAAACCTGTTGTGTAGGGAATAAAATTTGTCATGGATAACCTTTAGGACATATTAAGGCCATGTAAAAAATTTGAGACCCTTGGAGCTTACACATCCTGATGAAAATTGAAACCCTAGTTTGAGGTTTATTACCTTAGGAGGAGGATTTGTCTAATCAATTCTTAGTCATCTTAAGGCAAGTTGAGGACCTCAATGGACATGTCTTGAGTAAAATGAGAGGGAAAATTTTGGGGTACAACAGGGATGATTCAGAATCACAAGATGAAGATTATGATGAATAGCATGCAAACGTGGCACTCATGGCCAGAACCAGCACAAATGAAGAAACATTAGAATGTGAGCTGACAGAAGATGATGAGTCAGACTCCGAAGATGAAGCTGAGGTAATTTCTTATCTTTCTCGTTTTCAACTTGAGTCTTGTTTTTCTAAAATGGTGTGAAAGTATCAAAATATTCTAAGTAAATACAAAACTCTGAAAAATAAGTTTGTAGTTACTTCTGAAAACTCTACTAATGATGAGCAAAATGTTTCTAATTTAAATAGAAAAATATTTGTTTTAGAAAAATCAAATCTAGCTCTCAAAATTAAAGTTTCTAGGTTGGAAGAAGAAATAATCTCTACCACACCTGTTATTGATGAAGTGATCAAATATGATAGAGCTTTTCAACATTTCCTAGCTAAGAGTATAAATAGAAGCAAAATGGATGCAATGATCTATGGTGTTATTAGCAATGGAAGCAGAGGCTTGGGATACTCGGGACCATTAAAGAAATTTGATGAGACTCTAATTATCATACCAAAACCTCCTTCTAAACATTTCATGCTTGTTGGCACAAAATTGAAATGTCCAGAACAAGAAGGTTTTGATACTACTGTAGCACAAACACAGACACAGAAGGAAACTTCTAAACCAAAGTATTATGTACAAATTTCACATGATTATCCTGTTGCACAAAAGTCCAAATGTGTCAGAACCTCTTAAACTGCTAACAAGAAAGGACCTAGAAAATGGGTACCTAAGGATCATATAATCAATGTTGCAGATGCCCTTGATAGAACCACTAAAACACCAGTTATGTTACCTGGACAATGGATGCTTGCAACACATGACAGGAAAAAGGCATATGTTCCAAGATTTGTAACTTAAGTCTCGAGGTGTTGTCGGTTTCGGAGGCAACCAGAAGGGAAAGATCATCGGCTCTAGAACTATTGGTAATTGTAAACTCCATTCTTTTAACAACTTAGTGACAATGGTTATGACGTTATTTTTAATAAAACGTCTTGTAATGCTGTTAGTCAGAAAGATGGGCCAGTTTTGTTCAATGGAAAGAGGAAGAATAATATTTACAAAATAAGATTATTATATTTGAAAAATCAAAATGTAAAATGTCTTCTGACTGTTCAAGAAGAACAATGGGTCTGGCACAAACATCTGGGTCATGTTAGCTTGAGAAAAATTTCTCAACTAAATAAACTTGATTAGTCAGAGGCTTGTCCAATCTGAAGTATACTCTAGATACTCTTTGTGAAGCTTCTCAGAAATGCAAATTTTCAAAAACCTCTTTCAAAGTTAAAAGGATTGCTTCTACTTATAGGCAATTAGAACTTCTTCACATTGACTTATTTGGACTAGTGAAAATTTCTTATGTCAATGGTAAAAAATATGGACTTGTCATCATTAATGATTATAGCAGATGGACATGGGTAAAATTCTTGAAACACAAGGATGAGTCACACTCTGTATTTTCTTCCTTCTGTTCCCAAGTGCAAAATGAAAAGGATTGCAAAATAGTCAGATTTAGAAGCAATCATGGTGGAGAATTTGAAAACAAAGATTCTGGAGAAAAATTGATTCATGGCACAGTCTATGTTTTCTCCTACCCTAGAACTCCACAACAAAATGGGGTTGTAGAAAGGAAAAATAGAACACTACAAGAAACGGCTTGCACCATGATCCCAGAAACTCGGATGGCTAAGCACTTTTGGGTGGAAGCAATTAATACATCTTGTTATATTCAAAATATAATATCCATAAGACCTATTTTGAGTAAGACTCCTTATGAATTATGGAAAAATAGAAAGCCTAACATTTCTTATTTCCTTCCATTTGGATGTATATGTTATATCTTGAACACTAAAGAGAATCTGGGTAAGTTTGATTCCAAGGCGCATAAGTGTCTGCTATTAGGATACTTTGAACGCTCTAAAGGCTTAAGAATTTATAACGCAGAATCACAAATCATGGATGAATCAATCCATGTCATATTCGTTGATAAGCTTGACTATGAAAAGTCAAAGTTGTGCGAAAAGCTCGCAAATGTAACTATAAAATTTGTTTAGCCAAAGGAGAGGATTCAAGAAGATAAAGAACCTGAAGCTCATTCTTCTAATATTGTTTATAGTCATTCTAATCAACCTCAACCATAAAAGAATAAAACCACATCCTCCCATCCTGAAGATCTCATTCTTGGAAGTGAAGATGCTCTAGTCAGAACAAGATCGACTCTCAAACCTTCTGATGAAGTCCTTCTGGGTTTAGTTTCTTTAATAGAACCTACATCTATTGAGGAAGAAATTCTAGATAAAGTTTGGATTTTGGATATGGAAGAAGAACTCAACCAATTCTCAAAAAATGATGTTTGGGATCTCATTCAGAAACCCAAAGGTTTCCATGTCATCGGAACCAGATGGGTGTTCAGAAACAAACTCAATGAGAAAGGTGAAGTTGTCTGAAACAAATCCCGATTGGTTGCACAAGGTTATAGTTAACAAGAAGGGACATGCTACACATAAACCTTTGCATCAGTTTCCTGGTTAGAAGCTATTCATTTGTTAGTTTCTTTTTTTGTAAATCATAACATCATCCTTTATCAGATGGATATTAAGAATGCATTTCTGAATGGTTATATTTCATAAGAAGTGTACGTCAAACAACCTCCTAGATTTCAACTAAAGAAATCACTTTATGGCCTAAAATAATCTCCTAGAGCTTGGTATGTGTTATACCCCAAAATTTTCCCTCCCATTTTCTTCAAGACATTCTCATGAGATCTCCTTTTGCTCAAAACCACTCAAGAGTTAACTGGTCAAAACCACCTCCTAAGCAAGGGTCTCCAACTAGGGTTTGGTTCTTCTCAAATAAAATTGGTTTGCAAGGGTCTCAAATTACTTTCATGGTTCACCATAGGTCCTCAATAATGCTTATGTTAAGTTTCAAGTCTTGCGTCACAAGTTTGCTCAGTCAATTGCTCAGATGGCTGAAAATCAACTATATTGGACAAAAAAAGTCAACTAGGGTTAACATACAGTCAAACTTCAATATTTTTGGTCAAAATAAACATTTTGATGTGATATTATCATTTGATCAAGGGTTGGTCATGATTCCTCAAGTAAAGCCCTCAAATCATCAAAGGTCAAAAAATTGACAAATTAGGGTTTTGACTGAGGATGACTGATCATTGATTTTTGGCCTAGTGCATGACCTAATGGCTCGAGGCATGATATCAAGAGCTCAAATACAACATCTTGACCTAATTACATGGCTCAGTACATTTCTAAAGATACAAGTGATTGATAGTTGAAAAATTGAATCAATTGATGAAAAGTCAACAGTCACACAAAAGTCAAACTTTGACTTTTTGGTCAACATTAAAATTCAAAAATCAAGAATCCTCAAAACATTAAAAACTATCAAACTTAATCATCAAGAATCAATAAAGTCAACAAAAAGTCAAAAGTTGGAAAATTTTCAAACACTTAGAAAAATTCTAAGTGTTTTTGTTCTTAACGAAAGTCCTTACTTCATAGCCATTTTTCACTAAGATCTAAGTTAATTCAAAGAAAACTTTCAACATGAAAGTTGTATGGATTGATGAATTCTACAGCTTTGTCAATGTGGGATAATCCTCAAAAAGTGCTTGTATTAAGAGATATAAGCCCATGAAGTTATGATGTTTTTTATCGAACACTTAGAAAAAGTTTCTACAAGTTTTGATCAGTTTTTTATCCCAACTTCTTGGCTAATTTCCACAAAGTTCCCCTTTGATTTAGCCAAAGTGATCAACATGAAAGTTGTAGACAACGTTCAAGCTTTCCAAAATGTCAAAGATCATAAAAAGATCATGATTGAGCTAGAAGTTTCGAAGAGATGAAGTTGGGTATCTAAGGTTGCATTATGGGTCATTTTTGTTACAAGTTTATTACCAAATCTTCAAGCCATGCTGCATAATCTCACTTTGCAGGCCTCTAAAACTCCAAATCTATCCATAATCAGAAGATTGCACCCACTTTTGAGCCATTATTCAAGTGATTCAAGCTTTGTCCAAGCTTACTTGCCATTTAAGGGAGAAAGGTCGCATTTCCATTCTTGTAAAGTGACTTTAATCACAAAGTCCACTCTCCTTGAGCCTTTCAATTGTTTCTTCTGCACACACACAATGTCAAAACCAGAAGCAATATCTCTAAGCCTGTCAACCACCCTACATTGCATTGGAACCATGTTCTTCAAAATTACTTCAAAACTAAGCAACCAAACCATAACATGCTATATTTCAAATCTGATCAGCCCTTGCCCTCAAACCTTTTTTCTAAAAATAGAGAGATCATTTTCAATCTAACACACGATTTCACAAGCCCTCAAACAATCTCAAACTCAGAATCACCAAGAAAAGTCCATTGTTGCAAATTTGAAGCTTCCAACAACCAACTTCAAATCCACTCGTGCATTTTCCTTTTTTATCATTCAAACATCATCTATACATCATATAGAAGCCATCCATACCCTTGTTTCATCACTGTAATATCATCTTCATCATACACGATTTTCACTTTTCACACTTGCAAGTTGACTTGGTTAGAGATATCCAGAAGTTCTAAGCACCAAGTTAGCACCCAAAAAGCTTCCTCAGGGTCCAAACAAGCTCCCCAAATCATCATTTCACCTTTAGAAGTCGTGTAGAGGACATTGGACTTTTCATCAAGAGGTAAGTTTTCTCAAACTGTGATATCTTGATACAAGCATCATTTGCATATATTTTCTAAAGAAAAAATGTAGATATCATGCTATTGAAGCTAACCATTTCCTTAGTTTTCATTAATTTTGCTTATGGAGTGAGAATCAAAGCTCTGACCAGTTAGGGTTCATTTTTGGTACTGAGTAAAATTCTCTTTATTCTTTGAGTTTTAGTGAAAATAAATGCCATGGATGAATTCTTGGTAAAGTTTCAACCAAGTTTGGTGTTTACACTTTTCAAAATGGTTGAGAAATGAAGCTTTTACAGAATAAAAAATGTCGTTGTTTTGGTCTGGCACTAGGAAGAAGAGGAAGTGGGAATTTCAAATTTGCAAAATAAGTTCATATTATATTTACTGGGGGGCGTTTCATCACCGGATGAAACAGCCACCCCAGTGATAAAACAAGCGTGCGTTAATGTGAGAGACATGGGTTCGAGCCTTGGTGGTACCCTTGTATTTTCCACATATTTGTTTCTTGCATACTCAATACGAACAAGTCAATGGTGCGCGTGGTGTACCTCACACCTTGACTTTCAGATTTCAAAAGGGCCAGATCCAACGCCCCAAGATACATGACCATGATGCACCTTCTAGAAGTAAATCACAGGGAATCCTTAAACATGCGCTTGAGCTCTTATCTGTCTTGTGCCTTTTTTATTTTTGCTTCTTCTCACCCCCGATTTCTTTTACAAACGCAGACCCATTCTATTACTTTATTTTTATTTTATTTTCTGTTTCAAACAAAAAAAACTGGTTGTTGGGCCTAACCTTTCTTTTTCTTCTTTTCATAACCCTAATTTGCTTATACTGCTGGCCCATTTTAATTTTTTTAATTTTATTTTAGTTAAAAATTTCTTTTTTTTTTTAATTAGTTTTATTTTAATCAACAAAAATCATAAAATCATAAAAAAATTAGATTTAGGTTTTTTTTAATTAATTAATTTAATTTTCATAAATAAAAATTAAATTAATTAAATTACTTTGTTTTTATTTTCATAATTAATTAGTAGATTAATTAAAAATTAGGCTTTTACTATTATTTTACACTATAAATTATTTTTCTAAACAAAAACACCAAAAATACTTTTTCTAAACACTTAGAAAATGTTTTAGGGTTTTGACATCTTTTCTCTCCATCATCTCTGCACGTTTGCTTATTTTTCGCATTTATATAATTATGTAATTGCTCAAAAATCTTGTAATAGATAAATTAGGGTTTATTGCTTTTCCTCCCCCATTCATAAATTTGTACCCCCACTCCCGAAATGTTAGAATAGCGTAGGACATTTAGTTTCCGCAATTTACTGCTTTCCTCATTACTGTTAGTAATTATGGTTTGTATGGCAAGATTAAAATCAATCATTAGAAAACCTAATCTCAAAGATAAATACTTGAAATCAAAACACTTCACACACGTGCACCTCTAGGGTTACCCTCACTTGTTGCTTCGGATTTAAATAGTCATGTCCCTCGAATGTAAGATGCTTTAGAAAAAACCCTCATTGAAAAGATCATAGTCCCTCGATGACCCTTCAATGTTGCCTTCGGTAAAAGATCTTAGTCGCTTATAAAAATTTCTAAAGCGTCCTATAAGTTGCCTTCTATGACTGTATGATGACCCACGCATGTCCCTCACATCCAATGATAGGGCTTCCTACTAACTAATAGTAAAGTAGAACTATATAAAGGAGGAGGAAAATAACAAATACTTTTGAGTAGGTAGGTCGCTCGTAATCACTTGCTCACAAACTAAAACAATATTCACACCTCACTCTTTCAAAACAACTACTTTCAAAATACTTTATAAACACCTTTGAGAACTGATACAACGGTTATTATAAAGAAAACTACCTTATATTGGCATCTTCAAAACACTTTTCATAAAATAACACTCTCTTTCATAAATATTTTCAAAACAAACATTTTGTATACATTATCAACGATACGAGAATCATTACAAAAATTGTCGTACTTAGGCATTCATTTCTGAAATATTTGCAAATATACACAAACACAAAGAGTTTTTTAAAGTGAGCTAGAAATTAAGAGCTCATAGATAACTACGAATGAAAAGGGTGCTAACACTTTCCCTTTTCATAACCTACCCCCTTACTCAGAAAATTCTCAAAGGTCTTTCCTGTTCTTTTCACCCTTTCCTTTATTGGATAAAAGAAAAGTCAGTGGTGACTCTTGTTATCCGCAACATTTGTGATAAAACGCAAAAACCAAAAGTCAATTCTCCCACCGTATTACAGAATTGGTGACTCTGTTAGGGAAAAAGAACTAAAAGTGGGGTTACCTTAAGAGCTAGATCACCTTTATTGCTTTACTTGTTTGCCATGTATGCTTTATATTTCGGGATATGCTTGGATTTATTTCATGTATAGATCCTATACCCGGATCTAGGGGAATTTTAGGTAAGTAGCAATAGATCGTGAAGACTGTATGGCGTAGACCGATATGGTTGAAATGATGGCTACGTTAGTGCGACACATTAGTTGGTGCCGATGTCCCTTGAGTAAGTCAAGGAGAATGTTAGGCTGTCGCATGGTGTCATAAGCACTTACTAACCATAGAACCTTAGTTGTCACAACTTAGTCATTATGAAGTAGTGAGATAGCCGACTTTGGTGCAGACTAAAGTTGGTTGATACTCGATACTACACTCATTGAGATTGGACTCTCGAGATGGGTCTCAATTCAGATGCTTGTGCTGAAACAATGCCTGAGAGAAAGATTAGTGATATTGAGGCCCCTAGAACCATGTTACTTCTTTTAGGACAGGTTGAGCCAACTAAAACTTCAAGAGGGTACTTACCTACAAACTCCATACAAGCTTAAACCTAAGGCCTTGTGCGTTTGTTTTTGTTTTGATAAATTGTTCGAACATGACAACATAACATCATGACATCATTACACATGTCATTTTCACTAACTATTTCAAGGACCTGGGGATTTATCTTTGTTCTGTTTTGTAGGTTATGGCCCCCGCTCGCAGAAATACTATTCGGATTAGTTTTGTGAGGATACCTTCTCAACTGAAGGAGTTAGTGTCAAGGGTACCCTAAAATTCTCCATTCATAAAAAGGCATGGTCGACTACTCAGTTTGGTTACCTTGGGCTTTCAAGAAGATGTGATGATGTTCTATTTCAGTTCTTTGACCCTACAAATCACTGCTTCACCTTACCCGATTATCAGCTGGTACCAACAATGGAAGACTTTTCTCAATTACTGGGAGTACCTGTTCTCAATCAAATACTTTTCACCGGTTTAGAGAAAGATCCATAACCTGAAGAAATTTCTGCAACCTTACATCTGGAGCAGTTTGACGTTGTATCAAATTGGGAAACAAGGAGCGGAGTCAAGGGTTTTCTAGCTAAATTTCTATTAGAGAAGGCTCGATTATTTTTGGATGCTATGAGTTTTCAAGCTTTCGAAGAAATCTTGGCTTTTTTTATCTATGGTTTGGTGTTATTCCCTAATCCAGACCAACACATATATGTGAATGCCATCAAAATATTTCTTTCTCGTAACCCTGCGCCTACCTTGCTCAGAGAAATGTTGCATTCTCTTCACACTCGTACTATGAGGAAGCGAGGGAATCTTATATGTTTCATACCTCTTCTATCAAGGTGGTTTATTTCTCACCTTCCCCGATCAGTAATGAAGAACGAACAAGATTTGAGGTGGTCGCAAAGGATGATGTCTCTCTCTCATTCAGATATCTATTGGTGTTCCCGACCTCTGGAAGATGTTACTATCATTAACCGATGTGGGTAATTCCATAATGTTCCACTCCTTGGCATTAGGGGAGGTATTACTTACAACCTCTCTCTGGATCTACCATAATTTGGTTATGCTCGAAGAGATGGTCCTTATGACGCACTTATTCAGGGTATCGTGTTCGACTACGAGAATGATTTTCAAGGTTATCGTCAAAGGTTTATATGTGCTTGGGGAATGGTAAACAAGATTGATAGCAAGAATTTAGGATAAAAGAATTCTATCCCTTTGAAGCCCTATCTCAAATGGGTACGAGCTCGCACTCAAAAACTTATGATGCCATATCCAGTTGTTCTATCGGTGATCTTAGATCCTGTTGTCGAAGGAGACATTTGACGCATCATCCTCCATCAAGACATGCCCACTGACCTCAAATAATTGTAGAAGTCCTGGATTCAACTCAAGGAAGAATGGGACACCTTTGAAGCTCAATTCTATGCAAGAGAAAAGAAAGTGTTGGAGCTCACAAAGCAACTTCATGAGGAGCAAAGCCTTAATGCATACATCGACACGAAGAGGAAGCCTCCATGGGAGACTTGAGTGTTAGGGTTTAGAAGTTCATTTTGTTGTCTCTTTGAGACTCTTTTGTTTTCATTGTAAGCCCAAGAGGCAATTGTAATTTTGAACTTATTAATGCAATCTTTGTTTCTGCTCATTTTGGCTAGCAAATTTAAATCTCCTAAGGGCCTTGAAAACATTGCACCCACATATCATGCATCATTTCATAAGCAGGTTTTCCAATACGGGTTTCCTCATCAATTTACTGTTTATTTCAGTATAAGATGGCTCTCGAACTAACTGTCAAGGATCTCCAAACTCAACATGCACAATTTCAAGAGACTCTTCTAAATCTGGCGAAAGGGCAACAAGAGATGATGGTGCTCCTCACCACAAAAAAGAAGACTAAGAAGCGGGATGTTATCCTCAAAATGGTAAGAAGATTCAAAGTCTTTCTCAACCAGTTCGAGTGAGTGATGTTTCCTTTGAGGAAGACGACAACCAAGAGGAGGATGGCATAAGTGTCAGGGGTGAAGATAGAAATAATCAAGTTTCTGAAGACAAAGACTATTCTGATGAACAGTACCCTCCTGCAAATGACAAATACAAGCAGTTGGAAGACCGACTAAAAGCTGTGAAAATCCAGAAAGTTCCTGGATTAGATTTTGGAGAGCTAAGTCTGATCTCGGGGGTAGTAATCCCTTACAAATTCAAAGTCCCTATATTTTCTAAATATGATGGGGACTCTTGTCCCAAACTTCATCTGAGGTCGTATGTTCGAAAAATCCAACCTCATACTGCTGACAGGAAATTATGGGTCCATTTATTTTAAGAAAGTTTGTCTGGTACTCAACTTGAATGGTTCTATCAACTAGAAGGAACCAACATTCACATATGGGAACACTTGGCAGCTGCTTTCTATAAGTAGTATCAATATAATGTTGACCTGGCGCCGACTCGTGTACAATTGCAAAACATATCCATGGGCTCGAATGAAGGGTTTAAGGAGTATGCCCAGAAGTGGAGAGAGTTAGCTGGAAGTGTGCAACCTCCTTTGACTGACTGAGAATTGGTGGATATGTTCATGGGCACTCTGGAGGGTCCATTATTTAATTTGCTGATTGAGAGTTCTTCATGAAGGTTTACTGAGCTGACTCTGACTAGAAAACAAGTTGAAAGTGGTATCAAGAGCGGGAAGATTCCGATGGCTACATCTTCTAATGCTGTGAAGAAGCCCTTCGTTGGTAAAAAAGAAACCAATGTTGTCTATGGCCAGAAAAGTCGTAGTAAAAATGACCGCCATCAGTCTGTGGGTGCGGTGTTGATTTCTAATCTGGTGACTTCTCAACAACAACAACAGGGCAACAAGCATAGGTCATACGCCCTGAGAAGGCAGTTTACTAGGATTAATATGCCATTGGCTCAAGCAATGCAACATTTGATAAAGGTTGACCTCATAACACTCCGGGATCTTCCTCCTAATCCCAACACATCCTCTCCGAAGTACAATCCAAATGCGAGGTGTGCCTATCATTCGAACAGTCCTGGGCACGACACCAACAACTATTGGGCCGGAAAAACAAAATCCAAGACATGATTGATAACAAGAAAATTAACTTCGACCCTCTTGAGACACCGAACGTGATTACTGCTCCTATGCCGAAGCATGACAAAGGCATAAGTGCTATTGAAGATGTTTTGTATGTTACCTCCGTAAGTGATCTGGTTACCCATCTTTCAACAGTCAAGAAGAATTTTTTACAAGCCAGTTTATTTTCGGGTTGTATTAAAGAATGTTATTGCTGTGCGGTTCAACCTAGTGGTTGCGGGTTACTGAAGGAAGTAATTCAATTCCTAATGGATGAGCATGTAATTTTGATTGAGAAAGTTCTGTATGTTGAGAATTTGTGCCGAGATTTGTCAGTCATATTCGGTACTCCTTTCAGGATCACTTCCAAGGGCCCCGTAAGGATTAATTCCAATCCAAAAGCTCCTCCTTTAATAATTACAACACCTGGGCCCATCCCATATTACTCGAAGAGGGATATTTCATGGAGTTATGGGTTTGACGTGTATTACCATGGTGTTAAACAAGAGTTGTTTGATGAAGATGATAAAGAAGTTTATCCCAACATTGACAATATTACAGGGACAAGAAAAATTACTAGAAGTGGAAGGATTTTCTCTCCGGAAATCTCTCCACATGTTCAAGTTACAGTTACCAAGACAACTGCCAAGGCTCGGGGTAAAGAGCTAATTATAGAGCCTGCTCGGATGGAGGCACCAAAAGAAGCTACAGTTAAGGATACCTCTAGACAAGAAATGGAAGAGGTTTTGAAGATCATTCGTAGAAGCGATTACACAATTGTTGAACAGCTAGGGAAGACCTCGTCCAAAATCTCCATGTTATCTTTATTACTGTTGAAGCCCATGCACAAGCTTTAATGAAATTTTTGAATACTGATCATGTACCACAAGAGATTTCTGCTGATTAATTTGGAGGTTATGTTTCTAGTTTAACGATTGAAAATGGATTATGCTTCTCCAATGATGACCTAACTCCAGTGGGGAGAAATCATAATAGGACCCTGTATGTCTCCATTGAATGCAGGGGCACTACTTTGGCTCATGTGTTAGTTGATACTGGCTCTTCTCTGAATCTTCTTCCAAAGGGTGCTCTTGACAGACTGGATTGTGAAGGGGTTGTGCTGAAACCGAGCTACATTATAGTTCAAGCCTTTTGCAGATCAAAAAGAATGGTACATGGAGAAATGGGCCCCCCGATCAAAGTGGGTTCACAGATCTTTGAATCCACCTTCTATGTAATGGACATCCGGCCAGCTTATTCTTGTCTATTAGGACACCCCTGGATCCATGGGGCAGGTATTGTTTCCTCCACTTTGCACCCGAAATTAAAGTATGTTATAAAAGGGAAGATTGTTACAACCTGCAGAGAAGAGGAGTACATGGTCAGCCATTTGAATTCATTCTGATACGTGGAGATGGATGGAGAATTCATCGAGACTCCTTGTCAAGCTTTTGAAGTGATTTCCCCTGCTGTTGTTAAGATGTTTCTGCCATTCCAAAGAATACCAGGGTTCCGTACAAGATGGCTTCCTTGTAAGATGCCAAAGTAACTATAGAAGAAGGTGGTTGTACAATTTAGGGCTAACTTCCTGATATCCCATACAAATATGACAAGTTTGATTTGGGCTTTACTGAAGAAGATCAGAGGGCTATTTGTCACGCTCATTCTGGAAGACCTCCATTCTGTATCAGCAACAATAGAGTCAATGCTATATAAGATGCTGACAGTGATTATGATTTCAACAGCTTGATATTTCCTACCATGGGCAACAGACTCAGCAACTGGAAGGCTGAAGACATTATCTCTATCTCTTTCAGTCAGGAGTAATAGTTATTTCTTTTTTATTTCTTTAAGAAGTTTTGATATCTATTTTATTTTAGAACAATGACTTTAAACCTTGTGTCTTGCCTGGGGCACAATAGTCCATTTGTTAAGGGTTGCCATTTCATATGTCATATTTTCATTTAATGAAAACATTGGATGTTTTGCATTCAAATTTCGCGCTCTCTCTCTTTCTTTTACTTTTTTGCACTTTCAAATAGCTATTTGTTCTTACACACACCCACACACTACATTGAGGATCCCCATCCACTCCGGATCTCGCTGATAACAGTTCTTCTATTTCCGTTTTTGAATTTGAAAATCCGATCTACCAATCCAAAGACAAATGTGGGAAAGATTGTGAAATACCTATAGAACTTTCCAGAATCTTAACACAAGAAGAAAAGGCTATCCAACTGCATGAAGACCCAGTCGAAGTGGTAAACTTGGGTTCTGAGATAGATAAGAAAGAGGTCAATATATGCACCAACCTGGAGGACAGTGTCAAGAATAGATTGATTCAAATGTTGCATGACTATGTTGAGGTATATGCTTGGTCATACGAGGACATGCAAGGGCTCGATAATGATATTCTGGTTCACCGTTTGCCGATGAAAGAGGGTTGTTCTCCGATTAAGCAGAAATTTCATCGTATGCGTCCCAAGATGTCAGAAAAGATCAAGGCAGAGGTTATGAAGCAATTCAATGCAGGTTTCTTAGAAGTATTGTCATATCCTTAATGGGTTGATAATGTTGTACCGGTACCAAAGAAAGATGGCAAGGTACGTATGTGTGTAGATTATAGGGATCCGAATAGGGCAAGCCCCAAAGATGACTTCCCACTTCCATATATTGATGTCTTGGTCGACAATACTGCTCAGCATAAGTATTTTCGTTCATGGATGGTTTCTCTGGGTATAATCAAATCAAGATGGCACCTGAAGACATAGAGAAATTTACCTTTATCACACAGTGGGGAACTTTCTGTTACAAGGCCTTGCCTTTTAGGTTAAAGAATGCAAGTGCAACTTATCAGCGTGTCATGGTAGCCTTATTTCATGACATGATTCATCACGAAATAGAGGTCTACTTCAACGATATGATAGCCAGATCACATACCGAAGAGGAACATCTTGATCATCCGCATAAGTTGTTTGAAAGGCTGAAAAAGTAAAAATTAAGGCTAAATTCGAACAAATGCACTTTTAAGGTGAGATCCGGTAAACTCATGGGTTTCGTCGTCAGTGGTAAAGGTACTAAAGTTGATCCTGTAAAAGTTAAAGCTATTCAAGAAATGTAGGCTCCCCATACCGAGAAGGAGGTCAGAGGTTTCTTAGGACGACTAAACTACATTTCCCGATTCATTTCTCATTTGACTGCTACCTGTGAGCCAATCTTCAAGCTGCTGAAGAAAGATCAAGTAGTAAAATGGAACAACGACTGTCAAATAGCCTTTGATAAAATCAAGGAGTACTTACAAGAACCACCGATTCTGATGCCACCAGTTGAAGGAATACCTCTAATCATGTACCTAACAGTGCTAGAGAATTCAATGGGGTGTGTATTGGGGCAGCATGACAAGTCTTGCTGAAAAGAGCATGCAATATACTATCTTAGAAAAAAGTTTACAGACTATGAAACAAGATATTCATTGCTCGAGAAAACTTGTTGCACTTTGGCATGGGCTGCTCACTGACTAAGACAATATATGTTGGCCCATACCACTTTGTTGATCTTTAAAATGGATCCCATCAAGTACATATTCGAGAAGCCATCTCTCTCCAGAAGAATAGCCCGATGGAAAATGATCTTAACAAAATATGACATTTGGTACACCACTCAAAAGGCAATCAAAGGAAGTGTACTGGAAGATCATTTTGCGCATCAAGCTGTAGACTACTACCAATCTATGAACTTAAAATTCCCAAATGAGAACATCATGATAGTTATGGATTGTGAAGAGCCTGGACCGGATGAAGCACCTGGATCAGGATCCCGATGGATTATGGTTTTTGATGGAGCTTATAATGCACTTGGAAACATAATTGATGTTGTAATTATCTCTCCTCAAGGTTGTCATACGCCTTTCACTTCCAGACTTTGCTTTGAATGCACCAATAATATGGCTGAATATGAAGTGTGCATCACGGGTATGAAAGCTTCCATTGAATTGAGAATCAAATTCTTGAGCGTATATGGGGACTCATCCTTAGTAATCATTCAAGTCAAGGGAGAATGGGATACGAAGCATCCGAATCTTATCCCTTACCGAGAATATGTGCTAACCTTGATTTTGTACTTAGAAGAGATTAATTTTGAGCATATCCCAAGAGAAGAGAATCAATTGGCAGATGCATTAGCTACCATGTCATCCATGTTCAAGGTCAGATGGGACAATGAGGCTCCCAGAATTACCATTGAAAGATTCGATGAACCGACGCACTGCTATGATATTAACACCGATGGAGTAGAAGAAAACCCATGGTTTCATGAATTAAAAAGGTACCTTGAAGCTCAAGAATACCCCTAAGGGGCATCAATCAATGACAAGAAATTTCTATGGAGGTTCTCGGCTAATTTCTTCTTGAGCAAATGAATTTTGTACAAGCGTAATCATGATTCAACTTTGCTTCACTGTGTAGACAAGAATGAAGCAGGGAAGATTATGGAGGATATGCACGAAGGCATATTTGGTACTCACTCCACTGAGTATACTATGTCTAGAAAGATTATGAGAGAGGGTTACTATTGGTTGACTATGAAAAATGAATGTCACCACCACTTGAGGACTTGTTATAAGTGCCAGATCTATGCTAATAAATTTCACGTGCCTCCAATACCTTTGAGCATCATGACTTCTCTGTTGTACCCCAAATTTGCCCTCTCATTTTTATAATATCTTCTCTTACATGGGTGGTTACAAACACTTGCTTGAAGAAAAAATAACAATTTCTGAAGTTGGTCAAAGTGTCATTCAATGAGGTGTCTTTCAATTTTCATCTTAACAATGTATTTCGATTGGCCTCTGGAAAAATGCGTCTTTGACTGGCATTTTGACATCACTTTGATTGGTCCCAACTGAAGGAAATCGAAGAGATCAGAACGAAGTTTTCAATCGGTCAACAAGGTACTTTGATTGGCGTCTGAGCAAGGAACTTCGATTGGTATCAGAACAGTATCATTCGATTGGCACCTGAACAAAGCCTTTCGATTGTCCTTATGGCCAAGCACTTCGATTGGCATGGATACAAGGCCTTTCGATTGCCCTCATGACAAGCCTTTCGATTGGCATGGCAAAGAATCCTTTGATTTAGCATCTCAAACCAGGAATCTTCGACAGGCATGTTAACCAAGTACCCTTCGATTGGCATTCCAAAAGGTCCATTCAAAGAAGCCTTCAGAAGTCCCATTCGAGGCATGCATAAGAAGGCCATTCAAAGGGGGAAACGATGACTCACTCGAAGGGTGTATAAGAAGGCCATTCGAAGGAGGCAACTCATAGGCCATTCGAAGGAGGCAACTCCTAGTCCAATCGAAGAGAAACAATGGAGGGTGTTCGAAGGGGTCAAGTGTCCAGGTTCATCCAAGATTTCCAAAGAGACATGAATGTTTCAAAAAAGGAATGCTTTTAAGTTGTCTAATTCTTGTCTCATGGCTTTAAAGGCCTATTTAAGTGGCTGAATCTTGCTGTTACTATAGCACACTCCTATAAATATGAGGCGAGTGACACATTACAGGGCGAACAAAAGAGAGCGGACGAAAGAGAGGACAAGAGGGAATACTACACACACACACTACCTCAGGAAGCATATCAAAAAACTCAAAACTCACAGAGTGCTCCCAATCGAAATACATTTTCTTGCAGGCATCCCCATTCCAAAATAATACTAGATTCGAATCCACACCCATCACCATAGACTCATACACCATTGTTGGTAAGGGAAATGTAAGGAATTAAATTCTATACCTTTTTTACATATCATAGTCATTCGAGTTTTCATTCAAGATCGAAGGGTCTAGGTGTGGTACCCAGGTCCGTATTGGTTTTCGTTTGCTTCTAACATCTGTTGCAGATCCAGCATAAATGAGGCCACAACACACAGGATCGAAATACTTGGGCTTAGCACCCAGGTCACACTTTTCGTTTTTGCTAGCAGATTTTACAGATTCATTGTCCTCATAGCATCCACCCCCAGATCGAAAGACAATCATCTCCCCTGGATCAAAGGACACCCATCCCTCCTAGAATCGAAAACTCCATCTATCTCCAAATCGAAAGTCAACATTCTCCTATGATCGAAGCCCCCTTCTTCACCCCAATCGAAGGGTGCCTCCAATTGTATTTTTACTTTTTTTGTTCATTTCTCTATTGACCTTTTTTTTAATTTTAGTATTAAAATCAAAAATCACTAAAAAAACACTAGGCTTAACTTTTTACATTAAATTAATTTTATCAATTAATTAATTAATTATTTTAACATTTTTTTAAAATTAAAATTAAATAGATTTAGGCTTATTTTCTTTTATACTAAAAAAAATAACAACAAGATTTCTTTTCTTTAGGATTTTTTAGACGTCTTTTCTATTTCATGCGTGTTTATTTAATTCCATATTTTTACTATTTATTGTATTTGTTCAGTGGATGTAATAGATAAAAATTAGGACATTTTACTGCTTTATTCCTTTATCCCTATATAATGTAAATCCCCTTCCCGAAGCCTTGTAATAGCGTAGGATTTACAATTCCCGCACTTTAAATTCCTATACATATATTAACTGCTTAGTTGTATGCTAACTAGGATTACATGACAAGATCTGAAAAACAAACGGTAGAACACCTAAAGGTTTAAAGATAAAATAACTGAATTGAATACACTTGCACATATACACCTCTAAGGTAAGCCCACTTTGGTTTCCTTTAAAAAACAGTCATGGGGCTGGAATGCTTTAGCAAAGACCCGTAAAATCAAAAGATCATAGTCCCTTGATGACCCTTACAGTGCTGCCTTTCTGTAAATGATCTCGTCCCTTAAACGAATTGCTAAAGCGTCTCCATAAATTTCCTTCGTGACTGTAACGTCCCTTCGAATGTCCCCCAACAACCAACGATAGGGCTACCTACTCACTAATAGTAGAATAGCGATGTCTAAAGGATAGGAGAAAAAGACCGATCCATTTCGAGTACAAAAAGTAGATAGCTGTTAGAAGTTGGCTCAAAAACACTTTTTTGCACTTACACACAAATACTACTTTTCCAAAAACAATTTCAAAACCTTTGCTTTGTTAACACTCTTGAGGACTGATACAAGAGTTAAACACAAAGAAAATCACCGCACTAAGGCATTTTTCAAAACATTTTCAAACACACAAAGCACAAAGGTATTTCAAAATGAGCAAACCTCAAAGAGCCCATGGAAAACCATAGATGAAAAGGGTGCTAATATCTTCCCTTTCCATAATCTACCCCCTTACTCAGAAACATCTCGAAAAGGTCTTTTTCTGTTCTTTTCACCCTTTCCTTTGTAGGATAAAAGAAAAGACGGTGGCGACTATTGCTTACCGCGACATTTGCAAACAAAAAATGCAAAAAAAACCCAATATATAACAGTCGGTTCTGTCACCGTATCACAGAACTGGAGACTCTGCTGGGGAATATATCAAAAAGCGGGGTTACCTTAGAGTTAGTTCATTTTGAAATCGTTGTATTTACTTGCTTTTTATGCTTTATCCTTAGAGAGTTGTTTGGGTTGTTACTATAGATCCTACACCCGGATCTGGGGCACACTTTTAGGTAAACAACAATAGACCGTGGAGACTGTATGACATAGCCTGATATGGTTGAAGCGGTGGCTATGTTGGTGTGACACTTTGGTTAGTACCGGTATCCCTTGTGTTGAATCGAGGAGAATATGGGGTCGCCGCGTGGTGTCGTGAAGCACTAACGAACCTTAGAACCTTAGTTGAACAAACTTGGCCATTAGAAAGTAGTGAGATAGCCGGTCTCGGTGTAAAGCTGGGAATTGGTTGATACTCGATACTACACTCATTGAGATCGGACTTTCGGGATGTTTCGGCCGCAAGAAAAGATTGCTAAGCTGAGATAATACCGATAAAGGAAGATCAGTGATATTGAGACTCCTTAGAACCTAGTTACTATTTCTAAGACAGGTTGAGCCAACTAAACTTCAAGAGGGTACTTACCTATAAACCCCATGAAATCCTAAACCTAAGGCTGCTTGTGTGACTTGTTTGCCTTCATTGTCTAACAACTTGAATTCTTTGCAGGGTTTACTTGATTACATAACCTTACACTTTTGCTTAACGCATAACATACGCATCATAACATCATGCCACAGCATTTCCTTAACCATTTCAAGGATATCAAGGGTTTGTGATGCAGGTTATGATAAATCAGACATCTAGCAAGGGGCAAGGGGATTTATTTTCCTCTAGCCAACACCGTCAAAATACCAAAACACGACAACGTGAGTCAGGGGCTATGGCCCACTTGATATGGTGAGATTGACTCTCGTAGAAGGACATTCAATGACATGAAAGTTATTCAATCAAAGATACAAACTTCAAATGCTGACATCTTCTTGTTTACCCTGCGTGTCCTTAAAAGCATTTCATGTGCATATCATACATGTTATTGCATAAACAGGTTTCAGAGCAGGGTTCTCATCTTCTCTGTTGTCTATTTCAAAAGTAAAGAAATGGCTCTTGAACAGACAATCAAAGAGCTTCAGGCTCAAAACGCTCAATTTCAACAAATGTTCCTGACTCTGACCCAGGGTCAAGAAGACCTAAAAGCTCTGCTCGTCAAAAAGAAGGCTAAGAAGGCAAATAAATCAGTTCGCGTGGGAAGGAGAAGACCAGCTAACCGCGCTCTAGATTCTGCAACCTCATCAAAGGGAGGGGATAATCAAGAGGAAGAGGACAAGGAATCAGATGAAGGAGACAACAATCCAACGTTTGAAGAAGATGAATCTGACTATGATGAGGAGAAATATCCTCCTGCTGATGAAAAATACAAACAGCTGGAGGATCGACTCAATGCCATGGAGATCCAAAGGGTGCCCGGTCTGGATTTCGAAGAATTAGGTTTGGTTACAGGGGTGGTCATCCCACCTAAGTTCAAGGTGCCCATATTCGCAAAATATGACGGTGTTTCCTGTCCCAAGCTTCACTTGAGGTCATATGTCAGAAAGATCCAGCCTCACACTGCTGACCGGAAGTTATGGGTCCATTTCTTCGAAGAAAGTTTGGTTGGCACTCAACTGGATTAGTTCTATCAGCTAGAAGGAACTGACATCCATACTTGGGAAGACTTGGCTGCTGCTTTCTACAAGTAGTACCAATAAAATGCTGACCTGGCACCAACTCGAGTGCAACTGCAGAATATGTCCATGAACTCAAGAGAAGGGTTCAAGGAATATCCCCAGAAATTAAGGGATCTAACTGGCAGGGTACAACCTCCTCTGAACGACCGTGAAATGGTATACATGTTCATGGGCACTCTGACAAGCCCATTCTTCAATTTGCTGATTGGGAGTTCCTCATCCGGGCTCACAGAGATGGTTCTGACTGGAGAAAGCATAATGGTATCAAGAGTGGGAAGATTCTGATGGCTGCATCTTCTAATGCTGAGAAAAAGCCATTTGGTGGTAAGAGGGAAGCCAATATTGTGTATGTCCAGAAGGGTCATAATAAGGCAGACTACCACCAATCTGTAGGGGCAGTGCTGGTCTCTAATTCGGCATGTGTGCAATAACCATAACAACATGGTAATCAGCAAAGGTAAGACGACCCCAAGAGACAGTTTACCAAGCTCAACATGCCACTGTCTCAAGCATTGCAACACTTTCTAAGGATGAATTTGATTACACCGATAAGACCTCATCCAAACCCCAAGACTTCCTCTCCTAACTACAATCCTGATACAAGGTATGCCTATCATTCTGGCAGTCCTGGGCATGACACTAACGATTGTTGGGTGCTGAAATACAAGATTCAGAATATGATTAACGCCAAGGAGATTGATTTCGACCCTCCTAAGACTCCCAACGTGGTCACTGCTCCCATGCCAAATCATGGCTAGGATTGAAAGCATTTTTGTTCATTCGAATTCTGAAGTTGTATTTTCTTTGTTTATTCAAACAATTATTGTCATGTTAAACTTTGTTATTTCATTAATTCATTACACATGTTTGTCTTGAATTAATTTGTTTCATTATGCTTAAACTGCTTTCTTACTTCCTTTTTTGTGATATTCAACTCTTGATTATAAGCCATGAGCCTTTAGAGGGAGGATGACGAAAACGATACCGCAATCCATACAGTCTGCTATTGAACAGACCTCGCCGATGATGTACATGCGTTGTTTCAGATCCCAAACAGTGGAGTTATAAGGAAGATAATCCCTAGTCAACCCTTTGAACCAAAGAAGTAGGAGTTTTTCTTTTCACACAAATTAAAACCCTTAATCATAACATGTGGAAGGGTAGTTTTCTCAGTTAATTCAGACGCGTATTCAATCGTAATCTTCCACTTCGTACACAATGAATGGCATCAAAGACGTTCTTCCAATCAAATGAAGGTGATGGTTATGCATAACCGTCAAGACATGCAGTCATTATCTCTCACAATAAAAGCCCGCTAAGTCAAAACCTATGAAGGAGACTTAAGAAAAAGTAAAAACTGGGGTATCCCGCTGACTGTAATCACAAAAAGAAACAGTTCAGGTAAAAGACAGGGATAACAAAATCAAAAAAGAAAGAGGTCCTACAAATCATCAACAAAAATAAAAGGTCACAAAAATTAATGCCTCCTCAAACAAACATTCAATCTCTGAACCATCACCGGAATAACAAGGACATTCTGAAACTCTACTGGGATTCAAATGCAAAATTAACTGAGCATAGGACTGAAGAACATCACGAAGAATAGGTGGGTACAAATAAATTTTGAGCCTTTATCCTTTGTTTCTTAAACCGTGAACTAGGCCATGTTACAACCCTTAAAAGTCCTAGCTGAAACATGGGTTAGTTCGAGAGTATACTATTACAAAGGTATCCTGACTCCTGTAAGGTTTTCTATAAATCATGAGTTGATATCACATTCTTGCGAATTTTGTTTCACTACAAAAAACACATTTTCAAAAAAAATTCAAGACAAACATGAACTTTGCATTCTGTAAATAACATTGTTTGCACATGGTTAATTGTTCAAATGGAAGAGAAATTCACACAATGAATAATCAGTGAACAAAAACATTCTCAAGGAAAAGGACCACCTCAAGTGGAAAAACACTTCCATCCAAGGGGCACGACATGATCATTGTCCATCATCTGGGGAAGTCAAGTCAAGATTCAAGGAATCTCTCAAAAATGCCAAATAACCAGGGGCAGATCTCCATCTGAATCACTTGAGGCATTGGACATGAATTCCAGCAACGAATCTTGTACAATCAAACAGACATCTTCTGGCAGTGTGACAACACTTACTACTGTGGACAAGGATAATTCTCCGTACCCGATGAACATTGACATAGTCAGAAAAGACTACGCATGAACAAAGATCCGCTAGGTTGACTGGTCTAGGCAAAAATAAGGGCATCCCGGTGAACCAAAAGGGTTCGGGAAAAAATTACGGATATATACAAAAATTGTACACCCGGCAAGTCAAAAACTTGAAAAGGAGGCTTGAGCAAAAAAGGGTATCTCGATGGACTGAAAATCTGAAAAGACAGTCCATAAAAAATATAGGTATTAAAGTGTACGACTACGTCCCGTCATCTCGTCACTTATTTAATCAGTAGAAGGTTTATCATCCTGATCAGCATTTACCAAGCACCTCAAGAGTTGGGATAACACTCAACCATCCACAAGGTCTCTGCAGGTACTTTCTCCAGCAAGTACAGAGGCAGGGGCATCTTACTAAAAAGCCGCCGCCATATCCTCAGCTTACAACCTAGTGATGTCAGGTGCTCTGGTATCCCCGACAGGACAGGAATTTCCAACTACTACTCCAACATCAGGTTTTCCCCAGTAAAGCTGTCAAACTTCTCATGATTCCCCAACAGGATTTCACAAGATCCTCAGGTAGTGAACAAAGCTTTCCTTCCCTAACTGAGTTTATTTCTCTAACAACGGAAGATCATCTCTCAGCAGTTCAGCTTCAACAAAATCTGAAGACCTACATTCTTCATCGCCAACAACAATCAGGGATTTATTTTCCCTAATCCAACAGCGCTGCAATAGAACAACTGATACATTCACATATTGCATTCATACATCATTCTACAAACGTTATAGCATATGCAGTACAAATGCATACATCCCAATCTCATTTATTTTAAGAAAATCATTATATAATGCATTCCATACATCATGACATTGCATATAGCTAACGCTTTACCTTTTCAGGAAAGATCAATCAACAAACATTTATCATCAACAATTTTCAACAGGTCCAGGATCAGCTCCTGAAACAAAATAGAGTAATTATCTGTGCAACCAAATACAGCTTTACACAGGCTCATCATGAAGCAATCTTACACGGGTTCCTTCTGACTTCCAAATACAGCTTTACACAGGCTCAACATGAAGCAATCTTACACGGGTTTCTTCTGACGACCAAATACAGCTTTACATGGGCTCTTCATGAAGAAAACTTACACGGGTTCCTTCTCCTTCTGAAATACAACTTTACATGACCTCTTCATGAAGTAATCTTACACGGGTTTATTCTCCTTCCAAATACATCTTTACACAGGCTCAAAATGAAGCAATCTCACATGGGTTTCTTATGACTTCCAAATACAGTTTTACACGGACTTATCCCGAAGCAGCCCTACCCAGGCTCCTTCTGAAGTTTTACACGGACTTATCCTGAAGCAGCCCTACCCAGGCTCCTTCTGAAGTTTTACACAGACTTATCCCGAAGCAGCCCTACCCAGACTCCTTCTGATGCTTTACACGGACTTATCTCGAAGCAGCCCTACCCAGGCTCCTTCTGAAGTTTTACACGGACTTATCCCGAAGCAGCCCTACCCAGGCTCCTTCTGAAGTTTTACACGGACTTATCCCGAAGCAGCCCTACCAGGGCTCCTTCTGAAGTTTTACACAAACTTATCCCGAAGCAACCCTACCCAGGCTCCTTTTGAGTTTTACACGGACTTATCCCGAAGCAGCCCTACCCAGGTTCCTTCTGAACTTTTACATTGACTTATCCCGAAGCAGCCCTACCCAAGCTCCTTCTGAAGTTTTACACACACTCATCATGAAGCAACCCTAACCAGGTTCCTTCTCATTTTAGATGTCGTTTTACCCAGACTCATCATGAGGCAACCCTACCCAGGTTCCTTCTCATTTCAGATGCAGTTTTACCCGGACTCATCATGAAGCAACCCTACCCAGGTCCCTTCTCATTTCAGATGCAGTTTTACACTGACTCATCCTGAAGCAACCCTACCCAGGTTCCTTCTCACAATCTCCAGATGCAGTTTTACACTAACTCATCCTGAGGCAACCCTACCTAGGTTCCTTCTCTTCAATTTCTAGATGCAGTTTTTACACGGACTCATCCAGAGGCAACCCTACCCACGTTCCTTCTTACAATTTCCAGATGTATTTTTACCCAGACTCATCCTGAAGCTGCCCTACCCAGGCTCCCTCTCATATATCTCCTGAAACATCCCAACCCAGGTTCCTTCTCATACACTTCCAGATGATGTCTTACCCGGACTCGTCCTGAAACAACGCTACACAGGTTTCTTCTGATACATTTCCAGATAGTAGTTAATTTCATTCTCCCTGGAAAATTACTGCGAAGCCTAGATTTCAATCAAAAAACATCAAACTTTCTTCAATCCAGAGATAACTCCTCAGTAGAGCCATGGACAACTGAAGTTCCTAGACTTTATTCCCCATAGAGTTTTCCTCAAACAGGAAAGCAACAGAAATCAACATCCCTCAGTGGACTCTTCCTCAGACAACAGGAACAGGAATCCCCATAAAGAGACTTCTTATGAAGTCAACATCTACTTGGATGGCATCTCTAAGCCCATCTTTGACAACTCTCTGTCATATTCCTTGGATGGCATCTTTAAGCCCATCTCTGAAAACTCTTTGTCATCTTCTCCAACAATCAGTGTTACTTCATGAGAGTGCAAATTTCTGGGCACTCTAGTGTTCAATCATCTTCCACATTCAGATCACGAAAGGCAGACAAGCCAATCTACATCTTCAGGTTTAAGAAGATTGAACAGGGGCAGTGTTGTACCCTAAATTTTCCCTCTCATTTTTAGAAGATCTTCTCTTACATGGGTGGTTACAAACACTTGCTTAAAGAAAAAATAACAATTTTTGAAGTTGGTCAAAGTGTTCTTCAATGAGGTGTCTTTTGATTGGCATCTTAACAATGTCTTTCAATTGGCCTCTGGATAAAGGTGTCTTCGATTGGATTTTTGACGTCACTTCGATTAGTCCCAACTGAAGGAAATCAAAGAGAGCAGAATGAAGTTTTCGATCGGTCAATAAGGTACTTCGATTGGCGTCTGAGCAAAGCACTTCGATTGGTACCAGAACAGTATCATTCGATTAGAACCTGAACAAGGCCTTTCGATTGGCCTCAGGGCCAATCCCTTCGATTGGCATGGATACAAGGCCTTTCGATTGGCCTCATGACAATCCTTTTGTGATGCGGTGGGAGAACTGACTTGGTTGTTTTGCATTTTATCGCAAATGTTGCGGTTTAGTAAGATTCGCCACAGACTTTTCTTTTATCCAAAAGGAAAGGTGAAAAAGCACAGGAAAGACCTTTGAGATTGTTTCTTGAGTTTGGGGGTAGATTATGAAAAGGGAAGGTATTAGCACCCTTTTCATCCATGGTTTTCCATGGGCTCTTAGTTACTTGCTAGATCACTTGCTTTTGTTTGAAAATGTGCTTTGTGTGGTTTTTGAAAGTATTTTAAAAAGGTGTTATCGTTTAGGAAAACTTTGTAATGATTCTCGTTTGTAAGAATGTGTACAAAGTGTTGATCTTTTGAAAATGTTTCAAGTTTGAAAGATATTTTAAAAGTGTTGGTGTTTGTTTTGAAAATAGCAAGGATGTTTTTGGTTTTGAAATTGAGCAAGTAACTAGGAACATTCTACCTACTCAAAAGTCTTTCATGTTTACTTCCTTTTTCCTTTGATATTGTCATCTTACCATTGATTTGGTAAGTAACCCTATCTTTGGATGTAAGCGGGACGGGCGTGGGTCATCGTATAACCATGATTAGCAATGTTGCAAGGTATCTTAGCATCTTTCTTTAGGGACTAAGATCATTTTGGAAAGGCAACATAGATAGCATCATTGAGGGGCTATGATCTTGTATTTTTGCTAAGATACCTCACATGCATAATATGGTCATTTTTTGCAAGACAACCAAGTGGATTTTACCTAGGGGTGTTTGTGTGGAAGTGTATTGATTTTTCATGCTTGATTTGTCTTTGATTAGGGTTTGCTAATTGATTGGTTTTAGTCTTTCCATACAAACCCTAATTACTAGCATTTATATAAACGATAAATTGCGGAAAGTAAAATTACTACACTATTACATCATTAGGGGATGGGGTGTACAAATTTACAAATGGGGATTTCAAGAAAATTAAACCTAATTATCTATTACAACCATATTGAATATTGTACAAAATTGAAAATAAAATACAAGAATATAAATGGAAAAGAAATGATTTTTGTTGTTTTTATAAAAGGGTTTTTGTCTTATCCTAATTAAAGAAAATGATTATTTAAAAATTAAATAAAATTAACTTAAACTAATTAAGAAAAGAAATTAATTTGACAAGGATATTTTAGGGTTTTTTATGAAAAGGTTTTAAATTAATGAAAATAAAAATGAAAATTAATTAATTAAAATAACCTAAGTTCTAAATTAATTTTAACCAAGACAATAATATAATATATTAATTTATCCTTAGTCAAAAAATTAATTATTTAAGAAGAGAAAGGAAATTTATTTATTTTAAGAAAAAAATGTTTTTTTTTGTTTTATGGAAAATAAAATACATGAGTATAAAAATTTAAAAAAAAAATTGGATTTTTTATGATTTTATGAAAATAATAATAATAATTATTATTATTATAATATTAATATTAATAATAATAATAACGATAATAATAATAATGAAGAAAGGCCCAAGTGCTGCCCAAAGTCAAAAAACACAAAAAAAGTCAAAAATTTATGAAAAATAGCAAAAGGTCACGCTGGGGCTTGAACCCAGGACCTAAGGGTGAACAGGCGCGCGCTTTACCATTGGGATGGCTATACATCCGTTGATATAAGCACAACAATAAATATATGATACAAAACGCGCCCTGATTACACTTCATCTTCAACCTCCAGCCAAAGGACATGTATCTTCTTCATCTCTCAACAAAAATGAAAAGTTCAAACATGAAAGTTGTGGCATTTCTTCCCACGAATCCAACTATGTAATTAACTTAG
Source organism: Vicia faba (assembly GCA_948472305.1). Taxonomy (NCBI): domain Eukaryota; kingdom Viridiplantae; phylum Streptophyta; class Magnoliopsida; order Fabales; family Fabaceae; genus Vicia; species Vicia faba. The sequence continues at coordinate 397,594,449 of OX451736.1, forward strand.
CTAACAATCAAAGATGAATTGGAATTTTTCTGGCCCTAATTCCAAACCTAAAAATTTCAGAAAACTTCAACTCTAAAATTCTCTAAGCTCAGGCCATATAAATGCAAACTATGGATATGTACAGCTTCGTGGCAATGTTATCTACATTTTATCTTCACAAATTAAAGCTTAAAAATGCCTAAATATGAAGATGAAAGTTCAAGAAAAATACCTCAAAACTGGAAATTGTGAAATGGATTTGAGCTTGTTTCTGGCAGTGGTGATGATCAGGTTAGCTTCCTTGGACCTCTAGGAAGCTAATGAAATGGCTGGCTTGAGCTGAGGATGGATGAAATGGCCTGGAGAGTCCAACTGCAATGCTCTATTTTTGGCTATGGAAGTTGATAAGGATGAGGTTAAAGTTTTCAAAAAGGGACATGGATGATTTGTATTTGGTATGAGGAAGCTTTTGAAACAAAAAGGCCAAGAAATGCACGAGTGGTTTTGAAGATTGAAGTTCAAAATTAGAAATGACACAAAGATGGAGGTTTTATGCAATCTGAGTTTTCAGGGAGTTTGGGAGCTTGTTCAATCGTGTGTTATCTTGCAATACACTTGTATAATTATATGGAAAAGGTTAGTCCACTTGAGGAGGTCAGAAACACAAGATATAGACTTATGGCTATGTTACTTGATTTTGAAGAAAAGTGGGAAAAAAGTTTCAATGTTTAGTACAAGCATGGCCTGGGTTTATGGGAGGCTCTAGACATGTTGCTTTTGCCTTTGACATTGCTTGTGATCAGAAGGAACAAGTTAGGAGCTATATGCATTGACTTTGTGATTAAAGTCACTTTTCCAAAATGGAAGTGTGAACTTTGTTCCATTAATGGAATAATAGCTTGGACAAAGACTCAAACACTTGGATCATAGATCAAGTAGTTGTGTAATCTTCTGATCATGGATAGATTTTGAGGTTTAGAGGCCTGCAAAGCAAGATTGTGCAGCATAGGTTTGAAATTGAATTCTTGTTCATCACAAAATGACTTGTATTTCAAGTGTGAAAACCCTAACTTCCTCTCTTCGATTCTCCATGCTCAAGAATGATCTCAAGGAGTTCTTTGACTTTTTGGAAAGCTTGTAATGTTCTTTACAACCACTCTTTGAATCACTTTTGAAAATTCACCTTGGAACTATATGAAAAAAGTGCCATGAAGTTAGGTCAAAAGTCTTTACCAAAACTAGGGCAAAATTTCACTAAGTGTTCAATTTCATGACCATGACTTTATGAATCAATAACTTGAGATCCAAGCATTTTTAGAATAATTTATGTAAATAAATGTTGTAGATATCATGGAGATCTAAAACTTTCATTTTTAAAGTTTATTCTGAATCCTCTTGCATCATGGTGAAAAATTGGCTCAACGTTATGAAAAAACATGAAGTTTTAAACACTTAGAAAAATTTCTAAGTTAGAAAACTTTGACTTTTCAAAATGAAATCTTGACTTTTTGATTTCTTGATGAATAAGTTTCATATTTTGACATGTTTTGATGAATTGTTATCTTTGACATTGAATTTTGACCAAAAAGTCAAAGTTTGACTTTTCAGTGTACAGTTGACTTTTGATCAGTTGACTGAAAATTCACTATCAATCCAATTGATCTTGAACAATGTTTTAGGTCATGCCATTAGGTCAAAATTATGCAATTGAACTCTTGAGATCATGCTTCAAACCAATTGATCATTTGCTAGGTCAAAAATCCGAAATTGCCCTTTCTCAGTTAAAACCCTAATTTTGACCATTTTGCCCTTTTAATGATTTGATAAAATTTCTTGAGGAATTATGGTCCAAACTTGATCAAATGATACATATGAGTTTATACTGTAAATTGGCCATAGTTGACTTTTTCCCCAATACAGTTGATTTTTAGGTCAACAACTCAATTGACTGAGCAAAAGTGTGATCCAAGGCTTGAAACTTGACATGAGTAATCTTGAGGGTCCATAATGATCCATGAAAGTCATATGAAGCATTGAAAGTTCAATTATCCTTGTCCAATCTCAAACCGTAATTTTGGTCATCAGTGCTTAAGGAGGTGTCGTGAGCTGATCAAACCTAGTGCAGTCTTGAACCAAGAGAGATCTTTGTGAGAAAATATTTGATAAATGAGAGGGTAAATTTTGGGGACAACACCTTTCGATTTGCATGGAAAAGAATCATTCGATTTAGCATCTCAAACCAGGCAGCTTCGACAGGCATGTTAACCAACTACCCTTCGATTGGTATGGACAAAGGCCCTTCGATTGGCATTCCAAAAGGTCCATTCGAAGAAGCCTTCAGAAGGCCCATTCGAAGCATGCATAAGAAGCTCATTCGACGGAGGCAACAATGAATCACTCGAAGGGAATATAAAGAAGGCCATTCAAAGGAGGCATTTCATAGTCCATTTGAAGGAGGCAACTTCCAGTCCAATCAAAGAGAATCGCTGGAGGGTTCTCGAAGGGGTCAAGTGTCCAGGTTCATCCAAGATTTCCAAAGAGACATGAATGTTTCAAAAAAGGAATGCTTTTAAGTTGTCTGATTCTTGTCTCATGGATTTAAAGGCCTGTTTAAGTTGCTATCTCTTGCCGTTACTATAGCACACTCCTATAAATATGAGGCCAGGGACTTATTACAGGGCAAACAAAAGAGAGCGGACGAAAGAGAGGACAGGAGGTAATACTACACACACACGCTGCCTCAGGAAGCACATCAAAAAACTCAAAACTCACAGAGTGCTCCCAATCGAAATACATTTTCTTGCAGGCATCCCCATTCCAAAAGAATATCAGATTCGAATTCACACCCATCACCATAGACTCATACACGACTATTGATAAGGGAAATGTAAGGAATTAAATTCTATACATTTTTAACATATCATAGTCATTCGATTTTTCATTCATGATCGAAGGGTTTGGGTGTGGTACCCAGGTCCGTATTGGTTTTCGTTTGCTTCAAACATCTGTTGCAGATCCAGCATAAATGAGGCCACAACGCGCAGGATCGAAAGACCTGGGCTTAGTACCCGGTCACGCTTTTCGTATTTGCTAGCATATCTTTACAGATTCATTATCCTCATAGCATCTACCCCTGGATCGAAAGACAATCATCTCCCCTGGGTCGAAGGACACCCATCCCTCCTGGAATCGAAAACTCCATCTATCTCCAAATCAAAAGTCAACATTCTCCTGGGATCGAAGCCCCCCTTCTTCACCCCAATAGAAGGATGCCTCCATTTGTATTTTTACTTTTATTGTTCATTTCTCTATTGACCTTTTTTAATTTTAGTATTAAAATAAAAAAATCACTAAATAACATTAGGCTTAACTTTTTACATTAAATTAATTTTGTCAATTAATTAATTAATTTAATTTTTTTTTAAAATTAAAATTAAATAGACTTAGGCTTATTTTCTTTTATACTAAAAAAAACAACAAAAATTTTCATTTTCTTTAGGATTTTTTAGACGTCTTTTCTTTTTCATGCGCGTTTATTTAATTCCGTATTTTTACTATTTATTGTATCTATTCACTAGATGTAATAGATAAAAATTAGGATATTTTGCTGCTTTATCCCCTTTATCCCTGTATAATGTAAATCCCCTCCTCGAAGCCTTGTAATAGCGTAGGATTTACAATTCCCGCACTTTAAATTCTTGTACATATATTAACTGCTTAGATGTATGCTAACTAGGATTACATGACAAGATCTGAGAAGAAACGGTAGAACACCTAAATGTTTAAAGATAAAATAACTGAATTGAACACACTTGCACATATACACCTCTAAGGTACACCCATTTTGGTTTGCTTTAGAAAATAGTCATGGGGCAGGAATGCTTTAGCAAAGACCCGTAAAATCAAAAGATCCTAGTCCCTCGATGACCCTTACATTATTGCCTTTCTGTAAATGATCTCGTCCCTTAAAAGAATTGCTAAAGCATCTCCATAAATTGCCTTCGTGACTGTAATGTCATTTCGAATGTCCCTCAACATCCAATGATAAGGCTACCTACTAACTAATAGTAGGATAGCGCTGTCTAAAGGATAAGAGGAAAAGAATGATCCTTTTCGAGTACAAAAAGTAGATAGCTGTTAGAAGTTTGCTCAAAAACACTTTTTTGCACTTACACACAAATACTACTTTTCCAAAAACAATTTCAAAACCTTTAATTTGTTAACACTCTTGAGGACCGATACAAGAGTTAAACACAAAGCAAATCGCCGCACTAAGTCATTTTTCAAAACTTTTTCAAACACATAAAACACAAAGGTATTTCAAAATGAGCAAACCTCAAAGAGCCCATGGAAAACCACGGATGGAAAGGGTGCAAATACCTTCCCTTTCCATAATCTACCCCCCTTACTCAGAAACATCTCGAAAAGGTCTTTTTCTGTTCTTTTCACCCTTTCCTTTGTTGGATAAAAGAAAAGACGGTGGCGACTTTTGCTTACCACGACATTTGTAAACAAAAAATGCAAAAAAAAACCAAGTATATAACAGTTGGTTCTGCCACCGTATCACATGCTCCTTGGCCATTCTCAATGTAGGGCATTGATATGATCATAGAAATTAAGCCTACTGCTTCTAACTCACATCGCTTCATTCTCGTTGCTATTGAATACTTCACAAAATGGGTTGAAGCAACCTCGTTCACCTCTGTTACCAAGAATGTGTTCACTCGATTCATTAAGCATAACCTCATATGTTGGTATGGCATCCCTGAAAGATTTATAATAGATAATGGTACTAATCTCAACAACACTACGATTACTGAACTCTACACGCAGTTCAAGATTAAGCACCACAACTCTTCTTCGTATCAACCAAAGATGAATGGCGTAGTGGAAGCCACCAATAAGAATATTAAGAAGATCATACAGAAGATGGTCGTGACTTACAAAGACTGGAACAAGATGTTACCAGTTGCTCTTCATGGCTATCGCACTTCAGCGTGAACATCAACTGGGCAACCCCATTCTCTCTGGTCTATAGTATGGAAGATGTTCTACCTTTCGAAGTTCAAATTCCTTCTCTGAGAATTATGAAAGATGCAAACTTATACGAAGACGTGTGGATTCAGAGTAGGTTGGACCAGTTGAATCTGATTGATGAGAAGAGGCTTGCAGCTGTCAGTCATGGTCAGAAGTATAAAAAACGTATGATCAAGGCATTCAACAAGAAAGTCAAGCATCGAGTATATTAGGTTGGTGACTTGGTAATAAAGCGTATTGTTTTAGCGCAAGGTGATACCAGGGGGAAATGGACTCCCACCTATGAAGGGCCATTTGTCATCATGAAAGTATTTTCAGGTGGTGCTATGATACTAACCAATATGGACGGTGAAGATTTCCCGTACCCTGTGAACATGGATATAGTTAAAAGATACTACGCATGAAAATAACCCACTAGGTTGATTGACCTAGGAAAAAATAAGGGTATCTCGACGAACCAAAAGGGTTCGAGTAAAAATTTAGGATATATATAAAAGATTCTACACACGGAAAGTCGAAAACCTGAAAGGGCCACTTGGGCAAAAAAGGGTATCTCGGTGGACTGAAAACCCGAAAGGGCGGTCCAGGAAAAAGTTAGGGATTAAAAGCATATGGCTATGTCCCATTGGATCAATTATAAAAAGCTTTATTAACAAAATAAAAGTTCAGATGGTACACGTTCAATCAACTTCTTTCGACAGCAAGGGGTGAGATGTTCGAAGACACAGGGGAAATAGCGGAGTTGGAACCCAACGACATCATTTCCACATAGCTATATCTTTTGTTTTCGCTTTGTACTCTTTTCATTTTACGACAATTTCCTCTTACTAGGATTTATGTCTCTTTGTACAAAATCACCTGTTATGGGCAAACTATCAATACAAATACACTCTAAAATTCAATCTCTTTTTTTCTGTTTTGTTTTCAAAAACGTCCAATAATTCAAATTTAATAAACATATGCATATGCACATGATTAACTGTTAACAAATATATACATAATAACAAGAATAAACATTTACTCAAGACTTTAGGAGTTGAGATGACATTTAAGCTACCTAGAAATCCCCACAGAGCCACTTCCATAAGATTATCCCCGCAGTGTAATCTTCACAAATTCATCTCCAATGAGGATACATTCCCCGCAAATTCCCTGGCAGATTGCTGTGGTGGATAAAAGAATATGATCTCTTTTCCCATCAATATCACCCACCTACAGAATTCCCATCAGTACAGTTCATGGAAATTCTCTTCCTCAACTGAGTTTATTCTTCCAAAACTGTAAAATCCCTGCAAACTTCTTCTCTCTAGCAGAGTTTATTTCCTCAACAGAGCATTTCTCCGTCAAACTGAGTTTATTTCCCCAACAGATTACAGTCTCCCCAGCTTGAGTCTATTTCTCAGATTGCTACGAATCACAGACAAATTTCCTCTCCCTAGTGAAATCACCACTATCCCCATAGAATTGCTACAAAACCTGGAATCAGACAAGATATCAGTCAACTTTATCTTCCCCATACGAGTTGTAAGGTTATCCATCTCTTTTATCCCCAGTTAGGGTATATAAGAATTAAACTCCATAGACGAGTCATAAGGTTATCCATCTCTTTTATCCCAAGTCAGGTTATATAAGAATTAAATTCCTCAGTAGAGCAATGAACTACTAATGTTCCTAAAAACATTCTCCTAAAACAGAAGTCAACATTCCCCAACAGTGGGTTGATATTTTTACAAAACCTTTAGCTGAAGATATATATATATTTTTAATTATAAAGAATCTGAAAATGGATCTCTGTCTAGAGTAAGATGTCATTAGAATCAAACTTGTTTCAGTCTTAGTCTGAAGTGGTCAGATTTTGACTCAACCTAAGGCCTTCTAATTTCTTTTACCTCAGTCATCAAAAGATGCCTCGGTCAGAAATGTCTTTGATCAGATAGAAATCTTTGTGGTTTTTATAGATGCTTAGAATATCAAAGCATCACCTAAATAGACTTAGTGTCTATCACACTCTACCTAGGAAATGCACGAGCAGTTATTTTTCTTGGAACTGATTAATCATGATTACATTTATTAACTGCGCCTATCTTTCTGTGTCTTGGGAACAGTTGTTTCGTGTTTTATTCCTATGTTTTGTCTAATATTACATCTAAGATCTTCCCTGTTGGGTTCTAATTAAGTGTTCTCGTGTTCTTCTATCTTAACTTTTGATCTAGTTCTCTTTTCATTCCTTACATTTAGCAGTCTGTGACGTCATTTAATTCTCTCTCTTAATATTAATTCCTTTGAGTTCTTCAATCGTGTCATTTCTTGAACGACTTGACTGACTATTTATATCTCCTCTCATTTATAGTCCTTCATCAAGTCCTTGTATCATCTTTAATCGTTTCTTCTCTTCAAGATTTTTTGGATACCATGGTCGTTAGAACCTTTCAAGGAGATGAAAATATTCTCGAAGTAATCAAAGAGAAAAGACCCAACTATGTGTCTAGTGATGGTTTCATCAATGATTTTATTGAAAATTAAGGATGGTTCGGGTATGCAACAAAGATTAGAGGTCTTACTTATCCAAACCTCGTGAAGAATTTTTGGTTCATGTTTTTGTCAGTCTTGATGGAAACTTAATTCATTCTCATATTTTTGGTATTCCAATTACCATCACCCGCTCCTCCATTGATGTAGTCATCCAGAGTCCACCGTTACCCAACTGTTGTATGAATGTTGGTGTGTTTCGAAGAGTTCCTAATTCTACCTTTACATATGAGCCCCTTAGTTCATATTAGTTTAAACCGCTTGCAAAAATCTGGTTTCAGTTCTTATTGAAAAACCTTCATCCCAGAGGGGAAGGTCTTGATAAAAATTTTACGAGGGATACATTTCTTATTTATTGCCTTCACAAGAGTATTCCAATTCATCTTTCGGAAATAATATTTAATCATCTGAAGCTATCAATCCTTTCATCCAGAATCTCCCAAAAATCATCCATTCCTTATAGACGTGTGTGATACGGTGGAAGAACTGACTTAGGTGTTTTGCTATTTATCGCAATTGTTGCGGATAGCAAGATTCGCCATCGACTTTTCTTTTATCCAATAAAAGAAACAGTGAAAAGAATAGGAAAGACCTTTTGAGAATTTTTCCTGAGTTCGGGGGGTAGGTTATGAAGAGGGAAGGTGTTAGCACACTTTTCATCTGTAGTTATCTACGGGCTCTTAATTGTTAGCTCACTTTTGAAATGCTTTTGTGAATGTGTTTGTTTGAAAATATTTTGAAAAGTGTCGTAGTTGGGCAAACATTGTAATGATTCTCATCTCTATAGGAATGCATACAAAGTGTTTACTTTAAAATTATTTAAAGAAAGTGATGGTGTGTTGAAATATGTTTGTTTTGAAATGTTTGTGAGCAAGCAACTGCGAACGTTCTACCTACTCAAAGGAAAGTCTTTGTTCTTTTCCTCCTCCTCTATATAGTGCTATTTTACCATTGGTTGGTAAGGAGCCATATCATTGGATGTGAGGGACGGGAGTGGGTCATCATTAAGTCATAGAAGGCAACATGTAGGACACTTTAGCAATTGTTGTAAGGGACTAAGATTGTTTACCGAAGGCAACATCGAAGGGTCACTGAGGGACTACGATCTTATAATCGAGGGTCTTTGCTAAAACATCCCACGTTCGAGGGACATGATTGTTTAAATCCGAGGCAACAAGTGTGGGTTACCTTAGAGGTGCAAGTGTGCAAAGTGTTTTGTTTTCAAGTATATTGTCTTTGAATTAGGGTTGTCTAATGTTTGATTTTAAATCTTTTCATACAAACCCTAATTACTAGCAATAATAAAGAAAGCAATAAATTGCGGAATTTAAATGTCCTACGCTATTACAACACTTTGGGAATGGGGGGTACCAGTTTCTAAATAAGGGGAGAAAATCAATAAAGCCCCAATTACTATTACAAACCATTGAACATGAATAAAAATAGAACGTACAAAATTTAAAGAGAAAAAGGAAATTTGTTTTTAGTGTTTTTTAATAGAAAAAGGTTTTGGTAGTTTACCTAATTGACTAATTGATTTTAATTACAAAAATAAGCTAATGAACTATATAATCAAAACCTAAAATTTAAATTAATTAAAATACAACCAAAGTCTAATTTAATTTGTTTACAAAATAATTTTTAATGTTAGTTTCAATATCCAGCAATGCAAAATGTCCAATGTAACCTTAACGACCCAAAACTAAAGCAAAAATCTCAAATTAGGATTTTTGGAGCCTGGGCTGACACGGGCCATGTCACCAGACACGGGCACCCGTGTCAGAATCTGCAAATTTCCTTCTGCACGTTTTTAGTCCCAACTGAATTGACATGGGTCGTGTCGTGTGATACGGAAACCCTGTCAGCTCATGCCTTGCCCTTTTACATGTTTTCAGTCCCCAACTGTGTTGACACAGGCCGTGTCGTGTGACACGGGCACCCGTGTCAACTCCTGCCTTGCCCTTTTGTCATCTCTGCTTCCTGAAACGGCTCGTGTCAGGTGACACGGCCACCCATGCCAGGGCTCCTAAAGCATTTTTCTGGGGTTTTGAATATTTTCACTTCCTCGATCTGTCTTGTTTTATTCTTTATAAAAAAATGAAAGCAAATGATGTATGGATAAGGATATCACAGTTTGAGAAAACTTACCTCTTTTGGAGAAAAGTCCGAAGTTTATTCTTGCTGTTCTAGGTGCAATACTTTGATTGATTAAGATCCCTTGGACCTTCTTGAAACTATGACAATCCTTACTTTATGCTGAAAGTTACAGAATCACATTAACGAAGTCAAGTTGCAAGATATTGTTTTTGTGAGTTTGGAAGATGGTGGTAATGATGTTACAGAAGTTTCTCTTGTCGTTGGACAACTTCTATATGATGTATGTGAAGTATTTGGATGATATGTTTGGAAAAAACTTGGAAGGTTTGAGAGGTTCAAAGATTTTGATTTTAAAGCTCAAAAATGGAGGTTTTGTGAACAATTCTGGTTTTTTAGAGTATAAGGGGTTTTGAGGGCTTATGAACTTGTGTTTCCTCTCTTCCTTTTTTATTTTCTTTCTCTTTTTACCCCTTTTATCTTGGAAATGCTCCCTATATTTATAGGCAAGAGCTGATCAGGTTTACAAATTATGGAGTTATGGTTTGGTTGGATTGTAAGTGGGGGTTCATGACCTTTCCATAGTTCTAATGTGGGGATGGCCTGATTTTAGGGGTGCTTTGCAGGTTACATATGGTTTCTTCTTTCTTTGATATTGTGTATGTGCAGAAGAAACCATTGAGAGGCTTAAGGAGTTGACTTTGTGATTAAAGCATGCTTTATGTAAATGGCAATGGTGCCTTTGTGTCATAAATGGAAAGATCACTTAGACAATGGCTCAAACACTTGGGTAATGGCTCAAAAGTATGTGTAATCTTGTGATTATGGATAGATTTGAAGGTTTAGAGGCCTGTACAATGGGATTATGCAGCACAGCATGAGGATTTGCTCTGATGTTCATCATAAAATGACTTGTGTTTCAAGAATGGATACCCAACTTCATCTCTTCAAATCTCCTAGTTCAAGCATGATAAATTTATGCTCTTGGACATTTTGGAAAGCTTGAAACATTGTCTATAACTTTCCTGTTTATCATTTTGGCTAAATCAATAAGGAGATGGGTGAAAATTAGCCAAGAAGTTGAGATAAAAACTGACCAAAACCTGTTGAAAATTTCTCTAAGTGTTAGGAAATATTTTCATGACTTCATGGGCTTATATCTTCAAATCTAAGCATTTTTTGGACATCAACCCTCTAACACAAAGTTGTAGAATTCATCATGATCTACAATTTTCATGTTGAAAGTTTTCTTTGAACCATCTTGCATCTTGGTGAAAAAATGTTATAAAGTAATGAAATTATCAAGGATGAAAACACTTAGAATTTTTCTAAGTCTTGGAAATCTTGACTTTTTGTTGACTTTCTTGACTTTCTTGATTCTTAATGATCAAGTTTGATATTTTTGAATGTCTTGATGAATTTTGATCTTTGAAATTTAATGTTGACTAAAAAGTCAAAGTTTGACTTTTGTGTATTAGTTGACTTTTTACCCAATGCAGCTGACTTTCAGTCATATGAGCAATTTGTGATGTAAGACTTGAAACTAGGCATGCATTCTTTGAAACAGACATGAAAGTCATTTGAGGCATCAAAAGTCCAATTGTCCTTGAGAAAATGGAGGGCAAATTTTGGGGTACAACAGTTTCCCCTGTTCAATCTTCTTAAACCTGAAGAGTTAGATTAGCTTGTTCACCATTCGCGACTTGAAGGTGGAAGATGATTGAACACTTAAGTGCCCAAAAATTTGCACTCGCTCGTGCACGAAGTGATATTGTTTGTTGATTATGTCAGGAATGGGCTTAAAGATGCCAATTGGAGAGGTGACGGAGATGGGCTTATAGATGCCATCCAGAGGTAATTGTTTATAGAGAAATTAGACTAAGTCTACGCTCGATTTTAACTGGGAGAAGTATCAAAATAAATCTTTTATTGATTTAATTTGAGCCAAAAAAGGTCTACTGAGAGAAATATCAGAATAAATCTTTGGTCGATTTAATCAGAGCTAGCAGAGGTCTTTAAATCTTTAATTGGGAGAAGTATCAGAATAAATATTTGGTTGATTTAATCAGAATGATATGCTGGAATGAACCCGTGTTAAGCCGTGTCCGGAAATGTATTAGAAGGAACCTGTGCAAGATTGCTTCAGGATGAGCCCGTGTGAAGCTGCATCTGGAAATATATTAGAAGGAACCCGTGTAAGATTGCTTCAGGATGGGTCGTGTGAAGCTGCATCTGGAAATATATTAGAAGGAACCCGGGTAAGATTGCTTCAGGATGAGCCCGTGTGAAGCTGGATCTGGAAATATATTAGAAGGGACCCATGTAAGATTGCTTCAGGATAAGCCTGTGTGAAACTACATCTGGAAATATATTAGAAGGAACTCGTGTAAGATTTCTTCAGGATGAGCCCGTGTGAAGCTACATCAGGAAATATATTATAAGGAACCCGTGTAAGATTTCTTTAGGATGAGCTCGTGTAGATAGTTGTCTCGTCCTGTTTCAGGACTTAATATGTGATCTGTTTGAAAGTTGTTGATGATATTTATCTGTTGATTTATATTTCCTGAAAAGGTAAAGAGTTAGCTGTATTCAATGTCATTATCTATGAAATGCATTGCGTAATGATGTTCTCAAAATAAATGAGATTGTGCTATATGCATTTTGTATGCATATGCTCTGATGTATGGATGCGAAAGGTTATTGAAGTGTATTTGTGAACCCTTGCAGTATCTTTGTCTGGGAAAATAAATCCCTGACTGTTGTGGGGGATGAAGATTATGTGTATATTCAGTCTTGTCTAGAATGTTTCCGCTAGGGATTCCTGTTTTCTGTTTGAGGAAACTCTACTGGGGAACTTTGATTTCTGCTTGGGGGTAAGAGCTCAGGAACGTTGGTTATTCATCACCCTAATGGGGAATTTAATTCTTATATACCCTGACTTGGGATGAAAGAGATGGTTAACCTTTCAATTTTTCTGAGGAGGATAAGGTTGACTGATATCTGGTTTGGTTCCAGGTTCTGTAACAATCCTTTGGGGATAGTGGCGATTTCACTGGAGAGAGGAATTTTGCCAGTGATTTGTGGTAGAAGCACACTCAAGCTGGGGAGTGTCAGAATGAATCTATTCCTTGATTATATCTGAAGATTTATGAATGAGTATCAGAATGATATCCATATATGGATCGTATCTGAACTATATCTAGAAGTGAATCTGGAATGAGTGTCAGAATGAATCTATATCTAGATCGTATCTCAACTGTATCTAGAAGAGAATATAGAATGAGTGCCAGAATGAATCTATATTTAGACCGTATCTGAACTGTATCTAAAAAAATGCATTGAATGAGTATAAGAATGAAATCCATATTTGGACCGTATGTGAACCGTGTCTAGAAGAGAATATGGAATAATTGTCAGAATGAATCTATATCTAGATCGTATCTGAAATGTATCTAGAAGAAAATCTAGAATGAGTGCCAGAATGAATCTATATTTAGATCGTATCTGAACTGTATCTAAAAAATGCATTGAATGAGTATCAGAATGACATCCATATCTTGACCGTATCTGAATTGTGTCTAGAAGAGAAACTAGAATGAGTGTCAGAATGAATCTATATCTAGATTGTATCTGTGATACGTTGGCAGAACCGACTGTTAATACTGGTTTGCGTTTTGCGTTTTTTGTTCGCAAAATACCGCGCTAAGCAAGAGTCGCCACTGACTTTTATTTCATCCAATCATGGAAAAGGAAAAAGAACAGAAAAAACCTTTTTTTGAGATATTCTTAGTACGGGGTAGATTATAGAAAGGCAAGGTGTTAGCACCCTATCTATCCATGGTTTTCCATGGGCTCTTAGGTACTTGCTAATTTTTTAAATTGCTTGTATGTGCTTGTTTTTTGAAAATGTTTTACTTCGTGATAACCCTTGTATCAGTCCTCAAGAGTGCGACGAAGTTTGTTTTGAAAATTTGTTTTGAAAGGTGTTTGTGTGAAAAAAATTTATTAAGCAAGTACTTAAGATTCTACCTACTCGAAAAAATATTGTTTGTTCTCGTTTCCTTTAGACAGCGCTATCCCACTATTAAGGAGTAGGTAGCAATGTCGTTGGAGTTGTAAGGGACGTTCGAAAGGGAAAAGTACAATCACTAAACAACCGTTAAAAAACTTTAGTAGTAACCCTAGAGTCTTAAGATCTTTCCAAGGTAACATTCGAATGGGACATTCTTATCTTTTAGACTAGAGGGCAACCACTAAAATCTCCTATGCTTAATGATTGTTTATCGAAGGCAACCAAAGTGGGGTAAACCCTAGGAGTGAATATGTGCATGTGAATTGTTTCAGTTATATAGTCTTTGCACATTAGGTGATCTACCATTTTAATTTTCAAGCATTCTTCCCATACAATCCTATTAACCATGCATCTAACAGTTAAATATTTGCAGGAATTTAAGGTGCGAGAAAATAAACCTAACTATTACAGGGCTTTGGTAATTACATAATTATCTTGACAGAAAATAAAAATGCGGAAGTTTGAAACCCTAGTTACTATTACATCCTCAAAATAGTTACAATAATAATAAAAGAATTAAAATGTGCGCGGAAAATTAAATGCGAGAAAAATTGAGAACCCTAAAAATCTAATTGAAAAAAATACTTGAACTAATTCTTGAGAAAGGACCTAATTAGATTATGTACGACTAAAACCCTAATTCTAATCATTTTTAATTATAAAAAAGAAATTGAAATTAACCTTATTTAAACTAAATTAAATAATTCAAGAAAATAAAATATTTTGTAAAAGAGATTTTATGTGTTTTTGTGGCTTTTTATTTGAGAAAAGAAACAATTTAATTACAAAATTTTAAACCTAATTTCTATTTAATTAAAACAAATAATCGAATAAACTAATTACCCTAATTCATTTCCAAAAATATTAATTTGAATAAAAAATATTTAATTATGTATTTTTGTGATTTTTTAGTTTTATAAAAAATAATAATTTTTGTGTTAATTAATTAAAACAATTAAATTAATTAATTAAAGAAATTAAAAAAAAGAAAGAAAAGCAAATTGGGCCTGTATGTTGTTAGCAAAGGGGGGTGCAAATCTGAAATTTCCAGGCCCAATAACGCTTGAGTCTGGTCAGCGGAAGATTTCCTGTGGTGTTGACCTGGATGTATATCATAGTCTCTCATTGCTTATGCGTTAGATATGAGACCATGCTTGATCGAGTGGCTGGATGTTGGTGATGTATGGTGGACACCAGGATGAGAGCTGCACATAATCTTTAAGTTAAAAAATTGATAATAAGCGTTGTTGGGACATGGGATCGAACCCAGGTCCTTATGTTTACCAACAACACCCCTATGTCAGCTGCGCTATTATGACTTGTTGTTAATACAGTGAAAATAAAATATAATATAAAGAAAACAAATAACTAAATCCCACGCGCGCAAATTTAAAATAAACCAATAGGGTGATGCCAAATCATCTTCTTCTACCTCCATCCCGTTGTCTTAGGTACAAAACTTATACCTACAGACAAATCTCCATAACTATATACTTGTGAGTTGTAAAAATCATCAAAACACATGATAAATTGAATGAAGCTAAATGGATCGATTCGTCTTGATTTCACGAGCATCATGGTACCCTTTTTATTGTCCAGTTTAACCTGTGCAAGAAAACCCTAAAACGGCAAGCTGAAACCTAGCAATGGCACTCAAGCATACCGGCATCAAAACACAAAATCATGTAAACCAAAACAACCTAAATGATAATACAAACACAATGCTATCTTTAATGATGATTAATTATGCGTAAATCATGAAAATAAAATTCAAGCTTCGAGGTGCAAACCATGGGTCTGTAACTCGAGCTTCTGGGCGTTAGAATACCTGCAATTGGTTGGGACACATTCTGGATATGTCCAGGAGTTTGTTGGTAGTGTTAGAATGGCTTGAATCGCCCTCTAGGTCCAATAATGATCTACAACTTTCTTGCAAATTTTGAAGTTTTGTTCTTCCTCTTTTCATGACTACCACCTTCATCCATGCCTTGTACATGTTCCCTATATATCTTAGATTGAATTAGGGTTGTAAAATTGGATTGAATCTTTGCAATTATGAGAGATTTTATTTGATTTCCATGCTACATGTAAACTTGCTATTTTGAGCCAAATCATCCCTTTCTTGTACCAATTATGCTTGATTCGTTTTGGTCTTGATATCTCAGCATATTTTGATCGCCAACCTGTCCAAAAACCTAATCAAATCATATCTTTGCTATTATTCACCAATTATTTGATTTAATTCAATTTTTAATTAATAAAAAATTAAAATAAATTGAAAAATGAAGCAAATAATGTGCGGGTGAATAATTGGGTCGTGGACCATATTATAAGTGAGGTGCAAGCATAAAAGTTAGGTCTATTTGACAAAAAATGTAATTTTGAGCCTATTTGACTTTTGGCAATTTTGCAAAAAAGGTCAACTTTGACAAGGCATATCTCCTCCAATTCTAACCCTAGAGAGGTTCTATTAAACTTTTTAGAAATCTTAGGATGTTCCCTAAGAAACCTTTTTGGTCTCATCTCAATTGATTCTTCCATGTTCAAGTAAAAAGCTTTGACCCAAAAGGTGTTTTTGTTGACTTTTCAAAAGGACCAATAATGTAGAAATTCATATCTTTTTGTGGGTGCATATTTTGAACTTGTTGGATGAAGATGAATTGTAGGGAATTGCATCCACTTAAAAATGAGCTTTGTATGGAAAATTTATGATAAAGCACATGGAAGTTATGCTTGGTCAAAGTTTGGTTCACTTTTCCTGTGAAACCCTAATTTAGCAACTTTTGGGTTTTGATGAATTTGGAGTATTCCTTGAGGAATCATGATCAACCCTTGATCAATTGATGAATGTCACTTAAAAATGTTGATGTTGACCAAAAATCTTGAAGTTTGACTGTATGAGGGTCATAGTTGACTTTTGACCTAATATAGTCGATTCTCAAGCATCTGAGCAGTTGAATGAGAAAACTTCTTGTGCAAGGCATGAAACTTGAAATGTAGGGTCTTGAGAACATATTAGGACCAAGGAGAGAATATGATGTCTTTAGAGTCCACCTATATTGATGAAAATGGAAACCCTAATTTGAGACAACCTGTCTTAGGAGAGAGTTTTTCTGGTCAACTCTTGGGAAAACTTTGAGCAAATTGAGGATCTCAAGGAGTATGTGTTGAGTAAAATGAGAGGGAAAATTTTGGGGGTACAACAGCGGCCCCTGTTCAATCTTCTTAAACCTGAGGATGTAGATTGGCCCGTCTGCCTTTCGTGATCTGAAGGTGGAAGATAATTGAACACTAGAGTGCCCAGAAATTTGCACTCGCATGAAGTGATACTTGATTGGTGATATCCGGAATGGGCTTATAGATGCCATTTGGAAGTTTCTAGAGAATTTTTGGAGATGGGCTTAAAGATTTCATCCAAGATGTGGCGGAATACCGTCAGAGATGGGCTTAAAGATGCCATCTAGAGGATGTTGATTTCCTGAGACATTCCTTTGATAAGAGTTCCTGTTACTGTTGTTGATGAGGAATCTGCTGAGGAACGTTGGTATCTGTCTTGGGAGAAATAGAATTTTAGGAGCTTCAGTTGTTCGTTACTCTACTGGGGAAATAACTCTAGCTTGAGGAAGCGGAAGTGAACTGCATATCTGGTCAGGGTATATGCTGAACCGTGACTTACTGGGGAACTGCACAACCAATCGTGTTTGATCGGGTCCCGGTCTTACATTGTTGTGAACTGTTGTCTGGAGATAAGAGAGAAGAGACCTGGATAGTAAGGTTATGAGAAGGAACCTGGATAGTAGGGTTACTTCGATATGAAAGCCTGGATAGTAGGGCTGTGAGGAGGAACCTGGATAGTAGGGTTACTTCGATGTGAAAGCCTGGATAGTAGGCCTGTGAGAAGGAACCTGGATATTAGGGTTACTTCGATATGAAAGCCTGGATAGTAGGGCTGTGAGAAGGAACCTGGATAGTAGGATTACTTCGATATGAAAGCCTGGATAGTAGGGCTGTGAGAAGGAACCTGGATAGTAGGGTTACTTCGATTATGAAAGCCTGGATAGTAGGGCTATGAGAAGGAACCTGGATAGTAGGGTTACTTTGATATGAAAGTCTAGATAGTAGGGTTGTGAGAAGGAACCTGGGTAGTAGGTTTACTTCGATTATGAAAGCCTGGATAGTAGGGCTATGAAAAGGAATCTGGATAGTAGGGTTACTTCGATATGAAAGCATGGATAGTAGGGCTGTGAGAAGGAACCTGGATAGTAGGGTTACTTCGATATGAAAGCCTGGATATTAGGGCTAGTGGGAAGAAACCTGGATAGTAGAGTTACTTCGATATGAAAGCCTGGATAGTAGGGCTGTGAGAAGGAACCTGGATAATAGGGTTACTTCGATTATAAAAGCTTGGATAGTAGGGTTGTGAGAAGGAACCTGGATAGTAAGGTTACTTCGATATGAAAACTTGGATAGTAGGGATGGTGGGAACAAACCTGGATGGTAGGGTTACTTCGATTATGAAATCCTGGAGAGTAGGGATATGAGAAGGAACCTGGATAGTAGGGTTGTGAGAAGGAACTTGGATAGTAGGGTTACTTCGATATGAAAGCCTGGATAGTAGGGCTAGTGGGAAGAATCCTGGATAGTAGGGTTACTTCGATAAGAATTCCTAGATAGTAGGGCTGTGAGAAGGAACCTGGATAGTAGGGTTACTTTGATTATGAAAGCCTGGATAGTAGGGCTGTGAGAAGGAACCTGGATAGTAGGGTTACTTCGATATGAAAGCTTGGATAATAGAGCTATGAGAAGGAACTTGGATAGTACGGTTACATCGATATGAAAGCCTGGATAGTAGGGTTGTGAGAAGGAACCTGGATAGTATGGTTACTTCGATATGAAAGCCTGGATAGTAGGGCTGTGAGAAGGAACCTGGATAATAGGGTTACTTTGATATGAAAGTCTGGATAGTAGGGTTGTGAGAAGGAACCTGGGTAGTAGGGTTACTTCGATTATGAAAGCCTGGATAGTAGGGCTGTGAGAAGGAATCTGGATAGTAGGGTTACTTCGATATGAAAGCCTGGATAGTAAGGCTGTGAGAAGGAACCTGGATAGTAGGGTTACTTCGATATGAAAGCCTGGATATTAGGGCTAGTGGGAAGAAACCTGGATAGTAGGGTTACTTCGATATGAAAGCCTGGATAGTAGGGTTGTGAGAAGGAACCTGGATAGTAGGGTTACTTCGATTATGAAAGCTTGGATAGTAGGGTTGTGAGAAGGAACTTGGATAGTAAGGTTACTTCGATATGAAAGCTTGGATAGTAGGGATGGTGGGAATAAACCTGGATAGTAGGGTTACTTCGATTATGAAATCCTGGATAGTAGGGATATGAGAAGGAACCTGGATAGCAGGGTTGTGAGAAGGAACTTAGATAGTAGGGTTACTTCGATATGAAAGCCTGGATAGTAGGGCTAGTGGGAAGAATCCTGGATAGTAGGGTTACTTCGATAAGAATTCCTGGATAGTAGGGCTGTGAGAAGGAACCTGGATAGTAGGGTTACTTCGATTATGAAATCCTGGATAGTAGGGCTATGAGAAGGAACCTGGATAGTAGGGTTACTTCGATATGAAAGCTTGGATAGTTGAGCTATGAGAAGGAACTTGGATAGTAGGGTTACTTCGATATGAAAGCCTGGATAGTAGGGCTGTGAGAAGGAACCTGGATAGTAGGGTTACTTCGATATGAAAGCCTGGATAGTAGGGCTGTGAGAAGGCACCTGGATAGTAGGGTTACTTCGATATGAAAGCCTGGATAGTAGGGCTGTGAGAAGGAACCTGGATAGTATGGTTACTTCGATATGAAAGCATGGATAGTAGGGATGGTGGGAAGAAACCTGGATAGTAGGGTTACTTCGATATGAAAGCTTTGATAGTAGGGCTTTGAGAAGGAACCTAGATAGTAGGGTTACTTCGATTATGAAAGCCTGGATAGTAGGGTTATGAGAAGGAACCTGGATAACAGGGTTACTTCGATATGAAAGCCTGGATAGTATGGATGTTTGGAAGGAACCTGGATAGTAGGGTTACATCGATATGAAAGCCTGGATAGTAGGGCTGTGAGAAGGAACCTGGATTGTAGGGTTACTTCGATATCAAAGCCTGGATAGTAGGGCTGATGGGAAGAAACCTGAATAGTAGGGTTACTTCGATATGAAAGCCTGGATAGTAGGGCTGGTGGGAAGAAACCTGGATAGTAGGGTTACTTCAAAGCGATAGCGTATATTAGTTGACCTGTTTGGTTTCGGGAACTGAGTCTCCATTAGTCGTCTGTAGATGTGATATGTATAACTACTGGATTAGTTGAAGCTAATCCTCTTTTCCTGAAAAGATATCAGGGTTAGTTATATGTGATGCATGAAATGCAGGGTGAGATGATGTTCTCAAAATAAATGAGATTATGTTGTATATGATATGTATGTGTATGTCATGATGTATGTTCATGAAATGCTATCGAGGTATGCTCGCGTCTGGGAAAATAAATCCATCACAGTCGCTGGAGATTTATAAATATTTTGTCGGGAAGAGATACTGGAGCATAACTTTGCAGGGACCAAACTTAGGGGGAAGAGATACTCTGTTGGTAGACCTGCTGATCTAGAGGAATAAACCCAGCTGGGGATGAAATTTATTGACTCGCCCGCGACTATGAACCTCAGCTGGGGTGGTTTTCCTATTTCAGGAAAGCTGACATCAATGCCTTTGGATACATTTACTCTGTGGGGAGTGTATGTACCAATAATCATGTTGTAAAGCTGACTCTATCCTGATACCTGCTGGGCAGAGTAACCGTCGGGTTTGGCACTTCTTGTTTTTTCCCTGTTTCTGGAATTATGAGTATTTGTCTTTTGTTTCTTATGTAAATATTTATGAGCAGCAATCATTTTCTAATGCATATATCAAAAATAAATCATTGGACGTTCTCGCAAAATAAAATAGAAAAAGAAAAAACAGAATGAAGTTTCTTGTGAAAATGACTTGTATTGATTTTTTGAAGTTGTCCTGTAATAGGCGTTTTTGTACAAAGAGGATGACGCTCTAGTAAGAGAACGCCGACGAAAGATAGAAATTATACAATTTGTGTAAAAGAAACAAAAATAGCTATGTGAAACGATCCCATTGGGTTCCAACTCTGCTACTGCCTTTATATCTTCAAGCGTCTCATCACTTTTCTACTTGGATGGAGGTTGATCGGATTGGTTGGTGTCGTCCGAGCTTGATAGTCGATACCAAAGTCTGGTCGCAAGATGATCCAATGAGACATAGTGATACGCTTCAATCCCTAACTTTTTCCTGGACCGCCCTTTCGGGTTTTCAGTCCACCGGGATACCCCTTTTTGCCCAAGCCGCCCTCTTAGGTTTTCGACTTGCCGGGTGTACAAATTTTTTTCATTCTCATCCCCTATTTTTTCCCGGACCCTTTTGGTTTACCGGGAAGCCCTTATTTTTGCGTAGGCCAGTCGACCTAACGGGTCTTTGATTGGCGTAGTATCTTTTCACTATGTCTACATTGACAGGGTGAGGAAGGTCATCACCATCCATGGTGGTTAGAATCATAGCTCCTCCCGAGAAAATGTTCTTAACCACAAATGTCCCTTCGTACGCGGGGGTCCATTTTTCCCTGGGATCACCTTGCGGCAGTATGATGCGTTTGATCACCAGATCCCCAACTTGATATTCTTGACGCCTGACTTTCTTGTTAAAAGCCTTGATCATTCGCGTTTGATATGTCTGACCATGGCAGATAGTAGTAAGTCTCTTTTCATCAAATAGATTTAGCTGATCAAGTCGGGTTTGGATCCAGCCGTCTTCGTTCAAACCCGCATCCTTCATAATCCTAAGAGAGGGTATATGGACTTCGATGAGTAGGACTTCCTCCATGCCATATACCAGAGAGTAGGGTGTTACCCCTATCGACGTCCGTTCTGAGGTACGGTACCCATGAAGAGAGAACGGTAACATTTCATGCCAGTCTTTATATGTCACTGTCATCTTCTGTATAATCTTCTTGATGTTCTTGTTAGCTGCTTCAACAACACCATTCATCTTTGGCCGGTAGGGGGAAGAATTATGATGTTGTATCTTGAACTGTTTACAGAGCTCGGTGATCATTGTGTTTTTGAGATTCGTAACATTGTCGGTAATAATTTTCTCTGGCACACCATATTGACAGATCAGGTTATGTCGGATAAACCGCACCACGATGTTCTCAGTTACTGTAACAAAAGAGGCTGCTTCAACCCACTTCGTGAAGTAATCAATAGCTACCAGAATGAAATGATGTTCGTTAGACGCAGTAGGTCTGATCTCGCCGATCATGTCGATGCCCCACATCGCAAAGGGCCAAGGAGCCATCAAGACATTCAGAGGAACCGGACGCACATGCACCTTATCAGCGTAGATTTGGTATTTATGACAAGTTCGAGAGTGCTGATAACAATCGGCTTCTATAGTGGACCAGTAATATCCTGCCCGTAGGATCTTCTTAGCCATGGTATGTCCACTAGAATGGGTTCCGAAGGTGCCTTCATGTAGCTCTGTCATGATCCTCTCTACTTCGCTCTTGTCTACACACCGTAATAGTGCGAAGTCATGGTTTTGTTTATAGAGGATCCCATTACTGAGGAAGAACTTTGCAGCGAACCTTCTCAGAAACTTCTTATCATTGAAAGATGCCCCTTCGGATACTCTTGAGCCTCGAGATACCTTTTGACTTTGTGAAACTAGGGTTTGTCTGCCACTTCTTTGGTATCGATCTCGCAGTAGTGTGCTGGTTCATCCAACCTCTCAATGGTGATTTGGGGAGTTTCATTGTCCCACCTAACTTTTAACATAGAAGACATGGTAGCTAGTGCGTCCTCTAACTGGTTCTCCTCTCGTGGGAAATGTTTAAAGGTTACCTCCTCAAAGTGTGGGAGCAATGTCAGTACATACTCTTTGTAATGAGATTCGGGTGCTTCGTATCCAACTTGCCTTTGATCTGACTTATCACCAGAGCGGAATCCCCGAATACACTTAAGAACTTAATCCTTAGGTCGATAGCAGCCCTAAGACCCATGATGCATGCTTCATACTCCGCCATGTTGTTGGTACAGTTGAATCATAATCGATAAGTGAACGGAGTATGAAAGCCCTCAGGAGATATAATTATAGCACCAATGTTGTTACCCAGTGTGTTCGAGGCTCCATCAAAATACATAGACCATCGGGATCCTTCCTCAGGTCCTTCATCCGGTCCAGGTTCTTCGTAGTCAGTCACCAACATAATATTCTCATCCGGGAACTCAAAATTCATGGACTGGTAGTCATCCACGGCCTGATGAGCCAAATGATCAGCCAATATACTCCCCTTTATTGCTTTTTGGGTTGTATATTGTATGTCGTATTCAGTTAAGATCATTTGCCACCTTGCAATCCTTCTGGAGAGAGCGGGCTTCTCGAAAATATACTTGATCGGATCCATCTTCGATATCAACAAGGTAGTGTGAGTCAGCATATACTGTCTCAGTTGGCGAGTAGCCCATGCCAAAGCACAGCAAGTTTTCTCGAGCAATGAGTATTTTGTCTCACAATCGGTAAACTTATTGCTAAGGTAATATGTTGCGTGCACTTTTAGATCGGACTTGTCATGCTACCCCAGCACACACCCCATTGAATTGTCTAGCACTCTCAAGTATAATATCAACGGTCTTCCTTCAACTGGAGGAATCAGAATTGGCGGTTCTTGAAGGTATTCTTTGATTCTTTCAAAAGCGGTCTGAAATTCATCATTCCACTTTACCACTTGATCTTTCTTCAGAAGCTTGAAGATTGGCTCACAAGTAGCAGTCAGATGTGAAATGAACCTGGCAATATAATTCAGACGTCCCAAGAAGCCTCTAACCTCTTTCTCTGTATGGGTTACTGGCATTTCTTGTATAGCTTTAACCTTTGCAGGGTCTACCTAAATACCCTTGTCACTGACAATGAAACCCAGAAGCTTACCAGACCTTACCCCGAAGGTGCACTTGTTTGGATTCAACCTCAACTTATATATATCTTCAACCTGTCAAACAACTTTTGGAGATGATCAAGGTGCTCTTCCTCAGTCTGAGACTTGGCTATCATATCATCAACATAGACTTCGATCTCATGGTGAATCATATCATGGAACAAAGAGACCATAGCACGCTGATAGGTTGCCCCAACATTCTTCAACCCGAAAGGCATCACCTTGTAGTAGAAGGTGCCCCACTGTGTAACGAAGGATGTCTTCTTCATGTCTTCAGGAGCCATCTTGATCTGGTTGTAGCCAGAGAAACCATCCATGAAGGAGAAGATTTTGTGTTGTGCGGTGTTGTCGACTAGAACGTCAATGTGAGGAAGAGGGAAGTCATCTTTGAGGCTTGCCCTATTCAGATCTATGTAATCCATACACAGTCATACCTTACCGTCCTTCTTAGGTACCGGAACGACATTAGTAACCCACTGTGGATATGAAGTGACAGCTAAGAACCCTGTGTCAAACTGTTTCATGACCTCTGCCTTGATCTTCTCTGAAATTTTAGGGCGCATACGACGAACCTTCTGTTTAATCAGAGGACAATCTTCTTTGGTTGGCAGGCGATGTACCACAATATCAGTGTCCAAACCAGGCATGTCTTCATAGGACCAGGTGAAGATCTCAACATAGTCGTGCAATATCTGTGTCAACCTCTGTTTGACGTTAAGCTCCAGATTTGCACCTATTTTAACCTCTTTTCTGTCTTCCTTAGTACCCAAATTCAATATTCAACCGGCTCTTCATGAGGCTGTATGGCCCTTTCTTCCTGCTGTAATAGTCTAGCAAGTTCTCCAGGCACCTCACAATCATCCTCACCTTCGTCCTAGGCTTGGTTGATCGGATTTTTGAAGTCATAACTGGAAATAGGAGAGCTGTTATCAATGGGATCTAGAGTGGATATAGATCTGCATTATGATACATGAGTCTGTGTAAGAGAATATCTGTTTTGATAAAAAACAGAAAAGAAAAACCGAGAGCGCAAAATTTGTATACAAGAAACGTCCAATGCTTTATTAATGGTATATGAAATGACAAATAATAGCCCTCACAAGCAAAGCCAAGGTGTCTCGGGTAAGGCACCAGGCCATAAAGTTTCAAATTGTTTATTACAAATCTTAAAACAAATAAGTCCATTACTGCAGAATGAAAGAAACAGGTATAAAGTCCCTAGCCGTCCAGTTACTCGGTCCATCGTTGGTTGTTAGGTAAATCCAGTTGTCGATGTCTGACTCCTCCTCGTTGTCTTTAATGGCATTAATTCCTCGATTAATGATGTGTAGGGGAGGTCTTCCAGCCCGAGCGCGTCGCACAGCCTTTTGAGCTCCTATAGTAAAGCCCAAACCAAGTTTGTCAGTTTAATGAGTGAAATCAGGGAGCTGACCCCAATTGGTACACCCACCTTCTTCAACCACGAACCTTGCGTCCTTGAGGGAAGCCATCTTCGATGGAGGTTTGCTGCTAGTAGTAGTTTCAGTCAATGCCAATATCTGCGGGACCTCTTCAAAATTTTGACAAGGAGTTTCTATGAATTCCCCGTCCATTTCTATGTAACGGAAGAAATTGAGATGGCTCACCATATACTCCTCTTCACCCTGCACTGTGACAATCTTCCCTTTTACCGGATACTTCAGCATTTGGTGGAGTATGGAAGTAACTGCCCCAGCCTCGTGGATCTAAGGACGACCCAGCAAACAAGAATATGATGGCCTGATATCCATCACATAGAAGGTGGACCCAAAGGTCTGAGAACCAACTTTGACAGGGATGTCCACCTCCCCGTGCACCATTCTCTTCGATCCGTCAAAAGCCCTTACCACAATGTTACTAGGCTTTAGAGTTAAACCCTCGTAATCCAACCGGTCCAACGCCTTCTTCGGCAGAACATTCAGTGAAGACCCAGTATCTACCAGCACATGAGCCATAGTGGTGCCCCTGCATTTAATCGAGACATGCAGAGCATCATTATGCTTCCTTCCCTTTGGTGTCAAATCCGCATCTAAAAAACCTAGTCCATTATCAGCAGTCAGGTTAGCCACACAATCTTTGAACTGATCAGCTGAAGTTTCCTGCGGCACATGCACAGTTTTGAGGAATGCAATCAAAGCATTCGCATGGGCCTCAGAGCACAACAGCAAAAACAACATGGATATCTTCGATGGGGTCTGCCCCAGCTGCTCGACCACATTGTAGTCGCTCTTCTTAATGATTTTCAGTATTTCCTCCATTTCTTGCTTAGAGGCTTCAACAACAATTTTCCTAGGCGCCTCCATCCGGGCAGGCTCACCAATAATTTCCTTGCCGCGGGTATCAGACGATTCGTTGACAGGGGTAATAACTGGAGTAAGAACAGGAACTGTAGTGGATGTACTAGCAGGAACAGTAGATGGAATGACAATAGGCTTGTTGACAGTCTTAGGGGAAATCTCGGGAGAGAAGACCCTTCCACTTCGGGTGATTTTGCTGGTTCCGACAATGTTACCAACATCAGGATCAACCTCTTTATCTTTCAGATCTTGTTTGATGCCATGATAGTACACATCGGCACCATAATTCCATGGGACAACTTTGTCCGAGACATACGGGACAGGACCAGGAACAATGATTATCAGCGGAGCAATTCTTGGAGCAGATGTAATCCTAACAGGTCTTCTCGAGGAAACCTTGGAAGGATTGGCGGAAATGGTTATAATTGAAATGTCTTCAGATGGAACAACAAGGGCCAAAGTTTTCTCAAACAAAATTTCTTTGCTATCTATCAAGCGTTGAACACCTAACTTCAGCAAACGGAAACCAGAAGGTAGAAACGAACACATGTGGCAACCTTCACCATAACCCAGAAATAAACCGGCCAACATCAAATTTTTCTTGACAATCATGAGAGGAGTAGGAACTTCATCAACAGAGGTAACAAACAAATTAGTATCAACAACATTAACTCAACGACCGTGCTTGGGCATGGGATCCGTTATGACATTTGGCTTCTCTAGAGCATAAAATTCTATTTCCTTGGCTTCAATCAAGTCTTGTACTTTGTTTCTCAGAGCCCAGCAATCATTTGTATCGTGGCCAGGACTCTCAGAACGATAGGCACACAGGGCATTCAGATTATATCGGGGAGATGTAGTATTTGGATTCTTGGGATCCTCTTTCAAGGTTGCCAAGTTGGATCTCAGCAGATAAGGTAGCACTTCAGCCAATGTCATGTTGATGCGGGTAAACTGCCGTTGTAGTCTTTCCACCCTTTGTTGATTGTTGCATTGTGGAACAACTGCACGTCTAGGTATCATCACGGCACTTACCGTCTGACGATGTTCAACCCTGTTTTGGCCCCCCAGGATATAGATGGAATTGGCTTCCTTCTTACCAGAAAGAGGCTTCTTTACTGAACTCGAAGAGGCATCCTTTTGTATCTTACCGCTCCAGATCCCAGCTTCTACTCTCTCTCCAGTTAGAATCAGCTCGGTGAAACCAGTAGATGAGTTGTCGATCAAATGATTGAAAAATGGACCAGATAGCGTCCCAAGAAACATATCAACCAACTCCCTATCAGACAATGGGGGTTGAACTCTCCCAGCCAAGTCTCTCCACTTCTGTGCATAGTCTTTAAAGCCTTCAGTTGCACCCATGGACATACTCTGAAGTTGAGTACGAGTAGGAGAAAGGTCGGCGTTGTATTGATACTGCTTATAGAAAGCAGCAACCAGATCTTCCCAGTTTCGGACATTTTCTCCCTCCAGCTGGTAGAACCATTCAAGATGTGTCCCTTACAGACTATCTTGAAAGAAATGAACCCACAGATTTCTATCAGTGGTGTGGGGCTGAATTTTCCTGACGTAGGAACGGAGATGGAGCTTTGGGCATGACACCCCATCATACTTAGCAAAAACTGGAGCTTTGAACTTCTGCGGGATGACCACCCCCGACACCAATCTGAATTCTTTAAAATCCAGTCCAGGTATCCTCTGAACTTCCATGGCACTCAGACGATCTTCCAACTATTTATATCTATCCTCACCAGGAGAATATTGCTCATCATTGTAATTGGTATCATTGTCGAAAACTGCTGGACTGGGGTCCTTCTCTTCTTCTTGCCCATATTCATAATACTAGCAGCCTGTTAGAACAAAGTTTGAATCTACTACCCAAAGTTTATGTTTTGGTGATAACAAAATGAAAAGATATATTAATTATGTGATTCATGTAAGAACTACTTGCTACCTAAAATATTACTTTCTGTTTTGCAAAAACTGTGATTGGTATCAGCAATAGTACATCATAATCAGCATCAGAATATTGGATATCAACATCAGCATCAGAAGATGCTATATCAGATACCAGAATCAGAAGAACAACTCATGCTTATGCTGAAGCTTGATGAACAGAACTGCGCTCAACACTCTGAACTCTGATAAAAGACAACAACAGTTCATCAGCACTTAAGCAGCGTCAGAATGAGCCAAAGCCAGAACACACTTTAAGTAGCAACGGTATTGTGCATTCAAGACGAGTTATTACCAACGGCATCATTCCAGACAAGATCTGCTTAATAAGGAAAGTTTGTAATTGGCATTGAATCAAGATTATTGCTCCAACGTTCATCAATTTCAATGCTATATAAACAAGACAATGAAGATTGAATTGGCTAATGCTCTACAACAATTTCCACGCCTAAAAGCTATTCATCATCTTCTTATTCTCAGTTTGCTAAAAGCTCCAAAATTCCTTACTCAATTATTTTAGCAATCTAGTTTCCATAAGCTTAATTTGTGTAATATCACAGTTGTGATAAACTGTTTTGTAGAAAAGATTCACAGACCTAGATTTCAATTCTTTGTCAGAAAGTGTTTCCTTGACAAACTGGTTTGTGGTTTACATCAAGAAGGCTTTAGCAGTTGTTAAAGCAGATTGTAATATTCAGTTGAATATAGTGGATTAAGACCTCGTTAGAGAGAGGCGAAATCACCTTGACGGGTGGACTGGAGTAGTTTGAGATCAAACGAACCAGGATAAAAATATCGTGTTCATTGTATTGATTTTCAGTTTTACAATTCAACCCCCCTTCTTGTGTTTTTCACTTCTTCAATTGGCATCAGAGCGCCTGGTTATGAGCTAAAACACTTAACTGTGTCAGTACAAGATCCAGCATCAGAAAAACACAATGTCAGGAACTTATTCTCACACCAGCAATGACAACCATGAGGACAGATACAAATTCAGCGGCAAACCTCCAGTCTTTGATGGAGAAAATTTTGATTACTGGAAAGACAGAATTGAAAGCTTCTTTCTGGCACATGATGCTGATCTGTGGGACATGGTGACAAATGGATACACACACCCTGTGAATGCAAGCGGTCAGAAGATTGATAGGAAAACAATGTCTG
Source organism: Vicia faba (assembly GCA_948472305.1). Lineage (NCBI taxonomy): Eukaryota > Viridiplantae > Streptophyta > Magnoliopsida > Fabales > Fabaceae > Vicia > Vicia faba. Next base: position 397,623,635 of record OX451736.1, read on the forward strand.
ACCAACAAAAGCGTGACTTCAAGAATCACCACAAGGCCAGAACCATCCTTCTCAGCGCCATCTCGTATGCTGAATATGAAAGGATCTCTAACAGAGACACAGCTAAGAACATGTTTGACTCACACAGAATGACGCATGAGGGAAACGTTCAGGTCAAAGAAACTAAAGCTCTGGCGCTCATTCAGAAGTATGAGGCATTCAAAATGGAAGAAAGTGAATCCATTGAAACAATGTTCTCAAGATTCCAGATTCTGGTAGCTGGTCTCAAGGTTCTGGACAAAGGTTACTCTACTGCTGATCACGTCAAGAAAATCATCAGAAGCTTACCCAAGCAGTGGAGGCCAATGGTTACAGCTCTGAAGCTAGCAAAAGATCTCAACAAAATTTCTCTGGAGGAACTTATTAGTTCCCTCAGAAGTCATGAGATAGAGCTAGAAGCTGATGAACCCCAGAAGCAAGGTAAGCCTTTAGCATTTAAATCTAACAAAAAATCTGAGTCTAAATTTTTGTAGGCAGTTGAAGAAATATCTGATGGATCCTCATCAGAAGAAGACAAACTCTCCCTCCTCTCCAGAAGAGTGAATCAACTGTGGAAGCAGAGGCAAAGGAAGTTCAGAAATCCCAGAAGATCTGATCAGAACGAGTCTTCTTCCAGATACAGAAGGACAGATTCTTCCTCTGGATACAGAAGATCTGAAGGCTCTTCAGGAAGCAGAAAGCCAAACACCAAGGACATCATCTGCTATGAGTGCAACGAGCAAGGACACTACAAGAGTGACTGCCCAAAGCTTCAGAGGGAAAAGCCCAAAAAGAAGTTTGGAAGAGAAAAGAAGAAAAGTCTCATGGCTACATGGGATGACTCTGACTCGTCTGAAGCTGACTCAGAATCAGATGATGAGAGAGCAAACATAGCTCTCATGGCCAACATTTCAGAAGATAGTGAAGCTTCTGAATCAGACTCAGAATCAGATACTGAAGAGGTATTTCCTGACTTTATTGTTAATTTTACCAAGGCTGAACTTGCTGAAAGCCTTAATGAAATTCTGGAAAGGTATCAGCAAATTAGAGTTAAATTCAGAAACCTGAAAAGGAATCTTGAATTTGACTCTGATAAGACTGAGAGTCTTAAATTGGATAATTCTGAGCTGAGAAATAAAATTTCAAAGTTAGAAAATGTTTTACAAAACTATTAGAAGGAACCAATTTCAGAAACTCCCAGTAGTGCTGATGAGATCATCAAGGAGTATGATCACAGTTTCCAGAAGTTCCTTGCTAAAAGCATAGATAGAAGAAAAATGGCTTCAATGATCTATGGAGTTAGCAGAAACGGCAGGAAGGGAATATGATACCAAGGTAAGGTTCCTACACCAAAGAATGTCATGGATTTAACCATTAAACACACTCCTCTGAATTCACATTTTGTGTATGGTCACACACATGATATTAAATACACTAGCAGTAAGTACTCTGTGAAACCAAAATTCAACCAGAGTTTTGGTAAATCTAACAAATCAGGACCCAAGAAAATCTGGGTACCTAAGGATAAAATAATACATGTTGCAGATATCTTTAGCAGCAAATCAGAAACACCAGTCATGGTACCTGGACTCTGGCTGCTCGCGACACATGACGCGAAGAAGGCATATGTTCCAAAGCCTGGAACTTAAGCCTGGAGGCCACGTTGGCTTTAGAGGCAATCAGAGGGGAAAGATAATTGGCTCTGGAACTGTAGGTAATGGAAATCTTCCCTCTATTAATAATGTTCTGCTAGTAGATGGATTAATACATAATCTGTTATCCATAAGTCAATTAAGTGATAACGGTTATGATATAATCTTTAATCAAAAATCATGTAAAGCTGTTAGTCAGAAAGATGGGACTATCCTGTTTAATGGAAAGAGGAAAAACAACAATTACAAAATCAAACTTTCTGAACTGAAAAGTCAGAATTTAAAGTGTCTTCTGTCTGTTAACAACGAGCAGTGGATCTGGCACAGAAGATTGGGGCATGTTAGTATGAGAAGAATATCTCAGATTAACAAACTCAATATGGTCAGAGGACTTCCTAATTTGAAGTTCAATTCAGATGCTCTGTGTGAAGCATGTCAGAAAGGCAAGTTTGCAAAACCTTCTTTTAAATCTAAAAATGTTGTTTCTACCTCTAAGCCATTAGAACTTCTGCACATTGACTTATTTGGACCAGTTAAAACTGCTTCAGTCAGTGGCAAGAAGTATGGGTTAGTAATCGTAGATGACTATAGCAGATGGACATGGGTAAAGTTCTTAAGACACAAGGACGAGTCACACTCTGTGTTTGTTACCTTCTGTAACCAAGTTCAGAATGGAAAGGATCTTAGAATCGTTAAATTCGGAAGTGATCATGGTGGATAGTTTGAAAACAAAGACTTTGAGTCATTCTTTAATGATAGAGGCATTCTGCATGATTTCTCTTGTCCTAGAACTCCCCAACAAAATGGAGTTGTAGAATGAAAGAACATAACATTGCAAGAAATGGCCAGAACCATGATCAATGAGACAAACGTTGCTAAGATCTTCTGGGAAGAGGCAATAAACACAGCGTGCTACATTCAGAATAGAATCTCAATAAGACCTATTCTGGAAAAGACTCCATATGAATTGTGGAAGAACAGAAAGCCCAACATTTCATATTTTCATCCATTTGGATGTACCTGTTTTATGTTAAATACAAAGAATTATTTGAACAAGTTTGACTCTAAAGCACAGAAGTGTATTATGTTAGGATATTCTGAACGCTCAAGAGGGTACAGAGTATACAATACAGAAACACAGATTGTGGAAGAATCAATCAGTGTTTGTTTTGATGATAAGCTTGACTCTGAAAAGTCAAAGCAGAATGAAGTTTTTGCAGGTATGGAAATTGAATTTACAAGTTCTGAAGACAAGTCATCAGAAGCTCTCAACACAGACACTCCTTCAACGTCTGAAAGGAGCACTGCTAGCAATCCTACAACAGCTGCTGATCAACCTCAGAAGAGATTACCCAGAAGCAGCTTGGATCACCCAGAAGAAACTATCTTAGGAAGAAAGGAAGATCCAATCAGAACAAGAGCAAGCTTCAGAAAATCTGAAGAAACCATCATGGGACTTGTTTCTTTGATTGAACCTTCTTCTATTGATGAAGCACTTCTGGACAACAACTGGATTCTAGCAATGCAAGAAGAGCTGAATCAATTCACCAGAAATGACGTATGGGATCTTGTTCCCAGACCAAAAGGATTCAACGTCATTGGAACAAGATGGGTGTTTAGAAACAAGCTAAATGAACAAGGTGAAGTCATCAGAAACAAAGCACGACTGGTAGCACAAGGTTATAGTCAGCAAGAGGGGATAGACTATACAGAAATCTTTGCTCCAGTCGCCAGGTTAGAATCTATCAGACTTATAATTTCATTTGCTGTTAATAGAGGCATCACTCTGTATCAGATGGATGTCAAGAGTGCATTCTTAAATGGTTATATAGAAGAAGAGGTTTATGTGCACCAACCCCCTGGTTTTGAAAATACAAAACATCCAGAACATGATTTCAAACTAAAGAAGTCACTATATGGTCTGAAACAAGCTCCCAGAGCTTGGTATGAAAGACTAAGTAACTTTCTATTAGAAAATGAATTCACCAGAGGGAAGGTGGACACTACCTTATTCTGTAAGTCAGTTAAGAATGACATCTTAGTCTGTCAAATTTATGTTGATGATATTATTTTTGGATCTACTAATCCTTCTCTTGGAAGAAAATTTGCTAAGTGTATGCAGGCAGAATTTGACATGAGCCTCATGGGGGAACTGAAATTCTTTCTAGGAATTCAAATCAATCAAACTCCAGAGGGAACTTACATTCATCAGAGCAAATATATCAGAGATCTTCTGAAGAAATTTGAGCTCTCAGAATGTAAGCCATCAAATATTCCAATGCATCCCACGTGCATTCTGGAAAGAGAAGAGGTAAGCAAAAAGGTAGAACAGAAGGTCTACAGACGTATGATTGGTTCTCTCCTTTATCTGACAGCTTCAAGACCTGATATCTTATTCAGCGTATGTATTTGTGCTAGATTCCAATCAGATCCTAGAGAATCTCACTTAACAGCTGTTAAGCGAATTTTCAAGTATCTGAAAGGTACTACTAATCTGGGTTTATTTTATAGAAAATCTAGTGATTACAGCTTAGTAGGCTACTGCGATGCTGACTTTGCTGGAGACAGAGTAGAGCGTAAAAGTACTTCTGGAAGCTGCCAGTTTCTGGGAGACAATCTGATCTCTTGGTCCAGCAAAAGGCAATCCACAATTGCGCTATCAACAGCAGAAGCTGAGTACATAGCAGCAACAGGATGTAGCACACAAATTCTCTGGATGAAAAGTCAGCTTGAAGACTTCCAGATTTTTGAGAGTAACATCCCTATACTCTGTGACAATACTTCTGCTATTTGCTTAAGTAAGAAGCCCGTTTTACATTCTAGAGCTAAGCATATAGAAATAAAACATCATTTCATTAGGGACTACATTCAGAAAGGAATTTTGAACTTAAAATTTATTGATACAGACCATCAATGGGCTGATATCTTCACTAAACCCCTTTCTGAAGACAGATTCAATTTCATTCTGAAACATCTCAGCATGAAAATCTGCCCAGAGTGAAAATGCTTTAATTCTATATATTTATCTTCAGAATGTATTTGTTTTACTGTGAACTTCTGATCAATCTCTTTTCAGAAAGAAAGAACACGCAGATTGTATCAGATGCTAGTCTTAAAGATCTGAGCGTTTCAGCTCAAGGATAGACGTGCTGCTCACTAAATCAAACAAGTGTCATCCAATCATCAGCAAATCTCTGAAGCAGAACGCGTGCACGCTTCTGAGAATGCAAAACGCTGATTGGGTGCATTGAGACACATGTTTGGTAACCATTTCAAGTATCTTTCTCAAATCCCCCAAAATCAGCAAGCATTAAATGAAAGTAATCATGTTTTAAAACGTAATCATGATTTTATTTTCTCTTTCTTGAAACCGTTTACTCTTTCAAAAAGTATTTTGAAATCTATTTAAGCACTTTAACTTCTCACATTAATCCTTTACCGTTTCTCATAATCTCTCAAATATTTTCTGCATTCTCTCTGTGTTCATCTCTTTCAAACTTAAACCCATTTTCTCAGTTTTTCTCAGAAAAACCCTAAGTGTGAACATGGAAACCTCCAGCAATGCTTCTGCAGGTTCTCAGAAGAAGGATTCCTCTGAACAGTACCAAGTTCCATTCAGAACACTCCTTACACCAGTGAAGAATCTAGAAGTGTTGTCTGAACTGATTATTGACTTTGGCAGTCTGAAAGAGAATGGTTTTGACTTGACAGAAGAAGTTAGGGCACAGAAATGGGAGAGATACTTTGACAGGTTAGTTGGACCAACGTTCCCAGTTTTGGTCAAGGAGTTCTGGATTGATGTGTCCTCTTCAACGCATCAAGTCACCATTCGTCTGCAGCAAAGGATGGATGAAAATGACCAGAAGATGAAGGAAAGGATGGATGTGCAGGACAGCAAGATAGATACAGTAGTCAGGATGGTGCACAAGCAGACTGAAACTGCTGATCAGATTAAGGCAATGCTGGAGACTCTGTTCACACGCTTTCCTCTCCAACCTTAGATTTTCATTCATGCTATTTTCATGTTTTCTTTGCATATCTTATGTACTGTTTTGTCTGGCTCTGAATTTTAATATAACAAGTTTTTCTGCTCTAATCGTTTTAGCACATATCTTACACTTTTTGATTGCTAACAAAAAGGGGGAGAACAAGAATGATATTTTTCAATAACGGATTACTGAGACAAAAAGTCTCAAACATTCTAACTCTGATATACTTGAATATGTTTTCGGTTTTTGCATAAGTCTACAGGTACAAGAATGCTCTCTGATACACTGAAGCCTAAAGCCCTGATACTCTGATCCAAAGCAAAGCTCTGATAAAGCTCTGATATTCTGATCTGAAGTTCTGATAGTCAAAGCTCTATCATTCTGATGTTCAAGAAATCAACAAAGATCTGATCCTGAAGAACTCTTGGAATTAAAAAGGGAAGTAATAAATTCAGGGGGAGTATCTCCGATCCTATCTCTGATATCTCTTTATCCCTTATCTTTGATAACTCCTTATTTAATTCTGATGCAACTCATCATTTAGTTATCTCTGATACTTTTCACGCTATTTTCAATTAAAAAAATATCTAGTTTTTGTCATCATCAAAAAGGGGGAGATTGTTAGAACAAAGTTTGAATCTACTACCCTAAGTTTAAGTTTTGGTGATAACAAAATGAAAAGATATATTAATTATGTGATTCATGTAAGAACTACTTGCTACCTAAAATATTACTTTCTGTTTTGCAGAAACTCTGATTGGTATCAACAATAGTACATCATAATCAGCATCAGAATATTGGATATCAACATCAGCATCAGAAGATGCTATATCAGATACCAGAATCAGAAGAACAACTCATGCTTATGTTGAAGCTTGATGAACAGAACTGCGCTCAACACTCTGAACTCTGATAAAAGACAACAACAGTTCTTCAACACTTAAGCAGCGTCAGAATGAGCCAAAGCCAGAACACGCTTTAAGTAGCAACGGTACTGTGCATTCAAGACGAGTTATTACCAACGGCATCATTCCAGACAAGATCTGCTTAATAAGGAAAGTTTGTAATTGGCATTTAATCAAGATTATTGCTCCAACATTCATCAATTTCAATGCTATATAAACAAGACAATGAAGATTGAATTGGCTAATGCTCTACAACAATTTCCACGCCTAAAAGCTATTCATCATCTTCTTATTCTCAGTTTGCTAAAAGCTCCAAAATTCCTTACTCAATTATTTTAGCAATCTAGTTTCCATAATCTTAATTTGTGTAATATCACAGTTGTGATAAACTGTTTTGTAGAAAACATTCACACACCTAGATTTCAATTCTTTGTCAGAAAGTGTTTCCTTGACAAACCGGTTTGTGGTTTGCATCAAGAAGGCTTTAGCAGTTGTTAAAGCAGATTGTAATATTCAGTTGAATATAGTGGATTAAGACCTCGTTGGAGAGAGGCGAAATCACCTTGACGGGTGGACTGGAGTAGTTTGAGATCAAACGAACCAGGATAAAAATATCATGTTCATTGCATTGATTTTCAGTTTTACAATTCAACCCCCCTTCTTGTGTTTTTCACTTCTTCACAGCCTTCTTCTTTTTCTTATTTTCTTTCAGGATGAGGGCTTTCAGATCCTCCTGCCCTTTTTCCAGACTTATGAAAATTTGTTGGAACTGGGCATTTTGTGCCTGAAGATCCTTGATGGTTTTTTCGAAAGACATTTCATGCTAAAATAAACAGCGAAGAAGATGAGAAACCTGTAATGGTACTTGTACATGCAATGTTATGAATGGGATGCGTATGCAATGATTTCAAAGACTTCGGGAAATTTAAATTTCAAACCAAAAATAAAAAAGATTTTATTAGCTGAATTCAAAGTTTGAATGCCTTTTAGGCGTTACAATAAAAAACAAATCTAAAACTACAAATGACATCAAAGTTCCCATGGATGCTTCCTCTTTGTGCCAAGATAGTCATTGAGTCCTCTTTCTTCATGCAGTTGTTTTGTGAGCTTTAAAACCTTTCTCTCATGAGCATGGAACTGACCCCTGTAAGTATCTCGCTCCTTTATCAACTGAATCCAAGACCTCTATAATTCCCCAAGATCAGTGGGCATGTAAGGATAGAGAACCGTTTAAGGAATACCTTCTTCAGTAGTGGGTTCCACAATCACTGGTAAAATGGCCACATAGGGCATCATAAGCTTCTGGGCATGAGCTCGTACCCATTGGAGGTAAGGTTCCATAAGAATGGATGTTTTTGGCCCCAAATCCTTGGCGTCTGATCTGTTTACCATGCCCAAAGCTCGTATGAACCTCCGGAGATACTCGTGAGCGTCATCCTCATAGTTGAATACAATGCCCTCGATAAGTAACTCATGGGGACCATCCCTTAGAGCGTAACCAAATTGTCGCAGAGCTAAACAAGGATTGTAGGTTATACCTCCTTTGATGCCAAGTAGCGGGACATTAGGGCACTCCCCACAACAGTCAATAATAGTAGTGTTTTTCATGGCTCGAGAACACTAAAGAATATCCGTATGAGCGAATGACATTATCCTTTGCGACCAACCCAAACCTTCTTCATTCTTCAGTACGGACTTAGGGAGGTGATAAATAAACCACCTCGACAGCAATGGCATACAGCACATAAGAATCCCTCTTCTCTTCATGGTGCGAGTATGGAGAGTGTGCAGAATATCTCCGAGCAATGTAGGAACAGGGTTGTGAGAGAGGAAGATCTTGATAGAACTCATATCTATGAATGAGTTTGGAATTGGGAATAGGACTAACCCATAAATTAGAAGAGCCAATACCTCCTCAAAAGCCTGAAAATCCATATCATTCTAAAACAGTTGGGCCTTGTATATCAGGAACTTATCTAGAAAACCCTTGACTCCGCTTCTTGTTTCCCAATTGGATACCACGTCGGCCCGTTTCAGATGCAAAGCTGAGGTAATGACTTCTGGCTTAGGAACTTCTTCTACACCTGTGAAGGGTAACTGTTCGAGAGTGGGTATATCCAACAGCTGAGAGAATTCTTCCAAGGTAGGTACTAACTGATAGTTTGGAAAGGTGTAGCAATGGTGCTTAGGATCAAAGAACTGAAAGAGTACACTCAACATCTTTTCATCAAAATTTGACGTGACCAGGTTGAGAAGTCGAACATGTCTCTTAGTGAATGCAGAAGTTTCAGAAACCCTTAATACTAGCTCTTTGAGTTGGGAAGGTATCTTCACATAGCTGATTCAGATAGTGTTTCTACAAACGAAAGCCATGATCTGCGAAAGAGAACAAAGATAAATTCCCTTGGTCTTTGAAATAGTTAGGTCAATAAGAATGGATTCCATGTTATGATGCATGATGTCATGAGAAAACACAGGTATAGCAAACACAGGTATAGCAAACATAGTCAAATCACACAAAGTCCTTAGGTTTAAGGCCTGCATGAGGTTAAAAGTAATATCCTCTTAAATTTTAGTTGGTTTCAAACCTGTCTTAAAAAGTAACCGGGTTATAGAGGATCTCAATATCACTGACCATCCTTTATCGGACATTGTTTCAGCTCAAGCAATCTTTTCTTACGGCCAAAATATCTCGAAATTCTGATCTCAATGAGTGTAGCATTGAGTATCAACCAATCCTCAGCTCTATAGCGAGGCCGACTATCTCACTACTTTCTAATGGCCAAGTTTGTTCAACTAAGATTCTAAGGTCCGTTAGTGCTTCACGACACCACGCGGCGGCCCCGTATTCTCCTCATTTCCCCACGAAGGATACCGGTACCAACCAAAGTGCCACACCAACACAGCCACCACTTAAACCATATCGGTCTATGTTGTACAGTCTCCACGATCTATTGTTGTTTACCTAAAAAGTGTCCCCAGATCCGGGTGAAGGATCTTTAAAATGCCCAAACAAAACCCTTTAAGAATAAAGCAGAAAAAACAAACAAGAAAGCAATTTAAAAATGACCTAGATCCTAAGGTAAACCCCACTTTATTTTATATTCCCCAGCAGAGTAGCCAGTTCTGTGATACGGTGGCAGAACCGACTGTTAATACTGGTTTGCATTTTGCGTTTTTTGTTTGCAAAATGTCGCGGTAAGCAAGAGTCGCCACCGAATTTTATTTCATCCAATCATGGAAAAGAAAAAAAGAGCAGAAAAAACCTTTTTTCGAGATATTCTGAGTATGAGGGGTAAATTATAGAAAGGGAAGGTGTTAGCACCCTTTCTATCCATGGTTTTCCATGGGCTCTTAGGTAATTGCTCATTTTTTAAATTGCTTTTGTGTGCTTGTTTTTTGAAAATGTTTTACTTCGTGATAACCCTTGTATCAGTCCTCAAGAGTGTGACGAAGTTTGTTTTGAAAATTTGTTTTGAAAGGTGTTTGTGTGAAAAGTTTTTATTGAGCAAATACTTAAGATTCTACCTACTCGGAAAAAAATGTTTGTTTTCGTTTCCTTTAGACAACGCTATCCCACTATTAAGTAGTAGGTAGCACCGTCGTTGGAGTTGTAAGGGACGTTCGAAAGGGACAAGTACAATCACTAAAGAAATAGTTAGAAAACTTTAGTAGTAACCCTAGTGTCTTAAGATCTTTCCGAGGCATCATTTCCAAGGCAACATTCGAATGGAACATTTTGATCTTTTAGACTGGAGGGCAACCACTAAAATCTCCTATGCTTAATGATTGTTTACCGAAGGTAACTGAAGTGGGGTAAACCCTAGGAGTGAATATGTGCATGTGAATTATTTCAGTGATATAGTCTTTGCACATTAGGTGATCTACCATTTTAATTTTCAAGCATCCTTCCCATACAATCCTATTAACCATGCATCTAACAGTTAAATATTTGCAGAAATTTAAAGTGCGAGAAAATAAACCTAACTATTACAGGGCTTTGGCAATTACATAATTATCTTGACGGAAAATAAAAATGCGGAAGTTTAAAACCCTAGTTACTATTACATCCTCGAAAAAGTTACAATAATAATAAAAGAATTAAAATGTGCGCGACAAATTAAATGCGAGAAAAATTGAGAACCCTAAAAATCTAATTGAAAAAAATACTTGAACTAATTCTTGAGAAAGGACCTAATTAGATTATGTATGACTAAAACCCTAATTCTAATCATTTTTAATTATAAAAAAGAAATTGAAATTAACCTAATTTAAACTATATTAAATAATTCAAGAAAATAAAATATTTTGTAAAAGAGATTTTATGTGTTTTTGTGATTTTTTATTTGAGAAAATAAACAATTTAAATACAAAATTTAAAACCTAATTTTTATTTAATTAAAACAAATAATCAAATAAACTAATTAACCTAATTTATTTCCAAAATATTAATTTGAATAAATAATATTTAATTCTGTATTTTTGTGATTTTTTAGTTTTATAAAAAATAATAATTTTTGTGTTAATTAATTAAAACAATTAAAGAAATTAAAATAAAATAAAAAGCAAATGGGGCCTGTATGTTGTTAGCCAATGGGGGGTGCAAATCTGAAATTTCCAGGCCTAATAGCACTTGAGCCTGGTAAGCGCATGATTTCCTGTGGTGTTAATCTGGGTGTATATCATAGTCTCTCATTGCTTATGCGTTAGATCTGAGACCATGCTAGATCAAGTGGCTGGATGTTGGTGATGTATGGTGGATACCAGGATGAGAGCTGAACACAATCTGTAAGTGGAAAAATTGAAAATAAACGTTGTTGGGACCTGGGATCGAACCCAGGTCCTTATGTTTACCAACAACACGCCTCTGTCAGTTGCGCTATTATAACTTGTTGTTAATACAGTGAAAATAAAATATAATATAAAGAAAACAAATGGCTAAATCCCACGCGCACAAATTTCAAATAAACCAATAGGGTGATGCCAAATCATCTTCTTCTACCTCCAGCCCGTCGTCTTAGGTACAAAACTTATACCTATAGACAAATCTCCATAGCTATAAACTTGTGAGTTTCAAAAATCATCAAAACGCATGATAAATTAAATGAAGATACATGGATCGATTCGTCTTGATGTCACGAGCATCATGGTACCCTTTTTATTGGCCAATTTAACCTGTGCAAGAAAACCCTAAAACGGCAAGCTGAACCCTAGCAATGGCACTCAAGCATACATGCATCAAAACACAAAATTATGTAAACCAAAACATCCCAAATGACAATACAAACACAATGCTATGTTTAATGATGATTAATTATGCGTAAATCATGAAAATCAAATTCAAGCTTAGAGGTGCAAACCGTGGGTCTGTAACTCGAGCTTTTAGGCGTTAGAATGCCTGCAATTGGTTGGGACACGTTCTGGAGATGTCCAGGAGTCTGTTGGTAGTGTTAGAATGACTTGAATCGCTCTTTAGGTCCAAGAATGATCTACCACTTTCTTGCAAATTTTGAAGTTTTATTCTGCCTTTTTTCACGACTGCCACCTTCACTCATGCCTTGTACCTGTTCCCTATATATCTTAGAATGAATTAGGGTTGTAAAATTGGATTGAATCTTTGCAATTATGAGAGATTTGATTTGATTTCCATGCAACATGTAAACTTGCTATTTTGAGCCAAATCATCCTCTTCTTGTACCAATTATGCTTGATTCGTTTTGGTCTTGATATCTCAGCATATTTTGATTGCCAACCTATCCAAAAACCAAATCAAATCATATATTTTCTATTATTCACCAATTATTTGATTTAATTCAATTTTTAATTAATAAAAAATCAAAATAAACTAAAAAATGAAGCAAATAATGTGTGGGTGAATAATTGGATCGTGGACCATATTATAAGTAAGGTGCAAGCATAAAAAGTTAGGTCTATTTGATAAAAAATGTAATTTTGACCCTATTTGACTTTTGGCAATTTTACAAAAAAGGTCAACTTTGACAAAGCATATCTCCTCCAATTCTAACCATATATAGGTGTTCTTGGACTTTTTAGAAAGCTTAGTATGTCCCCTAAGCAACCTTTTTTGTCTCATCTCAATTGAGTCTTCCATGTTCATGTAAGAAGCTTTGACCCAAAAGGTGTTTTTGTTGACTTTTCAAAAGGACCCATAATGTAGAAATTCATATATTTTTATGGGTGCATATTTTGAACTTGTGGGATGAAGATGAATTGTAGGGAATTGCATCCTCTTCAAAATGAGCTTTGGGTGGAAAATTTTTGATAAAGCACGTGGAAGTTATGCTTGTTCAAAGTTTGGTTGACTTTTCCTAAGAAACCCTAATTTAGCAACTTTTGGGTTTTGATGAATTTTGAGTATTCCTTGAAGAATTATGATCAACCCTTGATCAAATGATGAATATAACTTAAAAATGTTTATGTTGACCAAAAATCTTGAAGATTGACTGTATGTGGGTCACAGTTGACTTTTGACCTAATATAGTCGATTCTCAAGCATCTGAGCAGTTGATTGAGCAAACTTCTTGTGCAAGGCATGAAACTTGACATGTAGGGTCTTGAGAACATATTAGGACCAAGTAGAGCATATGAGGTCTTTGGATTCCACGTATCTTGATGAAAATGGAAACCCTAATTTGAGATAACCCGCCTTAGGAGAGAGTTTGTCTGGTCAACTCTTGGGCAAACTTTGAGCAAATTGAGGATCTCAAGGAGTATGTATTGAGTAAAATGATAGGGAAAATTTTGGGGTACAACAGTATCTGAACTGTATCTAGAAGAGAATCTAGAATGAGTTTCAGAATGAATCTATATCTAGATCATATCTGAACTGTATCTAGAAGAGAATCTAGAATGAGTGTTAGAATGAATCTATATTTAGATTGTATCTAAACTGTATCTAAAAGATGACAAATTGTTGACAATCTCTATCTTTAATGTATTGGTGTGTTTTCCAGGAGATGATCATACTCCTTTATGCGCTAGGGGGATCTGCTAGTGAGTTTGACTATGTCATCAGCTGGAAGATGCCCCACTTTCTATTTGAAGGGACTTCTAGACCTGTCGGGGTAGCTTTGTAGGGATAGTCCTTTGGTGGAGGTGGATAACTTTGAAATTATCTCAGTTTCTGGAGCCCTTGGTAAATGTTGATCAGAGTGATAAATCTTCTACCGATAGACGCGGGACATAGTCATACGCTTTAATCCCTAACTTTTGACTGGACCATCAACCTAGCGGGTCTCTTTTCATGCGTAGCATCTTTCGACTATGTTTGCGTTCATAGGGTGTGGAGAGTTGTCACTGTCTATGGTAGTAAGTGTTGTAGTAATTCCAGAAAATGTTTGCTTGATTGCACGTGACCTTTCATATGTAGGAGCTAGTTTTCCCCTAGGGTTAGTCTGGTGCACCTGATGTTTGAAGTTTTTTAATCAAGTTTCTAATAGTCTTGACCTTCCTAAATATTTTTCTAAGAATTGTCACGAAAGGATCCGAAGACATGATACTGACACCATCTGATACTACTATCACAGATAATGAATTTGATGATATCCCCTAATCAATGTAACATTCCCCCAAAGATTCAGATAAAGATCTGCACCTGGCTATTCAACCCTTTTGGGAGATTCTTTGAATCTCGACTTGACTGCCACAGATGAGTTGTACAATAATATGTCATGCCCCTTGATTATGGAGAGCTTCCATTTGAAGTGATTCAGTTCATTGAGAAGATTTTCGTTCATTGGATAATCGTCGTGTGAATTCCTATGCTATCGAACAATTATTCATATGTAAATAGTGGTATTATAAATGCAAAGCTTATGTCTGTCTTGAAGTTTTTGAAAATGCATTTTTAACAAACAATGGAATTTTGAAAGGATATGAGTTCAACTCAGGATTTATAGTAAGCCTTATAGGAGTCGGGATACCTTTTGTAACAATATGCTTTCGAACTAACATATGCTTCAGCTAGGACTTTTAAGGGTTATAACGTGGTCTGGTTCACGGTTTAAGAAACAAAGGATAAGCCTCGAAGTTTATTTGTACCCAATCTGTTCTTCGTGATGCCCTTCAACCCTTTACTCAGTTAATTATGCGTTCAGAATCCAATTGAGTCTGGAATGATATTTTGGTGATGGTTCGGATGCATGAAATTTATTTGAGAAGGTAGTCTTTTTTGTAACATTTTTCTATTGTCGAGGATTTGTAGTGACCTCTTTTTGATTTTATTATCCCTACCTTTTGCCTAAACTGTTTCTTTTGTGATTACAGTCAGCGGGATGCCCCAGTTTTTTCTCTTAAGTCTCCTTCATAGGTTTTGACTTAGTTGGATTTTCTTTTGAAAGATAATGACTGCCTATTTTACGGGGACCCATCACCTTCTTTTGATTTGGAAGGACGTCTCTGATGCATTTCTTTGTATACGAAGTAAAAGTTTGTGAATGGATCCGCATTTGAATTAACTGAGAAACTACTCTGCCCTAGGTTATGATTAAAGGTTTCAATTTATACGAAAAAGAAAACTCCTACTTGTTAGGCTCAAAGGGGCTAACTAGGGATTATCTTCCTTATAACTCCTTTGTTTATGATTTGAAATAACGCATGTACATCGTTAGCAACGTCTTTCTCAAAATCATATTGCAGAGATTACGATATTTTTTCGTCATCCTCCATCTAAAGGCTTGTAGCTTTTAATCAAGAGTTTAATATCATAAAATGGAGTAAAAGCGTAATTTCAGTATAGTGAAAACGAATGGATTAACTCAAGACAAACATATGCAATGCATTAATGAGAACAACTAAAGTCTAACATAAAGATAAGTGTTTAAACAAACAAAGAAATTACAACTGGAGATTCGAATGAACAAAAAGTTTCTCCGCCTAAATTTGTCACTTCAGATGGTGTGCCTTTGAGGGATGACAGAAAAACACAAGTTTACCATCTTGGGTAAATTCCAACGCTCCTTCGTCGATCAGGTCTTGAATCTTGTTCTTCAATGTCCAACAGATGTTAGTGTCGTGTCCAGGACTGTTGGAGTGGTATGCGCACCTTTCTTTATGATTGTAACGGGGCGAAGAAGTATTCGGCTTTTGAGGAGGATCCTTCAATGTAACCAGCTTGACCTTCAACATATGTTGCAATGCTTGAGCCAAGGACATGTTGATCTTGGTAAATTGTCTTTTGGGTGTATCCTGCTTACACTGACTACCTTGCCGTTATTGGCGAGGTCGTTGTTAACGAGATCGTTGTTGAGCTTGCGATGTAGTAGCAATCCGGAAAGGCATACTCTCGACCAAGCCAACTTCTTGTCTTATCGGAGGCTCATTAATGACTTGATCCCAAATTCTAGCTATTCATTCCATTCGGTTGTATTCGTCTTGATGAAGCTCGCTGCTGAGAGTTCTCAACTCTTCTTTCCCCTGAGCTAGGTTTTGGATAAGAGCCATCTGACCCATCATTTGGATTCTCATCGGTGCCATCTCAGCTTGCAATTTTTCCCATGGATCATCCTTGTTGTCTTCATGATTCTTCTTGGTCATGCTACCGGTGAGGAGTGCCTTCAATTCTTCTTGTCCCTTGTATAGGTTCAAGAACATTTCTTTGAACTGAGCATCTTGAACTTGGAGTTTTCTGACGGTCTGTTCGAGAGTTATCTTTACTGAAATAAACAGTAAGCAGATGAGAAAACCTGTATGGGGAAAAACTTTTATGACATGATGCATGATATGTAGATGCAATGTTTTCAAGGATCTCACGGGGTAAGAAAAATGTTAGAAGTAGAATCTGACTGCAGTTTTGGTTTAAGAACTTCGTACCGTTGAATGTCCTTCTACGAGAATCAAGCTCACCATGTCGAGTGGGTCACAACCTTTGACTCTAGATAATGTGCTTTTGTCTGTGACATCATTTGGTTAGAGGAAAATAAATCCTCTTTCCCAATACTAGGCACCTGGTTCATGATAACCTGCATCAATGGCCCTTGTGATCCTTGAAATGGTTAACAGAAATGATATGTGTAATGATGTCATGATGTTATGAACAAATAATCATACACAAACAAAACACATAAAGCCTTAGGTTTAGGCTTGCATGGGGTTTATAGGTAAGTACCTTCTTATGGTTTAGTTGGTTCAACCTGACCTAACAAAAGTGATCGGGTTCTAAGGAATCTCAATATCACTGATCTTTCTTCATCGTGCATTGTTTCAGCATAATCAATCTTTTCTGGCAACCAAAATATCCCGAAAGTCCGATCTCAATGACTTTAGTATTGAGTATAAACCAACTTCAGTCTTGCACCATAGCCGACTATCTCACTACTTTCTAATGTCCAAGTTGTTCAACTAAGGTTCTACGATCAGTTAGTGCTTTATGACACCATACAACAGCCCCGTATTCTCCTTGATTCAACAAAAGGGACACCGGTACCAACAAATGTGTCACACTAACGTAGCCATCGCTTCAACCATGTCGTTATATGCTGCATAGTCCCCATGATCTATTGCTACTTACCTAATGTGCCCCAAATTTGAGTATAGAATTTTTACAAGTAATAAACCCAAGCACAACACACAAAATGTAAAGCAAGAAAAGAAAACAATTAAGGCAAATAAAACTTATCTAACTCTTAAGGTAACCAAACTTTTAGTTCATAAATCCCCAGCAGAGTCTCCAGTTTTGTGATACGCTGGGAGAACTGATTTGGGTTTTTTTCGTCTTATCACAATTGTTGCAGATAGCAAGAGTCGCCACCGACTTTTCTTTTATCAAATAAAGGAAAGGGTGAAAAGAACAGGAAAGACCTTTTGAGAATTTTTATTGAGTTCGGGGGGTAGGTTATGAAAAGGGAGGGTGTTAGCACCCTTTTCATCCGTAGTTATCTACGGGCTCTTAATTTCTAGCTCACTTTTGAAATTCTTTTATGAATGTGTTTGTTTGAAAATATTTTGAAAAGTGTCGTCGTTGGGAAAATTTTGTAATGATTCTCGTCTCTATAAGAATGCATATAAAGTGTTGACTTTGAAAATATTTCAAAAAGTGTAGATGTATTGAAAGATGTTTTTTTTGAAATGATTATGAGCAAGCAACTGTGAGCGTTCTACCTACTCAAAAGAAAGTCCTTTTTCTTTTCCTACTCCTCTATATAGTGCTATTTTACCATTGGTTGGTAAAGAGCCATATCATTGGATGTGAGGGATGGGTGGTGGGTCATCGTTCAATCATAGAAGGAAACATGTAGGACACTTTAGCAATTGTCGTAAGGGACTAAGATTGTTTACCGAAGGCAACATCGAAGGGTCATCGAGGGACTATGATCTTGTAATCGAGGGTCTTTGCTAAAACATCCCATGTTCGAGGGACGTGACTGTTTAAATCTGAGGCAACAAGTGTGGGTTACCCTAGAGGTGCAAGTGTGCAAAGTGTTTTGTTTTCAAGTATATTGTCTTTGAATTAGGGTTGTCTAATGTTTGATTTTAAATCTTTTCATACAAACCCTAATTACTAGAAATAATAAGGAAAGCTATAAATTTCAGAATTTAAATGTCCTACCCTATTACAATGCTTTGGGGATGGGGGGTACACGTTTCTAAATGAGGGAAGAAAAGAAATAAAGTCCTAATTACTATTACAAACCATTGAACATAAATAAAAATAGAATGTACAAAATGTAAAGAGAAAAAGGAAATTTGTAGGGTTTTTTGATAGAAAAAGGTTTTGGTAGTCAACCTAATTAACTAATTGATTTTAATTAAAAAAAGTTAATGAACTATCTAATAAAAACCTAAAATTTAAATTAATTTAAATACCACCTAAGTCTAATTTAATATGTTTAGAAAATAATTTTGAATGTTAGTGTCAATTTCCAGCAATGCAAAATGTTCAATGTAACCTTAACGATCCAAAATTAAAGCAACAATCTCAAAATTAGGATTTTTGGAGCCTGGGCTAACACGGGTCGTGTCACCAGACACGAGCACCCGTGTCAGCTCCTTGCCCTTTTGCACGTTTTCAGTCCCCAGCTGGGTTGACACGGGGCGTGTCGTGTGACACGGGCACCCGTGTCAGCTCCTTTCTTGTGCTTTTGCCATCTCTTCTCCCTGACACTGCCTGTGTCATGTGACACGGCCACCCGTGTTAGGGCTCCTAAAGCATTTTTCTGGGATTTTGAATATTTGAACTTCCCTGATTTGTCCTGTTTTATTCTTTTGAATAAAAATGAAAGCAAATGATGTATGGATAAGGATATCACATTTTGAGAAAACTTACCTCTTTTGGAGAAAATTCTGAAGTTTCTTCTTGTTGTTCCAGGTGCAATACTATGATTAATTAATATACCTTGGACCTTCTTGAAGCTATGTCAATCCTTACTTTATGCTAAAAGTTGCGGAATCACCTTAACCAAGTCAAGTTACAAGA
Organism: Vicia faba; assembly: GCA_948472305.1. Taxonomy (NCBI): domain Eukaryota; kingdom Viridiplantae; phylum Streptophyta; class Magnoliopsida; order Fabales; family Fabaceae; genus Vicia; species Vicia faba. The sequence continues at coordinate 397,642,632 of OX451736.1, forward strand.
TACTATTTTTTTGAGTTTGGAAGATGGTGGTAATGATGTTACAGAAGTTTCTCTTGTGTTTGAAAAACTTCTATATGATGTATGTGAAGTATTTGGATGATTTGTTTGGAAAAAACTTGGAAGGTCCGAGAGGTTCAAATATTTTGATTTCAAAGCTCAAAAATGGAGGTTTTGTGAATAATTCTGGTTTTTTGGAGTATAAGGGGTTTTGAGGGGTTGTGCACTTGTGTTTCCTCTCTTCCTTTTTCTTTTATTTCTCTTTTTTTTCCTTTGTCTTGCAAATTCTACCTCTATTTATAGGAAAGAGCTGATCAGTTCCAATATGGTCATGGCTTGATTTTAGGGGTGCTTTACTGGTTGCAGATTGTTGCTTCTTGCTTTGACATTGTGTATGTGCAGAAGAAACCATTGAGAGGTTTTAGGAGTTGATATTGTGATCAAAGCATGCTTTATGTAAATGGCATGGTGCCTTTGTGCCATAAATGGAAAGATCATTTGGACAATGGCTTAAACACTTGGGTAATGGCTCCAAAGTATGTGTAATCTTCTGATTATGGATAGATTTGAAGGTTTATAATCCTGCACAATAGGATTATGCAACATGGAATGAAGATTTGATCTCATGTTCATCACAAAATGACTTGTGTTTGAAGAATGCATACCAAACTTCATCTCTTCAAATCTCCTGGCTCAAGCATGATAAATTTATGCTCTAGGACATTTTAGAAAGCTTGAAACATTGTCTATAACTTACATGTTGATCATTTTGGCTAAATCAATAAGGAGATGGGTGAAAATTATCCAAGAAGTTGAGATAAAAACTTACCAAAACCTGTTGAAAATTTCTCTAAGTGTTAGATAAAAATGTCATGACTTCATGGGCTTATATCTTCAAATCTAAGCATTTTTTGGACATCAACCCTCTTATACAAAGTTGTAGAATTCATCAAGATCTACAACTTTCATGTTGAAGGTTTTCTTTGAACCATCTTGCATCTTGGTGAAAAAATGTCATGAACTAATGAAATTATCAAGGATGAAAACACTTAAAAAATTTCTAAGTCTTGGAAATCTTGACTTTTTGTTGACTTTCTTGACTTTCTTGATTCTTGATGATCAAGTTTGATATTTTTGAATGTCTTGATGAATTTTGATCTTTGAAATTTAATGTTGACTAAAAAGTCAAAGTTTGACTTTTGTGTATCAGTTGACTTTTTACCCAATACAACTGATTTTTAGTCACCTGAGCAATTTGTGATTTAAGACTTGAAACTGTACATGCATTCTTGGAGACCTATAATGATCCATGAAAGTCATTTGAGGCATCAAAAGTCCAATTATCCTTGAGAAAAGGGATGGCAAATTTTGGGATACAACAACGTGTATTGTCTGACTTGTTTGAGTTAGCTTGTGTAATTGAAACTGTTCGAAGAAACCGATTCATCAGAGGGAATGCTCTATTTGATGAGAGTTGTGATATTTTTGAAGTTTAGCTAGTTTCCCTTGTTTTTCTTCAGTCTCTTGTTTCTCCTTCTTTTGTAATCCTTTAGAAAAATCAATGAAACTTCTTATCATCTTCTGGTTTTATGTTTTTCACACATAATTACCTTTTTGATTATGACAAAAAGGGGGAGTAATTAAATGAACATAATTTTGATTTCAATAATCAAGTTCTGGAAAATGTTCTCTGAAAAGAGTTTCTTACATTTTAACCCAGTTAAAATTCTATTTCTGCTAGAATTGTTTTCTTTTTCAGGAAAGGAGAAATCTGATTAAAGAAAAAGATCTGAAAGCATTATGCAAGGCTCTTATCTAACCTGTTGGCTTCAGACTTGGCTCCAAGAATTGAAATTTAAAATCAGACTCCAAGAATTGAGAATCTGGAAGCTGTCTTAGTGACGTTAAAGTTTTAAGATTTCAATTGATTTCATTTTCATTGGCATCTAGAGTCAAGACTCTCAAGATCTCAATATCTAATCTATTAGAACCAGGGGAGTTTTTACTCAAATGGTTTAGAGTCAAGATATTCGAGCTTTATCAAGTCATTGACTCAAGGGGGAGTTTCATAAAAAGAATAAGTATTACTTACCATCTTATTTTCTCTTTTTCTAATTATATGAACAAAATTTTGTCATCAAAATATATAGTTTTGTCATCATCAAAAAAGGGGAGATTATTAGAACAAGATTTGGTTGTGCAATATTATCTCTGAGTTTTGATGATAACAAATGAGTATGTTTGTATGAACAAATTTGATACTCTAATGTTTATTATTTTTGAGTATATAACAAACAGGTTCTGCTTCTGATGGATGGCGTGGCCAAGACATTAGAAGGGAATTAATTCCTCTTCTGCGTTACATAAGTTTTGATGAATAATAGCAAGACACTCCAGAAGACTCTGACGTGTAGGCTCTGATATGAAGTTCTAAAGACCATGGTTCTAAGAAAAGGGTTCTAAAGACAAAGTGTTAAAGACTCTGAAGATTGAAGTTTTAAAGACTTGAAGTTCCAAAGACCCAAGGTTCTAAGAAAAAGTTCTGATGACCTTATGTTATATTCTCGCTTCTAAACTCATGCTCGTAGAAGCCTCTAAAGTGCAGAAGGAAAGAAGATAATATCAATGTGGTACAAATAGTACATGATACAATCAACATTTCATTCCACTACCATGAAAGGACGGATGCATTGCACGATGTTTTCCCCCACGTGATTGCTCAAGCTATCAATGTTTCTGGAAATACCAAGAGTACATCACAATGGATATATTATTTTATTGGATATATAAAGGCTTGAAGACTAAGAGAGAAAGTTGAAGCTAATTTACTACATATCCACGCAAAAGAGTTATTCATATCTTTCATATTCTTAAGTCATTATTCATAAAATAGTTTACATATTCAACTTGTGTATAATCAATAATATTATAAACAAAACTTGTATTCAAACAATTGTTTGATTTTCTTAAGGGACCGGTAAGGTCTGTATCCTTAAGAAGTCTAGAGCTAGTGTGTCTTAGAGGTTTGATTTTCCTTAAGGGACCAGTCAGGTCTGTATCCTTAAGAAGTCTAGGACTTGTGTGTCCTAGAGGTTGTTAGTCACTTGTGGGTAACTTGTGCATTGTAATAGTCAATTGGATTATTAGATTAAGTCCTTGATTTAGAGAAGCGAAATCCCCTTGGCGGGTGGACTAGACTAGCTTGATAGTTTTCAAGTGAACTAGTATAAACATACCTTGTTCTTTATTTCCTATTTTTAATTATTGTTATTATCAAGGGTGAAGGAAAAGTATTTTAATTAAAGGGGAATATTTTTAAAAGGAAAAGTTTTGATTTAAAACCATTTACCCCCCCCCCCCCCCCCCCTTTTTCTTGTGTTTTTCACACCTTCATCGGGCTTACAGGGTAACGCCACACTTGACAACCAGGGAAACTCTTTTCCGACTAACCTATGGTACCGAGGCAGTCATCCCCGTAGAAATTACGGAATCGTTTAAGAGAACTGAATTCCATCTCGACGAGGAAATAAATGATGGAACATTAAGAGAAGAGCTCGACATGGTTGAACAAATTCGATCGGGGTCATCTCTTCGTGAAACCATACTCAAACATCAGATAACTCTATGACATGATGCCAAAGTCATAAAACACGAATTCCAAGTCAGCAATCTAGTCCTACAGAGAAATCAAAAAGATTCCCATGAAGGAAAGTTAGCCGTCAACTGGGAAAAACCATATCGTGTCCGCGGGAAAATGGGAAACATGGTATATTACCTCGAGCACCTAAGTGGGGAACAACTACCTCGACCATGGAACGCTATAAAGCTAAAACAAGTTTACAGCTAAGTCCCAAGAAAACGCTAGAGCCTAGTATTCGACATGCTCTCTCTGAATAACAACGGGGTTTAATCGACCACGGAAGCATGTTAAGGTACAAACATGGACTCCAACTAGTAACAAAAAAGGCGGGTCTTTTCTTATTGGACGAGCGGAACCTCGGCCGACAAAGACACCTCGATCGAGCTCCGTCGAAGTACAAAAGAGGTAGAACATTCGGCTCATGATGGGACAGTTCACGCCATGAAGTCAAGGCCTCAACCGAAACCTTGGCCTTGTCCAAGCGAAGTCCAAATTCTCCTCTTCGACACGCCTTCATACTTTGTTGACTATAAATCAGGTCGAGCATGAATTTCCACACATACAAAATAAACATGGCCAACACAATAACAAAGAATATCTAAATACAGAATGAACATGGAAAATAAGGGAATTCAAAAGGCCAACCACGTATTCCAGTGTTGTCTAGATATTACAAAATTAAGGGTGCACATACCCAAACAAAAACCAGGCGAAGCCCTCTTTCCAAAATATTATAAAAATACGGGCACGCAGGCCCACACATTAAAACACGGGCATGTAGGCCCAAACATCAAAACAAGGGCACGTAGGCCCAAACAAGTGATAGTACAAGATCAAACATCCTCATCCTCGTCATGTGATGACTCCCACCATCATCATATCCATTAGGAGTCACTACCTGGCCATCAATTATCTAATGGTAATGCCTTATGCAGGTTGTGGCGAGATGAACCCCGAGATTGATAAACTCGATCTGCTCGGCTGTGAAATTAGATCCTTGACCAATTACGTCCAAGCAATCATGCTCGAGCAAACAGATGCAGGCAATAAATTCTTCCACGTTGTCAATATCTTGTCCTCATCGGTCTCCTCCTCAGCGGGCTCCGTGACCTTTTCCAATTCGCTTACATAGGTCCTTAGAGTCTCATTTTCCAAGGTCACCTTGGCCAACTTCTCTTTCAAATAACCCAGGTCCCGATAGAGCCCAGTTTGGATCTTGTATTTCTCCTTGTGACTGAGAAGATCATTTTCAAAATTTGTCACCTCTGCTTCCAAATCCATGTTTCGCATATTTGCCTTCTGGAGCTCTTTCATTGGCCAGGTCTCAACATCATTAAGGGCCATCGCAGTCTCCAAAACCCTCATCACAGCAGTGGCATATGCTCTCAGCATCATTCCACGGGCAGCTTATTTCATGCTAAAGATAACCTTCAACTCCGCCTCACGCACAACCATATAGTTATCCCTGCCAAAGATTTCTCGGTGGAGGTAACAAGAAGGGATCATAAAGGCCTCTCTAACCTTCGATTTTTGTGAGATCGATATGGTGGATTTCATCTCCGTGTTTCCATTTTGAAGGAATCTCTGGAAGGGACATGCACCCTTGCGGTGAGGAAGTCAAACCGACCTGAGGTCCGCTAGTCCTCGCCTGCTCCTGGAGTTGAGCGACACGGATATTGTTAACTTTTTAGCCCCCCTGTTGGCCACAATCTTGACCATGCATTCATAGAAATCCATAATTTTACCTGTAACCAAATAAAAGAAACATGATCATCACACCGAGTAAAACATTGGGGTGCACCGAGCAAAAGTACACTCTCTACCTAAAAGTTCTAAAGCTTCTTCGTCAGAGTCACATGTGAGGAGCATTTTTGTATTTATAAACCGACAAGCAAGAATCGGTTTCCTGTCACCTATTAGAATCAGAGTTCCATCCTTAGTCACACACTCAGTAGGAGCAAAACTCACGACATACACCACGAGCTTCCCGTAGGCAAGTTTGTCGTCAGCATCCAATCCTCTAGGCTTTAAGGTATAAGCATCGACAGTCTTGTCGAAGTGAATGTTCTTCCACTCGAGGGAGAATTTCAATTAAAGATTTTTTTCTTCCTATTATCCTCGACCTCTTCCACACGGTCATAAATGGAATTTATGGTAGCATTTGTAAGGGGTTTCATGACATAATTCATGTCCTTGAAAGAGAGAACATAATCCAAGTACGTTCGAAACAACTTCTTAGATTGCTTGAATGACACCCATCTATGATGACCATTGGAAGACTACCTCTGAAGATGAAAGATCGAGAAAAACAAGGGCAGGGTGGCATCGATTTGAAGAAATCAACACACAATATTGAATGCTCGTGCGAACGCGAGTGAATTTGGGTGAACCTGAGAGGGATCCAACTCTAACTAAGTGAAGATGCCCGCCTGGAGACCACTGAAAGGTAAATGAATCTCTGCCTCTTTGAAATATAATTCATACATTGGAAATCAAGTCCTCGGGAACTCCGAGCAGATGCGACTTGTGGATTTCGGGCACAGAGGAGTCCACGACGGCTCGATGCCCTCTATCTTATGCTCGACAGCATTGAATGCATCTGAGGAGTCAATGACAAACTTCGAAACCATGTTCAATGGATCGGGACCGACCCAATTTAAATTTGTCCCAACCTCCTCAACGTGGGGAACATCCTTGACCGAGGGAGCTTCAGCATTTTGGGCCATGCTATTTGTAAAGCAGGGGAAAACAGTGAATTCGACGGTAAAATCAAATTCACCATTCCACCGTAAATCAAGTGAAAGGGTGAAGATTTGATAGAGGATGTCCTCGATTGAGGCCCTTTTCGATGATAACGGGGGCATGGAAAACCCGTCCTCAATGAAAAGTTAGACACAGAGGACGAGGATCCTCCCGACACATGGAAGGCATGATTTCCCTTTGTTCCCTCGAGGAGACACCCTGTCACGTCCCCCTTGAGAAATTCATGAACTTCATCAAGAAATTCATTAATTTCATCAAGAACTTCATGAAATTAATCAAGGAATTCATGATCTTCATCAAGAATCCCATGAGTTTCATCGTAAAACTCATGCATTTAAACATAATGTTCATAAAGCACCGAAAACTTCATGAAATTCGTCGAAAAACTCATACACTAGTGGACAAAAAGGAAGAAATTCATCACAAACTAATAAGGATAGGATACTTACTAAGGAAAAGAAACGAAAACTAAAATGAGAAAGAGAGCAACGAGAGGGGCGTGAAATATGGTAAAGTCTCAAATGAAGCTCCCCTCGCTCTTTTATAGCCCAAAACCCACAACATGGGGAAATATGAAGAAAGACATCATTTCCTAGTCCCTAGGTCATCATAAGCTAGTGGCCCATTAAGTATTCGTAACACGTGGCACTCAAAACAATTCAGCGTTTATCCTTTTGAGGCTCGTCACTACGCATCCCCACGCATCGAGCCAACACACTGATTCTCTGTGTTCCATCAAGTGGGTTGACTCAACATGCTGATTCAACATCCCGATGTCGAGAAGATGTACAATCTTTCTGTACATATTTCTATACCTGAACCAACTTCGACGTCCTTCTGTACAATCTGGGTTGGGCGTGATCTCATAAGCAGATGTACCTAAACCACAATCGAGCATAGTCAAATTATCAGAGGTTATATATATAAAAAATTTCCTCACACTAAATAAGAGTGGGCACTAAAAGAAACCTGAATGATTATTTTGCGGGCCCCTCTGTCGGGGATACCTAGGAGAATTATAGAACAAATCCCCGTGGATACCCGACAAAAGCTGACTTTCTTCCTTATCCTTAACACGTGAGTTGATCCTAAGTCATATCTCATATGCCTAGGAGAAATGACTTGGGGGGCTTCTATTCTAGACTGGGCCTGCAGTAGACCCACCATAGGGGAAGGCCCAATCTAGTCTTCGCTCAATAATGGTCCAACATTATGGCCCAAGTATACATAACCATGAAAACCACTCCAAGGTTTTCCCTCCTAGGGGACGTGGCCAACTTCTCCTCTTATTAAGGGACTCTTCCCCCTAAGAGGAATTGGTCATCACCTTCTGAAGATCACGGGACAGTTGACCCAGGATCATGGGCACGTGTTGTTCTACTTCACACACGTGAATATTGATAGTCTCTATATTAGGCCTGGGTGTTTGGCCCAAATAGAGATCTTGGCCCAATGTTTGGGCTATAAATACCCTTTTCCATTAGAGGGTCAGGTACATTGATTACTACTCACTTAAACTATGCTTGCATTATTGTTCAGATACTTACTTTGGCATCAAAGTATAATGCAGGTACCCCCCCCCCCCCCCCCCCCGCTTCACCTTCAACCATCATTAATTTCAGTTCGTGGGCCATGAAGATCTCTTCTAATCAGGTAAACTATATATATATATACCCCATGTTGGATTTTTAATGAATAACCATTATTTTCACCTTAATTCTTGTTTTCTCTCTCTCTCTCTCTCTCTCTCTCTCTCTCTATCTATCTATCTATCTATCTATCTATCTCTCTCTCATTCATCAATGTAATTTGGTTTTTCCTTAACATTTAACTTCAAGAGTCCAATTCTTTGATTGAACACTTAATGTGTAAAAATGATTTCCATCTCCAATAAAGATATCTCTGCAAATCTCCCAATTCGCGATGCGAAGAATTATGACTTTGGTGAAAATAGATGATTGTGTTGTTTGGTTATCAAGATATTCTTGAAATTATCCATAATGGTGTTAATCCACTTGTAAAATGGGCATCGACTCCATAAAGGACTACACATAAGGAAGAGAAGACAAAATATTTCACTGCTTTCTATATCATTAATCAATGTGTTGATGTCGATAACTTTTAGAAGGTTGGTGATTGCACATCCTTAGAAGAAGCTTGGGAAATTTTTGATGAAATTTATGTAGGAGTTGATAAGGAAAAATGGTGAGGTTACAAAATCATAAAGGCACGTGGAATTGGTCAAGATGGTAGAGAAGGAAATCATTAGTGAATTTACTACAAGAGTCACAATATTGGTGAATCAAGTGAAAGTATGTGGAAAGACATTCATTGAGCAATATGTGTTTGGTAAAAATCTTGAGATCTTTAACATCAAGATTCGATAACTTAGTGGTTGCAATTGAAGAGTCAACATATCTTTCAACCATGAGAAAAGAAGAGTTAAAAAGTTCTTTTGAGACTCATGAGTACAAAATGGAGGAGGGGAATGTTGGCAACGTAAATAATGAAATTTCTTTGTAGACCCGTTTTGTTGGAGAAGACAAGAAATTGAAGTAAATATGGTCCATGAATATAGAGGTAGAGGAAACTAGCACGACAATGATGGGAGTAACTCCCTAAATTCCAGCAATTCAACTTTTTTTCAAAAGGGTGAAAGCAATTGCAACAAAGGTAGTGGATTAAGCAATTACAAAGGCAGAAACAATAAAGGATGAGGATGAGGAAGGAAGATAACAAGGGCAGTGTCCAATGCTACAATTTCCAAGAGCCTCGACATTTTTCTCATGAATGTAATTCCAACAAGAAGTTGATGCAAAGTTTGTAAAGAAACAAGATGATAATAGCACACTGTTGATGGTGATTACTGAAGAAAAATATAATGAAGGAAAAGGAAGTTGCAACCGGCTACAAGCAGAGTGTAACCAATTACAATCTATTGAAAATGTGATGGTGATTATGGAAGAAAGTATAGAATACAACGATCAATGGTACCTTGACTCCGAATGTTTAACTCATATGACCAATATCACAAATATTTATTATTAATTTTATGATTTGTTTTACAAGTATATATGTCCATTTTTTGGTTTAATACTAATATCAACTTTATTATATAAATGTAGAAAGTGTTTATTGTTCAAAAGGATAATATGCTGAAAAAGAAATGGCTTTCATTTGCTGGTGAACATTGGAGGGGATTTAAGACACATCTCACAGATGATTATATTAAACATCCAAAAGATAAGGAAGCTCCTCCATATTTGAAGTATTCGTATATTGATTAAAAAAATTGGAGGATTTTGTAAAGTCTCGCACCACTCTTGAATTCTTGGCTAAGAGCCAAAAAGGAAAGGAAAATTGAGCTAAAAATATCTATCCATATAGATTGTCTCATGGACGATATGATACACTTGAACAAAAATGATTAATGATAAAATAAAATAAAGGGAATTAGAGTTGGGTAGATCCTTCTAGAAGCCTTGGTCGTAGTCCATTTCCATCACCACGCCATGAGAAATGGAAGAGGGCACGTCAAATACCAAATGATAAGTTCACATCAGAGGCTACATGGGAAGTGGTTAAAAATATTTTAAGGAGATACTTTTTTCAACATTACTTATTTTCGTGAATTAAATTTAGTAAAGATGAACTTTTATATTTGTTGTAGGATGTACTGGTTGAAAAAGAAAAAGTTGGTATCTTCGTTCCAAAAGATCGTTGTGACATCTTGGTAGAAGTGATTGGAACCATAAAGCATCTTGGGTGTGTCTGTGGTCTTGGAAGAGGCGTTGGCTTGAAGTTATTTCATGGACCGCCGTAACCAATTATAGAAGTAAATCGCAAGAGAGAAATGAATATATAGTTGTTGAAAAGATACGGGAGATATTAGGACATGAGAAGAAGAAGTGGGATCATGAGGCGATGGAGAAATAAACTCAGGTGGAAGGAATGTGGTAGAGGGCATCTGGAAGAGAAGAAGAAGATGTTGTAGGAGGTGCGGGAGAGGGTCCTAGAGGGGAGAGAGAGAGAGACAGAGAGAGAGAGAGAGAGAGAGAGAGAGAGAGAGAGAGAGAGAGAGAGAGAGAGAGAGAGAGAGAGAGAGGTTGGATGAGGTTAACCGAGAGAAGTGTACCCACAATGTGATTAAGGTATTAATATAATTTAAAATATTTGTGTTATATGTTGTTGTTATTATTTTTGTATTTTAATTTTTGTATTGTATTTCAATTGTTTTTATGATGCAGACATTCAAATCAACTAGTGTTCTCAACCACCCAATTCCATACCAGTTAAACATACATTAGAAAGTAGTTGAGAAAGTTGTTATGGATGGTACAAGCACGAAAGATAATTGTTATGCCCCGTATAATAATATTGGAACCACACCACCTCAATTAAACACTCAGAGACTATCAAGTATAATAAACGAGATTTCAAACCTCTCTGCATTTAAATTAAAACATGAACCACAACAATCTTGATTGGACATACCCGTACTACAATTTTGGTGTTCGTAAGTATAATTTTTTCGGTGACTTCAATTTATATTCATTGTCCTCATAATTTAACATAAATATTTGACTTTTGCATTAATTTTTATAAGGGTCGTGCATGAGATGTGTGTTGAAAGGAAATTTAAAAAGTATTGTTTCTTAGATCCTTTGAACATTCAACTTCAAGGTAATGCAACAAACACTATCAAGATGCACATAAAAAATAAGTTGGTTAGTGAGAATAAATAATGTTACATGGGACCGTTTATCCCTAAGTAAGTATATATTTAAATTTGTGTTTTCATTTATAAATAAATTTTATACACATTATTAATTATTCCGAGTGTTTATGTAGGAATCATTAATAACTATTTATTTTATGTCTGAAGCAAAATATTATAGTTATTTCATGCCCGTTATACTATAAACTTTATGAAGATATGCAAAATATTTTGAGCGGGTAATTGATATTATTTGTAATACTCAAATTTTACCTTTAGTTTTGAATAGTTTTTATTAATGTTTAATTTTTACTGACATGTAGAGTTGTATAAGGATACAATTTTCTGAAACATGATTTAGTTGGTAAAAAGTCAAAGTTCATAAAACCACATGTAAGTATTACTTGTGCTTTTTGATATTATTTTATTTTCGTTAATGTATTACTTATGTTTTGTGTGTATTAATTAGTAATTATATGAAAACTAATTGTTATCGCAAAAGCAACCCGAGAGCTTTGAATGCTGATAGTATGTTATGAGACATATGTTAAATATTGTCTACTCACTAATTCATGGCTTAAGTTATTAACTTTATTCATATACATGTAATTTATGTATATTTGTTAAGTTAATTTTGTTGTTGTTAGCTTATCATAGTCTAAATTGTTTTCAAATTATAGGGGTTTAGCAACAGAATACCATTTCAACAAGAAGATGTAGATGACATCCGATCACATTGGGTCGGCACCTTCCTATCTTATCATGGATCTCATAAACACTATGTTGTGAATTCAATGCCAATAACAAAGTATAGTATTTGGGAAGAATAAAGAACAAGGAAGAAGAAGAACACAAGAATTGGTTATAACTGCTATTCTTTACTTTCTCTTTGAAAACAAGATTACAAGTTTACAAGGATAACAAATAACCCTCTCACCCTAATTAGGATTTGCTGTGTTGCAATGATGAGAGACTAGTATGCTATTTATAATAAAACCTAACATACTAACTAATGGGCTTTTTCCACAAGGCCCATTATACAAGCTAACTTAACAAACAAGCTAACTTAACAAATTAGGGTTTAAACACTAAAACCTAATTCGACAGGAATCCTTCGACAAATACATGCTGGACCCTTCTTCGACTACAGCATGTACTTCGACCAACTAGAGTTCGATCCAAAATCCCACAAATCTCCACCTTGGACCTAACTCTACAGCATCAAGAGACACTAACTAGCTTTCTTCATGCAGCTTTATCAACTGCATACAGTGGAAAAACTTGCAACTTGGCAATGTTTTGGTGATCATATCAGCAGCATTGTGATCTGTCGAGACCTTCAGCACTTGGACTTCTCCACGCTCGATTACCCCTCTGACGAAATGCAGCCTCACATCTATGTGCTTGGTTCGCTCATGATAGGCTGAGTTCTTCGACAGGTGTATTGCACTTTGACTATCACATTTAACAGTGATACCTTGACCTTGAAGTTTCAGCTCCTTTGCAAAACCTTCAAGCCACAATGCTTCTTTCACAGCTTCAGTTAGGGCAATATATTCTGCTTCAGTAGTTGATAAGGCAACAACCTTCTGAAGAGTTGCTTTCCAACTAATTGCTGTACCAAACATAGTGAAAACATATCCAGAAATAGATTTTCTGGAATCCATACAACCTGCATAATCGGAGTCAACATAGCCTTCGACAGCTGCTTTACTATCTTCACCCAAGGCTCCACCATAAATTAAGACTCTGTTCAGAGACCCATTTATGTACCTTAGAATCCACTTTAACGCTTGCCAGTGAGCCTTTCCAGGATTCGCCATGTACCTGCTTACAAGACTTACTGCATATGCTATGTCGGGTCTAGTACAGACCATAGCATACATCAAAGAACCAACTATATTAGCATATGGGATGCTGTTCATATAGGTTCTTTCGACATCAGTACTGGGACATTGATCAATGCTCAGCTTGAATTGAGGGTTTGTTGGAGTCACAACAGGCTTTGAATTCGACATACCAAACTTGTCAAGAATCTTTCGTAGGTATGCCTCTTGAGATAAGCATAATTTCGACTGCTTTCTATCTCTTCGAATGTCAATTCCAAGAATCCTAGATGCAGCTCCCATATCCTTCATGTCGAACTCCTTATTGAGTTCAGCCTTCACCCTCATTACATCTTCGACATTGTTGCTTGCTATCAGAATATCATCAACATAGAGCAACAAAATAACAAATGAATTTTCAGGTCGAAATCTGGAGTAAACACAATGGTCGAACTGACTTCTAATGAAACTTATGTGTTCCATGAACTTGTCGAATCTCTTATTCCACTGTCGAGGAGATTGTTTAAGTCCATATAAAGATTTCTTCAGTTTGCACACATAATCTTCTTTCCCCTTTTCGACATACCCTTCAGGTTGCCTCATCAGGATTGTTTCGTCTAATTCACCATACAAGAACGCAGTCTTCACATCCATTTGTTCCAGTTCAAGGTCGAACTGAGCCACCATGGCAAGCAACATTCGAATGGATCTGTGCTTCACAACAGGGGAAAATACATCATTGAAGTCGACACCTTCTTTCTGAGTGAAACCCCTTGCGACTAATCTTGCCTTGTACCTCTTCGACATTACTCCTTCAATTCCTTCCTTAACTTTGAAAATCCACTTACAGCTGACTAACCTTGCCCCAACAGGTTTCTTGATCAGTTCCCAAGTGTGATTATCATGAAGAGATTTCATCTCATCATGCGTGGCCTTTAGCCATTCAGTCTTCATTCGACTCCTTATAGCTTCCTTATAATCTCTAGGTTCTTCGTCTAGAACTTCACTTGCAGAGATTAAGGCATAAGCTACAAGATCTGCATATCCAAGTCTCTGAGGTGGTTTTATGACTCTTCTTTGCCTATCTCTCGAAAATAGGTAGTCATCAACAGTTTCCTCAACATCATCAGAATCTTCTGTTTCTTCTTCGACTTCATCTGGGATACGCATTTCAGCATCAACATGCTCCACCTCAACATGAATCTCTACCTGTTCCAGCTCTTCGTCAACATCATCAGTTTTCTTGAAAGCCATTTCCGTTTCATTGAAAACTACATCTCGACTGGTGATACACCTCCTGTGACCTGGCTCTAGGCACCATAGCCTATAAGCTTTTACTCCTTCAGGGTATCCCATAAACATGCATTTCAGAGCTCTAGGTTCGACCTTGTCTTGCCTAATGTGAGCATAGGCTACACAGCTAAATACTCTTAGTTTGTCGAGATCTGGTGGATGTCCCGACCAAACTTCTTCAGGTGTCTTCATATCTAACGCTGTCGAAGGACATCTATTTATCAGATATGCTGCTGTCGAAACAGCCTCAGCCCAAAACACCTTCTTTAATCCCGCACTAGTCAACATGCATCTAACTCTCTCCAAAATAGTTCGATTAAACCTTTCAGCCAAACCATTTTGTTGAGGAGTACCTGCGGTAGTTCTGTGCCTTGCAATACCAGAGGCACCACAAAAACTGTCGAACGCCTCATTGCAAAACTCAAGGCCATTGTCGGTTCTCAACCTCTTTACCTTTCTGCCAGTTTGATTTTCGACAAGAGTCTTCCAACTTTTGAAATTCTCAAAAGTTTCATCCTTAGTCTTCTGGATGAATACCCATAACTTTCTGGAATAGTCATCTACTATGGATAGAAAATACTTTGCTCCTGAATGTGATGGACACCTTGCAGGCCCCCAAAGATCAGCATGGATGTAATCAAGGGATCCATGTGTTCTTTGTTTGCCTTTGTTGAACTTCATTCTACAGGATTTTCCAAGTACACAGGGTTCACAAAACTTCAGCTTTTCGACTTTATCTCCACCAAGCAGATTTTGTTTCCCTAATTCGACCAGACCCCTTTCACTGACATGGCCCAATCTCATGTGCCAAATTTCCGTCTTCGACAAAGGTTTCGTGGATGCAACATTTGTCGAACCACTTACAACTTCATCCTCAAGGGTATACAAGCCTTGTTTCTTCACGCCTCTCAAGACTTCCTTCGACCCTTTCATGACTCTCAGGATACTTTTCTCTCCTTGAAAAACATATCCTTTCTTGTCGAATTCACCAAGAGAAATCAAATTTCTCTTCAAATCAGGTACATACCTGACTTCAGTCAACAGTCTTATTGACTCATCATGGAGCTTGAATCTCACAGATCCAACGCCTGCAATCTTGCAAGCTTTGTTGTTTCCCAGCAATACCGATCCACCATCTTGATCACATAATTCCTCGAACAAGTCTTTGTTTGGAGTCATGTGCCAAGTGCATCCAGAATCCATAATCCACTCCTTCGACGAGTTGTTGCTTGAAACCACAAGAACATCAGATGATTCGAAATCATCTTGGACAATAGCTGCATTGCCATTATCCTTACCTCCATGATCTTTCAGGCGTTCAGGGCACACCTTTCTTGTGTGACCTACTTTCTTACAGTGATAGCATCTAATACCAGATGTGTCACCACTATAAGACTTCGACTGATTTTTACCTTTCTTCTTGTCGAATTTTCCTTTAACAGCCAAACCTTCACCAACCGTCGAAGGTTTATGCTCCTTACGTTCGTTCAAGTCCTTAGAGTACAAGGCTGATTGAACTTCTTCAAAGGTCAGGGACTCTCTTCCATACAAGAGGGTTTCTTTGAAGTGAGCATGTGATCTGGGCAAAGCGCACAACAATAACAGCGCTTGATCTTCGTCATCAATCTTTACATCAATATTTTCAAGATCAAGAATCAGCTTGTTGAACATATCCAACTGCTCAGCCAACACTTTGTCTTCAATCATCTTGAATGAATACAAAGCTTGCTTCAGGTAGAGTCGATTTACCAGAGATTTGGTCATATACAAACTTTCAAGTTTCACCCATAACCCTGATGCCGTCGTCTCCTTTGATACCTGTCGAAGAACCTTATCACCAAGGCTCAACAAAATTGCGCTGTGTGCTTTCTCGATCATGGCCGTCTTCTCTCTTTCTGTTAACGCAGCGTCCATCGCCGTCGCTCCCTTCAACGCTTCCAAACAACCCTGCTGAACCAGTAGGGCTTTCATCTTTAAGCGCCATAGACCGAAATCATTCACTCCGGTGAACTTTTCAATCTCATACTTTGTTGAAGGCATCTTCTCCATGCTCACCGCACCAATTTGTTGTGAATTCAATGCCAATAACAAAGTATAGTATTTGGGAAGAATAAAGAACAAGGAAGAAGAAGAACACAAGAATTGGTTATAACTGCTATTCTTTACTTTCTCTTTGAAAACAAGATTACAAGTTTACAAGGATAACAAATAACCCTCTCACCCTAATTAGGATTTGCTGTGTTGCAATGATGAGAGACTAGTATGCTATTTATAATAAAACCTAACATACTAACTAATGGGCTTTTTCCACAAGGCCCATTATACAAGCTAACTTAACAAACAAGCTAACTTAACAAATTAGGGTTTAAACACTAAAACCTAATTCGACAGGAATCCTTCGACAAATACATGCTGGACCCTTCTTCGACTACAGCATGTACTTCGACCAACTAGAGTTCGATCCAAAATCCCACACACTAGTTTTTCTTGGTTGTTGTAAGCATATTGTATAAATGTTTTATCATTATAGGTGCAAATGTGTATGGGTTCAAATATGTACAGTTCTTTTAGTAGAAGTTTTGTGTATCCCAAATGTCCTTATAAGTATCATAAGTATTGTACATTTGATTTTAGAAACAATTTAAGTTTGGTATTATGTATTATGTTCTGTATAAAATACAAATGATCTGATTTTATCACATAATTTGTAGATTATGCATAAAAAAGATATCAGTTAGTCAAACAGAGATTTAAAACAAACAATAAATGGAAAACAATAGGTTCTACCCCTCGGTTATTTTTTTCCCTCGGTTATTAACAAAATCCGAGAATTATATGGTGCGCTATATGGTTTTGAAAATAAAAAATGTTGATGTTGGGGATAGAACCAATGCCTTTTGAATCATCCCCTCAGTTATTCAGAAATCAAGGGGTAAGGTGGCAGGTTTTCATGTCGCCTTTTGTTACTTCACTTGTCTAACCGATGTAAAATCTCATTTGTGTCTGAGATAAAATGGGTATATTTGTAGTAGTGATTGTTCTATGCTAACAAAAATAGTCCAACATTGTTTGAGAATCAGGGCTAAGGGTAGTTTATACATAATATCCATAAACCTCAACCTAACGAGAAGTGTTTTCTAAAGGAAAAATTGTGAAGGTTCTAACACCTAAAGTGACAATACCTTGTATCCACGATGGCTTGGACATGACATCAATCTGAAACATTGGTGTTGTCTATAGGAACTCAAAGTTTGCACCATGCCTCATAACCTAGACTAGTGGAATTTATTCTGAGCTTGCCAAAAATAGTCTCAGAGTGCTTGGGTGTAGCGGCTAAGAGTATTTTATATACAACATTCATACACCTCAATTCAACTACGCACCTTTTTTTGAAGAAAAAAAAAACTGTGACGATTCTCACACTCAAAGCAAACAATACATTATAGCTACAATGGTGTGTGGGCTTGAGATCAATCTCAAATATTATCTTTAATATGTGATGACAAAGGGTGTATTTGAAGATATATGAATTACACATATTATTGTATCCCTTACAAAGTTATTTAACTTGAATTGATTTATGATACATAGAAGATACCAAATTGATAGATAAGTGACATCTATTATCTGATCATTTTAGTTCAATTAAAGATGATTACTTCATACATTCAATAAATATTGCACAATTATGATATAAGATTAAAAGATCAAAATTGCTACATAATCTAATTGAGACTATTTGATTATTTTATTAATCTATTAAATATGGCTCACATAAATAGTACTTTGACTCTAAATAAAAGATAACTTGACGTGATAGTTGTTGGACTTATCATTATTAAAATCATTGAAAGTTTTTATTTTAAAATTTGAAATTGATTTCAAATCCTGCTTTTGTCCCTTTCTAAAAGTTGAGTATAAAGGTTCTTATAAATAGGAACCTTTAGAAAAAACAATGTTTTTAAGTTTTTCTCAACAAAAAAAATGAAAATGCAGTATATTCATTATCAAAAGATACGTCAAAGAAAAAGGAAAATAAGAGAGAATAATTTCAACCAAAAATGATAACAAAGAATCTACGTTATGGATCCAGATAAAATTTACAACCTTCTCATAGAGATTCATAAAATTGTAAAAAATGGAAATAACAATATCCGAAATATGAATTTTACAAAAGTACTATAACAAGATTATGGTGAGCGATATGGGTGGAGGAGTTGTATCGAAACTCTTGAAAGCGTACTTATTTTAATAGTAGAAAAGATTGAGAAACTTCTATGATAGGATTGAAATTGATATTTCTCAACCCTTAACTTTTAAAAACCATGTGTTTAAACCCCAAAACTAAATTGTACTTAAAGTAACGGTTTAAGCTACGATGAGAGAACTTAATAGGTCATCTCTCACGTAAGTGATGCGCTTTTCATCTCTATTTTTGATAATCAACGATGGTTTTAAACTGTCGCATCATGACGGTTTGAAAGTGTCATAAAACTATTACTGTTTATTTTGTGACGGCTTAAAATTGTCTTAAATAAATTTTAAACTTTTGCGACAATTTGAAACCGTCACAAAATAAAATTTGTGGCATATTAAAACAGACGCTAATTGTTAAAAATTTAAAAAATGAATACAACATTGTCTACGTGAGAGACCTATTACCGCAGACAACACCTAAAAGTAACTAACAAGAATAGTTAAGCATAAGTCCAATATATTATTATAAAAGAAACGTGTTTTTCAAAAGCCAAATAAATATATTTATAAAAAAAAATATGAAAAGCACATGGACTATATCTCTAAAGTATAGAAGAAAATAACCAAAAAGTGATTCAAGATGGTCTAACATTAATTCAGAAAGACAGACATAACTGGAAATCTATAAAAGTAAATAATTTATCAAACATCTTAGCCACTTGCTTGTTGTCATAGAACATAGTGTGAAAATCTTGCTTACATAGATTCACAAAAATGCTCTATTTTACCCTTTGAATGACTCTATTGGAAATAGTGACCCATTATCCTTGCCTTCAGCTAGCCAAATATTTTGTTTGATGTACATTATATTATATTTTTATTGTTCAAAATATTCTATCTTATGAAGGCTATTTTTGTTTTTCTTCCATTTATCTTCTCACATGATCATTATAAATATTTCTCAAATGTACTCAACGCATTTCACAAGATACTCTTAATTCGTTGCAGCACAATGAAAACCAAAATTTTTATCTTCTTGTACTTCTGTTCGTTACTTTATTTCTTTGTTGGGGCAATTGAAACTCCTAAACATAGGAAACAATGTATATACAAAGCTAACTATCATGTATGCGATTGGCTTTTTTTCTATGATATTTATTTAATAAAATCTTTTCTTTATTTGCAGTTGGTGAAACAAAAGGAATGAGAGCAAGTATTGTGTTAGATGGTTATGCAATCTATCGTGGTGGACTTGGAGTCTGGAATGGTGGTGTCATAACCTTTCCCAATATTGGAAAAGGTGCAAACGATAATGGAAATATCATAAACTTTCCGAAAGGTGGAAAGAATGGTGGTGGTAGAAATAGACTTTTGGGACGAAAGTCAAGTGTGGGGAAAGCCTATGTGAAAAACTAATGCATATAAATAAATAAATAAAGCAAGGAGCTTATAAATTCAGAGTATTGCCATATTTTATTTCAGAATGTTTACCACTACATAATGATGATGAAATTTTGTTGAAATTGCTACAAATTTCTAGAATATTCTAAATATAATATATATGGTAATGGTAGAATACCTTAGAAATTAGAATTTTTTTTATTAATAATCATGTATTAAAATAATATTTCGCAAATAACCAGGTTTCGGAAAAAATTACGCAAATAACCATGTTTCAGGTGACTCCTCAAAGGAGGAGCCATCTAAAATGGCGCATGCACCTACCATTTTGTCCTAGGCGCCATCTCACTTGGCGCCTCCCTTGGATTTTAGCCAAGTGAGATGGCGCATGCTCCTTAAAAGTGAGAGGAGGCGCCATCTCACTTGGCTCCTAGGACAAAACTAGGGCAAAATGCTGTTTTATAAATAATTCGTCCGTTTCTCCGAAATTTCTCACACTTTCTGGCACTGTATTTTTATTTTGTACTTTGTTATTTGCGTCATGACGTCGCCTATGATTTTTAGCAGAGATGGTTATGTTATCTTCTCCGCCACGAAACCTACGATGAAAATGAAATTCTGGCACATTCACTCCATGGAGCGTCTGAAGCGGGAGTTGATGCGATGGCTAGATGGAGACATTGCGGAGGAGGAAAAAATTCGAAGGATCCAGCGAAAACGAACAACAACCTCACATGCGACATGAAGACCTAATGTGTGGTTGGAGGAAGTCAAAACAGACAGTGATGTAATGTTGATGATGCATGGGTCAGATGAAATTGTGTTAACAGTTGAAATTTCGTAGATGGAATATCGTTAATTATTTTTGTACGCGTTTTATTAATTGTAGCAAAATCTGTTAACGGAAAACCCAAATGTTTACAACACAATTATGAAAAGATTTTATGTATTACAATATTTATGTGGTCGAGGCAGACGCCCGATTCAGACAGTTTTTGCGATTGTGTCCGACCTGACGGCATAAACCACACTTTCTTTCCAACCTGTCAAGATCGTCCATTTCTGTTGTGATGCGCTTACTTTTGGGACGACCCTTCTTGTTCCTTCGCATTTGGTCATTGTGCCACACTATTTCGCTGTCGTATGCAGGCCAATAATCTGGTTTTGCTACCAAAGGAAAGTTATTGTTGTAAACGTTGAGCAACGTTTCAGATTTGTAAATGTTTGACAGAAGTTGCAGCGCGTCTTGATGGGTATGAGCACAAGCGGAAATGACATGAGAGCAAGGCATACGAAATGCTTGAAACCTGCCACAATCGCACCATTGAGAAGGTAAAATGACCCTATATTCTTATCTTGGCAGGCCTTCATTGTGGTCAATTGTCTCTTTCACAATGAAGTTGTGGCTGTGTCGGTCAAACCGTATAACCATGTGAGTGTTGGCTTTAGCACTTTCAGCCTTAATGTATTTCATGAAGCTTTCACTCCATAGTTGTCCAGATTGCAACACCGCATTCCATATTTCACCTCTTTTGGCAAATAACGCAGCCATCCTAAAATACGTAGATTTTACCAAGGCAGTGATTGGGAGGTTTCGTATGCCTTTGAATACCCCATTCATTGATTCAATAAGATTCGTTGTCATATGCCCCCATCTTTGGCCATTGTTGTATGACCTAGTCCATTTTTCCACCGGAATATTGTCGATCCACCTACCGGCTTCCGGATTAGACAAACGGATCTCGTTACGGTAATATTTGAATGTGTGTTGTGTCAATTCATATCCCACATTCATAACCGCTTTCCTCAATGTTTTGTCCTTGATCTCCCTCGAGAAATTCTGGACGATATGCCTAACGCAATAGACATGCGTAGAAGGAGCGTCATGCCAACCATTTGCTGGATTATTGTAGGCACTTTCAATGGAGGCATGTCTATCCGAGATCAAACAGAGATCTGGTTGAGGAGCCACGTGTGTCCGCAGATTTTTCAGGAAAAAGCTCCAAGCACCACCGGTCTCCCCCTCGACAAGGGCAAAGTCAATGGGGAAAATGTTGTTGTTGCCATCTTGTGCAACTTCCATCAATAGCGTGCCTTTGTACTTCCTATACAACCAAGTCCCATCAATTTGTATAATTGGTTTGCATGATGCAAACCCTGTGATGCATGGTTGAACTGCCCAAAACACGCGACTGAATATTCCATTGCCATTTAGTAGACTACCATCTTAGGCGTATGCTGGCACTGTTTCCAGAACGTAAACACTACTTGGAAAATACGTCTTGAGTGCATTCAGGTAGCGGGGAAGTTCTTGGTATGACTCCTCCCAGTTTCCGTACACCCTTTCAATCGCCTTAGTCTTTGCTAACCACGCCTTACGGTAAGACGGAGTGTAGTTAAAAACCGTGGTGATGTGGGAGATGATTGTTTTCACCTTCAAAGATGGGTCGTTGCTGACCAGGGGTAGGATTTCTTGACAGATTAGATCATATTTGAGTTTTCGGTGGTCCTGTGATTGAGTGGAACTTACACAAGTGTGGGTAGTCATGGAACCTATGACCCAGTAGTCACCCCTTAATCTGTATGATGCGGCCAGCTTGAACATACAGTCAGGGTGGACACACTTGATCTTGTACCTTTCCGGGTTAACACGATCCACCTTAAAATCAACCGAGTTGAGCATGTGGAGTTTTTTAATGGCCCTGATGCATTCCTCTCTGTTACGAAACTTGTCCTTCTCTTTTAAATTTTCATCCGACTGCATATACGGATTGAAAAATAAGTTAGTAGAAGGTTCATCTCCGCCCATGTTGAAGTTTGTCATGTGCGGAGGTGGTGTGTAGATTTTGTTTGCAGGAATACTAGGGATGCCATCATCGTCGGAATCATCATTCACCATTTCATCAAACTCTAACTCGTTATCTTCTTCTTCATCATCAACTGCATCTACCTCAGCTTGTTCATTCTCCAAAGGATCAACCTCATGTGTCACCTGAGGCTCTCGCAGCATAACGTACAACTCAATAGAGTCGTACCCAGAATAGACATGGCTGGAAAACATATTCTGGAGATCCTCGTCATCTTGAACTTCAACCTTATAAAAAATTACTTGGTTGTTTCCAAAGAAAATTGGATTCTGATAAAATATCTGGGACACCGGGCCTCGTTCAAGTTTGGCCTCCAATCTTTTTTTGAAGTACGAGAAATTGGCTTTCCCGTTTAAGAGAAATCGGATGGTGTCTGTGTCTCTAAACAAAAACCCAGCGGTGGGACAAATGTATATCTCACCGTTGAAATGTGCTTTGACGACAAATTTTGGTGCGGAGGCCATTGCGTAGAATTGTTTTAAGGTTTGAAGGTTGGAATGTTTGAATTTTATGAGTGATTCGAAGGTTGGAATGTTTGAGGTTTATTGATTGTATGAAGGTTTGAATGCTGTAATGTTTGAAGGTTGGAATGTTTGAATTTTATGAGTGATTCAAAGGTTGGAATGTTTGAGGTTTATTGATTGTATGAAGGTTTGAATGCTGTAATGTTTAAAGGTTGGAATGTTTGAACTTTACGAGTGATTCGAAAGTTTATATGTTTGATTGTTTGCAGGTTTGAAGGTTTGGTTGTAAGAACGTTTGAAGGTTGGAAGATTTGACAGATTATGTGAATCAATGTTATGATAAACGTAAGGCTAAAAATTTCAATTAAGTAAGGATGCAAACCCCCAAGGCTGCCAATAATGTTACATGCAAGGAATCCCAAAGGCTGTCACGTAGCCTGAGCCTAGGCTGCAACAAAGGACACCTCTGATTCGCCAATTGGGGTGGAGACACCATTCATTTTTGTACTCTTTCGCCAAGTCTAATGGCGCCTCCCTTACTGTCCAATCGTGATACATGCATGCAGATATGTAACCCCCTAGGCTGCCACCTAGCCTGCCCCTAGTCTGCACCTATACATGTATGTTGTAAGTCTCCTCCCATCACCTCCAATGGGCTTACATGCATTCAGGCAAGGAATCCCAAAGGCTGTCACGTAGCCTGAGCCTAGGCTGCAACAAAGGACACCTCTTATTCGCCAATTGGGGTGGCGACACCATTCATTTTTGTACTCTTTCGCCAAGTCCAATGGCGCCTCCCTTACTGTCCAATCGTGATACATCCTTAGGCTTCCACCTAGCCTGCAAGAGTGACACCTTTCATTTTTTGTACATGCATGCATGCATATATGTAACCCCCTAGGCTGCCACCTAGCCTGCAAGAGTGACACTTCGCATGCATGCAAGCACCAGCAACCACTATATGAAATTTATTTGCCTATAAATACATACCATATCATACATCTCTCACACCCACACAAGTCTCACTCTCTGCTACGAAATCTTTCATAATCTCTTAAACTTTCTAAGTCTATCATACTCTCTATCTCTTCCTAAGTCTTTCATAATCTCAAGCATTTTAAACAATGGCTCTTCTAACAATGGGCGATACTAACAGAGGCACAAGGGAAAACATTGTCGCATTTGTAAGTTTCTTTTTTGGTTATACATTTTTCATACTTCAGATAATGCGTTGTTCTTCTTGCTTAATCTTACACATGTTACATTATGAACTCAGGACACAAAAAGATTCAGAATTCGTTCTGACAACTACCTGGCTCCCGACCCATTTATGGTACCATATCTGGAATACGCAGGTTTTGGACATGTCATAAAGATCTTCAGCTGCACCATTGACTTGAAGTTCATTCTTGCAATGTTGGAAAGGTGGAGACCAGAGACCCATACATTTCACCTACCAATAGGTGAATGTACCATCACGCTAGAGGATGTGTGTTGTACCCCAAAATTTGGCCTCCCATATTCCTCAAGATATGTCAAGAATAATCTTCAAATTGTCCAAAAATGGCTCAAGGGTTGTATAGTCAAACCACCTCCTAAGACAGCTGAAATTAGGGTTTTGGTTCTTTCAAGGAATTTGGGGTTTCCAATGGTTCAATCAAGTCTCATGGGCCTATATACATTCTCAAGCACCTACATGCCAAGTTTCAAGACTCACAGTGCCAATTTGCACAGTCAAAAGCCTCATTTGACCTACAGTCAAGTAAAGGGGCAAAATGGTCATTTTGCAGTCAAAAGTCAGAATTTTTGGTCAACATCTTATTTTGAGTCCACAATCATCATTTGATCAAGTCTTGATCATGATTCCACAAGAATAGCTCAAAAATCATCAAGATGCAAAAAGTTACTATTTTTGGACAGCAGAAAAGTCAACTGTATCTTGACCAGAGCATAACTTTTTCATGGTTCATCAGAAAAATCCCATCCAATGCTAATTTTGAAGAGGATGCAATATCCTACAATCCATCTTCACACTCCAAGTTCAAGAAATGCTCTCACAAAAAGTAATCAATTTTTACATTATAGGTCAATTTCAAAAGTCAACAAAAGTACACTTTAAGTCAAAGGCCATAACTTGATATTGGTAAGCCCAAATGACATGGGACCAAAAGCATTGGTTAGAGGACTTCAAGAGCTTTCCAAAATGTCCAAGAACATGGTCATATGATCAAAATTGAGCAAGTTGTGCATTGGAGAAGTTGGGAAATTTTCATGAATTTGCAAAAGTCAACTTTGCTCAAAACACCTCATTTTTGCTAATGGGCCTCAAATCTCTTCTTGAAACTTCACCCATGACCTATGCACAACCCATCAAGCTTAATGGAATTTATTTTCTTATTTTTATTGATTAATT
Organism: Vicia faba; assembly: GCA_948472305.1. Classification (NCBI taxonomy): domain Eukaryota; kingdom Viridiplantae; phylum Streptophyta; class Magnoliopsida; order Fabales; family Fabaceae; genus Vicia; species Vicia faba. Next base: position 397,668,210 of record OX451736.1, read on the forward strand.
GGATTTTTAATTAATATTAATTTATTTAATTAATTTAAATTGTAGGAAAATGCAAGATTTGATTTTTCAATCAATTTGTGAAGCAAATATGGTCAAGATATGCTGGCAAATTTGTGCACAAGTCAAAGATACAAAAATCTCCAAATTTGGCGACATTTTCCAATCATTAAAAATCAAAAATATTTGATTTTCAATCAAAGATTTAATCATCAATGTACATGGGTTGGATCCAATTTTTTGACCTAATTAGTTTCCCTTATATGCAAGCAAGTAAACCCTTATCAAAGGGACGTGAAAAAGCTGCAGAAAAAACCATAGCATATTCAAGAATTTCCAAGAAAAAGTGAAAACTGATTTTTGCATTCCAGGCTAATTCAAGGCATTCTATTGATTCAAACACATTGCAGGAAGTGTCAGGAACGTGTTGCAATCCAATTCAGGCATCAAAGCTTAAAGAATCAAGGATTACAGTTTCACGGTTTGCCTTCTTTATTCAAGATCGTATTTCGTAATTCATGCATATTTAACATGTTCTTGTGATTGATTTGTGTTGCTAGGGACCATACAAAGCTAATGGCATGGTTTAATTAGACTATAACACCCTGAATCAAAATATGCCATGAACGATTTTTTAGGGTTCTTGAGTTTTCAATTGGGGGTTTCTGAACCAGGCAAAATCAGGACTCATAAGACACATGGTTGAAATCGTTAGACCCAGACGAATGCAATCCACGCTCCGCGAAATATTTATATACCCTGTGGTTCTAATCGCTATTTTTCGTGCAAGCGCATAGTGGAGGTTAAAAACCCCCGTTATCTAATATTCTTTTTGCAGATACAACGAAGAAGATGATGAGGTGTTAGCATACCATTGGGAAATTTGAAAACACGCGCGTTTTTTTGTGTTTACAGCATATTTGTTTATTCTTTGTATATAATACTCTCTCTCGATCCACTTAACAAACGCGCATTACAGCTCAGTTGGCAAAAGCATTGAAGGATTGTCCCTTGGGACCTGGGTTCGAATCCCAGATCCCCCAAAACATTTTTGCTTTTATTTTTCAGGTATTCACGTGCTAGATTCAAAGTGAGGTCCACCATAGGCTTCATAGCTCAGCATGCCATGTGTCTCCAAACTCAGATCCAATAACCATGAGTGGGAGACCACCATACGCTTTAGTCAACAGGCGTATAGATGATCACAAAACTCAAAAGGGCTTGCAGCTTAATGGGCTTCAGAATTACCAAAGATACCTCGTAACTTGGGCCAACACCGCCCTGGGTTATTCTTTTTTCTTTCTTCTTTTATATCTTCCATTTAATTATTTTACTATTAATTAATATTATTATTATTATTACTTAATTAACTCAATTAATTTTTTTTTTCATAATAAAATCAGAAAACTAAAAATTTAATATTTTTTATTATTATTTATTAAAATTAATTTCACCCTTTAATTAGTTATTTTTGTAAATAAATACTAACATAATTAATTTATTTAGTTAATTAGGTTAATTCTAATATTTTCACAATAAATAAAATCAACATAGAATTAGGGTTTTTTTGACAATTTTAATCCTTTTATTTTTATTTCCTTAAAACATAAAAAACCAAAAATATTTCTTTTTATTAATTAATTAGTTTTAGGTTTAATTTAATTAAATGTAAAATAATAAAAAACTTCCTTCTTTCTCAAAAAAGGGTCAAAACCCTAAAACATTCCGATTCAATTTTTTTCTCGCGCATATTATTTTTTATTCCAATTATGTAATTGTCCCGAGGATGTAATAGCTTTAATTAGGACCTTTTTATCGCTTTCATTTAAATTCTCGCAATTTACCTTTTCAAGGGTTTGTTTTTGGCGATGTAAATACCTGACGCCTTGTAATAGCTTAGTTTTATTTTCCGCAACTAATAACTGCTAGATGTATGTTAACTAGGCTATGCATGTCAAGATCTCTCTGAAATTAAAATCAATCGTAGTTCACCATAACATGTACAAAGATAACTTAACATGAAACCTGACACACTCGCACATGCCACTCTTAGGGTACGCCTCACTTGGTTACCTCGACGTGGCCATTGAGTATAGGGTGTTTTAGAGGTCGCCCTCTTGTCTAAAGATCCAAGTTGCCTCGAAACAGTTGCCTAGGATAAAAAGGATCTAGGACATTAGGGTTACCGCTAAGGCGTCCTACTATTGCTTTGGTGACCACATGTCCCTATAATCGAATCGACCCGAAAACTCCAACGATGGTGCTACCTACTTCTCAATAGTGGGATAGTACTGTCTAAAGGACATTTACACAGCTTAATTTCTTTTGAGTAGGTAGAGGTTCTCAGGTACTTGCTCTTTCAAAACAAAAATACTTTTCGCACCTACACATTTTTGACAAAAGTTTTCAAACAACACTTCATACACTCTTGAGGACAGATACAAGAGTTAAATCAAAGTTTTCAAACAAACTTTTTCAAAACACACAAACACAAGAAAAGCAAAACATTTTTGAAAACATAGTGAGCAAGTACCTAAGAGCCCGTGGATAACCACGGATAGAAAGGGTGCTAACACCTTCCCTTTCTATAATCTACCTCCCGAACCCGAGAAACATCTCGAAAAGGAATTTTACTGTGCTTTTGTCCTTTCCTTGTTGGAGAAAATAAAAGACGGTGGCGACTCTTGCTTATCGTGACATTTTGCTAAACACAAACGCGAACCAGCATTCCAAAACAGTCAGTTCTATTTCCACCAATCACAGAACTGGCGACTCTGCTGGGGAAATTATATAAGTGAGGTGTACCTTAGGATTAGATCACCATGTTTTCAATTATATGCCTTGAATGCTTTAATTTTGTAGGCTTGTATCGGAGTTTTATAGATCCTAACCCGGATCTGGGGATACCCTTTAGGTAAGTATCAATAAGTTGTGAGGGACCTGTCCGGCGTAGACCGACACGGGTGAAGCAGTAGCTACGTTGGTGTGACACCTTGGTCTGTACCAATATCCCTTGTGTTGGAACGAGGAGAATATGGGTCTTCTGAGGAGTCATTAAGCACCAACTGACCTTAGAACCTTAAATTGACCAACTTGGCCATAGAACAGTAGCAGTATGCTACACTCATTGAGGCTAAACTCTCGCGATGGTTCCGGCCGCAAGAAAAGGTTGCTAAACTAGAATTATGACCGATCAAGGGTAGTCAGTGATATTGAGATCCTCTAGAACCCGGTTACTATTTTTAGGACAGGTCTTAACCTACTGAAACTGAAAGAGGGTAGTACCTAAACTTCATGCCGGCCTGAAATCTAAGGGCTCTTTTGTGTGACTTGTGTGCCTTTGCCATGTTTGCCTTTTGTGAATACTTGTGGTGTGCCTTTATCATAACATAACATCATAACATTGCATACATCTTGCATAAGGACTAACCCATTTCAAGGATCTCAAGGGTTTGTGATGCAGGTCATGATGAACCAAATGTCAAGCAAGGGGAAAAGGGGATTTATTTTCCTCTAGCCAAGGTTGTCTGGAAATCAAAACATGATAACTTGAGTCAGGGGTTATGACCCACTCGATATGGTGAGCTTTGACTCTTGAATAAGGACTCTTAATAACAGGAAGTTCCTTCAATCAAGCTGCAAAATTCAAATTCTAACAGTTTCCTGTTTACCCCGCGAGATCCTTGAAAAATTGCATACATATATCATACATATCATTGCATCACAGGTCACCCTTTACAGGTCTCTCACGTTCTTGCTGTTTATTTCAGCAATGGCTTTCCAACAAGACAACCAGGATCTTCATACTCAAGTGACTCAGTTCAGGGAAATCTTCCTAAGCCTATCCAAGGGGCAGGAAGAGTTGAGAACACTCCTCATGGGGAATTTGGTCAAGAAGAGTCCTGAAGACAGTAAGGACGAACGGTTGAAACATCTGCAGGCTGAGGTAGATGCAATGAAAACCTAGATGCTAGGGCAAATAGCTCTTATCCAAGGGTTAGCTCGGGAGCAAGAAGAGTTAAGAAACGTGATCAACCAGCTTCATCAAGACAGATACAACAGTATGAAGCAAATAGTCAAGGCTGAGGATCAAGTCATTAATCAGCTTCCGAGAAGTCAAAGGTTTGGTTTGATGAAGAAGGGACCTCTCCAGGGTGCCACTACCTCACAGGTCCAACAACAGCCTGACCATAAGCAACGGGTTACTCCGAGGCCGTTTACCAAGCTCAACATGCCGCTGTCCCAAGCTTTGCAACACCTGTTGAATTTGAATTTGGTGACGTTGGTAGGACCTCACCCGAATCCTAATACTTCTTCACCCAACTACAATCCTGATGCCAGGTGTGCATACCATTCTAACAGCCCGGGGCATGATACTGACGACTGTTGGAAGTTGAGGTACAAAATCCAAAACCTGATTGATGAAGGAGCATTGGAGTTTGCACAAGATGGTCAGGCTGAGTTCTTCTACTATCCCTCCAAGGTTCACCATCTGAAATGACAAGTCCTGAGACGAGAAGACTTTTTGTTCATTGGAATTTTCAATTTGTAATTTTCTTTTGATTGTTCAAACATTTATTCATGTTAAACTTTATTACTTTATCAATGCATCGCATATGTCTGCTTTGAATCAATCCATTCGTATCCACTATATTCAAATAGCTTTCATTCTTTGTGATGTTCAACTCTTGATTAAAAAAAAAATTCTAAACCTTTTGAGGGAGGATGACGAAAACGATACCACGATCTTTACAGTATGCTTTTGAACAGACCCCGCTGATGAAGTACAAGCATTGTTTCAAATCCTAAACAGTGGAGTTATAAGGAAGATAATCCCTAGTCAACCCCTTCGAGCCAAAGAAGTTGGAGTTTTTCTTTTCACAAAAATTAAAACCCTTAATTATAACCTGGGGCAGGGTAGTTTTCTCAGTTGATCCAAGTGCACAATGAATGGCATCAAAGGAGTCCTTCCAAAACAAAAGACAGTGATGGTTCCGAATAATCATAAAGACAGGCAGTCATTATCTCTCAGAAATAAAAGCCCAATAAGTCAAAACCTATGAAGGAGACTTACAAAAAACTGGGGCATCCCGCTGACTGTAATCACAAAAGAAACAGTTCAGGCAAAAAAAGACAGGGATAATAAAATCGAAAAGAAAGAGGTCCTACAAACCCTAACAAAAGAATTGACTGCCTATTCAAAATAAACTATCAGTATCTGAACCATCACCGGAATATCAGAGCAAGGATTCAAAAAAGATCTAATGCATGATTAGCTGAGTTTAGGATCGAAGAACATCACGAAGAGCGGGTGGGTACAAATAAAATTTGAGCCTTTATCCTTTGTTCTTAAACCGTGAACCAGGCCACGTTATAACCCTTAATAGTCCTAGCTGAAGCATGGGTTAGTTCGAAAGCATATTGTTACAAAGGTATCCTGACTCCTGTAGGGCTCGCTGATAAATCCTGAGTTGACATCACATTTTACAAAATTTGCCTGTTTTACTGAAAAAATGCATTTTCAAAAAACTTCAAGACAGACATAAGTTTTGCATTCTTAAAATAACATTGTTTGCATATGACTATTTGTTCAAACAGCAGAGAAATTCTCACGACGAATATCTAGTGAACAAAAACCTTCTCAACAAAAAGGATCATCTCAAGTGGAAAAACACTTCCAATCAAGGGGCACGGCATGATCATTGTCCATCATCTGGGGCAGTTAAGTCAAGATTCAAGGAATCTCTCAAAATGCCAGATAGCCAGGGGCAGATCTCCATCCGAATCACTTGGGGCATTGGACGTGAGTTCCAGCAATGAATCTTGCACGATCAAACGAAGAGCTTCTGGTGGTATGGTAACACAATACTACCAATAGTGGCACCTCCCTACATCCTGAGAGCCTGGACATAGTCGGAAAAAAGTACTACGCAGAATCAAAGACCCGCTAGGTTGACACACCTAGGAAAAAATAAGGGCTTCCCGGCGAACCAAAAGGGTTCGGGCAAAAATAAGGGATGAAAATAAAGAATCTGTACACCCGGCATGTCGAAAACCTGAAAAGGCGGCTTGGGAAAAAAAGGGTATCCCGATGGACTGAAAACCCGAAAGGGCGGTCCAGGCAAAAATTAGGGATCAAAGTGTACGACTATGTTCCGTCATCTCGTCACTTGCCTACCAGAAGAAGATTTGTCAATCGGCAGTTATCAAGCACCTCCATAGGTACCTTCTCCCACAGAAGTTGGGGCAATAAGAATTGTCTGAACTGTACAAGCTGCTCTGTCCTCCGGGTACAAGGTAGATTCAGCTGAAGAATAGGACCAAGATACCTTCACTCCCCAAGAGTAAAACAGTAATGGTAGCTCTCCCCACTGAGACTTGCAACTATGGACAAATCAGCAATACTCTCCCCAAGCAGAGTTGGTCTACCATCAGCCCTAAAGAAGTTGGGTATCCCCAGCAAGTCTTAATATTCCCCCAACGGAGTATACAGATATTCCCTAGCAAGCATCCCTGGCAGTCTTAATATTCCTCGACAGAATATAAGAATGTTCCCCGGCGGAATACAAGATACCCCCAGTGGAGCCATTTCCAAGCGCAGTCTAAAAAAGCTTCCCCACCAGTGTTGAATCATCTCCCCAGTAGATTCTGGAAGCTTGTCCCCTGCAGAGTATAAATGCTTCTCCCCAGCTAAATTCAGAAGGTTATCCCCACAAGAGTTTAACTGGGTTATCCTCAGCAAGTTGCAACGGAGAGATCATCCCCAGCGAAGTTCTTTCTATCCCCAGCGGGATTCATCATCAAAATCCCCAACAGAACTTATCAACGGAATCCCCAGCGGAGTTATCATTAAAACTCTCAGCAGAACACCTCTTCCCACAAAGTATTTCCCCGTAGAGTAATCTCTTCATCAAGTTTATTCCCCAACGGAGTCTTCTTCTCCTACAGGTTTATTCTCACAATCATCTTCGTTCACCATCCCCAGCGGAAACGAGGAACTCAACTCTATTCTCCAGCAGCTCCGGGATTTATTTTCCCCAGCTGAAACATCACATCTTCATACATTATGATACATGCATATACGCATCATACGAATAAAATCTCATTTATGTTGAGAACATCATTGCTTGATCCATCTCATGCATTGCATATGACTGACCTTTACTTTTCAGGAAAGATGCAGTTAAGTTCTTAGCTTAGTCGAAGATCTGACTAGTTTTTAAATCTCAATCGGATTATCCTCAGTTGAAGTTCAGATAAGGTTCTCAATCTCAAAAGTTTCTCTACATAATAGGGTGGACAAGTGCTATAACCTCAACGGTATACTCCATTGAGCACGAGTCAGTTCCTAGATCTTGATGTTCTCCTCCGTCATAGTATGGACCAGTTCTATAACCTAAGCGGTTTACTCCATTGAGCAAGAGATAGTTCAAATGTGACCCAAGCATGGCGACATTCTGATACTTATTCTAGATTCCTTCTAGAGATGGTTCAGATGTGACCCAAGCATGGCGACATTCTGATACTTATTCCAGATTCCTTCTAGAGACAGTTCAGATGTGACCCAGATGTGGCGACATTCTGATACTTATTCCAGATTCCTTCTAAGAGATGGTTCAGATGTGACCCAGATATGGAGACATTCTGATACTTATTCCAGATTCATTCAAAATACAGTCCAGATATGATCCAGATTCGGATGTCATTTTGTCACTCATTCAGATACAGTATGGATACACCTCAGACACGGCGGTTATTCTATTACTCATTCAGACGTCAGCAATTAGATACAAACTAGATACGCTCCAGACACGGAAGCCATTCTATTTCTCATTCAGATTCAACTATCAACTTCAAGTGCAGATACACTCCAGACACGGAGGTCATTCTGTCACTTATCCAGATCCCAGTTGCAGCACAGATACGATCCAGATTCGGAAGTCATTCTTCTACTCATACAGATTTCAATTTCAAATACAGTTCAGATACGATCCAGATTCGGGTATCATTCTGTCACACTCTCAAATAAAGTCCAGATACGATCCAGATTCGGATGTCATTCTGCCACTCATTCAAGCATAGTTCAGTTCAGATGCGCTCCAGAGGCAGACACAATTCTAACAATCATCCAATTACAGCTTATAGACAAAACCAGTTAAATCGATTCCTAAAGATTTTTCTGAAGCCAGTCAAAGAAGACAAGTCCAGTTAAATCGTTTCCTAAAGATTTTTCTGATGACAATTCGTCAATGGAGACACCCCGTCAGAAGAGATGACCCATCAACCTTTTTCAAGTTCAAGATCAACACCTGTAACTAGACAGGAAATATCTGTAGACAACTGATTGTAGATCTATACCTGAAACCAGACAGGAAAGTTATCTACATTGAAGAGATTGTAGATTAATACCTGAAACCAGACAGGAAAACTATCTTTCTTTCTCAAGTCAGAGATTAATACCTGAAACCAGACAGGAAAACTATCTCATCAGCCAACCTTCTTAAGTTCCGGATTAATACCTGTAGCAAGCCAGGAAATATCTGTGGACGACTGATTGTAGATCTATACCTGAAACCAAACAGGAAAGTTATCTACATTAAAGAGATTGAAGATTAATACCTGAAACCAGACAGGAAAACTATCTTTCTTTCTCAAGTCAGAGATTAATACCTGAAACCAGACAGGAAAACTATCTCATCGGCCAACCTTCTTAAGTTTCGGATTAATACTTGTAGCAAGCCAGGAAATATCTGTGGACGACTGATTGTAGATCTATACCTGAAACCAGACAGGAAAGTTATCTACATTGAAGAGATTGAAGATTAACACCTGAAACCAGACAGGAAAACTATCTTTCTTTCTCAATTCAGAGATTAATACCTGAAACCAGACAGGAAAACTATCTCATCGGCCAGCCTTCTTAAGTTCCGGATTAATACCTGTAGCAAGCCAGGAAATATCTGTGGACGACTGATTATAAATCTATACCTGAAACCAGACAGGAAAGTTATCTACATTGAAGAGATTGAAGAATAATACCTGTAGCAAGCTATGAAAACTATCTTTCTTTCTCAGGTCAGAGATTAATACCTGAAACCAGACAGGACAACTATCTACTTGACCATCATGAAGCAACCCTACGCCGGTTCCTTCTCTCTTTCAGATGCAGTTTTACACGGACTCATCATCAGGAAACCCTACATAGGTTCCTTCTTTCAACCTACCAAGTTACAATTCAACAAACATTTCCAGATGGCATCTTTAAGCCCATCTCCACGACTATTCATTACATTTCCAGATGGCATCTATAAGCCCATCCCCGACAAGATTCTGTCACATCTCCAGATGGCATCTATAAGCCCATCCTCCTATCCACCATCTCTCCAAATGGCATCTGTATGCCCATTCCCGATATCACATTGCTGATACTACACTATGCGAGTGCAAATTTCTGGGCAATTTAGTGTTCAATCATCTTCCACCATCGGATCACGAAAGGAACGCAAGCCAATCTACATCCTCAGGTTTAAGAAGATTGAATAGGGGAAACTGTTGTACCCCAAAATTTTCCCTCCCATATTCTTCAAGATATGTCAAGAATAATCTTCAAATTGTACAAAAATGGCTCAAGGGTTGTATAGTCAAACCACCTCCTAAGACAACTGAAATTAGGGTTTTGGTTCTTTCAAGGAATTTGGGGTTTCCAATGGTTCAATCAAGTCTCATGGGCCTATATACATTCTCAAGCACCTACATGCCAAGTTTCAAGACTCACAGTGCCAATTTGCACAGTCAAAAGCCTCATTTGACCTACAGTCAACTGCAGGGGCAAAATGGTCATTTTGCAGTCAAAAGTCAGAATTTTTGGTCAACATCTTATTTTGAGTCCACAATCATCATTTGATCAAGTCTTGATCATGATTCCACAAGAATAGCTCAAAAATCATCAAGATGCAAAAAGTTACTATTTTTGGACAGCAGAAAAGTCAACTGTATCTTGACCAGGGCATAACTTTTTCATGGTTCATCAGAAAAATACCATCCAATGCTTATTTTTAAGAGGATGCAATCTCCTACAATACATATTCACACTCCAAGTTCAATAAATTCTCTCACAAAAAGTTATCAATTTTTACATTATAGGTCAATTTCAAAAGTCAACAAAAGTACACTTTAAGTCAAAGGCCATAACTTTAGATTGGTAAACCCAAATGACATGGGATCAAAGGCATTGGTTAAAGGACTTCAAGAGCTTTCCAAAATGTCATAGAACATGGTCATATGATCAAAATTGAGCAAGTTGTGCATTGGATAAGTTGGGAAATTTTCATGAATTTGCAAAAGTCAACTTTGCTCAAAACACCTCATTTTTGCTAATGGGCCTCAAATCTCTTCTTGAAACTTCACCCATGACCTATGCACGACCCATCAAGCTTAATGGAATTTATTTTCTTATTTTTATTTATTAATTGGATTTTTAATTAATATTAATTCATTTAATTAATTTAAATTGTAGGAAAATGCAAGATTTGATTTTTCAATCAATTTGTGAAACAAATATGGTCAAGATATGCTGGCAAATTCGTGCACAAGTCAAAGATACAAAAATCTCCAAATTTGGCAACATTTTCCAATCATGAAAAACAAAAATATTTGATTTTCAATCAAAGATTTAATCATCAATGTACATGGGTTGGATCCAATTTTTTGACCTAATTAGTTTCCCTTATATGCAAGCAAGTAAACCCTTATCAAAGGGACAAGAAAAAGCTGCAGAAAAAACCATAGCATATTCAAGAATTTCCAAGAAAAAGTGAAAACTGATTTTTGCATTCCAGGCTAATTCAAGGCATTCTATTGATTCAAACACATTGCAGGAAGTGTCAGGAACGTGTTGCAATCCAATTCAGGCATCAAAGCTTAAAGAATCAAGGATTACAGTTTCACGGTTTGCCTTCTTTATTCAAGATCGTATTTCGTAATTCATGCATATTTAACATGTTCTTGTGATTGATTTGTGTTGCTAGGGACCATACAAAGCTAATGGCATGGTTTAATTAGACTATAACGCCCTGAATCAAAATATGCCATGAACGATTTTTTAGGGTTCTTGAGTTTTCAATTGGGGCTTTCTGAACCAGGCAAAATCAGGACTCATAAGACACATGGTTGAAATCGTTAGACCCAGACGAATGCAATCCACCCTTCGCGAAATATTTATATACCCTGTGGTTCTAATCGCTATTTTTCGTGCAAGCGCATAGTGGAGGTTAAAAATCCCCGCTATCTAATATTCTTTTTGCAGATACAACGAAGAAGATGATGAGGTGTTAGCATACCATTGGGCAATTTGAAAACACGCGCGTTTTTTTGTGTTTACAACATATTTGTTTATTCTTTTGTATATAATACTCTCTCTCCATCCACTTAACAAACGCGCATTACAGCTCAGTTGGCAAAAGCATTGAAGGATTATCCCTTGGGACCTGGGTTCGAATCCCAGGTCCCCCAAAACATTTTTGCTTTTATTTTTCAGGTATTCACGTGCTAGATTCAAAGTGAGGTCCACCATAGGCTTCATAGCTCAGTATGCCATGTGTCTCCAAACTCAGATCCAATAACCATGAGTGGGAGACCACCATACACTTTAGTCAACAGGCGTATAGATGATCACAAAAGTCAAAAGGGCTTACAGCTTAATGGGCTTCAGAATTACCAAAGATACCTCCTAACTTGGGCCAACAACCCCCTGGGTTATTCTTTTTTCTTTCTTCTTTTATATCTTCCATTTAATTATTTTACTATTAATTATTATTATTATTATTACTTAATTAACTCAATTAATTTTTTTTTCATAATAAAATCAGAAAACTAAAAATATAATATTTTTTATTATTATTTATTAAAATTAATTTCACCCTTTAATTAGTTATTTTTGTAAATAAATACTAACATAATTAATTTATTTAGTTAATTAGGTTAATTCTAATATTTTCACAATAAATAAAATCAACATAGAATTAGGGTTTTTTTTGACAATTTTAATCCTTTTATTTTTATTTCCTTAAAACATAAAAAACCAAAAATATTTATTTTTATTAATTAATTAGTTTTAGGTTTAATTTAATTAAATGCAAAATAATAAAAAACTTCCTTCTTTCTCAAAAAAGGGTCAAAACCCTAAAACATTCTGATTCAATTTTTTTCTCGCGCATATTATTTTTTATTCCAATTATGTAATTGTCCCGAGGATGTAATAGCTTTAATTAGGACCTTTTTATCGCTTTCATTTAAATTCTCGCAATTTACCTTTTCAAGGGTTTGTTTTTGGCGATGTAAATACCCGACGCCTTGTAATAGCTTAGTTTTATTTTCCGCAACTAATAACTGCTAGATGTATGTTAACTAGGCTATACATGTCAAGATCTCTCTGAAATTAAAATCAATCGTAGCTCACCATAACATTTACAAAGATAACTTAACATGAAACCTGACACACTCGCACATGCCACTCTTAGGGTACGCCTCACTTGGTTGCCTCGACGTGGTCATTGAGTATAGGGTGTTTTAAAGGTCGCCCTCTTGTCTAAAGATCCAAGTTGCGTCGAAACAGTTGCCCCGGATGAAAAGGATCTAGGACATTATGGTTACCGCTAAGGCGTCCTACTATTGCTTTGGTGACCACATGTCCCTATAATCGAATCGACCCGAAAACTCCAACGATGGTGCTACCTACTTCTCAATAGTGGGATAGTACTGTCTAAAGGACATTTACACAGCTTAATTTCTTTTGAGTAGGTAGAGGTTCTCAGGTACTTGCTCTTTCAAAACAAAAATACTTTTCGCACCTACACTTTTCTGACAAAAGTTTTCAAACAACACTTCATACACTCTTGAGGACAGATACAAGAGTTAAATCAAAGTTTTCAAACAAACTTTTTCAAAACCCACAAACACAAGAAAAGCAAAACATTTTTGAAAACATAGTGAGCAAGTACCTAAGAGCCCGTGGATAACCACGGATAGAAAGGGTGCTAACACCTTCCCTTTCTATAATCTACCTCCTGAACCCGAGAAACATATCGAACAGGAATTTTGATGTGCTTTTGTCCTTTCCTTGTTGGAGAAAATAAAAGACGATGGCGACTCTTGCTTACTGCGACATTTTGCTAAACGCAAACGCGAACCAGCATTCCAAAACAGTCAGTTCTATTTCCACCAATCACATTAACATCATTCATTAATATTTTACTGTTTCTTACAATCTTACAAATATTTTCTGCATTTTCCTTGTGTGTTCATCTCTCTCAAAAAAAACCCATTTTTCAAGTTTTCTCAGAAAACCCTAAGTGTGAACATGGAAACCTCCAGCAATGTTTCTACAGGTTCTCAGAAGGAGGCTTCATCTGAACAATACCAAATTCCCTTCAGAACACTCCTTACACCAGTGAAGAATTTGGAAGTGTTGTCTGAACTAATTATTGATTTCTCCAGTCTGAAAGATAATGGATTCGATTTGACAGAAGAAGTTAGGGCACAGGGATGGGAGAGATATTTTGATAGGTTGGTGGGACCAACGTTCCCAGTCTTGGTCAAGGAGTTCTGGATTCATGCGTACTCATCAACACATCAAGTTACCTCCTACATAATGGGAAAAAAGATTGTGATCACTAAGGATCACATAGCAAGATTGATTGGATACAATGGTGGTGGTATCCGCTGTATCGACATGGCTAAAAGATGCTCTGACGTTGTTGTCATTGCAAGGCAGATTTTCACCCATGGGGTTCCCAACAGCAAAATCAGAGACTTAAAGGATCAGGACCGAATATGGGCGAAGATTATTCAGGGGTGATTTAATCACAGGAAGCCCACAAGCTCTCCTGATTATATAAATATAGATCAACAGTTTCTGATCTATTTTATTAATCAGAAGGTAAAGATTAACTTGGCTCATCTTCTGTTTAATCACCTCAGGACCAGCGTCAAGGAGACAAGGGAAGAAGAAAGGACAAAAAGGGATTGGATACCCTTTGGCAGGTTAATATCATATATTCTGACTGAGAATAGGCTGATAGAACACCTTACAGAAGCTCAGGAATTAAGTTCTATTGAACCTACTATTGGCAAGCCTCTGAACGCCAAGAATCTGAAGAAAATGAAACTGATAGAGAATATCAGAAAGGAGCCCAGCGTTACTCCTCTTGCTGACATCACCAGCAGAAGAGTCCCTCTGGATGACTTTCCACTATTTTCTGAGATTGAATCAAAACCAGTAGTGGTTCTCAGATACTTGGACGCTTGCAAGGCTGATGGTACAGATCCCAAACTGAATATTAAAGATCTGCACCAACAACATCCAGATGTTACTGTGAAGAAGACGAAGAAAAGAAAGGCCACTTCAGAAGGACCATCCCAGCAGACCCCTAAGAAAAGAGGTAATCTATCTGCTGCTAATGTTTTAAATTCTTCTGCTATTCCAACATCAATCCCAACCCCAGCTTCACATGAACTTCCAATTCCTATACCAACCATTGATGAAACCGAACCAGAGGATGACCCTTCTGAGTCACTGACTCTCAGGAGATCCCGCACCAAATCCCAAACTCCAAAACCCACAACATCAACAGAATCAGAACTTGAAAAAGTTCTGTCTGAAATCGATCAACGTGTTTCTGCTCACCTCTCAGAAAATCCAAACACTCAACCAGAAAATGCCCACTCTCCTCAACCAGAACATACTCTCTCACCCATACCAGAAGAACCACAAATTCCACCTCCTTCTCCACAACCAGCAATTCCTCCTCCCTCTCCTCAACAAGAACCTCATCCACCCTCACCTTAACCATCACCTCCACAACCTGAGTTTCATCACTCTGAAACTCCATCACCTGAACCTCATTCTCCTCAATCCTCTGAGCCACAACCCTTGGCAATTCAGCTTCCATGTGGTACAACTATAAACATACCCCAGCTTCCATCCTCACCAGAAACTACCCCTCCAAATACTCCAAACAGTCCAATAATCATCTCTGATTCTCCCACTCCATCTCCCAAACAAACTACTGAAGACCACAGCAGGACCTTCATCGATTTAACAATCCTTGACCGTCTTGCTGACCTCAAAAACAAAATAGCCATTCCCAAACCAAAACAGCTAGATGTTGGCTCTAGCATTGTGAATTTTGAAACAGGCTTGCAGCAATGAATTGCTTCTCTAAAGCAACTCTGTCCTAGAATGATTGATCCTGCTGCCTCAGACCAACTCTGGACACGTTTCAGAATATGGGTACATGCTGAAGCCCTCAAATTGCAAGACATCAATTATGAGCAGGCACAACAGAACTTCAGCAAGCTGCTGAAAGAAGTTGAAAGTCAGCTGCTGAAGGAAGAAGCGCTCCTTCTGGATAGTGAGCCATGGTCTGAGAAGCGTCCAGCTTCAAAAGTGCATCCAGAAGAGGATCAGACAACTCAAGCTGAAGAGGTTGGTCAAGCTGAAGATGTTGCAGAAAGCTCTCAGAAGCTTCCTGCTTCTGACGTTTCTCAAGCTGCCTTGGACAGGCAGACTCTGGAAGAGCTGAAGCTGAATGATATTCGTCTGCAGCAAAGAATCGATGAAAATGATCAGAAGATGAAGGAAAGGATGGATGTGCAAGACAACAAGATAGATACAATAGTCAGCATGGTGCACAAGCAGAATGAAACTGCTGATCAGATTAAGTCAATGCTGTAGACTCTGTTCACACGCTTTCCACCCCAACCTTAGTTTTTCATTCATGATATTTTCAATGTTTTCTTTGCATATCATCTGTACTGTTTGTCTGGCTCTAAATTTAATATAACAAGTTTTTCTGCACTGATCGTTTTAGCTTATATTACTTACACTTTTTGATTGCTGACAAAAAGGGGGAGAACAAGAATGATATTTTTCAATAACGGATTACTGAGACAAAAAGTCTCAAACATCCTAACACTCTGATATACTTGAATGTTTTCTGTTTTTGCATAAGTCTACAGGTACAAGAAGTTAATCACCTCTGATACACTGAAGCTCGAAGCTCTGATATTCTGATCTGAAGCTCTGATATTCTGATGTTCAAAGAAAGTCAATAAAGATCTGATCCTGAAGAACTGTTGGAATTAAAAAGGGAAGTAATAAATTCAGGTGGAGTATCTCTGATCTAAACTCTGATATCTCTTATCCCTTATCTTTGATAACTTCCTACTTAATTCTGATACAACTTATTATTTAGTTATCTCTGATTCTTTTCACGATAATTTTCAATTAAAAAATATCTAGTTTTTGTCATCATCAAAAAGGGGGAGATTGTTAGAACAAAGTTTGAATCTACTACCCTAAGTTTAAGTTTTGATGATAACAAAATGCAAAGATATATTAATTGTATGATTCATGAAAGAACTATTTGCTACCTAAAAATTACACTCTGTTTTACAGAAACTCTGGTGGGTATCAGCATGAGAACATCCTCATCAGCATCAGAAAATTGGATATCAACATCAGCATCAGAAGATGTTATATCAGATACCAGAATCAGAAGATCAACTTGCACTTATGCTGAAGCTTGATGAACAGATCTGCGCTTAACCATCTGAACTCTGATAAAGACAACAACAGTTCATCAGCACCTAAGCAGCGTCAGAATGAGCCAAAGCCAGAACACGCTTAAGTGGCAACGGTACTGTGCATTCAAGATGATTTATTACCAACGACATCATTCCAGACAAGATCTTCTTAATAAGGAAAGAATGTTATTGGCATTGAAACAGAATTATTACTCCAACGTACACTATTTCCAATGCTATATAAACAAGTCAATGAAGATTGAATTGGCTAATGCTCTACAACAATCTACACGCCAAAAAGCTATTCATCATCTTCCTTACTCTCAGTTTGCTAAAAGCTCTCAAATTCTTTACTCAATTATTTTTAGCACTCTAGTCTCATAAGCTTAAATTGTGTAGTATCACAGTTGTGATAAACTGTTTTTATAGAAAACATTCACACACCTAGATTTCAATTCTTTGTAAGAAAGTATTTCCTTGAGAAACCAGTTTGTGGTTTGACTCAAGAAGGCTTTAGCAGTTGTTAAAGCAGATTGTAATATTCAGTTGAATATAGTGGATTAAGACCTCGTTGGAGAGAGGCGAAATCACCTTGACGGGTGGACTGGAGTAGTTTGAGATCAAACGAACCAGGATAAAAACATTGTGTTGATTGCAATTGATTTCCAGTTTTTACAATTCAACCCCCCTTCTTGTGTTTTTCACTTCTTCAATTGGCATCAGAGCGCCTGGTTCTAAGCTAAAACACTTAACCGTGTCAGTACAAGATCCAGCGTCTGAAAAACAAAATGGCATGAACTTATCAACACACCAACAATGACAACAATGAAGACAGAGACAGATTCAGCGGCAAACCTCCAGTCTTTGATGGAGAAAATTTTGATTACTGGAAAGACATAATTGAAAGCTTCTTTCTGACACATGATGCTGATCTGTGGGACATGGTGACAGATGGATACACGCACCCTGTGAATGCAAGCAGTCAGAAGATTGACAGGAAAGCAATGTCTTACCAACAAAAGCGTGACTTTAAAAATCACCACAAGGCCAGAACCATCCTTCTCAGCGCCATCTCTTATGCTGAATATGAAAAGATCTCTAACAGAGACACAACAAAGAACATGTTTGACTCACTCAGAATGACGCATGAAGGCAACATTCAGGTCAAAGAAACTAAAGCTCTTGAGCTCATTCAGAAGTATGAGGCATTCAAAATGGAAGAAAGTGAATCCATTGAAACAATGTTCTCAAGATTCCAAATTCCGGTGGCTGGTCTCAAGGTTCTGGACAAAGGATACTCTATTACTGATCACGTCAAGAAGATCATCAGAAGCTTACCAAAGCAGTGGAGGCCAATGGTTACAGCTTTGAAGCTAGCAAAAGATCTCAACAAAATTTCTCTGGAGGAACTTGTCAGCTCCCTCAGAAGTCATGAGATAGAGCTAGAAGCTGATGAACCTCAGAAGCAAGGTAAGCCTTTAGCATTAAAATCTAACAAAAAATCTGAGTCTAAAGTTTTGCAGGCATTTGAAGAAACATCTGATGGATCCTCATTAGAAGAAGACGAACTTTTTCTCCTCTCCAGAAGAGTGAACCAACTGTGGAAGCAGAGGCAAAGGAAGTTCAGGAATCCCAGGAAGATCTGATCAGAATGATTCTTCTTCCAGATACAGAAGGACAGATTCTTCCTATGGATACAGAAGATCTGAAGGCTCCTCAGGAAGCAGAAAGCCAAACACCAAGGACATCATCTGCTATGAGTGCAATGAGCAAGGACACTACAAGAGTGACTGCCCAAAGCTTCAAAGGTAAAAGCCCAAAAAGAAGTTTGGAAGAGAAAAGAAGAAAAGTATCATGGCTACATGGGATGACTCTGACTCGTCTGAAGCTAACTCGGAATCAGATGATGAGAGAGAAAACATAGCTCTCGTGGCCAACATTTCATAAGACAGTGAAGCTTCTGAATCAGACTCAGAATCAGATACTGAAGAGGTATTTCCTGACTTTGCAATTAATTTTACTAAGGCTGAACTTGCTGAAAGCGTTAATGAAATTCTGGAAAGGTACCAGCAGATTAAAGTTAAATTCAGAAACCTGAAAAGGAATCTTGAATCTGACTCTGATAAGACTGAGAGTCTTAAATTGGAAAATTCTGAGCTGAGAAATAAAATTTCAAAATTAGAAAATGTTTTACAAAACTCTCAGAAGGAACCAATTTCTGAAACTCCCAGCAGCGCTGATGAGATCATCAAGGAGTATGATCACAGTTTCTAGAAGTTCCTTGCTAAAAGCATAGATATAAGCAAAATGGCTTCAATGATCTATGGAGTTAGCAGAAACGGCAGGAAGGGAATAGGATACCAAGGTAAGGTTCCTACACCAAATAATGCCATGGATTTAACCATTAAACACACTCCTCTGAACTCACATTTTGTGTATGGTCACACACATGATATTAAATACACTAGCAGTAAGTATTCTGTGAAACCAAAATTCAACCAGAGTTTTGGTAAATCTAACAAATCAGGACCCAAGAAAATCTGGGTACCTAAGGATAAAATAATCCATGTTGCAGATATCTTTAGTAGCAAATCAGAAACACCAGTCATGGTACCTGGACTCTGGCTGCTCGTGACACATGACGGGAAGAAGGCATATGTTCCAAAGCCTGGAACTTAAGCCTGGTGGCCACGTTGGCTTTGGAGACAATCAGAGGGGAAAGATCATTGGCTTTGGAACTGTAGGTAATGGAAATCTTCCCTCTATAAATAATGTTCTGCTAGTAGATGGATTAATGCATAATCTGTTATCCATAAGTCAATTAAGTGATAACGGTTATGATATAATCTTTAATCAAAAATCATGTAAAGCTGTTAGTCAAAAAGATGGGACTATCCTGTTTAATGGAAAGAGGAAAAACAACATCTATAAAATCAAACTTTCTGAACTGAAAAGTCAGAATGTAAAGTGTCTTCTGTCTGTTAACAACGAGCAGTAGATCTGGCACAGAAGACTGGGGCATGTTAGTATGAGAAGAATATCTCAGATTAACAAACTCAATCTGGTCAGAGGACTTCCTAATTTGAAGTTCAATTCAGATGCTCTGTGTGAAGCATGTCAGAAAGGCAAGTTTGCAAAACCTTCTTTCAAATCTAAAAATGTTGTTTCTACCTCTAAGCCATTAGAACTTCTGCACATTGACTTATTTGGACCAGTTAAAACTGCTTCAGTCAGTGGCAAGAAGTATGGGTTAGTAATCGTAGATGACTATAGCAGATGGACATGGGTAAAGTTCTTAAGACACAAGGACGAGTCACACTCTGTGTTTGTTACCTTCTGTAACCAAGTTCAGAATGAAAAGGATCTTAGAATCGTTAAAGTCAGAAGTGATCATGGTGGAGAGTTTGAAAACAAAATTTTTGAGTCATTCTTTAATGACATGGGCATTCTGCATGATTTCTCTTGTCCTAGAACTCCCCAACAAAATGGAGTTGTAGAACGAAAGAACAGAACATTGCAAGAAATGGCCAGAACCATGATCAATGAGACAAACGTTTCTAAGATCTTCTGGGCAGAGGCAATAAACACAGCGTGCTACATTCAGAATAGAATCTCAATAAGACCTATTCTGGAAAAGACTCCATATGAATTGTGGAAGAACAGAAAGCCCAACATTTCATATTTTCATCCATTTGGATGTACTTGTTTTATGTTAAATACAAAGAATTATTTGAACAGGTTTGACTCTAAAGCACAGAAGTGTATTATGTTAGGATACTCTGAACGCTCAAGAGGGTACAGAGTATACAATACAGAAACACAGATTGTGGAAGAATCAATCAGTGTTCGTTTTGATGATAAGCTTGACTCTGAAAAGTCATAGCAGAATGAAGTTTTTGCAGGTAGGGAAATTGAATTTACAGGTTCTGAAGACAAGTCATCAGAAGCTCTCAACAAAGACACTCCTTCAACATCTGAAAGGAGCACTGCTAGCAATCCTACAACAGCTGCTGATCAACCTCAGAAGAGACAACCCAGAAGAAGCTTGGATCACCCAGAAGAAACTATCTTAGGAAGAAAGGAAGATCCAATCAGAATAAGAGCCAGCTTCAGAAACTCTGAAGAAACCCTCATGGGACTTGTGTCTCTGATTGAACCTTCTTCTATTGATGAAGCACTTCTGAACAACGACTGGATTCTAGCAATGCAAGAAGAGCTGAATCAATTCACCAGAAATGACGTATGGGATCTTGTTCCAAGACCAAAAGGATTCAACGTTATTGGAACAAGATGGGTGTTCAGAAACAAGCTAAATGAACAAGGTGAAGTCATCAGAAACAAAGCACGACTGGTAGCACAAGGTTATAGTCAGCAAGAGGGAATAGACTATACAGAAACCTTTGCTCCAGTCGCCAGGTTAGAATCTATCAGACTTTTAATTTCATTTGCTGTTAATAGAGGCATCACTCTGTATCAGATGGATGTCAAGAGTGCATTCTTAAATGGTTATATAGAAGAAGAGGTTTATGTGCACCAACCCCCTGGTTTTGAAAGTACAAAACATCCAGAATATGTTTTCAAACTAAAGAAGTCACTATATGGTCTGAAACAAGCTCCCAGAGCTTGGTATGAAAGACTAAGTAACTTTCTGTTAGAAAATGAATTCACCAGAGGGAAGGTGGACACTACCTTATTCTGTAAGTCAGTTAAGAATGACATCTTAGTCTGTCAAATTTATGTTGATGATATTATTTTTGGATCTACTAATCCTTCTCTTGGAAGAAAATTTGCTAAGTGTATGCAGGCAGAATTTGAGATGAGCCTCATGGGGGAACTGAAATTCTTTCTAGGAATTCAGATCAATCAAACTCCAGAGGGAACTTACATTCATCAGAGCAAATATGTCAGAGATCTTCTGAAGAAATTTGACCATTCAGAATGTAAGCCATCAAAAATTCCAATGCATCCCACGTGCATTCTGGAAAGAGAAGAGGTAAGCAAAAAGGTAGAACAGAAGGTCTACAGAGGTATGATTGGTTCTCTCCTTTATCTGACAGCTTCAAGGCCTGATATCTTATTCAGCGTATGTATTTGTGCTAGATTCCAATCAGATCCTAGAGAATCTCACTTAACAGTTGTTAAGCGAATTTTCAAGTATCTGAAAGGTACTACTAATCTGGGTTTATTTTATAGAAAATCTAGTGATTACAGCTTAGTAGGCTACTGCGATGCTGACTTTGCTGGAGACAGAGTAGAGCGTAAAAGTACTTCTGGAAGCTGCCAGTTTCTGGGAGAAAATCTAATCTCGTGGTCCAGCAAAAGGCAATCCACAATTTCGCTATCAACAGCAGAAGCTGAGTACATAGCAGCAGCAGGATGTAGCACACAAATGCTCTGGATGAAAAGTCAGCTTGAAGACTTCCAGATTTTTGAGAGTAACATCCCTATACTCTGTGACAATACTTCTGCTATTTGCTTAAGTAAAAATCCTATTTTGCATTCTAGGGCTAAGCATATAGAAATAAAACATCACTTCATTAGGGACTATATTTAGAAAGGAATTTTGAACTTAAAATTTATTGATACAGACCATCAATGGGCTGATATCTTCACTAAACCCCTTTCTGAAGATAGGCTCAATTTCATTCTGAAACATCTCAGCATGAAACTCTGCCCAGAGTGAAAATGTTTTAATCTTATATACTAACCTTCAGAATGTGTTTTCTGTTTTCTGTGAACTTCTGATCAATCTCCTTTCAGAAAGATAGACATGCAGATTGTATCAGATTCTATTCTTAAAGATCTGAGCGTTTCAGCTCAAGGATAGATGTGCTGCTCACTAAATCCAACAAGTGTCATCCAATCATCAGCAAATCTCTGAAGCAGAACGCGTGCACGCTTCTGAGAAGGAAAAACACTGATTGGGTGCATTGAGACACATGTCTGGTAACCGTTTCAAGTATCTTTATCAAAACCCCCAAAATCAGCAAGCATTAAATGCACGTAATCATGTTTTAAAACGTAATCATGAATTATTTATCTTTCTTAAAACCGTTTACGCTTTCAAAACATATTTTGAAATCTATTTAAGCACATTAACATCATTCATTAATCTTTTACTGTTTCTTACAATCTTACAAATATTTTCTGCATTTTCCTTGTGTGTTCATCTCTCTCAAAAGAAACCCATTTTTCAAGTTTTCTCAGAAAACCCTAAGTGTGAACATGGAAACCTCCAGCAATGATTCTACAGGTTCTCAGAAGGAGGCTTCATCTGAACAATACCAAGTTCCCTTCAGAACACTCCTTACACCAGTGAAGAATTTGGAAGTGCTGTCTGAACTAATTGTTGATTTCTCAAGTTTGAAAGATAATGGATTTGATTTGACAGAAGAAGTTAGGGCACAGGGATGGGAGAAATATTTTGATAGGTTGGTGGGACCAACGTTCCCAGTCTTGGTCAAGGAGTTATGGATTCATGCGTACTCATCAACACATCAAGTTACCTCCTACATAATGGGAAAGAAGATTGTGATCACTGAGGATCACATAGCAAGATTGATTGGATACAGTGGTGGTGGTATCCGCTGTATCGACATGGCTGAAAGATGCTCTGACGTTGCTGTCATTGCAAGGCAGATTTTCACCCATGGGGTTCCCAGCAGCAAAATCAGAGACTTAAAGGATCAGGACAGAATATGGGTGAAGATTATTCTGGGGTGCTTTAATCACAGGAAGCCCACAAGCTCTACTGATTATATAAATATAGATCAGCAGTTTCTGATCTATTTTATTAATCAGAAGGTAAAGATTAACTTGGCTCATCTTCTGTTTAATCACCTCAGGACCAGCGTC
The DNA here is from genome assembly GCA_948472305.1 of Vicia faba. NCBI lineage: Eukaryota > Viridiplantae > Streptophyta > Magnoliopsida > Fabales > Fabaceae > Vicia > Vicia faba. The sequence continues at coordinate 397,691,646 of OX451736.1, forward strand.
AAGGAGACAAGGGAAGAAGAAAGGACAAAAAGGGATTGGATACCCTTTGGCAGGTTAATATCAGATATTCTGACTGAGAATAGGCTGATAAAACACCTTACAGAAGCTCAGGAATTAAGTTCTATTGAACCTACTATTGGCAAGCCTCTGAACGCCAAGAATTTGAAGAAAATGAAACTGATAGAGAATATCAGAAAGGAGCCCAGCGTTACTCCTCTTGCTGACATCACCAGCAGAAGAGTCCCTCTGGACGACTTTCCACTATTTTCTGAGATTGAATCAAAACCAGTAGTGGTTCTCAGATACTTGGACGCTTGCAAGGCTGATGGTACAGATCCCAAACTGAATATTAAAGATCTGCACCAACAACATCCAGATGTTACTGTGAAGAAGACGAAGAAAAGAAAGGCCACTTCAGAAGGACCATCCCAGCAGACCCCTAAGAAAAGAGGTAATCTATCTGCTGCTAATGTTTTAAATTCTTATGCTATTCCAACATCAATCCCAACCCCAGCTTCACATGAACTTCCAATTCCTATACCAACCATTGATGAAACTGAACCAGAGGATGACCCTTCTGAGTCACTGACTCTCAGGAGATCCCGCACCAAATCCCAAACTCCAAAACCCACAACATCAACAGAATCAGAACTTGACAAAGTTCTGTCTGAAATCGATCAACGTGTTTCTGCTCACCTCTCAGAAAATCCAAACACTCAACCAGAAAATGCCTACTCTCCTCAACCAGAACATACTCTCTCACCCATACCAGAAGAACCACAAATTCCACCTCCTTCTCCACAACCAGCAATTCCTCCTCCCTCTCCTCAACAAGAACCTCATCCACCCTCACCTCAACCATCACCTCCACAACCTGAGTTTCATCACTCTGAAACTCCATCACCTGAACCTCATTCTCCTCAATCCTCTGAGCCACAACCCTTGGCAATTCAACTGCCATGTGGTACAACTATAAACATACCCCAGCTGCCATCCTCACCAGAAACTACCCCTCCAAATACTCCAAACAGTCCAATAATCATCTCTGATTCTCCCACTCCATCTCCCAAACAAACTACTGAAGACCACAACAAGACCTTCATCGATTTAACAATCCTTGACCATCTTGCTGACCTCAAAAACAAAATAGCCATTCCCAAACCAAAACAGCTAGATGTTGGCTCTGGCATTGTGAATTTTGAAACAGGCTTGCAGCAATGAATTACTTCTCTAAAGCAACTCTGTCCTAGAATGATTGATCCTGCTGCCTCAGACCAACTCTGGACACGTTTCAGAATATGGGTACACGCTGAAGCCCTCAAATTGCAAGACATCAATTATGAGCAGGCACAACAGAACTTCAGCATGCTGCTGAAAGAAGTTGGAAGTCAGCTGCTGAAGGAAGAAGTGCTCCTTCTGGATAGTGAGCCATGGTCTGAGAAGCGTCCAGCTTCAAAAGTGAAGCTAGAAGAGGATCAGACAACTCAAGCTGAAGAGGTTGGTCAAGCTGAAGATGTTGCAGAAAGCTCTCAGAAGCTTCCTGCTTCTGACGTTTCTCAAGCTGCCTTGGACAGGCAGACTCTGGAAGAGCTGAAGCTGAATGATATTCGTCTGCAGCAAAGAATCGATGAAAATGATCAGAAGATGAAGGAAAGGATGGATGTGCAAGACAACAAGATAGATACAATAGTCAGCATGGTGCACAAGCAGAATGAAACTGCTGATCAGATTAAGTCAATGCTGTAGACTCTGTTCACACGCTTTCCACCCCAACCTTAGTTTTTCATTCATGATATTTTCAATGTTTTCTTTGCATATCATCTGTACTGTTTTTCTGGCTCTGAATTTAATATAACAAGTTTTTCTTCTCTGATCGTTTTAGCTTATATTACTTACACTTTTTGATTGCTGACAAAAAGGGGGAGAACAAGAATGATATTTTTCAATAACGGATTACTGAGACAAAAAGTCTCAAACATTCTAACACTCTGATATACCTGAATGTTTTCTGTTTTTTCATAAGTCTACAGGTACAAGAACTTAATCACCTCTGATACACTGAAGCTCGAAGCTCTGATATTCTGATCTGAAGCTCTGATATTCTGATGTTCAAAGAAAGTCAATAAAGATCTGATCCTGAAGAACTCTTGGAATTAAAAAGGGAAGTAATAAATTCAGGTGGAGTATCTCTGATCTAAACTCTGATATCTCTTATCCCTTATCTTTGATAACTTCCTACTTAATTCTGATACAACTTATTATTTAGTTATCTCTGATACTTTTCACGCTAATTTTCAATTAAAAAATATCTAGTTTTTGTCATCATCAAAAAGGGGGAGATTGTTAGAACAAAATTTGAATCTACTACCCTAAGTTTAAGTTTTGATGATAACAAAATGCAAAGATATATTAATTGTATGATTCATGTAAGAACTATTTGCTACCTAAAAATTACACTCTGTTTTATAGAAACTCTGGTGGGTATCAGCATGAGAACATCCTCATCAGTATCAGAAAATTGGATATCAACATCAGCATCAGAAGATGTTATATCAGATACCAGAATCAGAAGATCAACTTGCGCTTATGCTGAAGCTTGATGAACAGATCTACGCTTAACCATCTGAACTCTGATAAAGACAACAACAGTTCATCAGCACCTAAGCAGCGTCAGAATGAGCCAAAGCCAGAACACGCTTAAGTGGCAACGGTACTGTGCATTCAAGATGATTTATTACCAACGGCATCATTCCAGACAAGATCTGCTTAATAAGGAAAGAATGTTATTGGCATTGAAATAAAATTATTACTCCAACGTACACTATTTCCAATGCTATATAAACAAGTCAATGAAGATTGAATTGGCTAATGCTCTACAACAATCTACATGTCAAAAAGCTATTCATCATCTTCCTTACTCTCAGTTTGCTAAAAGCTCTCAAATTCTTTACTCAATTATTTTTATCACTCTAGTCTCATAAGCTTAAATTGTGTAGTATCACAGTTGTGATAAACTGTTTTTATAGAAAACATTCACACACCTAGATTTCAATTCTTTGTAAGAAAGTATTTCCTTGAGAAACCGGTTTGTGGTTTGACTCAAGAAGGCTTTAGCAGTTGTTAAAGCAGATTGTAATATTCAGTTGAATATAGTGGATTAAGACCTCGTTGGAGAGAGGCGAAATCACCTTGACGGGTGGACTGGAGTAGTTTGAGATCAAATGAACCAGGATAAAAACATCGTGTTGATTGCAATTGATTTCCAGTTTTTACAATTCAACCCCCCCTTATTGTGTTTTTCACTTCTTCAAGGTCTCCCTGTCGATGGTAAGGCCGTGAACGGGTCGGTTCAACAACCCAACTCTCAGTGTGAAGAACTGTTGGGCAGGGATATGGTAGAAGATGGTGGTGCGAGAGGTCAGGGAATACTACTCACTGAGCTGAAAAGTCATTATGCAAGTTTGGAATTAAATGAAAATTCCTCCGAGAATGACAGGGTAGTAAAAGCCAGAACTTATCTTATGATACTTTTTGGTACATTTTTATTTCCCGAAAGTACGGGAAATAGTGTAAATTTTATGTATTTACATTTACTAAGAAATTTTGAAAAAACAAGAAAATATAGTTGGGGTTCTGCAGTTTTAACCCACCTATACAGTTCCTTGTGAAAAAATGAAGTCAAGGAAAAATGTACATTTTATGGGTGCGCTTTTTTACTACAAGCCTGGGGTTGGTGGAGGATGGAGTCCTTAAACCCCGTCAACAACAACACTTTCGGTTTCCCGTACGCAACAAAGTAAGTCATCAAGTTATAGCATTTATAACTATTCATCTCTTCCCCAAATATATGCTAAGAATAAAATGTTTCTCATTTCCTTTAGGTACCACGTGAGGGGTATGGATTACGGCAAGAATCCAAGATTCAATGTCGCACTCTACCGCAATCTGTTGGATCACTTAGGCCCGGATGACGTACGTCGTAGCTTTTTACTTTTTTTCATTTAAATTATTTATACATTACTTTTGCGTTAACCTGATTTAAATTTTATCGCAGTTCGTCTGGAGACCATATTTGGGTTTGGGCCATGATCCAAACCCGGAGGATGCAGCAACTTGGACCGTGAAGACTGCAATCATTCGGTTCAACATTGTGGAGATGCACCACAGCGACCGTGTGAAGATGCAGTTCGGAATGCATCAAGAGATACCAAGTGATCCAACTTTTTTGTCCCCATGGCATCTTAAAAGGGTCGATGCCCAGTGGGGTCTTACCAATTGGAAAGACTTCGCTCCTGAATGGTGTAAGATGTGGCAGAGGCGTCACCGCTATGTCTTGCAATTCCTGATTTTCCTTAATCAAGGTAATATGCGACACACAGATCAATATTTGTCTTGGTACAGGTCGGTTAGTAACCCTGAGATGCACGTGTCTCATCCAAGGTACTTGGTTGACCCACACACACAATGGGCACAACCCTCGTTTCCCCATCAACAAACCCAAAACCCATCAATCTCCCAACAACCCCCAAGAAGAAACAGACCCACAAACACCCAACCACAATCCCCACCACAACACAATTACACTCAAATGTCACACAACCAACCACAATCACCACCACACTACCAATACCCCGATATGCCTCACACCCAACCAAAATACCAATCCCAATACCAGCACACCCGCATACCCCACACACAATTTCAGTCTTCCGCATATCCCAATATGGGCCCCTCAACATCCAGCCTTAGCCCTGATATGGGAATGTCGGAAGATTACGAACAAACCGACCCAACCTACCATTAACCACAATATCACCAAACCACCCAACATCCTCAATACCAAACACCCCAAGATCCATTTCCTTTCTACCCACCGTACTCAGACGATCAATGCTACAGACCCACTATGGAACCCCACCCACCGCCAACACGACCAAACTTTAAGGGTATGGGTAACCGACTGTACCAAAGCGGATCTTCTAGATATATAGATCTGACTATTTTATGGATCCGGACCGCATTGACTTCACTGGGCCATCGACCTTGCCGCAACAGGAAACACGACGACACCCATCACGAGAAAGGCGAGGACGGGGATGCGGAACCGGGGGTCATTACCGGGTTCCGGGGGATCACTGATTTATCTGTTTTTTTTTCCTGTATTTTTTTATCCATTTTTTTTCTTCTGTTTTTTATATGTTATTTTAATGTAATACAATTGGATGTAATTATTTTTTTTAAATAAAAAGTCCATTTTGTTGATCCTCTATCGAACACGCAACGCACCAGACAAAAAAAAATCACATTTTGCCCTAAAATAACACCTAGGCGCCATCTCACTTGGCTTAGGGCATGCCCTAAGCACATAGGCGCCAAGTGAGATGGCGCCTCCCCTTAAAATATAGGTGCATGTGCCATTTCAGATGGCTCCTCCTTTGGGGAGTCATCTGAAACATGGTTATTTGCGTATTTTTTTTCCGAAACGCAGTTATTTGCGAAATATTATTTTAATACATGGTTATTAATAAAAAAAATTCTAGAAATTATAGTGTGTATGTGTATGGTAGAATAATCTAGAACTATAAGTGTATGTAAAAGATAGAAGAACCTATAACTATAATGATACTAAAATATCATGAAAACTCTAGAAAAATCTAAAGTAATGTAGAAACATTCACCACCATTGAGAGGTTGGTGACTTGAGCCTATAAATAGGCATTTGGTATCTTGTAATTAATCATCCAAGAAATCAATGACATAGTCTTCTTTCTAAACGAGTCTCTAAAACTATCTTTTATCAACTATCAACTAAACCACTACTAACAATGGTATCAGAGCTACGTTCGGTCATACATTGGGCGTAGTTAAATTAATACATATCATTTCAAATTCCTCCCAACTACTTCAAAAATTTCTCTTGTACTATTAAATCACTCCTATATTTATCTAAGACATGGATAAGACCACTCAATCATCAACTATTTCTATCCCTATTTTCAATGGTGAAAATTTTGATTTCTGGCATATTAAAATGGAAACATTTTTTTCTTCTCAAGATTTATGGGACATATTAGAAAAAGGATTCATTTTTCCCGTAGATACTTCGGCTCTTAATGCAGCTAAAAAAAGAGTTGAAGAAAAATAAACAAAAAAATTCAAAGACATTATTCACCTTGCAACAAGCGGTAACAAATGCAATTTTTCCAAGAAATATGAGAGCTAAGACTTCCAAAGAAGCGTGGTACACATTGTAGGAGGAGTTTCAAGGAAGCGTTAAGGTATGTGCTATCAAACTTCAATCTCTAAGAATTGATTTTGAACTATTGAAGATGAAGAAGTCTGAGACAGTTAAAGATTACTATTCTAAAGTTAAAGAAATAGTTAATCAAATGAGAGCTTTTTGGGTAGACATTCTTAACAAGAAAATTATTAAGAAAATTCTAATTACTATGCCCCAAAAGTTTGACCCAATCGTGACAACGATTGAAGAAACAAACGATTTGTCCACTATATCAGTGACATAACTTGTGGATTCTCTTAAAGCATATGAGCAAATACTGTATAGGCATAAAGAAGATACACTTGAAAATGTCTTCCAGCGAAAGCTCAAATTTCATCCCCAAAACAAAGAAAATGAAGGGAAAAAAATTATGGAGAAACTTCAAGAAGAAGAGAAGGTTCTAGGAATTTCCTTAAGAACAAAACAGATAAAAATCATCCATGCATTATATGAAAAAGACTGGGCCACAGAGAGAAAAATTGTTGGTTCCGTAATATGCCACAATGCGACCATTGCAAAAAGTTTGGGCACGTAGAGAAAAATTATCGCAATTAATATAGGCATCAAGCTAATATCGCAGAGGAGAATGATCAAGAACAATGTATGTTCTATGCCACTCAAGACTCAGTCAAAGAAAAAGGAGGAAGTTGGTACTTGGATAGTGGATGTAGCAATCACATGGCCAAGGATGAGACTATTTTCAAAAGCATTGACGACTCTGTCAAAGTCAAAGTTCGACTGGGAAATGGCAGTGTGGTTGAATCAAAAGGAATAGGCACTGTCATGGTGGAGACAGATAAAGGTACACAACTCATCCATGATGTCTTACTAGTCCCCAACCTTAAAGAAAATCTTCTAAGCATTGGCCAAATGATGGAGAGAGGCTACACACTTCACTTTGAAGGAGGAGTATGCAAAATCTTAGACAACAAAAATAAAAGGGCCGAGATAATCCAAGTGAAGATGAATAAGAGCAATAGAAGCTTCCCGCTAAATTTAAAACATACAACTAACATTTCCATGAAGGTACAAGTTATTGATTCATGGTATGGCATCGAATATTTGGCCACTTCAACACACATTCCTTAAAGTTGTTACATGAGAAGAACATGATGAGAGATTTTCCAAGCATAAAGGAGAACAATGAAGTGTGTAAAGGATGTCTCCTTGGTAAGCAACACTGATTTCCATTCTCAACAAGCGGAGCATGGAGAGCAAAAGATCTGTTGGAGCTAATTCATATTGATGTCTATGGACCGATAAGGACGCCATCACACGAGAATAACAGGTATTACATACTCTTCATTGATGACTTCTTTAGAACTACATGGGTCTATTTCCTAAAAGAAAAATCAGAAGTCTTTGGAGTATTCAAAAAGTTCAAGGCCCTTGTTGAAAATCAAAGTGGAAAACGGATAAAAGTGATCGCAGAAAGAATACACCTCCCGCGAGTTTGACAGATTTTGTGAGGATGAAGACATAGAGAGACAACTTACAGTCGCATATTCTCCTCAACAAAATGGTGTATCTGAGAGAAAGAATCACACAGTTATGGAGATGGCTAGATCGATGCTCAAGGAGAAGGGACTTCCTAACATTTTCTGGGCTGAAGCAGTCTACACTGCTCAGTACAAGATAAGACTCCAATTGAAGCTTAGAACGGGAAGAAGCCATAAGAAAAGAACCTAAGGGTCTTTGGATCTATATGCTACTCTCATATTCCAGACGTGAAGAGGCACAAGCTTGAAGAGAAAATTATACGAGGTATCTTCCTGGGGTATAGCACAATCTCTAAAGGCTACCGTGTCTACAACTTGCAAACTAAAAAACTCATTATCAGTCGAGATGTTGAAGTTGATGAGAATGCTTCTTGGAATTGGGATGAAGAAAAAGTGGAGAATAACATCCTTATACCAGATCAACTACCTCAAGAAGAATCTGAGGAAGAAGGCCTAGGTGAACCTTATTCACCTCCACCACAACAACATGATCAAAAATTATCATCACCAGAGTCTACTCCAAGACGAGTAAGATCTTTGATGGACATATATGAAACCTGTAACTTGGTCATACTTGAACCTGTAAGCTTTAAAGAAGCATCAAAGCAATAAGTATGGGTCAAGACAATGGAAGAAGAGATAAATATGATCGAGAAAAACAACACATGGGAGTTAGTAAATTGTCCCCGTGGAAAAGATATCATTGGGGTTAAGTGGGTCTATAAGACAAAGCTCAACCCTGATGGCACCAGAAAGAAACACAAGGCAAGGTTAGTAGCTAAGGGTTACTCACGGAAACCTTGGATTGACTATAATGAGACATTTGCACCAGTAGCTCGTCTTGATACTATTAGAGCTCTAATAGCTATTGTAACATAAAGAGGGTGGAGTATCCAACAACTAGATGTCAAATCAGACTTCCTCAATGGTGTACTTGAAGAATAGATCTATGTGGAGCAGTCACATGGATTCATTTCTGAAAGCGAAGAAAGCAAAGTGATAAGACTAAGAAAAGCACTTTACGGTTTGAAGCAAGCACCTCGAGCATGGTATAACAGAATTGATCAGTATTTCATAGATCAAGGATTCAGGAGGAGCAAGAGTGAGCCTACACTTTACATCAAGTCTCAAGGTCAGTACACTCTCTTACTCTCTCTATATGTAGATGACCTTATCTACACAGGAAATAATACCAAGATGATGATGGAGTTCAAAAAAGACATGATGAAGACCTTTTAGATGACCGACCTTGGTTTGATGAGTTACTTCCTCGGTATAGAGGTAAGTCAGAAAAATGAAGGGATATTCATCTCGCAAAAAAAAATACACAGAAGGCTTACTTAAGAAATTCAATATGTACGGCTGCAAATTTGTCGCTACTCCACTCATAACAAATGAGAAACTACAGAAGAATGATGGAACACTAGAAGCTGATGCATCCAAATATCGAAGTCTAATTGGAAGCCTTCTATATTTGACAGCTACACGGCAAAACATAATGTATGCTATAAGTATTCTATCAAGATTTATACAAAGCCCAAGTCAAATACACTTTGGAGCAGGAAAAAGAATTTTAAGGTATCTACATGGAACAAAAGAGTTTTGTATATGGTACACTACCGAAACCAACTCAGGATTACTTGGCTACACCGATAGTGATTGGGCAGGTTCTGTAGATGACATGAAGAACACCTATGGCTATGATTTCTCACTAGGATCGGTAATTTTCTCTTGGGCGTCGAAGAAGCAAGCTACAGTTGCACAATCAACAGTAGAAGCAAAGTATGTGGCTGCTGCTGAAGCAACAAGTCAAGCTATATTGTTTCGCAGGATACTTGAAGACATGGGAGAAAAACAAGATGAGCCTACTAAAATTAATTGTGACAACAAATCAGTAATTGTAATTGTGAAAAATCTAGTGCATCACAGTAGAACAAAACACACAGCAATTAAGTAACACTTTATTAGAGAAGCCGAAGCAACTAAGGAGATCAAACTCGACTACTGCAGAATAGAAGAACAAATTGCAGACATGTTCATGAAGGAATTACCGAGACCAAGATTTGAAGAGCTGCGGACTATGCTTGGAGTTACATAAATTTGCATCAAGGAGGAGTGTTGAAATTGCTACAAATTTCTGGAATATTTTAAATATAATATGTATGGTAATGGTAGAATACCCTAGAAACTATAGTGTGTATGAGTATAGTAGAATAATCTAGAACTGTAAGTGTATGTAAAAGATAGAAGAACCTAGAACTATCATGATACTAACATATCATGAAAACTCTAGAAAAATCTAAAAGTAATTTAGAAACATTCACCACCATTGAGAGGTTGGTGACTTGAGCCTGTATATAGGAATTTAGTATCTTGTAATGAATCATCCAAGAAATCAATGACATAACCTTATTTCTAAACAACTCTCTAAAACTATATTCTATCAACTATCAACTACACCACTACTGACAAATTTAATACTACAATCGCGTGTATACATATAAGTTACTACACTAGATGAAAATTGACATGTAGTGACAGATAAAATCCGTCAATGTATGTTATTTTGCTGTGTGTAAAAGACACTTTGTAAATCACTGACAGTCATGCTGGCCGTGCACTATACTGCACGACAGATTTTGTGTGTCGGTTAACGTATATTTACCTACAATTTTATTTGTCTGTCACTATTTCTATCTTAGTTTTTTAGCTACAACTTGCTACCGTCGGTAAAAGTTGGATCCTGGAAAAAAAGTTGTTGTAAATCCTGTACAATTTTTTACCCAAATATAAATCAATTTTTAATTAATATTTAAAGTAGTTAGTAGCATCATATACATATTATTTACGACAATATTGTACCCACATTCACATTTCAACATCAGAAATCTACTTCAAATCAAAATTCAAACAATATGAAAAATGAAAGCCAAGAATCTGTCAAAATCTACTCACAATTAAACTAAATTTTAATTTATCCATACATAGAAAGAATTCAAACAATATCTCGAGCATAAACTTAACATAAAAGATTGTATATAGATGTGTGAAAGATGTACTAAATCAACTTTCTAAATTATGGAATTTCTTCAATATCATAGAAAATATTAGGTGTCCCTAAGACCATCTCAAACATCACAACAACAAAACTCTACATGTCATACCTGTAACAGTAGAAAGACTACTTCAAAATTCTCCGGTTATAACGTATAAAATATAAATCCTCCAATTAGTCAAGCAAAATTTATAAAAAATGAAATACCAATACTAGATGTTTAAGTCAGCAAAGCATACTTCAAATTTGAGCTTGTTGACCCTTGATATCAGTAGCATTTACCAAAGCTTCAGGAGGTGTGTAGTCTTAAGTTTGTTCAACTCTGAAATAACAAAATGCATATGTTTATCACAAGAAGCACATATAAATAAATAAATAACAAAGCAAACATAACAACAGATGAAAATAAAAGAAACTAGAATGGAAAAAAACATTATTTTTGTGAATTTTTTTTTTGGGATAACCATGTATTAAAACAAAATTTCGCAAATAACCATGTTTCGGAGAAAATTACGCAAATAACCATGTTTCAAAAAACTCCCCAAGGGAGAAGCCATCCCACTTGGCGCCTACACCTTATTTTAAAGGGGAGGCGCCATCTCACTTGGCGCCTAGGTGTTAAAGGCTTGCCCTAAGCCAAGTGAGATGGTGCCTTAGTGCAATTGGGAGGCAAATTTTCACGCTTTTTATTTTAAATGTGGTGCGTTACGTATTCGATATAGATTCAACAAAATTGAATTTTTATTTACAAAATATGATTACACACATAACGATTACATAAAAAAATACAGATTAATCAGTAGTCCCCCAGATCAATTGTTTTAACGTGTTGTAATTTCGCACAACGTTTATTGTAACAAATACTGTTAATGAAAAACCCTAATGTTTACGAATGAATAAAGGAAAGATTTTTTGTAATACAATTTTTATGTGGTTGGAGGAAGTCGAAACAGACAGGGACGTAATGTTGATGAATACAGATAAAAAAACACGATAAATAGTCTACGAAATTACAATTTTTTGGTTGGAGGAAGTCAAAACAGACAGTGACGTAATTTGATGATGCATGGGTTACATGAAATTGTTTTAACGGTTGTAATTTCGTAGACTGTTTATCGTGTTTTAACGGTTGTAATTTCGTAGACTATTTAAACAATTGATCTCATATATAACAAAAGATAGTTTGAAAGTGAAATAGATTGATAATTAAGATATATGATTTGAATACCATTTATAAAATTCAATGAATTTATAAAAATAAAATAAAAAAGTAGATAAAGGTGGGAAATAAGAATTTTCTTTTCAATAACTAAATTTTGAAAATAAAATTCGCAAATAATCATGTTTTGGAAAAATTTACGCAAATAATCATATTTCAGAAAACTCCATAAAGGAGGAGTCAACCTAGTTGGCGCCTACACCTTAATTTAAAGGGGAGTCGCCATCTCACTTGGTGCCTAGGTGTTAAAAGTGTGCCCTAAGCCAAGTGAGATGGCGCCTTAGTGCAAAGGGGAGCCAAATTTTTTTTTTGTTTTTTATGTTAAATGCGGGACATTATGTAAACGATATAGGATCACGAAAGTTCGACCTTTTATTTACACAAAATGATTACATAAAACGATTACATAAAAAAATTACAAAAAAATTAGTGGTCCCCCGGAACCCGGTAACGACCCACGGTTCTGCATCCCCGTCTTCGCATGTCTCGTGGTGGGTTTCGTTGCATTTCCTGTTGTGGCAGGGTCGAGGGCCCAATGAAGTCAATGCATTTTGAATCCATGAAATCGGTCAGATCTCCATATCTAGAAGATCCGCTTTGGTACATTCGGTTACCCATACCCTCAAAGTTTGGTCGTCTTGGTGGTGGATGGGGTTCCATGGTTGACCTATAACATAGGTCGTTAGAGTAAGGGGGGTAGAAAGGAAATGAATTCTGGGGTGTTTGGTATTGGGAATGTTTGGTGCTTTGGTGATGTGGTTGTTGATGGTAAGTTAGGTCGGTTGGGTCATATTCTTCAGAAAATCCCAGATCAGGACTAAGGTTAGATGTTGAGGGGCCCATATTGGGATATGGAGAAGACTAGAATTGTAGGTGGGGCATGCAGGTGTATTGGTATTGTGATTGAAATTGTGGTTGGGTGAGAGGCATTTGGGGGTATTGGTATTGAGGTGGTTATTGTGGTTGGTTGTGGGGCATGTGGATGTATTCATATTGTGGTGGTGATTGTGGTTGGGTGGTTGTGGATCTGTTTCATTGGGGAGGTTGGTGGGAGGTTGATGTGTGTTATGTTTGTTGTTGAGGAAATGAGGATTGTTCCCATTATGTTCGTGGGTAAACCAAATACCTTGGATGAGACATGTGCATTTCTGGGTTACTAACTGATCTGTACCAAGCTAAATATTGATCTGTGTGTCGCATATTACAATGGTTGAGGAAAACTGAGAATTGCAAGACATGTCAGTGACGCCTCTGCCACATCTTACACCATTCTGGAGCAAAATCTTTCCAGTGGGTAAGACCCCATTGGGCGTCGACCCTTTTGAGATGCCACGGGGACAAACAAGTTGGATCGCAGGGTATCTCTTGATGCATTCCAAACTGCATCTTGACACGGTCGCTGTGGTGCATCTCCACAATGTTGAACCGTATGATAGCAGTCTTTGTGCTCCAAATTGCTGCATCCTTGAGTTTGGTTCATGGTCCAAGCTCAAATATGGTCTCCAGATAAATTGTGGATAAAACTAAATCAGCTTAATGAAAACGTAATAAATAAATAATTTAAAGGTAGAAAAGTTCAAAGGTATGACGTACATCATTTGGACCAAGGTGATCCAATAGATTGCGATATAGAGTGACACTGAATCTTGGATTCTTTCCATAATCCATACCCGTCATGCAGTACCTAAAGGAATTGTAAAATAGTTTATTTTTATCATATATTTTGTGAGCAGATGAATAATAAATTATATTAGTTATTGACTTACTTTGTTGCGTATGGGAAAACAAATGTGTTGTTGTTGACGGGGTTTAGGGACTCCATTCTCCACCAACCCCAGGCTTAAAGTAAGAAAGCGCATCCATAAAAAGTACATTTTCCTTGGTTTCATTTTTACACAAGGAATTGTATAGATGGGACAAAACAGCAGAACCCCAACTATACTTTCTAGTTTTTTCAAATTTTCTAAGTAAATTTAAATACATGAAATTTACACTATTCCTCGTACTTTCGGGAAATAAAAAAGGTTCCAAAAATTATCATTATATAATATCTGGATTTTATTACTTTATCTAGCTCGGAGGAATTTTCGTTCAACTCAAGAGTCGCATAATGATTTTTGAGTTCAGTAAGTAGTATACCTTGGCCTCTAGTACCACCACCTTTAACCATATCCTTGCCCAACAATTCCTCGCACAGAGAATTGGGCTGTTAAACCGACCTGTTAACCGCCTTACCGTCGACAGGGAGACCCAATAACATGTACACATCCTCTAGTGTGACGGTACATTCACTTATTGATAGATGAAATGTGTTTGTGTCGGGTCTCCATATTTCCAACATTACAAGTATGAACTTTGAATCTATCGTGCAGTTAGAGATCTTTATAACATTTTCGAAACCTGCATATTTGAGATATGGCACGATCAACAGGTCAGGAGCTATGTAGTTGTGTGATTGAATTATGAATCTTTTAGTATCCTAAATTCAAATTGTAAAAAGTGTAAGACTCCATAAGATGTATAAATCATTAATAATATTATAAAAAATTTATAAGTATACAAGAAAATTTTAAAATTTATAAAAACTTACAAACACTGCAATATTGTCCCTTTTTCCTCTGTGAGAATCACCCATTGTGACAAGAGCCATAGCTGAAATTGTATGAGATAATGAAAGAGTTTGTAGAAGAGAGTGAGATGATTGTTGATGTAAAACAAGTATGTGAGGTTTTGTATTTATAGGCAAAATTTTATCATGAAGTGAATAAATGAGGTGGGTGATAGGTGCATGCATGCATGATAAGTGTCACTCTTGCAATGTAGGTGCGGGCTAGGTGGCATCCTTGGGGAAGGAATCTCTGCATGCATGTAATACGATTGGACATGTAGGGAGGCGTCATTTGACTTGGCAAATGATTACAAAATTGAAAGGTGTCGCCATCCCAATTGGCAAATTAGAGGTGGCATGGGTTGTAGTGTAGGTGCAAGCTAGTTGAAAGCCTTGAGGGAGGAATATCTACTTGCATGTAATACGATTGGACATGTAGAGAGGCGCAATTTGACTTGGCGAATGATTACAAAATTGAAAGGTGTCGCCATCCCAGTTGGCGAATTAGAGGTGGCATGGGTTGCAGTGTAGGTGCAGGCTAGTTGACAGCCTTGGGGAAGGAATCTCTGCTTGCATATAATATGATTGGACATGTAAAGAGGCGCCATTTTACTTGGAGAATGATTACAAAATTGAAAAGTGTCTCCATCCCAGTTTGCGAAGTAGAGGTTGCATGGGTTACAATGTAGGTGCAGGCTAGTTGACAGCCTTGGGGGAATCTCTGGTTGCATGTAATACGATTGGACAGGTAGGGAGGCGCCATTTGACTTGGCAAATGATTAAAAAATTGAAAGGTGTTGCTATACTAGTTGCAGAATTAGAGGTGGTATGGGTTGCAATATATGTGCAGGCTAGTTAGCAGCCTTGGAGAAGGAATCTCTGCTTGCATGTAATACGATTGGACATGTAGGGAGGCGCCATTTGACTTGGCGAATGATTACAAATTGAAAGGTGTCGCCATCCCAGTTGGAGAATTAGAGGTGGCATGGGTTGCAGTGTAGGTCCAGGATAGTTGACAGCTTTGGGGAAGGAATCTCTACTTGCATGTAATACGATTGGACATCCTAGTTGGCGAATTAGAGGTTGCTTACTGTTGTTTTATTCAAATTCAGTACAATGTATTTAATCCTGCATTTATCAAAACACTTCTACACTCAAACACTTGAATATTAAAAAATTTAAACAATCAACTCAAACACTCAAACACTCAAACACTTAAACCGTCAAACACTCAAAACTCTAAACCTTCAAACATTCAAACACAATGGCCTCTACACCACAATATGTGATCAATGCACATTTCAATGGTGAGACATACATTTGTCTCACCTTTGGGTTTTTGTTTAGAGGCACTGAGAACATCCAATTTGGTTTAAACAGGAAAGCCAATTTCTTGTATTTCAAAAAATGATTGTAGGCCAAACATGGACGAGGTCCCGCGACACAAATCTTTTATCAGAATCTGTTTTTTTTTGTGACAACCAAATAATGTTTTATAAGGTTGAGGTTCAAGATGATGGGGACCTTCAGAATATGTTTTCCTGTCATGAGTATTATGGGTACGACTCCATTGAGTCGTACATTATGCTACGGGAGCCCCAACTATCACGACCAACCCAATCACAAGTTATTGATCCTCTCGAAGACGAATAAGAAGAAGTAGATGTTGTTGACGAAGAAGAGGAAGATGATGAGTTAGAGTTTGACGACATGGTCAACGATGATTGTGAAGATGATGGGATACTTGGTATACCTCTGAACGAGGTCTACACACCACCTCCACACATGTCAAACATCAACATGGGCGGATATGAACCGTCATCTGATTTATTTTCAATTCGTATATGCAGTCAGATGAAAACTTAAAAGAGAAAGACAAATTTCGTAATAGAGAAGATTGTATCCGAGCCATAAAAAAGTTTCACATGCTCAACTCAGTCGATTTTAAGGTAGATCGTGTAAATTCAGAAAGGTACAAGCTCAGGTGTGTCCACCCAGATTGTATGTTTAAGCTCACTACATCATACAAATTAAGAGGTGATTGTTGGGTCATAGGTACTATGTCCACCCACATGTGCGTCAATTCTACTGAATTACAGGATCATCAGAAACTAAATTATGATCTCATATGTCAAGAAATCCTACCTCTCGTCAGCAATGATCCATCATTAAAGGTGAAAACCATAATCTCTCACATCAATACGGTATATAACTATACTCCGTCATACCGAAAGGCGTGGTTAGAAAAGACCAAGGCGTTTGAAAAGGTATATGGAAACTGAGAGGAGTCATATAAAGAACTTCCTCGCTACCTGAATGCACTTCAGACTTATTCTTTGAGTACTGTTTATATTATGGAAACACTGCCGACGTACGCCCAGATGGTACTCAAGTCACCAGAAATGGAATATTTAGTTGAGTGTTCTGGGCTTTTCAACCTTGTATCACAGGGTTTGCATCATGCAAACCTATTATTCAAATTGATTGGACTTGGTTGTATGGGAAATACAATGGCATGCTACTGATGGCAGTTGCACAGGATGGCAACAACAACATTTCCCAATTACCTTTGCTCTAAACGAGGGAGAGACTGGTGGTGCTTGGAGTTTCTTTCTCAAGAATATCCGAACACATGTGGCTCCACAACCAGATCTTTGTTTGATCTCTGATAGACATGCATCTATTGAGAGTGCATACAACAATCATGCAAATGGTTGGTATGACCCTCGTTCTACGCATGTCTATTGCATTAGACATATCTTCCAAAATTTCACAAGGGAGATCAAAGACAAAGATATTAGGAAAGTGGTTATGAACGCAGGGTATGCATTAACACAACCTACGTTCAAACACTATCGCAACGATATCAGATTATCAAATCCCGACGCAGGTATGTGGATCAATAATATTCTGGTGGAGAAATGGACTAGGTCATACGACAATGGACAATGATGGGGCCACATGACAAAAAATATGATTAAATCCATGAACGGGGTATTCAAAGGCATATAAAACCTCCCAATAACTGCATTAGTTAAATCAACAAATTTTAGGATGGCTTCGTTGTTTGCCAAAAGAGGTGAAATATGGAATGTTGTCTTGTAATCGAGAAAACTATGTAGTGAAAGCTGCATGAAGTATATTAAGGCAGAAAGTTCCAAAGTCAACACCCATGTTGTTATACAGTTCGGCGAACACATCACAACTTCATTGTCAAAGAGACAATCGACCAGAACGAGGGGCTGCCAAGACAAGAGTATAGGGTTATACTACCTTCTCCTTGGTGCGATTGTGGCAAGTTTCAAGCCTTTCGTATGCCTTGCTCTCATGTCATTGCGGCATGTGCCTATACTCATCAAGACGCATTACAAATTCTATCTCCCATTTACAAGGCTTAAATCTTGCTCAATGTATACAACAATAACTTCTCATTGGTAGCAAAACTCGATTATTGGCCTGCATACGACGGTGAAATAGTCTGGCACAATGACCAACTGCAAAGGAATAAAAAGGGTCATCTCAAAAGCAAGCGCATCACAACTGAAATGGACATACTGGACAAGATAGAAAGAAATTATGGTTTATGTCGTCAGGTCGGACACAATCGCAAAAATTGTCTGACTCGGGTTACTAGCTCAACCACATAAAAATTGTATGCAAAACATCTATACTTTTTAAAGTTATAAACATTACGGTTTTTCATTAAGAGAATTTGTTACAACAAACCTCGCGCAAACAACAAATAAAAACATGATAAAACGTCTAAGAAATTACAACCGTTAAAACAATTACATCTGACCCATACATCATCAACATTACGTCTCTGTATGTTTCGACTTCCTCCAACCAAAAATTAGATCTTCCGGTTGCAAGTGAGGTGGCTGTTCTTCTTCGCTAGATCCTTCTAATTTGTTCCCCGTCCTCGATGTATCCCTCTAGCCATCGCATCAACTCTCTCTTCAGACGCTCCATGGAGTGAATGTGCCAAAATTTCATTTTCATTGGAGGTTTGGTGGTCGAGCAAATAATGTAATCATCTCTGGTAAAAATGATGGGAGATGTCATGACGCAAATAACAGAGAAAAAAATAAGAAGATAGTGCGAGAAAGTGTGAAGAATGACGGAGAAACGAAGGACTTACTTATAAAAAAAATTCATTTTTCCCTAGGAGCCAAGTGAGATGGCGCCTCCTCTCACTTTTAGAGTGCATGTGCCAAGTGAAATGGCGCCCAGGGTAAATGGGCTAGTGCAGGCGTTAACTGGGTTGGCTCCTCCTTTATGGAGTTTTCTGAAACATGGTTATTTGCGTAAATTTCTCTGAGCACTACGCCAAAAATAATTTTAGACAGTACACCTAAGGCAACGCTTCTTATCAAAAGCACTACTAAAAATGCATTTTAAAAACACATAATTTTTGTGGTACACCTTAGACAGTGCTTTCTAAAAAAGTGCTGCCTAAGGGGGTGAATATGATTTGATAAAGCGCTTCCTAAAGGGTGAGATTACAAAGTATTTTTTAGAAGCGCTGCCTAAAGGGTAGGCTTAAGCAGCGCTTTGTGAAAGCGCTGTCTAAAGGGGGTTAATGTGAATTTATAAAGCGCTGCTAAATGGGGTAGGTACTCTAGCGCTTTGGAGAAGCACTGCATAAATGGGAGGATTAAGCAACGCTTTGTTAAAGTGCTGCCTAAAGGGGGGATTAAGCAGTGCTTTCTACTACAAGCGCTGGCTAAGGGCAGGATTAAGCAGCGCTTTCTTAAAGCGCTGCCTAAAGTCATGTTATAAAAAAAATAAAACACGCGCCCAATATTTCTATTACAGTAACGTTATTATTTTTCCAAAACCCATTTTCACACAACAACACAGTTAATAACAAAACCCTTTTTCACGAGCTATTTTCGTTTGATTCTTGACAAAATCATTGAATCCTTTCTTCAACGTTCTCATCCTTCTTCCATTCAAGACCGTTCATTATTTCTTCCATTCACAACCAAGGTTCTCTTCTCCTCTAGGTATGATTTTTGATATATTTGATAATGTTGATATATAATGTTGATATATAATGTTGCATTTGGATTATTTGATAGTGTTGATTTAGTGTTGATAATATTGCATTATATTGTGTTTTGTGTGACATGTGGTTTTTGCATGTAAGGTGTTTGTGAAAATGTCACAATGAGTTTTACATATAAGGTGTTTATGTAAATGTCACAATGAATATTGCATGTATTGATTGAGAGAAAATATGTTCCTATACAATTAATCGAGCTATACATTTTGGTTAGAGAGGTTGTCGTAATAACACTTATAGTGTTGAAATTGAAAGCACTTCACATATAGTTGAAAATGAAATTGAAAGAACTCATATAGTTAATGGTGTAAAGTTGATAATATAAGTGATTATTTGATGATAATGTAAAGTTGAAATGATAATATAAATATTAGTGATAATATAGAATAGAAACGATAATATATATGTTAAAGTTTTTTCTTAATATATGTTAAATATATATGTTTAATATTGTTTTATTAGTAAAATATATGTTAAAAAGAATATTAGTGATTATTTAATGGTTTACACATATATGTTTAATGTTGTATAAATATTCTAATGTAATTCTTAATCTACATTTTTTTTATTATAATGAAATTAATTGATCATTTATATAGGTTACTTGTGAAGAGTGGAGTTTCTGAGCTTTTCCAAGAATATTACACTGTGTGGTTTCAGAAGTTGTTGCCTTCTCTACAAGTATTTAGTTGTTCTTTTAATTTTCTATAGTTGCTTGAATAATTATAATATTTTTATTTTCGATGAATATTCCTAATTGGTATTAAACTTTTTAGTCTCTGTCCTTTTTTTAAGTATTGTTTTTGTTTGGGCTACTTAGTAGTAAAACCATGGATAAAAAATGGATGTCTTTCAATCGATTGTCAAAAGAGTACGAGAATGGGGTACTAGAATTCGTTAAGTTTTCTGTTGAACATGCCGAAAATCCCAGTCGAATGAAATGTCCTTGCTTGGGTTGTTGTTATGGGGGTCGGGTTGATGCAGTTGGATTGGAATCGCATTTACTGAGGAATGGAATTATCGAAGCTATACATGTTGGATATTTCATGGTGAGAAAAGTAACGGGAATATTGAACTGAGGGATAGTACGGCATATGCTTCAGAAGAAAATGGCAGTGATACATACGATTGTGATCGTGTCGAAGAGATTGCAGAAGCACTTGAAGAAGATCTTCAGGATTGTCCCTAAATGTTTGAGAGGTTGGTAAGTGATGCAGAGAAACCGTTGTATAAAGGTTGCACTAAATTCACAAGAATGTCTGCAGTATTAAAGTTGTACAACTTAAAGGCGGGCAACAGATGGTTTGATAAAAGTTTCAGAGTTATTAGTCCTTGTGAAAGATATGCTTCCGGAGGATAATGTTCTTCCTGATCGAACATATACGACCAAAAAAATGTTATACTCTATTGGCATGAGCTATAATAAGATACATGCTTGTCCAAATTATTGCATTTTGTTTCGAAATGAATATGCATCGTTAAATGAGTGTCCTAAATGCAGTTTATCTCGATATAAGAAAAAATTGTCTCCAACAAAAGTCTTACGGTATTTTCCTATAATTCGGAGATTTTGACGCATGTTTCATAGTGAAACCGATGCAAGACACTTGACTTGGCATACAGATGAAAGAATTATTGATGTAAAGTTTCGACATCCGGAAGATTCACCACAGTGGTCAAAAATTGATAATGCTTATCCTGATTTTGGAGGAGAAGCAAGAAACCTTCGCTTGGAATTATCTACAGATGGAATGAACCTGCATGGTCTCCAAAGTATCTCACATTCCACATGGCTTGTAATTATGATGATTTATAACCTACCTCTATGGCTATGTATTAAGCGCAAGTACATGATGTTATTTATGTTAATTTCTAGACCTAAATAATAAGGGAATGACATAGACGTATACTTGACACCGTTAATCGAAGATTTAAAGATTTTGTGGGAGAACAGTGTGGAGGTTTATGATGGATATAGAAAAGAAAGTTTCAATTTGAGGGTGATGTTGTTTGGCACAATTAATGATTTTTCGGGATACAGAAATCTATCAGGGTATAACATTAAAGGTCAAAAAGCGTGTCCTATTTGTGAAGAACACATAATCTAGAAGTGATTGGAATTTTGTGAAAAGAATGTATTTCTTGGTCATCGTAGATTCTTAAATTCTAATCATCACTACCACGGGTGGAGAAAAGAATTCAATGGAAATCCAAAACATGATAGAGCTTCACTTATGTTAAGAGGTGACCAAGTTTTTGAGAAGGTGAAAGATATGAGTACTCAGTTTGGCAAGCCTTTTGCAAATACGCTTGTCAAAGGTGGGTGGAAGAAGAGGTCAATTTTTTTTGAATTTCCATATTGGAAGTCGTTGTATGTAAGAAATTTTCTTGATGTTATGCATATTGAAAAAATGTATTTGAAAGTGTTATTGGTATGTTACTCAATATACAAGGAAAGTATAAGGATGACCTTAAAGCAAGAAAGGACTTGATAGAGATGGGAATAAGAACTGAATTAGGACCCATGAAGAAAGGAACACGAACATATCTTCCGCCTTCTGCTTATACTTTATCTAGAAAGGAGAAAAAATATTGTGTAAGTTTCTAAGTGAAGTTAAAGTACCAGAAGGATACTCTTCAGATGTTAGGAGACTTGTGTCTATGAAAGACCTCAAGTTAAAGAGTTTAAAGACACATGATTTCCATGTTATAATGGAGCATTTTATACCAATAGGTATTCGTTCTATTTTTCCATAAAAAGTAAGAAGCGTCATAACTAAATTGTGTTTTTTCTTCCGGTCAATTTGTAGTACGGTGATCGATCCTGATATCTTACCAATATTGAAAAAAGAAATAGTTATTACTTTGTGTGACCTTGAAATATATTTTCCTCCCTCATTTTTTGACATTATGGTACATCTTGTTGTTCATCTTGTGAAAGAGACACAATTGTATGGACCAGCTTATATGAGATGGATGTACCCTGTTGAGTGTTATATGAAAATATTAAAAGGGTGCGTGAAAAATCAAAGTCGTCTAAAAGGTTGTATGGTTGAACGATACATTGTTGAAGAAGCGGTTAAGTTTTGTACTGAATATTTGAATAATGTTAAATCCATTGGACTACCCAAATCTCATATTTTAGAGAGTAATGAAATAATAAATTTAATCGGAAATAAAATTATGACAGTATCAAGGGTTGAGATGTTTAGCATATGGTCCGAGTTTGCTCGTGTTTTCTTATAGCACATACGCAATTAATGGATACACATTTTATACCAAAGAACAAGATGATAAAAGTACTATGCAGAATAGTGGTGTCACTGTTGTAGCTGAAGTAATACACTGTGATCGGTGGGAATAAGAATTGACTGTTTTTGGAATGCTGGTTCGCGTTTGCGTTTGTTTTCGCAAAATTTCGCGGTAAGCAAGAGTCGCCACCGTCTTTTATTTTATCCAACAAGGAAAGGACAAAAGCACAGAAAAATTCCTTTTCGAGATGTTTCTCGGGTTCGGGAGGTAGATTATAGAAAGGGAAGGTGTTAGCACCCTTTCTATCTGTGGTTATCCACGGGCTCTTAGGTACATGCTCACTATGTTTTCAAAAGTTTGCTTTTCTTTGTGTTTGTGGGTTTTGAAAAGAGTTTTTGTTTGAAACTTCGATTTGACTCTTGCTTCCGTCCTCGAGAGTGTGATGAAGTGTTTTGAAAACTTTGTTCGAAAAGTGTAAGTGTGAAAAGTTTTTGGTTTGTTTTTAAAATGAGCAAGTACTTAAGAACCTCTACCTACTCAAAAAGGAATTAAACTGTGCAAATGTCCTTTAGACAGTGCTATCCCACTATTGATGAGTAGGTAGCACCGTCGTTGGAGTTTTCGGGTCAATTCGGTTTAAGGGACGTGTGGTCACTAAAGCAATGTTAGGATGCTTTAGCGGTAACCCTAATGTCTTAGATCATTTTTATCGAAGCAACCATTTCGAGGCAACTTTGATCTTTGGACAGGAGGGCGACCTCTAAGACTTCCTATACTCAATGACCACGTTTGAGGCAACCAAGTGAGACGTACCCTAGGAGTGACATGTGCAAGTGTGTCAATTTTCAGTTATTTTATCTTTGCATGTCATGGTGAGCTACTATTGATTTTAAGTTAAGAGTTAATCTTGTCATGCAATCCTAGTTAGCATACATCTAAACAGTTAATATATATACATGAATTTAAAGTGCGGGAATTGTAAATCCTACGCTATTACAAGGCTTTGGGGAGGGGGATTATTTACATGTCCAAAATTGGGGGAATAAAGCAGTAAAGTGTAAAAGTCTTAGTCAAGCTATTACAAACCAGTAAGCAGTTACAATAAAATAAACGCGCGCGAGAAAGATTGAACCGAAATGTCTTTTTGGGTTTTGACCCTTTTATTGAATAAAGCATATTTTTGGTCTTTTTTGATTTAAGAATTAAGCCTAACTAATGATTAATTAATTAAAAAGAAAATATTTTTTGAGTTTTATTTTATTTTGAGAAAATGATCTAAATCTACTTAATTTTAGTTTTTGGAAAAAACGTTAAGATAATTAAAAGATTAATTAACAAAATTAATTTAATAGGAAAAACTAGCCTAATGTTTTTGTGTTTTTGATTTTATGTTGATTAAAAAAAAGAATAAAATAGTCAAAATAAAGATAAAAAACAAAGGAAACAGGCAGCAAATAAAAAAAAAGCATAATTCTGGAGGCCTGGGAAGCTTCGATCCAAACAGGGTCATGGTTCTTTCGATTGGGCCAGGAAGTGGGAATGAACAGCCTTCGATCCAGGGAAGGGGATTTCCCTTCGATCCTGGGAAAAATGCCTTCTTCGATCCAGGAGGACTATGGGAAGCTTCGATCTAGAGAAGGTGTCTCCTTCGATCTGGGATGCTATACCTGCAAAAGTATGTTAGCGAAATAAAACACAGGGCCTGGGTATTGAACCCCAGGCTCTTCGATCCTGCGCTTGCTGGGACTCTTCAGGCTATGTCTGCAGCAAATATTAGCAAACGATGGACATGGCCTGGGTGCCAAACCCAGGCCTCTTGATCCTGTCTAGGATAGAAAATCGAAGGTAACAACCAGTATGGATGTATTATACAAATATGAGGTTGGATAGTTTACCTTTTCTTACCAGCAGATTGGACTTTTAATTTGGGCGCTTCCTAGATGTAGGCACCTTTGATCTGGGAACTTCCTGGATGTAGGCACTTTTGATTTGGGCTTATGGGCGTTGTGATCTTTTGTTGAAGGGTTGCTTTGGCCTGGATCACTTCTGAAAATGTTGGCAAACTGTGGTGGGCAGCGTATCTCCAAATTTTTCCTGTTTCTTTTCTCTATTTTTTTCTCTGTGTTTTTTTCGTGTCCTGGATATGTATGTTGGCCTCTGTATTTATAGGGGTGTGAGGGTGCAGTAACGGCAAGAGACAGCCATTTAATCAGGCCTTTAATGCCATGAGACAAGAATCAGACACATTAAATAATTTCCTTTTTTGAAATATTCATGTCTCTTGAATGAACCTGGACACTTTTGAATTTCGAATGCCTTCAGGCCCTGCTCTTCGATTGGTCTTGATTTGCCTCCTTCGAATGGACTTCTTATGTACCCTTGGAATGGGCCTTCTGAATGCTTCTTCGAATGGTCTTGAGTTGCACATAATCACTCTGGTCGAATCAGCTCTTTAGGAACATAAAAGGCAAGAATCTGGCCTTTAACTCAAGAATTAAGTCCACAATCAGCATTTAATTATTTCTATATTTGCAAGGGAAACATGCCATTTTCTCATGTTCAGTGTACCTGGACATGTTTTTTGAGTTCCCTTTTGATGGCTTTGTTAACAGGTCAATCAAAAGGATTTGTTAACAGGCCAATCGAAAGGTGCTGCTCATGCTAATCGAAGGACATGGTTCACATGCCTGTCGAAGCTGCATTGACACAATGCTAATCGAAGTACTTGTCCATAATGCCAATCGAAATGCTCCTTCAGAATGCCAATCGAAAGGTCTTTCAGAATGCCAATCGAAAGGTACTTAAAGCACCACTAAAAAATTTTCTTTTTCCTTAGGCAAGAGTTTATGATCAACCATGCAGGGGGGAGACTTTGGAAAACATGAGGGGGAAAATTTTGGGGTGCAACAGTTGCCCCTGTTCAATTTTCTTAAACCTGAGGATATAGATTGGCTTTCGAGCCTTTCGTGATCCGAAGGTGGAAGATAATTGAACACTAGAGTGCCCAGAAATTTGCACTCGCATGGTGTAGTATCAGTGTTGTGATGTCGGGAATGGGCTTACAGATGCCATTTGGAGATTGTTGGTAGATGTCTTGAGAGAAATAGAATTTTAGGAGCTTCAGTTGTCCGTTACTCTACTGGGGAATTAACTCTGGAGGTGAACTGCATATATGGACTAAGAAGGAACCTGGGTAAGGTTACTTCATGATGAGTCCATGTAAAACTTCATCTGGAAAGGAGGAACCTGTGTAGGGTTGCCTGATGATGAGTCCGTGTAAAACTTTATCTTTGGAAAGAGAGAACCTGTGTAGGGTTTCCTGATGACGAGTCTGTGTAAAATTGCATCTTGGAAAGAGAGGGAACCGGTGTAGGGTTTCTTGATGATGAGTCCGTGTAAAACTTCACCTTGGAAAGAGGGAACCTGTGTAGGGTTTCTTGATGATGAGTCCGTGTAAAACTGCATCTTGGAAGGAAGGAACCTGTGTAGGATTGCCTGATGATGAGTCCGTGTGAAACTGCATCTTGGAAGGAAGGAACCTGTGTAGGGTTGCTTCGGGATAGGTTCGTGTAAAACTTCAGGAGGAACCTGGGTAAGGTTGCTTTGAGATGAGCTCGTGTAAAACTTCATTCAGAAATATATGATAAAAGACCCGTGTAGGATTTTTCAGGATAAACCCGTGTGAAGCTGCATTTAGGAGAAACCTGTCTAAGATTTCTTCATGACGAACCCGTGTAAAGCTGAATTTGATCGTGCAGATAATTAATTCGTTTAGTTTCCGGAGTTAATCTTAAACTTGCTGGAAGTTGTTGATGATAACCATCTTTCCTGAAAAGGTACATGATTGATCGTATATGATGCATGACATGCATTGTATGATGATGTTCTCAAAATAAATGAGATTATGCTGTATGCAATATGTATGCGCACATCATGATGTATGAACATGAAATGCTATTGTGGTACGTCCGACTTTGGGAAAATAAATCCCTGACTGTTGTTGGAGAATAAAGAGTTTCACTCGCTAGAGATAACGACCGAAGATGATTGGGAGAATAATCCTGCAGGAGAGAATAACTCCACTGGGGAACAGACTGACGAGGAAATGACTCTGTGGGGAGTATATATTCTGCTAGAAGATCTGCTGATTTGGAGAAATAAAACTCAACTGGGGATGAATTACTGTTGCTGGTGACAGTGAACCTTGTTGGGGATTGAATTTCTGTCTATGAAAGGAATGAACTCCGCTGGGGATAGAAAGAACTTCACTGGGGATGATCTTTCAGTTGCAACTTGCTGAGGATAACCCAATTAGACTCTTGTGAGGATAACCTCTGAATTTGGCTGAGGAGACTTATTTGTGCTTCACAGGGGACAAGCTTCCAGAGTCTACTGGGGAAGAGGAGTTGTGGTCCTTTGATTTGTAGTAGTCGGAGAGGAAACCCAAGCTGGGGAATCCTGGTGTTGTTAGGGAAATAAACCATGTCGTCAGTCTGCTAGAGAGGTGACATCTTCGTTGGGGGAAGTCCTCGAGGATTCTTGAGGTTGATTCAGTTGGGGAAAGGTTTTAGAGATTAAACCCTTGCTGGGAGTCATCCTATGAGAAGGATTTTGGGGGAGACTTGTCGTTGCCCCTAGTAGCAAGTGTTTGTGGCACTGCCCGGAAATGTTTAATTATACGTAACCCTTCACTGAGGTTGATGTTCAATGCCCCAATTGACGGAGATGAAGACTTTCCCCTGGTTACTCTGCACTTCTTCAGAGATTTCCTAGAATCTTGACTGGACTGCCCCAGGTGTGCTGGATAGTGACATGTCATGCCCCCTTGTTGATAGGAGATTTTTCAATGGAAGTGTCATCCTTTTTGAAGTGATTTTGTTCACTGAGAGGGCTTTCGTTCATCGGATATTCGTTGTGTGAATTTCTCCACTGTCAAACAAATAGCCAAATGCAAATAGTGATATTCAAATAATGCAAAGCTTATGCTTGTCTCGAAGTTTTGAAAAATGCGTTTTTTAGCAGAAAACTTTTTATAAGACAAATTCAACACAAGATTTAGGGCAAAGCCTTACAGGAGTCAGGATACCTTTTGTAACAGTATGCTTTTGAACTAACCCATGCTTCAGTTAGGACTTTTGAAGGGTTGTAACGTGGCTTGGTCCAGGGTTTAAGAAACAAAGGATAAAGGCTCAAAGTATATTTGTACCCACCCGCTCTTCGTGATGTTCTTCAATCCCAAACTCAGTTAATTGTGCGTCGGACTTTATTCGAATTTGGAACGACGTTTTGGTGATGGTTCACACAAGTTGAATTTGTTGGAAGGCAGTCATTTTTGCAACATTTTTCATGTTGTTGAGGATTTGTAGCGACCTCGTTCTTTTGATTTATTATCCCTAACTTTTTCCTGACTGTTTCTGTTTTCGGGATTACAGTCAGCGGGATGCCCCATCTTTCTTAAGCCTTCTTTATAGGTTTTGGCTCAGTGGGCTTTTTTCTTTTGAATGCCTATGAGATAAGGAACCACCACTGTCTTTTGATTCCAGAGGAATGCTTTTGATGTCGTTCTTTATATTATGAACTGAGAGTTTTGCGATTTTAATGCGCATCTTTTGAATTAACTGAGAGACTACCCTGCCCCAGGTTTAAATTAAAGGTTTCAATTTGTGTTTAAAACAGAAAACTCCTACTTCTTTGGCTCGAAGGGGTTGACTAGGGATTATCTTCCTTATAACTCCAGTCTTTAGGATTTGAAAGAAACGCCTGTACATCGTCAGCAAGGTCTGTCCAAAAGCATATTGTATGAGATTATGGCATTGTTTCGTCATCCTCCCTCTAAAGGCTTGTAACTTTTAGCAAGAGTTGAATGTCATAAAGCATAGTTTAAATGTAATTAAAATGATTGGATCAAATCAAAACAAACATATGCAATGCATTAACGGAACAAAGTTTGGCATTAATAGATAATTGTTTGAATAACAAAGAGATTACAACTTGAAAATTCAAATGAACAAAAGCTTTTAATGATTCGGCGTAGGAGCAGTGATTATGCTAGAGTCTCCGAAGGACCAAACTCAATCTCCTTGGCATCAATTAAATTCTGAATCTTGTACTTCAATGCCCAACAATCGTTAGTATCATGCTCAGGACTGTCAGAATGATAAGCACATCTTGCATCTGGGTTGTAGTTAGGAGAAGAAGTCTTGGGGTTTGGGTGAGGTTCTATCAATGTAATTAGATTCATCCTCAACAATTGTTGCAACGCTTGAGACAACAGCATGTTGATGTTGGTGAACTGTCTTTTAGGCTCATCTGGCTTTCGTTGATTTCCCTTTTGCTGTTGTCGGTGTGACGCAGAACCAGAGATCAGGACTGCCCCTACGTGTTGGTGACGGTGACTTTTTTGACCATACACAGCATTGGACTCTTTCTTCCTATTGTAGGGCTTTTTCTGAGCATCAGAAGGTATAGCTTCTTGAATCTTCCCATTTTTTATGCCAGCTTCGACCCTTTCGCCGGTCAGTATTAGCTCGGTGAATCCGGCTGAAGAGCTTCCGATCAAGTGTTTGAAATAGGGACCAGACAAAGTCCCAAGAAACATGTCCACCAACTCCCTATCAGACAGAGGGGGTTGGACTCTTCCAGCAAGATCTCTCCACTTCTGAGCGTAGTCCTTAAAGCCTTCGCCTATACCCATAGACATACCCTGAAGCTGAGTACGCGTGGAAGCAAGGTCGGTATTATGCTGGTATTGCTTGTAAAAAGCAGCAGCAAGGTCCTCCCAGTTGCGGATGTTAGCTCCTTCCAGTTGAAAGAACCATTCAAGTTGAGTCCCTGACAGACTATCTTGAAAGAAATGAACCCAGAGATTTCTATCAGCAGTATAGGGTTGAATCTTCCTCACATATGACCGGAGGTGTAGCTTTGGACAGGAAGCTCCGTCGTACTTGGCAAAGGCAGGTGCCTTGAATTTATGGGGAATCACCACCCCAGAGGATAGACCTAGATCTCCGAAGTCCAGACCGGGCATCTTCTGTATTTCCATGGCGTTCAAACGGTCTTCCAGTTGTTTGTACTTATCCTCAGCAGGAGGATACTGTTCTTCATCATAGTTCGTCTCGTTGTCAGAGACTATAGGGCTAGGAGCCCTCCTTTCTTGTGGACTATCTTTCCCTCCAGATGGGGTGGTCAGATCTACTTCGCTCTGCAGCCCGTTTCCAAACCTGCATCCGGTGTTGAACAGGATGGTCCTCTTCTTCTTCTTCTTCTTCCTCTCTTTTAGAATCAGGGTCTTCAGGTCCTGCTGACCCATAGCTAGGCTTATGACCAACTCTTGAAATTGGGCATTCTGGGCCTGGAGGGCCTTGATAGCTTGCTCAGTGGAAGGTTCAGTAGACATGATGGTTGCTGAAATAAACAACGAAGAAGATAAGAGACCTGTACTGGCAGACCTGTTATGCAATGATATGTATGATATATGTATGCAATGTTTCCAAGGATCTCGTGGGGTAAACAAGAAACTGTTAGAATCTGAATCTGGTAGCTTGATTGAAGGAACTTCATGTTGCTGAGAGTCCTTCTTCAAGAGTCAAGCTCACCATATCGAGTGGTTCATAGCCCCTGACTCAAGCTATCGTGCTTGTATTTCTAGACAACCTTGGCTAGAGGAAAATAAATCCCCTTTACCCCTTGCTAGACTTTTGATTTACCATAACCTGCATCACAGACCCTTGAGTTCCTTGAAATGGTTAAGGAAATGTTAAGGTATGATATTATGATGTGTATGCTATGCGTTTAAGAACAAGTGTGAGGTGATGTAAGTAAGCCCTGCAATAAGTCCAAATTATTGGATAAGGACTGTAAACAAAACCTGCAAGGAACTCATGTTGTCAGATAACAAGAATGTGCAAGTAGTTCAAGTTTGAAGGCACACAAGTCACACAAATAGCCTTAAGTTTAGGCTGGCATGGAGGTTTCATAGGTAAGTACCCTCTTGAGTGTAGTTGGCTCGAAACCTGTCTTATAAATAGTAACCGAGTTCTAAGGAGCTCAATATCATTGGATTGTTTTCTATGTTCATCATTTTGGTTTAGCCACTGAACTAGCGACCAAAATATTCCAAGAAAACAATCATCAATGAGTGTAGTATCGAGTATCTACCAACTTCGGACTGTACCAAAGCCGGTTATCTCACTACCCCTAAAAAAGGCCAAGATGGTCAAGTAAGGTTCTAGGTCATTAGTGCTTAGTGACATCACTCAGCGGCCCCGTATTCTCTTTGATTGACTCAAAGGCTACCGGTACTCACAAATATGTCGCACTAATATAGCTATTGCTTCAACCGTGTTAGTATACCCCGCACAGTTTCCACAAAGTATTGCTATCTATGAATGTTTCCCAAATCCGGGTTAGGATTTATAGAACTCTGATACAAGCCCACAATTAAAAGCATACAAAGCAGTACAAATGAAAACACAAGTGATCTAATCCTAAGGTACACCTCACTTATAATAAATCCCCAGCAGAGTCGCCAGTTCTGTGATCGGTGGGAATGAGAAATGACTGTTTTTGGAATGTTGGTTCGCGTTTGCGTTTGTTTTTGCAAAATTTCTCGGTAAGCAAGAGTCACCACCGTCTTTTATTTTATCCAACAAGGAAAGGACAAAAGCACAGAAAAATTCCTTTTCGAGATGTTTCTCGGGTTCGGGAGGTAGATTATAGAAAGGGAAGGTGTTAGCACCCTTTCTATCCGTGGTTATCCACGGGCTCTTAGGTACTTGCTCACTATGTTTTCAAAAGTTTGCTTTTCTTTGTGTTTGTGGGTTTTGAAAAGAGTTTTTGTTTGAAACTTCGATTTGACTCTTGCTTCTGTCCTCGAGAGTGTAATGAAGTGTTTTGAAAACTTTGTTCGAAAAGTGTAAGTGTGAAAAGTTTTGTTTTGTTTTTAAAATGAGCAAGTACTTAAGAACCTCTACCTACTCAAAAAAGAATTAAACTGTGCAAATGTCCTTTAGACAGTGCTATCCCACTATTGAGGAGTAGGTAGCACCATCGTTAGAGTTTTCGGGTCAATTCGGTTTAAGGCACGTGTGGTCACTAAAGCAATGTTAGGATGCTTTAGCGGTAACCCTAATGTCTTAGATCATTTTTATCGAGGCAACCGTTTCGAGGCAACTTTGATCTTTGGACAGGAGGGCGACCTCTAAGACTTCTTATACTCAATGACCACGTTTGAGGCAACCAAGTGAGGCGTACCCTAGGAGTGGCATGTGCAAGTGTGTCAATTTTCAGTTATTTTATCTTTGCATGTCATGGTGAGCTACTGTTGATTTTAAGTTAAGAGTTAATCTTGTCATGCAATCCTAGTTAGCATACATCTAAACAATTAATATATGTACAGGAATTTAAAGTGCGGGAATTGTAAATCCTACGCTATTACAAGGCTTTGGGGAGGGGGATTATTTACATGTCCAAAATTGGGGGAATAAAGCAGTAAAGTGTTAAAGTCTTAGTCAAGTTATTACAAACCAGTAAGCAGTTACAATAAAATAAACGCGCGCGAGAAAGATTGAACCGGAATGTCTTTTTGGGTTTTGACCCTTTTATTGAATAAAGCATATTTTTGGTCTTTTTTGATTAAATAATTAAGCCTAACTAATGATTAATTAATTAAAAAGAAAATATTTTTTGAGTTTTATTTTATTTTGAGAAAATGATCTAAATCTACTTAATTTTAGTTTTTGGAAAAAACGTTAAGATAATTAAAAGATTAATTAACAAAATTAATTTAATAGGAAAAACTAGCCTAATGTTTTTGTGTTTTTGATTTTATGTTGATTAAAAAAAAGAATAAAATAGTCAAAATAAAGATAAAAAATGAAGGAAACAGGCAGCAAATAAAAAAAAAGCATAGTTCTGGAGGCCTGGGAAACTTCGATCCAAACAGGGTCATGGTTCTTTCGATTGGGCCAGGAAGTGGGCATGAACAGCCTTCGATACAGGGAAGGGGATTTCCCTTCGATCCTGGGAAAAATGCCTTCTTCGATCCAGGAGGACTATGGGAAGCTTCGATCTAGAGAAGGTGTCTCCTTCGATCTGGGATGCTATACCTGCAAAAGTATGTTAGCGAAATAAAACACAGGGCCTGGGTATTAAACCCCAGGCCCTTCGATCATGCGCTTGCTGGGACTCTTCAGGCTATGTCTGCAGCAAATATTAGCAAATGATGGACATGGCCTGGGTGCCAAACCCAGGCCTCTTGATCCTGTCTAGGATAGAAAATCGAAGTTAACAACCAGTATGGATGTATTATACAAATATGAGATTGGATAGTTTACCTTTTCTTACCAGCAGATTGGACTTTTAATTTGGGCGCTTCCTAGATGTAGGCACCTTCGATCTGGGCACTTCCTGGATGTAGGCACTTTTGATTTGGGCTTATGGGCGTTGTGATCTTTTGTTGAAGGGTTGCTTTGGTCTGGATCACTTCTGAAAATGTTGGCAAACTGTGGTGGGCAGCGTATCTCCAAATTTTTCCTGTTTCTTTTCTCTGTTTTTTTCGTGTCCTGGATATGTATGCTGGCCTCTGTATTTATAGGGGTGTGAGGGTGCAGTAACGGCAAGAGACAACCATTTAATCAAGCCTTTAATGCCATGAGACAAGAATCAGACACATTAAATAATTTCCTTTTTTGAAATATTCATGTCTCTTGAATGAACCTGGACACTTTTGAATTTCAAATGCCTTCAGGCCCTGCTCTTCGATTGGTCTTGATTTGCCTCCTTCGAATGGACTTCTTATGTACCCTTCGAATGGGCCTTCTGAATGCTTCTTCGAATGGTTTTAAGTTGCACAGAATCACTCTGGTCGAATCAGCTCTTTAGGAACAGAAAAGGCAAGAATCTGGCCTTTAACTCAGGAATTAAATCCACAATCAGCATTTAATTATTTCTATATTTGCAAGGGAAACATGCCATTTTCTCATGTTCAGTGTACCTGGACATGTTTTTTGAGTGCCCTCTTGATGGCTTTATTAACAGGCCAATCGAAAGGCTTTGTTAACAGGCCAATCGAAAGGTGCTGCTCATACTAATCGAAGGACATGGTTCACATGCCTGTCGAAGCTGCCTTGATACAATGCTAATCGAAGTGCTTGTCCATAATGCCAATCGAAATGCTCCTTCAGAATGCCAATCGAAAGGTCTTTCAGAATGCCAATCGAAAGGTACTTAAAGCACCACTAAAAAATTTTCTTTTTCCTTAGGCAAGAGTTTGTGATCAACCATGCAGGGGGAAGACTTTGGAAAACATGAGGGGGAAAATTTTGGGGTGCAACAGTTGCCCCTATTCAATTTTCTTAAACCTGAGGATATAGATTAGCTTTCGAGCCTTTCGTGATCTGAAGGTGGAAGATAATTGAACACTAGAGTGCCCATAAATTTGCACTCGTATGGTGTAGTATCAGCGTTGTGATGTCGAGAATGGGCTTACAGATGCCATTTAGAGATTGTTGGTAGCTGTCTTGAGAGAAATAGAATTTTAGGAGCTTCAGTTGTCCGTTACTCTACTGGGGAATTAACTCTGGAGGTGAACTGCATATCTGGACTGAGAAGGAACCTAGGTAAGGTTACTTCATGATGAGTCCATGTAAAACTTCATCTGGAAAGGAGGAACCTGTGTAGGGTTGCCTGATGATGAGTCCATGTAAAACTTTATCTTTGGAAAGAGAGAACCTGTGTAGGGTTTCCTGATGACGAGTCTGTGTAAAATTGCATCTTGGAAAGAGAGGGAACCGATGTAGGGTTTCTTGATGATGAGTCAGTGTAAAACTTCATCTTGGAAAGAGGGAACCTGTGTAGGGTTTCTTGATGATGAGTCTGTGTAAAACTGCATCTTGGAAGGAAGGAACCTATGTAGGATTGCCTGATGATGAGTCCGTGTGAAACTGCATCTTGGAAGGAAGGAACCTGTGTAGGGTTGCTTCGGGATAGGTTCGTGTAAAACTTCAGGAGGAACCTGGGTAAGGTTGCTTTGAGATGAGTTCGTGTAAAACTTCATTCAGAAATATATGATAAAGGACCCGTGTAGGATTTTTCAGGATAAACCCGTGTGAAGCTGCATTTAGGAGAAACCCGTGTAAGATTTCTTCATGACGAACCCGTGTAAAGCTGAATTTGATCGTGCAGATAATTAATTCGTTTAGTTTCCGGAGTTAATCTTAAACTTGCTGGCAGTTGTTGATGATAACCATCTTTCCTGAATAGGTACATGATTAATCGTATATGATGCATGACATGCATTGTATGACGATGTTCTCAAAATAAATGAGATTATGTTGTCTGCAATATGTATGCGCACATCATGATGTATGAACATGAAATGCTATTGTGGTACGTCCGAGTTTGGGAAAATAAATCCCTGACTGTTGTTGGAGAATAAAGAGTTTCACTCGCTGGAGATAACGACCAAAGATGATTGGGAGAATAATCCTGCAGGAGAGAATAACTCCGCTGGGGAACGGACTGACGAGGAAATGACTATGTGGGGAGTATATATTCTGCTAGAAGATCTGCTGATTTGGAGAAATAAAACTCAACTGGGGATGAATTACCGTTGCTGGTGACAGTGAACCCTGGTGGGGATTGAATTTCTATCTATGAAAGGAATGAACTCCGATGGGGATAGAAAGAACTTCGCTGAGGATGATCTTTCAATTGCAACTTGCTGAGGATAACCCAATTAGACTCTTGTGAGGATAACCTCTGAATTTGGCTGAGGAGACTTATTTGTGCTTCATAGGGGATAAGCTTCCAGAGTCTACTGGGGAAGAGGAGTTGTGGTCCTTTGATTTGTAGTAGTCAGAGAGGCAACCCAATCTGGGGAATCCTGGTGTTGTTAGGGAAATAAACCTTGTCGTCAGTCTGCTAGAGAGGTGACATCTTCGTTGGGGGAAGTCCTCGAGGATTCTTGAGGTTGATTCAGTTGGGGAAAGGTTTTAGAGATTAAACCCTTGTTGGGAGTCATCCTATGAAATGATCAAGATGAGAATATTATAGCGGATGAAACATATATTAGAAATGATCATAATGAGGGAATTTGGATAAATCCATCTGTCTGAATTGTTAAGAGCCAAGTAATTCATATTCCATCCAAGAAACGAAAGAGATGTTTTTGAAAAAGGTATTAGTAATTCATATTGTGTTTATGTTTTTATATTATTTTTATTAATTCAATGCTACTTGAATTTTATATGGTGTTTATGTTTTTATATTGTGTTTATTAATTCAATGCTACTTGAATTTTATATGGTGTTTATGTTTTTCTTTAATATTATAGGTCAAATGGCTACCAATGAGTAAAAATCACATCCCGCTTCTAATAATGATGGAAATGAAAGAGATGTTAGTGAAAAAGGTACTAGTAATTCATATTGTGTTTATGTTTTTATATTGTGTTTATGTTACTTGAATTTTATATGGTGTTTGTGTTCTTTAATATTACAGGTCAAATGGCTTCTAATAATGATGGAAATGAATCAGCTCGTGATGTGGAGAATGATATTAGACGAGGAATAACAATTATGAAGTCAATCATTCGTGCAAGAGATAAAGGTATCAAAAATTGACGTACATTGGAATGAAGACAAACAACTAATTGAGCCTAACAGGTCAATATTAACAAGTTACATTGGTTCCATTGTGAGGAGATAAGTTTCAATCACTCGTGATGATTGGAGAAGGTGTGAGTCGAAACCCGTTAAAGAAAAATTATGGACTGAAATACAGGTGCCATATGTGATGTTGTGATACGATGGGAGAACTGACTTGAGGGTTTTGCGTTTGATCGAAAATGTTACGGTTTAGCAAGAGTCGCCACCGACTTTTCTTTTATCCAAAAGGAAAGGTGAAAAAGCACAGGAAAGACCTTTGAGATTGTTTCTTGAGTTCGGGGGGTAGATTATGAAAAAAGAAGGTATTAGCACCCTCTTCATCCATGTTTTTCCATGGGCTCTTTGTTACATGCTAGATCACTTTATTTTTGTTTGAAATTATGCTTGATGTGGTTTTTGAAAGTATTTTATAAAGAGGCCATTGTTTAGGCAATCTTTGTAATGATTCTTGTTTGTAAGAATGTATACAAAAATGTTTAATCTTTTGAAAATGTTTTCAATCTTGTAAGATGTTTGAAAGTGTAGGTGTTTGTTTTGAAAATAGAAAGGATGTTTGTTTTTAAATGGATCAAGTAATTATGAGCATTCTACCTACTCAAAAGTCTTTCTTGTACATTTCCTTTTCCTTTGACATTGTTGTCTTACAATTGATTTGGTAAGTAACCCTATCTTTGGATGTAAACGGGACGGGCGTGGGTCGTCGTATAACCATGATTAGCAATGTTGCAAGGTATCTTAGAATTCTTTTGGAGGGACTAAGATCATTTGTAAGACAACTTAGATAGCTTCATCGAGGGACTATGATCTTGTATTTGCTTGTTTTGGCTATGATGCCTTACATGCGTAATATGGCCATTTTGTATAAGGCAACCAAGTGGAATAACCCTAGGGGTGTTTGTGTGTAAATGTATTGTTTTCATGCTTGATTCAGTCTTAAATTAGGGTTTTCTATTTATTGGTTTTAATTATTTCCATACAAACCCTAATTACTAGCATGTTATATAAAAGCGATAAATTGCGAAATTTAAATTTACTATGCTATTACAACATTTGTGGGGAGGGGGGTATACAATTTGTAAATGGAGATTGCAAGAATTTAAACCTAATTAGTCTATTACAACCATATTAAATTGTTATGAATATACAAGGAATTTAAATACAAAGTATAAAAATGAATAAATGTACAAAGATGCAAAATATGAAGAAAATGAATTTTGTTTGGTTTTCATGAAAAAAGATTTTGTCTTAACCTAATTTAAATAAAGAAAATAGTTAATTAAGTTTGAATTTATTAAGGAAAAGATTTTAAAAGAAAATCCTAATTTTATTAATTAATCAAAAGAAAATAAGTTTAAGAAAAGTATATATTCATTGGTATTTTTTTTATCTTGAAAATATTTGTAGTATTATAAAATATTTTTAGTCCTTTTTTATATTAAAATAATGTATTTCAAATGGTGTGAAGAAAAATAAATAAACAATATAATATTAATTAAGTTTACAAAATCTACTTAATAAAATGAATGAAGTATAAAGAATATTTTTATTTGTGGAAAAAATAAAAATAAAATATGTCAAAATATAAATATATCATTTTTTGTATTTTTATGATCTTTTTTAATATTAGAAAAATAATTTAAGAAAATAAATAAAAAGAAAATAAGAAAAGAAAATAAAATTGGACCAGGGGTGTCAATGGGAAACAGGGAGTTTAACTAGCAAAAAAAATGAGCGAGGCCCAAAGGGCCCAGCGCCTGCCAAACAAAAAAAGGGTCAGAATTGTGAAAAATATGAAAAAAATGCAAAAGGATACCACTGGGGCTCGAACCCAGGTTCTAAAGGTTACAGGCGCGCGCTTCTACCACTGGGGTGGCTATACATCCGTTAACTTGTGTGAAAGGATAAATACATAACACAAAACGCGCCTTGATTACACTTTATCTTCAACCTCCAGCCAAAGGATTTGTAACTTGCTCATTTCTCAACCATTTTCAAAAATGTAAACATGAAAATTGCTCTATTTTGTCACACGAAT
Source organism: Vicia faba (assembly GCA_948472305.1). Classification (NCBI taxonomy): domain Eukaryota; kingdom Viridiplantae; phylum Streptophyta; class Magnoliopsida; order Fabales; family Fabaceae; genus Vicia; species Vicia faba. The sequence goes on from OX451736.1 coordinate 397,730,329, forward strand.
TCAACCATATAAATATCATAAGCTATAAATCAAAGATGAATGAGAATTTCTTAAAGTACCAAATTCTGACCTAAATATTTCAGCAAGTTTAAACTCAAAATTCTCCTAGCTTAATCAAAATAAATGAAATCTATGGACATGTATAGTTTCAGGGTAATGATGTCTACATTTTATCTTCACAAATGCAAGCCTAACAATGCCTAAATATGAAGATAGAAGTTTAAGAAAAATACCTCAAAACTGGAAATCGTGAAATGGATTTGAGCTTGTTTCAGGCAGTGTTGATGATTAGGTTAGCTTCCTTGGACCTCTAGGAAGCTAATGCAATGGCTGGCTTGAGCTGAGGGTGGCTGGAATGGTCTGGAGAAGTCCAATTGTGATGCTCTATTTTTGAACTTGGAAATAGATAAAGATGGTGTTACATTTGTGTAACATGGATAAGGATGGCTTATGTATGATGTTTGGAAGCTTTTGGAGGCAAAAGGCCAGGAAACGCACAAGTGAAATGGAAGTTTGAAGTTCTTGGTCAGAATATGCAACAATGGTGGTTTGTGATGCAGTTCTGAGTTTTAGAAGTTTTTAGGGCTTGTCTATTCCTGTGTTATCTTGAAAATAATGTATGTATTTATAGGCAAGAGGTCTTATGTCTTATAACAAGTCAGAATTTGAAAATCAAATGTTGTAGCATCTTTCCTGTTTTTGAAGCAAAGTTAAAACACCTTGTTTCAAGGCAAAGTACAAGGCTGCATAGAGTGGTTAGTACTTTGGACATGAAATATACAACTTTTCTTTACACAACTCCTTATAAAAATGCTTGGATCTCAAGTTATAATTTTATGAACATGTGGTCATGAAACTAAACACTTAGTGAAATTTTGCCCTAATTTGGTCAGGATTTTGACCTAACTTCGTGGCACTTTTTCATATAGTTCCAAGGGGAATCTTCAAAAGCAATTCAAATATGGGTTTTATAGAACATTTCAAGCTTTCCAAAATGTCAAAGAATTCCTTGAGATCATTCTTGAGTAGGGAGAATCAAAGAGATGAAGTTAGGGTTTTGTCTCTTGAATTACAAGACATTTTTGATGAACACATGAACCAAATCCATACTAGGCTGCGTATTCCTTGCTTTGTAGGCCTCAAACTTATTTGTCGCTCCATAATTAAATGGTTACACAGCTGTTAGGGCTTTGATCCAAGTAATTGAGCTATTATCCAAGTTGCATTTCCATTAATGGCACAAAGTTTACATTGCCATTCTTGTAAAGCAAGCTTTTTGCATAAAGTTCATTCTTGAGTCTCTAACTTGTTCCCTTTGATCACACTCCATCCACAAAGTCATAAGCAAGCTTGTTTAAAGCATAACCACTCTATCTTAGCAAGTACACAAAGCTTTGAAACTTGAATTTCTCAAAAATCACATGTTATGCATAAACTTTTGATTTTGAATTTTGAGCAACAAGAGGTATCCAAATTTGTTGCTTATAAATAGAGTCACTATTTGTGAGCTAGAGGACGAGCTTAAGAACCCTAAAATACACCAAAAATCTCTCAAATCATAAATTTCCCAAAAACTCCATTGTTGCACAATTTCTGACCTTGAACTTCAAACTCACATTTCCCTCGTGTGTTTCTTAGCCTTTTAGTTTCTAAAGCTTCCTTAAATCAAGTGTAACCTATCCTTGTCCCTGTTTCATTACTATAACATCATTTACCATATCCTCCATAACCAAAAATAGAGCATTGCACATTGACTTCTCCAGGTCATATCAGTCACTCTCATCTCAAGCAAACCATTGCATTAGCTTCCTAGGACCTCAAGGAAGATAACCTGGTCATTACCATCACTTGAAACAAGCTCAAACTCCAAACACGATTTCCAGTTTTGAGGTAAGTTTTCTCAACTTGGAACTCTTCATACATGCATCATCAATAGTTTATTTGTGAGCAAAACATGTAGATATCATTGCCCTAAAGCTAACCATGTCCATAGTTTCCATTAATTTTACTTGAGCTTAGAGAATTTTGAAACAAATCTCTGAAATTTTTAGGGTTCAGATTAGGGCCATTAAAATTCATGCTTATCTTTGATCTATAGTTTTAATACTTTACATTTCTGGAATCGTGAGAAAATTTGCTACAAGTTTCATGTTTACAAGTTTTATTTTTGATGAGAAATGAGCAAGTTACATTTGGTCTGGCTTGAGGTTGAAGATGAAGTCTTCAGGGCGCGTTTTGCCTTACATATTTATTGTTTTACTTGTATTAACAGATGCTTAGCCACCCCAATGGTAGAAGCGTGCGCCTGTAACCTATGGGACCTGGGTTCGAGCCTCATTGGTACCCTTTTCATTTATCATATTTTCACTTTCCTGATTTTTGTGTTTTTGGCAAGCGTTGGGCCCTTTGGGCCTAGCTTGTTTTTTGTTTTTGCTAGCTGACCTCCCTGCTGACTAATGGCACCCCTGGCCCAAGTTCATTTATTTTTTATTATTTATTTCATTTTTATTTTCTTAAATATTTTTCCAAATATTAAAAATTATAAAAATACAAAAAACTGATAGATTTATATTTTGACTTATTTTATTTTATTTTTCTCACAAAAAATATTTTTATTTATTATACTTTATTTATTTTATTAAATAATCTTGTAAACTTAATTATTATTATGTTTTTTTTTATTTTTTATTTTTCACACCATTTAAAATGCATTATTTTTATATAAAAAAGACTAAAAATATTTTATAATGCTATAATTATTTTTAATTTAAAAATACCAAAAATACTTTCCTTAAACTTATTTTCTCTTGATTAATTAATAGAACGAGGGTTTTACTTGAAATATTTTCCTAATAAAATACAAATTTAATTAATTATTTTCTTTTTTTAATTAGGTTAAGACAAAATCCCTTTTTCATGAAAATCAAACAAAGATACATTTTTTGTACATTCGTTCATTTTATACTTTGTATTTATTTATTTCCTTGTACATTGATATCAATTCAATATTGTTGTAAGAGACTAATTAAGTTTAAATTCTTGCAATCCCCATTCGTGAACTTGTATACCCCCCTCCCACAAATGTTGTAATAGCGTAGTAACTTTAAATTTCGCAATTTATCGCTTTTATATAACATGCTAGTAATTAGAGTTTGTATGGAAAGACTAAAACCAATACTTAGAAAACCCCAATTCAAGACAAAAGCAAGCATGAAAACAATACACTTGCACATAAGCACCCCTAGGGTTATTCCACTTGGTTTCCTTATACAAAATGTCCATATTACGCATGTAAGGTGTCTTAGCCAAAACAAGCAAATACAAGATCATAGTCCCTCGATGACGCTATCTAAGTTTCCTTACAAATGATCTTAGTCCCTAAAAAAGAACGCTAAGATACCTTGAAACATTTCTAATCATGGTTATACGATGACCCACACCCGTCCCGTTTACATCCAAAGATAGGGTTGCTTACCAAATCAATGGTAAGACAACAATGTCAAAGGAAAATAAAATGAACAAGAAAGATATTTAAGTAGGTAGATTTCTCCTAATTACTTGCTCCATTTCAAACGAGAATCATTACAAAGAATGCCTAAAGAATGACCTCTTTACAAAATACTTTCAAAAACCACACAAAGCAAAATTTCAAACAAAAGCAAGTGATCTAGCAAGTAACTAAGAGCCCATGGATAACCATGGATGAAAAGGGTGCTAACACCTTCCCTTTTCATAATCTACCCCACGAACTCAAGAAATAATCTCAAAGGTCTTTCCTGTGCTTTTTCACCTTCCCTTTTGGATAAAAGAAAAGTCGGTGGCGACTCTTGCTAACCGCAACATTTGTGATAAAACGCAAAACTTTCAAGTCAGTTCTCCCATCGTATCACAGAACTGGCGACTCTGCTGGGGAAAATTCTAAAAGTGGGGTTACCTTAGGGTTAGATCACATTTACTTGCTTGCGTTGTTTGACTTGTATGCTTTACATTATGGTTCGTTGTTTGGGTTTGAATCCTCTACCCGGATTCAGGATACATTATAGGTAAGTAGAAATACGTTGTGGAAACTATGCGGGGTATACCGACATGGTCTAAGCAATAGCTATGTTAGTGCGACATATTTGTGAGTACCGGTAGCCTTTGAGTTAATCAAAGAGAATACGGGGCCGATGAGTGATGTCATGAAGCACTAATGAACTTCTAGAACCTTTACTTGACCAACTTGGCCTTTAGGATGTAGTGAGATAACTGGCTTTGGTGCAGTCCAAAGTTGGTAGATACTCGATACTACACTCATTGAGGTTTGGTTCCTTGGGATATTTCGATCGCCATTAAAGAGGCTTGTGCTGAAACAATGACCAAGGAAATAAAACAGTGATATTGAGCTCCTTAGAACCTGGTTACTATTACTAGGATAGGTTTAAGCCAATTAAACTTCAAGAGGGTACTTACCTATGAGACTCCATGCAAGCCTAAACCTAAGGACTTGTTTTCTTTGTTTATATATACATACTTGTACATAAAATCATGAACATCATAACATTATACACATTCACTAACCATTTCAAGGATTTTGGGATTCATCTTTGTTCTTGTTTTGTAGGATATGGATTCTCTTCGCAGGAAAACTATTCAAATCAACCTTGTAAGGATCCCTCCACAACTTAAGGAGCTAGCTTCAAGGATTCCTGAAAACTCTCCATTCACTGAGACACATGGTCGCCTACTCAACTTGGTCACCTCCAACACAGATGTACACGATGAAAGTTCTCTTTCAGTTCTTTGATCCTTTACACCATTGCTTCACCTTTCATGACTATCAACTTATTCCTACTTTGGAATAATTCTCCCGACTCTTGAGGATTCCCATTCTCAACCAACTACCTTTCAATGGTACGGAAAGAGACCCAAAGCCAGAAGAGATTGCTCAAGCTCTACACTTGCACTCATCTGATGTCACAACTCATTGGGAAACAAGGAGTGGTGTCAAGGGTATCCTAGCAAAGTTCTTGTTTGAGAAAGCCCAAAACTGTTGTAATTCTTTGGACCTGCAAGCTTTTGAGGAAATTCTGGCTCTCCTCATCTATGGGATGGTTTTGTTTCCAAATCCTTATCAACTCATAGATGTGAACACCGTCAAAATCTTCATATCCCGTAACCCAGTGCCTACATTGCTAGGGGATATCCTACACTCTTTTCACACTCGTACAATGGGGAAAAGATGCGTTCTTATGTGTTTCACTCCTCTCTTGGAAAGATGGTTTATTTCGCATCTTCCCCAATCTGTGTTGAAGAACGAGCAAGGTTCAAGGTGGTCACAAAGGTTGATGACACTCAAACATTCAGACATTCATTGGTGCTCCTGATCCATAGAGAATGTTACTATTATTGACCGTTATGGAGAATTTCCTAATGTCCCTTTACTTGGCATTAGGGGAGGTATCACCTAAAACCCTTGCTTAGCCTTAAGACAGTTTAGTTACGCCCGAAGGGATGGCCCGCATGAGATGCTGATTCAAGGTTTGGTATTTGACTACGAGAACAACGATCAAGGTCTTCACCAAAGATTTATTCGAGCTTGGAGGATGTTGAACAAGTTAGATAGCAAGACTTTGGGGCACAAGAATTCCATCCCTCTTGAGCCTTACCTAAAATGGGTACGAACTCGTGCTCAGAGTCTTATAATGCCTTACCCCTCCATTCTTCCGGTAATAATTGAGCCTGTCATGGAAGGAGATATTCCATATACTATCCTACATCCTGACATGCCCACCTCTCTTAAGGACCTACAAAGAGATTGGATACAACTCAAGGGGGAGCGAGATAATTTTGAAGCCCAATTCTAGACAAGCGAGAAGAAGGTTTTTGAACTCACTAGGCTACTTCATGAGGAGTAGACTCTGAATTCCTACATTGCACCAAAGAGGATGCGAAATACCTTTTTATTTTAGTGTTTTTTGTATTATTTTTCCCAAGAAGGCATTGATGTACTCAAACTTTAATTTATTAATATAACGTGTGTTTCCTTTTTTTCTAAAACAAATTTGAATCTTAAGATCCTTGAAATCATCGCATATGCATTTATCATTCATCATAACATAAGCAGGTTTCTTGCAAACAAGTTTCCTCATCTCTCTACTTTTTATTTCAGTAAGATGGATCTCGAGCAAACGGTGAAGGACCTCCAAGCTCAGAATGGATAGTTTCAACAGTTGTTATTAACTTTGGCCAAAGGACAAGAGATTTGAAGACCTTACTGGTTGAGGAGAAGAAAAAGAAGACGAAGAACATAACCGGAATTCTGAACATGGGAAGAAGATTCCAAGGGAAAACAAGAAGGGCCTTAGACTTTGCAACGAAATCCGGCGAGAAAGACAATTAAGACGGGAAGGGCAAGGAAACGGTTGTTCAGTCTGATTCAGAAGAGGAAGAGGAAGAAGAAGACTATTCTGAAGAACAATACCCTCCAGCCGACGACAAGTATAAGCATCTAGAAGAACGATTGAGTGCAATGGAAATCCAAAAAGTGCCTGGCTTGGACTTTGAGGATTGGGGTTAGTATCGGGGATTGTCATTCCTCCAAAATACAAAGCACCTGTGTTCTCCAAATACGACAGAGTCTCATGCCCTAAAATGCATCTCCGGTACTATGTGAGGAAAATCCAGCCCCATACAGCTGACAAAGATGTATGGGTACACTTCTTCCAAGACAGTCTGTCTGGAACTCAACTTGATTGGTTTTATCAGTTAGAAAGAGCCAATGTTTATAATTGGGAAGATCTTACTGCAGCCTTTTACAAACAATACTAATACAATGTTGATCTTGCGCCTACCGGTACTCAACTCCAGAGTATGGCCATGGTAGCGGTAAAATCAATGAAGTCGCCACTGAGTATTTATTTATCCCATGTGAAAGGGAAAGGAAAATCATCGAAGAAAAACCTAAAGGGGAAATCAAGGTCTTGCGACCGAGAGATTGGGTAAGGGAGTCGATTACGCGAGGGGAAGGTATTAGCACCCCACACGTCCATAATACTCTACGGGATCCACTCTCGTTATTCTAATCAAAGGGTGTGTTCAATCCAATGCTTAAGGGTTATAAACTAAGAGGGAATGCATGCAAAGAAAGGATAAATAATGTAGGGAAAAATAAAATTGTACTCGCTTGAGCCCTACCCCAATGCCTACGTATCCTTTTTGAGGAATCAGAGCTACCGTAGTTCGGCTCATATATTTTGTTTGTTTGTATTTTTTAAATGAACAATGTTGCACTCGATCATTCCACCACCGCTCGACCTTTGGAGACTTATGACCTGTAGTGGAAAGGAGCTAACATGCTCTTAGAAGAGAAAAGCCGAATGGCGAAAAGAAATGGATTGGTTGGTATTTTTTACCATGAAAAGAATTTTTTTTATATACTTAGCATTTTTATACATTTGCAAAGAAAAAGAAGTTTTAGTTTTAAATGTAATGATGCAAAAAGGGGAAGAAAAGAGTCTAAGGGAGACTAGCCTATTTCTAACCTAATGTTATCATACAAAAGTAGCCCTACATCAAGGATGAAAAGGAAATTTCTACCTAATGTTAGCATGCATGGTTTGCAACCTAAGGTCTAACTCGCATCCGAACGGAGCAAGCACATCCTAAGGGAACATGATATGTACAAGGATAAAGAAAGCAAGCCAGTAAACTCAAGAGAGCAAAACTGAAGAGATCCTATCTAAGTTAGCATGCCAAAGAAAGTCTAACAAACTATCCTATAGGGAACATGCCCTGAGAGCGAAGTCGTGATCTCAATTTCAAAATTGAGTGACTCAACGATCAACAAGAAATAAAGGAAAGCGATAAAATCCTATAGGGAGCATGCACTGAGAGCAAAGTCGTGATCTCAATTTCTAAATTAAGTGACTCATTGATAAATCAAGAAAGAAAACAAACGCAAGCACAACACATATAGTAAATGAAGTGCGGAATGCCTGCTACAGTTCTTTAAACAGCGACTTAGAGCGCACGCTCTTTATTTCCTACTTCTCATGATATCTAGAAAGTGATAAATGCGGAAGTATAACTTGGGGAGCAGTATAATACCAAACGAACAATAAAGTCCGCAAAAAGCGCAACCAAAGTAAAGAAATCCGAGATACTTCGCGCGAGCTGGCATCTACAAACAAATAGTCAGAGATCGAATATTTGGAATAGGTGTCGAAACTTCGTCGATGTGAAAATAAATCACAATCGGAAACTCAAACATGTCTGCATATCAAACAATGGACCTGCATAAAACTCAACTCAACAAGCAAAGGTGAATCTGAAATCTCAAGTAATCAAAAAATTAGGAATTAATTTCCTAAAATCAAATAAAAAAAACCTAAAGATTTTCAATGATTGTTATAGTTTTTTTTATATAAAAAAAAGTCCTAAATTCTACTTTTTTTTTCTTATTATATGTATTATTATATCTTTTTTTTTGCTATTACTTTTTTTTTATTAAGAAGATTGGAAGAAATTTAAACTTAAACTAAAAACTAAAACAACAATTAAAAAAACATGGGGGTTATTATGAAAATCAGGGGTTCAGGCCCATTCTCCATTTGTTTTGCATTGAATCCAAACAAACAAATAATCTCATTCAATTGTTGACAATATTATTCAAAGTAATAATGAAAATATTGATTAAAAAAACAATTAAAGAGACAAAAATGTGAAACGCAAGCGCTTGGTTCAGTGCTAGGTTAGACTCTTCTTCTTGCTCACGGTACGCACTCTTCTTCAGTTCGCTCGCCTTCTGCCGCCATGAACGACATCATCGCCGCTCACCTTCGATCGATCATCAACATTCAGCCAACAAAATCATGGCCAACCTCGTCACTCTCCAATTCAAACTTTCGCAATTGCGACTGCTCAACCTTCTTCTTCAAGAACGACTCATAGCGGTGCTTTCATCCACCGCGATCTTCACTCTTCTCCGATCAAATTTCCTCGCTACCTCCGCGCCTCTCTTATTCGTGCTTCAAACAGTAAGAAACCATAACATAGATCGAACACAAATGGAAGAAGTTGAGGAGAATTACCTGCTATGGACGAGTTCGGTTCTCCTTCAATACACGACGAGAAATCTAGCTGTAAATCGTTTGCTCTATTCTTCTTCTTCTTGTTTCTGTGATTCCGTTCTTGTTCTTTCAGGATATACGACTTGTAAGATGAATCGAGGAAGATGAATATTGATGGATGGAGATGAAGAATCGATGCCTTGTTGATGTTTGTTAATGCAGAGAAGTATTTTTTATTGTGTTCTTGTTGAAGATGCAACGTTGGTGATGATGAAGAATGAAGTTGCGGATTACAGTGATGAAGATATCTGCAGTTATGAAGATATCGTCAAGATGATGAATAATAGATAAATGGTGTGGTTGCAGAGAATCGTCGATTGAGGAAGAAGAATGATAAAGATAAACTGTTGCGGTGAGAGAATTGAAGAGTGCAAAGAGAGTTTTTTTCCTGTTTTTGGGGTGATTCCTCCAAATGCTGAAGAATGATGATGATCGAGATGAGAGGAGAAGAGAGAGTTCTTGGTTGTGATTCTTCTGCAGAATTTGAAGAATCAACCGGATCCCCCAAGGTATGAACCTGATTTACATTCTAATAGGAATTTGTTAGAGATTCAATCCCAGTTTCTTCTCTCTAATTCGGTTACTTCCCTTTTCCATTCTATTGCAAAACCATTTTCCGTTCTGTTATTGCTGTTATATTTCTGTTACCAACTGTTATCCATTCTTTTATTGCTGTTATATTTCTGTTATAGGTAGTTAAGAGTAATTATGTTATGGTTTTGTAAGGCTTTTTATTATGCAGCGAGTTTTGGCTTCGATGTGCCGGGTCATTCTGTGGAAATTTTCTGTTTTCAATCAAGAGGTTTGGACAACTAGTATATGTGCTTCTTTTTATTTGAATATTGATCCTTTTACTTGAGGATGCGTTCTGTACTTTTTGATATGAATATTACCCGGTGGTATCGTACCTGTGCAGGTTTTGAACATATTGTAGTGCTTTGAAACAACGTAGGGCTAATCATTTTGCATCAAAATTGGTTTGCCAGGCAGTCCAGGGGCTGTTAGGATGTGATGCCACTTGATATCGTGTTGATTGCAGGGCTATAATAATAGGCTTCTGATGGAGCAAGGGTTTTGAAGCAAGGTTGAAATTATGGCCTTAAGTATTTGAAGTTCAACTTGGCTGAGGGATGAAGCAAAGTGAAGACGGAATAGCATCAGTTTGATGAAGAAAAGTATATGTTTATATGAATTCGGTTTTTTTTTTGTAACTCAGTAATGAGTTCTGAATTTATCTTTCAATCATTGAAGTAATTCCAAGGAAAATCAACTTGAATTTCCTTTTAATTTCAATTCCAAATTTTGCTCCAATTCTTCAATTTAGACATCCAATTTTACCTTTATCCTGCAACCTTGGATCAAGTATTGATTTTGTAATGCCTAATCATTTTCTTTTGTTCTCATCTTGAATAAATATTGTTCTTTAAAAAGAACTTTCACCCATCTCAAGTAATCTTCTCTAATTAATTTTATTCTTTGGCATGATGAAATGGTGAGTTAAGATAACTTGAGTGACTTTTGAAACACGACATGCCCATAAATTCTCATGAATCAAGATATGAGTTCCACATTCCCAGTAAATCAAATTCTCAATTTTTCTAGTTTTGCAACCTTAATATTGACATGATACTTGTATTAAACATTATAAAGGACTTTGTAATTCGAATTCCTGATTATCTACTTGACTAGATTTTTAATTCAGATTATACTTTGAATTTGTTACTTGTAAATTATATTCCTACAAAACCATATGCATGAATTTGATTGAATCAATCTTGAGAGAAACATTTCACAATAATGAATCCATTCTCTACTCCACTCTTCAATTTCAAGTCAACTTGCAAACAATGAAGAAGTTGAAGAGATAACAAGGCCTTGACCATAAAGAAGTCCTTAAACTCCTACCATGATATATATTCGCTCTTTAATCAACAAAATAGCATGCTAAAAACCCAGAGCCACACTTAATCATTAGGAAAGTCTCAATGATTGATGAACTTATAATAAAGAACAGATGGTGATCCTTGTAGCCTTAAGGAGAAAAACCTAGCACGATGAACTTCTGTTGAAGATCTAATACCAAGCTCTAAATAAGATAGGAGAAACCCTAAATGATCTTGCTCTGAGTGTACATTAAGGAAGAAGGCTTGAGATAGTGAGAGGAACAATACCCCGACTTCAGAACATTCTTAATGAAGACATGGTGAAATCTTGAGAACATAGTAAACCCTAAAGCACTCTTCCCGAAGAAATTCTGATGAAGAAAACCTTATATCTCGAGGAATCCTGCTAGCGAAGACGTCTGTGTTGCTTGAGATCCAAAACACTAATATTGTACCAAGAATGATAAGAGCACTAGTTGGGTCAACATGAAGAATATAACAACCTTAGTCCATAGAGAGAAACCATAATGCCAAAAGCTCTTTGATTCCCATAACCATGAGACCAATGCTATGCGAGAGATGTACAGAGCATGATGAGGGATCTTAGGGTCAAAAATTGGGGTATAACAACTGCCCTTATTTAAGTGTCTTATATCCGGAGATACGAATATTAAAATCTTTGTTTCAACACGATTGAAGATACTTAAATATAAAACAAACCCTATTTTTGGCCCTAAGATGCCATGCGACGCTTATGATTATGGGTGTAACATATAAACTTCATGAAGATGGGAAAGACGCACACTGGAGAAGCAAAGTAGAATCTAAAAATTGACAAAAAGAATTCAATCAGGATACTAAATCTCTGGAGAACAACACGACTTCGAGGATAGAAATTTGAACCTATTGGAGACAAACTAGCCCCGTTGGGGAAAAGAAAACTCAACTTCACTGGGGTAAGATATAAAGAGGAGACAAAATACCATAGACTCAAAAACTGAAAGAAAAGTAGTGGATGACAACAATTAAATGATAGCTGTGAACTATCCACTCATAGAGGAGATAGCAAAAAGAGAGTAACATCAACACAGGGGATCAACAATCGCTAACCAGAAAAAGATCAATCTTACCTAAGAACGGTAATGAACTACCCACTTAAGAATGAAAGTAAAAAACAAACATAGGACAATACTGACTTTTATTGAAGGTAAAGAAACAGAAGATACACCGACGTTTACTGAAGGTGGAGAAAAGAGAATGCACCAGCTTTTACTGAAGGTGATGTCTCAGAGAGCAATAACGAACTTCCCAAAATCCTGGAATTCTTCCTAGAATGAGTAAAAATAAAATCTCTATCAAATAAAGAGACTACCACTTGTAAAGATTTCACAACAAACTTCTCTTGCAAAACTTCCTCGAAGAGATACCATTTGATGGAGAATCAGATAAACTTCCCCTCGATCCTGACTATAAGCCACGAACTGGTCTCAGTTTCTTCTTTAACCAAGATATTTCACCTGGAAATGGTAAAAATACAAGCTATCTCAAATAAAGAGGCTACCACTTGTAAATATTTCTCAACAAAATTCTCTTGCAAAACTTCGTCGAAGAGATACCATTTGATGGAGAATTAGAGAAACTTCCCATCGATCCTGACTATAAACCATGAACTAGTCTCAGTTTCTTCTTTAACCAAGATATTTCACCTGGAAAGGGTAAAAATACAAGCTATCTCAAATAAAGAGACTACCACTTGTAAAGATTTCTCAACAAACTTCTCTTGCGAAACTTCCTCGAAGAGATACCATTTGATGGAGAATCAGATAAACTTTCCCTCAATCTTGACTATAAGCCACAAGCTGGTCTCCGTTTCTTCTTTAACCAAGATATTTCACGTGAAAAGGGTAAAAATACAAGTTATCTCAAATAAAGAGACTACCACTTGTAAAGATTTCTCAACAAACTTCTCTTCCGAAACATCCTCGAAGAGATACCATTTGATGGAGAATCAGATAAACCTCCCCTCGATCTTGACTATAAGCCATAAAATGGTATCCATTTCTTCTTTAACCCAGGTATTTCACTTGGAAAGGGTAAAAATACAGCTGTAGGAATCTTTCAACGAACTGTCTTTATCATTGAAGTACAACCAAACTCAACAACGAACTATCTCCCATAATGACGAGACTACCATTCATTGGAGAACAATCTTCATCAAAGAACTATCTCCCATAATGGCGAGACTACCATTCATTGAAAGTAACAAATTCAGCAACGAACTACCTTCCATAATGACAAGGCTACCATTCATTGGAATAAAACATCTTCTTACGTTAACAGACTTACTGGGAAGGAACAGGTTGCTCGAATAAAGAGAACTGCCGCTTGCTATTTTAAGAAGGAATTGTAATAAGACTGGCGAGAAAAGAAGCTTGATTTCCTGGGGAAATACCAATACATTCTTGTTGTGGAGAAAAAATTCTTTGCATGCAAAATAAATGCACATTCTCAAATCAAGGCTAGAAGCCTGCAGAAATCAGAATAATAATGTTATCAGAGACTACAAACTTAAACCAGAAATAAACTGGAATGAGATAATCAACCAAGTCAGCACCCGATGAGAAATAAACTCAAAAGGGGATCACACTCCATCCAGATAATGAACTAAATGGGAAGGCTGAAGCAAGTTCTTCCACGAGGGATAACTCGGCGGGGAAATTGAAAGGATAGACACTTTCTGTTTAACGTTGATAACTCTATTGGAGAGAGGGTAACATAACTTTGCAAAGAGGATAATATGCTGACAAAAACATTAATGAATGCAAATGGGTGATGAATTTTAAATTCATCTATGCATGACGTGTATGAATGTATGGATGTTATCACGCGCATGCTGACAAAACAACCATAATATATTGGGGATAACCAGACAAATATAATCTTGGGTAGAGACAACACTCGGCCAAGTCACATGCAGGACAAAGATCAGATTCCACAAGAGTGTAAACATCAACAGTGGAAACAAAGTCCTATTTCACGGCTTAACGTCACTGGGAAGAACATGGCTTAAAGACAAACAAAGAACCACCTGACTAGCAACAAATAAAGTTATGGGAACATCATAAAATCTTCTATGTCTCACCGGGGAATACCAATATGGACTTCGATAAGGGAGGAGGAAGCTTCATCGCCTAGACTTCACTGGAGATCCCAAAACTAACTTCACTAGGGGAAGATGAAAGCCATGTCGTCGAAACTTCAAATGGGGATGTCAATACAGACTTTACCAGGGAAGATGCAAAACTACATCGTTGATACTTTAACTGGGGATTGTTATGCTAACTTCATTGGGAAAAAAGAAGCCACACATGTAAAGCCCGTAATTTAATTAATTATTTAATTAAATTATTTTTGGAATATTTGTGAAGATGTGTTATAATTAATTGAGTGTATTTAATTATTTTAGTAAGTGGAGAAATAATATTAGAATTATAATATTATTGGTGTGGGCTTATTTTGAAGGAATAAAAGTAATAAGGGGGTGTATTAGTTTGGAGCCCAATGAGGAATAAAGAAATAAAGGGTTATTTTATTGTTGTTGGAATAGAATAGAAAGAAACAAGCAGTAGAAGAATAAGGATTGAGAAGGAGAACGTGCAAGCTACTGGAAAAAGTTGAAAAATGGCAAGAACGTGAATTCAACCAGAAATTATAGAGCGACCTTCAATCAAAGGTAAGAGTGGGGTTCTGACTTTATAATTGGGTTCATGATGATTGATATGTGGGGTTAGAGGTGATTGCTGTTTTGTTCTTGAATTGGATGTATATGATGATGTATGATGAATATTTGATGAATTTTAGATGAATAATGATGTCATGATGTTGTTTGATCGATGTAGTATTATAGGATGATTATAGGTGATGGATTGTCATGAATATATTAAGTTTCTAGGGCTTAAACATGAATCTCATAGTGAGATGCAGGGAACAAATAGCAGAGTTATGCAGGAATGATCAGGATGTGTCGACCTCAAACATGACGTGTAGATACATGAGGACCTGGAGACTCAGTATGAGTCGACACGTAGAGGCTTGCATGGATACATGAAGGTTGAAAGACTCAGGATGAGTCGATCGGTGGGATGCATGTGTCAATATATGCTGTATGTAAGACTCAGGATGAGTCGATCCATGAGAGGATGCGTCGACTCATGTTGTGCAGTTAAGCAGTACGTGTCGATCCAAGGGGTTTTGTGTCGACCCATAATGCCTGATTTTTGGCAGATTCAGTTTTAAAGTGCTGTAACTTGAGTTTTAGGATGCCGTTTGTGATTCCGTTCTAAGCGTTGAATAGCTAACGCGATGAACTTTGTTTTAGAGGATTAAAATGAAGAATAAGAAGTGTAATCCTAGTAGCCAATTTAGGGTTTAAGATTAATTCCCATGTTAAGCGTTGCGTTGGTTTTGAGCAGAATGATGCAAATTAGATGCTTAGAAGTTGTTGTTTGAGTTATAACAGTATGATAGTGACAATAACGATGTAAGAATTACAGAATAGCAGTATGAATTACTGTGGTGTTAATGTACAACTGAGTTGTTAGTGAGAAGTTGTTAATGATGTTGTGTTGATGATTTATAATAAATGATGTTTTATGAATTATTCTGATGATATGAGATGTTGATGAAGAGACGTTGAGATGCTTTTGAGATGTTGTTAATTTGAGATGAATTTTGAGATGTTGATTTGAGATGTTTTTGAGATGTTGTTAATTTGAGATGTTGTTAACTTGGGTGTTGTTATTACATTCATGGTTGTGTCTCATACATTGCATTTTTTGAGATGGAGCTTATGCTCGTTGAGATGGCCTGTATTGGCGAATTTTGAGATGAAGGCTATGCCTTGTTGATGCCTCTATTAATTGGCAAATTTTTGAGATGGGAGTTCATCTCTAATGGTACCACATGCATTTTCATAGTATTGAGTCGCATTATATGATGGCATAAAGAAGTGTATTTTGATGTTGATGAATGTGTATATGCGTTGTAATTATTGTTGATTATGAGATGAGAAGTGGTGATGTTATTAATCTAATTTAATAAATTAATTATCATGCACTTTATTATATTGTTAGATATCTCACCCCTTATGTTTGAATGTTGCCCTTATGTTGGTAACGTGAAGGTAATCGAGAGTGAAGACTGTATACCTTCAGTAGTTCGAGTCGGTGTCATTGCTCTGATATGTAACACTCGGGGGGATGAACGCTTGATATTTTTGATTTTTGATTATTATTAAATTGTGTTGTTTCGAAGTTGTTGTATTGATGATAAAATGTCATTGAGAATTCTGCTGCGTAGATGTTGAGTTATTTAATTAAAGATGTTATGATGGTTCATCCGATGTTTTGAAAGTGTTATATATCCATGATGAATGCAATGAATTTTGATAGAAGAATTTGTGACGTCTCGATTCGTTTGCATGATATGAATTTTATAACTCGTATTTATTTATATAATTTTCCGGGGTAGAATTAGGGTGTTACAAAGTTGGTATCAGAGTAAAAGGTTAGTCTGACCTTGTCGTCGAGCCGTAGTTGTCTAACAGTCGAGTATTTTTATTTGAGTTCTAATCGTTGTTTATGTTGTAGTGAGAAGTTGAGATGGCTGGAAGGAATGATGTTTCACTTGCTGCTGCTTTAGAAGCAATGGCTCATGCGATGGAAAATCAGCCGAATGCTGACGAGAATGCTGGATCTCGTAGCTTGGAAACTTTCCAGAGAGAGAATCCACCTACGTTCAAGGGAAAGTATGACCCTGATGGAGCATTGGAGTGGTTGAAAGAGATTGAGAGAATCTTCCATGTGATGGACTGCACTCCAGTGCAGAAGGTTCATTATGGGACTCATATGCTAGCAGTAGAGTCTGATGACTCGTGGCTAGAGACTTGTCAGAAGTTGGAAGCTGCAGGTGAGAATGTCACTTGGGCTGTGTTCCGTAGGGAGTTTTTAAGAAAGTATTTTCCTGAAGATGTCTGTGGTAAGAAGGAAATTGAATTCCTTGAGCTGAAGAAAGGAAATCTGTCAGTTGTTGAGTATGCTGCCAAGTTTTCTAAGTTGGCTAAGTTTTATCCGCATTACGCTAAGGAAAATGCTGAGTTTTCGAAGTGTATTAAATTTGAGAACGGGTTGCGCCCAGAGATTAAGAAGGCAGTTGGATACCAGAAAATCCGTGTCTTTGATGATTTGGTTGATAGCTGCAGGATTTACGAAGAGGACAATAATGCTTATTACAAGATTATCAGTGAGAAGAGGGGTAAGCACCAACAGAATCGTGGTAAGCCTTATGATGCCCCAGTTGGTAAAGGTAAACAGAAAGTTGCTTAGAGACAGAGAACTAGTGGGGGAGATGCTCCTTCTAGTGTGGTTTGCTTTAAGTGTGGGAAGTCTGGGCACAAGAGTAATGTGTGCACTGCTGAAGTGAAGAGGTGTTTCTGTTGTGGTAAGAACGGACATGTTGTATCTGAGTGTGAGCGCAAATATGTGATTTGTTTCAACTGTATAGAAGAAGGGCACATTGGTAGTCAGTGTCTGAATCCGAAGAGGGCCCAGTCAAGTGGTAAAGTGTTTGCTTTGGTTAAGGATCAGACAACTGCTGAGGACAGACTTATTAGAGGTACATGTTTCATTAATAGTACTCCTTTAATTAATATTATTGATACTGGTTCTACGCATTGTTTTATTGCTGCTGATTGTGTTGAAAGATTGGGTCTTATGTTGTCTTCTTTGAATGGAGAAATGGTCGTTGATACTCCAGCCAAGGGGTCGGTGACTACTTCTTCTGTGTGTTTGAAGTGTCCCTTGTCGATCTTCGACAGAGACTTTGTTGTTGATTTGGTTGGTTTACCGTTAAGAGGTTTGGATATGATTCTGGGTATGAACTGGTTAGAGCATAAATGTGTTCATATTAACTGTTATGACAAGTCGGTGAAGTTTTCTACTCCTGAAGAAGAGGAAGATGGTCTGTTGTCTGCTAGACAATTGAGGAAATTGATGCAAGAGGAAGCGCAAATGTTTTCGTTGATGGCGTCGCTATCTATAGAGACTCAAGCTATAATTGAGGAATTACAGGTGGTGTGTGAATTTCCTGAAGTTTTCCCTGATGAGATTCCTGATGTACCGCCGGAGAGGGAAGTTGAATTTGCAATTGATCTTGTACCTGGTACCAGACCTGTGTCTATGGAACCATACAGGATGTCTGCATCTGAATAGTCAGAGTTAAAGAAGCAATTGGAAGATTTACTTGAGAAGAAGTTTGTAAGACCAAGTGTATCGCCGTGGGGAGCTCCGGTGTTGTTAGTGAAGAAGAAAGATGAATGTATGAGGCTTTGTGTTGATTATAGACAATTGAATAAGGTGACGATTAAGAACAAGTATCCGCTTCCAAGAATAGATGACTTGATGGATCAATTGGTGGATACTCGTGTGTTTAGTAAGATTGATCTGAGGTCGGGTTACCATCAGATTAAAGTGAAGGATGAAGATATTCAG
Organism: Vicia faba; assembly: GCA_948472305.1. NCBI lineage: Eukaryota > Viridiplantae > Streptophyta > Magnoliopsida > Fabales > Fabaceae > Vicia > Vicia faba. Next base: position 397,748,869 of record OX451736.1, read on the forward strand.
AAGATGGCTTTCAGAATGCGTTATGGACATTACGAGTATTCAGTGCTGCCTTTCGGTGTTACTAATGCGCCGAGAGTATTCATGGAATATATGAATCGTATCTTTCACACTTATTTGGATAGGTTTATAGTGGTGTTCATTGATGATATTTTGATTTACTCTAAGTCAGAAGAAGAGCATGCTGAACATTTAAGAGTAGTATTGCAGATTTTGAAAGAGAAGAAGTTGTATGCAAAGCTGTCCAAGTGTGAATTCTAGTTAAAAGAGGTTAGTTTTCTTGGTCATGTGATTTCAGGTAGTGGCATTATTGTAGATCCATCGATGGTTGATGATGTGTTGCAATGGGAAACTCCGAGGTTAGCTACTGAGATCAGAAGCTTTTTGGGATTAGCTGGTTATTATAGAAGGTTTATCGAAGGGTTTTCTAAGTTGTCACTTTCTTTGACTAAGTTGACTTGTAAAGGTAGAGCGTTTGTGTGGGATGTTCAGTGCCAAAAAGGTTTTACAGAATTGAAGAAGAGGTTGACGTCGGCTCTGATTTTGACGTTGCCTAATCCAGGAGAGCCTTTTGTGGTGTATTGTGATGCTTCTAAGATGGGTTTAGGAGGCGTGCTTATGCAGAATGGTAAGGTAGTTGCTTATGCGTCAAGGCAGTTAAGGACTCATTAGAAGAACTATCATACGCATGATTTAGAACTTGCTGCTATTGTTTTTGCATTGAAGATTTGGAGGCATTATCTTTACGTAGCTCAGTTGGTAGTGGGAATGCATTGAGCATGTACTTGAACCCTAGGGTACAGGGTTCGATTCCCACGAAAGGCAAAAACTCTACTAGTGAGGGGGGTAGAGAAGATCGTGAGGTAATAGTGTCGGGAACGCTGAAGGCTCGGACTGTTACAACACACACCAAAGAGAGTCTGGATATAGTCTTCAATATTAGGCATAATAGTTGTGCAAAATTCTCTGGAGAGAGATCACGAAATTTCATGGGATAATAACTTCAGAGGGAAGTATCATATTCGACACATCTGGAGAATTTAAGAAGTCGACAACATAGTAATGGGTCAGCTCATGGGGATTTTAAATCAAACTCAACGCATAGCGAGAGAAAACCCAAGGAGTAGACACTTATCTCAAAACTTCTTAGAATGTATATTTCCCTTGTCCGGTTGCTTAGAGGCACACTGCAACAACAATATCATGACTGGAGGGCATAATATCCTACTAAAGATTCCACATTACTTCTGAACACGAAGGGAGAAAGAGTTCAACAACTAAACACATGCTTTGTAACTTTGCGACCCCCGCTTGATCACCTTTTGACCACGGAAAGAAATTACACCCAGTCGGAGAAAACTGAATCAAGGCCTGACTGGGGAGGATGGGATTACAAACCCAACATCAAATAGCTTCTTGAAGACAAACTGAACCAACATTTAACTGGGGAAAGATGGGAACAGAAGCCCAAATGCCACACCACGTATTATCTTGTATGAGGTTCATCTATCCCAAGAAACAGTATCCTAAATGGAACACACACATATCAATAAGAGCAACCAGGGTACTTTTCAAACATAGGAGTTCACACATCCTTGGAATCACTACTTCTGTACCACTCGAATCACAATATCTGAAGTAAAAGGATTTGTAAATTCTTTTCAAAACATTTTTTATTATTAAGTCTTTTTGTTTTGAAAATTTCTATCGATAATAAATGAAATTTTTGCGAATAGAATACAAGTAAGAACTACAAAGAATTGGATAAAGGCTCAAACTTTATTAATATAATGGTAGTCTGCAAACGACGAGACTCCATATATGATTACAAAGTTTGGAAAATGGTAAGTATATGGGAAATATACATTTGAATACAATGACCCCTGTTCTTAACAACTTCGAATTCGCGAGCAAAGACTTCAGTTGAAGTGTGATGAGAATCTGAGAAGATTGTTGCTTCAACGATCAAGTCTTGTCTGACGCAGTTACTTGCCAAGAAATCCCTAACTTTTGCCTAGGTTTCCCTTGCGGGTTTTCAACCTACCAGGAAGAATTTATTCTGTTTATGTCTCTAATTTTTCCTAGACTTCCCTTTCGGGTTTTCAGCCTACCGAGACGCTCCTTTTTGTCTAAGTCGCCCTTTCGAGTTTTCAACTTAGCGAGCTGTTCTTTTATTTCTTTAGGCGAAGTATTTCTTGACTGCATCAGCATTCAAAGGACGTGGGAACTCCTCACCATCCATAGTTTCAAGAATCAATGCACCGCCAGAGGAGGCTTTCTTGACAACCTATGGGCCTTCATAATTGGGAGTCCACTTGCCCCTAGAATCAGCATTAAAATACATGATCTTCCTGAGCACGAGGTTGCCTTCTCTGAGTTCACGAGGCTTTACCTTCTTATCAAAAGCTTTCTTCATCCTCTTTTGGTATAACTAACCATGACACAAAGCTGTCATTCTCTTTTCTTCAATTAAGTTCAACTGGTCGAACTTATTCTGAATCCATTCAGCCTCTGATAACTTGGTTTCCATTATCACGTGTAAAGAGGGAATATCAACCTCGACGTGGAGAACTGCTTCCATACCATACACAAGCGAGAAAGGGGTTTCCCCTATTGAGGTGCGAACAAATGTACGATACCCATGTAAAGAAAACGGAAGCATCTCATGTCAATCTTTATAAGTAACAACCATCTTCTGGATGATTTTCTTAATGTTGTTATTGGCAGCTTCGACGGCTCCATTCATCTTTGGCCTATAGGGAGATGAATTATGATGGATAATCTCGAATTCTCCACAAAGTTTTGTCATCATCATATTATTTAAATTCGAGCCGTTGTCAGTGATAATCCTGCTTGGCACACCATATCGACAAATAAGATTATGCTTGATGAAGCGTACTACCACCTGCTTAGTAACATTGGTGATGAAGTTGCTTCCATCCACTTTGTGAAATAGTCAATCGCTACCAAGATAAAACGATGTCCATTCGACGCCTTAGGTTCAATCAGTCCAATCATGTCAATACCCCATATAGAGAAGGGCCACGAGGACGAAATAACATTGAGAAGTGTCAGAGGCACATGAATCTTGTCAGCATATATCTGACACTTGTGGCACTTCTTCACAAATTTGCAATAGTCAGATTCCATTGTCAGCCAATAGAAACCTGCCCTAAGCATCCTCTTTTCCATTGAATGTCCATTGGCATGAGTACCGAAGGAACCCTCATGGATCTCATGCATCAACATGTCTGCTTCGTGTTTATCCACGCATCTGAGCAAGACCATGTCATAATTTCTTTTGTATAGCACATCTTAATTAAGGAAAAAGCTACCTGCCAATCTTCTTAGGGTCTTCCTATTTTTATTTGATGCACCCAACGGGTATTCTTGAGTTCGGAGAAAATGCTTGATATCGTGATACCAAGGCTTTTCATCTGGCGTTTCCCCTATTGCAAATACATGGGCTGGTCTATCCAGAAGTCGCACTGTGATACGAGGCACATCATTCCAAGCATTCACCTGATACATAGATGCCAAAGCTGCCAAAGCGTCCACCATTTGATTTTCTTCTCTAGGAATATGATGGAATTCAACTTTGTTAAAGAAGGGTAATAACCTTCTAGCATAATCTTTGTAAGGAATCAAGCCAGGGTGACGAGTATCCCATTCTCCTTTAATCTGGTTTATTACTAAAGCTGAATCCCCATAGACATCAAGGATTTTGATTCTGAGGTCCATAGCCGCTTCGAGACCTATGATGCATGCTTCATACTCCGCCATATTATTGGTAGAATCAAAGTCCAACCTTGTAGTGAAAGGGATATGAGACCCATGAGGAGTGATAATCACAACACCAATTCCTTTTCCGTAAGCATTCACAGCTCCGTTAAACACCATGCCCCATCGGGACCCTGGATCAGTACCTTCCTCAGGCAGAGGTTCCTCATAATCTTTTACTTTCAAAAACATCACATCTTTGTCGGGAAAATCATATTTGACAGACTGATAGTCTTCAACCGGTTGGTGAGCAAGGTACTCTGCCAACACACTACCTTTGATAGCCTTCTGAGTGCGGTATTCAATATCGTATTCAGACAACAACATCTTCCAGTGAGTGATTCTTCCGGTAAGAGCAGGCTTTTTGAAGATGTACTTAATTGGATCCATTTTGGATATCAACCAAGTTGTGTGATTCAACATATACTGACGCAGATGCTTCGCTGCCCCAGCCTAAGCACAACATGTCTTTTCAAGTAGAGTGTATCGCGACTCGCAATCAGTGAACTTTTTACTCAGATAGTAAATGGCGTATTCTTTTCTTCCCGTTTTATCTTGCTGTCCTAAAATGCAACCCATAGAATGATCCAACACTGTCAGATACATAATCAACGATCTTCCCTCAACGGAAGGGAGAAAGATAGGAGGTTCAAGCAGATAATCTTTAATGCTTTCAAATTCCTTCTGGAAATCATCGGTTCATACACACCCTTGATCTTTCTTCAGAAGCTTGAAGATGGGTTCACACGTTGCATTCATGTGGGAGATGAACCTGGAGATATAAGTCAGACGTCCGACGAAACCTGTGACTTGTTTTTCAGTCCTTGGAGTAGGCATTTCTTGAATTTTCATGACTTTATTAGGATCAACTTCAATTCCTTTTTGGATGACAATGAAACCTAGCAACTTTCTGAAACAAACACCAAAGGTGCATTTATTCGGATTCAAACGAAGGCGATACTTCCTTAAACGCTGAAATAACTTTAACAAATCTTCTATATGTCCTTCCTAGGTATGAGATTTAGAGATCATATCATCAACATATACTTCGATTTCCTTATGCATCAGATCATGGAATAGGGTTGTCATAGCCCTTAGGTACGTTGCACCAGCGTTCTTCAACCCGAAGGGCATCACTCTGTAACAGAATGTTCCCTGGGGTGTGATAAACGTTGTTTTTTCCATGTCCTCAAGAGCCATCTTAATTTGATTGTACCTAGAAAATACGTCCATGAACGAGAACACTTTGAATTTTATTGTGCTATCTACCAACATATCAATATGCCGTAATGGAAAGTCATCTTTTGGAGTTGCTTTATTTAGATCTCTATAATCAACGCACATGTGGACTTTTCCGTCTTTCTTTGGTACCAGAACAATATTGGCAGTCCATTGAGGATACACTGATGTCACGAGAAAACCAGCATCGATCTACTTCAAGACCTCTTCTTTTATCTTCATTGCCATATCAGGGTGAGTTCTTCTTAACTTCTGCTTGATGGGAGGAAATTCTGGCTTTAACGGCAGGTGGTGCTCCATAATGTCAGTGTCTAACCCAGGCATATCCTGGTAAGACCAAGCAAAAATATTAGAATATTCTTTCAGTAACTCAATCAATTTCCTCTTCACGTCGGGATGAAGCAATTCTCCAATTTTGACTTCTCTTGGGTCTTCCTCTGATCCCAAGTTAATCACCTCCAACGGCTCTTTATACGGCTGAATAGTATTCTCCTCGCGCTCAAGCAACCGTGAAACCTCTTCTGGGATTTCATCGTATTCTTCTTCCTCAGCCAAATAAACAGGACATTCAAAGTTGGGAGAGGGCGCAGGGTCATTGTATTCAATGGTTTTCTTAGTTAATCTGCACATGCGATTATGATTGATTTTAGAAACTGATTGATGTATAAGTGATTATGCAGATTTTACTAATGATCATTATTTATTTCGAAAGGTTTTATCTGATTACCATTTTCCAAGAAAAAGCAATAAATAAAACATAATTTGGAAAAAAACATATTTTATTAATGATGTAAAATTTCAAAACAAAAGACATGCCCGTACAATATCGCTTTCACCTTGGGCAGAGTGAAAGGATTTTTGGAAAGATAAACAAAAATAAATTACTTCGAGATGTGGATGCAAGAAGGCACATCAATGGTGATCCAATTATGGACCCTCACTCTGTGTGTTATGAAATTCGGCATCTCTTTCCCTGGCTCATCCTCAAGGATAACATTGATCTTCGAAGTAGTGGGATGCAGATACCCTGCACTGTGGAATATGTCTTGATATTTGCTGAAAGCAGACTTCGGCTTCAAAATCTCATACTTATTATTCTTCGCGTGAGAAACCCATACCAACTTTATTCTTATTCACTGGTGGATTAATAATTTTTCCCTACGCCTTGCTAGGGCCATTCCTTACTACATGTTGAGCATCTCTTAATGAAGCAATAGAGTTCTCATTTTTCCTTATATTATCGATCGACAAAGCTTGGAACTGCGTTCCAACAATTGCCTCGTCAGCCTCTACAATGCTGAAGGAAGACAAATGAGATATTAATAAAGCTTGCTCTCCGCTTATGATAACCACCTTCCCTTCTCGGACAAACTTTAACTTCTGATGAAGAGTCGATGTAACAGCTCCTGCCTCGTGGATCCATGGTCTTCCCAATAGACATCTGTAAGCGGGAACAATATCCATCACTTGGAAAGTAATCTGTAACATGTGTGAACTTATATGCATAGGCAAGTCCACCTCTCCAATGACCGACTTCCTGGAGCCATCAAAGGCTTTCACTATGATACCACTAGGACGCATGGGAGCTCCTTGGTACTTAAGATTTGAGAGAGTGCTTCTTGGAATCCTGTTTAAGGCAGAACCATTATCAATCAATACATTGGATAAAGAATCATTTTTGAAATTCATTGAGATGTGTAGAGCCATATTGTAGTTTCTTCCATGCTCGGGTAATTCTTCGTCACAAAAGCTCAAATTATTACAAGAAGTAATATTCCCGACAAGACCGTTAAACTGGTCCATGGGCATATCTCTTTCAACAAACGCTTGATCTAGCACTCTCATCAAGAATTCCTGATGGGCGGCAGAATTCATCAATAAGGCCAATATAGAAATCTTGGACGGGGTCTATAACAACTGATCTACGATCTTGTAGTCTCTCATCTTAATGATCTTCAGCATATCATCGACTTCTTTCTCTAAGGTTGTTCCACTAGATTCCCCGGTCGCCTTTTCAAGTTCAACATTAGTTTCGACGACTTTCTTTTCATGATCAACATCTCCCCAAAAAGTAGGAGCAAATACCCGGCCACTACGCGTTACTCGACTGGCTTCAGCAATATTCTCCACATGTATCAAAGGTCGTATCTGGACTTTGATCTCGTATTCTAGGACGGTATCATTATATTTATAGGGTACAGTTCTGTCTGATTTATATGGGATGCGACCAGGTAAATATATAACAACAGGGGTTACTGCAGGCTTGCTGCAATATGTAATCTCCACTGGAGTAGGAATATCAAAATGAGGTACAATAACATTCACCTCTACCTCTCTTTTACATTAAGACTTTACAAAATCACCAACGGAAGTATCATCTTTAACCACAGGCTTGGACTCATCATATGAAAAGAATTCATCAGCAAAAATATATTCATCATCCGACACGATCTCGCCAGAAAGGTCCTTAACCATGTTGACTCTAGCATAACCATCTTTATTTCTTGTGACGCTAAGAGTTCCTTCGTCTAGAAGTAATTGGATACCCCTCTTCACAATGGAACAACCACGAGGGTCTCTACAACAGATCCGGAAACCACCGTATTGATGTAACTCTTGTCCTGGCATATGGAAAGAGTTGGCATGTAACTATACCAGGTCGTCCTCCATATCATTTACGTCATAAATTCGGAACTCGCCGGGACATCCGTGCACCATGTTCACTCCTTCTTCACATTCAGCCTTGGCCGTGATAATACAAACAAGGCCTTCATCAATCACCTTTTGAAGGTCAACTTTCACCTTAACACATCCACAACTATTTTGGCTGCAGATATTACACATATTATGGTCATGCATACAATAGCTGAGCCTACAAAGGTCAGCATGCATCTTCACCAAATTTCCTTTTATCGAATTCACATCATAAATCATGGACTCTCCTGGATCAACATAAATTATATTCACCATTCCTCCACCTCCATGTTTAGGAAACGGGTTGTCTTTCACGTTGGGAATAACGTCTTTAAAGGACAGAAGGCTAGATCTAACCATTTTTTGAACCTTAGTCTTCAAAGGATAGCAGTTCTCGATACTGTGCCCAGGGGCTCCCTGATGAAAGGCACATGTCTGGTCGGCCTTGTAGTACCATGGCAAAGGAGACGATATAGCAGGAGGATTCCTAGTTTGCACTAAATTTTTCTGAGTCAGTGCTAGAAATAGTTTTGTGTAGCTCATAGGGATGGGGTCAAAGGGTTCTCTCTTCTGACTCTTCCCTTGATTGCTTTGTTGGGGTGTTCTCTGATACGCAATGGTAGTCGAAGATAAGTTAACAACCGGAGTCACCGAAGCAACCTGTTGTGGATGTACATGACGCCTTCTAAGAGGTTTAGCTCTCCTCTCTTGAACAAAGACATTTTCATCTCCTTCCTTCTTTCTAGAAAATCCATATGATGATTTTTTTGCACCACTAGAACTTTCATATCTCGTCAAACGGCCTTCCCTCACAGCTTCTTCTAAGCGAACACCCATACCCACCATTTCGGTGAAGTCACTTGGTGCACTCGCCACCATTCTTTCATAGTAGAAGGAACCCAGAGTATTTAAAATGATCTTCGTCATCTCCTTCTCTTCCATCGGGGGGATTACCTGGGTGGCCACTTCACGCCACCTTTGCACGTATTCCTTAAACGACTCCTTATCTTTCTGGACCATAGCCCTGAGTTGATCGCGGTCAGGCGCCATGTCCACATTGTACTTGTACTTCTTAACAAACGCCTCTCCTAGGTCGTTGAAGGTATGAATATTGGCACTATCCAAGCTCATGTACCATTTCAGTACAGCACCAATCAGGCTATCTTGAAAGAAATGGATTAGCAAACGTTGATCGTCAGTGTGAGTGGACATCCTCCTCACATACATTATCAGATGAGCACAGGGGCAAGTATTGCCCTTGTATTTTTCGAATTCCGGCACTTTGAATTTCGCAGGTACTTTTACATTTGGAACTAGGCATAGATCGTTTACATTCTGTCTGAACAATTCTTTTCCCCGAATGGCCTTCATTTCTTTTTGCATTTCATTAAACTGATCTTGGAAGTCATCCATTCTATCATAAAATCCAATTCCTTCACTTGGAGGGGGAGTAGGAAGGTGAACCACGTCATTAATAACAGGGACAACATTCATTACTGGAGGCACAACATGACGGATCTCATTGTTGACAGCAGGAGCAACGTGTACCACAGGAGGGGCAGAAGCCATAACTTGTTGAGCAGATTGAGAAATTTTAGGAGTAGGGTTATATCCTTCTAGCGTATAACCTTCGAGCATTCCCCATGGATATCCAAGAGGCATGTGATGCTGAGCAGCGGTAGTATTTGGAGCAACTGAGATGGGAACTATCGTAATTTCAAAAACAACCGTTGCTTGTTGTGGTTGCGTAGCATGAGGAGGTGGAGGTGGTGGTGGCTGATTCTGAGCATCCACCAACGACTCTACTAAAGCAGTTAAGTTTTCCATTCCGGTTCTCAAAGTGGTAACCTCTTCGCGTAGTTCGTGATTCTCTTGTTCGAGATTTTCCATCTGGCTCTTGAAATTGCTTCGAGTATTATAACGATGAAAATTTATGGTAGCTATCTCTGTAAAGAAACCCAAATCAAAGATAAGAAAACCTGGCGTGACCCACCTGTCATGATATGGTATGCATGGATGAATGATTATGCAAGAAGTGTTTTATCATTTCCAGGAGAATCCTTTGGGTTTTTCATCAAGCATCGATAAGTAATAGGATAGACAACAAGATAAAACAAAACAAAGGAAAAGTATCAGAGTATAAACTTCTCATATCATAGAGTCGAACAAACATCCATATGGTGGTTATTTAGTACAAATAGAGTCAATTATTAAAGAGGCCTCGTATAACAAGACTGGCGGTGACCTTGTCGATCAAAACAAGCATAAAAGATAAGTGCAGTAAAAAAAATTCTCCTTAAGTTCAACTATCCGCTAATCATTTTCAGAGAAAGAGTCTCCACTCACAAAGCCCCTCTTCTTCACAAACGCCAACAAATAATGATATTTGAGTTCCCAATCATCAGAATCTATATTTCCCACCTCGGCCTCTTCTGCTGGAACCTTGTCTTTATTTGCTACCTGGGCTTTGATTGTTGTCAACTCTTTCATAACTTGAGTCAAGCAAACATCTTTCTCTCTCAACTTTTTCTTTAATATCTTAACCTCCTCGCAATGCTTAGCTTCCAATTCCTTTTTAGCCAATCGAAGATTTTCTATCTCTTGATGACTAGCATGTAGGTCTTCAACCTGTCGACTGGTGGTATCAGAAACCTCGACCCTAGGTCTTTTCGACCGCTCAAGCAAACCATGTTTTTCTAGCAACTGGTTCTTCAGCTTAACCTCTTTCATGAGCTTATTCTTGTCTTGCAAAGAAAATGACATATCCATATTCATTTCTTCCTACCTAGCCTGGAGTTTGAGGTTTTCGGCCTTGACATTCTTAAAACACGTTACAGGCACGAACTCTAATCCTTCTGTGATAGGCTGCACAGGAAATGAATCAATACGGAATAAAGAATTATCCTCCTGAGAATCCACTAATGGATCAAAATCAGGTTGGGGATATATCAACCTCCCCTTCTTATAAGGTAACCGCACTTCCCTCACGCGATCCTGAATCCAGCTCGTATAATTATCATAAGCTACACTTCCATTCTGGCTGAAAGAAAGTTTCCCTTTACGGAGAATATGTCCCCATGCTATCTTCACCTTTTCAAGCAACACTGTATCTTCCCCTTTACCGAAATAAATGGTATCCATCACCTCCCGCTCATCGGGTCTATCTAACATCGCGAATCCTAATTGACAGCGTGCCAGGATAGGGTTATAATTAATGCAGCCCCTTGTCCTCATAAGCGGGGAATTAGGGAATTCTCCACACCCTATAATGATCTCTTTCAAACCTATCACACTTTGCCAAACAATATCGTATGAGGTGAGTCCCATGATACACTAAGACCATAAAGACGAATCGGCAGTATGAACAAAAGGCCCTTTTGTAGGCATATGCATCACCAACCACTTATAAAGCGCGATCGCGCAACACATGACTACCCCTTTCATCCCATGTCGGGAATGGATGGTGTAATAAGTGTCGGCAAGTAGAGTTGGTACTGGGTTACCGTTCATGAAGACACATAATGCAGATATATGCACAAACTTCTCGGATACTGGAAAAAGGACCAAACCATAAATCATTGCTGCCAGCAGTGCATTAAACGCGGTCTAATTCATGTCCTTTGCAAAACCCTTGGCCTTTGATATCACGTAATTCAGAGGGAGACCGTTCGTGTCGCTTTTGTTAATCCAATTACTTTTAACTTCACCATGAGTCAAATAAAGAGCTGTGGCGATCCCCATATAGTCTGGAGTCTCTGGTGCTCGAACAAAAGGAATACTATTGGTCACCCTGACATCCATAATGTGTGCATATTCTTCGAGAGTTGGTTCCAATTGATAGTCTTGGAAAGTAAAACAACGTAGCTGCGGATCATAGAACTGAAGAAGTGTTCTCACGGCCCATTCCTCAAAATCATCATTCACCAACGGCAATAAGTTTCCATATTTTCCTCTGAAAGCTTTTTCATTTGGTCCCTTCACAAGAGCTCCCACCTATCGCAATCGACCACCAAAGCATGTAAACTGATAAGCAGCAATGTTTCTAAGAGGCTATGAACTTGTCTCCATGTTGTTATCCATCTTTGATGCTAATGACAAACTTAGAATAATCCTGGAAATGAAATGAAAATGCAGGTTAGGAAGTTATATATATTTTTGCTTCTTTTATAAAATAAATATGCCATGATGCAAGTGTAATAAACATAAGATCAAAGTTTCTGCAATGCTGGATAGCTGCTGAATTGATAACAAAACCACTGTTGTATGTAACACGATCAAAGGTCTGGACCAATTCGGAATATCAAGGATCAAAGTCATCAGTATAATCAGAGTCACCAACGGAACATGTATAGTCACCATCTGTACCTGTAAAGATTATTCCCTCCCCACTCACGGATAATGACTAGATCACGGTAAGGTCAATGGTAACTCAGAATCGAGGGTACTCCTGAAAAACTATCGCCATTTCACCTACGTGAAAATGATAGCCCCTTATTTGTACCTCATTTGAGCGTGGACCACATGGCGGCATAGTGAAACCTAAGTCAACTAGCCATTCATGTTCCACTCTATTCCTAGTGTTCCTATGGTTTCCACTTGGCCTGGGTATTGGGCCTTTTACCTCATAGTAACATCCCACCCATCAAGAAATAGAGAAACCAACACAACAACAATATAATAAATAACAATAAATATGAAATGCAAACATATGCTCAAACATATACAAATGAATAATCCATAAAAGCATAATGATAAACACCCTAAGAAAAGAAAAACGAGAGCTAGGAGTGACTCACGGGATGGACCAGCAGTTGGTCGACATTTTCTTCCCCAGTGAAGTCGCCATTTTTCTGTAGCGGTAAAATCAATGAAGTCGCCACCGAGTATTTATTTTTCCCATGTGAAAGGCAAAGTTAAATCATTGAAGAAAAACCTAAAGGGGATATCAAAGTCTTGCGACCGAGAGATTGGGTAAGGGAGTCGATTACGCGAGGGGAAGGTATTAGCACCCTGCACGTCCATAGTACTCTACGGGATCCACTCTCATTATTCTAATCAAAGGGTGTGTTAAATATAATGCTTAAGGGTTATAAACTAAGAGGGAATGCATGCAAATAAAGGAGAAAGAATGTAGGGAAAAATTAAATTATACTCGCTTGAGCCCTACCCCAATGCCTACGTATCCTTTTTGAGGAATCAGAGCTACCGTATTTCGGCTTATATATTTTGTTTGTTTGTATTTTTTAAATGAACAATGTTGCACTCAATCATTCCACCGCTGCTCGACCTTTGGAGACTTATGACCTATAGTGGAAAGGAGCTAACATGCTCTTAGAAGAGAAAAGCCGAATGGCGAAAAGAAATGGATTGGTTGGTATTTTTTACCATGAAAAGAATTTTTTTATATACTTAGCATTTTTTATACATTTGCCAAGAAAAATAAGTTTTAGTTTTAAATGCAATGATGTAAAAAGGGGAAGAAAAGAGTCTAAGTGAGACTAGCCTATTTCTAACCTAATGTTATCATACAAAAGTAGCCCTACGTCAGGATGAAAGGGAAATTTCTACCTAATGTTAGCATGCATGGTTTGCGACCTAAGGTCTAACTCGCATATGAACGGAGCAAGCGCATCCTAAGGGAACATGGTATGTACAATGATAAAGCAAGCAAGCCAGTAAACTCAAGAGAGCACACCTGAAGATATCCTATCTAAGTTAGCATGCCAAAGAAAGTCTAACAAACTATCCTTTAGGGAACATGCACTGAGAGCGAAGTCGTGTTCTCAATTTCTAAATTGAGTGACTCATCGATAAACAAGAAATAAAGGAAAGCGATAAAATCCTATAGGGAGCATGCACTGAGAGCGAAGTCGTGATCTCAATTTCTAAATTGAGTGACTCATCGATCAATCAAGAAAGGAAACAAACACAAGCATAACACATATAGTAAATGAAGTGCAGAATGCCTACTACAGGTCTTTAAATAGAGACTTCGAGCGCCCGCTCTTTATTTCCTACTTCTCATCATATCTAGAAAGCGATAAATGCAGAAGTATAACTTAGGGAGCAGTACAATACCAAACGAACAATAAATTTCGCAAAAAGCGCAACCAAAGTAAAGAAATCTGAGATACTTCGCGCGAGCTGGCATCAACAAACAAATAGTCATTGATCGAATACTTGGAATAGGTGTCAAAACTTCGTCGATGTGAAAATTAATCACAATCGGAAACTCAAACATGTCTGCATATCAAACAATGGACCTGCATAAAACTTAACTCAACAGGCAAAGGTGAATCATAAATCTCAAGTAATCGAAATATTAGGAATTAATTTCCTAAAATCAAATTTAAAAACCTAAAGATTTTCATTGATTGTTATAGTTTTTTTTATATAAAAAAAAGTCTTAAATTCTACTTTTTTTTTCTTATTATATGTTTTATTATATCTTTTTTTTTGCTATTACTTTTTTTTTATTAAGAAGATTGGAAGAAATTTAAACTTAAACTAAAAACTAAAACAACAATTAAAAAAACAGGGGGGTTATTGTGAAAATCAGGGGTTCAGGCTCATTCTCCATTTTTTTTGCATTGAATCCAAACAAACAAATAATCTCATTCAATTGTTGACAATATTATTCTAAGTAATAATGAAAATAATGATTAAAAAAACAATTAAAGAGAGAGAAATGTGAAACGCAAGGGTTTGGTTCAGTGCTAGGTTAGACTCTTCCTATTTCTCACGGTACGCCCTCTTCTTCAATTCGCTCGCCTTCCGCGTCCATGAACGACATCATCACCGCTCACCTCTGATCGATCATCAACATTCAGCCAACGAACTCACGACCAACCTCATCACTCTCCCATTCAAACTTTCACAATTACGACTTCTCAACCTTCTTCTTCAAGAACGACTCATAGCGGTGCTTTCGTCCACCGCGATCTTCACTCTTCTCCGATTAAATTTCCTCTCTACCTCCGCGCCTCTCTTATTCGTGCTTCAAACAGTACGAAACCATAACATAGATCGAATAAAAATGGAAGAAGTTGAGGAGAATTACCTGCTAGGGAAGATTTCGGTTCTCCTTCAATACATGACGAGAAATCCAGCGGTAAATCATTTGCTCTATTCTTCTTCTTCTTGTTTCTGTGATTCTGTTCTTGCGCTTTCAAGATATGCGACTTGCAAGATGAATTGAGGAAGATGAAGATTGACGGATGGAGATGAAGAATCGATGCCTTGTTGATGTTTGTTAATGAATAGAAGTTGTTGTTATTGTGTTCTTGTTGAAGATGCAACATTGGTGATGATGAAGAATGAAGTTGTGGATTGTAGTGATGAAGATATCTGTAGTTATGAAGATATCGTCAAGATGATGAAGAATAGAGAAATGGTGTGGTTGTAGAGAATCGTCGATTGAGGAAGATGAATGATAAAGCTAAATTGTTGCGGTGAGAGAATTGAAGAGTGCAAAGAGAGTTTTTCTGTTTTTGTGGTGATTCCTTTGAATGCTGAAGAATGACGAAGATCGAGATGAGAGGAGAAGAGAGAGTTCTTGGTTGTGATTATTCTGCAGAATTTAAAGAATCAATCGGCTCCGCCAAGGTATGAGCCTGATTTACATTCTAATAGGCATCTGTTAGAGATTCAATCCCAATTTCTTCTCTCCAATTCGGTTACTTCCCTTTCCCATTCTATTGCAAAATCGTTTGCCGTTTTGTTATTGCTATTATCTTTCTGTTTCCAACTATTAGGCATTATGTTATTGCTGTTATATTTCTGTTATAGGTAGTTAAGAGTAATTTTGTTATGGTTTTGTAAGGATTTTTATTTTGCATCCAGTTTTGGCTTCGATGTGCCGGGTCGTTATGTGGAAATTTTCAGTTTTCAATCAAGAGGTTTGGACAACTAGTATATTTCATTCTTCTTTTTTTTTTTTAATATTGATCCTTTTACTTGATTCTTTTTGAGATGAATATTACCCGCTGGTATCTGAACTGTGCAGGTTTTGAACATATTGCAGTGCTTTGAAACAACGTAGGGCTAATCATTTTGCATCAAAATTGGTTTGCCAGGCAGTCCAGGGGTTGTTAGGATGTGATGCCACTGGATATCGTATTTATTGTAGGGCTATAATAATAGACTTCTGATGGAGCAAGGGTTTTGAATCAAGGTTGAGATTATGTCCTGAAGAATTTGAAGTTCAACTTGGCTGAAGGGATGAAGCAAAGTGAAGACGGAATAGCATCAGTTTGATGAAGAAAAGTATAGGTTTATATGAATTCAGTTTTTTTTTGTAACTTTGTAATGAGTTCTGAATTTATCTTTCAATCAATGAAGTAATTCCAAGGAAAAGCAACTTGACTTTCCTTTTAATTTCAATTCCAAATTTTGCTCCGATTCTTCAATTTAGACATCCAATTTTCCCTTTATCCTGCAACCTTGGATCAAGTATTGATTTTGTAATGCCTAATATTTTTCTCCTGTTCTCATCTTGAATAAATCTTATTCTTTAAAAATAACTTTCACCCATCTCAAGTAATTTTCTCTGTGATAAGGTGGAAGAACCGACTGCTATACTGGTTTACGTTTTGCATTTTTTTGTTCGCAAAATGTCGCGGTAAGCAAGAGTTGCCACCGACTTTTATTTCATCCAATCATTGAAAAGGAAAAAGAACAGAAAAAACCTTTTTTTCGATATTTCTGAGTACGGGGGGGTAGATTATAGAAAGGGAAGGTGTTAGCACCCTTTCTATCCATGGTTTTCCATGGGCTCTTGGATACTTGCTCATCTTTTTAAAAATTCTGGTGTATGTGTTTGTTTAGAAAAGTTTTACTTCGTGATAACCCTTGTATCAGTCCTCAAGGGTGTGACGAAGTTGTTTTAAAAATTGTTTCGAAAGGTGTTTGTGTGAAAAGTTTTGTTGAGCAAGTACTTAAGATTCCACCTACTCGAAAAAAGGATTGTTCATTCTCGTTTCCTTTAGACAGTGTTATCCTACTATTAAGGAGTACGTAGCCCCATCGTTGGAGATTTTGAAGGGACGTTCAAAAGGGAAAAGTACAATCACCTAAGCAATGGGTTGGAAACTTTAGTAGTAACCCTAGAGTTCTAAAGATCTTTCCGAGGCAACATTCAAATGGGACATTTGATCTTTTAGACAGCAGGGCAACCACTAAAATCTCATATGCTTAAGGACTGTTTACTGAAGGCAACCGAAGTGAGGCAAACCCTAGGAGTGAATATGTGCATGTGAATTTTTCAGTTAATTAGTCTTTTCACATTTAGGTGATCTACCGTTTTAATTTTTAGATATTCTTGCCATATAATCCTATTAGCGTACATCTAGACAATTAAATATTTGCAGAAATTTAAAAGTGAAAAAATATAAAACCTAACTATTACATGGCTTTCGCAGATACAGAATTATTTAACTGAAAATAAAATGCGGCAATTAAAACCCTAATTAAAATCTATTACAACCTTGGAACAGTTACATAAATAATAATTGGAACGGTAATTAAAATGCGCGACGAATTAAATGCGAAGAATGGTTAAAAACCCTAAAAATATAATTGATGAAAATATTTAGGTTATTTTTGAGAAAGAAAATTAATTAGGTTATGTAAAATTAAAACCCTAATTCTAATTACTTTTAATTTGTGAAAAAAGAATTAAATTGCCCTAAATTAATTAAACTAAATTAATTAAGAAATAAAATATTTTTTATTAAAAAAATATTTTGTGATTTTTTTGTTGTGATTTTTGATTAAATAAGAAATAAATTTTGATGTTATTTTTGTGAAAAAAGAAAATAATCAAGAGAATAATTTAAGTAATTAAAAATAGAAAAGAGGAGAAGTGGGCATGTATAATGTTGAATGGGGTGTGTCATGTTGAAATTCTTATGCCCAATAATGTTGAAGCCCAGTCAGCCCTGGATTCTATGTGACGTTGACTTCAACGTGCACCATGGTCCTTCAATGGTAGGCATTGGATCTGGAGAGGCTGTGATCCATTGGTGATGACCTGAGGTGTATGGAAGGTGTTTGCAAGGTTGATGCACATGATCTGTAAAGGCAAAATAACACAAAGGAAATTGTTAGGGCCTGGGATCGAACCCAGGTCCTTATACTCTCCACCAACGCGTTCTTCCACTGGGCCAACTTTCTTAGTTGTTATTATACTGAAAACAAAATATAATATGGAAAAAACAAATGGTTAGTGGCAAAAGCGCGAGGAATTTCAAATGGCCTAATGGTTGACTGCCACATAATCTCCTTCTTCCTTCCTCCGTCGTATTAGACATTAGATCTATACCTACATACCACGTCTGTAGCTAAAACCCTGTGCGTTTTCAAAATTAAGTACAAGCAATAATAATTAATACCAAGGGCATGGATCAATTGCTCATGACCTCCTGAATACAAATCCACCCTTTATATGATCCAATTTGTCCTGTATATGAAGTTCCTAATTTGGAACCTCAAACCCTAACAATGGCGTATCATGCATCATGCTCTTAAATGTTAATTCACCTATGCAGAAAGCTTCTACACAACCATAAAACACATATATGCAGTCAAAAGAAGTTAACAATGCAAGAATGCACGAATACGATTTTGAAAAAAAAAAGAAAAACAATGTGAGGTCTGGGGACCGAATCTGGGCGTGAGAGGGCTTGCTATTGATTGAGACACATTCCTGAGACGTCCAGTAATCGATTGGCAATGCTAGAATGGCTTGAATTGGCCTGTAGCTTGAAATCTGATCCAAACTTTTCTTTGAAATTTTGGAAATTTGTTTGACACTTTGAGGAAAGCTGCACGTGTGAAAACATGTGTTTTAGGTTTTTAGGATCCTGGCATAAGTAGTGAATCAATCTAGGGTAATAGAATTGGAAAGAATCCAAAGAATAATGGTATGGTTATAAGAGAAAATCAAATCTTGAAAAATTGCCCAAATATTAATATTTTCTGTCTATTCTTGGCTTGCATGATTTGCTTCTCATTTGACAGCACATAAGATATTCCTTTAATGCAAAAATCATCCCTAAAACACATTATATGATTTATTTGGATTTATTTGAATCTTAAATGAATAAAAATCAAAATAAAATAAATAAATAAATAAATAAGGCCTGGAGGGTCCCATAGGTGGTGGACCATGCTAGGAATGAGATTCAATCTTGAAAAGATGGGCCCATGTGAAAAAAATGCAATTTTGAGCATATTTGACTTTTGGCAATTTTGCAAAAAAGGTCAACTTTGACAAGGCATATCTCCTCCAATTTTAACCCTAGAGAGGTGTTATTGGACTTTTTAGAAAGCTTAGGATGTCTCCTAAGAAAACCTTTAGGTATTATTTCAATTGCGTCTTCCATGTTCATGTAAGAAACTTTGACACAAAAGGTGTTTTTGTTGACTTTTCAAAATGACCTATAATGTAGAAATTCATATCTTTTGATGAGTGAATATTTTGAACTTGTGTGATGAAGATGAATTATAGGGAATTGTATCCTCTTCAAAATGAGCCTTGGGTGGAAAATTTCTGATAAAGTATGTGTAAGTTATGCTTGGTCAAAGTTTGGTTGACTTTTCTTGAGAAACCTTAATTTAGCAACTTTTGGGTTTTGATGAATTTAGGGCATTCCTTTAAGAATCATGATCAACCCTTGATCAAATTATGTATATCACTTCAAAATGTTTATGTTTACCCAAAATATTGAAGTTTTACTGTATGTGTGCCACAGTTGACTTTTGACCTAATACAGTCGATTCTCAAGCATCTAAGCAGTTGACTGAGCAAACTTCTTGTGCAGTGCTTGAAATTTGACATGGAGGGTATTGAGAACTTATTAGGACCATGGAGAGCATATGAGATCTTTGGAGTCCACCTATCTTGATTAAAATGGAAACCCTAATTTGAGACACACTGCCTTTAGAGAGAGTTTGTCTGGTCAACTCTTGGGCCAACTTGAGCAAATTGAGGATCTCTAGGAGTATGTATTGAGTAAAATTAGAGGGAAAATTTTGGGGTACAACAGCTTCCTCTGTTCAATCTTCTTAAACCTGAGGATGTAGATTGGCTCGTCTGCCTTTCGTGATCTGAAGGTGGAAGATGATTGAACATTAGAGTGCCCAGAAATTTGCACTCGCATGAAGTGATACTTGATTTGTGATATCAGAAATGGGATTATAGATTCCATTTGGAAGTTTCTAGAGAATTTTCGGAGATGGGCTTAAAGATTCCAGCCAAGATGTGACGGAGTACCGTCGGAGATGGGCTTAAAGATGCGACCTAGAGGATGTTGATTTCCTGAAATATTCCTTTGATGAGAATCCCTGTCCCTGTCGCTGAGGAGGAATCTACTGAGGAATGTTGGTATCTTTCTTGGGAGAAATAGAATTTTAGGAGCTTCAGTTGTCCATTACTCTACTGGGGAAATAACTCCTGCTTGAGGTAGCGGAAGTGAACTGCATATCTGGTCAGGGTACAAGCTGCACCGCAACTTACTGGGGAAATACGAAACCAATCGTGTTTGATCAGGTCCAGGTCTTACAGTGTTATGGACTACCGTCTGGAGGTAAGAGAAAAGAAACCTGGATGGTAAGATTATGAGAAGGAACCTGGATAGTAGGGTTACTTCGATATGAAAGCCTGGATAGTAGGGTTGTGAGAAGGAACCTGGGTCGTAGGGTTACTTCAATATGAAAGCCTGGATAGTAGGGATGTGAGAAGGAACCTAGATAGTAGGGTTACTTCGATATGAAAGCCTGGATAGTAAGGCTATAAGAAGGAACCTGGATAGTAGGGTTACTTCGATACGAAAGCCTGGATAGTAGGGTTGTGAGAAGGAACCTGGGTCGTAGGTTTACTTCGAAATGAAAGCCTGTATACTAGGGATGTGAGAAGGAACCTGGTTAGTAGGGTTACTTCGATATGAAAGACTGGATAGTAGGGCTGTGAGAAGGAACCCGGGTCGTAGGGTTTCTTCGAAATGATATCCTGGATAGTAGGGTTGTGAGAAGGAACCTGGATAGTAGGGTTTCTTCGTAATGAAAGCCTGGATAGTAGGGTTGTGAGAAGGAACCTGGGTCGTAGGGTTTCTTTGAAATGAAAGCCTGGATAATAGGGCGGTGAGATGGAACCTGGGGCGTAGGGTTACTTCGAAATGAAAGCCTGGATAATAGGGCTGTGAGAAGAACCTGGATAGTAGGGTTACTTCGATATGAAACCCTGGATAGTAGGGCTGTGAGAACGAACTTGGATAGTAGGGTTACTTCGAAATAAAAGCCTAGATAGTAGGGTTGTAAGAAGGAACCTGGGTCGTAGGGTTTCTTTGAAATGAAAGCCTGGATAGTTGGGCTGTAAGAAGGAACCTGGATAGCAGGGTTACTTCGATATGAAAGCCTGGATAGTAGGGCTGTGAGAAGGAACCTGGGTCATAGGGTTACTTCGAAATGAAAGCCTGGATAGTAGGGCTGTAAGAAGGAACCTAGATAGTAGGGTTACCTAGATATGAAATCCTGGATAGTAGGGCTTTGAGAAGGAACCTCGGTAGTAGGGTTACTTCGATATGAAAGCCTGGATAGTAGGGCTGTGAGATGGAACCTGGATAGTAGGGTTACTTCAAAGCGATAATATAGATTAGTTGACCTGTTTGGTTTCGGGAACTGAGTTTCCGTTAGTCGTCTGCAAATGTGACTTGCATAACTGCTGAATTTATTGAAGTTAATCCTCTTTTCTTGGAAAGGTATCGGGGTTAGTTACATGCGATGCATGAAATTCAGGGTGAGATGATGTTCTCAAAATAAATGAGATTATGTTGTATATGATATGTATGCGTATGTCATGATGTATGTTCATGAAATGCTATCGGGGTATGCTCGCGTCTGGGAAAATAAATCCCTGACGGTTGTTGGAGATTTGTAAATATTCTGTCGGGAGGAGATGCTGCTTTAGAATAAACTCTGCGGGGAATGAACTTAGAAAATTTATTTTTGTAGCCAAAGTGATGAACTCTGTCGGGGATTGAGCCTCTGTATCTGGAGAAATAAACTCTGCTCGGGGGATGAAATTTACTGACCCGCCCGCGATTATGAACCTTAGCTGGGGTGGTTACGTCCTGTTTTGGGAAAGCTGACATCAATGCCTTTGGATACTTTTACTCTGTGGGGAGTGTATGTATTGATGATTGTGCTCCAAAGCTGACTCTATCCCGATACCTGCTGGGCGGAGTAACCGTTGGGTTTGGCACTTCTTGTTTTTGCCCCTGTTTTTGGAATTACGAGTAATTGTCTTTTATTTCTTATGTAAATGTTTATGAGCAGCAGTCATTTTCAAATGCATATATCAGAAATAAGTCATTGGACGTTCTTGCAAAACAAAACAGAAAACAAAAACAAACTCGAAGTGAAAATAATTTTGTATTGATTTTGGAAGTTGGCCTGTAATAGGCATTTTTGTACAAAGGGGCTGACGCTCTAGTAAGAGAACACCGCCGAAAGATAGAAATTATACAATTTGTGTAAAAGATAGAAAAACAGCTATGTGAAACAACCCCATTGGGTTCCAACTCTGCTATTGCGTTTATATTTTCAAGTGTCTCATCACTTTGCTTCTTGGCCGAAAGTTGATCAGATTGATTGGCACTGTCCGAGCTTGGTAGTTGATACCGAAGTCTATTCGCAAGATGATCCGATGAGACATAGTGATATGCTTCATATCCCTAACTTTTTCCTGGACCGCCCTTTCGGGTTTTCAGTCCACCGGGATACCCCTTTTTGCCTAAGCCGCCCTTTCGGGTTTTCGACTTATCGGGTGTACAAATTTTTCATTTTCATCCCTTACATTTGCTCGAACCCTTTTGGTTCGCCGGGAAGCCCTTATTTTTGCCTAGGCCAGTCAACCTAGCGGGTCTTTTAGTTAGGCGTAGTATCTTTTCACTATGTCTGCATTGGCAGGGTGAGGAAGGTCGTCACAATCCATGGTGGTTAGAATCATAGCTCCTCCCGAGAAAATGTTCTTTACCACAAATGACCCTTCGTACGTGGGGGTCCATTTGCCCCTGGGATCACATTGCGGCAGTATGATGCGTTTGATCACTAGATCCCCAACTTGATATTCTTGACGCTTGAATTTCTTGTTAAAAGCCTTGATCATTCGCTTTTGGTACGTCTGACCATGGCAGATAGAAGCAAGTCTCTTTTCATCGATTAGATTTAACTAATCAAGTCGGGTTCGGATCCAGTCGTCCTCGTTTAAATCTGCATCCTTCATAATCCTGAGAGAAGGTATCTGGACTTCGATGGGTAGGACTGCCTTCATGCCATATACCAGAGAGTAGGGTGTTGCCCCTATCAATGTCCGGGATGAGGTACGGTACCCATGAAGAGTGAATGGTAACATCTCATGCCAGTCTTTATATGTCACTGTCATCTTCTGCACAATCTTCTTGATATTCTTGTTAGCTGCCTCAACATCGCCATTCATCTTCGGCCGGTAGGGAGAAGAATTATCATGTTGTATCTTGAACTGTTTACAGAGCTCGGTGACCATTATGTTGTTGAGATTTGTACCATTGTCAGTAATAATTCTCTCTGGCAAACCATATCGACAGATCAGATTATGTCAGATAAACCGCGCTACGACGTTCTTAGTAACTATAGAAAAGGAAGCTGCCTCAACCCACTTTGTGATGTAATAGATGGTTACTAAGATGAAGCGATGTCCATTGGAAGCGGTGGGCCTGATTTCTATGATCATGTCGATGCCCCACATTGCAAAGGGCCACGGGGCTGTCAAAACATTCAAGGGGACTGGAGGTACATGCACCTTATCAGCGTAGATTTGGCACTTATGACAGGTTCAAGAGTGCTGATAACAATCAGCTTCCATAGTGGATCAGTAGTATCTTCTAAGACATGGTATGTCCACTAGAATAGGTTCGGAAGGTGCCTTCATGTAGATCTGTCATGATCCTCTCTTCTTCGCTCCTGTCTACAGACTGTAGTAGCGTGGAGTCATGGTTGCGTTTATAGAGGATTCCATTACTAAGGAAGAACTTTGCAGCAGACCTTCTCAGAAACTTCTTATCGTTGATAGATGCCCCTTCGGGATACTCTTGAGCCTCGAGATACCTTTTGACTTCGTGAAACTAGGGTTTGTCTGCCACTTCTTCGGTATCGATTTCACAGCAGTGTGCTGGTTCATCCAACCTCTCAATGGTAATTCGGGGAGCTTCATTGTCCCACCTAACCTTGAACATATAATACATGGTAGCTAGCTCTTCCGCTAATTGGTTTTCCTCTTGTGGGAAATGTTCAAAAATTACCTCCTCAAAGTGTGGAAGCAATGTCAGTACATACTCTTTGTAAGGAATAAGGTTCGTGTGCTTCGTATCCCACTCGCCTTTGATCTGACTTATCACCAAAGAGGAATCCCCAAATACACTCAAGAACTTGATCCTTAAGTCGATAGCAGCTTGAAGACCCATAATACATGCTTCATACTCCGCCATGTTATTGGTGCAGTTGAAACATAATCGGGAAGTGAACGGAGTATGACAGCCCTCGGGAGATATGATTACAACGCCAATGTCGTTACCTAGTGCGTTTGAGGCTCCATCAAAATACATAGACCATCGGGATCCCTTCTCAGGTCCTTCATCCGGTCCAGGTTCTTCGTAGTCAGTCACCAACATAATATTCTCATCCGGGAACTCGAAATTCATGGACTGGTAATCATCCACGGCCTGATGAGCCAAATGATCAGCCAATACACTTCCCTTGATTGCTTTTTGGGTTGTATATTGTATGTCATACTCGGTTAAGATCACTTTTCATCTTGCTATCCTTCCGGAGAGAGTGGGCTTTTCAAAAATATACTTGATCGGATCCATCTTCGATATCAACAAGGTAGTGTGAGTCAGCATATACCGTCTCAGTCGGCGAGCAGCCCATGCCAAAGCGCAACAAGTTTTCTCGAGCAATGAGTATCGTGTCTCACAGTTGGAAATTTTTTTGCTAAGGTAGTATATTGCATGCTCTTTTCGACCAGACTCGTCATGCTACCCCAGCACACACCCCATTGAATTGTCTAGCACTGTCAAGTATAATATCAAAGGTCTTCCTTCAACTGGAGGCATCGGAATTGGTGGTTCTTGAAGATATTCCTTAATTCATTCAAAAGCGGTCTGGAATTCATCATTCCACCTTACCACTTGATCTTTCTTCAAAAGCTTGAAGATTGGCTCACAAGTAGCAGTCAGATGTGAAATGAACCTGGTGATATAATTCAGGCGTCCCAAGAAACCTCTAACTTCCTTCTCTGTACGGGGAGTTGGCATTTCTTGTATAGCTTTTACCTTTGCAGGATCTACTTGGATGCCTTTGTCGCTGACAATAAAACCCAGAAGTTTACCAGACCTTACCCCGAAGGTACACTTGTTCGGATTCAACCTCAACTTATATATCTTCAACCTGTCGAATAACTTTTGTAGATGATCCAGGTGCTCTTCCTCGGTTTGAGACCTGGCTATCATGTCATCAACATAAACTTAGATCTCATGGTGAATCATATCGTGGAACAACACGACCATGGCACGCTGATAAGTTGCCCCAACATTCTTCAACCCAAAAGGCATCACCTTGTAGCAAAAGATGCCCCACCTTGTAACGAAGGTTGTCTTCTCCATGTCTTCAGGAGCCATCTTGATCTGGTTGTATCCAGAGAAACCATCCATGAAGGAGAAGATTTTGTGTTGCACGGTGTTGTCGACTAGAACGTTAATGTGAGGAAGTGGGAAGTCATCCTTGGGGCTTTCCCTGTTCAGATCTCTGTAATCTACACACACCCGTACCTTACCGTCCTTCTTAGGCACCGGGACGACGTTGGCAACCCACTGCGGATAAGAAGTGACAGCCAAGAATCCTGCATCGAACTGTTTCATGACCTCTGCCTTGATCTTCTCTGTAATTTCAGGGTGCATACGACGGACCTTATGTTTAACCGGAGGATGGTCTTGTTTTAGTCAGCAGGCGATGTACCACAATATCAATGTCCAAACTAGGCATGTCTTTATAGGACCAGGCTAAAATCTCAACATAGTCGTGCAACATCTATATCAACCTCTGTTTGGCGCTAAGCTCCAGATTTGCACCTATTTTAACCTCTTTTATGTCTTCGTCAGTACCCAAATTCACTGTCTTAACCGACTCTTCATGAGGCTATATGGCCCTTTCTTCCTGTTGTAGTGTTCTAGCAAGTTCTCCAGGCACCTCACAATCATCCTCACCTACGTCTTCGACTTGGTTGATCGGATTTTTGAAGTCATAACTAGCAATAGAAGAGCTGTTATCAATGGGATCCAGAGTGGATATGGATCTGCATTATGATACGTGAGTGTGTGTAACAGAATAGCTGTTTTGATAAAGTGAAAACAGAAAAGAAAAACAGAGAGCGCAAAATTTGTATGCAAGAAATGTCCAATGCTTTATTAATGATACATGAAATGACAATTAACAACCCTCACAAACAAAACCAGTGTGCCTCGGGCAAGGCAGATGGCTGTAATGTTTTAAATTGTTTATTACAAATCTCAAAACAAAGTAATACAATTACTGCGGAATAAAAGAAATTGGTATAAAGTCCCTAGCCATCCAGTTACTCGGTCCATCGTTGGTAGTCGAGTAGATCCAACTGTCAATGTTTGAGTCTTCCTCGCTGTCTTCAATGGAATTAATTCCCCGATTACTGATGTGTAGGGGAGGTCTTCCATCCCAAGCGCGTCGAACAGCCCTTTGATCCCCTGTAGTAAAGCCCAAACCAAATTTGTCAATTTTGTGAGTGAAATCAGGGAGCTGACCCCAATTGGTACACCCACCTTCTTCAACCACGACCCTGGCATCCTTGAGGGAAGCCATATTCAGAGGAGGTTTGTTGTTGGTAGTAGTTTTAATTGATGCCAAGATCTGAGGGACCTCTTTGAAGTTCTGACAAGGAGTTTCTATGATTTCCCCGTCCATCTCTATGTAGCGGAAGGAATTGAGGTGGCTCACCATATACTCCTCTTCACCCTGCACTGTGACAATCTTCCCTTTCACCGGATACTTCAGCATTTGGTGTAGTGTGGAAGTAACTGCCAAAGCCTCGTGGATCCAAGGGAGAACCATCAAACAAGAATACAACGGCCTGATATCCATCACATAGAAGGTGTACCCAAAAGTCTGAGAACCCACTTTGACAGGGATGTCCACCTCCCCGTGCACCATTCTCTTCGATCCGTCAAAAGCCATTACCATAATGCTACTAGGCTATAGAGTCAAACTCTCGCAATCCAACCGGTCCAACGCCTTCTTAGGCAAGACATTTAGCGAAGACCCAATATCTACCAGCACATTAGCCATAGTGGTGCCCCTGCATTCAATCGAGACATGCAAGACATCATTGTTGTACCCCAAAATTTGCCCTCGCATTTTTCCACAAGAAATCTCAGCTCCAGGCATTTCCTGATTTTTCAAACTGGCTCAAGAATCAGACAAACGGACTTTTCTCGTCAGTCAGACAAAAATTAGGGTTTTATTGATTTTCAGGGCTCTGGAATGTTTCACACAAGTTGGCTTAGGGTTTTGGTTGATTCTGGCTCAATTTTGATCAGGCGAATGCTCTTTGGTATTTAATTAGGAATTAGGGTTTATGCGTGCATTCTCAGAAGGATTTAAATTCCACAGCACTTTGCGGGTTATTCTGAGATTCGGTTTGAATTCGCATTGTTTTGATTTAATCAGTAAAAGAGACAGTTGGTTTGAATTCACGTTGGTTTGTTTGAGCCAGTCAAAAGAAATATGCAGTATTAGATTTACAGTGCTTGGTAAGAAATCAGTAAGAAAGGAATGCGTCTGATCAGTTATTGCGTTTGACTGTGCGTTGCTTTAGATGATGGAGGCGCCAAGTTCATTTATTTTGATCAGCGAAGAATCAATGTTTAGTTGATTATTTATTATTCTAAGAATTAAATATCTGGAATTTAATTTTCATTTGTTTTAATTTAAGGAACTATAAATAATAAGTAAATAATTGAGAAGGGATAAAAAGAATTAAATGGATCAATAGAATTTTTATTTCATATTTAAACATTTGTTACAATTATTATTTAGATACAAGTATGCATTTACGAAGTATTTAAAATAATAATAGTTTACAATGATTAAATTAAAAATAAAACTATCCTATTTTTCTAAATATTTTCTAAGTCCCTAATTCTTCATTCTTCACTTTGCTCCTCTCCATCCAAATATTCATCTGCAAAAAGAAAAGGAAAAAAGTCAGTAACTGATAAATAATAAAAAGACAGATAAAAAGAGTTCATCATTAAGGGCCACTGATTGGGATCAGTTAACCCTCTCTGCAAATCACGGGATTTCTCCCGGTTCACAAAGAGGGAAGAATTTTATTTAATCATGAATGCAAAGTTGAGAAAAAATGCAAAGTGTCAAAATGCATAAAATGTCAAACTGCATAGTTCAGAAGCAAGTTCAAACCCAACTAAAAATCCAAATTCCTACTTTCTGTCAAAATCCAAAAAAAGGTACAACTTGCTGTCAAATGCCAAAAGGGTTACCCAAGCTGTCAAAGAAAAGAAGATTTGGCAAAGATATGGAAAGTTCACAAAGTACAAAAGCTGTCAAAGAAAAGAGACAAGGATGCAGAGCAAAACTATTATGCAAGCAAAACATTTTTCATCATTTCCCAAGATAAAGGTGGCCACTTTTAGAACTAGGTACAGCAACAAACATAGTTTAATATTTAGCTGTACTGGAGAGAAGAGAGAAAAGGATGCAGGTTTTTAGGTTTTAGGCAGGAAGCATAAGAAACATATAACACACAAGAACTGAACACAGTTCAGGAGGAGAAACCAACACAAAGAAAAAGATACAAACTGATAAGCCTTCACCATCATAAGAAAACTGCCAAACCAGCATAACCTCCAAACACATAACCTGCTAAGCCTCAAGCATCATACCTGCTAAGGCCATCAACCAGAAACAAAGCCATACCAGCATATACACCAAACCATTGCCTACTGCACTACCAAAACCTGCTGTCTGCATTGACACAACCTGCATTGGCTCAAACCTAAAAAAAGCTCAAAGTCTTACCATTTCCAAAAACCTGAACTACCAAACAACCAAAGCATATACCAGCCACGCACATGACCTGCTAAACCAAGTCCTAACATGGCCTAAACCAATATACAAACCTGCAGAAGAAACTCACCAAAAGGCCTGTCCAGCTTCAAGC
Source organism: Vicia faba (assembly GCA_948472305.1). Classification (NCBI taxonomy): domain Eukaryota; kingdom Viridiplantae; phylum Streptophyta; class Magnoliopsida; order Fabales; family Fabaceae; genus Vicia; species Vicia faba. Next base: position 397,777,883 of record OX451736.1, read on the forward strand.
CTAATACATCAAACTAAAAGCCAGTTTCAACACAAATTACCTGCCTATTATCACACTCAAGCCAACCAACTCAACATAGGCCAAAAACCTGTTTGAAGCCTTCAAGCCTCAAGCATTAAGGGCAAACATTCAGGGCAAAGGGAGAGGAGAACGAGAAGTATATTCAAGGCAGGCCCTCAGATTTGCATCATCATAGGGCTAAGTATCAAAGCAATAAACATTCGAGGCAGCAAGTTTCAAAGGCAAGCCTCAGACAACACCATCATAGGCCATTAAACAAGCTCAACAGCTTCAAGGGCAAGCTCAAAGCAACAAGTCAGAAGAAGAGGAAAAGCAATAAGCAACTAAGGCAACTCAGTGTCAAAACCCTCGAGCCCTCAGTAAGAACTCATCATTGGGCAAAAAGCAACATAAGCAAGCATCTCAACAAACGTTCAAGGCAATAAGCATACAACAAAATCATAGCAAGAGAGGAAGAGAGAAAGTACTCAGAGGCAACTCAGAGGCGTCTCAAAGCGTTTCAACAAGCATACAACACAAGCAAATTCGAGGCTAACAGAAAGAAAAGATGAAAAGATGTTAAGATTCTCAGCTTAACATCACAGAACCTGAAGCAAAGCGCGCCTCCGCCTCGCTCTCCGCCCTTGGCCTCCTAGCTTTCCCCACCCTCCTTCCTCCTTCTCCAGGTAGAAACTTCACACTCTCCTTCGCTTTTCGCTCAAAATTCCTCGAATGATAACATAATAAAATCAACTCAGAATCAATAAACTTGAAAAATCATGAACATGCAACTATAACAAAAGCCTAACAAAAAGGAAAACGCTTATAACGTATATCAGTTGCCCCCTAGCGTCCGGTTGAAGGGAGGAGGAAGATGGAGAACCGGTGGCCTTGGGCTGACGAACTCACGCTGGGCACTCAGAAGCAAACGAGGAAGACGAAGATGAACGAAACCCCAAGATGAGCGCCGCTGTACACAAACCCTAAGCCAATTGTCCCAACTGAAAGCAAATTAACAAAACCCTAAAACTGTTCGTTCAACCATGGGCCTAATGCGTTTCTGAGACACCTAATCCCAAGACAATTCCTCATACCCCCCCCCCCCCCCCCCCTTTTCTGTCTTCAGTTTTGGTTGGGGCTTATTGCCTTTAAGGCCCATTTAGAGTTTTAAATCATTTTTTTTTTATAAAAACAAATTATTAATTTACTAACTTAATTTTTCTAACAAATATTTTGTCAACACTAACTTCTCTTTTTCATATCTAACTTTATATCTAACTTTTCATTTTCTAATTTAAATTTTATTTGTACATAACAATTAAAAATACATTTCTTTTTAATATACATAATTCAATTCTTGATATTTAATTGAAACATATTTGTACATAAATAATAAAATACATTTTTTTACACCTTGTAATTAAAATTGAAAACATTTTCCCTTTCTTTTAATTAAAATATTTTTGTACATAACAAATGGAAAAAAAAATACTTTTTTGTATACATAATTAAAACTTAGAAATATTTTATTTTCTTAAAACATCATTTTTATACACAATATAATTAAACAGAAAACATGTTCTTTTCCTTAAAACTTTCTTTTGTACATATTAAAAAATACAAGATCACTAATTAATTAAATAAACATTTAATTTAAGATTAAAACAATACTTCATACATGTTCAATTTCACATTCCGCACCTGTAAATAATCACATACGCATATACTTGTACACTTACACAATACATTCACATTGCTCCTATACATATTTGTTTATCTGATACATTGATATACGTCATTTACATTTGATCGCAAATTAGATTTGGTTGTAACTTATTGGATACCATAAGTCTCGTCCCCATTCATACACATGTACCCCCACCCCCGGATACTATTTTGTAATAGCGTAGACTTTACATTTTCGCAATTTACCGCTTTCAATTATACCATGGTTAGACCTAGGGTTTGCATGTACATAAAATCAAACGCTAGATAACCTAATACAAGACAAATACATGAAATCAATACACAATCACACTTGCACCCTCTTGGGTAATCCCACATATTGCCTTCCAAAATGGGCCATGCTTGCACGCCGAGTATCGTTGGCAAAACAAAATCAAATGATCATAGTCCCTCGATAACACTTTCTAAATGTTGCCTAAACAAATGATCAAGTCCCTTAAAGAAAATGCCCAAAGATACTTGGCACCATTGCATTCGTGGTCCATACGATGACCCGCGCCCGTCCCAAATAAACTTCCTAAACGCAAGATTGCCCACCAAATTCAATGGTGGAACAAAATTGTTAAAAAGGGGTTAAAACATAACAAAAACCTTTGAGTATAATAGGGTAGACAAAACTCTTAGTTACTTGAGATCCACTTGCAAAAAACACTTGCCTTCTTTTCAAAAACCACAATCCACAACACTTTCAAACAAATTCTCAAAAACATTTGAAACATCTTTTCGAAAAGATCCACACTTTTGTAAAACACTCAAACACGAGTCAAATACATTGGTCGCCTAAGACAAGGCATCTCTTCCAAAACATTTTCAAAAACACTCACACACACACCATTTTCAAGCAATCGAAAATCAAGGCAAGTGATCTAAAAAACCAAGTAACTAAGAGCCCATGGATAACCATGGATGAAAAGGGTGCTAATACCTTCCCTTTTCATAATCTACCCCCCGAACCCACGAAATATCTCAAAAGGTTTTTGCTGTGCTTTTTTAACCTTTCCTTTAGGATAAAATAAAAAGTCGGTGGCGACTCTTGCTCAACCGCACAAGTGCGAATACGAACGCAAAACACTAGTCAGTTCTCCCACCGTATCACAGAACTGGCGACTCTGCTGGGGAGAATTCTTAAAAGTGGGGTTACCTTAGGGTTTAGATCACCTTTACTTTCTTACTTTGATTGACTTGATTCCTTTATCATTTGGGTTCTTTGTTTGGGTTTATTGTAAATCCCCCACCCGGATTTGGGGCACCTTTTTAGGTAAATAGCAAAAAACTGCGAGGGAACTGTGTGGGGTATACCGACATGGTTGAAGCAGTAAGCTATGTTAGTGTGACATATTTGTGAGTACCGGTAACCCTTGAGTAGTTAAGGAGAGTACGGGGCCGCTGTGTGATGTCATGAAGCGCTAACGAACTCTTAGAACCTTAATTGACCATCTTAGCCTTTTTAGGGGTAGTGAGATGACTGACTTTGGTGCAGTCCGAAGTTGGTAGATCCTCGATACTACACTCTCTTGAGGATTGTTTTCTTGGAATATTTTGGTCGCCAGTAAGTGGCTAAACCGAAACAATGAACACAGAAAACAATCCAATGATATTGAGCTCCTTAGAACCCGGTTTCTATTTTAGGACAGGATGAACCAACAAACTGAAAGAGGGTAGTACCTGAACCTCATGCAAGCCTAAACCTAAGGACTTGTCTGCTTTGTGTGAATATGTTTGTCTGTATATACACTCACTTGCTTTTCGCATACATGTACATGACATCATGACATCATGCCATAGCATTTTCAATAACCATTTCAAGGATCTCGAGGGTTCTTTTTGATGCAGGGTTACGTTGAACCAGGCATCTACCAAGGGGCAAGAGGTTTTCTCCTCTAAAACAAAGTTCTCCAATCAAAGTTCAAGAACAACAACTTGAATCAGTGGCTATGACCCACTCGACATGGTGAGCTTGATTCTCGCGGAAAGACGTCTACCAGTGCAAAGTTCTCCAATCCAAGAGCAGAGTTCAACCTCTAACATTTTCTTGTGTTTACCCCAAGAGATCCTTGAAAGCATGCATCCACATATCATGCATTGCATCTTGACAGTCTTTCCTTTTTCAGGTTTCCTTACTCTCCTGCTATTTATTCCAGCAAGAGATGGCGCTAGAGAGGTCTGTCAAAGACATCCAAGACCAGACTGCTCAGCTGCAAGAGATGTTCCTGAACATGTCTCTGGGGTAAGATGAGATGAAAGCTCTCCTCACGAAGGGCTTGGAGAATTCCAACAATAACAGGAGTGATCAGCTTGTGGAGCTGCAGTTTGATCTAACAACCTTGAGGACTCAAATGATGGGACAGTTGGTGGGTCAGATGGCTCTCATCCAAGACCTATCTCAAAGACAAGAGGAACTCAGAGTTCTTGTCCGCCAACTGCTTCCAAACAACCAACTGGGGCAAACATCTGAGGTTGAAGAGCAAGTCACCGCTCAGCCTCCATCCACTCAAGAAGACAAGGGGAAAGCTCCTTTTCTTGCTTCAGGGTCACAAGCCCATCAACAACCTCGCCAGCGTCAACGGGGTAATCGGCATAAGCAAGAAACGTCGGGAAGACAGTTCACGGAGACTGAAATACCATCATTCTTCATACTGAAGCGCCTGATGGAGGTCAACTTGCTTACCTTAAAGGACCCTCCTCAGAAGCCCAATATCTCCTCTCCTCACTATCATCCCGACGCATTTTGTGTTTACCACTCCTACAGCCCGGGACACGACACCAACGACTGTTGGGCCTTGAAGAACAAGATTCAAGATCTGATCGACATTGGGGTGCTGGTATTCATGCCAGACGGCGAGATGAAAATCTTCCGTTAAAGGGTTCTCCACTTGAAGTGACGGAGTTTAAGCTAAAAGACTTTTGCTTCTTTTTGAATTTTCAAAGTTGTAATTTCTTTTGCTGTCAAACAATTATCTGTTGATGTTAAACTCTGTTTTCATTAATGCATTGCATATGTTTGTCTTGAATTCATCCATTCGTTTCACTACTCTTATGCTTTTCTTTATGATATTTGACTCTTGATAAAAATCTATAAGACTTTAGAGGGAGGATGACGAAACAATACCATGATCTTATACAATATGCTTTTGAACAGACCTTGCTGATGATGTACAGGCATTTCTTTCAATTCCCAAACACTGGAGTTATAAGGAAGTTAATCCCTAGTCAACCCCTTCGAGCCAAAGAAGTAGGAGTTTCCTGTTCTAAACGATCAAAACCTTTGATATAAACCTGGGGCAGGGTAGTATCTCAGTTAATTCAGAAGAAAATACGCATTGAAGTCACAAACTCTCAGTTCGTAATACAACGAACGACGTCGAAAAAGAGAAAGCATTCCTTCAGAATCAAAAGACAGGGGTGGTTTCCTATCACATAGACAGTCAATCTCTCAAAAGAGAAAAGCCCACTGAGCCAAAACCTATAAAGGAGGCTTAGGAAAGCTGGGGTATCCCGCTGACGGTAATCCCGGAAAACGGTAACAGTCAGGCAAAAGTTAGGGATAACAAATCAAAATCAAAATAGTGAGGTCGTTCCAAAATCCTCGACAACATGAAAAATGTTGAAAAACAAAAAAGGAGATGATGACTGTCTCCCCAAATTCAACTGGTGAACCATCGCCCAGAAGTCGTCTGAAACTCAAAACAGAGTATGACGCACAATTAACTGAGCATAGGTTGGAGAACAGCACGAAGAGCGGGTGGGTACAAATATATTTTGAGCCTTTATCCTTTGTTTCTTAAAACCGTGAACCAAGCCACGTTACAACCCTTCAAAAGTCCTAATTGAAGCATGGGTTAGTTCGAAAGCATACTGTTACAAAAGGTATCCTGACTCCTGTAGGGCTTTACTCTAAATCTTGTGTTGATCTGTCTTATGAAAAGTTTTCTGCTAAAAACGCATTTTTCAAAACTTCGAGACAAACATAAACTTTGCATTACTTGAATATCATTGTCTGCAGTTGGCTTTTTGTTTGACAGCGAAGAAATTCATACAGCGAATGTTCGGAGGAACGAAAACTCTCTCAGTAAGTAAAAATCACTTCAAGAGGATGACACTTCCATTACAAATCTCCTATCAACAAGGGGCATGACATGTCAAAGTTCAATTAACCTGGGGCAGTCCAGTCAAGGTCCAACAGATCTGTCAAAGTTCAGTTAACCTGGGGCAGTCCAGTCAAGATCTCAAGAAATCTCTCAATATGTAGAGTAATCTGATTCAAGATTCCTTCACCACCACTTGGGGCATTCGAATGTCAAAAGTGTTCAACAAATCAACTATTACATTTCCAGACTCGATTCCTGTATCTAGCCAGGGCACGTCTGAAGAGTTCGAAGATTCGATTCCTGTATCCAGCCAGGGCATATCTATCAACTATCACATTTCCAGATTCGATTCCTGTATCCAGCCAGGGCATATTTGTTGACCACATTTCCAGACTCGATTCCTGTACCTAGCCAGGGCACGTCTGAAGAGTTTGAAGATTCGATTCCTGTATCCAGCCAGGGCATATCTGTTGATGACTATTTCCAGACTCGACTCCTGTATCCAGCCAGGGAACGTCTGAAGAATTCCAGATCAACACCTGTAACAAGTCAGGAAAACATCTGTGAACGATCGATTGTAGACCAACCCCTGTAACAAGCCAGGAAATTATCTACATCACCACTTGGGGCATTTGAATGTCAAAAGTGTTCACAAACCGATGCAGCTTTACACGAGCTCATCATCGGGAAGCCCTACACCGGTTCCTCTTCAAGACTTCTGAAAACAGTTTATGGATTCTTCCCAACAACGGATGTTAATCTATCAACTTGTTCAGATGCAACCTTTGAATTTAGTTTACGGACGCTTCCCAACAACGGATGCTGCTCTATTGCTGATTCAACTTCAAGATTTCTGAAAACAGTTCACGGGTTCTCCAAGTAAATGGATGTTAACCTATCACTTGTTCAGATTCTTATTCAAGACTTCTGAAAACAGTTTATGGATTCATCCCAACAACGGATTTTAATCTATCAACTTGTTCAGATGCAACCTTTGAATTTAGTTTACGGACGCTTCCCAACAACGAATGCTGCTCTATTGCTGATTCAACTTCAAGATTTCTGAAAACAGTTCACGGGTTCTCCAAGTAAACGGATGTTAACCTATCACTTGTTCAGATTCTTCTTCAAGACTTCTGAAAACAGTTTATGGATTCTTCCCAACAACGGATGTTAATCTAGCAGCTTGTTCAGATGCAACCTTTGAAAATAGTTTACGGACGCTTCCCAACAACGGATGCTGCTCTATTGCTTATTCAATCTCAAACGTTCTGAAAACAGTTCACGGGTTCTCCAAGTAACGGATGTTAACCTATCACTTGTTCAGATTCTTCTCAAGCTAACTCCACTCAGAGTCAAGCTTCATGATCCCCAACAAAGCTAAAACTTCAAATTATCAATCCCCAGCGGAGCCAGGCCATTGAACCTTCTCCCCACATAGTTTTGGGAGGGCAAATCTTGAGTTCCCCAGTGAAGTCGCCAGAGTTACTTCCCACCGAGCTGAAGATTCTCAATCTTACCTCCCCAGCATGAGTCTACTAGTTTGGAACTCCCCAGTAGAGATCATCAGGAATTCTCTTCCCCCAGCAGCAGCCAAGGATTTATTTTCCCGGCAGCGGTCAAGATGGTTTTATCTTCGGCCATCTCAGATTCATTTATCCTCAGCATTAGCTCATCAGCTTCCATTTACATTCATATCATAAACATTAATGTCACATACATTGCATCATGCATCATAACATTGCATACAACTAACTCTTTGCCTTTTCAGCTAAGATCAGTCGACAGACACAGATCATCTTCTGAGATTCTTCCAGAAATAGTTCAGATGTGACCCGGACACGGCGACATTCTGATATCTATTCCAGATCCATTCAAACGCATCATCAGGAAACCCTACACCGGTTCCTCTTCAACTTCAAGACTTCTGAAAACAGTTTACAGATTCTTCCCTATAACGGATGTCAATCTACCAACTTGTTCAGACTCTTCTCAACTTTTAAAAACAGTTTACGGACGCTTCCCAACAACGGACGTTGCTCTATTGCTTATTCGGACCCCTAATTCAGAGATGTTCCGAAACATGGATGCCCTTCTGATACTTGTCCACTCACCATTGACATACAGTTCAACATAACCAGATGGCATCTATAAGCCCATCCTCCTACCAGCAGTCACCCGATGGCATCTTTAAGCCCATTCTCAGATGGCATCTCTAAGCCCATCCCCCGACAAGACTCTATCGTACCAGTTGGCATCTTTAAGCCCATCACCAAATGGCATCTGTAAGCCCATTCACCTCTACCATCACATCGCCGAGTGCAAATTTTCTGGGCACTTTAGTGTCCAATCTTCTTTTACCTTCAAGTCGCGAAAGGCAAACTTGCCTATCTAACTCTTCAGGTCCAAGAAGATTGAACAGGGGCAACTGTTGTACCCCAAAATTTGCCCTCGCATTTTTCCACAAGAAATCTCAGCTCCGGGCATTTCCTAATTTTTCAAACTGGCTCAAGAATCGGACAAACGGACTTTTCTCGTCAGTCAGACAAAAATTAGGGTTTTATTGATTTTCAGGGCTCCGGAATGTTTCACACAAGTTGGCTTAGGGTTTTGGTTGATTCTGGCTCAATTTTGATCAGGCGAATGCTCTTTGGCATTTAATCAGGAATTAGGGTTTGTGCGTGCATTCTCAGAAGGATTTAAATTCCACAGCACTTTGCGAGTTATTCTGAGATTCGGTTTGAATTTGCATTGTTTTGATTTAATCAGTAAAAGAGACAGTTGGTTTGAATTCACGTTGGTTTGTTTGAGCCAGTCAAAAGAAATATGCAGTATTAGATTTACAGTGCTTGGTAAGAAATCAGTAAGAAAGGAATGCGTCTGATCAGTTATTGCGTTTGACTGTGTGTTGCTTTAGATGATGGAGGCGCCAAGTTCATTTATTTTGATCAGCGAAGAATCAATGTTTAGTTGATTATTTATTATTCTAAGAATTAAATATCTGGAATTTAATTTTCATTTGTTTTAATTTAAGGAACTATAAATAATAAGTAAATAATTGAGAAGGGATAAAAAGAATTAAATGGATCAATAGAATTTTTATTTCATATTTAAACATTTGTTACAATTATTATTTAGATACAAGTATGCATTTACGAAGTATTTAAAATAATAATATTTTACAATGATTAAATTAAAAATAAAACTATCCTATTTTTCTAAATATTTTCTAAGTCCCTAATTCTTCATTCTTCACTTTGCTCCTCTCCATCCAAATATTCATCTGCAAAAAGAAAAGGAAAAAAGTCAGTAACTGATAAATAATAAAAAGACAGATAAAAAGAGTTCATCATTAAGGGCCACTGATTGGGATCAGTTAACCCTCTCTGCAAATCACGGGATTTCTCCCGGTTCACAAAGAGGGAAGAATTTTATTTAATCATGAATGCAAAGTTGAGAAAAAATGAAAAGTGTCAAAATGCATAAAATGTCAAACTGCATAGTTCAGAAGCAAGTTCAAACCCAACTAAAAATCCAAATTCCTACTTTATGTCAAAATCCAAAAAAAGGTACAACTTGCTGTCAAATGCCAAAAGGGTTACCCAAGCTGTCAAAGAAAAGAAGATTTGGCAAAGATATGGAAAGTTCACAAAGTACAAAAGCTGTCAAAGAAAAGAGACAAGGATGCAGAGCAAAACTATTATGCAAGCAAAACATTTTTCATCATTTCCCAAGATAAAGGTGGCCACTTTCAGAACTAGGTACATCAACAAACATAGTTTAATATTTAGCTGTACTGGAGAGAAGAGAGAAAAGGATGCAGGTTTTTAGGCTTTAGGCAGGAAGCATAAGAAACATATAACACACAAGAACTGAACACAGTTCAGGAGGAGAAACCAACACAAAGAAAAAGATACAAACTGATAAGCCTTAACCACCATAAGAAAACTGCCAAACCAGCATAACCTCCAAACACATAACCTGCTAAACCTCAAGCATCATACCTGCTAAGGCCATCAACCAGAAACAAATCCATACCAGCATATACACCAAACTATTGCCTACTGCACTACCAAAACCTGTTGTCTGCATTGACACAACCTGCATTGGCTCAAACCTAAAAAAAGCTCAAAGTCTTACCATTTCCAAAAACCTGAACTACCAAACAACCAAAGCATATACCAGCCACGCACATGACCTGCTAAACCAAGTCCTAACATGGCCTAAACCAATATACAAACCTGCAGAAGAAACTCACCAAAAGGCCTGTCCAGCTTCAAGCCTAATACATCAAACTAAAAGCCAGTTTCAACACAAATTACCTGCCTATTATCACACTCAAGCCAACCAACTCAACATAGGCCAAAAACCTGTTTGAAGCCTTCAAGCCTCAAGCATTAAGGGCAAACATTCAGGGAAAAGGGAGAGGAGAACGAGAAGTATATTCAAGGCAGGCCCTCAGATTTGCATCATCATAGGGCTAAGTATCAAAGCAATAAACATTCGAGGCAGCAAGTTTCAAAGGCAAGCCTCAGACAACACCATCATAGGCCATTAAACAAGCTCAACAGCTTCAAGGGCAAGCTCAAAGCAACAAGTCAGAAGAAGAGGAAAAGCAATAAGCAACTAAGGCAACTCAGTGTCAAAACCCTCGAGCCCTCAGTAAGAACTCATCATTGGGCAAAAAGCAACATAAGCAAGCATCTCAACAAACGTTCAAGGCAATAAGCATACAACAAAATCATAGCAAGAGAGGAAGAGAGAAAGTACTCAGAGGCAACTCAGAGGCGTCTCAAAGCATTTCAACAAGCATACAACACAAGCAAATTCGAGGCTAACAGAAAGAAAAGATGAAAAGATGTTAAGATTCTCAGCCTAACATCACAGAACCTGAAGGAAAGCGCGCCTCCGCCTTGCTCTCCGCCCTTGGCCTCCTAGCTTCCCCCACCCTCCTTCCTCCTTCTCCAGGTAGCAACTTCACACTCTCCTTCGCTTTTCGCTCAAAATTCCTCGAATGATAACATAATAAAATCAACTCAGAATCAATAAACTTGAAAAATCATGAACATGCAACTATAACAAAAGCCTAACGAAAAGGAAAATGCTTATACCGTATATCAGTTGCCCCCTAGCGTCCGGTTGAAGGGAGGAGGAAGATGGAGAACCGGTGGCCTTGGGCTGACGAACTCACGCTGGGCACTTAGAAGCAAACGAGGAAGACGAAGATGAACGAAACCCCAAGATAAGCGCCGCTGTACACAAACCCTAAGCCAATTGTCCCAACTGAAAGCAAATTAACAAAACCCTAAAACTGTTCGTTCAACCATGGGCCTAATGCGTTTCTGAGACACCTAAGCCCAAGACAATTCCTCATACCCCCCCCCCCCCTTTTTTGTCTTCAGTTTTGGTTGGGGCTTATTGCCTTTAAGGCCCATTTAGAGTTTTAAATCATTTTTTTTTATAAAAACAAATTATTAATTTACTAACTTAATTTTTCTAACAAATATTTTGTCAACACTAACTTCTCTTTTTCATATCTAACTTTATATCTAACTTTTCATTTTCTAATTTAAATTTTATTTGTACATAACAATTAAAAATACATTTCTTTTTAATATACATAATTCAATTCTTGATATTTAATTGAAACATATTTGTACATAAATAATAAAATACATTTTTTTACACCTTGTAATTAAAATTGAAAACATTTTCCCTTTCTTTTAATTAAAATATTTTTGTACATAACAAATGGAAAAAAAATACTTTTTTGTATACATAATTAAAACTTAGAAATATTTTCTTTTCTTAAAACATCATTTTTATACACAATATAATTAAACAGAAAACATGTTCTTTTCCTTAAAACTTTCTTTTGTACATATTAAAAAATACAAGATCACTAATTAATTAAATAAACATTTAATTTAAGATTAAAACAATACTTCATACATGTTCAATTTCACATTCCGCACCTGTAAATAATCACATACGCATATACTTGTACACTTACACAATACATTCACATTGCTCCTATACATATTTGTTTATCTTATACATTGATATACGTCATTTACATTTGATCGCAAATTCGATTTGGTTGTAACTTATTGGATACCATAAGTCTCGTCCCCATTCATACACATGTACCCCCACCCCTGGATACTATTTTGTAATAGCGTAGACTTTACATTTTCGCAATTTACCGCTTTCAATTATACCATGGTTAGACCTAGGGTTTGCATGTACATAAAATCAAACGCTAGATAACCTAATACAAGACAAATACATGAAATCAATACACAATCACACTTGCACCCTCTAGGGTAATCCCACATATTGCCTTCCAAATGGGCCATGCTTGCACGTCGAGTATCTTTGGCAAAACAAAATCAAATGATCATAGTCCCTCGATAACACTTTCGAAATGTTGCCTAAACAAATGATCAAGTCCCTTAAAGAAAATGCCCAAAGATACTTGGCACCATTGCATTCGTGGTCCATACAATGACCCGCGCCCGTCCTGAATAAACTTCCTAAACGCAAGATTGCCCACCAAATTCAATGGTGGAACAAAATTGTTAAAAAGGGGTTAAAACATAACAAAAACCTTTGAGTATAATAGGGTAGACAAAACTCTTAGTTACTTGAGATCAACTTGCAAAAAACACTTGCCTTCTTTTCAAAAAACACAATCCACAACACTTTCAAACAAATTCTCAAAAACATTTGAAACATCTTTTCGAAAAGATCCACACTTTTGTAAAACACTCAAACACGAGTCAAATACATTGGTCGCCTAAGACAAGGCATCTCTTCCAAAACATTTTCAAAAACACTCACACACACACACCATTTTCAAGCAATCGAAAATCAAGGCAAGTGATCTAAAAAACCAAGTAACTAAGAGCCCATGGATAACCATGGATGAAAAGGGTGCTAATACCTTCCCTTTTCATAATCTACCCCCCGAACCCACGAAATATCTCAAAAGGTTTTTGCTGTGATTTTTTAACCTTTCCTTTAGGATAAAATAAAAAGTCGGTGGCGACTCTTGCTCAACCGCACAAGTGCGAATACGAACGCAAAACACTAGTCAGTTCTCCCACCGTATCACAATCATTATGCTTCCTTCCCTTCGGTGTTAAGTATGCATCTGAAAACCCCAACCCATTATCAACAGTAAGGCTGGGCACACAATATTTGAACTGATCAACTGAGGTTTCCTGCGGCACATGCGCAGTCTTGAGGAATGCAATTAAAGCCTTCGCATGGGCTTCGGAACACAACAGCAAAGACAACATGGATATCTTTGATGGGGTCTGCCCCAGCTGCTCAACCACATTGCAATCGCTCTTCTTAATTATTTTCAGTATTTCCTCTATCTCCTGCTTAGAGGCTTCCACAACAATTTTTCTAGGCGCCTCCTTCCGGGAAGGCTCACCTATAACTTCTTTGCCGCGGGTATCAAATGATTTGCTGACAGGGGTAATAACTGGAGTAAGAACAGGAGAAGTAGTTGATGTACTAGCTGGAACAACAGATGGAATGACAATAGGCTTGTTGACAGTCTTAGGGGAAATCTCGGGAGAGAAGACCCTTCCACTTCAGGTGATTTTTGATGGTTCCGACAATGTTACCAATATCAGGATCAGCCTCTTCATCTTTCAAATCTTGTTTGATGCCATGATAGTACACATCGGCACCATAATGCCAGGGGACAGCTTTGTCCGAGACATACGGTGCAGGACCAGGAACAGTGATTATCAGCGGAGCAATTCTTGGAGAAGATGTAATCCTAACAGGTCTTCTCGAGGAGGCCTTGGAAGGATTGGAGGAAATGGTTATAATGGCAATGTCTTCAGATGGGACAACCAGAATCAAAGTTTTCTTGAACAAATTTCTTTGGTGTCCATCAGGCGTTGAACACCTGACTTCAGCAAATGGTAACCAGAAGGTAGAAATGAACACATGTGGCAACCTTTACCATAACCCGGTAGTAAACCGGCCAACAACAAATTCTTCTTCACAGTCATGAGAGGAGTAGAAACTTCATCAACCAAGGTTACAAACAGGTCAGTATCAACAACATTAATTCCACGATCGTGCTTAGGCATGGGAGCAGTTATGACATTGGGCTTCTCCGGAGGATCGAACTCAATTTCCTTGGCTTCAATCAGATCTTGTACCTTATTTCTTAGAGCCCAACAGTCATTTGTATTATGGCCAGGACTCTCAGTATGATAGACACACCGAGCATTTGGATTATATCGGGGAGATGTAGTATTTGGATTCTTGGGAGCCTCTTTCAAGGTTGCCAAGTTGGATCTCAGTAGATGAGGTAGAACTTCGGACAATGTCATGTTGATTCGAGTAAACTTCCGTTGTGGTCTTTCCACTCTTTGTTGATTGTTATATTATGGAGCAACTGCAGACCTAGGTATCATTATGACAATTACTGTCTGACGATGTTCAGCCCTGTTTTGGCCCCTCAGGCTATAGATAACACTGACCTCTTTCTTACCCATGAAGGGATTCTTCAATGAACCTGATGAGGTATCTTTCTGTATTTTTCTGCTCCAGATCCCAGCTTCTACCCTTTCTCCGGTTAATATCAGCTCGGTGAAACCAGCTGAGGAGCTACAAATCAGGTGATTGAAGAATGGACCAGACAGCATCCCAAGAAACATACCAACCAACTCTCTATCAGACAATGGGGGTTGAACTCTTCCATCCAAGTTTCTCCATTTATGTGCATAGTCTTTAAAGCCTTCACTCGCCCCCATGGACATACTCTGAAGTTGAGTACGAGTAGGAGCATGGTCGGCGTTGTATTGATACGGCTTGTAGAAAACAGCAGCCATATCTTCCCAATATCGGACATTGGCTCCCTCCAGTTGGTAGAACCATTCAAGGTAAGTCCCTGACAGACTATCTTGAAAGAAATGAACCCACAAATTTCTATCAGCGATGTGGGGCTGGATCTTTCTAACATAAGAATGGAGATGGAGTTTTGGGCAGGACACCCCATCATACTTAGCAAAAACTGGAGCTTTGAACTTCTGCGGGATGACCACTCCCGACACCAATCCCAATTCTTCGAAATCCAGCCCAGATATCCTCTGAACTTCCATGGAACTCAAACGATCTTCCAACTACTTGTATTCATCCTCAACAAGAGGATATTGCTCATTATTGTAGTCGGTATCGTTGTCAGAAAATGCAGGACTGGGGTCCTTCTCTTCTTCTTGATTCTCCCCCTCCTTAGATGAAGAGGTCAGATCGACTTGTCGCTTCAACCGCTCTCCAAACCTTCTGCCTATATTCAGAATACCGACAACCTTCTTCTTTTTCTTTTTCTCTTTCAGGATGAGGGCTTTCAGATCCTCCTTCCCTTTTGCCAGACTTATGAACATTTGTTGGAACTGGGTGTTTTGTGCCTGAAGGTCCTTGATGCTTTGTTTGGAAGATATTTCTGCTGAAATAAACAGCGAAGAAGATGAGAAACCTGTAATGGTACCTGTACATGCAATGTTATGAATGGGATGCGCATGCAATGATTTCAAAGACTATTGGAAATTTAAATTTGCAAACAAAAGAAAACAAATATTTTATTAGCTGAATTCAAAGTTCGAATGCCTTTTAGGCGTTACAATTAAAAACAAATCTAAAATTATAAAAGACATCAAAATTCCAATGGATGCTTCCTCTTTGTGCCGAGATAATCGTTGAGTCCTCTTTCTTCCTGGAGCTGCTTTGTGAGCTCTAAAACCTTCCTCTCCTGAGCATGGAACTGATACCTGTAAGTATCCCGCTCCTTCATCAACTGAATCCAAGACCTCTATAATTCCCCAAGATCAGTGGGCATATAAGGATAGACAATCGTGTAAGGAATACCCCCTTCAGTAGTGGGTTCCATAATTACTGGTAAAACGGACACATAGGGCATCATAAGCTTCTGGGCGCGAGCTCGTACCCATTGGAGGTAAGATTCCATAGGAATGGAAACTTTTGGCCCCAAAGCCTTGGATCTAGATCTGTTTACCATGCCTCAAGCTCGTATGAACCTCCGGAGATACTCTTGAACATCATCCTCATAGTTGAATACAATGTCCTCGATAAGTAACTCATGGGGACCATATCTTCGTGCGTAACCAAATTGTCCCAGAGCTAAACAAGGATTGTAAGTTATACCCCCTCTAATACCAAGTAATGGGACATTAGGGTACTCCCCGCAACGGTCAATAATAACAGTGTTTTCCATAGCTCGGGAACACCAGAGAATATCCATGTGAGCGAGTGACATTATCCTTTGCGACCAACCCAAACCTTCTTCATTCTTCAGTACGGACTTAGGGAGGTGAGAAATAAACCACCTCGACAGTAATGGCATGCAACACATCAGAACCCCTCTTATCTTCATGGTACGAGTATGGAGAGTGTGCAAAATATCTCTGAGCAAGGTAGGCACATGGTTTCGGGAGAGAAAGATCTTGATAGCATTCACATCTATGAATGAATCTGAATTAGTGAATAGGACTAACCCATAGATTAGAAGAGCCAAAACCTCCTCAAAAGCCTGAAAATCCATATCATCCCAAAACAGCTGGGCCTTGTCTATCAGAAACTTGGCTAGAAAACCCTTGACTCCGCTTCTTGTTTCCCAATTGGATACCACATCGGCCCGTTTCAGATGCAAAGCTGAGGAAATGACTTCTGGCTTAGGAACTTCTTCTAGACCTGTGAAGGGAAAATTTTCAAGAATGGGTATATCCAACAGTTGAGAGAATTCTTCCGAGGTAGGCACCAACTGATAGTCTGGAAAGGTGAAGCAGCGGTGCTTGGGATCAAAGAACTGAAAGAGTACACTCATCATCTTTTCATCAAAATTTCAAGTAACCAGGTTGAGAAGTTGACCATGTCTCTTAGTGAACGCTGAAGTTTCAGAAACCCTTGATACTAGCTCTTTGAGTAGGGGAGGTATCTTCACAAAGCTGATTCGAATAATGTTTCTACGAACGGAAGCCATGATCTGCAAAACAGAACAAAGATAAATTCCCTTGGTCTTTGAAATGGTTAGTGCAATAATAATGGATGTTCTGTTATGATGCATGATGTCATGATAAACCACAAGTATAACAAACACGGACAAATTGCACCAAGTTCTTAGGTTTAAGGCTTGCATGAGGTTAAAGTTCATACCCTCTTGAAGTTTAGTTAGTTTCAAACCTGAGCAAGTACTTAAGATTCTACCTACTCGAAAAAAGAATTGTTCATTCTCGTTACCTTTAGACAGCACTATCCTACTATAGAGGAGTAGGTAGCCCTGTCGTTGGAGTCTTTTAAGGGACGTTCGAAAGGGACGAGTACAGTCACCTAAGCAATGGGTTGGAAACTTTAGTAGTAACCCTAGAGTTCTAAAGATCTTTCCGAGGCAACATTTCCGAGGCAACATTCGAATGGGACATTTGATGTTTTAGACAAGAGGGCAACCATTAAAATCTCATATGCTTAAGGATTGTTTACCGAAGGCAACCGAAGTGAGGCAAATCCTAGGAGTGAATATGTGCATGTGAATTTTTCAATTAATTAGTCTTTGCACATTTAGGTGATCTATCATTTTAATTTTCAGATATTCTTGTCACACAATCCTATTAGCATACATCTAGACAGTTAAATATTTGCAGAAATTTAAAAGTGAGAAAATATAAAACCTAACTATTACATGGCTTTCGCAGATACAAAATTATTTAACTTCAAATAAAATGCAGCAATTAAAACCCTAATTAAAATCTATTACAACCTCGAAACAGTTACATAAATAATAATCGGAACAGTAATTAAAACGCGCGACGAATTAAATGCGAAGAATGGTTAAAAAACCCTAAAAATCTAATTGATGAAAATATTTAGGTTATTTTTTAGAAAGAAAATTAATTAGGTTATGTAAAATTAAAACCCTAATTCTAATTACTTTTAATTTGTGCAAAAAGAATTAAATTGCCCTAAATTAATTAAACTAAATTAATTAAGAAATAAAATATTTTTTATTAAAAAAATACTTTTGTGATTTTTTTTTTGATTTTTGATTAAATAAAAAATAAATTTTGATGTTATTTTTGTGAAAAAAGAAAATAATCAAGAGAATAATTTAAGAAATTAAAAATTGAAAAGAGGAGAAGTGGGCCTGTATAATGCTGAATGGGGGGTGTCATGTTGAAATTCTTAGGCCCAATAGTGCTGAAGCCCAGTCAGCGCTGGATTCTGTGTGACATTGACTTGGACGTGCACCATGGTCCTTCAATGGTAGGCATTGGATCTAGAGAGGATGTGATCCATTGGTGATGACCTGAGGTGTATGGAAGGTGTTTGCAAGGTTGATACACATGATCTGTAAAGGAAAAATAACACAGCGGAAATTGCTGGGACCTGGGATCGAACCCAGGTCGTTATACTCTCCACCAACGCGTTCTTCCACTGGGCCAACTTGCTTAGTTGTTATTATACTGAAAACAAAATATAATATGGAAAAAACAAATGGTTAGTGGATAAAAACGCGCGAAATTTCAAATGGCCTAATGTTTGGCTTCCACATAATCTCCTTCTTCCTTCCTCCGTCGTATTAGACATCAGATCTATACCTACAGACCATGTATGTAACTAAAACCCTGCACGTTTTCAAAATTAAGTACAAGCAATAATAATTAATACCAAGGGCATGGATCAATTGCTCATGACCTCCTAAATACAAATCCACCCTTTATATGATCCAATTTGGCTTGTATATGAAGTTCCTAATTTGGAACCTCAAACCCTAACAATGGTGTATCATGCATCATGCTCTTAAACGTTAATTCACCTATGCAGAAAGCTTCTACACATCCATACAAACACATATATGCAGTAAAAAAAGTTAACAATGCAAGAACGCATGAATACGATTTTTAAATAAAAAAAGACAAACCGTGTGAGGTCTGGGGACTGATTCTGGGCATGAGAGGGCTTGCTATTGATTGAGACACGTTCCTGAGACGTCCAAAAATCGATTGGAAATGCTAGAATGGCTTGAATTGGCCTATAGCTTGAAATCCGATCCACACTATTCTTTGAAATTTTGGAACTTTGTTTGACACTTTGAGGCAAGCTGCGCGTCTGTAAACTTGTGTTCTAGGTCTTTAGGATCCTGGCATAAGTATTGAATCAATCTAGGGTAATAGAATTAGAAAGAATCCAAAGAATAATGGTATGGTTTTAAGAGAAAATCAAATCTTGAACAATTGCCCAAATATGGATATTTTCTGTCTATTCTTGGCTTGCACGATTTGCTTCTTATTTGACAACACATAAGATCTTCCTTTAATGCAAAAATCATCCCTAAAACACATTATATGATTTATTTGGATTTATTTGATTTTATTTGAATTTTAAATGAATCAAAATCAAAATAAATGAAATAAATAATTAAATAAGGCATGGAGGTTCCCATAGGTCGTAGACCATGCTAGGAATGAGATTCAATCTTGAAAAGATGGGCCCATGTGGAAAAAATGCAATTTTGAGCATATTTGACTTTTGGCAATTTTGCAAAAAAGGTCAACTTTGACAAGGCATATCTCCTCTAATTTTAACCCTAGAGAGGTGTTCTTGGACTTTTTAGAAATCTTAGGATGTCTCCTAAGCAACCCTTTTAGTCTCATTTCAATTGGGTCTTCCATGTTCATGTAATAAGCTTTGACCCAAAAGGTGTTTTTGTTGACTTTTCAAAAGGACCTATAATGTAGAAATTCATATCTTTTGATGAGTGCATATTTTGAACTTGTGGGATGAATATGAATTATAGGGAATTGCATCCTCTTCAAAATTAGCCTTGGATGGAAAATTTCTGATAAAGTATGGGGAAGTTATGCTTGATCAAAGTTTGGTTGACTTTTCTTGAGAAACCCTAATTTAGCAACTTTTGGGTTTTGATGAATTTAGGGCATTCCTTGAAGAATAATGATAAACCATTAATAAAATGATGGATATCACTTCAAAATGTTTATTTTTACCCAAAATATTGAATTTTGACGGTATGTGGGCCACAGTTGATTTTTGACCTAATATAGTCGATTCTCAAGCATTTGAGCAGTTGACTGAGCAAACTTCTTGTGCACTGCTTGAAATTTGACATGGAGGGTCTTGAGAACATATTAGGACCATGGAGAGCATATGAGGTCTTTGGAGTCCACCTATATTGATGAAAATGGAAACCCTAATTTGAGACACACTACCTTAGGAGAGAGTTTGTCTGGTCAACTCTTGGGCCAACTTCAGCAAATTGAGGATCTCTAGGAGTATGTATTGAGTAAAATGATAGGGGAAATTTTGGAGTACAACATTCTCTAATTTATTTTATTCTTTGGCATGATGAAATGGTGAGTTAATATAACTTGGGTGACTTTTGAAACACGGCATACCCTTAAATTCTCATGAATTAAGATATGAGTTCCACATTCCCAGCAAATCAAATTCTCAATTTTTCTAGTTTTGCAACTTTAATATTGACATGATACTTGTATGAAACATTATAAAGGCCTTTGTAATTCGAATTCTCGATTATCTACTTGACTAGACTTTAATTCATATTATACTTTGAATTTGTTACTTGTAAATTATATTCCTACAAAACCATATGCATGAATTCGATTGAATCAATCTTGAGAGAAACATTTCACAATAATGAATCCATTCTCTACTCCACTCTTCAATTTCAAGTCAACTTGAAAAAAATGAAGAAGTTGAAGAGATAACAAGGCCTTGTCCATAAATAAGTCCTTAAACTCCTACCATGATATATATTCGCTCTTTAATCAACAAAATATCATGCTGAAAGCCCAGAGCCACACTTAATCATTTGACAAGTCTCAATGATTGATGAACTTATAATAAATAAAAGATGGTGATCCTTGCAGCCTTAAGGAGAAAAACCTAGCAGATGAACTTATGTTGAAGATCTAATACCAAGCTCTGAATAAGATAGGAGAAACCCTAAATGATCTTGCTCTGAGTGTACATTAAGGAAGAAGGCTTGAGATAGTGAGAGGAACAAAACCCCGACTTCAGAACATTCTTAATGAAGACATGATGAAATCTTGAGCACATAGTAAACCCTAAAGAACTCTTCCCGAAGAAATTCTGATGAAGACAACTTTATATCTTGAGGAATCCTGCTAGCGAAGACCTCTGTGTTGCTTGAGATATAAAACCCTAATATTGTACCAAGAATGATAAGAGAACTAGCTGGGTCAACATGAAGAATATAACAACCTTAGTCCACATAGAGAAACCCTAACTCCAAAAGCTCTTTGATTCCCGTAACCATGGGACCAATGTTATGTGAGATATGTACAGAGCATGATGAGGGATCTTAGGGGAAAAAATTGGGGTATAACACTATGCACAAAAATGGAGAGATTTGGCCGGAAGAGTCCAACCTCCTCTATCTGAAAGAGAGTTGGTAGACATGTTTTTGGGCACTTTGTTTGGTCCCTTTTTCAATCACTTAATTGGGAGTTCATCGGCAGGTTTTACTGAATTGATATTGACGGGAGAAAGGGTAGAAGTCGGGATAAAGAATGGAAAGATTCAAAAAGACGCATCCTCTGCTTCTGTAAGGAAGCCATTCATCAGAAAGAAAGAAGTGGTCGATGTGTATCCTCAGAGAACTCAAGAGAGGGCCGAACACCATCCAATGGTTGGGGCTGTTATGATTCCTAAACCTGCGCCTGATCAGCAAAGAAACAACCAACCAAGAATAGAAAGACTAGTCAGACAGTTCACCAGAATTAGTATGACCCTATCTCAAGTATTTCCGCATTTGTTAAGATCCAACCTAGTGACTTTGAAAGAAGTTCCAGAGAACCCTAACACAACCTCTCCTCACTATCATCATAATGCTCGTTGTGCATACCACTCTGAGAGTCCCGACCATGACACTAACAACTGTTGGGCTCTAAAGAACAAAGTACAAGACCTCCTTGAAGCCAAAGAGATTGAATTTGATGCGCCAGAAAAGCCCAATGTCATTTCTACCCCTATGCCCAGGCACGGCCATAATGCCAACGCCATTGAAGAGGATATGTTTGTTACTTCAGTTGACGAACTTATGACCCCACTCCTGACTATCAAAAAGAACTTAAT
This sequence comes from Vicia faba, assembly GCA_948472305.1. Taxonomy (NCBI): domain Eukaryota; kingdom Viridiplantae; phylum Streptophyta; class Magnoliopsida; order Fabales; family Fabaceae; genus Vicia; species Vicia faba. The sequence continues at coordinate 397,799,896 of OX451736.1, forward strand.
GAATTCCAGTGTTTTCCCAGGCTGTGATGAATGCTGTCATTTCCGTTTGTCCTCACCAACTAGCTGTCCTTTGTTGTAAGCAGACGTTCAATGCCTAATAGATAACAAGGAGATTTTGTTCGAAAAGACTTTTGTTCCACCTGTTTCTTATAATGATGTTTCCATCGTGACCATTTACGACAATTCTTCCAGGGTCTCCACCAAAAGACCCGTTAGAATTACATCAGTTTCAAAAGTAGCTCCATTAATAATTACAATGCCTGGAATGATCCCGTACTTGTCAGACAAAACCGTACCGTGGAATTATGGAGGGGATGTCTACTACCATGGTATCAAGCAAGATTGGCCAGTTGCTGAAGATTCAAATTCTGAGAAGATTGACTCCGATATCAGTAATATTGCAGGGACTAGCAAGGTTACCCGAAGCGGAAGGATATTCTCTCTAGAAATTGCTCCCTCAAAAGCAGTTTCTATACCCGTAATCATTCCTGTTGTTGTTGCTCCTCCGAAGGCTATTCCCAATCATACAATCATCTCTGCTAGTACTCCAACTGACAAAGATGATACAACCCCTATTATTACTCCTACTGACATTTCTGCTGTCGAGTCAACTGAGACTCGAGGTAAAAGTATTTTGATTGAGCCTGTCCGGACGAAGGCACAATCATTGGCTATCCCTGAGACCTCCCGGAAAGAGATGGAGGAAATTCTAAAGATCATAAAAAGAAGCGGCTACAATGTAGTCGAGCAACTGGGGAAAACTCCATCTAAAATTCCCATCCTGGCTTTCCTACTATGTTTTGAGGCGCATGCAAAGGCCTTGGTAAAATTCTTGAAAACTGTTCATGTACCCCAAGAGACATCTGTCGATCAGTTCCAAGACTGCGTAGCCAGCTTGACTGCAGATAATGGCCTAGGTTTTTATGATGCTGATTTAACGCCAAGAGGAAGAAAGCATAATGAGGCATTTCATGTCTCAGTGGAATGCATGGGTACGACCTTGGCTCATATGTTGGTTGACACCAGTTCGTCTCTAAATGTATTGCCTAAAAAGGCTCTTGATAGGCTTGACTACGAGGGATTAACATTGAAGCCAAGCAACATAGTAGTAAGGGCCTTTGACGGCTCAAAAAGGATGGTGCATGGGGAAGTGGATATCCCCATAAAGTTTGGAACCCAAACATTTGACTCAACTTTTTACGTAATGGATATCCGCCCTTCGTATTCCTGCTTGCTAGGCAGAACGTGGATCCACAATGCTGGCGCTGTTACTTCTACATTGCACCAAATGCTGAAGTATCCAATTCAAGGGAAGATTATCACCGTTCATGGAGAAGAAAAGTATATGATCAGCCATCTCAATTCCTTCAGATATATGGAATTAAATGGTGAATTTATTGAAATTCCATTCTAGCACATTGAAGAAGTCCCGTAAGATGTGGCAGTAACCAAGGTTGTGTCTCAAGTTCCTAAGATCACAAGGCCTCCACTTAGGATGTCATCTTTAAAGGATGCCAAGGCGGTGATAGAAGAAGGTGGATGCACTATTTGGGGTCAACTCCCAGATATCCCATACAAGTCTGACAAGTTTGGCCTAGCTTTCACTTCAGGTGCCCAGAAGGTTGTACACCGTGCTCGTGCCGGAGGACCGCCCTTGAAGATCAGCAACCGCGAAGTCAATGCGGTGGAAGATGATGAAGACAGCTACAACCTGGAGGATTAGATTTTCCCAACTATCAGTGGAGGGCTCAACAACTAGGAGGCTAGAGACTTTGTCCCGGTCACTTTTATCCCACAGTAATTTGTCTTTACATTTTGTTGGATCTGTAATATTAAAATAATTCAAACTCTTAAAATCTTGTGTCTTACCCGAGGCACAATGGTCCATTTGTAAGGGTTATTATCTCATTTCCATATGACATCAATAAATCATGGACGTTTTTGCATACAAACTTTGTGCTCATTGTTTTTCTTTTTTCATTTTCATTTCTTTCAAAGATAGCTATACCTTTACACATACTCACACTCACAATGCATGTCTACATCCATTCGGGATCCCATGGATAACGGTTCTACTATGGCCATTTGTGACTCTGAAAATCTAATCTACCAAGCCGAAGACGAAGGTGAGGAAGATTGTGAAGTACCAGGGGAACTTTCCAAATTATTACAACAAGAAGAGAGAACCATTCAGCCCCACGAGGAACCGGTGGACACCATCAATCTAGGTACCGAAGAAGACAAAATAGAGGTCAAGGTGGGTGCCAATCTGGAACCCAGTGTCAAGGAGCGGCTGATTCAGTTGTTACACGAGTATGTTGTGGTATTTTCCTTGTCGTATGAAGACATGCCTGGACTTGATGCAGATATTGTGGTACATCGTCTACCTACAAAAGAGGATTACCCACCAGTAAAGCAAAAATTTTGTCGTATGCGACCTGACATGTCGGAGAAGATTAAAGCAGAAGTCATGAAACAATTCAATGCTAGATTCTTAGCCGTCACCTCCTATCCGCAATGGGTTTCCAATGTTGTTCCCGTGCCCAAAAAGGACGGAAAGGTACGAATGTGCATGGACTACAAAGATTTGAATAGGGCAAGCCCTAAGGATGATTTCCAACTTCCCCACATTTACATCCTAGTTGACAATACTGCACAACACAAAGTGTTTTCCTTCATGGACGGTTTCTCAGGTTACAACCAAATCAAAATGGCGCCTGAGGAGATGGAGAAGACAACCTTTGTCACACAATGGGGTACATTCTGCTACAAGGTGATGCCATTCGAACTGAAGAATATTGGGGAAACCTATCAGCGTGCCATGGTAGCTCTATTTCACGACATGATACATCACGAAATAGAGGTCTATATGGACGACATGATAACTAGATCTCAAACAGAAGAAGAGCATCTTGATCATTTACAGAAACTGTTTAAGAGATTAAAGAAGTACAAAATTAGGTTGAACCCAAATAAGTGAATATTTGGAGTAAGGTCTAGTAAACTCCTAGGCTTTGTCGTCATCAATAAAGGTATTGAAGTAGATCCTTCCAAGGTGAAAGCTATACAAGAGATTCCTACTCCTCGTACTGAGAAGGAAGTCAGAGGATTCTTGGGACGCTTGAACTACATTGCCAGATTCATTTCTCACCTGACAGCTACCTGTGAACCAATCTTCAAACTACAGAAGAAAGACCAGGCAGTCAAATGGAATGATAAGTGCCAAATTGATTTTGACAAAATCAAATAATACCTGCAAGATCCTCTTGTTTTGATGCCACCATTCGAGGGAAGACCATTGATCATGTATCTGACCGTTTTGGAAAATTCAATGGGGTGTGTGTTAGGGCAGCATGAAGAGTCTGGCCAAAAAGAGCACGCTATTTATTACTTGAGAAAAACGTTTACTGACTGTGAAACAAGATATCCACTGCTCGAGAAAACTTGTTGCGCTCTGGCATGGGCTGCTCGCCTGCTAAGACAGTATATGCTGACCCATACTACCTTATTGATATCTAAAATGGATCCAATAAAATACATCTTTGAGAAACCTGCTCTCTCTGGGAGAATAGCAAGATGGCAGATGATCCTGACGGAATATGACATACAATATACTACCCAGAAGGCAATAAATGACAATGTACTAGCTGATCACCTTGCTCACCAAGCTGTGAAAGACTACCAGTCCATGAAGTTCAAATTCCCGGGTGAAGACATCATGATGGTAAACAACTGTGAAGAATTCAGGCCATATGATGGACCTGAACAAGGATCCCGATGGACCATGGTTTTTGATGGGGCATCTAACGCGCTCGACAATGGTATTGGTGTTGTACTCATATCTCCTGAAGGATGTCATACTCCCTTTACGGCAAGACTCTTCTTCAATTGTACAAATAACATGGCAGAATACGAAGCGTGCATATTTGGTCTCAAAGTTGCCATAGACTTGGGGATCAAATATTTGAATGTATTCAGAGATTCAGCTTTGGTTATCAGCCAGATCAAAGGGGAATGGGACACCAAACACCCTAACCTTATCCCTACAAAGAACATGTTTTGACATTGCTCCCACATTTTGAAAAGATTACCTTCGAGCATTTCCCGCGAGAAGAAAATCAGCTAGCAGACGCACTAGCCACAATGTCATCATGTTTAAACTTAAATGGGATAACGAGGCTCCCTAGATCACCATTGAACAAATGGATGAAGTAGCACACTGTCACGAGATTAATACTAAAGAAGTAGTGGACCAACCTTGGTTTCACGAAGTCAAGAGATATCTCGAAACTCAAGAATATCCAGAAGGAGCTTCAGTCAATGATAAGAAGTTCTTAAGGAGACTCTCTTCTAAATTCTTCCTTAGTAATGGCATCCTTTACAAACGCAACCATGACTCTGTGTTACTTCGGTGCGTAAACAAGTCTGAAGCTGAAAGGATCATGGCTAAGTTACATGAAGGAACTTTTGGCACCCATTCCAATGGGCATACGATGGCAAAGAAAATCCTACGGGCAGGCTATTACTGGTCTACCATGGAAGCAAATTGTTATCAACACTCTCGAACCTGCCACAAGTGTCAGATCTACGTTGATAAGGTGCACATACCCCCGGTTCTTCTGAATGTATTGACAGCTCCTTGGCCCTTCGTGATGTGGGGGATTGATATGATTGGGGAAATCAAGCCAACAACATCCAATGGACACCGCTTCATCTTAGTGGCCATTGACTATTTTACCAAGTGGGTGGAGGCAGCTTCTTTCGCTTCCGTTACCAAGAATGTTGTCGCCCGATTCATCAAGCAGAATCTCATCTGTCATTACGGTATCCCGGAGAGGATCATTACAGACAATGGTAAAAACTTGAACAATACTATGATCATCGCTTTGTGCGAGCAATTCAAGATCCAGCATCATAATTCTTCACCTTACCGGCCATAGATGAATGGTGTTGTCGAAGCCGCGAATAAGAAAATTAAAAAGATCATACAAAAAATGGCAGTCACATACAAAGACTGGCATGAGATGCTACCGTTATCTCTCCATGGATATCGTACCACAACTCGCACATCAACCAGGGAAACACGCTATTCTCTGGTATATGGCATTGAGGCTGTCTTGCCTATTGAGGTACAAATCCCCTCTCTAAGAATTATGAAGGATGCAGGGTTGAATGAATACGATTGGATCCATAATCGACTTGATCAACTAAACCTGATCGATGAGAAAAGGCTTACCGCTGTCTGCCATGGTCAAATGTACCAAAAACGGATGATCAAGGCTTTCAACAAAAAGGTCAGACGATAAGTGTGTCAAGTCGGGGATTTAGTGATCAAACATATCATATTTCCGCAAGGTAATCCCATGGGCAAATGGACTCCTACATACGAAGTACCATTTGTAATCAAAAACATATTCTCTGGTGGCACAATGATCTTGACCACCACGGATGGTAACGACCTACCACACCGTGCGAACGCAAACATAGTCAAAAGATACTACGCATAAGAGACCCGCTAGGTTGACACACCTAGGAAATACAAGGGCATCTCGACGAACCAAAAAGGTTCGGGCAAAAATTAGGGATAAAACAAAAAAATATGTACACCCGGCAAGTTGAAAACCCGAAAGGGCGACTTGGGCAAAAAAGGGTTTCCCGATGGACTGAAAACCCGAAAGGGCGGTCCAGGAAAAAGTTAGGGAATTAAAGCGTATGACTATGTCCCGTTGGATCACCTTACAGACAATCTTTGGCTTCAACTGGTAAACTCAGAGGTTCTGATCAATTCAATCATCTTCAGACAAGGCAACAAATAGACAAGATGCTCAGAGATATGAAGGCTATAGCAGAATGGGAACCCCATGGGATTATTGCACGTGGCTATCTTTTCTTTGTATCAAAATTTTCCTTTTTTACGACAATATTCTCTTACTAGAATATTTGTATCATTGCACAAAAATACTTACTCAAAGTCAATACAAAGATATCCCTTTGAAAGTGCAAAACTATCTGTTTTTTCTTTACCCTTGTGTTTTGTTTACAAAAACGTCCAATGATTCATTTTTGATCCTATGCATTTGAATATAATTACTATTTTTAAATAAGAAAAATAGAAAGACAATCACCGATGGCTTTAAGAGGTAGGGAAATCTCTGTATGCTAATTCCATAATCCCCCGTAGTGTGCAGTTCAATCCCCAGCGGAACAGAGCTTCCAGTTATCAATCCCCAGTAGAACTCGTCAAATTTCTCTGAATTCCCCAGACATGATTTTACAAGAAGCACACGGCATTTCCCTGACAACAGAGCTTATTTATCTAAGTGGAAATTCATCAACACTTAAACTCTACAACATGAAGATTTACACTTCATATCCTCAGCAGCAGTCAGGGATTTATTTTCTCTAATCCAATAGCAATGCAGCAAACTAGCTCACATACGCATACATCGCATCCATATATCATAAAAATTGATAACGCGAATGCATTATATTATGCATCTCATACAACATAACATTGCATATTAGCTAACATTTTATCTTTTTCAGGATAAGATTAATCAACAGCTACCATTAACAATGTTCTCAACTTCCAAATACAATTCAGATACACTCCAGACACGAATGCCATTCTGATACTCATTCATATTCAACTTCCAAATACATTTCAGATACGCTTCAGACACTGATGCCATTCTGATACTTATTCAGATTCAACTTCTCAGATACAGTTCAGATATGCTCCAGACACAGATGCCATTCTGATACTCATTCAGTTCTTAACTTCCAGATACAGTTCAGATACGCTCAAGACATGGATGCCATTCTGATACTCATTCAGTTCTCAACTTCTAGATACAATACAGATATGCTCCAAACACGGACGCCATTCTAATACTCATTCAATTCTCAACTTCCAAATACAGTACAGATATGCTCCAGACACGTATGCCATTCTAATACTCATTCAAAATCAGCCTTCAGATGCGGTACATATACGCTCCAGATACGGATGCCACTCTGATGCTCATTCAGTTTCAGCTTACAAATATGATTCAGCAATCACTTTGGATGGCATCTACAAGCCCATATCCAACTAATTTCAATAACTTCTCCAAGTGGCATCTTTAAGCCCATTCCCTCTACCATCATATCACCGAGTGCAAATTCCTGGGCACTCTAGTATCCAATCATCGTCCACCTTCGAGTCACGAATGGCAAAACTAGCCAATATAACTCTTCAGGTTTAAGAAGATTGAATAGGGGAAGCTGTTGTACCCAAAAATTTTCCCTCTCACTTATCAATATTTTTGCTCACAAGATCTCCTTGGGCTCAAGACTGCACTAAGGTTTGATCAGCTCAAGACACCTCCTTATGCACTGATGACCCAAAACTAGGGTTTGAGTTTCCACAAGTACATTTGAACTTCCAATTCCCAATATTACTTTCATGGATCATTATGGACCCCCAAGATCACTCATGTCATGTTTCAAGCCTTGGATCACATTTTTGCTCAATCAATTGAGCAGTTGACCTAAAAATTAGTTGTATTGGGGGAAAAGTCAACTATGGCCAATTTACAGTCAAAATTCTTAATTTTTGATCCATACCAACATTTTAAACTTATATGTATCATTTGATCAAGTTTGGACCACAACTCCTCAAGAAATTTGATCAAATCCCCAAAAGGGCAAAATGGTCAAAATTAGGGTTTTGACTGAGAAGGGGCAATTTCTGATTTTTGACCTAGAAAATGATCAATTGGTTTAAGGCATGATCTCAAGAGTCCAATTGCTTCATTTTGACCTAATGGCATGGTTCAAAACATTGCAAGTCCATTGGATTGGCAGATGAATTTTTCAATCAACTAATCAAAAGTCAACTGTATACTAAAAAGTCAAACTTTGACTTTTTGGTCAAATTCAAGTGTCAAAGATCATAATTCATCAAAACATGTCAAAATATGAAACTTATTCATCAAGTAAAAAAAAAGTCAAGATTTCATTTTGAAAAGTCAAAATTTCTAAACTTAGAAATTTTTCTAAGTGTTGGAAATTTCATCTTTTTTTCATAAATTTAAACAAAATTTTAACCATAATGCAAGATGATTCAAGAGAAACTTCCAACATGAAAGTTGTATATCTCCATGAAATCTACAACTTTTATTTACACAACTCCTTCCAAAAATGCTTGGATCTCAAGTTATAATTTTATGAACATTTGGTCATGAAACTAAACACTAAGTGAAATTTTGCCCTAATTTGGTCAGGATTTTGACCTAACTTCATGGAACTTTTTCATATAGTTCCAAGGGTAATATTCAAAATAAATTCAAAGATGGGTTGTAGAGCACACTGCAAGCTTTCCAAAATGTCCAATAACTCCTTGAGATCATTCTTGAGTAGGGAGAATCGAAGAGATGAAGTTAGGGTTTTGTCACTTGAATTACAAGTCATTTTTGATGAACACATGAACCAAATCCATGCTAGGATGCACAATCCTTTCTTTTCAGGCCTCAAACTTATTTTTCACTCAATAATTAAATGGTTACACGGCTGTTAGGGCTTTGATCCAAGCAATTGAGCTATTATCCAAGTGGCATTTCCATTAATGGCACAAAGTGAACATTGTCATTCTTGTAAAGCAAGCTTTTTGCATAAAGTTTATTCTTGAGCCTCTAACTTGTTCCCTCTGATCACACTCCATCCATAAAGTCAGAAGCAAGTTTGTTTAAAGCATAACCACTCTATCTTAGCAAGTACACAAAACTTTGAAACTTGAATTTCTCAAAAATCACAGGTTATGCATAAACTTGTGATTTTGAATTCCAATCAACAAGATGTCTCCAAACTTGTTGCTTATAAATAGATTCACTATTTTTGAGCTAGAGGACGAGCTTAAGCACCCTGAAATACACAAAAACTCTCTCAAATCATAAATTGCCCAAAAAATCCATTGTTGCACAATTTCTGACCTTGAACTTCAAACTCACATTTCCCTCGTGCGTTTCTTGGCCTTTTAGTTTCTAAAGATTCATTACATCAAGTGTAACCTATCCTTGTCCCTGTTTCATTACTGTAACATCATTTACCATATCCTCCATAACCAAAAACAGAGCATTGCACATTGACTTCTCTATGTCATTTCAGCCACTCTTAACTCAAGCAAACCATTGCATTAGCTTCCTAGGACCTCAAGGAAGCTAACTTGATCATTACCATCACTTGAAACAAGCTCAAACTCCAAACACGATTTCCAGTTTTGAGGTAATTTTTCTCAACTTGGAACTCTTCATACAGGCATCATCAATAGTTTATTTGTGAATAAAACATGTAGATATCATTGCCCTGAAGCTAACCATGTCCATAGTTTCAATTAATTTTACTCGAGCTTAGAGAATTTTGAAACTGAAATCTCTGAAATTTTTAGGGTTCAGATTAGGGCCATTAAAATTCATGCTTATCTTTGATCTATAGTTTTAATACTTTACATTTATGGAATCGTTAGAAAATTTGCTACAATTTTAATGTTTACAGTTTTTATTTTTGATGAGAAATGAGCAAGTTACAGTTGGTCTGGCTGGAGGTTGAGGATGAAGTCTTTAGGGCGCGTTTTGCCTTACATATTTATTATTTTACTTGTATTAACAGATGTATAGCCAGCCCAGTGGTAGAAGCGCGTGCCTGTAACCTATGAGACCTGGGTTCGAGCCCCAGTGGTACTCTTTTCATTTTTCATATTTTCACTTTCCTGATTTTTGTGTTTTTGGCAAGCGCTGGGCCCTTTGGGCCTAGCTTGTTTTTTGTTTTTGCTAGATGACCTCCCTGCTGACTAATGGAGCCCCTGGCCCAAGTTCATTTTTTTTTAATTATTTATTACATTATTATTTTTTTAAATATTTCTCCAAATATTAAAAATCATAAAAATACAAAAAAATCATAGATTTATATTTTCCCTTATTTTATTTTATTTTTATCACAAAAAATATTTTTATTTATCATACTTTTTTTATTTTATTAAATAATCTTGTAAACTTAATTAATATTATGTTTTATTTATTTATTTATTTTTCACACCATTTAAAATGCATTATTTTTTATATAAAAAAAAGACTAAAAATGTTTTATAATGCTATAATTATTTTTAAGATAAAAATACCAAAAATACTTTCCTTAAACTTATTTTCTCTTGATTAATTAATAGAACTAGGGTTTTACTTAAAATGTTTTCCTAATAAAATCCAAATTTAATTATTTATTTTCTTTATTTAATTAGGTTAATACAAAATCCTTTTTTCATGAAAATCAAACAAAGATACATTTTTCTTTACATTTTGCATTTTTTGTACATTCATTCATTTTATACTTTGTATTTATTTATTTCCTTGTACATTGATATCAATTCAATATGGTTGTAATAGACTAATTAAGTTTAAATTCTTGCAAACCCCATTCATGAACTTGTATACCCCCCCTCTCAGAAATGTTGTAATAGCGTAGTAACTTTAAATTTCGCAATTTATCGCTTTTATATAACATGCTAGTAATTAGAGTTTGTATGGAAAGACTAAAACCAATACTTAGAAAATCCTAATTCAAGACAAAAGCAAGATTAAAACAATAAACTTGCACACAAGAACCCCTAGGGTTATTCCACTTGGTTGCCTTATACAAAATGGACATATTACGCATGTAAGGTATCTTAGCCAAAACAAGCAAATACAAGATCATAGTCCCTCGATGACGCTATCTAAGTTGTCTTATAAATGATTTTAGTCCCTAAAAAAGAATGCTAAGAAACCTTGCAACATTGCTAATCATGGTTATATGATGACCCACGCTCGTCCCATTTACATCTAAAGATAGGGTTTCTTACCAAATCAATGGTAAGACAACAATGTCAAAGGAAAAGAAAATGAACAAGAAAGACATTTGAGTAGGTAGATTTCTCCTAATTACTTTCTCCATTTCAAAACAAACATCCTTGCTATTTTCAAAAACAAACACTTACACTTTCAAAACATCTTACAAAACTTGAAAACATTTTCAAAAGATCAACATCTTTGTATACATTCTTACGAACGAGAATAATTACAAAGATTGCCTAAAAAATGGCCTCTTTACAAAATACTCTCAAAAACCACACAAAGCACAATTTCAAACAAAATCAAGTGATCTAGCAAGTAACTAAGAGCCCATGGACAACCATGGATGAAAAGGGTGCTAATACCTTCCCTTTTCATAATCTACCCCCCGAACTCAAGAAATAACCTCAAAGGTCTTTTCTGTACTTTTTCACCTTTCCTTTTGGATAAAAGAAAAGTCGGTGGCGACTCTTGCTAACCGCAACATTTGCGATAAAACGCAAAACCTTCAATTCAGTTCTCCCACCGTATCATAGATATGCAATGCGATGTAGACGTAGTATGAGGATAGACGTAGGGGTATCCTATATAAGTTTAATGATAGACATGATGATATCCTACATTGACTCAGATATTGAGACAGGCAGAAACTCCTTAAGGACAAAGGTAATAATAGACATGGATTCGATGATATCCTACATTATCTCAGAAATTGAAACAGGTAGGAATCCCTTAAGGATTGTGGCCAATGAAAGACAACGAGAAATTCCTACATGCTAGGTATTATGACATATATTAAAGAACTAAATATAATAGTGAAAGAAAAGATAACCCTTGCGGGTTTACAGATTATAGTGGGATTTGTGAAAGGTATCCTTAGTTGGTAGGTTCCTAGTATTGACCTACATATAGTCTACCCTCCCCATAAGGTGGTTTCCTTAAGGGTATCGTAAATAACACTAGAGGGAAAGGCATAAGGGACTTGTTCTACCCCAAAATTTTCCCTCCCATATTTCTCAACACATGGCAAATGAGGTCCCCAAATTGCTCAAGGAGGTCCAAGGGTTGGCCAGACAAACTCTCTCCTAAGGCAGTCTACCTCAAATTAGGGTTTCATGTTTCATCAAGATTCTTGTGTAAAAAGGATCCAAAATGCTCACCATTGTCCTAACATGTTCTCAAGATCATCCATGTCAAGTTTCAAGCCTTGTAGAGAAAGTTTGCTCAGTCAATTGCTCAAAGGCCTGAAAATCGACTATGTTAGGGCAAAAGTCAACTGTGGCCCACATATAGTCAAACTTCAAGATTTTTGGTCAACATTCTCATTTTGAAGTATTATTCATCATTTTATAAAGGTTTGATCATTATTCATCAAGGATTGCTCACAATTCATCAAAAACCAAAGGTTGCTAAATTAGGGTTTTGTAGGAAAAGTCAACTCAACTATGACCAAGCATAACTTCCTCATACTTTATCAAAAATGACCCATCCAAATATCATTTTGAAGAGGATGTAATTCCCTACAATTCATCTTCAGCTCCCAAGTTCAAAATATGCACTCACAAGAAGATATGAATTGGGACATTATAGGTCATTTTGAAAAGTCAACAAAAACACCTTTTGGGTCAAAGCTTCATACATTAACATGGAGGACTCAATTGAGATGAGACAAAAAGTGTTGCTTATAGGACATCCTAAGCTTTCTAAAAAGTCAAAGAACACATCTCTAGAGTCAAAATTGAGAGAGTTATGCATTGGACAAGTTAACCCTTTTTGCAAAATTGCCAAAAGTCAAATATGTCCAAAATTGCATTTTTTGATAAATGGGCCCAAATTTTATGCTTGCACTGAGTTTGTAATGTGATCCACGACCCATGAGCCCTTCCACTTGTCATTATTTTATTTTTGTTATTTATTTTGATTTTATTTCATTTAAATCAAATAAAATCAATATAAAATAATGAAAATATCAAAAAACAATAAAGCCTTGAGATTTTGTGCATGATTAGATTCATTATACAGCTGGAGACAAGATCAAATCGTGCAAGGATTCATATGGACAGAAAAGATTGAATTTGCTTGATTTGGAAAGATTTGGTGCAAGGATTAATCATTGATCAATCTTCATAATTGGAAAAGATTTGATACAAACTTTAACCCTAATGCACTCTATTATACATAAGAAACAAAGGCAGGCCAAAGGAAGGGCTTGAGGCGTGCAAAGGCAGAGAAAGAAATCCAAAATTTCCAAGGAAAAAGTGTTGATCGAATCGTACTCCACAGGTCGTCTCAAAGGTTTCAACGGATCAATTCAGATTCTTGCATCATCCCTGAAGCCAACAAGATCATTTGCAAGGCCTGAGACGCTCAGAATCACCCTGTAACGTTCACACAGTTTGCCTATTTTCTTGAATTCGAATATATTGATTCTGGCATATTTAGCATGATTGGTTGGCATATTTATAATCTTTGAGATGTTTGCAAGCTAATGACTATATTCAATTGCATTTTTATTGACTGAACATAAAAATTCCATGGCTAGGGTTTGTTCTTTGTTTTTAGGGGTTTCTTATACAGGAAAAATTGGACATTGATAATGGTACCATGATGCTCGTGAGGTTGAAACGAGTTGGTTGGTACCATTGGTTTTCATTTATCATGCACGCACATGATTTTGGAATGAACAGGGGCTATACCTACGCTTGATGTCCGTAGGTAAAAGTCCTTTTACCTAAAACGACAGAATCAATGGAGAAGACGATGGCGTGGTAGTGTGTGAATGGCTCGTTCGAATTTCCGCGCGTTTTGGGAGACGTGGCACGTTGTTTTCATTATATTCCATTTATTTCATTATTATCACAATTGACATGTTAGCGCAGATGGTGAGGATGTTAACCTTTGATGCACACGTCCTGGGTTCGATGCCAGGCGTGTGCATTTTATTTTCTCAACAATTTTAGGTCAATCCAGTGCTTCCCATTCTCAAGCATATTCCGTGCACTCTCAACGTCAGTCATCTGATGTACTCCTGGCTAGATCCAATATGCCCATAATGAAGGACCATCATGCGCCCCAGTCAAACGTGCACGTGGGATTGGGCAAAGTCAACAAGGCCACGAGCTTGTTGGGCCAAGAAATTGCAAACAGCACCCCCTATTGCTAAACATAAGGCCCATTACTAATCCTCTCTATATTTCTTTTTATTTATTTCTTTGTATTCTTTTAATTTTATTTATTCATTTAATTTACAAGCTAATTAATTTTTCACCAAAAAAATGTAAAATCAAGAATTCACAAAAAAATTTGAATTAGATTTTAATTTTATCAAAAATTATTTTTGTTAATATAATTTAGTTTGATTTAATTTAGGGAAATTCTAACTCTTTTTAATTAAAACCAATTAGAAAAAATTAGGGTTAAACTCTTGATTTAATTATTATTTCTTTCTCAAAATAAAAAATACAAAAATAGGTTAATTTAATTATTTTTTCTTAATTAAAATTAATTAGTAATTAGTTTCTTTTTTATTTCAATTGAGCTTTATTTTCTCAAAATAACAAAATCGACAAAAATAATTTTTCCCTTTAAATTATAATTAGGTATAGTTGGGGTCAAAACCCTAATTCTCTTGTATTCGATTCATCGCGCGTGTTTATTATTTTTTGCAATAATGATGTAACTGTCCACGGTATGTAATAGTTTAATCTAGGATTTTCTTTTGTTTATCGTCTTTTGCGGGTTTTTTGGCTATGTAATTAATCCCTACCCCGAAGCCTTGTAATAGCATAGGTTTATTTTCTCGCATTTTAATTTTCGCAAATATTAACTGTTTAGGTGTATTTTGATAGGATTGTATGACAAGATTGCATGATAATTTAAAACGACTAGAAAACTCTAATGTGAAAAGATAATAACTGAAGTCAAATCACTCGCACATGTGCATTCCTAGGGTATACTCTCACTTCGGTTGCCTTCGGTAAACAATCATTAAGTATAGCGTGTCTTAGTGGTTACCCTCCTGTCTAACAAAGATCAAATGTCCTGTTCGGAATGTTGCTTCAGAAATGTCGCCTCAGAAATGTCGCCTTGAATATGATCTTAAGACTCTAGGGTTATTACTAAGACGTCCTAACATTGCTTTAGTGATCGTACGTCCCTTCCGAATTGACCCTTACAACTTCAACGACGGTGCTACCTATTTCTCAATAGTAGGATAGCACTGTCTAAAGAAAACGAGAATATAAACAATCTTTTTTCGAGTAGGTAGATGCTAGTAGGTATTTGCTCAAATCAAACTTTTTACACTTACACTTTTCAAAATAATTTTCAAAAACAACTTCGTCACACCTTTGAGGACTGATACAAAGGTTATCACGAATTCAAAAATTTTCAAAACAAAGCACGTACACAAGCAATTTTAAAGATGAGCAAGTACCTAAGAGCCCATGGAAAACCATTGATAGAAAGGGTGCTGACACCTTCCCTTTCTATAACCTACCCCCCGTACTCAGAAACATATCGAAAAAGGATCTTTTTCTGTACTTTTTTCCTTTCCGATTGGATGAAATAAAAGTCGGTGGCGACTCTTGCTTACCGCGACATTTTGCGAACAAAAAACGCAAAATGAAAATCAGTAAAAATAGTCGGTTCTGCCACCGTATCACAGAACTGACGACTCTGCTGGGGATAGTATAAGTGGGGTATACCTTAGGATCTAGTTCATCTTGATTGTTTCTCTTGATTGCTTTGAATGCTTTACTTTAAGGGTTTTGTTTGGGAGTTACTATAGATCCTAACCCGGATCTGGGGACACCTTTTAGGTAAGTAGCAATAAACTGTGAGGGAACTGTACAACGTAGACCGATACGGTTGAAGTAGTAGCTACATTGATGTGGAACATTGGTTGGTACCGGTATCCCTTGTGGAGAAACGAGGAGAATACGGGGCCGCTGCGTGGTGTCGTTAAGCATCAACTGACCTTAGAACCCTTAATCGACCAACTTGGCCATTAGAAAGTAGTGGCATAGCCAGCCTCGGTGTAAAGCTGAGAACTGGTTGATACTCGATGCTACACTCATTGAGACCATACTCTCGAGATAGTTCCGACCGCAAGAAAAGATTGCGCAAGCTGAAACCATGACCGATGGAGGATGGTCAGTGATATTGAGATCCTCTAGAACCTGGTTAATTTTGCTAGGACAGGTTGAAACCAACTAAACTTCAAGAGGGTACTACCTTTGACCTCATGTAAGC
Organism: Vicia faba; assembly: GCA_948472305.1. Taxonomy (NCBI): domain Eukaryota; kingdom Viridiplantae; phylum Streptophyta; class Magnoliopsida; order Fabales; family Fabaceae; genus Vicia; species Vicia faba. Next base: position 397,816,011 of record OX451736.1, read on the forward strand.
CTTAAACTTAAGGGCTTTGTGTGACTTGTTTGTCTTTGCCATGCATGTTATCTGTTATACCTGTTTTTTTTAATCATGACATCATGCATCATAACATGGCATTCATACTTCATTATACTAACCATTTCGAAGACCAAGGGAATTTATCTTTGTTCTGCTTTGCAGATTATGGTTTCCGTGCGCAGAAATACCATCTGAGTTAACTTTGTGCAAATACCTGCTCAACTTAAAGAGTTAGCCTCAAGAGTTTCTGAGACTTCTATGTTCATTAAGAGACATGGCCAGCTTCTTAGCCTAGTCACCTCAAGTCTTGATGAGCAGATGATGAGTGTACTTTTCCAGTTCTTCGATCCTGTGCATCATTGCTTCACCTTTCCAGATTACCAGCTGGTTCCCACCTTGGAAGAGTTCTCTCACTTATTGAGCATATCCATCCTTGAACAGGTACCCTTCATAGGCATGGAAGAAACTCCTAGACCAGAAGACATCGCCTCAGCTCTGCATTTGAAACAGGCTGATGTAGTATCCAATTGGGAAACACGAAGCGGGGCGAAGGTTTCTTAGCCAAATTTTTGATAGACCAGGCTCAGCTATTCTGGGATAGTTTGGATTTTCAGGCTTTCAAAGATATCTTGGCTCTCCTTATCTATGGTTTTGTTCTCTTCTCGAATCCGGATTCCTTTGTAGATGTAAACATTGTCAAGATTTTCCTTTCCCGCAATCCTATGCCTACCCTGCTGGGTGATATCTTGCATGCCCTTTATACTCGTACCGTGCAAAGAAGATGAACTCTCATGTGTTGCATGCCATTACTGTCGAGGTGGTTTATTTCACACCTCCCCAAGTTTGTGCTGAAGAACGAAGAAGGTCTGGGATGGTACTACAGAATAATGTCACTTGCCCATACAGACATTCTTTGGTGTTCCCAGACAATGGAAAACACTGATGTTATTGATCGTTGTGGGGGATACCCTAATGTCCCATTGCTTGGAATCAGAGGGGGTATAACCTACAATCCTTGTCTAGATTTGCGACAATTTGGTCGTGCTCGGAGGGATGGTCCCCATGAGCTACTTCTTAAGGATATTGCATTTTACTACAAGGAAGACGTTGCGGAGCATCACCGGAGGATTATACGAGCTTGGGGCATGATGAACAGATCTGACCCCCAAGAGCTGGGACCAAGGACTTCCCTTCCTATACAGCCTTACCTCCAATGGGTATGAGCCCGTGCCCAGAAGCTTGGGATTCCTTATGAAGCCGTATTGCCAATGATTGTGGAGCCCACAAATGAAGAGGGAATTCCTTACACAGTTCTTTATCCTTACATGGCCACTGATCCCGGGGAGTTGCAGAGGTCTTGGATTCAGCTGAAAGAGGAAAGGGATACTTATTGGGAAAAGTACCATGAGCAAGAAAGGAAGATTTTGAAGCTCACCAGGCAGCTCGAAGAAGAAAGAGCGATCAATGACTACATCGGCACAAAGAGGAAGCGTCCATGGGACTTTTGACTTGGCTTTTCTAGTTTTAGATTTGTTTTCTATTTTACTTCTTTGTAACGCCTTAAAGGCATTGTTAAACCTTTTACAAGTTAATCTAATAAAGTTTGTTTATTTTTTTGGTTTGCAAATTTAAATTTCCCGAAGTCTTTGAAATCATTATATGCGCATCCCATTATCATGCACACCATTATAGGTACCATTACAGGTTTCTCATCTTCTTCGCTATTTATTTCAGCAGAAACGTCTTCTGATCAAGCCATCAAATATCTTCAGGAACAGAATGCCCAATTCAAATAGATATTCTTAAGTATGTCTAAAGGGCAAGAGGATCTGAAGACCCTGATTCTGAAAGAGAGGAATAAAAAGAAGAAGGTCGGTATTCTGAACATGGGTAGAAGATTCGGAGAAAGGATAAGACAATCATCTAATCTGACCTCCTTATCCAAAGACGGCGAGAACCAAGAAAGGACAAAGGACCCTAGTCCAGCAGATTCTAATAACGATACTAATTATGATGATGAGCAATATCCTCCTGCCGAGGATAGGTACAAGAAGCTAGAAGACCGTCTGAGTGCTATGGAGATTCAGAAGATCCCTGGGTTGGATTTCGGAGAACTGGGACTGGTATCGGGAGTGGTGATCCCTCATAAGTTCAAAGCTCCGATTTTTGCCAAGTACGATGGAGTATCCTGTCTGAAACTCCATCTCCGCTCGTACGTCAGAAAAATCCAACCTCACACTGCTGATAGAAATTTGTGGGTACATTTCTTTCAAGATAGTCCGTCAGGGACTCAACTTGAATGGTTTTATCAGTTGGAAGGAGCCAGTGTCTGAAACTGGGAAGACCTTGTTGCTGCTTTTTACAGGCAATATCAGTATAACACCGACCTTGCTCCCACTCGTACTCAGCTCCAGGGTATGTCTATGGGTGCAAGTGAAGGTTTTAAGAACTATGCTCAAAAGTGGAGAGACTTGGCGGGAAGAGTCCAACCCCTTTTTTCTGATAGGGAGTTGGTTGACATGTTTCTAGGGATGCTATCTGGTCCATTTTTCAATCATCTGATCGGCAGTTTGTCATCTAGGTTTACTGAGTTAATTTTTACTGGAGAGAGAGTAGAAGCTTGCATTCGAAGTGGTAAAATACAGAAGGATGCTTCATCAAGTGCAGTAAAGAAGCCTTTCACCGGCAAGAAGGAAGCTAGTGCAGTCTATGGCCCAAGGGGCCAAAGCAGACCTGAACACCGTCAAACGGTAAATGTCGTAGTGATATCAAGACCAACAGTTGCTCCACAATGCAACAATCAACAAAGAGTGGAAAGACCGCAACGACAGCTTACCCGCATCAACATGACTTTGGCTGAAGTTTTGCCTCATCTATTAAAATCTAACTTGGCAACCTTGAAAGAGGCTCCCAAGAATCCCAACACTACTTCTCCCAGATACAATCCCAACGCGCGGTGCACCTACCATTCAGAGAGTCTTGGCCACGACACAAACGACTGCTGGGCTCTGAGGAATAAAGTGCAAGATTTGTCGGAAGCTAAAGAGATTGAGTTTGATGCTCCGGAAAAGCCCAACGTTATAACTGCTACTATGCCAAAGCATGGTCGCAGAGTCAATGTTGTGGACACCTATTTGTTTGTAACCTCTATGGAAGAAATTTCTACTCCTTTGATGACGATTAAGAAGAATTTGTTGTTGGCCGGTTTATTTCCGGGTTATGGTGAAGGTTGCCACAGGTGTTCAATTCTACCTTCCGGTTGTTGCTTATTGATGTCAGGTGTTCAGCGCTTGATGGATAATAAGGAAATTTTGTTTGAGAAGACTATGATTCCGTTTGAAGATGTTGCCATTATCACCATTTCTGCCAATCCTTCCAAGGTTTCCTCGAGAAAACCTGTTAGGGTTACACCCGTTCCAAGAATTGCTCCGTTAATAATCATCGCTCCGGGTCCCATCCCATATACCTCAGATAAGGCTATCCCATGGCATTACGGTGCCGATGTATATTACCATGGTGTTAAACAAGATTTAAGGGCTGAAGAAGTCGATTTGGACATCAGTTATATTGTTGGGACAAGCAAGGTCACCAGAAGTGGAAGACTCTTTTCTCTCGAGATTTCCCCTCCAACTGTCCACAAACCTGTTGTCATTCTATCTGCTAGTACATCAACTACTATCCCAGTTTCTACTCAAGTTGTCACCCCTGTCGCCGAGCCATATGGGACTCGGGGAAAAGAAATCATAGGCGAGCCTGCCCGGACGGAGGCGCCTAAGAAGATCATTGTAGAAACCTCTAAATAAGAAATAGAGGAAATTTTGAAGATTATTAAGAAGAGCGACTACAACGTATTCGAGAAGCTGGGGAAGACCCCGTCAAAAAGCTCCATGTTATCCTTTTTGTTGTGTTCTGAAGCCCATGCAAAGGCTCTAATTGCACTCCTCAAGATTGTGCATGTGCCGTAGGAAACTTCAGCCGATCAGTTCAAAGATTGTGTGGCTAGCATAACTACTGACAACGGGTTAGGATTTTCAGATGTGGATCTGACTGCTAAGGGGAGAAATCATAATGATGCTCTACACGTCTCTATCGAGTGTAGGGGCACCACTATGGCCCATGTACTGGTGGATACTGGGTCCTCATTGAATGTTCTGCCAAAGAAAGCATTAGACTGTCTGGACTGTGTAGGTTTGACTCTAAAGCCGAGCAATATTGTGGTCATGGCTTTCGACGGGTCAAAAAGAATGGTGCACGGGGAGGTGGACATCCCTGTTAAAGTTGGTTGTCAGACATTTGCATCCACCTTCTATGTGATGGATATCAAACCATCATATTCTTGTTTGCTGGGTCGCCCTTGGATTCATAAGGCTGGGGCAGTGACTTCCACGCTCCATCAAATGCTGAAATACCCGGTGAAGGGAAAGATCATCACGATGCAAGGTGAGGAGGAGTATATGGTGAGTCATATCAATTCTTTCCGCTATGTGGAGATGGATGGGGAATTCATCGAAACCCCTTGTCAGAACTTTGAAGAGGTCCCTCAGACTTTGGCGTCATCTGAAATTGCTACCAACAAACCTCCACTAAATATGGCTTCTCTCAAGGACGCTAGGGCTGTAATTGAAGAAGGTGGGTGTACCAATTGGGGTCAGCTCCATGATTTCACACACAAAACTGACAAATTTGGTTTGGGCTTTACTACAGGGGGTCTAAGGGCCGTTAGGCGCGCACGGATTGGAAAACCTCCTCTGCACATCAGCAATCAGGGATTTAATGCAATTGAAGATGGTGAAGAAGATTCAGATATCGACGGCTGGATGTACCCAACAACCAATGGTGGGTTAAACAACTGGAAGGCGAAGGACTTCATACCTGTTTCTTTTAAGCCGCAGTAATTGAATTTTGTTTTAAGATTTGTAATAAACAGTTTAAAACTTTATGGCTCGGTGCCTTGCTCGAGGTACCTTGGCTTTTCTTGTGAGGGCTTATTATTCGTCATTTCATATATCATTAAATAAAACATTGGACGTTTCCTGCATTATAAATTTTGCGCTCTTTGTTTTTTTTTCTTTTCTGTCTCTCACCTTATCAAAACAGCTATTCTCTTACACACACTCACGTATCATAATACAGATCCATATCCACTCTAGATCCCATTGATAACAACTCTACTACTACCAGTTATGACTTCAAAAATCCGATCAACCAAGTCGAGGACGAAGGTGAGGATGATTGTGAGGTGCCGGGAGAACTTGTTAGACTATTACTGCAGGAAGAAAGGGTAATATAGCCTCATGAAGATCCAGTTGAATCAGTGAATTTAGGTACAGAGGAAGACAAGAAAGAAGTTAAGATAGGTGCGAATCTGGAGCCTAGTGTTAAACAACGGTTGATACAGATGCTACGTGACTATGTTGAGATCTTTGCCTGGTCCTATGAAGACATACCTGGTTTGGACACTGATATTGTGGTACATCGCCTGCCGACTAAAGAAGACTGTCCACCGGTAAAGCAGAAGGTTCGCCGTATGCTCCCTGAGATGTCTGAGAAAAAGGATTTTTTTTCTGTACTTTTTTCCTTTCCGATTGGATGAAATAAAAGTCGGTTGCGACTCTTGCTTACTGCGACACTTTGCGAGCAAAAAACGCAAAACGCAAACTAGTAAAAACATTTGGTTCTGCCACCGTATCACATGACTCCCTTAAGTGGAGCCTCTTTACAAACTGAAACTTTTGTCTATAGGTCATGAAAAGTTTCATCATGAGTTTCAAGTTTAAAGACCATACAAAGAGTCATAGGTGTCATTCCAAAGTCCTACTTCCCAAGAGGGTGTCTCTTGAGAGGTATTCCTTTTGCGGAATTCCACCGACTCTAGGCGAAGTCGTCACGTAAACTCATAGGGTTGATGTAACCCCTTGGCTAATAGACGAACCTTCTTTCTAAGGTATTTTTGAAAATATTTTTGCAAAATTTAATTCCCACCATAAATATAATAATATAATAATATAATAAAATATAATGAGCATAATAAATGAATAAGTAAATAAAGAAAAAATAAAGAAAAAATAAAGAAAACCCAAAAAATAAGAAAAACCCTAAAACCTAAAGGAAAGGCTTCTAAACCTAGGGTTAAGTCCCTAGCAGAGTCGCCAGTTGTTGCAACTGGTTTTAAATAGAGTCGCCACCCTTAACTTTTATCCTAAAGGAAGGGAGTATAAAGGAATAATCCTAAAAAGTTCAGAGATTCTAGGCCTGACTCGGTTCTAGATATAGGGAAGATGTTAGGAATCCATCACCAACCTTGTTCACAAGGATACTAGGGTTAGAAGCGCGTTTTAGAAAATAGGGTTTTAAGTTTTATTAGGGGAACCAGAGTTTTAATTTTAGTTAGGGGGAAAAAGGGTTTTAATTTTAGTTAGGGGGAACTCGCCATGATTTTATTTGTATGCCTATGTATCCTCTTAGGAGGAATCAGAGTCTCATTTCGTAGTTCGTGGTTTTGTTTGTGTTTTTTATAGACTACGTAGATATTTTCATTTCCCCCTCACTTAGTCCGAGTGTGTGAATAATGAAGATTTTGGACAAAGCGCACAGTTAATTACAATATGCTTCATATTCCTTTTTTTAATAGTTAATGTTGAATTAATTTAATTTACGAAAAATGATTTGGTGTTTGGTTAGTTGTATTAAGACGTAGAGCGAGGAAGTCTGATATAGTTTCCTCATCACGTGGTCAGATATTGGCCACGAGTCGCTCGCGGATGTAGTAATTTGGTGAGCTACGCAGATTTTAATATTTTGATGTAAAATATTAAATTAACTCATATTGTGAAAAATATTTTTAAGTGAATGATTAAAAGATATAATTTAATACAATAAATAAATATTTTAATGAGTTGTGTGATACGGTGGCCAGAACCGGGACGTGTTTCCCTATTTTTTAAGGAATTTGCTGGTTTGCGTTTTGCGTTTGTTTTCGCAAAATGTCGCGGTAAGCAAGAGTCACCACCGACTTTTATTTTATCCAACAAGGAAAGGAAAAAAGCACAGAAAAATTCCTTTTTCGAGATATTTCTGAGTACGGGGGGTAGATTATAGAAAGGGATGGTATTAGCTCCCTTTCTATCTGTAGTTATCTACGGGCTCTTAGGTACTTGCTCATCATTTTCAAAATTGTTTTCTTTGTGTTTGTGCGCTTTGAAAAGTTTTTGTTTCGACTTCGATTTAACTCTTGCTTCTGTCTTCAAGAGTGTAATGAAGTGTTTTTGAAAACTTTGTTTGTAAAGGAGTGTAAGTGTGAAAAAGATTTGTTTGGATTTAACAAGTACTTAAGAGCTAATCTACCTACTCGAAAAAAGAATCGTTATATGCTTGTTTCCTTTAGACCACGCTATCCTACTATTAGTGAGTGGGTAGCACCGTCGTTGGAGTTTTGAGGGTCAATTCGAAAGGGACATACGGTCACTAAAGCAATGTTATGACGTCTTAGTAATAACCCTAATGTCTTAGATCAATTATTCGAGGCAACAATTCCGAGGCAACCGTTCCGAGGTAACTTTTCCGAATCGGGACTTTGATCTTTGTTTATACAAAAGGACGACCACTAAAGCATCCTATACTCAATGACCGTTTACCGAAGGCAACCAAGTGGGAATGTACCCTAGGAGTGCACATGTGCGAGTGATTCGATTTCAGATTATTTTATCTTTGCACATTTAGGGTGATCTAACTATTTTCAATTTAATCATACATTCTTGTCATGCATCCTATTATCATACATCTAACAGTTAATAGTTTGCGGAATTTTAAAGTGCGGAAATTAAACTACGCTATTACAAGGCTTCGGGTATTTACATAGCCAAAAACAAACCCTTTGAAAAATAAAACGATGAAAAGTAAAAGTCCTAATTAAAACTATTACAAACTGTGAGCAGATACAATAATATGGATAAAAATAAAGCGCGCGAGAATATTAGATCGACGAGAAATTAGGGTTTTGACCCCTCTAACCTAATTAAAAGGAAAAAAATTGTTTTTTTGTTTTTTTTAATAAAAGAAATAAGTTTTCTAAATTAAATATGCAATTAATTATTGATTAAATTAATTAGTAAAAATAATTAAATGACCTATTTTTGGTTTTTTTGGTTATTTTAGAAAAAATAAAATATAATTAAGTTAGTAACAAAACCTATTTATTCTAATTATTTTTAAGTTATTTACAAAATAATTAAAGTTTTCTAAATTAATCAAACCTAATTAAATTAATTAATTTTTTACTAAAAATAAATATCTTAAATTTAATTGGTGAAAAATAATATTTTTGGTGATTTTTGATAAAAAAAGAAAATTCATTTTTGGATAGTAAATAAATTAAATAAAATAAATATAAGAATAATAAAAAATAATAAAAATTGGGCCTTGATAGCAATTTGGAGGGGTGAAAAAAAAAGCAGAATCTGGGCCCATTTGAGTGATGTCCACGTTGACCTCTGAGATCCAGTGCATACGCGCTTGACTTGGCTCATGGTGCTCCCTCCTGGATGGCCATCAAATTTGGCCATCTAACACTTGGCATGATTGATGATGAGGACCTATGGTGGTCTCCTGGCTTGCATATACATGAGATTACCTGAAATAAATCAAGAAAAATGCATTTTGGTGGAGGCAGGGGTCGAACCCCTGACCTCAAGCTTCCAACACCTTAACACCAGCCTGGCTACCACTGGGCCATTCACGTTAGTTGTCATAACAATGCAGAATAATTAACAAATATTAAAAAGTCCTGTAAGTCAAATCCACGCGCGAAAATTCAAACAAGCCAATGGAGGGGTGCCACATGGGTCATCTTCTTCTTGGCACCGTGGGTAAAAGTGAAACACTTTTACCTACGGACGTTCGCCCGTAGCTATAGGCAGTGCTCGTTCCAAAATCAAGCACAAGCATGATAAATGAAAAACAAAGCCATGGTTGAATTCGTCTGGTCCTGCTGGTTACATTGGTGGCCCTTTTATGGCCCAATTTTGCTTATACACGGAAATCCCAAATTGAGCTCCTAAAACTTAACAATGGTGAAACTCCATACAAGCCATGAAAACGCAATTAAACCATACATAAAGTTTGCATATGTCTCATAGATCAACAATATATGATCAATTCATCCTAACAATGCATATATCACGAGATTCGAATTCAAGAAAAGAGAGGTATCGTGAATGACTTACAGTGCGATTTGGGGCTGAAACGGCTTGGTTCTTGATTGCTTTAGCTTGCTGACACTCCCAGGAATCGATTGGGATAGCTAGAAGGCCTTGAGGATGCCTGGAAATAGGAATTCGATCTTACACTTTTCTTGATTTTTTTCAAATGTTACTTTGCTTGCTGCGCCTGTTTCTAACCTTCTTTTTGAGTCTGCACGCCCTCTATATGTATCAATGAAGGGATTAGGGTTGATAACTGCTCTCAATCTTCCTCCATCAATGATTTGGATCTTTGATTTGATTCACTTTGAAAACTTTCCAAAATTGGCTTATTTCAATATTTTTGTTCACACCATGCATTGATACTAATTTGAATATTTGCTAGCTGTATAATAAAGCCTGAAACAAGCACAAAATCTTGTGTTTTCAATATTTTTGATTTTATATGATTTGTTTTGATTTAAATTGAATTAATTCAAATAAAAATCAAAATAAATAATAAAAATAAGATATGGACAAGTGGCAAAGGCTAGAGCTGGTGGACTATGTTGCCAACTCAAAACAAGTGAAAAAGATTGGGCCCATTTGGCAAAATTTGAAGTTTTTGGCATAGTTGACTTTTGGCAATTTTGCAAAAAAGGTAAACTTCACCAATGCATAACTTCCTTAATTTTGGCTCTTTGGAGGTGTTCTTGGACTTTTTAGAAATATTGAAATGTACTCTAATCAACCCTTTTGGTCTCATCTCAATTTGATATTCCATTCTCAAGTATGAAGCTTTGACGAAAAAGGTGTTTTTGTTGACTTTTCAAAATGACCTACAATTACAAAATTCATAACTTCTTGTGAGTGCATATTTTGAACTTGGGAGATGAAGATGTATTGTATAGAATTGCATCCTTTTCAAAATGAGCTTTGGATGTGTCATTTCTCATAAAGTATGAGAAAGTTATGATTGGTCAAAGTTGAGTTGACTTTTCCTACAAAACCCTAATTTAGCAACTTTTGGTTCTTGGTGAATTAGGAGCAATCCTTGATGAATCATGGTCAACCCTTGATCAAATGATGAAATGTACTTCAAAATGAGGATGTTGACCAAAAATCTTGAAGTTTGACTGTATGTGGACCACAATTGACTTTTGCCCTAGCACACTCGATTTTTGGGCCTTTGAGCAATTGACTGAGCAAACTTTACTTGAAACTTGTCATGGATGATCTTGAGAAAATATTAGGACAATTTTGAGCATTTGGGGTCCCTTGGACTCAAGTATCTTGATGCAACATGAAACCCTAATTTGAGGTAGACTGCCTTAGAAGAGAGCTTGTCTGGCCAACCCTTGGACTACCTTAAGCAACTTGAGTATCATTCTTGAAATGTTTTGAGAAATATGGGAGGGAAAATTTTAGGGTAAAACAACTGCACCTATTCAATCTTCTTAAACCTGAAGATGTAGATTGGCTTTCGTGCCTTTCGTGGTCCGAAGGTGGAAGATGATTGAACACTAGAGTGCCCAGAAATTTGCACTCGCATGAAATGGTGTTCGTATTGTGATATCGGGAATGGGCTTACAGATGCCATTTGGAAATTGCTAACGAGGGGATGGGCTTAAAGATGCCATCCGAAGGAGTTTTGATCGCATAAGAGATTCCTTAGCGAGAGCTTGTATACCTGTCATTGAGGAATATTCCGCTGGGGAAGGCTGATCTCTATTGAGAGAAGTAGAATTTTAGGAGCTTCGGTCGTCCGTTATTCTGCTGGTGAGTCATCTCAGTTTGAATTTTAGGAACTTCGGTCGTCCGTATTCTACTGAGGAAACATCTCTGTTGAATTTTAGGAACCTCGATCGTTATTCTGCTGAGGAATCATCTCTGCTGAAATTTAGGAACTCGTCAGTTATTCTACTGAGGAAACATCTCTGTTGAAATTTTAGGAACTCGTCTGTTATTCTACTGAGGAAACATCTCTGTTGAAATTTAGGAACTCATCTGTTATTCTACTAAGGAATCATCTCTGTTGAAATTTAGGAACTCGTTCGTTATTCAACTGAGGAATCATCTCTGTTGAAATTTAGGAACTCGTCCGTTATTCTACTGAGGAATCATCTCTGTTAAAATTTAGGAACTCGTCCGTTATTCTGCTAAGGACTCATCTCCGCTGAAATTTAGGAACTCGTCTATTATTCTGCTGAGGAATCATCTCTGTTGAAATTTAGGAACTCGTCCATTATTCTACTGAGGAAACATCTCTGTTGAAATTTAGGAACTCGTCTGTTATTCTACAGAGGAAAGATCTCTGTCGAAATTTAGGAACTCGTCCGTTATTCTACCGAGGAAACATCTCTGTTGAAATATAGGAACTTCGGTGTGATCGGTGGGAAAGAACTGACTGTTTTGGAATGCTGGTTCGCGTTTACGTTTGTTTTCGCAAAATGTCGCGGTAAGCAAGAGTCACCACCGTCTTTTTTTTATCCAACAAGGAAAGGACAAAAGCACAGAAAAATTCCTTTTTGAGATATTTCTCGGGTTCGGGAGGTAGATTATAGAAAGGGAAGGTGTTAGCACCCTTTCTATCCGTGGTTATCCACGGGCTCTTAGGTACTTGCTCATTATATTTTCAAAAGTTTGCTTTTCTTCGTGTTTGTGGATTTGAAAGAAGTTTTTGCTTGAAAGTTGTGTAAGTGCGAAAAGTTTTGTTTTTGTTTTAAAAGGAGTAAGTATTTAAGAACATCTACCTACTCAAAAAGGAATTAATCTGTACAAGTGTCCTTTAGACAATGTTATCCCACTATTGAGGAGCAGGTAGCACCGTCGTTGGAGTTTTCGGGGCAATTCGATTAAGGGACGTGTGGTCACTAAAGCAACGTTAGGACGCCTTAGCGGTAACCCTAATGTCTTAGATCATTTTATTCGAGGCAACCGTTTCGAGGAAACTTATGATCTTTGGACAAGAGGGCAACCTCTAAAACTTCCTATACTTAATGACCATGTTCGAGGCAACCAAGTAAGGCGTACCCTAAGAGTGGCATGTGCGAGTGTATTGTTTTTCAGTTTATATTATCTTTGTACATGTTATGGTGAGCTACTGTTGATTTTAAATTAAGATTGAGCTTATCATGCATAGCCTATTACTCAAACATCTAACAGTTAATAGTTGCGGAATATAAATTGCGGAAAATAAATCTAAGCTATTACAAGGCGTCGGGTATTTACATCGCCAAAAACAAACCCTTTAAAATTAAATTGCGAAAAAGTAAATAAAAGCGATAAATAAATCCTAATTTAAAACTATTACATTCTCGAAACAGTTACAATATTGGATCAAAAATACTTCACGCGCGAGAAAATTAAATCGGAGAGTTCTTAGGGTTTTGACCCTTTTTATCAAATAAAACATATTTTTTTGTTATTTTTTGAATCTAAAAGGCTAATATAAATTAATAATTGAATTAATTAATAAAAAGAAAATATTTTTGAGTTTTTTATTTTAATCAAGGAAATAAAACTAGAAAGGTAAAAAAATATCAAAACCCTAATTCTAAATCAATTTTTAATTTATTGCAAAAAATGTTATTATTAAACCTATTTAAACTAAATAAATTAATTAATGGTTTATTTACAAAAATAAATAATAAATTAGTGGAATTAATAAAAAAAATATTTTTTGTTGTTTCTGATTTTTTATGGAAAAAGTTAATTTGTTAATTGGTTAATTAAAATAATAATAATAGTAAAATAGAAATAAAAAATAGTGAAAAGAAAAAATAAAAAAAGACAAACTCAGGGGGGGGGGGTATGGGCCCAATTTGGTGGTATGATCAGCATAATTCCAGGCCCAGAACGTTGGCCCTTGTTGACTTTTCCAGTTTCCTATGCATGCATTGACTTGAATCCATGGTGGATCAATAATTCTGGCCTTTGGATCTAGCTTGAAACCACTTGGCACATTGAGATCTGGAGGCGTTTGATGGTTCATGTTTGGAATGATAACCCTTAATATATAGAGAAAAAATATAACAAGATTTTGGGGGACCTGGGATTCGAACCCAGGTCCCAAGGGACAATTCAACTAGCGCGCTACCAACTGAGCCAAGATGTTAACCTGTTAGTGGAATATCAATCAAATATTATATACAAACAATTTAATTATGCCTGGCCAAAAATAAAAAAAACACGCAATTGATTTAAACCGACCAATCACTCCCAACCACGTAATCATCTTCCTCACAAAACCTGGTTCGTTTACCTGCGGATTTTTATCCGCGGGAAAATTCACAGGACGTCTCAAAAATCCTCCCTAGGCCATGTAAATGAAATCCAAGAGTACCAACGTACTCGTCTCTTCCTCCTGGTCATCCCTGTAACCACCATTCTCCTTGATTTTGAGCATGAATACAAGGGTCCAATAATGAAATTGAATAATGCAAAAACGCTCTAAATCAAATAACAAACATGAATATGCCAATATTTTGAAGAAAATATGCAAGAACTGGAGGTTTGGATTCCATGTTTAGAGGTTAGTTCGTGATGACTTACAGTGCAATTTAGGCGATGAAAAGGCTTCCTTTTGATTGCTATAGCACCACTGGATATCAAGGAAGAGAGTTGCGTTTTTCTTTTGGTCTGAATTCGCCTCCAAGGTTGTTTTCAATCTCACACTTTTCAAGCTTTTTTCTCAAAGTGGTATGGCTGTTTCTGCAGACTTCAATGCGTGTTTTTGATTTGTGACACTTGCTTGCATATAATAGGATGATTCTAGGTTAAAACATGGGCCAATATCCTTGTGCATTGAAGAATCAAGATTGCCCTTTGATCACCATTAACATGTTTCCAAATATAGGCCATATCTAAGATTTTGTGCTTGAATGAGCCTTGGCACGAGTTGGTTGGGTGTCACATGGTATATGCAAGCTGTACAAATCATAAAGATACCATTTCATTAATTTTTGGATTTTATTTGAATTAATATAGATTTAAAATGAATTAAATCAATAAAAATTAAATAAATTAGAAAAATAAATGTTTGGTTATGAAATTAAAGATGGGACATGTGTGTGGCATGACAAGACCAAATCAAGTGGAAAAAAGTGGGCCCTTTTGTCAAAAATTGGAGTTTTGAGAATAGTTGACTTTTGGCAATTTTGGAAAAATGCCCAACTTCAACAATGCATAACTTCTTCAATTTCAAACGTTTGGAAGTGTTCTTGGACTTTTTAGAAACCTTGAGATGTCCTCTAATCAACCCTTTTGGTCTCACTTAATTTTGATGTTCCGTTCTCAAGTAATAAGCTTTGGAAAAAAAGGTGTTTTGTTGACTTTCAAAAATGACCTATAATATCCAAATTTGTAACTTTTTGTGAGAGCATTTCTTGATCTTGGGGTGTGAAGATGGATTGTAGGTAATTTAATCCTATTCAAAATGAGCTTTGTATGGCTCATTTCTCATAAAGTATGAGAAATTTATGCTTGGTAAAAGTTGAGTTGACTTTTCCTACAAAACCCTAATTTAGCAACTTTTGAATATTGATGAATCTTGAGCAATCCTTGATAAATAATGATCAACCCTTGATAAAATGATGAATTATCCTTCAAAATGAGAATGTTGACAAAAATTCTTGAGGTTTGACTGTATTTGGGACACAGTTGACTTTTGCCCTAGCACAGTCGATTTTTGGGCCTTTTGAGCAATTGACTGACCAAACTTCCTCTGCAAGGCTTGAAATTTGTCATGGATGAACTTAAGAACATATTAAGACATTGGGAAGAACTTGGGTCCATTTGGATATGAGGACCTTAGTGCAACACAAAACCCTAATTTTGAATTGACTGCTTTAGGAGGTGATTTGACTGTCCAACTCTTGAGCCATCTTGAACAACTTAGAGATGATTCTTGACATGTCTTGAGAAGTATGGGAGGGAAAAGTTTGGGGTACAACAGTTTACCATGTTCAATCTTCTTAAACCTGAGGATATAGATTGGTGTTCGGGCCTTTCGTGGTCCGAAGGTGGAAGATAATTGAACACTAGAGTGCCCAGAAATTTGCACTCGCATGAAGTAATATTTGTCTTGTGATGTCGGGAATGGGCTTATAGATGCCATTTGGAGATTGTTGGTAGGAGTATGGGCTTATAGATTCCATCTGCAGGAGTGTCGATCGCGTAAGAGATTCCTTAGCGAGAACTTGCATACCTGTTGTTGTAAAAGATTCTGCTGGGGAAGTCTAACCTTTGTTGAGATTTAGGAATCTGGACTGTACTTCAACTGAGAGAATGACTCGGCTGAGTCTTAAGAACTTGTCCATAATTCAACTGGGGGGAAAACATCTTCATAAAGATCCAGGAACTGTCTCGTGCTCAACGTAGTATACCGCTGAGGTTATAGAACTTGTCCACACTATGACGGAGGAAAACATCAAGATCTAGGAACTGAATCGTGCTCAATGGAGTACATTGTTGAGGTTATAGTACTCGCCCACACTATGACAGAGGAAAACATCAAGATCTAGGAACTGACTCGTTCTCAATGGAGTATACCGTTGAGGTTATAGTACTCGTCCACACTATGACGTAGGGAAGCATCTTCATCAAGATCTAGGAACTGTCTCGTGCTCACCGGGAGTATACCGTTAAGGTTATAGGACTTATCCACACTATGACGGAGGAAAACATCAAGATCTAGGAACTGACTCGTGCTCACCGAGAGTATACCGTTGAGGTTATAGTACTCGTCCACACTATGACGTAGGGAAGCATCTTCATCAAGATCTAGGAATTGTCTCGTGCTCATCGGGAGTATACCGTTGAGGTTATAGAACTTGTCCACACTATGACGGAGGAAAACATCAAGATCTAGGAACTGACTCGTGCTCACCGGGAGTATACCGTTGAGGTTATAGTACTCGTCCACACTATGACATAGGGAAGCATCTTCATCAAGATTTAGGAACTGTCTCGTGCTCACTGGGAGTATACCGTTGAGGTTATAGAACTTGTCCACACTATGACGGAGGAAAACATCACGATCTAGGAACTGACTCGTGCTCACCGGGAGTATAGCGTTGAGGTTATAGTACTCGTCCACACTATGACATAGAGAAATTGTCGAGATTGAGAACCTTATCTGAAATTCAACCGAGGATAATTCAATTAAGATTTAAGAACTGGTCAGATCTTCGACTATGTTGGGAACTTAACTGCATCTTTCCTGAAAGGTAAAGGTCAGTCATATGTAATGCATGATATGGGTCAAGCAATGATGTTCTCAACATAAATGAGATTGTATGGTATGATGCGTATATGCATGTATCATGAGGTATGGAAATGTGATGTTTTAGCTGGGGAAAATAAATCCCGGAGCTGCTGGAGAATAGAGTAGAGTTCTTCGTTTCCGTTGGGGATGATGAACGAAGATGGTTGTGAGAATAAACCTGCAGGAGAATAGAACTCTGTTGGGGAATAAACTTGATGAAGAGATTACTCCGAGGGGAATTACTCTGTGGGGAAGAGACGTTCTATTGAAGATTTTACCGATAACTCCATTGGGGATTATGTTGATAAGCTCTGTTGGGGATTTTAATTATGAACTCCGCTGGGGATAGAAAGAAATTCGCTGGGGATGATCCTTCAGTTGCAACTTGCTGAGGATAACCCAGTTAGACTCTTGCGAGGATAACCTTATGAATTTGGCTGGGGAGATTTATTTGCGCTCTGCAGGGGATAAGCTTCCAGAATCTACTGGGGGAGATGATTCAACTCTGGCGGGGAAGTCTTTTTTAGACTGCGCTGGGGAAATGACTCCACTGGGGTATCTTGTATTCCGCCGGGGAACATTCTTATATTCTGTTGAGGAATATTAAGACTGCCGGGGATGCTCTTATACTTTCTGGGGAATGTCTTTATACTCTGCTGAGGAATATTAAGACCTTCTAGGGATACCCAACCTTTTTAGGGCTGATGGTAAGTTAACACTGCTTGGGGAGAGCATTGCTGATTCGTTCATAGTTGCAAGTGTCAGTGGGGAGAGCTACCATTACTGTTTTATTCTACAGGGAGTGACGGTATCTTGGTCATATTCTTCAGCTGAACCTACCTTGGTACCTTGGTGGACAAAGTAACTACACAGTTTGGACATTTCTTATGCCCCTGTTTCTGATATTTCCCATAATTCGTCCTTTGTTTCACATGTAAATATTTATGAGCAGTAATTAGTGTCAGATGCATATATCAAAAATGAACCTTGGACGTTCTTTACAAAACAAAACAGATAAAGGAAAAACAAATTGAAACTTGTCTGAAAATGAATTTGTATTGATTTTGAAGTTTTCCTTTAAATAGGTGTTTTTGTACAAGAGGCTGACGTCCTAGTAAGAGAACGCCGCTGAACAAATAGAATTTATACAGTTTGTGAAAAGAAAAAAAAAACAGCTATGTGAATAATCCCACTGGATTCCAACTCTGCTATTGCCTTTATATATTCAAGCATCTCATCACTTTGCTGCTTAGTTGAAGATGAATCTGATTGATTAGTGTTGTCTGAGCCTGATAGTTGATACCGAAGTCTGGATGCAAGGTGATCCAATGAGACATAGTATTACGCTTTAATCCCTAACTTTTTTCTGGACCGCCCTTTCGGGTTTTCAGTCCACCGGGATACCCATTTTTGCCCAAGCTGCCTTTTCAGGTTTTCGACTTGCCAGGTGTACAGATTTTTTCATTTTCATCCCTTATTTTTGCCCGAACCCTTTTGGTTTGCCGGGAAGCCCTTATTTTTTCCTAGGCCAGTCAACCTAGCGGGTCTTTGATTACGCGTAATATCTTTTTACTATGTCTGCATTGACGGGGTGAGGAAGGTCGTCACCATCCATGGTGGTCAGAATCATAGCTCCTCCTGAGAAAATGTTCTTAACCACAAATGGCCCTTCGTAAGTAGGGGTCCATTTTCCCCTGGGATCACCTTGAGGTAAGATAATGCGCTTGATTACCAGGTCCTCAACTTGATACTCTTTTCGTCTGACTTTCTTGTTAAATGCCTTGATCATCAGTTTTTGGTACGTCTGACCATGACAAACAGCGGTAAGTCTTTTTTCGTCGATTATATTCAGTTGATCAAGTCGGGTCTGGATCTAGTCATCTTCGCTCAAACCTGCATCCTTAATGATTGGGAGAGAGGGTATCTGAACTTCGATGGGAAAAACTGCCTCCATGCCATAAACCAAGGAATAAGGTGTTGCCCCGGTTGACGTCTGTGCTGAGGTACGGTACCCATGAAGAGAAAATGGTAACATCTCGTGCCAGTCTTTGTAGGTCACTGTCATCTTCTGCACAATCTTCTTAATGTTCTTATTAGCTGCTTCTACAGCCCCATTCATCTTCGGACGGTAGGGAAAAGAGTTATGATGCTGTATCTTGAATTGCTCGCAGAGCTCAGTGATCATCTTGTTGTTAAGATTGGTACCATTATCTGTAATGATCCTCTCTGGTACACCGTATCGACAGATCAAGTTGTGTCGAATGAATCGTGCCACGAAGTTCTTGGTTACCATAGAAAAGGAAGCTGCTTCAACCCACTTTGTAAAGTAATCAATCGCTATCAGGATGAAACGATGCCCGTTGGATTCCATAGGTCTGATCTCGCCGATCATATCAATGCCCCACATTGCAAAAGGCCAAGGTGATGTCAAGACGTTTAGAGGAACTGGAGGAATGTGAACCTTATCAGCATAGACCTGGCACTTGTGACACGTCCGGGAATGCTGATAACAGTCGGTTTCCATTATGGACCAGTAATATCCTGCCCGAAGGATTTTCTTTGCCGTGGTGTGTCCACTGGAATGAGTCCCGAAAGCACCCTCATGCAGATCTTCCATGATCTTTTTTGCTTCATTCTTATCCACACAACATAGTAAGGTTGAATCATGGTTACGCTTGTAAAGAGTGCCATTGCTGATGAAGAACTTTGCCGCGAACCTCCTCAGAAACTTCTTATCATTAATAGACGCACCCTCAGGGTATTCTTGAGCTTCAAGGTACGTCTTCACCTCATGATACCAGGGCTTTTCTGTTACCTCTTCTGTCTCAAGATCATAGCAATGCGCGGGTTCATCCAATTTCCAAATAATGATCCGGGGGGCCTCGTTGTCCCATTTAACTTTGAACATAGAAGACATTGTAGCTAACATGTACGCCAACTGATTCTCCTCTCTAGGGAAGTGTTCAAAGGTGATCTCTTCGAAATGGGGAAGCAATGTCAATACATACTCCTTGTAAGGAATAAGATTTGGGTGTTTCGTATCCCACTCGCCTTTGATTTGACTGATCACGAGAGTGGAATCTCCGAATACACTTAGAAACTTAATCCTTAGGTCAATTGTAGCTCGAAGACCCATGATGCATGCTTCATACTCCGCCATGTTGTTGGTGCAGTTGAAACATAGTCGGGCGGTAAACGGAGTATGAGAGAATTTAGGAGAGATGATCACAGCGCCAATGCTATTACCCAAAGAGTTCAAAGCTCCGTCAAAGTACATATACCATCGGGATCCTTCCTCGGGTCCTTCATCCGGTCCAGGTGTCTCACAATCAGTTATCAGCATGATATTCTCGTCCGAAAATTCAAAGTTCATAGACTGGTAATCATCCACTGCCTGATGTGCCAAATGGTCTGCCAATACACTTCCCTTGATTGCTTTTTGAGTCGTGTACTGGATGTCATACTCAGTCAAGATCATATTCCATCTTGCTATTCTTCCGGACAAGGCAGGCTTTTCGAAGATGTACTTAATGGGATCCATCTTTGAAATCAATAGAGTGGTGTGAGTCAACATATACTGTCTCAGCCGGTGAGCAGCCCATGCCAAAGCGCAGCAATTTTTCTCGAGCAGTGAGTATCAGGTCTCACAGTCGGTAAACTTTTTTCTAAGGTAATAAATAGCATGCTCTTTTCGACCAGACTCGTCATACTGCCCCAGTACACACCGTATTGAGTTGTCAAGTACTGTCAAGTATAAGATTAGAGGTCTCCCTTCAACTGGTGGCATCAGGATGGGTGGCTCCTGGAGATACTCTTTGATTCTTTCGAAAGCAGCCTGGCATTCATCGTTCCACCGTACCACTTGATCTTTCTTTAGTAACTTGAAGATTGGCTCACAAGTAGCAGTTAGGTGCGAGATGAATCGGGCAATGTAGTTTAATCGTCCCAGAAAACCTCTAACCTCTTTCTTTGTCTTGTGAGCTGGAATCTCTTGTATAGCTTTCACTTTGGCAGGGCCCACTTGAATACATTTGTCGCTCACGACGAAACCTAGTAGTTTTCCAGACCTCACCCCGAAGGTGCACTTGTTCGGGTTCAACCTCAGCTTGTACAACTTCAACCGATCAAACAGTTTCTGTAGATGGTCCAGGTGTTCCTCCTCGGTCTGGGACCTCGCAATCATATCGTCAACGTACACTTTAATCTCATGATGGATCATATCATGAAACAAAGCAAACATGGCATGCTGATATGTTGCCCCAGCATTTTTCAGTCCAAAAGGCATGACCTTGTAGCAAAAGGTACCCCACTGAGTAACAAAGGTGGTCTTTTCCATGTCTTCGGGAGCCATCTTAATTTGATTATAACCGGAGAAACCGTCCATGAAGGAGAATACCTTGTGCTGAACAGTATTGTCAACCAGAACGTCGATGTGAGGTAGAGGGAAGTCATCCTTAAGGCTCGCCCTTTTCAAATCCTTGTAGTCAACACACATTCGAACCTTAGCATCCTTCTTCGGTACCGGAACCACATTGGCAACCCACTGAGGGTAAGAAGTCACTGCTAGAAAATCGGTGTCAACCTATTTCATAACTTCGGACTTGATTTTATCAGACATCTCTGGGCGCATACGGCGAACTTTCTGTTTCACTGGAGGGCAGTCTTCCTTGGTAGGCAGGCGATGAACCACAATGTCAGTATCCAACCCAGGCATATCTTCGTAAGACCAGGAAAAGATCTCAACATAGTCATGCAGCATCTGAATCAGCCGCTGTTTCACACTAAGCTCCAAGTTTGCATCGATCTTGACTTCCTTCTTGTCTGTTTCCGTACCCAGATTCACCGTTTCCACCGGCTCTTCATGTGGCTGAATGGCCCTCTCTTCCTGGAGTAGCAGTCTTGCAAGTTCACCAGGCACTTCGCAATCATCTTCACCTTCGTCTTCGACTAAGTTGATCGGATTTTCAAAGTTATAACTGGCAGTAGCAGAGTCATTACCAGTGAGATCCAGAGTGGATTGAGACCTGTATATGTGAGTGTGTGTAAAATAGTTGTTTTGCAATATATAATAAAGAAAGACAAGGAGCGCAAAATTTGAAATGCAAAAGACGTCCAATGCTTTTATTAATGATATATGAAAATGACACACAAAAGCCCTCACAAATGAAGCCACGGTGCCCCGGGTAAGACACCAGGCCATAAAGTTTCACAACATTGTCTGTTACAAATTCAAAACAAAGAGTTCATTACTGGGTAACAAAAGTAATAGGGATGAAGTCCTTCGTTGTCCAGTTGCTTGGTCCACCGTTGGCCGTAGGATAGATCCAGCTGTCGAATTCAGACTCTTCCACGTCATCTTCAATGGCATTTACTCCCGAGTTGCTGATGAACACGGGGGGTCTTCCAATCCTTGCACTTCGAAAAGCCCTTTGAGCTTCTGCAGTGAAACCCAAACCAAACTTGTTAGTCTTCTGTGTAAAATCCGGAAGTTGGCCCCAATTTGCACACTCACCCTTCTCAATAACAGCTCGGGCATCCTTGAAGGAAGCCATCTTCATAGGAGAATCTTTAACCACAGTCTCAGCTGATGCAAGTGTCTAAAGAACCTCTTCAAAATGCTGAAATGGGGTCTCAATGAACTCCCCGTCCATCTCTACGTATCTGAACGAGTTGAGGTGGCTGACCATGTACTCTTCCTCTCCCTGTACTGTCACAATCTTCCCTCTGACCAGGTACTTCAGCTTCTGGTGAAGCGTTGAGGTTACGGCCCCAGGTTTGTGGATCCATGGATGACCCAGCAAACAAGAATAGGATGGTTGAATGTCCATCACGTAGAATGTAGAATTGAAGACCTGAGAACCAACTTTAATTGGAATATCAACCTCACCATGCACCATCCTTTTAGACCCGTCAAAGGCCCTGACTACAATGTTACTTGGTTTTAACTCTAACCCTTCGTAATCCAACCAGTCTAGAGCTTTCTTGGGCAAGACGTTCAGTGAGGAACCAATGTCAACCAACACATGTGCAAGAGTAGTGCCCTTGCATTCAATGGAGACATGCAAGGCATCATTGTGGTTCTTCCCTTCAACAGTCAAATCAGCATCGGAGAATCCCAAACCATTATCAGCAGTTAAATTGGCCACACAATCGGTAAACTGATCAGCTGACGTCTCTTGTGGCACGTGGGCATTTTTCAGGAAGGTAATCAAAGCCTTGGCATGGGCCTCTGAACACAACAACAATGATAACATAGAAATCTTGGATGGGGTTTGCCTCAGCTGCTCAACTACGTTATAATCACTCTTCTTAATAATCTTTAGAATCTCTTCCATCTCTTGTTTGGAGGCCTCAACAATGATGGTCTTCGGTGCCTCCATCTGGGCAGGCACATCAGTGGTGATCCCTTTGCCCCGAGCGTTAGATGACTCGGCGACAGGGGTAGGACTAAGGACTTGATCAAGAATGGAAGCACACTTGCAGGTGTAATGACAACAGGTCTTCGGGCAGTTGGTGGAGCAATATCAGGTGAGAAAAGTCTACCGCTGCGGGTGACTTTAGCAGGTCCAGTAATGTTGCTGACGCCGGTATCAGCATCCAACTCTTGCTTAACTCCAAGAACATAAACATCTTCCCTATAGTGCCAAGGGACAGCTTTGTCAGAGGTGTAGGGGATGGGCCCCGGAACAGTGATAATTACGGGTGCAATCTTCGGAGTAGATGTAATTAAAACAGGCTTCCTCGAGGGAGCCTTGGAAGAATTGTCGAAAATGGTAATAATGGCAACTTCTTCAGCAGAAGTGGAGGGAACAACAATCTTCTCAAACAGAATCTCCTTTCTATCCATCAGGTTTTGGATACCTGACTTCAGAAATGGGCAACCAGTAGGTAAAATAGAACACATATGGCAACTCTCGCCACAACCCGGAAATAAACTTGCTAGCAACAGGTTCTTCTTGACAGTCATCAAAGGGGTAACAATATCTTCCACGGAAACCACAAGCAAGTCTTCCTCTACATCATTCACTCCATGCTTGGGCATGGGAGCAGTCACAACGTTAGGCCTCTCGGGCGCCTCAAACTCAATCTCCTTTGCATCAATCAAGTCTTGGACCTTGTTCTTCAAAGCCCAACAATCATCCGTATTATGCCCCGGGCTCTCAGAGTGATAAGTGCAACGGGCGTTAGGGTTATACCTGGGTGACGTTGTATTTGAATTCTTTGGAGCTTCTTTTATAGTCACCAGATTGGTCTTCAGCAACTGTGGTAGAATCTGAGACAAAGTCATGCTGAGACGGGTGAATTGCCTTTGAGGTCTCTCACCCCTTTATTGGTTGTGATGCTGAGGAGCACCAGCAGGTTTTGAAATAACAACTGCATTGACCGCTTGGTGGTGTTCAGGTCTATTCTGTCTTCTTGAACTGTAGACAGCACTGGACTCTTTCTTAAACGATTTCTTCTCAATGCTCGATGAGGCACCCTTCTGTATCTTCCCAGCCTTAATAGTAGCTTCAATCCTCTTACCAGTCAAGATAAGATCCGTAAACCCGGTTGAAGAGCTTCCAATCAGATGATTAAAGAATGGACCAGACAGGGTCCCCAAAAACATGTTAACAAGTTCACGATCAGCCAAAGGTGGTTGCACCCTTCCGGCAAGGTCTCTCCATTTTTTAGCATACTCTTTAAATCCTTCACCCGTTCCTATTGACATACCCTAGAGTTGGGTACGTGTAGGTGCAAGGTCGGAGTTGTACTGATACTGCCTATAGAATGCAGTAGCCAAATCTTCCCAGCTACGGATACTGGATCCATCCAGCTGATAGAACCACTCAAGTTGAGTTCCTGAGAGACTGTCTTGATTGAAATGGATCCATAAGTTCTTATCAGCAGTGTAAGGCTGGATCTTCCTCACATATGACCGGAGGTGCAGCTTTGGACAGGAAGCTCCGTCATACTTGGAAAAGGCAGGTGCCTTGAATTTATGGTGAATCACCACCCCAGATGATAGACCCAGATCTCCGAAGTCCAGACCGGGCACCTTCTGAATTTCCATAGCGCTCAGGCGGTCTTCCAGTTGTTTGTACTTATCCTCAGCAGGAGGATATTGTTCTTCGTCATAGTCTGTCTCGTTGTCGGAGACCATAGGGCTAGGAGCCCTCCTTTCTTGTGGACTATCTTTCCCTCCAGATGAGGTGGTCAGATCAACTTTATTCTGCAGCCCGTTTCCAAACCTGCGTCCAGTGTTGAACAGGATGATCCTCTTCTTCTTCTTCTTCTTTTTCTCCTTCAGAATCAAAGTCTTAAGGTCCTGCTGACCCTTAGCTAGATTCATAAACAGCTCTTGAAACTGGGCATTCTGGGCCTGGAGGGCCTTGATAGCTTGCTCAATTGAAGGTTCGGCAGACATGGTGATTGCTGAAATAAACAGCGAAGAAGATAAGAGACCTGTAAAGGGTACCTGTTTATGAGATGCATGGGATGAAATGCGTATGATTTAGGATTTCAAAGACAATCGAGATTCAAATTTGTAAACAAGAAAGGAAACACACTTTATTAGATTTAAACTTCAAAATTTAAATTGTTCAAAAAACTGCCCCTAGGCGTTACAAGAATGGAAATACTGAAAAGTAAATAAAAACTGTAAAGAAATCATCAAAAGTCCATCAATGCTCCCACGGTCTCTTCTTCTCAGTGCAGACATAATCATTCAGGATACGTTCGTTCTCCAACTGTCTGGTCAGCTTCTGGATCTTTTGCTCCTGTTCATTGAACCTCTCTCGGTAGGAATCCCGTTCATTCCTTAATTGCATCCAAGACCTCTTCAGTGTCCCAATATCAGTGGTCATATGAGGTTGGAGGATAGTTGGAGGAACCCCCTCCTCATTGGCAACTTCAAGGATAACAGGCCTGACAACTTCATATGGCATACCTAGCTTCTGGGCACGGATGCGGACCCATCTGAGATATGGCTCCATTGGCAGAGAAGTCTTTGGTCCCAACTCATGTGGGTCAGATTTGTGAACTCTGTCCCAAGCCTTTATAACTCTACGACGATGCTCGTTACTATCTCCCTGAAAATCAAAGATGATATGAGGCATCAACATCTCATGAGGCCCCTCTCTTCTGGCCCTTCCAAACTGACGGAGAGCTAAGCATGGGTTGTAAGAAATCCCTCCATGGAGTCCGATCAATGAAACATTAGGATACTCTCCACAGCGATCAATGACAGTCACCTCGTCCATACCTTTGAGAGTCTAGACAATGTCATCACTAGAAAGAGACATCATCCTATAAGCCCATCCCATTCCTTCTTTGTTTTTCAGCACGGACTTAGGGAGGTGTGAAATAAACCACCTCGATATTAAAGGAACACAACACATCAAAGTTCCCCGCTTTCGGGCAGTACGAGCATAGAGCTGATGAAGCATATCACCCAAGAGAGTGGGTACCGGATTCTGAGAGATGAAGATCTTGATGGCATTAATACTAACAAAAGTGTCAGGATTCGGAAACAATACCAGACCATAAATCAAGAGATCCAGAATGTCCTCGTATGCCTTGAAGTATAAGCTATCCCAGAAGTAATTAGCTTTGTCAACCAGAAACTTAGCCAGAAAACCCTTAGCCCCACTTCTAGTTTCCCAGTTAGCCATTACCTCCTCCTTGGTCAAGTGAAGGGCTGCAGCAACTTCTTCGGGCTTAGGAGTCTTTTCCCAACCAGTAAATGGAGTCTGTTCCCGAACGGAGATACCTAGCAGCTCAGAGAATTCTTCCAGGGTAGGAACCAGCTGGAAGTCTTGAAAGGTGAAGCAATGGTATATCGGATCATAGAATTGGACCAGGACACTCATCATTTGTTCGTCCAACTTCGAGGTGACCAAACTGAGAAGAGAACCGTGCCTCCTGATGAAGGAAGTAGTGTCTGGTATCCTGATAACCAACTCTTTAAGCAGGGTAGGTACTTGGACAAAGTTGATCCGGATTGTATTCCTACGCATGGGCATCATGATGACCTACAAAACAGAGCAAAGATGAAACCCTCTTGTCTTTGAAATAGGTTAGTCCTTATGCAAAATGTAT
Organism: Vicia faba; assembly: GCA_948472305.1. Lineage (NCBI taxonomy): Eukaryota > Viridiplantae > Streptophyta > Magnoliopsida > Fabales > Fabaceae > Vicia > Vicia faba. The sequence goes on from OX451736.1 coordinate 397,842,537, forward strand.
GCAATGATGTCATGATGTCATGATAAAGGCACACCACAAGTATCCTTAAAAGGCAAACATGGTAAAGGCACACAAGTCATACTGAGAGCCCTTAGATTTCAGGCTGGCATGGAGCTTAGGTACTACCCTCTTTTAGTTCAGTTGGTTTAAACATGTCCTAAAAATAGTAACCGGGTTCTAGAGGATCTCAATATCACTGACTACCCTCAATCAGTCATTCCAATTTAGCAACCTTTTCTTGCAGCCAGAATCATCGCGAGAGTTTAGTCTCAATGAGTGTAGCATACTGCTACTGTTCTATGGCCAAGTTGGTCAATTTAAGGTTCTAAGGTCAGTTGGTGCTTAATGACTCCTTAGAAGACCCATATTCTCCTCGTTCCAACACAAGGGATATCGGTACAGACCAAGGTGCCACACCAACGTAGCTACTGCTTCATCTGTATCGGTCTACGCTGTACAGATCCCTCACAGTTTATTGCTACTTACCTAAAGGGTATCCCCAGATCCGGGTTAGGATCTATAGAACTCCGATACAAGCCCATAAAATTAAAGCATACAAAGCATATAATTGAAAACACAAGTGATCTAATCCTAAGGTACACCTCACTTATAATATCCCTAGCAGAGTCTCCAGTTCTGTGATCGGTGGGAATGAGAACTGACTGTTTTGGAATGCTGGTTCGCGTTTGCGTTTGTTTTTGCAAAATGTTGCGGTAAGCAAGAGTCGCCATCGTCTTTTATTTTATCCAACAAGGAAAGGACAAAAGCACAGAAAAATTCCTTTTTGAGATGTTTCTCGGGTTCGGGAGGTAGATTATAGAAAGGGAAGGTGTTAGCACCCTTTCTATATGTGGTTATCCACGGGCTCTTAGGTACTTGCTCATTGTGTTTTCAAAATTTGCTTTTCTTTATGATTATGGGTTTGAAAGTAGTTTTTGTTTGAAAGGTGTAAGTGCAAAAAGTTTTTGTTTTGTTTTAAAAGGAGCAAGTACTTAAGAACCATCTACCTACTCGAAAAAGGAATTAAAATATGCTAATATCCTTTAGACAATGCTATCCCACTATTGAGGAGTAGGTAGCATCGTCGTTGGAGTTTTCGTGTCAATTCGATTAAGGGACGTGTGGTCACTAAAGCAATGTTAAGATGCCTTAGCGGTAACCCTAATGCCTTAGATCATTTTTCCGAGGCAGCCGTTTCGAGGAAACTATGATCTTTGGACAAGAGGGCGACCTCTAAAAATTCCTATACTCAATGACCACGTTCGAGGAAACCAAGTGAGGCGTACCCTAAGAGTGGCATGTGCGAGTGTTTTGTTTTTCAGTTATATTATCTTTGCATGTCATGGTGGGCTACTGTTGATTTTAAGTTAAGATAGATCTTGTCATGCATTGCCTATTTATTCAAACATCTAACAGTTAATGGTTGCGGAAATTAAATTGCGGGAAAAATAAATCTAAGCTATTACAAGGCGTCGGGTATTTACATCGCCAAAAACAAACCCTTCAAAATTAAATTGCACAAAGTAAATAAAAGCGATAAATAAAAGTCCTAAGTTAACACTATTACATCCTCGGAGCAATTACAATATATGGATCAAAAATAATTCGCGCGAGAAAAAATTGAATCGGAGTGTCCTAGGGTTTTGACCCTTTTTTTCATTAAATAAAACATTTTTTTTGTCCTTTTTTGAATTAATAATTAAGTCCAAATTAGTAATTGAATTAATTAAAAGAAAATATTTTTGAGTTTTTTATTTTAATTAAGGAAATAAAAAAAGTGGTTAAAAATATTAAAAACTCTAATTCTATATTGATTTTAATTTAATGCAAAATATATTGAAATTGAACCTAATTAAAACTAAATTAATTGGTTAATTTTATTTACAAAAATAAATAATAACATTAATGGAATTTAAATAAAAATATTTTTTTGTTTTCTGATTTTTTTTTATGAAAAAGTTAATTAGTTAATTGGTTAATTAAAATATTAATATTAATAAAATAGAAAATAGAAAGTAATGAAAAAGAAAAATAAAATAAACAAACTCAGGGGGGGGGGGGTGCTGGGCCTGAAGAAGGTGTTTGAGTTGCAATTTCTGGCCCATATTCAATCAGCCTGTTTGACTTTCCATTCCCATATGCGCTGGTTGACTTTAGTCTATGGTGGTCCATCAGCCTGGTACATTGGATCTTCGTTGGCAGCCACTTGGCAATTGGGATCTGGAGATATTTGGTGGACCACGCTTGGAACGTTGCACCTGAATACCTGAAAAGAAAAACCAAATAATGTTTTAGGGGACCTGGGATTCGAACCCAGGTCCCAATGGTAAATTCAACTAGCGCACTACCAACTGAGCCATGATGTTAACCTGTTAGTGGAATACCAATTATATATTATAAAACAAACTAACAACTATTCCTTGAAAAACGCGCTAATATTCAAGTGAGCCAATCACGCTATGACACATCTTCGTCTTCTTCACAAAAACCTGGTTCGGTTACCTGCGTATTTTTATCCGCATGAAGTTTCGTGGGATGGTTCTAAAATACTCCCTAGGCCATGTAAATGCAAACTAAGAGTGCTAATGCACTCGTCTCCTTCCCCTGAACTCATCCATGGCCATTATTGGCCTCGATTTAACATGCACACAAAACGCCTAAAAACATACACAAGAACCCTAGGTTCTGGATAGGGGGTTAGAGGCCACAAAAATCAAATTAAATAATGCAAAATCAATGTAAATTGGATGGTGAGTATGAATGTGCAAAGCAATTGGCAAAAAGATGCAAGGAGAGTGGTTCACGATTTCATGTGCAGAGGCGTTTTCAAGGACACTTACAGCGTGATTTAGGTGATGAAAAGGCTTCTTTTTGATTGGTATTGCTTCAGTGGATGCCAAGGAAGAGAGTAGTGTTGTGATTTTGGTCTGAAAGTGCCTCCAATATCGTTTTTGATCTCACACTTTTCAAGCTTTTTTCTCAAATGAATATGGCCATTTCAGCAAGGTTTTGTGCGTGTTTTTGATTTGTGAGGCTTGCTTGCATATAATGGGATGATTCTTGGTTAAAACATGGGCCAATATCCTTGTGCATTGAAGAATCAAGATTGCCCTTTGATCACCATTAACATGTTTCCAAATATAGGGCATATCTAAGATTTTGTGCTTGAATGAGCCTTGGCACGAGTTGGTTGGGTGTCACATGGTATATGCAAGTTGTACAAATCACAAAGATACAATTTCATTAATTTTTGGATTTTATTTGAATTAATATAGATTTAAAATGAATTAAATTAATAAAAATTAAATAAAATAGAAAAATAAATGTTTGGTCATGAAATTAAATATTGGACACTTGTGTGGCATGACAAGACCAAATCAAGTGGAAAAAAGTGGACCCTTTTGTCAAAAATTGGAGTTTTGAGGATAGTTGACTTTTGGCAATTTTGGAAAAATGCCCAACTTCAACAATGCATAACTTCTTCAATTTTAAACTTTTGGAAGTTTTCTTGGACTTTTTAGAAACCTTGAATGTCCTATAATCAACCCTTTTGATCTCACTTCATTTTGATGTTCCATGCTCAAGTTATAAGCTTTGGAAAAAAAAGTGTTTTTGTTGACTTTCAAAAAGACCTATAATGTCCAAATTTGTAACTTTTTTTGAGAGCATTTATTGATCTTGGTGTGTGAATATGGATTGTAGTAGATTGAATCCTCTTCAAAATGAGCTTTGCATGGGTCATTTCTAATAAAGTTATGCTTGGTCAAAGTTGAGTTGACTTTTCCTACAAAACCCTAATTTAGCAACTTTTGAATCTTGATGAATCTTGAGAAATCCTTGATGAATCATGATCAACCCTTGATCAAATGATGAATTATCCTTAAAAATGAGAATGTTGACAAAAAATATTGAGGTTTGACTATTTGGGTCACAATTTACTTTTGCCCTAGCACAGTCGATTTTTGGGTCTCTTGAGCAATTGACTGACCAAACTTCCTCTGCAACGCTTGAAATTTGACATGGATGAACTTAAGAACATGTTAGGACATTGGGGAGCACTCGAGGTCATTTGGATGCAAGGACCTTGATGCAACACAAAACCCTAATTTTGACTTGACTGCCTTAGGAGGTGATTTGACTGTCCAACTCTTGAGCTAACTTGAGCCACTTGGAGATTATTCTTGGCATATCTTGAGGAATATGGGAGGGCAAATTTTGGGGTACAACATTCGACGTCCGTATTCTACCGAGGAATCATCTTTGTTGACATTTAGGAGCTTCGGTCGTCTGTTATTCAACTAGGGATTAAACTATTATCAGTCGTACCTGGGCTTCACAACTTGAATTTTGTGAGAATTTGATTGTATCCTTCCTGAAAAGTAAAGGTTAGCTGTATGTAATGCATGATATGTATCGAGCAATGATGTTCTCAAAATAAATTAGATTGTGTTGTATGATGCGTATGCATGTCATGATGTATGGAAATGTGATGTTTTTAGCTGGGGAAAATAAATCCCGGATAGCTGCTGGAGAAAAGAGTTGAATTCTTCATTTCCGCTGGGGATAACGAATGAAGATGATTGTGAGAATAAACTTGCGGGAGAGGATAACTCCACTGGGGAATAAAATGATGAGGAAATGACTCTGTGGGGAGGATATGCTTTGTTGAGGATTCCGCTGATAAATTTAGCTGGGGATGAATTACCGTTGCCGGTGGTAATGAACCCTGTTGGGAGTTGAGTTTCTGTCTATAAAAGGAATGAACTCTGCTAGGAAGGATTTTCCAATTGTGACTTCACGGGGAATAACCTTTTAGACTCTAATGGGGACAATCTTCCAGAATCCACTAGGGATAAATTTTCATACTCCACCGGGGATAATTTTTCATACTCCATCGGGGATAATTTTTCAGTGCTGATGGTAAATAAAATCTGCTTGGGGAGAATATCGCCAATTCATTCACGGTTACGAGTCTCAGCTGGGGAGAAGTAACACCATTGTCTTTCTCTTTACTCTACGGGTAGTGAATATACCTTAGCCATATTCTTCAGCTAAATCTATCCCTGTACCTGGTGGATAGAACAACTGTACGGTTTGGACATTTCTCATTTGTCCCTGTTTCTGATATTACGAGTAATCGTCTTTTGTTTCACATGTAAATATTCATGAGCAGCAATTAATGTCAAATGCATATATCAAAATGAACACTGGACGTTCTTGCAAAACAAAACAGAAAAAGGAAAACAATTTGAAATTTATTTGTGAAAATGAATTGTATTGATTTTGAATTTAGCCTGTAAATAGGCGTTTTTGTACAAGAGGCTGACGTCCTAGTAAGAGAACGCCGCCGAACAATAGAGTTTATACAATTTGTGAAAAACAAAGAAAAACAGTTATGTGAACAATCCCACTGGGTTCCAACTCTGCTATTGCCTTTATGTTTTCGAGCATCTCATCACTTCTCTACTTGGTCGAAGGTAGATCAGATTGATTAGTGTAGTCTGAGTTTGATAGTTGATACCGAAGTCTGGTTGCAAGGTAATCCAATGAGACATAGTGTTACGCTTTGATCCCTAATTTTTTCCTGGACCGCCCTTTCGGGTTTTCAGTCCACCGGGATACCCTTTTTTGCCCAAGCCTCCTTTTCAGGTTTTCGACTTGTCGGGTGTACAAATTTTTTCATTTTCATCCCTTATTTTTGCCCGAACCCTTTTGGTTAGCTGGGAAGCCCTTATTTTTGCTTAGGCCAGTCGACCTAGCGGGTCTTTGATTATGAGTAGTATTTTTTCACTATGTCTGCATTGAGGGTGTGAGGAAGGTCGTCACCATCCATGGTGGTTAGAATCATGGCTCCTCCTGAGAAAATGTTCTTAACCACAAATGGACCTTCGTAAGTAGGGGTCCATTTTCCCCTGGGATCACCTTGCGGCAGTATTATGCGCTTGATTACCAAATCCCCAACTTGATACTCTTGTCGTCTAACTTTCTTGTTAAATGCCTTGATCATCCGTTTTTGATACGTCTGACCATGACAAATAGCAGTAAGTCTCTTCTCCTCGATTAAGTTCAACTGATCAAGCCGGGTCTGAATCCAGTCATCTTCGCTCAAACCTGCATCCTTCATAATCCGAAGAGAGGGTATCTAAACTTCAATGGGAAGGACGGCCTCCATGCCATATACCAAGGAATAGGGTGTTTCCCCTGTTGACGTCCATGCTGAGGTACGGTACCCATGAAGAGCAAACGGTAACATCTCGTGCCAGTCTTTGTATGTCACCGTCATTTTCTGCACAATCTTCTTGATATTCTTATTAGTTGCTTCAACAGCCCCATTTATCTTCGGTAGGTAAGGAGAAGAGTTATGATGTTGTATCTTAAAATGCTTACAGAGCTCGGTGATCATTGTATTGTTGAGACTTGCACTGTTGTCCTTAATGATCCTCTCTGGTACACCATATCGACAGATCAGATTGTGCCGAATAAACCATGCCACGACGTTCTTGGTTACAATAGAAAAGGAAGCTTCTTCAACCCACTTTGTAAAGTAATCAATCGCTACTAGGATGAAACAATGCCCGTTGGACGCAGTAGGTCTGATCTCACCAATCATATTGATGCCCTACATTACAAAAGGCCAAGGAGCTGTCAAGATGTTCAGAGGGACTGGAGGTATGTGCACCTTATCAACATAGACTTGGCACTTATGACAGGTCCGAGAATGCTGATAACAGTCGTCTTCCATAGTAGACCAATAATATCCTGCCCGTAGGATTTTCTTCTCCATGGTGTGTCCACTAGAATTTATAACGAAAGTACCTTCATGTAAATCTACCATGATCCTTTCTGCCTTGTTCTTATCCACACAACGTAGTAAGGTCGAGTCATGGTTAAGCTTGTAAAGGATACCATTACTGATGAAGAATTTCGCCGCGAACCTTCTCAGAAACTTCTTATCATTAATAGATGCACCCTCAGGGTATTCTTGAGCCTCAAGATACCTTTTTACCTCGTGGAACCAGGGCTTATCTGCTACCTCTTCAGTCTCAATGTCACAACAATGTGCAGGTTCTTCCAACCTATCAATGGTAATCTGGGGAGCCTCATTGTCCCATCTGACCTTGAACATAGAATACATCGTATCTAGCGCATCCGCCAACTGATTCTCCTCTCTGGGGAAGTGTTCAAAGGTTATCTTCCCGAAGTGTGGAAGCAACGTCAATACATACTCTTTGTAAGGAATAAGATTTGGGTGCTTCGTATCCCACTCGCCTTTGATCTGACTGATTACAAGAGAGGAATCTATGAATACAGTTAAGAACTTAATCCTTAGGTTAATAGCTGCTCGAAGACTCATGATGCATGCTTTATACTCCACCATGTTGTTGGTGCAGTTAAAACATAATCGGGCGGTGAATGGAATATGACAGCCTTCAGGAGATATGATCACGGCGCCAATGCCATTACCCAAAGCGTTTGAAGCTCCATCGAAATACATAGACCATCGTGATACCTCCTCAGGTCCTTCATCCGGTCCAGGTGTTTCACAGCCAGTCACCAACATGATGTTCTCATCCGGAAACTCAAAGTTCATAGATTGGTAATCGTCCACGGCCTGATGCGCCAAATGATCCGCCAACACACTTCCTTTGATTGCTTTTTAGGTCGTGTATTGGATGTCATATTCAGTCAAGATCATCTGCCATCTTGCCATTCTTTCGGATAAGGCAGGATTTTTAAAGATATACTTGATAGGATCCATCTTTGATATCAACAGAGTAGTGTGAGTCAGCATATACTGTCTCAGTCGGCGAGCAACCAATGCCAAAGCGTAGCAAGTTTTCTCAAGCAAAGAGTATCGGGTCTCGCAGTCGGTAAGCTTTTTGCTAAGGTAGTAAATAGCATGCTCTTTTCGGCCAGACTCGTCATGCTGCCCCAACACACACCCCATTGAATTGTCGAGTACTGTCAAGTATAAGATCAAAGGTTTCCCTTCAACCGGAGGCATCAGAATAGGAGGCTCTTGGAGATATTCTTTGATCCTTTCGAAAGCGGACTGACATTCATCGTTCCATATTACCACTTGATCTTTCTTCAGTAACTTGAAGATTGGCTCACAAGTAGCAGTTAGGTGTGAGATGAATCGGGCAATGTATTTCAGACGTCCCAAAAAGCCTCTGACTTCTTTTTCTATTCGGGGAGCTGGCATTTCCTGTATAGCCTTCACCTTTGCAGGATCTACCTGAATACCTTTATCACTAACAACGAAACCCAACAGCTTACCAGACATCACTCCGAAGGTGCACTTGTTCAGGTTTAACCTCAGCTTGTACAACTTCAACCTGTCAAACAACTTCTGAAGATGGTCAAGATGTTCTTCTTCATCCTGGGATCTTGCAATCATGTCGTCAACGTATACCTCAATCTCATGGTGAATCATGTCGTGGAACAAAGCAACCATGGCACGCTGATACGTTGCCCCAACATTCTTCAATCTGAACGACATGATCTTGTAGAAAAAGGTACCCCATTGAGTAACAAAGGTTGTCTTCTCCATGTCTTCGGGAGCCATCTTAATCTGATTGTAACCAGAGAAACCATCCATAAAAGAGAAGACCTTATGTTGTGCGGTGTTGTCAACTAGAATGTCAATATGAGGTAGAGGGAAATCGTCCTTGGGGCTTTCCCTGTTCAGATCCCTATAGTCAACACACATTTGAACCTTACAATATTTCTTCGGCACCGGGACCACGTTGGCAACCCACTGCGGGTAAGAAGTAGCAGCTAGAAAACCGACATCAAACTGTTTTGTAACCTCAGCGTTGATTTTCTCAGACATTTCCGGGCGCATTCGGAGAATTTTCTGTTTTACTGGAGGACAGTCTTCCTTAGTTGGCAAGCGGTGAACCACAATATCGGTATCCAAACCAGGCATATCTTTATAAGACCAGGAAAAGATCTCAACATAGTCATGCAGCATCTGAATCAACCGTTGCTTAACACTAGGCTCCAGATTTGCATCGATCTTGACCTCTTTCTTGTCTACTTCTGTATCCAAATTTACTGATTCCACTGGCTCTTCATGCGGCTGTATGGCCCTTTCTTCCTGAAGTAACAGTCTAGCAAGTTCACCAGGCACTTCTCAATCATCCTCACCTTCGTCCTCGGCTTGGTTGATCGGACTTTCGAAGTCATAACTGGCAGTAGCATAGTCGTTATCAGTGGGATCCAGAGTGGAAGCAAACCTGTATATGTGAGTGTGTGTAAGACAAATAGCTGTTTTGATAAAGTGCAAGATGGAAAAGAAAAACAAGGAGCACAAAATTCGTAATGCAAGAAAATTTCCAATGCTTTTATTGATGATATATAGAAATGACACATAATGAGCCCTCAAACAAATCCACGGTGTCTCGGGCAAGGCACCGGGCCGTAAAGTTTCAAATTGTCTGTTACAAACTCAAAACAAAAGTCTATTACTGTGTAATAAAAGAAATGGGCACGAAGTCCTTTGTCGTCCAATTGCTTAATCTTTCATCGATAGTCGGGTAAATCCAGCTGTCAAAATATGACTTTTCATCATCATCTCCAATATCATTCACTCCCTGATCATGTTTTGTCATAGGAGCCGTTATGACATTAGGTTTTTCGGGCGCTTCAAACTAGACCTCCTTAGCATCAATCAGATCCTGCACCTTATTCTTCAAGGCCCAGCAGTTATTGGTATCATGCCCCGGGCTATCAGAGTGATAAGCACAACGGGAGTTCGGATTATATAGCGGTGATGTAGTGTTGGGATTCTTTGGAGCCTCCTTCAGAATCACCAAGTTGGTTTTTAACAGTTGCGGCAGAATTTGGGATAGAGTCATACTGAGCCGAGTATACTGCCTTTGTGGTCTCTCAGCTCTTTGCTGAGTGTTGCGTTGCGGGGCAACTGTTGGTCTTGAGATTACCACTACATTAACTGCTTGGCGGTGTTCAGGACGGTTTTGGCTTGTCGAGCTGTAAACTGCACTAGATTCCTTCTTGAAAGGCTTCTTCTTTGTATTTGACAAAGCACCTTTCTGTATCTTGCCAATCTTGATATCGGTTTCAACTCTCTCCCCCGTAATAATCAATTCAGTGAACCCGGACGATGAACTACCGATCAAATGATTGAAGTATAGACCATACAAAGTCCCAAGAAACATATCCACCAACTCCCTATCAGCCAGAGGGGGTTGTACTCTTCCAGCAAGATCTCTCCATTTTCGAGTGTAGTCCTTAAAACCTTCGCTCGCACCCATAGACATACCCTGAAGTTGAGTACGCGTCGGAGCAAGGTCGGTATTATACTGGTATTGCTTATAAAAATTAGCAGCAAGGTACTCCCAGTTGAGGACGTTAGCTCCTTCGAGTTGATAGAACCATTCAAGTTGAGTCCTTGATAGACTATCTTGAAAGAAATGAACCCAGAGGTTCCTATCAGCAGTATACGGTTGAATCTTTCTGACATACGAGCGGAGGTGTAACTTTGGGCAGGAGACCCCATCGTACTTAGCAAAGACAGGCGCTTTAAACTTGTGTGGGATCACCACCCCAGATTCCAAACCAAAATCTTCGAAGTCCAACCCAGGTATCTTCTGGATCTCCATTGCATTTAACCGGTCTTCAAGTTGCTTATACCTATCCTCGGCAAGAGGATACTGGTCTTCATCAAAGTCAGTGTCGTTGTCAGAAACAACAGGGCTAGGACCCTTCCTTTCTTCTTGATTCTCTCCCCCTCCAGATGAGTGAGATAAATCAGCTTCTTGTCTCAGCCTGTTCCCAAATCTGTGACCCAAATTCAGGAGGACCATTTTCTTCTTCTTCTTCTTCTTCTTCTTCTTCTTCTTCTTGTCCTTCAAGATAAGAGTCTTCAAATCTTGTTGACTCTTGGCCAAGTTCATGAACATTTTCTGGAACTGAGCGTTCTGAGCTTGAAGAGGCTTGATGGCTTGATCAATAGGTGTTTCAGAAGACATGATGTGTTGAAATAAACAATGAAGAAGATGAGAAACCTGTAAGGGTACCTGTAATGAGGTGCATGATAATGGAATGCGTATGAAATGATTTCAAAGACTTAGGGAGATTCAAATTTGTAAACCAAAATGAAACACACTTTATTAGATTAAAACTTGAAACAATGTTTGACAAATGCCTTTAAGGAATTACAAAAGAAATACTGAAAAGCAAATCTACACTAGAAATATTAAAAGACATCAGAATTCCCATGGTCGTTTTCCTTTCATGCTGACATAATTGTTGATTGTCCTCTCATTCTCCAGCTTCCTTGTAAGCTTCAGGATCTTCCTCTCCTGCTCATGATATTTCTCTATGTAGGTATCCCTTTCTTCCCTTAACTGGATCCAAGATATCTTCAATGCCCCAATATCAGTAGGCATGTATGGATGGATGATCGTATAAGGAACCCCTTCTTCATCAGCATGCTCTACAATCACCGGCAAAACGGCTTCATATGACATCCCCAACTTTTGAGAACGGGCTCGAACCCACTGGAGATACGGTTGCGTCGGAAGAGAAGTCTTCATTCCTAGCTGTTGTGGATCAGACTTTTTCACCCTATCTCAAGCTCGAATAAACTTGCGGCGATGTCCCTCAACATCCCCCTTGAAGTCAAAGACAATGCTTGTAAGCAGCAGCTCATGAGGACCGTCCCTTTGAGCTCATCCAAACTGTCGTAAGGACAAACAAGGATTATAGGTTATTTCTCCTCTAATTCCAAGCAATGGAACATTGGGGTATTCCCCACACTGATCAATGACATCTACCCTTTCCATATCCTTAGTACTCCAAAGGATATCTGTATGAGCAAGAGACATGATTCTGTAAGCCCAACCCATGCCTTCCTCATTCTTCAATACAGATTTGGGGAGGTGAGAAATAAACCACCTCGCCAACAGCGGTGTACAACACAAGAGGGTTCCCCTTCTTCGAACAGTACGGGTATAGAGAGCATGCAGAATATCACCTAAGAGAGTAGGCACTAGGTTACGAGACATGAAGATCTTGACTGCGTTCACATCTATGAAGGCATCTGGATTCGGGAACAGGACCATGCTGTAGATGAGGAGAGTCAGGATGTCTTCAAAAGCTTTAAAGTCTAAGTTGTCCCAGAACTGTTGAGCTTGATCGATCAAGAACTTAGCCAAGAAACCTTTAACCCCACTCCGAATCTCCCAGTTAGACACTACATCAGCCTTTGTTAGATGTAGGGCTGAAGCAATATCCTCTGGCCTAGGAGCTATCTCCTAACCTGTAAAGGGTGTCTTCTCTAGAATAGATATGCCAAGTAAATCAGAAAACTCCTCCAAAGTAGGGACCAACTTATAGTCCGGGAAGGTGAAACAGTGATGCAATGGATCAAAGAACTGGAACAGGACACTCATCATTTGCTCATCCAACATTGAAGTGACCAGGATAAGGAGGTGACCATGTCTTCTAACAAAGGAAGAAGTATCAGGAACCTTTGAAACCAACTCTCTGAGCTGAGCATGGATTTGCACGAAACTGATTCGAATGGTATTTCTGCACATAGAAGCCATGATCTGCAAAACAAAACAAAGATGAATCCCCTCGGTCTTTGAAATGGTTAGTCTAATGAAATATGCATGCGATGTCATGATGCATGATGTCATGATAAAACACATCGCAGGTATCACAGATAGCAAACATTGTAAGGGCAAACAAGTCACACAATAGCCCTTAAATTTCAGGCAGGCATGGAGTTTAGGTATTACCCTCTTTCGGTTTAGTTGGTTCAACCTGTCCTAGTAATAGTAATCGGGTTCTAGAGGTTCTCAATATCACTGACCATCCTCCATCGATCATAATTCCAATTTAGCAATCTTTTCTTACGGCCAGAATCATCGCGAGAGTATGATCTCAATAAGTGTAGCATACTGCTACTTTCTATGGCCAAGTTTGTCAATTATAGGTTCTAAGGTTAGTTGATGCTTAATGACCCATTAGCAGCCCCATAATCTCCTGGTTGCTCCACAAGGGATATCGGTACCAACTAATGTGTCACACCAACATAGCTATTACTTCAACCGTATCGGTCTACGCCGTACAGTTCCCTCACAGTCTATTGCTACTTACCTAAAAGGTGTCCCCCAGGTCCAGGTTAGGATCTATAGTAACTTCGATACAAATCCCACAAATATAAAGCAAACAATTAAAACAATTGAAAACAAAATGATGAACTATTTCTAAGGTACACCTCACTTATATTCTGCCCAGCAGAGTCGTCATTTCTATGATACGGTGGCCAGAACCGAGACGTGTTTCCCTATTTTTTAAGGAATTTGTTGGTTTACGTTTTGCGTTTGTTTTTGCAAAATGTCGCGGTAAGCAAGAGTCGCCACCGTCTTTTATTTTATCCAACAAGGAAAGGAAAAAAGCACAGGAAAATTCCTTTTTTGAGATATTTCTGAGTACGGGGGGTAGATTATAGAAAGGGAAGGTATTAGCACCCTTTCTATCCGTAGTTATCTACGGGCTCTTAGGTACTTGCTCAGAATTTTTAAAATTGTTTTCTTTGTGTTTGTGCGCTTTGAAAAGTTTTTGTTTCGACTTCGATTTAACTCTTGCTTCTGTCTTCAAGAGTGTAATGAAGTGTTTTTGAAAACTATGTTTGTAAAGGAGTGTAAGTGTGGAAAAGATTTGTTTGGATTGAGCGAGTACTTAAGAGCTAATCTACCTACTCGAAAAAAGAATCGTTTTATGCTTGTTTCCTTTAGACCACGCTATCCCACTATTAGTGAGTGGGTAGCACCGTCATTGGAGTTTTGAGAATCAATTCGAAAGGGACATACGGTCACTAAAGCAATGTTAGGACGTCTTAGTAATAACCCTAATGTCTTAGATCAATTATTTGAGGCAACAATTCCGAGGCAACGGTTCCGAGGCAACTTTTCCGAATCGGGACTTTGATCTTTGTTTAGACAAAAGGAAGACTACATGTGCACTCCTAGGGTATACTCTCACTTCGGTTGCCTTCGGTAAATGATCGTTAAGTATAGGGTGTCTTAGTGGTTACCCTCCTGTCTAACAAAGATCAAATGTCACGTTCGGAATGTTGCCTCAGAAATGTCGCCTCAAAAATGTCACCTTGAATATGATCTTAAGACTCTAGGGTTATTACTAAGACGTCCTAACATTGCTTTAGTGATCGTACGTCCCTTACGAATTGACCCTTACAACTCCAACGACGGTGATACCTATTTCTCAATAGTAGGATAGCACTGTCTAAAGAAAACGAGAATAGAAACAATCTTTTTTCGAGTAGGTAGATGCTAGAAGGTACTTGCTCAAATATTACACTTACACTTTGTGATCGGTGGGAATAGAACTGACTGTTTTAGAATGCTGGTTCGCGAAATGTCGCGGTAAGCAAGAGTCGTCACCGTCTTTTATTTCCTCCAACAAGGAAAGGACAAAAGCACAACAAAATTACTTTTCGAGATGTTTCTCGGTTCGAGAGGTAGATTCTAGAAAGGGAAGGTGTTAGCACCCTTTATATCCGTGGTTATCCACGGGCTCTTAGGTACTCGCTCACTATGTTTTCAAAAATGTTTTGCTTTTCTTGTGTTTGTGGGTTTTGAAAAAGTTTGTTTGAAAACTTCGTTTTTAACTCTTGTATCAGTCCTCAAGAGTGTCATGAAGTGTTTGTTTGAAAACATTTGTCAGAAAAGTGTAAGTGCGAAAAGTTATTTTTGTTTTGAAAGAGCAAGTACCTTAGAACCTCTACCTACTCAAAAGAAATTAAGCTGTGTAAATGTCCTTTAGACAGTACTATCCCACTATTGAGAAGTAGGTAGCACCGTCGTTGGAGTTTTAAGGTCAATTCGATTATAGGGACATGTGTGGTCACCAAAGCAATAGTAGGACGCCTTAGCGGTAACCCTAATGTCCTAGATCCTTTTTATCCGAGGCAACTGTTTTGAGGAAACTTGGATCTTTAGACAAGAGGGCGACCTCTAAAACACCCTATACTCAATGACCACGTCGAGGCAACCAAGTGAGGCGTACCCTAGGAGTGGCATGTGCGAGTGTGTCGGGATTCAATTAAATTATCTTTGCACATGTCATGCTGAGCTACGAGTTGATTTTAATTTTCAGATAAGTCTTGTCATGCATAACAGTTAATAGTTGCGGAAAGTAAATTGCGGAAAGTAAATCTACGCTATTACAAGGCGTCAAGTATTTACATCGCCAAAAACAAACCCTTGAAAAAAGTAAATTGTGGGAAAATAAAGAAAGCGATAAAAAGGTCCTAATTACGCTATTACATCCTCGGAGCAAATACATAAATATGATCAAAAATAATATGCGCAAAATAAAATTGCATCGGAGAAGTCCTTAGGGTTTTGACCCTTTTTTGTGAAAGAAAGAAATTTTGGTTGCTTTTTGCATTTAATTAAATTAAACCTAAAACTAATTAATTAAATAAAAGAAATTTTTTTTAGGTTTTTTATGTTTTTAATGCAAATAAAATAAAAAGGAAAACATGATTAGAAGTTGTCAAAACCCTAATTTTATGTTAATTTTATTTATTATGAAAAAGTCAAAATTAAACCTAATTAAACTAAATTAATTTGTTAGAATTTATTTACAAAAAAAATAAAGTGAAATTAATAAATAATAATAATAAAATATTGTTTTTCTGAATTTATGAAAATAATTAATTTGTGAGTTAACTAAATAATAATAATAATTATTATTAAAAGAATTAAATAAATAAATATAAAATATAAAGAGAAAAAGAAAAAGAACCCAGGGGGGTGCTGGCCCATTATGGAGGTTTGTTCTGGAATTTCTGGCCCATTAACACACAAGCCTGCATTGACTTTCCTGCTTCTCCATGGTGTGTGTTGATTAGGAGTACCATGGTCATCATCTCATGGCCATTAGATTCAAGCTTGTGGCCACTTGGCGCCTGGATGTTTGAGGTATATGGTGGAATACCTTTGAGAGCCTGCATGTGAATATGGTAAGAAAAATAATAGAAACATTTTGGGGGACCTGGGATTCGAACCCAGGTCCCAATGATCATTGGCCAACGCACCATCCACTACGCCATCTGCACGCGTTTGTTATTATGATAAGAAGAAAATATAATATTAAGAAACAATCCAATATGTTGTACAAAAGAAAACGCGCACTCCTTTTTGAATGGTCCAATGATGCATCACCACATCATCATCTTCTTCATATTTCCTGTAAAAAACACAAACAGATAGCGGGGGTTTTTAACCCCCACAATATACAATGACCAAAAATAGCGATTAGCCCTGTGTTGTATATAAATATTTTGCGAGGGTGGCTGTGTGTTCGTCTGGTCTCAACGAGTTCAACCATATGCCTTAAAGGTTCTAATATTTCCTGGACTGCAAAGCCCCAAATCCAAAGCTCAGGAACCCTAGAATTTGTCCATGGTAACTTTCGATTTTGTGCATTATAATCCAATTAACTTATGCCATTAGCTTCATATGAGTTCTAACAATATAAAACAATCAATAAAACATGTTAATTATGCATGAAATAGCCAATACGATTCTGAACATAAGAAGCAAACCGTGGGTCTGTTCTTGATGATTTCTTGAGCTTCAATGCTTGGTTTTGATTGCTACATGTTCCTCACACTTCCAGCAACGTGTTTGAATCCACAAAAGTCCTTGAATTGGCCTGGAATATAGAAAACAGTTTTTAAGTTTTCTTGAATTTTTTCCAATATGCTTATGGCTTTTTTCTGCAGTGCTTTCACGTGTGCATGATTAGGGTTAGCTTATGTATATATAGTAGAATGAATTTAGGTCAGAATCTTGCAAAGAAATCCATTGGAATGATGATTCAAATATTTGATTGGAAATCATATATTTTTGAATCTTTTTGATTGAAGAAAGTTTCCAATTTGGGAGATATGGCATCTTTGAATTGGTGCACGAAATTACCAGCCTTTTTAGGTCATCTTTGCTTCACCAAAAGATTGAAAAATCAAATCTTTGTATTTCCTACAATTTAAATTAATTAAATGAATTAATATTGATTAAAAATCCAATTAATTAATAAAAAATAAGAAAATAATTCAATTAAGCTTGATGGGTCGTGCATAGGCCATGGATAAAGTTTCAAGAAGAAATTTGAGGCCCATTAGCAAAAACAAGGTGTTTTGAGCAAAGTTGACTTTTGCAAATTAACAAAAATTTCCCAACTTCTCCAATGCATATCTTGCTCAATTTTGATCATATGAACATGTTCTTGGACATTTTTGAAAGGTCTTGAAGTCCTCTAACCAATTCCTTTGGTCCCATGTCATTTGGATTTACCAATCTCAAGTTATGGTCTTTGACTTAAAGTGCATTTTTGTTGACTTTTGAAATTGACCTATAATGTAGAAATTGATAACTTTTTATGAGAGCATTTCTTGGACTTGGAATGTGAAGATGCGTTGTAGGAAATGTCATCCCCTTCAAAATGAGCATTGGATGGGATTTTTCTGATGAACCATGAAAAAGTTATGCCCTAGTCAAAATACAGGTTACTTTTCTACTGTCCAAAAATAGAAACTTTTTTGCATCTTGATGATTTTTGAGCTACCCTTGTGGAATCTTTATCAAGACTTGATCAAATGATGATTGTGGACTCAAAATAAGATGTTGACCAAAAATTCTGACTTTTGACTGCAAAATGACCGTTTTGCCCCTGTAGTTGATTGTGGATCAAATAAGGCTTTTGACTGTACAAATTGGCACTGTGAGTCTTGAAACTTGGCATGTAGATGCTTGAGGATGTATATGGTCCTATGAGACTTGGTTTGAACCATTGAAAACCTCAAATTCCTGGAAAGAACCAAAACCCTAATTTCAGTTGTCTTAGGAGGTGGTTTGACTGTGCAATCTCTTGAGCAATCTGAGAATTATTCTTGACAAATCTTGAAGAATATGGGAGGGAAAATTTTGGGGTACAACAGTTACCCCTGTTCAATCTTATTAGACCTGAGGATGTATATTGGCTTGCGTGCCTTTCGTGATCCGAAGGTGGAAGATGATTGAACACTAAAGTGCCCAGAAATTTGCACTCGCATAGTGTGGTATCAGCAATGTGATGTCGAGAATGGGCTTACAGATGCCATTTGGAGAACGATGGATAGGAGGATGGGCTTATAGATGCCATCTGAAATGTGACAGAATCTTGTCGGTGATGGGCTTATAGATGCCATCTGGGAATGTGATCATTGAATTGTAACCTGGTAGGTTGAAAGAAGGAACCTGTGTAGGGTTGCCTGATGATGAGTCCGTGTAAAACTGCACCTTGGAAGAGAAGGAACCAGTGTAGGGTTGCCTCATGATGGTCAAGTAGATAGTTGTCCTGTCTAGTTTCAGGTATTCATCTACAATCTGTCGTCCACAGATATTTCCTGGCTAGTTACAGGTGTTGATCTGGAACTTGAAAAAAGGTGGGTCAATGAGATAGCTGTCCTGTCTGGTTTCAGGTATTAATCTCTGACTTTGAGAAAGAAAGATAGTTTTCCTGTCTGGTTTCAGGTATTAATCTTCAGATTCTTTAATGTAGATAACTTTCCTGTCTGGTTTAAGGTATAGATCTACAATCAGTCGCTCACAGATATTTCCTGGCTAGATACAGGTGTCGATCCAGAACTTAAAAAAGGTTGGTCGAGATAGCTTTCCTGGCTGGATACAGGTGTAGATCTCTGACCTGAGAATGAAAGATAATTTCCTGGCCTGTTACAGGGGTTGATCTTCAATCTCTTCATGTAGATAACTTTCCAGGCTAGATACAGGTATAGATCTACAATCAATCGCTCACAGATATTTCCTGGCTAGATACAGGTGTTGATCCGGAACTTAAAAAAGGTTGGTCGAGATAGATTTCTTGGCTGGATACAGGTGTAGACCTCTGACTTAGAATGAAAGATAATTTCCTGGCTAGATACAGGTGTTGATCTTCAATCTCTTCATGTAGATAACTTTCCTGGCTAGATACAGGTATAGATCTACAATCAATCGTCCACAGATATTTCCAGGCTAGATACAGGTGTTGATCCGGAACTTAAAAAAAGGTTGGTCGAGATAGCTTTCCTGGCTGGATACAGGTGTAGATCTCTGACCTAAGAAAGAAAGATAATTTCCTGGCTAGATACAGGTATTGATCTTCAATCTCTTCATGTAGATAACTTTCCTGGCTAGATACAGGTATCGAATCTACAATCAATCGTCCACATATATTTCCTGGCTAGATACAGGTGTTAATCTGGAACTTAAAAAAAGGTTGGTCAAGATAGCTTTCCTGGATGGATACAAGTGTATACCTCTGACCTGAGAATGAAAGATAATTTCCTGGCTATATACAGGTGTTGATCTTCAATCTCTTCATGTAGATAACTTTCCCGGCTAGTTACAGGTATAGATCTACAATCTATCATCCACAGATATTTCCTGGCCTGTTACAGGTGTTGATCCGGAACTTAAAAAAAGGTTGGTCGAGATAGCTTTCCTGGCTGGATACAGGTGTAGATCTCTGACCTGAGAAAGAAAGATAATTTCCTGGCTAGATACAGGTATTGATCTTCAATCTCTTCATGTAGATAACTTTCCTGGCTAGATGCAGGTATCGAATCTACAATCAATCGTCCACAGATATTTCCTGACTAGATACAGGTGTTAATCTGGAACTCCAAAAGGTTGATGGCAATCATCCTTTGATTGACTTTTTCCTGAAAAGGCAAAGCATTAGTTGTATGCAATGTCATGATGTATGAAATGCATGATGTCATGATGTTCTAAAAAATAAATGAGATTGTGTCGTATGCACTTTATCATGTATGAAAATGCGAGATATAAAATGCGATATGTTTATGAATGTATTTTTGTCTAGGAAAATAAATCCTTGACAAGTGCCGGGAAGTTTGTTAAATCCTGGGCTGATGTTGAAGAGTATAGTTCTTCGCTTCCGCTGGGGATGATGAACGAAGATGATTGCAAGAATAAACCGGTAGGAGAAGATGACTCCGTTGGGGGATAAACCTGGTGAAGAGATTACTCTGCGAGGATTTACTCTGTGGGAAAGAGATGCTTCACTAAGATTTGAACGATAACTCCGCTGGGGATTCCGTTGATAAGCTCTGTTAGGGGATTTTGATGATCTCCGTTGGGGATAGGAAGAACTTTGCTGAGGACGATATTTCCGTTGCAATTTGCTGAGGATAACCCAGTTAGACTCTGGTGGGGAATAACCTCTGAATATGGCTTGGGAGAGATATTCGTACTCTACAGGAGATAAGCTTCCATAATCTACTGGGGAGATGGTTCAACTCTCCTGGGGAAACTTTTGGACTACACTGGGGAAATGGCTCCACTGGGGTGTCTGTATTCCGCCGGGGAACAATCTTATATTTCTGTCGAGGAATATTAAGACTGTCGGGGATGCTTGCTGAGGAATATCTGTATATTCCGCCGGGGAATATTAAGATCTTCTGGGGATACCCAACTTTTTCAAGACTGATGGTAGTCCCACTATGCTTGGGGGAGAGTATTGCGGACTTGCAGGGGATACTGTGCCTTTTTAGAGCTGATGAGAGGCCAACTCTGCTCGGGGAGAGTATTGTTGAATCTTGTCTTACTCTCGGGCAGTGAAGATATCTTGGTCATATTCTTCAGCTGAACCTACCTTGGACCTAGAGGACAGAGCAGCTTGTACAGTTCGGATAATTCTTATTGCCCCAGCTTCTGTGGGAGAAGGTACCTGTGGAGGTGTTTGATAACTGCCGATTGACAAATCTTCTTCTGGTAGGCAAGTGACGAGATGACAGGACATAGTCGTACGCTTTGATCCCTAATTTTTTCCTGGACCACCCTTTCGGGTTTTCAGTCCATCGGGATACCCTTTTTTGCCCAAGCCGCCTTTTCAGGTTTTCGACTTGTCGGGTGTACAGATTTTTTCATTTTCATCCCTTATTTTGCCCGGACCCTTTTGGTTCACCGGGAAGCCCTTATTTTTGCCTAGGCCAGTCGACCTAGCGGGTCTTTGATTATGCGTAGTATTTTTTTTGACTATGTCCACGTTCTCAGAGTGTAGGGAGTTGTCACTGTCGGTAGTGTTGTGTTGCCATACTACCAGAAGATCTTCGTTCAATCATGCAAGATTCGTTGCTGGAATTCATGTCCGATGCCCCAAGTGACTCAGATGGAGATTTGCCCCTGGCTATTTGGCATTTTAAGAGATTCCTTGAATCTTGACTTAACTGCCCCAGATGATGAGCAATGATCATGCCTGCCCCTAGGTTGGAAGTGTTTCTTCCACTTGAGATGATCCTTTTTATTGATAAGGTTTTTGTTCACTAGATATTCGTCGTGCAAATTTCTCTGCTGTTTGAACAAATAGTCATATGCAAACAATGTTATTTTAAGAATGCAAAGCTTATGTCTGTCTTGAAGTTTTTTATTTTGAAAATGCAGTTTTCAATAAAACAAATGAACTTTTGTAAAATGTGATGTCAACTCAGGATTTACAGCAAGCCCTACAGGAGTCAGGATACCTTTTGTAACAGTATGCTTTCGAACTAACCCATGCTTCAGCTAGGACTTTTAAGGGTTATAACGTGGCCTGGTTCACGGTTATAGAAACAAAGGATAAAGGCTCAAATTTTATTTGTACCCACCCGTTCTTCGTGATGTTCTTCAATCCTAAACTCAGCTAATCGTGCATTAGATCTTGTCTGAATCCTTGATCTGATATTCCGGTGATGGTTCGGATACTGATAGTTTATTTTGAATAGGCAGTCAATTCTTTTTTGTTGTTGAGAGTCTGTAGAATCTCTTTCTTTTTTATTTTATTATCCATGTCTTTTGACTGAACTGTTTCTTTTGTGATTACAGTCAGCGGGATGCCCCAGTTTTGTAAGTCTCCTTCATAGGTTTTGACATACTGGGCTTTTATTTTGAGAGATAATGACTGTCTGTCTTGACGATTATAGGGAATCATCACCATCTTTTGTTTCAGAAGGACTTCTTTGATGCCATTTATTGTGCACCTGGATCAACTGAGAGAACTACCCTACCCCAGGTTATAATTAAGAGTTTTAATTTATGAAAAGAAAAACTCCGACTTCTTTGGCTCAAAGGGGTTGACTAGGGATTATCTTCCTTATAACTCCACTGTTTAGGATTTGAAACAATGCATGTACTTCATCAGCGGGGTCTGTTCAAAAGCATACTGTAAATATCGTGGTATCGTTTTCGTCATCCTACCTCAAAAGGCTTAGAATTTTTTAATCGGGAATTGAACATCACAAAAAATGAAAGCAATTTGAATATAGTGAATACGAATGGATTGATTCAAAACAGACATATGCGATGCATTAAAATAAAAAAGTTCGCCATGACAATAATTGTTTGAATAAGCAAAGAAAAATACAACTTCAGAATTCAAATTAACAAAAGTTTTTTAGTTTAAACTAGTCATCTCAGATGGAGAATTCTCAGCGGAAGATTTTCATCTCGCCATCCGGCATGAACTCCAGCACCCTTCCGTCAATCAAGTCTTGGATCTTGTTCTTCAAACTCCAACAGTTGTCGGTGTCATGTCCCGGACCGTCAGAGTGGTATGCACACCTTTCATTAGGATGATAGGTAGGAGCGGAAGTATTTGGGTTTCAGGGAGGAGCCTTTAATGTAATCAGCCAGGTCTTCAACATGTGTTGTAGTGCTTGAGTCAGTGACACGTTGATCTTGGTAAATTGCCTCCTGGGCGTGTTTGGCTTACCCTGATCAACCTGTTGTTTTTGGTGAGGTTGTTGTTGGACCCTTGATGTAGTAGCAACTTGGAGAGGTCCATTCTTCACCATACCAAACTCTTGTCTTCTTGGAGGTTGATCACAGGTTTAATCCCCAGCCTTGACCATTTGCTTCATACTATTGTATCTGTCTTGATGAAGCTGGTTGATCATGGCTCGCAACTCTTCTTGTTCCCGAGCTAAGCCTTGGATAAGAGCCATCTGCCCCAGCATCTGGGTTCTCATTGTATCCACCTCAGCTTGCAGACGTTTCAGTCGTTCGTCCTTATCGTCTTCAGGACTTTTCTTGACCAAATTCCCCACGAGGAGCGTTCTCAACTCTTCCTGCCCCTTGGATAGGTTTAGGAGGATTTCCCTGAACTGAGTCTCTTGAGTATGGAACTCCTGGTTGTCTTGTTGGAAAGCCATTGCTGAAATAAACAGCGAGAATATGAGAGACCTGTAAAGGGTAACCTGTTATGCAATGATATGTATGTATGCAATGTTTTCAAGGATCTCGCGGGGTAAACAAAGAAACTTGTTAGAATTTTGAATTTTGCAGCTCGATTGAAGGAACTTCATGTTGTTGAGAGTCCTTCTTCAAGAGTCAAGGATCACCATATCGAGTGGGTCATAGCCCCTGACTCAAGTTATCATGCTTGGATTTTTGGACAACCTTGGCTAGAGGAAAATAAATCCCCTTTGCCCCTTGCTAGACATTTAGTCCATCAATACCTGCATCACAAACCCTTGAGATCCTTGAAATGGTTAAGGAAATGCTATGGTATGATGTTATGATGTGTATGCTATGCGTGAAGTGATGTAAGTAAGCCCTGTTATAAGTCTAGATTAAGGACTGTAAACAAAACCTACAAGGAACCCATGTTTTCAGATAACAAGAATATGCAAGTAGTTCAAGTTTGAAGGCACACAAGTCATACAAGACAGTCCTTAGAGTTTAGGCCAGCATGAAGTTTAGGTACTACCCTCTTGAAGTTAGTTGGCTCAAAACCTGTCCTATGAATAGTAACCGGGTTCTAAGGAGCTCAATATCATTGGATTGTTTTCTATGTTCATTGTTTTGATTTAGCCACTTAACTGGCGACCAAAATATTCCAAGAAAACAACCCTCAATGAGTGTAGTATCGAGTATCTACCAACTTCGGACTGCACCAAAGTCGGTCATCTCACTACCCCTAAAGAGGCCAGGATGGTCAAGTAATGTTCTAAGGTCAGTTGATGCTTCGCGACACCACGCGGCGGCCCCGTACTCTCCTTGAATTGACTCAAGGGTTACCGTTACTCACCAAAGTGCCACATCAACGTAGCAACTGCTTCAACCATGTCGGTATACCCTGCACAGTTCCCTCACAGTTTGTTTCTACTTCTAAAGGGTATCCCCCAGATCCGAGTTAGGATCTATGAAACTCCGATACAAGTCCACAATATTAAAGCATGCAAAGCAATACAATTGAAAACAAGAGTGGTCTAATCCTAAGGTACACCTCACTTATAAGATAATTCCCCAGCAGAGTCGCTAGTTCTGTGATCGGTGGGAATAGAACTGACTGTTTTGGAATGTTGGTTCGCGAAATGTCGCGGTAAGCAAGAGTCTCCATCGTCTTTTATTTCCTCCAACAAGGAAAGGACAAAAGCACAGCAAAATTCCTTTTCGAGATGTTTCTCGGTTCGGGAGGTAGATTATAGAAAGGGAAGGTGTTAGCACCCTTTCTATCTGTGGTTATCCACGGGCTCTTAGGTACTTGCTCACTATGTTTTCAAAAATGTTTTGCTTTTCTTGTGTTTGTGGGTTTTGAAAAAGTTTGTTTGAAAACTTCGTTTTTAACTCTTGTATCAGTCCTCAAGAGTGTCATGAAGTGTTTGTTTGAAAACTTTTGTCAGAAAAGTGTAAGTGCGAAAAGTTGTTTTTGTTTTGAAAGAGCAAGTACCTTAGAACCTCTACCTACTCAAAAGAAATTAAGCTGTGTAAATGTCCTTTAGACAGTATTATCCCACTATTGAGAAGTAGGTAGCACCGTCGTTGGAGTTTTCAGGTCAATTTGATTATAGGGACATGTGTGGTCACCAAAGCAATAGTAGGACGCCTTAGCGGTAATCCTAATGTCCTAGATCCTTTTTATCCGAGGCAACTGTTTCGAGGCAACTTGGATCTTTAGACAAGAGGGCGACCTCTAAAACACCTTATACTCAATGACCACATCGAGGCAACCAAGTGAGGCGTACCCTAGGAGTGGCATGTACGAGTGTGTCAGGATTCAATTAAATTATATTTGCACATGTCATGGTGAGCTACGAGTTGATTTTAATTTTCAGATAAGTCTTGTCATGCATAACAGTTAATAGTTGCGGAAAGTAAATTGCGGAAAGTAAATCTACGCTATTACAAGGCGTCGGGTATTTACATCGCCAAAAACAAACCCTTGAAAAAATTAAATTGCGGGAAAATAAAGAAAGCGATAAAAAGGTCCTAATTACGCTATTACATCCTCGGAGAAAATACATAAATATGATCAAAAATAATATGCGCGAAATAAAATTGCATCGGAGAAGTCCTTAGGGTTTTGACCCTTTTTTGTGAAAGAAAGAAATTTTGGTCCTTTTTGCATTTAATTAAATTAAACATAAAACTAATTAATTAAATAAAAGAAATATTTTTTAGGTTTTTTATGTTTTTAATGCAAATAAAATAAAAAGGAAAACATGATTAAAAGTTGTCAAAACCCTAATTCTATGTTAATTTTATTTATTGTGAAAAAGTCAAAATTAAACCTAATTAAACTAAATTAATTTGTTAGAATTTATTTACAAAAAAAATAAAGTGAAATTAATAAATAATAATAATAATAATAAAATATTGTTTTTCTGAATTTATGAAAATAATTAATTTGTGAGTTAACTAAATAATAATAATTATTATTATTAAAAGAATTAAATAAATAAATATAAAATATAAAGAGAAAAAGGAAAAGAACCCAGGGGGTGCTGGCCCATTATGGAGGTTTGTTCTGGAATTTCTGGCCCATTAACACAAGCCTGAATTGACTTTCCTGCTTCTCCATGGTGCGTGTTGACTGGTAGTACCATGGTCATCATCTCATGGCCATTAGATTCAAGCTTGTGGCCACTTGGCGCCTGGATGTTTGAGGTATATGGTGGAATACCTTTGAGATCCTGCATGTGAATATGGTAAGAAAAATAATAGAAACGTTTTGGGGGACCTGGGATTCGAACCTAGGTCCCAATGATCATTGGCCAACGCACCATCCACTACGCCATCTGCACGCGTTTGTTATTATGATAAGAAGGAAATATAATATTAAGAAACAATCCAGTATGTTGTACAAAAGAAAACGCGCGCTCCTTTTTGAATGGTCCAATGATGCATCACCACATCATCATCTTCTTCATATTTCCTGTAAAAAACTCAAACAGATAGCGGGGGTTTTTAACCCCCACAATATACAATGACCAAAAATAGTGATTAGCCCTGTGTTGTATATAAATATTTCGCGAGGGTGGCTGTGTGTTCATCTGGTCTCAACGAGTTCAACCATATGCCTTAAAGGTTCTAATTTTTCCTGGACTGCAAAGCCCCAAATCCAAAGCTCATGAACCCTAGAATTTATCCATGGTAACTTTCGATTTTGTGCATTATAATCCAATTAACTTATGCCATTAGCTTCATATGAGTTCTAACAATATAAAACAATCAATAAAACATGTTAATTATGCATGAAATAGCCAATACGATTCTGAACATAAGAAGCAAACCGTGGGTCTGTTCTTGATGATTTCTTTAGCTTCAATGCTTGGTTTTGATTGCTACACGTTCCTCACACTTCCAGCAACGTCTTTGAATCCACAAAAGTCCTTGAATTGGCCTGGAATATAGAAAACAGTTTTCAAGTTTTCTTGATTTTTTTTCAATATGCTTATGGCTTTTTCTGCAGTTCTTTCACGTGTGCATGATTAGGGTTAGCTTATGTATATATAGTAGAATGAATTTAGGTCAGAATCTTGCAAAGAAATCCATTGGAATGATGATTCAAATATTTGATTGGAAATCATATATTTTTGAATCTTTTTGATTGAAGAAAGTTGCCAATTTCGGAGATATGGCATCTTTGACTTGGTGCACGGAATTGCCAGCCTTTTTAGGTCATCTTTGCTTCACCAAAAGATTGAAAAATCAAATCTTTGTATTTCCTACAATTTAAATTAATTAAATGAATTAATATTGATTAAAAATCCAATTAATTAATAAAAAATAAGAAAATAATCCAATTAAGCTTGATGGGTCGTGCATAGGCCATGGATAAAGTTTCAAGAAGAAATTTGAGGCCCATTAGCAAAAACAAGGTGTTTTGAGCAAAGTTGACTTTTGCAAATTCACAAAAATTTCCCAACTTCTCCAATACATATCTTGCTCAATTTTGATCATATGAACATGTTCTTTAACATTTTGGAAAGGTCTTGAAGTCCTCTAACCAATGCCGTTGGTCCCATGTCATTTGGATTTACCAATCTCAAGTTATGGTCTTTGACTTAAAGTGCATTTTTGTTGACTTTTGAAATTGACCTATAATGTAGAAATTGATAACTTTTTATGAGAGCATTTCTTGGACTTGGAATGTGAAGATGAGTTGTAGGAAATGTCATCCCCTTCAAAATGAGAATTGGATGGGATTTTTCTGATGAACCATGAAAAAGTTATGCCCTGGTAAAAATATAGTTGACTTTTCTACTGTCCAAAAATAGAAACTTTTTTGCATCTTGATGATTTTTTGAGCTACCCTTGTGGAATCATGATCAAGACTTGATCAAATGATGATTGTGGACTCAAAATAAGATGTTGACCAAAAATTCTGACTTTTGACTGCAAAATGACCGTTTTGCCCCTGCAGTTGACTGTGGATCAAATAAGGCTTTTGACTGTGCAAATTGGCAATGTGAGTCTTGAAACTTGGCATGTAGATGCTTGAGGATGTATACGGGCCTATGAGACTTGGTTTGAACCATTGAAAACCTCAAATTCCTGGAAAGAACCAAAACCCTAATTTCAGCTGTCTTAGGAGGTGGTTTGACTTTGCAATCTCTTGAGCAATTTGAGAATTATTCTTGATAAATCTTGAAGAATATGGGAGGGCAAATTTTTGGGTACAACACACTTTTCAAAATAATTTTCAAAAACAACTTCGTCACACCTTTGAGGACTGATACAAAGGTTATCACGAAGTCAAAACTTTTCAAAACAAAGCACATACACAAGCAATTTTAAAGATGAGCAAGTACCTAAGAGCCCATGGAAAACCATGGATAGAAAGGGTGCTAACACCTTCCCTTTCTATAATCTACCCCTCGTACTCAGAAACACCTCGAAAAAGGATTTTTTTTTTGTACTTTTTTCCTTTCCGATTGGATGAAATAAAAGTAGGTGGTGACTCTTGCTTATCGCGACACTTTGCGAGCAAAAAACGCAAAACGCAAACTAGTAAAAACAGTCGGTTCTGCCACCGTATCACATGACTCCCTTAAGTGGAGCCTCTTTACAAACTGAAACTTTTGTCTATAGGTCATGAAAAGTTTCATCATGAGTTTCTAGTTTAAAGACCATACAAATAGTCATAGGTGTCATTCCAAAGTCCTACTTCCCAAGAGGGTGTCTCTTGAGAGGTATTCCTTTTGCGGAATTCCACCGACTATAGGCGAAGTCGTCACATAAACTCATAGGGTTGATGTAACCCCTTGGCTAATAGACGAACCTTCTTTCTAAGGTTTTTTTGAAAATATTTTTGCAAAATTTAATTCCCACCACAAATATAATAATATAATAATATAATAAAATATAATGAGCATAATAAATGAATAAGTAAATAAAGAAAAAATGAAGAAAAACCAAAAAATAAGAAAAACCCTAAAACCTAAAGGAAAGGATTCTAAACCTAGGGTTAAGTCCCTAGCAGAGTCGCCAGCTATTGCAACTGGTTTTAAATAGAGTCGCCACCCTTAACTTTTATCCTAAAGGAAGGGAGTATAAAGGAATAATCCTAAAAAGTTCAGAGATTCTAGGACTGACTCGGTTATAGATATAGGGAAGATGTTAGGAATCCATCACCAACCTTGTTCACAAGGATACTAGGGTTAGAAGCGCGTTTTAGAAAATAGGGTTTTAAGTTTTATTAGGGGAACCAGAGTTTTAATTTTAGTTAGGGGGAAAAAGGGTTTTAATTTTAGTTAGGGGAAACTCGCCATGATTTTATTCGTATGCCTACGTATCCTCTTAGGAGGAATCAGAGTCTCATTTCGTAGTTCGCGGTTTTGTTTGTGTTTTTTATTGACTACGTAGATATTTTCATTTCCCCCTCACTTAGTCCGAGTGTGTGAATAATGAAGATTTTGGACAAAGCGCGCAGTTAATTACAATATGCTTCATATTCCTTTTTTTAAATAGTTAATGTTGAATTAATTTAATTTACGAAAAATGATTTGGTGTTTGATTAGTTGTATTAATACGTAGAGCAAGGAAGTCTGATATAGTTTCCTCATCACGTGGTCAGATATTGGCCACGTGTCGCTCGCGGATGTAGTAATTTGGTGAGCTACACAGATTTTAATATTTTGATGTAAAATATTAAATTAACTCATATTGTGAAAAATATTTTTAAGTGCATGATTAAAAGATATAATTTAATACAATAAATAAATATTTTAATGAGTTGTGTTATACGGTGGCCAGAACCGGGACGTGTTTCCCTATTTATTAAGGAATTTGCTGGTTTGCGTTTTGCATTTGTTTTCGCAAAATGTCGTGGTAAGCAAGAGTCGCCACCGACTTTTATTTTATCCAACAAGGAAAGGAAAAAAGCACATAAAAATTCCTTTTTCGAGATATTTCTGAGTACGGGGGATAGATTATAGAAAGGGAAGGTATTAGTACCCTTTCTATCCGTAGTTATTTACGGGCTCTTAGGTACTTGCTCAACATTTTCAAATTTGTTTTCTTTATGTTTGTGCGCTTTGAAAAGTTTTTGTTTCGACTTCGATTTAACTCTTGCTTCTGTCTTCAAGAGTTTAATGAAATGTTTTTGAAAACTTTGTTTGTAAAGGAGTGTAAGTGTGAAAAAGATTTGTTTGGATTGAGCAAGTACTTAAGAGCTAATCTACCTACTCGAAAAAAGAATAGTTCTATGTTTGTTTCCTTTAGACCATGCTATACCACTATTAGTGAGTGGGTAGCACCGTCGTTGGAGTTTTGAGGGTCAATTCGAAAGGGACATACGGTCACTAAAGCAATGTTATGACGTCTTAGTAATAACCCTAATGTCTTAGATCAATTATTCGAGGCAACAATTCTGAGGCAACCGTTCTGAGGCAACTTTTCCGAATCGGGACTTTGATCTTTGTTTAGACAAAAGGACGACCACTAAAGCATCCTATACTCAATGACCGTTTACCAAAGGCAACCAAGTGGGAGTGTACCCTAGGAGTGCGCATGTGCGAGTGATTCGATTTCAGATTATTTTATCTTTGCACATTTAGGGTGATCTAACTGTTTTCAATTTAATCATACATTCTTGTCATGCATCCTATTATCATACATCTAACAGTTAATAGTTTGCGGAATTTTAAAGTGCGGAAATTAAACTACGCTATTACAAGGCTTCGGGTATTTACATAGCCAAAAACAAACCCTTTGAAAAATAAAACGATGAAAAGTAAAAGTCCTAATTAAAACTATTACAAACTGTGAGCAGATACAATAATATGGATAAAAAATTGTTTTTTTGTTGTTTTTAATAAAATAAATAAGTTTTCTAATTTCAATATGCAATTAATTAGTGATTAAATTAATTAGTAAAAATAATTAAATGACCTATTTTTGGTTTTTTTGGTTATTTTAGAAAAAAATAAAATATAATTAAGTTAGTAACAAAACCTATTTATTCTAATTATTTTTAAGTTATTTACAAAATAATTAAAGTTTTCTAAATTAATCAAACCTAATTAAATTAATTAATTTTTTACTAAAAATAAATATCTTAAATTTAATTGGTGAAAAATAATATTTTTGGTGATTTTTGATAAAAAAAGAAAAATAATTTTTGGTTAGTAAATAAATAAAATAAGTTAAATAAAATAAATATAAGAATAATAAAAAATAAAATAAAAATTGGGCCTTGATAGCAATTTGGAGGGGTGCAAAAAAAGCAGAATTTGGGCCCATTTGAGTGAGGTCCACGTTGACCTCTGAGATCCAGTGCATACGCGCTTGACTTGGCTCATGGTGCTCCCTCCTGGATGGCCATCATATTTGGCCATCTGACACTTGGCATAATTGATGATGAGGACCTATGGTGGTCTCCTGGCTTGCATATACATGAGATTACCTGAAATAAATCAAGAAAATGCATTTTGGTGGAGGCAGGGGTCGAACCCTTGACCTCAAGCTTCCAGCACCTTAACACCAGCATGGCTACCACTGGGCCATTCACGTTAGTTGTCATAACAATGCAGAATAATAAACAAATATTAAAAAGTCCTGTAAGTCAAATCCACGCGCGAAAATTCAAACAAGCCAATGGAGGGGTGCCACATGGGTCATCTTCTTCCTGGCACCGTGGGTAAAAGTGAAACACTTTTACTTACTGTGATACGGTGGGAGAACTGACTTGAGGTTTTGCGTTTGTATTCGCAAATGTTGCGGTTAGCAAGAGTCGCCACCGACTTTTTATTTTATCCTAAGGAAAGGTTAAAAAGCACAGCAAAAACCTTTTGAGATGTTTTCTTGGGTTCGGGGAGTAGATTATAGAAAGGGAAGGTATTAGCACCCTTTCTATCCATGGTTATCCATGGGCTCTTAGTTACTTGCTTAGATCACTTGCCTTTTGTTTTCAATTGTTTTAAATGGTGCTTGAGTGTGTGGGTTTTGAAAATGTTTTGAAAAGATGCCAATGTGGTGGCAACCTTTGTAATGATCCATGTGCGGATGTATACAAAGATGTATGTCTTTTGAAAAGGTTTTCATTTGTTTTTGAAAGTTGTTTTGAAAGTGTAGTGAGGTGTGGTTTTGAAATTAGGCAAGTGTTTTGTTTTGCAAGTTTGATTCAAGTAACTAAGAGGTTCTCTACTCCTAAATTTCTCAAAAGATTATTGCTATGTTTTAACCCTTTTAACAAGTTTATTCCACCATTGTATTTGGTGGACAATCTTGTGTTAGGATGTGAGAGGGACAGGCGCGGGTCATCGTTTAGGCAATAATTGCAACGGCGTTAAATGCCTTTCATTTGTTTTTGTTTGTTTTGAAAAGTTTTGTCGAGGGACTATGATCATTCAAATTGTTTGCTTTGCCCAAAGAAGTTCAACATGCAATATGGCCCATTTATTTGAAGGCAACAAGTGGAAAACCCTAGGGGGTGCAAGTGTGATTTGTATGTCCATTTTCATGCTTGTTTATCTTGAGATTAGGTCATAACTATTTTTTTATCGTTTTTTCGCATACAAACCCTAATTCTAACATGTTATCATTAGAAAGCAATAAAGTGCGAAATTAAATTTACTAAGCTATTACAAAACCAAATATGGGAAGGGGGTACAAATGTTCAAATGGGGATATTGACAAGAATTTAAATCTACATTATTACATCATTTTGAATATTTGCAATTTAAATAATGTACAAAAAATAAAATAAGAATGCAAAAAAATGCAAAAGAAATGTTTTGTATATGTATGAAAAAATATTATTTATGTAAAAGAGAAAAGAAAATAAAAATGTATTATTTTTTGGAGCATTTTGAATTTAGGGGAAAAACCCTAATTTTTTAAAAGAAAATGCATTATAATCTAATTTAATACAACTATTTATTTATTATTTATGAAAATAAAATAATAATGAAGTATATTATGAAAAAGTATTTTTGTATCAAATATTAATAAAAATGAAAAAATTCAAGTGTTTTTATATTTTTGTCTTAAATATATTAATAAACATATATATATATATATATATATATATATATATATATATATATATATATATATATATATATATATATATATATATATATATATATATATATATATATATATATATATATATATATATATATATATATATATATATATATATATATATATATATATATATATATATATATATATATATATATATATATATATATATATATATATATATATATATATATATATATATATATATATATATATATAATATATATATATATATATATATATATATTATATATATATATATATATATATATATATATATTAAATCTTAAATATGTATTATACACAACATACATATTTATTTAATATTTTAATAAAAATAATAAAAAAAAGTATTTTTTGTGTGAAATATTTTCAGAAGGTAAATAAAAATAAAAATGTATTTACATTATTTTTCTATTTATTCTAATAATAGTATATATATATTTTATGTATAAACAAAGAAATAAATCAAATAAATATGCCATATATTCAAAAAATGATGGAAAAAATATTTTTAATTTTTAAATGCCATGAGAAAAAATAAACAAAGTCAACCAAAAAAGAAAAAGTCAAAAAGAGTCAAAAATGAAGCAAATGGGCTCAGGGGGTGTAAACATGGAAATAGGGTGTGAAAAGAAAAGCACAAGACAAGCCCAGCCCAATGATCATTGTCTTCAACATCCAGCACCAACATTTGAAAAAACGCGCGCCCCTGTTCTTCAATGTCTAACTCCTGATTCTTGGGTTTTCAGCAAAAACTCATAACACAAGAAATGTTCAGCATGAAGAGACGGTTCTAACCATGTATGGAACTTGACCTAACTCTCTAAGACGAGGGAGAATTTCTCCTCCCCCAAATCCTAACCTAATTTTTCTACCATTTTCAAACTCCAAATTCTCTCTACTCAGGCAAAAGAAATGAAATGTAAAGATATGTACATCTTCAGGGCTCTGAGTAGGACCTTGTTTCTTCACAAACTTAAGACTAAAGATGCATGATAAGAGAGATACGAGTTCAAAGTTTTACCTGTGCAGTTGAACTTCTATGTGGAGAATGAGGGACTTTCAGTGCAATGTAATGATTGGAAAAGCTTCCTTGAGGTCCAGGGGTGCTTTTTCAATGCTTACTTTGTCTTGAACCTTCTTGTATCAAGCTGTAGAACTTCAACTGCAAAAGGAGAAATTAAAAATGGTGGAAACTGTTAGAGTGATTACAGGTCAGATTTTAGGCCATGGTTAGTTTGCATATGTTGTATGGAAGGTGTGTGAATTGATTTTGGTGAGAATGCTCGAGGGAAATGGGAGTTTGCACTCAAACTGCAGAGGCAACTCTGTTTTTGCAGTTTGAGGATGATTCTGAGATGGAGGGTGTTTTTGAGGGCAAGGGCTCGTGTGTTAGCTTGGATATGGTCTATGGAATGTGTTTGATAACTTCTCTCTTGTGTTTCTAAGCTGAGATGAGAGATGGCACAAGTTATGCAATGTTACTTGAAAACGAAGCAAGCAAAGGTCACTTTGTGTTTTAGGTCAGTAGGGGCCTCTAATCCTGCTGCATAAGCCTCCCTTGATCAGAGCAATTTGCCCATAATCTTGTGCCCATGAGATTTTGCTTGTACTTGCTTGATTTGCAATTGGACATAAAGTTAACCTTTTCAAAAATGGAAAGTTCACTTTATCTAGTTTAGGATCAATCCATTATGCAATGTTAGAACACAAAGAATATGGCCTTGGCACAATGAATAAGCATTAAATTATTGAGTATGGAATGGTTCAAGGACCTGTAATCAAGCATAAAGCAAGCTAAACTCAGATTTGCAAATTTATGAACATGTTTTGATGAAGAACAAAAGTGAATTTTTGCCAACTTGTGAAATTCGAATCTCTCAAGTTATGAGGTTGTTTGATGTGTTCTTGGACATTTTGGAAAGCTTGGAATGTGTACTACAATCCATCTTTGAAATGCAAATCAAAATTCCAAGTGGAAGGGTATGAAAAGTGGCCTTGAAGTGGGGTAGAAAACCTTGTCAAAATAGGTTAAATTTCACTAAGTTAAAAATGGTTTAGTGCCCTTATTCAAAAAATTATAACTTGAGATACATGCTTCAAATGAGAAAACTTTGTGAATCAAAGTTGTAGATTATGCAACAAGCTACAACTTTCATGTTTTGACTTTTGTTTGAATCCAAATGGATCTTGGTGAAAAGATGGGGCAAAGTTGGGAAAAAAATTAGGGTTTTTCATAACTTAGAAAAATTCTAAGTTATGAAAAATTCCATTTTCTAACCCTAATTTGCATTTTGTGATTTCTTGGTGAACAAGTTTCATGATTTGGCAAGTTTTGATGAAAAATGAATCTTGACTCTTGATTTTGACCAAAAAGTCAAAGTTTGACTTTTCAGTATACAGTCAAAATTGATCAATTGACTGGGAAATTCAACTGTCAATCTTGTGTACTTGGGATCTTTTGAGCTTGATGATCATGTCAAGATAATTCCATGGGGTCCTTGAGTCCATATGTGAGCTTGGTTTGCCATTGGTTAGGTCAAACAGTCAAAAATTGCCTTTGTGCAGTCAAAACCCTAAAAATGACCATTTTGCCCTTTTGGTGGTCTGATCAAATTTCTTGTGGAATTGTGATCCAAACTTGATCAAATGGTCCATATGAGTTCATAATGTTGATGTGGGTCAAATTTCATGAGGTTTGACTGTCAATTGGCCACAGTTGACTTTTTCCCCAATATAGCTGGTTTCTAGGTCAACTGTCCAATTGACTGGGCAAAACTTGGAATCAAGACTTGAAACTTGGTATGGGTAAACTTGGGAGTCCAATATGAAGCATGAAAGTCATCTTAGGCATTTTAGGTCAAAACATCCTTAGGCAAACACAAACCCTAGTTTTGAGTCCACAGTGTAAGGAGAAGTCTTGAGTAGAGGAAACCCTAATTGGATCTTGATCTTCAAGGGTCTTGTGATGAGAAAATGTTGAGGAAATGGGAGGGCAAATTTTGGGGTACAACACTTACGGACGTTCGTCCGTAGCTATAGGCAGTGCTCGTTCCAAAATCAAGTACAAGCATGATAAATGAAAAACAAAGCCATGGTTGAATTCGTCTGGTCCTGCTGGTTACATTGGTGGCCCTTTTATGGCCCAATTTTGCTTATACACGGAAATCCCAAATTGAGCTCGTAAACCCTAACAATGGTGAAACTCCATACAAGCCATGAAAACGCAATTAAACCATACAGAAAGTTTTCATATGTCTCATAGATCAACAATATATGATCAATTCATCCTAACAATGCATATATCATGAGATTCAAATTCAAGAAAAGACAGGTATCGTGACTGACTTACAGTGCGATTTGGGACTGGAACAACTTGGTTCTTGATTGCTTTAGCTTGCTGACACTCCCAGGAATCGATTGGGATAGCTAAAAGGCCTTGAGGATGCCTGGAAATAGGAATTCGATCTTACACTTTTCTTGATTTTTTTCAAATGTTACTTTGCTTGTTGCGCCTGTTTCTAACCTTCTTTTTGAGTCTGCATGCCCTCTATATGTATCAATGAAGGGATTACGGTTGATAACTGCTCTCAATCTTCCTCCATCAATGATTTGGATCTTTGATTTGATTCACTTTGAAAACTTTCCAAAATTGGCTTATTACAATCTTTTTGTTCACACCATGCATTGATACGAATTTGAATATTTGCTAGCTGTATAATAAAGCCTGAAATAAGCACAAAATCTTGTGTTTTCAATATTTTTGATTTTATATGATTTGTTTTGATTTAAATTGAATTAATTCAAATAAAAATCAAAATAAATAATAAAAATAAGATATGGACAAGTGGCAAAGGCTAGAGCTCGTGGACTATGTTGCCAACTCAAAACAAGTGAAAAAGATTGGGCCCATTTGGCAAAATTTGAAGTTTTGGGCATAATTGACTTTTAACAATTTTACAAAAAGGGTCAACCTCACCAATGCATAACTTCCTCAATTTTGACTCTTTGGAGGTGTTCTTGAACTTTTTAGAAAGCTTGAGATGTCCTCTAATCAACCCTTTTGGTATCATCTCAATTAGATATTCCATT
This sequence comes from Vicia faba, assembly GCA_948472305.1. Taxonomy (NCBI): domain Eukaryota; kingdom Viridiplantae; phylum Streptophyta; class Magnoliopsida; order Fabales; family Fabaceae; genus Vicia; species Vicia faba. The sequence goes on from OX451736.1 coordinate 397,879,490, forward strand.
CTCAAGTATGACGCTTTTACAAAAAAGGTGTTTTTGTTATCTTTTCAAAATGACCTATAATGTCCAAATTCATAACTTCTTGTGAGTGCATATTTTGAACTTGGGAGATGAAGATAGATTGTAGTTAATTGCATCCTCTTAAAAATGAGCTTTGGATGGATCATTTCTCATAAAGTATGAGAAAGATATGCTTGGTCAAAGTTGAGTTGACTTTTCTTGCAAAACACTAATTTAGCAACTTTTGGTTCTTGATGAATTATGAGCAATCCTTGATGAATCATGATCAACCCTTGATCAAATGATGAAATGTACTTCAAAATGAGGATGTTGACCAAAAATATTGAAGTTTGACTGTATGTGGGCCACAGTTGACTTTTGTCCTAACATAGTCGATTTTTGGGCCTTTGAGCAATTGACTGAGCGAACTTTCTCTGTAGGGCTTGAAACTTGTCATGGATGATCTTGAGAACATATTAGGACAATGTTGAGAATTTGGGGTCCCTTTGACTCAAGTATCTTGATGCAACAAGAAACCCTAATTTGAGGTAGACTGCCTTAGGAGAGAGCTTGTATGGCCAACCCTTGGACTACCTTGAGCAACTTGAGTACCATTCTTGAAATGTTTTGAGAAATATGGGAGGGAAAATTTTAGGGTACAACAAGTTGAAAATGATTAACTTGATTTATAACAACAAATATTAAAATTATAAATAAATAAAATATAAAATATAAATAATAAATTAAAACAACGTAGGGTGTAAATAATGTTAAGCCATCAATAGAGGAGGGTGTAAATAGCATGGGCCAAAATCTAGATTTTGAATTTGGACCTGCAGCGCAAGGGGGTGCAAGTTTGAATATAAGAGAAAAATGGAGGGTGTGTAAGAGTAAGGGTGAGATTATGGCCCAAAAATTCATTACAACCATTCAACCCTAATTCTAATAATAATTTTAAAAAAAAAACAAAGACACCAACAACATCAGCAGCGGGGCCCTAAATGAAGAGGGGTTTTGTTTTTCATAAGAATTTTCCAACAAATTCATTAGTGACACGTGACAGGCTTTGTTTAGAATAAAAAAAACAATACAAATACAACTTGAGTCCCAAGATCTCTCTTTTACTTCTCTTCATCGCACTATCTTCTTTCTCGGTCCCTTTTCTTATTTTTTCTGAATTTCAATTTGTTCTTTTTCTTGATCCTGTCTCAAAACAACAACAAACCAAACATATACAACTTATGAGTAAAATAAAATAAACCTCTGATTATGACCGGTGGAGCGTGACGCGCCAATTCTGTAGTGATGTGCCTGTGGCGGTCTTCTGGTGCTTGCAAGGACGGAATCACGTGGCTATTGTGGGAAGTTCGCAAGGCAGGGCCCACGAACATGGAAGCGAATTCGTGGTGGCGCTATTTGAGGGTGGTGGTGAGAAAGCAGACCGCGGGTGTGTTGCGATAGAGAATGGTGGTTTCACGGAGGCAGCAACCATGATGCTTGAACCAAGAGAAACAGAGGTTTTGGATCGTGGTGTTCGCCGGTGTTGGGTGTGATATTGGAGTCAAAATTCGGTACTGATGGCACTGAGGAGGATCGGTCGGAATAAAGTTGCGGCTGGACAGTGGTCTTCTTCTCTCCCCTTTCTATTTTTGTAATAATTTCTCTGCTTGTAATTTTCTTTCTGTCTCTCTACTCTCCATTAATTTCTCCCTTTGTCCATAATTTTCTGTCTGTTTTATAGTGATTTAGGGACTTAGATTTTTAGGAAGTAAATTAATGTGTTTGTAAATCTGATTTGATTATAATTGTACAGTTTTAATTCTTTTCCATATTGGTTGATTCTGTCACTGTTGGTTTGATTATGTTTCTATAATAATGTTTGATACTGCTCTTGTTTTTGGTTTGATTGTCTTCTAAAAATTGGAATGTAAAGATCACAATAATGTTAGCCTAAAAACACACGCTTTTCCCCTTTTGAGACGTACAACATGCGTTTGAACAGTGAATGTTGTTTGATTTTTTTGGAATAGGCTTTTTGGGTTAGGATTATAAAAGTTGGGCTACACATTTGTTGATCTGGACCCGTTTCACTTTGGGCTTCTGAAAATAGACCGTGACAGAAATACCAAACCTTTCATCAATACAGAAATAATTAAGTTGCAATATAATTTTAATAATAGTAATGTTATAATTAAAACAAAAAACAATTTTCCAAATATTTAACTGAAAGGGCCGCAATACTATTTCAGTTTATTGGGCTTGCAACGTTCTTTCTCAAAGTAACAAGATAAACATAATTTCAATAATATTACTAATAACATAAAAATATTAATAATAATCAATTATAATAATAACTAATAAAAGTAATTAGGACACAATAATAATAATGTTTATACTTAAAATAAAACATATATTAAAACAAATGAATAAAACTGAACGGGCCTTCCCTATTGGGCCTTAAACAAAAATGCATTGTTTCATACACTCTTTTTCCAATATTTTGAAATGGTCTAGCAAATTACACGTTCCTTTTCTGATTGAGAAAAGTCCATGGTATATTTATAAAATAAGCCTCTTTTTATAAACTTTAAACCCCCTACAACTATATAAATAATATTTTATAAAAAGGAATTATTAGAAACGGAAATAAAAAAAAAAGAGTAGTATGGCAAATTTGGGGTATGAGAACTAGTGAATCAATAGTCTAACATATATCCAGGTATCTTACCGAGGCTGTGGATATAGCAAACAATGAAAACCTAAGGTTAAAATATTGTCCTATTTCACTAGCCAAAAATGCTTTCACATGGTTGACTACCCTTGCAGCAAATTCTGTCAAAGATTGGACGCGTTTAGAAAGGCCATTCAATGAACAATTTTATGTAGGTCAATCGAAGATAAGTCTCAGCGAATTGGCCAACATTAAGCGCAAGTTTAGTGAGCCAATTGATGATTATCTCAACAAATGCCGCCTGCTAAAGGCAAGATGTTTCACCCAAGTACCAGAACATGAATTAGTTGAGATGGCTGCAAGAGGATTGAACTTCTCCATCAAAAATAAATTGGATCCCTATTACTTAAGGGATATGGATATAGTGGCATACGTCGAAATAGAGTAAGACGAACAAGAAACCTATATTGAACTCCCTGACTTCGAATAAGTCGAAGTCGATTTGGCTGAGTTAAAACAAGGACCACCATATCGTTGTAAATTCATGGCTCCTTTGAACGGAAAAAATCATGTCGAGCCTGAAAAGAATGATAAATTCCCAAAAAAGACTCACACCTTCGACATCACAAAATGTGATAAAATATTCGATTTATTAGTAAAAGATGGTCAAATGATAGTACCACTTGGTGCTATAATTCCCCCGTTACATCAACGAAAGAAAAGAGGTTTTTGTAAATATCACAATTTTTAAGGCATAAAATCTCACAATGTTTCATTTTTAGGGATCTGGTTTAAAATGCCATCAAGGAAGGAAGGATGAATTTTGGTGACAAAACCAAGCCACAAATAAAGGTCGATGCAGATTCTTTAAATATGGCGGAAACTAATTATGCCGAACCAGTTTCGATCAACACGGTGGAGATCATTGACAAAGTTAATTCAAATTCTAATGCAACAGAGGCTGTTGAGGGCCTCTTAAATAAGAAACCTATCAACCAGACTGCTAAAGGTCTAATGAACTAGAGGTTCGAAGGAAAAATTACTGAAGATATTGCTCCAAATGTTGAAACGTTAAAGACCACTGAAGGTCTCAGAGTTAAGTTTGAGGAGATTATGATTACTGGTGGTCCTAATGTCGAAGTCAACATGATGGATTTAAACCAGCCTGCCCCAGAAATGGAAGAAGTCGAAAGGCATCTCCAAAGAAAACACACCTTGTTGAACAAAACCTACCCAAAATCTGGAGAAAGCTTGCTAGATAATTTGGCTTATTGCCACAAAAAGAACTTTGAAGGATTGATGTGCCCAAGATGCAATATCATTTATGATAGAAAAGCAGCAAAGGTTTATTAGCAAACCAAACAGGCTCGAACTGGGGGTAGTTGGAGGAAGGATGATTCGATGGGATGGTCTACCTAAAAGCTGGCAAAAGTTTGCTAGGTTTTCTTGTCCATTGCCATAAAATGCAATCAGAATGCTTAATATGGTCTAGGTGTAGTGTTGTTTACAATCGAAAGGCTTCAGAGGATTATAAACGAGTCCATTATGCCCGAATTATGGGTAATTGGAGAAGCCTACATAGCAGTTTAACTTTGACAAAAGGGGAGTTCCAAGAAGGGCTGATATCCCACATCCTATAGCAAATCTAAGGGTTACCTTCAAACTCCCAGCAAATATCCCTACTGATAAATGGACGAAGCCAAATGAAAATAGAAGAGCAAGATAAGGAAAATGGAAGATTTTCGAGATCATAAGAGGATCATCATTGTTTACAGAAAAGAGTTCCATATATCAAGACAACAAATATCAAGATATGATAATTGCAAGGGAAAAAATACAATGACAAGGACCCAGTGGCGCAGGCACCAAAGGATTAAGAAGGATCACAAAGAACTAGCAGAGAAGGAAATGTGGGAGTCAAGCAGCAATCAGTGTCCCCCAACAAACATTGCTGAAAAGAAACAACCTCTCAAAAGAAAACTTTGTCCCCGAAGAAGGAGATAATCAGAGAAAAAGACCAAAGGTATCCAACCAATGATGATGACGTGATGACAAATGATTTCGACTCAGATGGCGAATATTAATTTAATGTCAATTACAATGTAGTGTCTGTACTTCCACATGAATATGATCAAGTGATAGAAGTGGAGGATTCTGGAGAAGTGGATGAGGCCAAAATGGCTAGGCACAAACCTGTGTGTTACTATATCATGAATAATGGCGTTGTGGAGGAGCATAATGCTTTCTTTGAGTGTCCTGGTCAGTCAATGAAGAATCACGTTAAGCCTCTATTTATAAAAGGAAAGCTGGAACTAGTTGGGATCAACAAGATTTTGATTGATGGTGGGGCAACAATAAATTTGATGCCTCAATTCATGTTAAAAATAATTGGTATGTTTGACACAAACATAAAGCCACAAAACATGGTGTTGTCTAACTATGAAGGGGATATAGGCCATACATTGGGCGTGGAAAAACTAGATCTCACTGTGGGTTCGATCACCAGGACACTATGTTTATGGTGATCAAGGAAAAAACAAATTACAACATTCTATTGGGTCGAGATGAGGAACTTATAATCAGATGGTTAAAGAATAAACATGTTAGAGTGCCCTTGAACATATCAACTAGCTCACGGTCAGACAAGGGAGGTTGCACCCCTCCAGCTAAGTCTCTCCACTTCTGGGCATATTCTTTGAACCCTTCATTCGAACCTATTGTCATGTTTTGTAATTACATGCGAGTTGGTGCAAGGTCAACATTGTATTGATAATGTTTATAAAAAGCAGCAGCCAAGTCTACCCAAGTGCGGATGTTTGTTCCTCCAGCTGATAGAACCACTCGAGTTGTGTACCAGACAAACTTTCCTGAAAGAAATGAACCCATAACTTTCTATCAGCAGTATGGGGTTGGATCTTGGGAACATAAGACCTCAGATGAAGTTTTGGACAAGACACACCATCATATTTAGAAAAAGTAGGAACTTTGAACTTATGAGGGACCACTACCCCCAAAATGAGACCCATTTCTTCTAAATCCAATCCAGGTACTTTCTAGATTTCCATGACCTTGAGGTGATCTTCTAACTGTTATATCTATCATCAGCAGGAGGATACTGTTCATCAGAATAGTGTTCATCCTCAGGAATCTTACCATAACCAAGGTTGCTTCCACCTTCAGCCCTGATACTTCTACCATCCTCCTCTTTGTTATCATCTTCATCAGAGGTGATATCAGCAGTTTGAACTGGTTTTACATGACCTTTTAATCTTCGACCCATATTGAGGATAGAAATTGGCTTCCGAGTCTTATTCTTTTTAGCGATGAGCGCTATCATATCTTTTTGTCCTTGAGCTAGGTTTAGGAGGGTCTCCTGGAATTGGGAATTATGAGCTTGGAGTTTCTTAACAGTTCAGGAGCCATCTTTTACCAAAATAAACAACAAGAAGATGAGAAAACATATATGGGAAAACATGTTATATAATGATGCATGATATGTAGATGTAATGTTTTCAAGGATCGTTGCGGGATTTAACTTTGTTTAAACACAATGAAACAAAATAAATTTTAGTAATAAGCTCAAATTACAATTGCTTTTAATAAAAAGAGTTACAAAATAGAAAAATATAAATTCAAGTCTCCCATGGACGCTTCCTCTTTGTGTTAACATATGCATTAAGGCTTTGTTCTTCGTGGATTTGTTTCGTCAACTCCAGTACTTTCTTCTCACTAGCATAGAACTGAGTTTCGAAGGTATCTCTTTCTTCCTTTAGTTGAATCCAGGATTTCTATAGCTCTTCGAAGACGGTAGGCATGTCGGGATGAAGAACGGTATGAGGAACATCCCATTTAACAACGGGCTCTACGATCCCTGGTAGGATAGCAGGATATGGAATTTTGAGATTCTGAGCACGAGACCGCACCCATATGAGGTAAGGCTCTAGAGGAATGGGATTCTTATGTTCCAAAGTCTTGCTATCAATCTTGTTAACCGTACCCCAAGCATGTATAAACCTTTGATGCTGATTTTAAGGATCATTCTGATAGTCGAACATAATACCCTGGATGAGCATATCATGAGGATCATCCCTTCGAATATAACCAAACTGACGTAGAGCTAGAGAAAGGTTGTAAGTGATGCCCCATCTTATACAATGGAGTGGTACATTAGGAATTCTCCATAGCAATCAATAATAGTTACATCTTCCTGATATCGAGAACACCATTGGATATCTGCATGAGTGAGTGACATCAACCTTTGAGACCACCTGTTGTACCCCAAAATTTTCCCTCTCATTTATCAAAATAATCTCTCATAAGATCTCCTTTGGTTTAAGACTGCACTAGGGTTGATCAGCTCAAGACACCTCCTCGAGCACTGATGACTGAAAATTAGGGTTTGAGATTGCACAAGGATAAATGGACTTTTAATTCCCCATATGACTTTCATGGATAATTTTGGACTCTCAAGATTACTCATGACAAGTTTCAAGTCTTGGATCACATTTTTGCTCAGTCAATTGATCAGTTGACCTAAAAATCAACTGTATTGGGGAAAAGTTAGTTGTGGTCAATTTAAAGTCAAACTTCATAATTTTTATCCATATTAACATTATGAACTCATATATTTCATTTGATCAAGTTTGGACCACAATTCCTCAAGAAATTTGATCAGATCGTCAAAAGGGAAAAATGATCAAAATTAGGGTTTTGACTAAGGGAGTGCAATTTCTGATTTTTGACCTAGAAAATGGTTGATTAGTTGGAGACATGATCTCAAGAATTCAATTGCATCATTTTGACCTAATGGAATCACTCAAAACTTCCCTCGAGATCAATTAATTGATAGTTGATTTTCAGTCAACTGATCAAAAGTCAATTGTACACTGAAAAGTCAAACTTTGCTTTTTGGTCAAAATCAAGTATCAAAGATCACAATTCATCAAAACATGTCAAAATATGAAAATTTTTCATCAAGAAATCAAAAAGTCAATATTTCATTTTGAAAAGTCAAAATTTATAAACTTAGAAATTTTTCTAAGTGTTTGAAAATTCATATTTTTTTCACAACTTTGAGCCAATTTTTCACCATGATGCTAGATGATTCAAAGGAAACTTTCAACATGAAAGTTGTATATCTCAATGATATATAAAATATTGTAGAACACAACTTCTCCTATAAATGCATGGATTTAAAGTTATGATTTTGTAAATACATGTTCATGAAACTTGGAAATTAGTGAAATTTTGCCCTAGTTTAGGCAGAATTTTGACCTAACTTCATGGAAATGTTTCACATAGTTCCAAGAGGAATTTTCAAACATGACCAACATAAAGGTTGTAGAGGATGTTACAAGCTTTAAAAATGTCCAAGAACTCATTGATATCATACATGAGCAAGGAGAATCGAAGGCAAGAAGTTAGGGTTTTCAAACTTGAATTACAAGCCATTTTGTGAAGAATACATGAACCAAATCCATGCTAGGATACATAATCTTTTCTTTTCAGGCCTCAAACTTGTTAATCACTCCATAATTTAATGTTTATACAACTGATTGATCAATTTTCCAATTGATTCAAGCATTATCCAAACCAAATTGCCATTTTGGGAAGAAAGTAACCATTCCATTCTAGTAAAGTTGCTTTAATCACAAAGTCAACTTGTCTTGAGCATTGAACTTGTTATTTATGCACAAGCATCCCCTGCACAATCAGAACAAGCATGTTTAAAGTTTACAACCACCCTACAAGCTTTGTACTTCACATTGGAACAAGATGTTTCAAGCTTGCTTCGAAAACAAGCAAAAATCCCATAACTTGAGCTTTTGTGATTCTGACCATCTCAAGTCTCCAAACCTTTTCCTTTATATCAAGACACTCTTATGCAACTTAACACACGATATTACAAGCTCTCAAACTCCCTCAAACTCCCCAAAACCAGAAATTTCCATACAAGCACAAAAACTTGTCATTTCTGATTTTTGAATCAAATCTCCAAATCCCCTCTTGCGTTTCTTGGTCAAACCATCCACAAAGTTTCTAATACACATATAGAAGCTATCCCAACACCTATTTTCAAACTGAAACCCCATCTTCACCAACCTCCATTTTCGAAACAGAGCTTTGTAGTTGGACTTCTCGCGGCCAATTCAGCCACTCTTAACTCCAGCTAAGCATTGCATTAGCTTCCTAGAGACTCAAGGAAGCTAACCTGATCATCACCATCACTTGAAACAGACTCAAACTCATTTCACGATTTCCAGTTTTGAGGTATTTTTCTTGAACGTCTATCTCATTATTTAGGAATTGTTAGGCTTGCATTTGTGAAGATAAAATGTAGACATCATTGCCCTGAAACTATACATGTTCATAGATTTCATTTATATTGCTTGAGTAGGGAGATTTTTGAGTTTGAACCTCTAAAAATATTTAGGTCAGAATTTGGTATTGTTAGAAATTCATGCTCATCTTTGAGAATTAGATTAAGTTATTTACATATTCAGAATCGTGAGGAAATTTCTAACAAATTTGATGTTGGAAGTTTTTTGAATGGATGAGAAATGAATGAGTTACAGATCCTTTGGATGGAGGTTGAAGATAAAGTACAGTCAGGGCAAGACTTGTATCATAAATTTGTTGTTTTGTTTAAATTAACGGATGTATCACCACCCTAGTGGTTAAAGCGCGCGTCTGTCACCTTAGGGGCCTGGGTTCGAGCCCTAGTGGTACTCTTTTGCCTATTTTTCATATTTTTCACTTCCTTTTTTATTTTGTTTGCAGCACTGGGCCTCCAACGTTTGGCCTGACTTTTTTTTTTGCTTCTTCATACCCAGTCTAATTTTTGCACCCCTGACCTTTTATTTCTATTATTTCATTTTTTTCTCTTTATTTTCTTTTCATTTTTCATATTACTTTTATTATTTTTATTATTATTATTATTATTATTATTATTATCAATATCATTTTTATTAATAAAAATCCAAAAATATATTTTATTTATTTATTTACATATTTAAAAATATTCATTAATATTTTATTTTTCTTCATAAAACAAAAGACCAAAATATTTTCTTTAAACAAATCAATTCTTTTTTTTAACAATAATTAATATTTAGACTTAGGTTAGTTATTACATTATTATCTTGTAAATTAAAATTAATTTAGAACTTAGGTTTCTTTTTAATTAATCAATTCACATGTTATTTTCATTATTTAAAACCTTTTCATAAAAAATCCTAAAAAATACTTTTGAATTAATTTCTTTTCTTAATTAGTTTAAATTAATTTTAGTTAATTTTCATTAATCATATTCTTAATTAGGTTTAGATTAAAGCCCCTTTCATAAAATAAAAAACAAAAATCATTTTCTTTATCCATTTGCATTTGTATACCATTTATTCAATTCTTGTACATTATTTCAATATGGTTGTAATAGATAATTAGGAATTTAAATTTTTTGCAATTCCTCATTTGTAAATTTGTACACCCCATCCCCCTAATGGTTGTAATAGCCTAGAATATTTACTTTCCGTAATTTATCGCTTTCATTTAAATGCTAGTAATTAGGATTTGTATGGGAAGATAAAAATCAATAAATTAGAAAACCCTAATTCAAAGATAAAACAATGCATATAAATCAACACACTTGCACACTTACACCCTTAGGGTAAATCCACTTTGTTGCCTTATGAAAAATGGACATGGTATGCATGTGGGATATCTTAGCAAAAGCAATAAAAAATACAAGATCATAGTCTCTCGATGACACTATCAAAGTCGCCTCTCAAAAATGATCTTAGTCCCTTAAAGAAAATGCTAAGATATCTTACAATGTTACTAATCATGGCTATACGATGACCCTTTCCCGTCCCTTTTACATCCAAAGATAAGGTTACTTACCAATCCATGGTAAAATAACAATGTCAAAGGAAAGAGGAAATAAACAAGAAAGACTTTTGAGTAGGTAGAATGCTCCTAGTTTCTTGCTCATTTTCAAACCAAAAACATCCTTGCTATTTTCAAAAACATCAACACTTTCAAAACATCTTCGAAATTGAAAACATTTTCAAAAGATCAAACACTTTGTATACATTCTTACGAACGAGAATCATTACAAAGTTTTCCTAAACTATGGTGTGATACGGTGGGAGAACTGACTTGAGGTTTTGCGTTTGTGTTTGCAAATGTTTCGGTTTAGCAAGAGTCGCCACCGACTTTTTATTTTATCCTAAGGAAAGGTCAAAAAGCACAGGAAAGACCTTTGAGATGTTTTCTTGGGTTCGAGGAGTAGATTATGAAAAGGGAAGGTGCAAGCACCCTTTTCATCCATGGTTATCCATGAGCTCTTAGTTACTTGTTTAGATCACTTGCTTTTGCTTTTCAATTGTTTGAAATGGTGCTTTGTGTGTGGTTTTGAAAGATGTTTTGAAAAGAGGCCATTGTTGTGGCAACCTTTGTAATGATTCTTGTTTGAATGTATACAAAGGTGTTTTTGTCTTTTGAAAAGATGTTCCTATGTTTGAAAGTTTGATTTGAGAAATGTTTTGAAATTGTGTTGTGAAGTGTGTTTGAAAATAGCAAGGATGTTTTGCAAGTTTTGATCAAGTAACTAAGAGTTATCTACCCTATTTTACTCAAAGATCTTTCCTATATGTTTTTAACCCTTTTGACAGTGTTATTTTACCATTGTATTTGGTAAACAACCTTGTATTAGGATGTTAAACGGGACAGGCGCGGGTCATCGTATAGACCATGATAACAATTGTGTTAAGTATTTTTAGCAAATTTTTGAGGGACTAGATCATTCTTATATAGGCAACCAAGATAGCGTCATCGAGGGACTATGATCTTTTGTTTTGTTTTTTTTTTTGCCAAAGTACTTAACATGCATAACATGGCCCATTTTTAAGGCAACAAGTGGATGAAACCCTATGGGTGCAAGTGTGCATTGTGTTTGTCATTTTCATGCTTTTGTCTTTTGTATTAGGTCAAGCTACTTGTTGATTTTAGATTTTTGCATACAAACCATAATCTCTAATCATGGCATAATTGAAAGCGTAAATGCGTAAAAAATGAATCTATCACTATTACAACAAGATTATGGGGAGGGGGATACAATTTTTGAATGGAGATTATTTTGCAAGAAATTAAAACCCTAGTTTTACTATTAAATCCAAATTAAATCAAATGGCATAAATAACAAATGAATAATGTTTAAATAAACAAATTAAATAAATATACCCAATATTATGAATACGTAAAAAGGTTTATGTTTATTTTTTATGTCTGTAAAAAATATTTAATGCAAAGAGAAAGAAATAAAAAAAAGATTATTTTTTTTGGTTAAGGGTAAAACCCTAATTTTCTTTAAGAAAATAAATATATTAATTATATTATTTATATACAATAAAATAAAATAATGTATATACAAAAAATTAAATATATTTAGAAAAAATTATTATTTTAAGTATAAATAATAATAATAAAAATTATAATATTTCTATGTTTTTATTCTAAAGTATCTATTAAATAAAATAAAATTATGTATATATATACAAGAATAAAAATATATTTACAACAATATTTTTTTAGTGTGAATAAAATAAAGAATACAATAAAATAAAAGTATAATTTATATATCATTTTTTAAGTTTTCAATAAATAACATATATACTAATTAAATTGTTTTCATGTTAGAAAAATAAAAATAAAATACAAAATAAATGTGAAAAATTTATAAAAATATTTTTGAGTATTTTTTATATTTGGAAATAATAAAATAAAATCAGAAATGAAAATAAAATACAAAAATATCAAAGTATAAAGAAATTGGGCCAGGGGGGTGCATTCAGCAAAAGGGGGTATCAAAAGCAAGGCCAAAACCAAGCCCAGCCCACTGACTTCATCTTCAACCTCTTGTTCAAACAAAAACACGCGCTCCCTATACACAAAGCTAGATCCTGCATACGTGCTCTAATGCAAAAACACATAACATCAAAGTTGTAGAGTTTTTCAAGACGAATCCAACCATATAAAAAACTGGTCCTAACTCTCAAAGACCAGAGAGAATTTCTCTGGCCCTAAAATCTAACCTAATTTTTTCAGGATGTTCATGGACCAAATTCTCTTAGCACGCTTAATTAAAATGAAAACTGAGCATATGTACAACTTCATGGCCATGAATACTACATTTCTTATTCACAAACCTAAGTCTAAATGTTCCTAAATAGAGAGATAGGAAGTTGATAAAAACCTGTTTCAGCTGACTTCGTGTATGGAAATGTGGAGCTTTTCAACAAGGCCTGAGATGTTTGGGAGCTTGCTTGAACTTCCCTTGACCTTCTCCAATACCTAGCTTGCCTTGAATGTACTTGAACAAGCCTACAGAACTCAACATGCACGAGCTGAAATCAAAAATGGAAAACCCTGTAAATGGAGGTAAAGTTAGTGTTTTAGGGTTGGGATAGTTTGGGTAGGTTATATGTAAGGTGTTTGTACAGATTTGGGGCAAAACGCACGAGCAAATTGTGAGATAGAACTCAAGATGCAGATGCTGCCCTGTTTTGCCAATGGAAGGTAATTTTGTGCTATGGGAGATTTGAGGGCTCAAAGGGTTGTGTTTCTGGTTCAAGGGGATGTGAGAAAGTTGTTTCAGAAGCTTGCACAAGTTGGTTTTCACAAATGTTCCAGTTCTTGTGTTTTGGACATGTTTCTTGTATTTTAAGCCAAAATGAACAATGATGTAATACAAACCTGTACAGGCTATCTATCAGCCTGCCTCTTCTGATCTTGGCCCCTCAAGTTGGTGGATATGCTTTGCTGCACAAGATTTGGCCCCATGCTTAATGATTGTGGTTTTGACATAAAGCAAACTTTGGCAAAAATGGAAATGTTGCTTTTTTTACTTAGGGATTAATCTTGTGTGCAATGCTCTAATGATCAAAACAATGCCTTAGACCAATGAATTTGCATTTAATTATTGAGTATGGAATGGTTTTGAGGCTTGTAATCTAGTGCAAAGAAAGCTGATTTGAATTTGCAACTTGTATCAATATGAACATGCCATGGATGAAAAGTGAGTTTTTTCCAACTTCAAGCCTTCGATTCTCCGTAACCACAAATGAGTTTGGAGAGTTCTAGGAAATTTTGGAAATCTTGCAACATGCTCTACATTCCATCTTTGAAATGAAATTTGATATTCCAAGTGGAACTACATGAAAAATGGCCATGAAGATAGGTCAAAATCCTGCCTAAATTAGGGCAAAATTTCACTAAGTTAAAAGTTTTATGGACCCTTGTTCCAAAAATCATAACTTGAGATCCAAGCTTCTTTTGGGAAAACTTTGTGAATCAAAGTTGTAGAATTTGTGGAGGAATACAACTTTCATGTTGGAAGTTTTGTTTGAATCCAATTGCATCATGGTGAAAATGTTGGGCAAAGTTTGGAAAAATTAAGAAAATTTCATAACTTAGAAAAATTCTAAGTTATGAAATTTTAGAAAAATTCCAAGTTATGAAATTTTTTCAACTTTAAACCCTAATTTTCAAAATTGGGTTTCTTGATTAACAAGTTTCATGTTTTGACACATCTTGATGAAAAATGACCCTTGGCACTTGATTTTGACAAAAAAGTCATAGTTTGACTTTTTAGTGTACAGTCAAATTTTGATCAGTTGACTGAAAAATTCATCTGTCAATCTAATGCAATTGAGATATTTTGAACCTTGTGAATAGTTCAAGATGATGTAATTGAGTCCTTGAATCCATGCTTGAACCCAATTTTCCATTGGCTAGGTCAAAAGTCAGAAATTGCCCTTGTACAGTCAAACCCCTAAAAATGACCATTTTGCCATTTTTAATGATCTGATCAAATTTCTTGAGGAGTTGTGGTCCAAACTTGATAAAATGGTTCACAGGAGCCTAGAATGTTGATGTGGGTCAAAAATCATGAGTTTTACTGTAAATTGGCCACAGTTGACTTTTTACTCAATAGAGCTGATTTCTAGGTCAACTGTCCAATTGACTGAGCAAAAATTTGATTCAAGGCTTGAAACTTGGTATGGACAAACTTATGGGTCCAACATAAAGTATGAAAGTCACTTTGAACATTATAAGTCCAAAAATACTTATGCAAACTCAAACCCTAATTTAGGTCATTAGTGCAAGGAGATGTCTTGAGCAGTGCAAAACTCTAATCTTGTCTAGAGTTCAAAGAGTCTTGTGAGGGGAGATCTTGATAAAATGAGAGGGAAAATTTTGGGGTACAACAGCTTCCCCTGTTCAATCTTCTTGAACCTGAAGAGTTAGATTGGCGAGTTTGCCTTCCGTGACTCGAAGGTAAAAGAGGATTGGACACTAGAGTGCCCGTAAATTTGCACTCGTCTAAAATGTAGCTGAGGGAATGGGCTTAAAGATGCCATTTGGAGATGGTAGAATCTTGCTGGAGATGGGCTTAAAGATGCCATCCAAGACTTGTTTGTTGATAATTAGGAGAATGAACGTCAGAATGGTATCCGTATCAGGAACATATTTGAGTTGTATCTGGAGATTGGATCTGTATGAGAAAAGGAATGGCGTCTGTGTCTGGAGCGTATCCAAGCTATAATTGTATTTGATTCTTGAATGAATATCAGAATGACTGTCGTATCTGGAGTGTATCTGTATTGCATCCGAAATCTGAAATCTGAAATCTGAATAAGCAACAGAAAGGCATCCATGTATGGAGTATCTCTGGGTTGGGGAAAATGCTTGAATGAGTGTCAGAATGGATTCCGTGTCTGGAGCGTATCTGGATTGTATCTGGAGTTGAGATCTGGATAAGTGACAGAATGACTTCCTTGTCTGGAGTGTATCTGGACTTTGAAATTGATGGTTGAATCTGAAATGAGAAATAGAATGGCTTCCGTGTTTGGAGCGTATCTAGTCTATATCTCATTGTTGAAGTTTGAATGAGTAGTAGAATGACCGCCGTGTTTGGGGTGTATCCGTGCTGTATCTTGACTTGAAATTCTGAATGAGTAGTAGACTGACCGCCGTGTTTGGGGTGTATCCATACTGTATCTGAGACCTTTGAATATTTGTTAAAGATAGCTTTTAATCTTATCCTGAAAAGGGTAAAATGTTAGCTGAAAACACAAAGTTATGTTGCATGAACTGTATGATGCAATAAATGTGTTTTATAAATGTTTGATATATGGATGTAATGTATGCGCATGTAAGTTGATTAGCTGTCTTGCTGAGGAAAATAAATCTTTGATGACTGGAGATAATGAAATCTTTGACTGCTGCTGGGGAAAATAAACCCTTGACTGCTGCTGGAGATTCAAAACCTTTGATTGCTGAGACTGAGAAATCCTCTGGACTACTGCTGGTGATTGAAAATACTTGGTGACTTGTGGGGATTAACAAAAGCTTTGACAACTTCTGCGGGGAAATGAGAGTCTTTCATGACTTTCCTAGGGAAATAAGGACAACTCTGACGATCTCTACTGGGGAATTAAAACCTGGGTGGCTTCAACTGGAGAAACAAGAATCTTTGTTCTGTTGGGAAATAACTCTGTGGGGAGAACATTTATTCCGTCGAAGAATTCTCAAGAGCTTGGGTTGTATGCCAATCTACTGAGGATTTATGGGGGAAATTGGATTGTATTCCACCGAGGTTTAAGATTCGAAGTCTTGGACTCTGTTGAGGAAGAAATTTTTATCTTTGCTGAGGGTTTGTAGTTCAAAGTTTTCTGGCTCCGCTGGGGATTGGGAGTTTGGAAACTTAGCTCTGACGGGGATTTTGAAACTTAACTCTGTCGGGGATGTGTATTTCAAGGTTTTAGCTCTGTTGAGGATCTGAATGACATACTGTAGGGGATTTCCTCTGGAATAGCCTAAAGGCGTCTTCCTATACTTTCAACCTATCAGTAATTACCCTTTCTCATTCCGTTTTATTTGTAAGAAGTGATTATATTCAACTGCATATGCCCATTTAATAAATCAATGGACGTTTTCAAATAAAACACAAGTGTAAAAAGAAAGAAAAGGCAAACAAATTTCTGCACTTTGAAGTATCTTTGTATTAACTTTGTGTAAGTATTTTGTACAAAGGAGACAAACATCCTAGTAAGAGAATGTTATCATAAAAATGAGAAAAATTTATACAAAGAAATATGGATATGTGTAACAATTCCATGGGGTTCCCATTCTGCTATAGCCTTCACAACTCTGAGCATCTTGTCCATTTGTTGCCTCATCCGCAGATGATTGGATTAATTAGAAGCTTGGAGATTGTCAGTGAAGAGATTGTCCTTAAAGTGATCCGACGAGACATAGTCATGCGCTCTAATTCCCTAACTTTTTCCTGGATCTCCCTTTCAGGTTTTCGATCCACCAGGAAACCCTTTTTTGCCCAAGTCGCCCTTTCGGGTTTTCAACTTGCCGGGTGTACAGATTTTTTTATTTATCCCTAATTTTTTCCTGAACCGCCCTTTCGGGTTTTTGATTCATCGGGATGCCCATTTTTGCCCAAGTCGCCCTTTCGGGTTTTCAACTTGTCGAGTCGTTTATGCGTAGTATCTTTTGACTATGTCTGCATTCGCAGGGTGCGGCAGGTCATCGCCATCCATGGTGGTCAGGATCATTGCCCCACCAGAAAAGATATTTTTGATCATAAATGGTCCTTCGTAAGTAGGAGTCCACTTGTCCCTGGGATCACTTTGCAGCAAGATGATCCGCTTGATTACAAGGTCCCCGACTTGATATACTTGTCTCTTGACTTTCTTGTTGAAGGCCTTGATCATACGTTTTTGATACACCTGACCGTGGCAAATAACAGCAAGTCGCTTTTCATCAATCAAGTTAAGTTGATCAAGCCGGGTCTGAATCCAATCGTCTTCACTCAAACCAGCATCCTTCATGATTCTCAAGGAAGGAATCTGAACTTCCATAGGTAAAACAGCTTCCATGCCATATACCAAAGAAAAGGGGGTTGCCCCAATTGAAGTGTGTGCCGTGGTACGGTACCCGTGCAGAGAAAATGGTAACATCTCATGCCAGTCCTTGTAGGTGATTGTTGTACCCCAAAATTTGCCCTCCTATCTCTCAATGATTTCTCATCACAAAGCCCTTGAAGCTTAAGATCCAGTTAGGGTTTCACCTGCTCAAGACTTCTCCTTGCACTGTTGACCCAAATTAGGGTTTGTGATTGCACAAAGATGTTTTGGCCTAAAATGCCTAAGATGACTTTCATGCCTCATGTTGGACTCCCAAGTTTATCCATACCAAGTTTCAAGTTTTGCCCAGTCAATTGGACAGTTGACCTAGAAATCAGCTGTATTGGGGAAAAAGTCAACTGTGGCCAATTGACAGTCAAATCTCATGAAAATTGACCCACATCAACATTATGAACTCATATGGACCATCTGATCAAGTTTGAATCACAACTCCACAAGAAATTTGATCAGATCACCAAAAGGGCAAAATGGTCATTTTTAGGGTTTTGACTGCACAAAGGCAATTTTTGACTGTTTGACCTAGCCAATGGCAAACCAAGCTCACATATAGATTCAAGGACCCCATGGAATTATCTTGACATGCTCAACAAGTTCAAAAGATCCCAAATGCACAAAATTGACAGTTGAATTTCCCAGTCAATTGATCAATTTTGACTGTATACTGAAAAGTCAAACTTTGACTTTTTGGTCAAAATCAAGAGTCAAGATTCATTTTTCATCAAAACATGCCAAATCATGAAACTTGTTCCCTAAGAAATCAAAAAATGCAAATTAGGGTTAGAAATGAGAATTTTTCATAACTTAGAATTTTTTTAAGTTATGAAAAACCCTAATTTTTTCCCAACTTTGCCTCACTTTCTCACCAAGATTCATTTGGATTCAACAAAAAGTCAAAACATGAAAGTTGTAGTTTGTTGCATAATCTACAACTTTTATTCACAAAGTTTTCCCAAAAGAGGTTTTATCTCAAGTTACAATTTTTGGAATAAGGGTACTAAACCATTCTTAACTTAGTGAAATTTTAACCTATTTTGGCAAGGTTTTCTACCTAACTTCAAGACCATTTTCCATACACTTCCACTTGGAATTTCAATTTGCATTTCAAATATGGATTATAGTACACATTCCAAGCTTTCTAAAATGTCCAAGAACTCATCAAACAACCTCATAACTTGAGAGATTCGAATTTTGCAATATGGCAAAAACTCACTTTTGAATTGGCCAATTTCCATGATCATAACTTGTGCAAATTTCTCAAACCAGCATGCCACTTGATTACATGCCCTTAAACTATCCAACACTCAATAATTTAATGCATGTTCATTGTGCTAAGGTCTTGTTTCATGAGTTTAAGCATTACATGTTGGATTAGGCCATAAATGGAAAAAGTGAAATAGCCGTTTTTGCAAAAGCAAGCTTTATGTCAAAGTTGCAAATCCACAAGTACAGATCAAATCACTTTGGCACAAGATTATGAGTAAAACACACTGATCAAGACAAGGTTAGCAGCATGTTTAGGGGGCCTCTACCTGCCTAGAAACTCAAGTGGCCTTTGCTTGCTTAAGAGTTAAGAAACTTAGCATAACACAACATAACTTTGATCTGAGCATAAGCAAGCCTAAGCAAATATTGTATACACTTTCTAATCATCAAGCACAAGCTAGAACACGGGAAAACAAGGTCCCAAACACTCCCATTCCCAGAATCACTCTCAAACTGCAAAAACAGGGCAGGGTCTGCAGATTGAATCCCACAACTCATCCCTTTCATGCTTTCTTGCTCAAAGCTCATCAAACATATTCCCTAGCATCACTTGAAGCTAACCAAAACACAAAACACGACCTGTAACTCCTCTAACCAGTTCCACCATTTCCACTTTCTTGTTTTACAGTTGAAGGTCCATAGCTCGATTCAAGGTGTTTCAAAGCAAAGTAAGCATTGGAGTAGCATCACCACACTTCAGGCAAGCTATACAGATCATCATCTTGCCCTGAAAGCTCCCCCATTTCCAGATAGAACTTCAATTGAACAGGTATCTTTTTGAACTTCTAACTCTTAGTGTAGACATCATTAGCTCTAGGTTTGTGAATAAGAAGTGTTCTACTCATGCCCCTGAATCTGTACATGCTTTTACTTTTCATTTATTTTGCTTGAGCTGTGAGAATTTAAGGTTTGAATATGGAAGAAAAGTTAGGTCAGGATTTGGGAATGTCAAAATTCTCTCTCATTTCAGAGAGTTAGAATGAGTTCTTTATATATTTAGAATCGTGATTCAATGCTTAACATTTCTTATGTTGTGAGTTTGTGCAAAAGATCAAAGAATCCAGATGTTTGAACTTGGAAAACAGGCGCGCGTTTTGACATCTTTTTGTCTGAAGATTGAAGAAGAAGCTTCATGGGCTGGGCCTGTTGTGTTATTTCTTTTCACACCTCGTTTTTGGTTTCATACCCCCTGAGCCCATTATGTTTATTTTCTTGATTTTTGACTTTTCTTTTTTTCATTTTGGCTTATTTATTTTTTCCCATAATATTAAAAACATGAAAAATTATTTTTACACCATTTTTTATATTTTTAGGCATTTAGTTGTTGATATGGACATTTGTACATAAATATATATATATATATATACTATTATTTAGAAAAATTAGAAAAAATAATGAAAATATATTTCATTTCTGATTTTTATTTCATTTTTTCTTTTGAAAACATTTTGTATCAAAAATATTTTTTTTATAAATAGTAAATATTATTATTATATATATATATAGTATTTATTTAGTAAATAATAAAGATATTTATATATATTAGCATATTTAGGTAAATAATACAAAATATATATATATTTTTTATTTTATTAATATTTGACATGAAAAATACTTTTTATGAATATACTTCATTGCATTTTATTTTTTTGTATATAATTACTAAATATTATAGATATTAAATAGTTAATATATTTATTTAATGAAATCAGGGTTTTACCCTTAAAACACAAAAAACTCCAAAAAATAATACTTTTTTTTATTTTATTTATTTGACATAAATAATACTTTTTTCATACATATAAAAACCCTTTTTTGCATTTTGCATCTTTATTTTATTTTCCATTTAATTTATGCAATCAATTCTTTTGTAAATATTCCAAAATTGATGTAATAGCTAGGTTTAAATTCTTTGTCTAAATATCCCCCCATTTGAACATTTGTACCCCCCTTCCCATATTGTGTTGTAATAGTGTAGGAATTTTACTTTTCGCACTTTAAACGCTTTCTAAATATACCATGCTAGAATTAGGGTTTGTATGCAAATAAAAAGAACAAAATAGTTTGACCTAATTTCAAGATAATCAAGCATGAAAATGGACAACACATATCACACTTGCGCCCCTAGGGTATTCCACTTTGTTGCCTTCAAATAAATGGGCCATATCGCATGTTAGGTTTCTTTGGGTAAAACAAAAACAATCAAATGATCATAGTCCCTCGATGACGGTTTCGAAAAGTTGCCTAAAATGATCAAGTCCCTTTCAAGAAAAAAATTGCCCAAAGATACTTAGCACTATTGCAATTATGGTCTAAACGATGATCCGCGCCCGTCCCTTTCACTTCCTAACACAAGATTGTCCACCAAATGCAATGGTGGAACAAAATTGTTAAAAGGGTTAAAACATAACAAAAATCTTTGAGAACTTTAGGGTAGATAGCTCTTAAGTACTTGTTAATTTGCAAAACAAAACACTTGCCTATTTTCAAACCACACTTCACAAACACTTCCAAAACAAACTTTCAAAAACCTTGAAACATCTTTTCAAAAAGACAAACACCTTTTGTAAAACATTCGAGTAAAGAATTGTTACAAGGGTAGCCTAGACAAGGCATCTTTTTCAAAACATTTTCAAAACCACACACAAAGCACCATTTCAAACAATTGAAAACTAAGGCAAGTTGATCTAAGCAAGTACCTAAGAGCCCATGGATAACCATGGATAGAAATGGTGCTAATACCTTCCCTTTCTATAATCTACTCCCCGAACCCACGAAAAATCTCAAAGGTTTTTTGCTGTGCTTTTTAAACCTTTCCTTAGGATAAAATAAAAAAGTCAGTGGCGACTCTTGCTCAACTGAAACATTTGCGAAAACAAACGCAAAACCATAGTCAGTTCTCCCACCATATCACAGAACTGGCGACTCTGCTGGGGACTAATTTAAAAGTGGAGTAACCTTAGGGCTTAGATCACCCTCTTGCATGACTAATTGTTTGAATTGATTGCTTTATATCTTGGCTCTATTGTTTGGGTTTGCAATCCTACACCAGGATTTTGGGAAACATTTCATAGATAGCAATACGTTGTGGAAACTGTGCAGGGTATACCGACACGGTCGAAGCAATAGCTATATTAGTGCGACATATTTGTGAGTACCGGTAACCATTGAGTTCAATCAAGGAGAGTACGGGGACGCTGAGTGATGTCACTAAGCACTAATGACCTAGAACCTTACTTGACCATCTTGGCCTTTTATTAGGAGTAGTGAGATGACCGGCTTTGGTGCAGTCCGAAGTTGGTAGATACTCGATACTACACTCATTGAGGGTTGTTTTCTTGGAATATTTTGGTCGCTAGTTAAGTGGCTAAACCAAAACAATGAACAATGAAAACAATCCCGTGATATTGAGCTCCTTAGAACCCGGTTACTATTTATAGGACAGTTTTTTAAGCCAACTACACTCAAGAGGGTACTTACCTATGAAACCCCATGCAAGCCTGAAAATAGGGTTTGGTGTGATTTGCTTGTACATATGTTTTGTGCATACATCATAAACATCATAAAACATCATATGCATTCACTAACCATTTCAAGGGTTTGGATCTTCATCTTTGTTCCTGTTTTGTAGGTCATGGAAATTC
This sequence comes from Vicia faba, assembly GCA_948472305.1. NCBI lineage: Eukaryota > Viridiplantae > Streptophyta > Magnoliopsida > Fabales > Fabaceae > Vicia > Vicia faba. The sequence continues at coordinate 397,902,064 of OX451736.1, forward strand.
CTCGCAGAAACACCATCCAAGTCAACCTTGTGAGAATTTCTCCTCAACTCAAGGAGCTCACCTCAAGAATTCCAGAAAGCTCATCCTTCAGTGAAAGACATGGTAGACTGCTCAGCCTAGTCAACACCAACATTGAAGAAGACATGATGAAAGTGTTATTCCAGTTCTTTGACCCTCTTCACCACTGCTTCACTTTCCCTGATTATCAGTTGGTACCCACTTTGGAGGAGTTTTCTCAACTCCTGAGAATTCCTATCCTTAATCAACTACCCTTCAACGGTACGGAAAAGGAACCAAAGCCGGAAGATGTTGCTCGAGCATTACATCTACAACCATCCGACATCAAGGGGCATTGGGAAACCAGAAGCGGCGTCAAAGGATTCTTAGCAAAATTCTTGTTTGAGAAGGCACAAGAATGTTGGAACTCATTGGACCTACAAGCCTTTGAAGAGATTGTGGCACTCCTTATCTATGGGTTGGTCTTGTTCCCAAATCCTGACCAGCTTGTAGAGATCAACGCCGTCAAAATCTTCTTGTCCAGAAATCCAATACCAACATTGCTTGGGGACATTCTTCACTCATTTTACACACGAACAATGAGAAAGAGGGGTGTTCTCATGTGTTGTACTCCTCTCCTTGCAAGGTGGTTTATTTCGCACCTTCCACAATCTGTCTTGAAGAATGACCAAGGCTCAAGGTGGTCCCAACGGTTGATGACTCTTACTCACTCTGATGTACATTGGTGTTCTCGGTCTAGAGAAAATGTCATCATCTTCGATCATTGCGGAGAATTTCCTAATGTTCCTTTACTTGGAATTAGAGGAGGTATCACCTACAACCCTTGCCTAGCTTTGAGGCAATTTGGATATGCACGGAGGGATAGCCCTCATGACATGTTGATTCCTGTCCTAGTTTTTGACTTCGACAACGATGCGCAAGGACTTCTCCAAAGATTCATCAGAGCTTGGGGGAGACCCAACAAGGTTGATAGCAAGACTCTGGGACACAAGAACTCCATCCCTCTTGAGCCTTATCTCAAGTGGGTACGAGCCCGAGCCCAAAGTCTGATGATGCCTTATCCTCATGTTCTCCCTGTGATTAAAGAGCCCGTCAAGGAAGGAGAGGTTCCCTACACCATCCTACATCCTGACATGCCTACATCGTGGGAGGAAATGCAGAAAAGTTGGATTCAGCTCAAGGAGTAACGGAACACTTTTGAAGCTAGCTTCTACGCCAGTGAGAAGAAGGTTCTAGAGCTTACCCGCCAACTCCATGAGCAAGAGGCCCTCAACACCTACATCGCACCAAAGAGGATGCGCAATGTCTTTTTGCCTTGAGAAGTTATTTTGTAATATTTGGCCCATGGGGCATTTATGTACTAACAAATTTCTTCTTATTAATATGACGTGCGTTCTTCTTTGTCTGCAACAATTTTGAATGTTCTAAATCCTTGAATGAATTGCATACATAAGCATACCATTCATCATGCGCATAAGCAAGTCTCACTCCAGGTTTCCTTATCTGTCTGCTGTTTATTTCAGTAGGATGGATCTCGAGCAAACAGTCAAAGACCTACAAGCTCAGAATGCACAGTTCCAGCAACTCCTGATGACCTTGGCTAAGGGTCAGGAGGATATCAAGACCCAATTGGGGAACAAAGACCTAGTGAAAAAGAAGAAAAAGAGACTCGGGGTGGATACTTTAGGGAGAAGATTTGATGGAGAAGCTCGGAGAGTGCTTGAATTTCCTCCTACTTCTGATGAAGGAACCAGCAAAGGAGGTGGAGCTGCGGTACCTTCCGAGTTTGATGCGGAAGAAGAAGAGGTCGAAGAGGATGAAGATTATTCTGGTCAGCAATACCCTCCAGCTGATGATAAATACAAAGGGCTAGAAGACAGGTTGGCCGCCATGGAGCTACAAAGAGTACCGGGTTTGGACTTTGAAGACTTGGGTTTGGTTGCCGGGATTGTGATTCCCCCAAAGTTCAAGGTGCCAGTGTTTGTAAGGTATGATGGGTTGTCCTGTCCAAAAATGCATCTCAGGTCCTACGTGAGAAAGATCCAACCCTATACGGCAGATAAAAACCTTTGGATTCATTTCTTTCAAGACAGCCTTTCTGGAGCTCAATTGGAGTGGTTTTATCAGCTAGAGGGAACCAGCGTCCGAAATTGGGAAGATTTGGCCACCGCTTTCTACAAACAATACCAGTATAATTCTGAACTTGCTCCTACTCGTACCCAACTTCAGGGTATGTCGTTAGGAACAGGCGAAGGATTTAAAGAATACGCACAAAAATGGAGGGATTTGGCTGGCAGAGTGCAGCCTCCTTTAACCGACCGTGAACTCGTTGATATGTTTCTAGGGACCCTATCTGGGCCATTTTTCAATCATCTGATTGGTAACTCTTCCGCGGGGTTTACCGATTTGATCTTAACAGGCGAAAGAATAGAAGCTGGCATCAAGTCAGGAAAGATTCAGAAGGGTGTTGCTGCAAGTGTTGAGAAAAAACCTTTTAAGAAGGAAACAGCTGTGGTATATTCTCAGAGAAGAGCAGGGAAGACTGAACGCCGACCAACTGTGGGGGCCATAATGATTCAAAACACTTCAAGTGAGCAGCCTCGCTATAACCAGTCCAGACCAAATCAACAACGGGTGGAATGGCCACAACGACTGTTCACCCGCATTAATATGACTCCAGTGCAAGTGCTTCCCCATCTCTTAAAGTTGAATCTCGCCACCATCAAGGAGGCACCAAAGAATGTGAATACGTCCTCTCCGCATTATCATCCTAATGCTAAATGCGCCTACCATTCTGACAGTGTCGGGCATGACACCAATGATTGTTGGGCACTCAAGCATAAGATCCAAGACCTGATAGAGGCGAAGGAGGTGGAGTTTGACGCTCCGGAGAAGCCTAATGTGATATCTGCTCCCATGCCGAAGCACGGCCGAAATGTCAATGCCATTGAAGAAGATTTGTATGTTGCTGATGTCAATGATCTGGTAACTCCATTGCTAACCATCAAGTTGAATTTGTTAAGGGCCGGGATCTTCCCGGGATGTAAAGAAGACTGCTATTGTTGTTACTCTCTGCCGTTTGATTGTTCGTTACTGAAGAAAGGCATCCAAGGCCTTATGGATAGTCGACAAATTTTGTTTGAAAAAGTTTCTGCTGTTCCAACCCATACTAAAGATGTCTCAATCATAACCATTCACGCCAATCTTTCCAAGGCCGTCAAAAAGCCTGTTAAGATTACACCAACTACGAAATCTGTTCCTTTGAAGATAACAATGCCAGGGCCTGTTCCCTATGTCTCTGAGAAGTCGATACCATGGAACTATGGCGGTGACGTCTATTACCATGGTATTAAGCAAATCGAAATAACTAAAGAAAGTTAGGATGATGAAGAAGCCAGCATTGGTAACATTGCAGGCACGAGTAAAATCACCAGGAGCGGGAGAATATTTTCTCCAGAGATTGCCCCTCCAAGAGAAATCTTTGGACCCTCATCAGCTGATAAGGTCATCCCTGCACCAATAAAACTCTCTGCTAGAGCCCCTTTGATTGAAGATGTTGTTGTTCCTAGTACTGTCTCTCCTACCACTGCTGACAAAGGTAAGGGAATCCAAGATGAGCTCGTCAGGACGAGGGCTCAACCCTTAGTCATCCCGGAGACCTCCAAGAAGGAAATGGATGAGATCTTGAGGATAATCAAAAGGAGTGATTACGATGTGGTAGAACAGCTGGGGCAAACCCCCTCAAAGATCTCCATGCTGGCACTGCTACTTTGCTCGGAAGCGCACGCTAAAGCTCTGATAAAATTCTTGAAGGCAGCCCATGTGCCCCAGGAAACCTCTGCAGATCAGTTTCAGAATTGCGTGGCTAGCCTGACTGCGGACAATGGATTAGGGTTCTCCGATGCGGACTTAACTCCTAAAGGTAGAAACCACAATGATGCTTTGCACATTTCAGTCGAGTGTCGAGGAACCACTCTCGCGCATGTCTTGGTTGACACTGGTTCGTCGCTAAATGTTTTGCCTAAGAAGGCCTTGGACCGACTAGATTGTGAAGGGTTGGAATTGAAGCCGAGTGATATTGTTGTCAGAGCTTTCGATGGTTCGAAGAGAATGGTCCATGGGGAGGTTGAAATTCCCATCAAGATAGGCATTGAGGTGTTTAAATCCACTTTCTATGTGATGGACATCCGTCCGTCATACTCTTGCTTGTTGGGTAGGCCTTGGATACACCATGCTGGGGCAGTCACCTCCTCCTTACATCAGATGTTGAAGTATCCTGTCAAGGGAAAGATCATTACTGTCCATGGTGAAGAGGAGTACATGATTAGCCACTTGAATTCTTTCTGGTACGTGGAGGTAGAAGGGGAGTTCATTGAAACGCCTTTTCATCATTTCGAAGAAGTCCTTCCTGAAATAACAGTAGCAAAGTTGGCAGCTGAGACACCAAGGCAGATGGCCAGGATGGCATCTCTGGAAGACGCAAGAGCCGCAATAAAGGAGGGGAAGAATTCAGCATGGGGGCAGTTGCCTGATATCCCACATAAGACCGACAAATTTGGATTAGGGTTCACTATCGCGGGCCAGAAAGCTATGCGCCGTGCGAAGATTGAAAGAGCGCCAGTAAAAATTTCTCCCTACGGAATCAATGCCTTGGAGGACGAGGACAAAGAGAGCAACATCGAAGAATGGATTTACCCAACTGTCAAAGGAGGATTGAGCAACTGGGAGGCAAAAGACTTTGTCCCCATCACTTTTATTCATCAGTAATTTATCTGTTAAACATTTCCTATTTGGTCTGTAATATTTACTTTCAAACAATCCGTACACTATCTTTTCACCTCATGCTTTGCCCGGGGCATGTAGGTCCACTTGTAAGGGTTTTGATTATTTTTCATATCCATATGCCATGTTTAATGATTCATTGGACGTTTTTCATTTGATAAACTGCTTGTGTTCATTTTCTTTACTTTTGCATTTTTTGTTTAAGGATGGCTATCCCTTACACACACCCACACTCACCAATGCAGGTACCCATCCACTCCGGATTCCATGGGTGACAATTCTGCTATATCCTTCAATAACTCTGAAGATCTGGTCAATCAAGCCGAGTATGAAGATGACGAAGGTTGTGAAGTACCAGGGGAACTAGCCAGACTTCTACAACAAGAGGAAAGGGCCATCTTACCGCACGAAGAGTCATTGGAAACTGTCAACTTAGGGACCGAGGAAGACCGGAAGGAGGTGCAAGTGGGTGCCAATCTGGAATCAAGAGTCAAGGAGCGCCTGATACAGTTGTTGAATGAGTATGTTGAAATCTTCGCTTGGTCTTATGAAGACATGCTGGGTTTAGACACAGACATCGTGGTTCACCGTCTCCCCACAAGAGAGGATTGTCCACCGATCAAGCAAAAAGTCCGCCGAATGAGGCCTGACATGTCTGAAAAGATCAAGGCAGAAGTAATGAAGCAATTCGATGCTGGCTTTCTGGCTGTTACGTCCTATCCTCAATGGGTCTCTAACATCGTGCCAGTACCTAAGAAAGATGGCAAAGTCAGGATGTGTGTGGACTACCGGGATTTGAATAGGGCCAGCCCCAAAGATGATTTTCCACTTCCACACATTGACATTTTGATCGACAATACAGCTCAGCACAAAGTGTTTTCCTTCATGGATGGATTCTCGGGCTACAATCAAATCAAAATGGCCCCCGAGGATATGGAGAAAACAAATTTTGTCACACAATGGGGCACTTTCTGTTACAAGGTGATGTCGTTCGGGCTGAAGAACGCAGGGGCAACTTATCAACGCGCCATGGTAGCTTTATTTCATGATATGATACATCATGAGATTGAAGTTTACGTAGACGATATGATAGCTCGGTCACAAACAGAGGAAGAGCACCTTGAACATCTGGAGAAGTTGTTTGCCAGATTGAAAGAATACAAACTCAGGCTGAATCCAAGTAAGTGCACTTTTGGAGTTAGGTCTGGTAAACTTCTGGGATTTATTGTAAGCAACAAAGGCATTGAAGTCGATCCAGCAAAAGTGAAAGCAATACAAGAGATGCCTGCTCCCCGTACTGAAAAGGAGGTTAGAGGGTTCTTGGGGCGCTTGAACTATATTGTCAGATTCATCTCTCATCTGACTTCTACCTGTGAGCCAATTTTCAAACTCTTGAAGAAAGATCAGGTAGTCGAATGGAACGACGATTGCCAAGCTGCTTTTGATAAAATCAAGGAGTATTTGCTAGAACCTCCTATTCTAATGCCACCTGTCGAAGGAAGACCATTGATCATGTATCTGACCGTCTTGGATAACTCAATGGGGTGTGTTTTGGGCCAGCATGACGAGTCTGGTCGAAAAGAGCATGCTATTTATTACCTTAGCAAAAAGTTTACCGACTATGAGACTCGCTACTCACTGCTCGAGAAAACTTGCTGCGCTTTGGTATGGGCTGCTCGCCGACTAAGACAGTATATGTTGACTCATACCACCTTGTTGATTTCCAAAATGGATCCTATCAAGTACATCTTCGAAAAGCCCGCTTTATCTGGAAGAATAGCCAGATGGCAGATGATCCTGACTGAGTATGACATCCAGTACACCACTCAAAAAGCTATAAAAGGGAGTGTACTAGCTGATCATCTGGCTCATCAAGCTATCGAAGATTATCAACCCATGAGATTTGACTTCCTAGACGAGGACATTATGAATTTGGACAACATTGAAGGTAACAGACCGTATGACGGACCCGAAAAGGGATCCCGATGGACCTTGTACTTTGATGGTGCTTCAAATGCACTTGGAAACGGTATCGGTGTGTTACTCATCTCCCCGGAAGGTTGTCACACACCTTTCACGGCCCGACTTTGCTTCAGCTGCACAAACAACATGGCTGAGTATGAAGCTTGCATCTTTGGTCTCAAGGCTGCTATAGACTTGGGGATCAAATCTTCGATCGTATTTGGGGACTCGGCTTTGGTTATCAGTCAAATCAAAGGAGAATGGGATACCAAGCATCCTAATCTTATCCCATACAAAGAACATGTCCTGACATTGTTGCCTCATTTCGAGCAAATTACCTTCGAGCATTTCCCGCGAGAAGAGAATCAGCTAGCAGATGCTCTGGCTACGATGTCTTCCATGTTTAAACTCAATTGGGATAACGAGGCTCCCCAAATCACCATCGAGCGAATGGATGAACCTGCGCATTGTCACGAGATTAATACCGAAGAAGTAGTGGAGCAACCTTGGTTCCATGAAATCAAAAGGTATCTCGAGACTAGAGATTATCCCGAAGGAGCTTCCGTAAATGACAAGAAGTTCTTAAGGAAATTCGCTGCTAAATTCTTCCTGAGCAACGGCATCCTTTACAAACGAAGCCATGATTGTGTATTACTCCGATGCGTAGACAAAGCTGAAGCAGAGTCGATTATGACCGATATACACAGCGGCACATTTGGCACTCACTTGAGCGGGCATACAATGGCTAAGAAGATCCTAAGGGCAGGCTATTATTGGTCTACCATGGAAGCTGACTGCCATCAACATTCCCGTACTTGCCACAAATTCCAAGTCTACGCTGATAAAGTTCATATCCCTCCGGTTCCTCTCAATGTTCTGACTGTTCCTTGGCCATTTGCAATGTGGGGCATTGACATGATTGGAGAGATCAAGCCCACGGCTTCCAACGGACATCGCTTCATCCTGGTTGCCATTGACTACTTCACCAAGTGGGTCGAAGCAGCTTCCTTCGCCTCTGTTACTAAAAATGTGGTTGCCCGCTTCATTAAGCAAAATCTCATATGTCGTTATGGTGTTCCAGACAGGATCATCACAGACAATGGTATAAATCTGAATAACACGATGATCACCGCATTGTGCGAACAGTTCAAGATTTATCATCACAATTCATCTCCCTATCGGCCGAAGATGAACAGTGTTGTTGAAGCTGCGAACAAAAACATTAAGAAGATCATTCAGAAAATGACAGTCACTTACAAAGACTGGCATGAGATCTTACCGTTTGCTCTGCATGGATACCGTACGACGGCGCGTACTTCAATCGGGGCAACCCCATTTTCTTTGGTATATGGCATGGAAGCTGTCCTACCTATGGAAGTTCAGATTCCTTCTCTAAGGATTATGAAGGATGCAGGTTTGAATGAAGATGACTGGATGCAGACCCGACTTGATCAACTCAACCTGATCGACGAGAAGCGACTCGCTGCTATCTGCCATGGTCAGACGTATCAAAAACGGATGATCAAGGCCTTCAATAAGAAAGTCAGACGTCAAGTGTATCAAGTCGGAGATCTCGTAATCAAGCGGATTATCTTGCCGCAAAGTGATCCCAGGGGAAAATGGACTCCTACATACGAAGGACCATTTGTGATCAAGAGCATATTTTCCGGTGGTGCAATGATTCTAACCACCATGGACGGCGACGATTTGCCGCACCCTGCGAACGCAGACATAGTCAAAAGATACTACGCATGAAATAACCCGACAAGTCGAAAACCCGAAAGGGCGGCTTGGGCAAAAATGGGCATCCCGGTGAACCGAAAACCCGAAAGGGCGATTCAGGCAAAAGTTAGGGATAAAAAATAGAAAAATCTGTACACCCGGCAAGTCGAAAACCCGAAAGGGCGGCTTGGGCAAAAAGGGGTTTCCCGGTGGATCGAAAACCCGAAAGGGCGATTCAGGTAAAAGTTAGGGAATTAAAGCGTATGACTATGTCTCGTCGGATCACTTCAAAGACAATCTCTTCATCAACCAGTTCCAGGCTTCTGATCAATCCAGTCATCGGCAAACGAAGCATTGAATGGACAGATATTCAGAGTTGTGAAGGCTATAGCGGAATGGAATCCCATGGAATTTTTTCACATAGCCATCTTTATTTTGTATAAATCTTTCAATATTTACGACAAACTCCTCTTACTAGGATGATTGTCTCCTTTGTACAAATATACTCATAAAAAGTCAATACAAATACTTTTCCCAGAAATTTGTGTCGTTCCCTTTTCTTTTCTCTTGCACTATTTGTTTTATTTTGAGAAACGTCCAATGTTTTGTTAAATAGGCATATATATGCATTTGAATATAATCATTTCCTTACGAATCAAGAAAGAGGATTACTGATAAGTTGAAGATACAGTTGGATATCTTGATACCCTTTCAAAGGAAACCCCCCGGAGATTTGGAACCCATATCCCCAACAAGCCCTGAAGCTTATCCCCAGCAGATTCTGGAAGCTTATCCCCTGCAGAGTACGGACGTCTCTCCCGAGTTTTATTCAAAGTTATTCCTCACCAGGACTTATAACTGGGTTATCCTCAGCTAACTGCCACGGAAGATCGCACTCACCAAAATTCTTCCTACCTCCAACGAAGTTCATCAGAGTTCCCCAGCATAACTTATCAATACAATCCCCAGCCAGAGAATCCTCCGGAATTCAATTCCCCTCAGAGTTTAAGTTTCAGTATCCCCAGCCGAGCTAAGGTTTCAAATTATCACTCCCCAGCGAAGCCAGACTAATGAACCTTCTCCCCACAGAATTTTGGAAGGACAAATCTTGAGTTCCCCCAGTGAAGTCGCCAGAGATACTTCCCACCAAACTGAAGATTCTCAGTCTTACCTCCCCAGCACGAGTCTATTAGATTGGTACTCCCCAGTAGAAGTCATCAGGAATTCCCCAGAAGATGGGTATACAACCCAAGCTCCTTTTTCTCCAGCAACAACCAGGATTTATTCTTCGCGGCATCAGTCAAGATACTGTTATCTTCAGCTGTCTCGGATTCATCTATCCTCTGCAAGACAGCTCTCCAGCTTACATGCACATCCATTTACATTCATATCACATAACATACATTATATCATGCATCATGACATTGCATATAACTAACTCTTTACCTTTTCAGGTAAGATCAGTCGAAAGACTAGAATCATTATCTTCCAAGATTCTTTCCAGGAATAGTTCAGATGAGACCCAGACACGACAACATTCTAATACTTATTCCAGATTTATCCAGGTGCAGTTTAACACGAGCTCATCATCAGGGAACCCTACACCGGTTCTTCCTCCAAATTCAAGATTGCTGAAAACAGTTCACGGGTTCTCCAAGTAACGGATGTTAACCTATCGCTTGTTCAGATTCTTCTCAAGACTTCTGAAAATAGTTTATGGATTCTTCCCAACAACGGATGTTAATCTATCACTTGTTCAGATGCAACTTTTGAAAACAGTTTACAGACGCTTCCCAACAACGGATGCTGCTCTATTGCTTATTCAACTTCAAGATTTCTGAAAACAGTTCACGGGTTCTCCAAGTAACGGATGTTAACCTATCACTTGTTCAGACTCTTCTCAAGACTTCTGAAAATAGTTTATGGATTCTTCCCAACAACGGATGTTAATTTATCAGCTTGTTCAGATGCAACTTTTGAAAACAGTTTACGGACGCTTCCCAACAACGGATGCTGCTCTATTGCTTATTCAATCTCAACTCCTGAAAACAGTTTACGGATGCCTCCAGATACGGATGTCAATCTATTGCTTGTTCAGACCCCCAGTTCAGATGTGGTTCAAAACATGGACACCTTTCTGATACTCATTCCAGATGGCATCTTTAAGCCCATCTCCGACAAGTTTCTGTCACTCTCCCAGATGGCATCGTTAAGCCCATCTCCAAATGGCATCTCTAAGCCCATTCCCGCATCCATTGCTTTGACGAGTGCAAATTTAAGGGCACTATAGTGTCCAATCTCCTTTTACCCTCGAGTCGCGAAAGGCAAACTTGCCAATCTAACTCTTCGGACTCAAGAAGATTGAACAGGGGCAACTGTTGTACCCCAAAATTTGCCCTCCCATCTCTCAATGATTTCTCATCACAAAGCCCTTGAAGCTTAAGATCTAGTTAGGGTTTCACCTGCTCAAGACTTCTCATTGCATTGTTGACCCAAATTAGGGTTTGTGATTGCACAAAGATGTTTTGGCCTAAAATGCCTAAGATGACTTTCATGCCTCATGTTGGACTCCCAAGTTTATCCATACCAAGTTTCAAGTCTTGATTCCAAGTTTTGCCAGTCAATTGGACAGTTGACCTAGAAATCAGCTGTATTGGGGAAAAAGTCAACTGTGGCCAATTGACAGTCAAATCTCATGAAAATTGACCCACATCAACATTATGAACTCATATGGACCATCTGATCAAGTTTGGATCACAACTCCACAAGAAATTTGATCAGATCACCAAAAGGGCAAAATGGTCATTTTTAGGGTTTTGACTGCACAAAGGCAATTTTTGACTGTTTGACCTAGCCAATGGCAAACCAAGCTCACATATGGATTCAAGGACCCCATGGAATTATCTTGACATGCTCAACAAGTTCAAAAGATCCCAAATGCACAAAATTGACAGTTGAATTTCCCAGTCAATTGATCAATTTTGACTGTATATTGAAAAGTCAAACATTGACTTTTTGGTCAAAATCAAGAGTCAAGATTCATTTTTCATCAAAACATGCCAAATCATGAAACTTGTTCCCCAAGAAATTAAAAAATGCAAATTAGGGTTAGAAATGAGAATTTTTCATAACTTAGAATTTTTTTAAGTTATGAAAAACCCTAATTTTTTCCCAAATTTGCCTCACTTTCTCACCAAGATTCATTTGGATTCAAGAAAAAGTCAAAACATGAAAGTTGTAGCTTGTTCCAAATTAGCGTTACTGTTGACTAAGTTGACCAGGAAGGGTCAGATGTTTGTTTGGGATGTTGAATGTGAGAAAGGATTTCAAGAGCTGAAGAGGATGTTGACAAGTGCTCCGATCTTGATTTTGCCAAATCCGACTAAGTATTTTGTTGTGTATTGTGACACATCATTAATGGGATTAGGTGGTGTGTTGATGCAAGATAAGCAGGTGATGGCTTATGCTTCGAGACAATTGAAAGTACATGAAAGGAATTATCTGACTCATGATTTGGAGTTGGCAGCTGTTGTGTTTGTTTTGAAGTTATGGAGGCATTATTTATATGGTTCTCGGTTTGAGGTGTTCAGTGATCACAAAAGTCTGAGGTATCTCTTTGATTAGAAAGAGTTGAATATGAGGCATAGGAGATAGTTAGAATTTCTAAAGGATTATGATTTCGGTTTGAATTACCATCCTGGTAAGGAAAACGTTGTTGTGGATGCCTTGAGTAGGAATTCCTTGCATATGTCGATGTTAATGGTCCGTGAGTTAGATTTGGTTGAGCAGTTTAGAGATTTAAGTTTGGTATGTGAAACTACTCCGAATAGTGTGAAATTGGGTATGTTGAAACTGACTAGTGGTATTCTGGAAGAAATTCGGAATGGACAGAAGTTCGATGTTGGGTTAGTTGATAAATTGACATTGATCAACCAAGGTCAAGGAGGCGAGTTCCGGATTGATGAGAATGGTGTTATAAGATTTGGTAATAGGGTGTGTGTTCCGGATGTTGCAGAGATTATGAAGAGTATTTTGGAAGAAGGACATCGTAGTGGATTGAGTATTCATCCTGGTGCTACTAAAATGTACCATGATTTGAAGAAGTTGTTTTGGTGGCCGGGAATGAAAAAGGAAATTGCTGAGTTTGTGTATGCTTGTTTGGTTTGTCAGAAGTCGAAGATTGAGCATCAGAAACCGTCAGGATTGATGGAACCGTTGTTTGTTCCGGAATGGAAATGGGATGGAATCTCTATAGATTTTGTGTCTGGTTTGCCAAGGACATTGAAGAATTGTGATTCTATCTGGGTTATTGTTGATCGGTTGATGAAATCTGCTCACTTTATTCCGATAAGAATGGATTATCCGATGGAAAGGTTGGCAGAATTGTATGTTGAGAAGATTGTGAGTTTGCACGGTATTCCTTCTAGTAATGTGTCGGATTAAGATCCGAGGTTTACATCTAAATTATGGACGGGATTGCAAGAAGCTTTGGGTACTAAGTTGCGTTTGAGTTCCGCTTATCATCCACAGACAGATGGTCAGATGGAGAGAACGATTCAGTCGTTGGAAGATTTGTTAAGAGCTTGTGTGTTGGAGAAAGGTGGAGCTTGGGATAGTTATCTACCATTGATTGAGTTTACCTACAACAATAGTTTTCATTCGAGCATTGGTATGGCTCCGTTTGAGGCATTGTATGGTAGGAGGTGTCGGACACTGTTGTGTTGGTATGAATCTGGAGAGAGTGCTGTGATTGGACTGGAAATTGTCCAACAGACTTCGGAAAAGATTAAGATGATTCAGGAGAAGATGAGGACTTCTCAGAGTCGTCAGAAAAGTTATCACGATAAGAGGAGGAAAGATCTTGAGTTTAGTGAAGGAGAACATGTTTTTATGCGAGTTACTCCGATGACTGGTATTGGTCGAGCTTTGAAGTCAAAGAAGTTGACTCCACGTTTTATTGGTTCGTTTCAGATTACCAAGAGAGTTGGGAAAGTTTCTTATCAGATTGCCTTGCCGCTGTCACTTGCAAATTTGCATGATGTTTTTCATGTATCTCAGCTAAGGAAGTACATTGTTGATCCGTCTCATGAGATTCGGGTAGACGATATACAGGTACGAGAGAATTTGACTGTGGAAGCGGTACCTGCGAGAATTGAGGATCGGAAGTTGAAACAGTTGCGAGGCAAGGAGATCGCGTTGGTAAGAGTGGCTTGGGAAGGACCAGCAGATGGAAATGTCACTTGGGAGCTGGAGAGCCAGATGAAGGACTCGTATCCCGAATTGTTCGTCTAAGGTATGTTTTCGAGGACGAAAACTCTTTTAGTTGGGGAGAGTTGTGACACCCCAAATTAATTCAAGTGTTAAATAATTAGGAATTTAATTATTAAATTAATTAAAGGCTTAATTAATAATATTTTGGATTAAATGGATGAATTAATTATGAAATTAAAAAGGAAGACTGGGGGGTGTAAGGTTGAATTAGAGGTGTATGAAGTAAAAAGCTCTACTAAATAATTACTAATTTATTATTATTATTTGGCAAATAATAAAAGGAAAATAAAAAGAAGGATAAAAAGGAAAAAGGAAAAGAAGGTTTTGGAAAAACTCATTGTACGTGAAATTGGAGAAGAGAAGAGAAGAGAGGAAAAAGCCAAACGCCGTGAATTCGAAGGATCATCGCGAGGGAAGGGGTGATTTCGATTAATTACTATGCCTTATAGATTTTGGGATCAATAGAATTGATTAAGCATGTTAGGAATCCCAATTTAGGATTTATGAAATTCAAACCCCAATCCCATGAATTTTATGTTTTGATTCAATTTGATGTTATGAGGGAATTGTATGATATTATGGTGTGTTATAATCTCATTGGAATCATGCACTATAACTTGTTTTGACATTGCTGTGAGTTGGATTCGTATGGGTATGAATTGGATGGGATTGGAATGAATAAGTACTGTCAAAATAGCAGTTTTTGACTTTTCAGGTCGCAGGAACCGGTTCCCAGTGGGGAGGAACCCGGTTCCCAGTGTAAATTTGTGAAGAAACTGGCTTTTTCAACGTAAGAACCGGTTCCTGTATGGGTAGGAACCGGGTTCCAGTACATTTTCCAGAAACGTAACTTTTTGAAAATATTAAACTTTGAAAATTCATAACTTTCAAACCGTAAGTCCGATTTGAGTGCCGTTTTCGGAAGTATTTCTTAAATTTAAAATGCTATCTTATAAAATAAGAAAAATATTATTTTATGAAAATTATTTTAAAAAGAGTCGAATTCCCGATTTTTTGTAAACTTTGGTATTTTGAGAATGATGTAGAATTGTTTGTAAATTGTTCTGATTTGGTGAATGAGAACTGATACTTATGTGTTGTGCCTGCTATCCATTATGATTGAGATGTGATCATGTGATATATTGGTTTTGGCATTATTTGGAATTATGTTGTGATCATATTCCGTTGATTTGATGTTGACTTTCCGATTATGCGGTTTGTTATTATGTGCATATTTGGTGTATATGCAATGGTGTATCCATGATAATTGATTGTATCAGGTCCTTGTGGATGAAGTGCATGTTTATGCTGTTTGATGTGTGTATGATAAATAATGATATCATGTTTCTTTTGGTTTTGGTTCAATTATGATAAATTGATGTATTTCATAGACTGATTTGATGTTGCATGCTGGTGATGTGCATGCATATGCATCGTTTTGGTGAAGTTAATTCCCATTGTGTGGAATTTGACTTGTATTGCCTTTAACCGATACCCGAGAGATGATGGGTGGTTAGGCTGGATTCGTGTCTGAGTGTTATGGACGAATCGATGATTGCTTCGGCTGGATTCATGTCCGAGTGTGATGGACGAATCGATGGTTGCTGTATCCGGTTGATGATGGATCAGTGATGGGTGACTTGGTCACGTGATTGGTACCACATGCATTGTGTCTGAATTTGTGTTTGCATGGAATTGTAACATGTTAGGATGTCTTACAGTGTTACAATTCTTTGGTTGGTTATTGATTTGTGCATAATGACTTGTATGATTGGAACTGTGTGTTGAATCTGAGTTTATGCTAAAATGGGTTAAATAATATGCTTGTGATATAATGTTGATTGAGAAGCTTATAATGCATATTAATTATGAGAAATCTCACCCTTACTTTAATGATTTCAGATTAAAGTTAGCAGCTCAGGAGTTGGTGAGGATGGCTCTAGAGCTATGTTATTTTAAGTTCGTGTGTCAGTGTCGTGCTCTGATAGGTTGTAACACTGGGGGAAACGTTTGAATGACGAGTTTTATTTTCTACTCTATTGTTTAATTTATGTTGGGAATACTTATGAAGTGAAGTTATTCCGGTTTTGAGATATTTTTGCTATGTAGAACATGATGTTGATTCGAATGTTTATTTTAATAATTCCTTCAGTAAAGCATGACAACTGTAGATTTGAGGTTTTTATATTTATCTTGAATTGTGACATCCCTATTTTCCATGTTACTCTGATTTAATTAATATATTCGCGGGTTATTTAGAAGGGGTGTTACAATCCTCATGTGTTGCACTCCTCTCTTGGCAAGATGGTTTATTTTGCATCTTCCCCAATCTGTATTGAAGAACGAGCAAGGTTTAAGGTGGTCCCATAGGTTGATGACGCTCAGACATTCAGATGTTCATTGGTGTTCCCGATCCTTGGAGAACATTACTATCATCGACCGTTATGGAGAATTCCCTAATGTCCCCTTGCTTGGCATTATAGAAGGTATCACTTACAACCCCTGCTTGGCCTTACGACAGTTTAGTTATGCCCGAAGGGATGGTCCACATGAGATTCTTGTCCAAGTAGTGGTATTTGACTACGTGGGCGACGATCAAAGCTACCATCATAGGTTTATCCAAGCTTGAAGGATGGTAAGCAAGATGGATAGTAAGACGCTGGGACACAAGAATTCCATTCCCCTCAAGCCTTAACTTAAGTGGGTACGAGATCGTGCTCAAAAACTTGTGATGCCTTATCCCTCCATCATACCAGTTATCATGGAGCCTGTGGTTGAAGGAGATGTTCCCTACACTATCCTCCACCCCGACATGCTAAATTCTCTCAAAGACTTGCAAAAAGGATATATTAAGCTTAAGGAAGAACGAGATACTTTCGAGGCTCAATTCTATGCTAGTGAGAAGAGGGTCTCGGAGCTTACGAAGCAGCTACAAGAAGAACAAAGTGTGAACACCTACCTTGCACTGAAGAGGATGCATTCAGTCTTTTTATCTTAGAGAGTTATTTTGTAAGCCCAAGAGGCATGTTGTAATCTTTTCAAGTTAATTAATGAAAATTGACTTTTGTTTACTCTTTTGTCTATACAAATTTAAATTTTAGTAATCCTTGAAATCATTTGCATATACATTCCATGCATCATAACATGACAGGTTTTCACATAATAGGTTTTCTTATCTTTCTGTTGTTTATTTCAGCAAGATGGATGTAGAGAAAACTGTAAAGGATCTACAAGAACAAAACTCTCAATTCCAAGAGACTCTATTGGCCCTAGCCAAGGGGCAGCAAGATATGATGGCATTACTGGCAGTTAAGAAGAAGCCTAAGAAGAGAGCTCTGGTCAACATGGGCAGAAGGTTCAAAGAGAAAGTTCGTCAGATCCCGATAGTGGAAGACTCATCTGAAGAAGACGAGAACCAGATTGGTGAGGTTAAGAGTACCCAGGATGACTCTGTTAATGATCAAGCATATGATGATGATTATTTCGACGAGTAGTATCCACCCGCCGATATCAAGTATAAGCAGTTAGAAGACAGATTGAAAGTTGTTGAAATCCAAGCCGTCCCCGGTTTATATTTTGATGATTTAGTGTTGATCTCAGGGGTAGTCATTCCCCACATATTCAAAATACCAGTCTTTTCAAAGTACCATGTAGTTTCTTTTCCAAAACTCCACTTGAAATCTTATGTGCGCAAGATACAACTGCACACTACTGATAGGAAACTCTGGGTTCACTTTTTCAAAGATAGCTTGGCCAGAACGCAACTTGAATGGTTTTATCAGTTAGATGGTTCCCGTATCAATACTTGGGAGGATTTAGCTACCGCCTTCTACCATCAATATCAGTATAACACCGACTTGGCGCCAACGAGGGTTCAATTACAAGATATGACCATGGGAAAGAATGAAGGATTTAAAGAATATGCGCAAAAATGGAGAGACCTCACCAGTAGTGTTCAACCACCCATGACTGATAGGGAGCACATTGACATGTTCATGGGCACTTTATCTGGTCCCTTCTTTAATCTGTTGGTTGGCTTCTCTTCTTCTGGTTTCACCGAATTAATCTTAACCGGTGAAAGAGTTGAAAGCGGCATCAAAAGTGGGTATCTCTGTGGAATCTACCTCCACATCCAATCCTATCAAGAAACCTTTTACTGCAAAGAAGGAAGTCAATGTTGTATACAGGGCAAGGGCCCGTACCAAGAAGAATGATCACATTTCTGTTAATGTTGTCTGAATCTCCAACCCAACTCCTACTGCAAGACCATCTACTAATCATCAGCGTTTTGAAACTCTGAGAAGACAATTTACGAGGTTAGGCATGTCATTATCTCAAGCCTTACAACATTTTCTCAAGGACAATTTGGTGACATTACGCGATCCTCCTGCCAACCCAGATACCTCTTCGCTAAAGTATAATCCGAATGCTAAATGTGCTTACCACTCAAGCAGCCCCAGGTACGAGACTAACCAGTGTTGGGCCTTGAAGAATAAAATCCAGGATTTGATCGATAACAAGACTATTGAGTTTGATCCTCCTCCAACTCCGAATGTAATCCCCGCACTTATGCCGAAGCATGAAAAGGGTATTAATTCTGTGGAAGATACAATTTTTGTTGCCTCTGTTGAAGAATTGACTACTCCGCTGAATATCATCAAAAAGAACTTGTTGAAAGCTGGGATTTTCCCTGGCTGTGTAAAAGACTGTGTTTGCTGTACCCAACAAATCAATGGATGTGAATGGCTGAAGAAAGGCATACAATGCCTGTTAGATAGCCACAAAATTCTATTTGAGAAGACTCCGCTTGCCAAAAGTTTGATTAACAAATGTGAAGACCTCTCCATTATTACCATCTCAAACAAGCCTCTTAGGATCACCTCCAAAGGTTCTATTAAGATTTCAAATGAACCCACTGTTGCTCCCTTAATAATTACCAATCCCGGACCAATTCCCTGTTCTTCAAACAAGGCAGTACCATGGAATTATGGTGTTAAGGTGTTCTATCATGGGATTAAACAAGACGCTTGGATCGAAGAAGGAAAAGTTGATGATGTTGTTAAAATAACTGGCTCAAGCAAACTAACCAGAACTGAGAGAATATTTTCACCCAATATCTCGCAGCCAGTTGTTACAAAGGCGCCCATCCGCATTACTGCAGCCAAACCAAGTACTGATACAAGAGGGAAGGAAAAAGTTGTTAAGTCGGTTGTAACTAAAATACCCACAAAGAATGTTGTTGATGGAGAGCCCTCTGCTCGTGAGATGGACGAGATCTTAAAGATAATGAAAATAAGCGACTTCAAGATTGTGGAACAGTTGGGGCAAACCCCTTCTAAGATTTCAATGTTATCATTGCTGCTTTGTTTTGATGCCCATGCTCTGACATTAATCAAATTCCTGAAAAAGGCTCATGTCCCCCATGAGACAACAACGGACCAATTTGAGAATTGCGTGGCTAGCCCGACGGGTGATAATGGCTTGGGATTTTCAAATGCTGACTTAACACCGCTTGGGAAGAATCACAATAAAGCTCTACATGTTTATGTCGAGTGCAAAGGGACTACCTTAGCACATCTGCTAGTCGACACTGGTTCTTCTCTAAATGTATTACCCAAGGGGGCGTTAGACCGTCTAGACTGTGAAGGTTTAGTCTTGAAGCCAAGTGATATCATTGTAAGGGCATTTGATGGATCAAAGAGGACAATTCAT
Source organism: Vicia faba (assembly GCA_948472305.1). Classification (NCBI taxonomy): domain Eukaryota; kingdom Viridiplantae; phylum Streptophyta; class Magnoliopsida; order Fabales; family Fabaceae; genus Vicia; species Vicia faba. Next base: position 397,921,531 of record OX451736.1, read on the forward strand.
GGGGAAGTAGATCTTCCAATCAAAGTGGGCTCCCAAATCTTCAACTCCACCTTCTACATTATGGATATTCGTCCTGCCTATTCTTGTTTGTTAGGTCGCCCGTGGACCCACAAAGCTGGGGAAGTAACCTCAACTCTCCATCAGAAACTCAAATATACAGTCAAGGGAAGAATAGTCACCATCTAAGGAGAAGAAGAGTTCATGGTAAGCCACCTTAACTCGTTCAAATACATAGAGATGGATGGAGAAATCATTGAGACCCTGTGTCAAGCCTTTGAGGTTGTACCACCAATGGTTGCTGCTACCAAATGTTCCTCTGATGAGTCCAAAGCTGGTAAGGTCGTGCTGAAGATGGTTTCAGTTAAAGATGCTCGTGCGGCAATTGAAGAAGGAAGTTGTGATACTTGGGGGGAAATCCTTGATATCCCATTCAAAGCGGACAAGTTTGGTTTGGGCTTCACCATTAAAGCTCAGAAGTAAGTGAGGCATGCTCGTGCTCGAAAGCCACCTCTCTGCATTGGAGGCCATGAAGTCAACGTCGTGGGTGATTCTGATGAAGAAGCTGCATTTGAAGATTGGGTGTATCCAACTACAACGGAGCTGAAAAATTGGCATGCAAAGGACTTTGTGCCCATCTCCTTCATTGAGGAGTAATCTACTTGTTATTGCTTTTCTTTCAATTCAAGAAAATTTTGTCTGTAATAGTTAACAATGACTTTTAAGCCACGTGACTAGCCTGGGGAGCTTTGGTCCATTTTTCAAGGGTTTTACTTATAATCATCTAATCATATGATCATTCAGTACATTGGACTCTTTTGCATTTAAATATTTCTGTTCATTGTCTTTCTTTTCTTTCAAATACATTTTTCAAAAAAATATCCATGTATCTTACATGTGCCCACACACATATTCTTGCAGGTCCTCATCCACTCTGGATCCTATTGCCAATGACCCTACTATTGCCGACTATGACTTTGAATGTCCAATCAACCAAGCCGAAGACGAAGGCGAGGAAGATTGTGAAATACCGGGATAACTAGCCAGACTTCTATTACAAGAGAGAAAATCTATTCATCCACACGAAGAGTCAATTGAAGTCATCAATCTGGGTACTGAGACAGACAAGAAGGAAACTAAGACTGGCGCTAATTTGGAAAGAAGTGTCAAGAGCAGGTTGGTTGAGATGTTGCATGATTATATGGAAGTATTTGTTTTGTCTTATGAAGATATGCCTGGGTTGGATACCGACATCGTAGTTCATCATCTGCCAACAAAAGAAGATTGTCCTCCCATCAAACAAAAGGTTCGTCACATGAAGCCTGATATGTCTGAGAAGATCAAAGCTAAGGTGATGAAACAATTTGATGCAGGGTTCCTAGTTGTGACATCCTATCCCAAATGGGTTTCCAGTGTGGTTCCAGTGCCAAAGAAGGAAGGGAAAGTTCACATGTGCGTAGACTATAGGGATCTGAATAGGGCAAGCCCCAAGGATGACTTCCCTCTACCACACATTGACGTCTTAGTTGATAATATTGCTCAGCATAAAGTCTTCTCATTCATGGATGGCTTCTCAGGTTATAATCAGATAAGGATGGCTCCCGAAGACATGGAGAAGATAACTTTGTCACGCAGTGGGGCACCTTTTGCTACAAAGTCATGCCATTCGGATTGAAGAATGCATGGGCAACATATCGAAGGGCTATGGTAGCTTTATTTTATGACATGATACATCATCAAATAGAGGTATATGTGGATGATATGATTTCCATATCACAAACTAAATAGGAACATCTCGATCACCTGTACAAACTATTGGAAAGGCTGAAAAAGTACAAGCTAAGGTTAAACCCTAACAAATGCACATTTGGAGTATGATCTGGAAAGCTTCTAGGCTTTGTTGTCAGCAATAAAGGCATTGAAGTTGATCCTACCAAGGTAAATGCCATCCAAGAAATGCCAGTCCCTCATTCTGAAAAGGAAGTTATAGGATTCTTGGGTCGTCTCAATTATATCGCCCACTTCATATCTCACTTGACTGCTACTTGTGATCTAATCTTCAAACTTTTGAAGAAAGATTAGGTAGTCAGATGGAATGATGAATGCGAAGATGCCTTCAAAAAAATCAAAGAATATCTACAAGAACCTCTTATTCTCATGCCTCCAGTTGAAGGAAGACCATTGATCATGTACTTGACAGTACTAGAGAATTCTATGGGGTGTGTTTTGGGCCAACATGACGAGTCTAGCCGAAAAGAGCATGTTATTTATTACCTGAGCAAAAAGTTTACCGACTGTAAAACCAGATATTCACTACTAGAGAAAACTTTCTGTACTATGGCATGAGCTGCTCGCCGACTAAGACAGTATATGTTGACTCATACCACTTTGTTGATTTCTAAGATGGACCCAATCAAGTACATCTTTGAGAAACCTGCCCTCTCCGGACAGATAGCCAGATGGAAAATGATCTTGACTGAGTACGACATTCAATACACGACTCAAAAGGCCATCAAAGAAAGCGTACTAGCAGATCATTTGGCTCATCAAGTTATGGATGATTATCAGTCCATGAACTTCGACTTCCCTAACGGGAACATCGTGCTAGTGACCGAATGTGCGAAACCTGAACTGTATGATGGACCTGAACAAGGATCCCGATGGACTATGGTCTTCGATGGGGATTCCAACGCCTTAGGTAACGGAATTGGTGCTATGATCATCTCTTCTGAAGGTTTCCACACTCCTTTCACCGCCAGACTATGCTTCGTTTGCACGAACAACATGGCCGAATATGAAGCGTGTATTTTGGGTTTGAAAGCTGCCATTGACTTGAGGATCAAGCATTTGAATGTGTTTGGGAATTCTGCTCTAGTGATTATCCAAGTAAAAGGAGATTAGGGAATCCCTAATTCCCTACTTCGAAGAGATCACTTTTGAGCATTTCCATAGGGAAGAAAATCAGTTGGTTAACGCTTTGGCAAACATGTCTTCAATGTTCAAGGTCAGATGGGACAATGAAGCCCCTATGATTACAATTGAAAGATTCGATGAACCCGCACATTGTTGTGAGCTTGACACTGACGCAGAAAAACCATGGTACCATGAGGTTATGAGATATCTTGAAGCACAAGAGTATCCAGAGGGAGCATCCATCAATGAAAGAAAGTTCTTACGAAGATTTGCATCCAAATTCTTCCTAAGCAACAGAATATTATACAAGCGCAACCATGACTCTACTCTACTCCGATGTGTGGACAAGAAGGAGGCGGAGGAAATCATGGAATACATGCACGACGGTCTCTTTGGTACTCACTCAAGTGGGCAAACGATGGCCAAGAAGATCTTGAGGGCTGGATAATATTGGTCAACAATGGAAACTGATTGCCATCAACACTCTAGGACTTATCACAAATGCCAAATCTATGCTGACAAGGTCCATGTGCCTCTTATCCCTCTGAACATCATGACCGCTCCGTGGCCATTTGCAATGTGGGGCATTGATATTATTGGAGAAATCAAGCCCACCGCTTCCAATGAACATCGCTTCATTCTTGTCGCTATCGACTACTTCACCAAATGGGTCGAAGCCACCTCGTTTGCCTTAGTCACCAAGAATGTGGTAGCCAGATTCATCAAACACAACCTCATCTACCGTTATGGTATCCATGAAAGGATCATCACCGACAATGGGACTAACTTCAAAATGAATGGCGCATTCGAAGCAGCCAACAAAAACATCAAGAAGATTGTGCAGAAAATGGTAGTAACCTATAAGGATTGGCATGCGATATTACTGTTTACTCTACACGGATACCGCACTTCATCTAGGACATCAACAGGGGAAACTCCCTTTTCTCTACTCTTTGGCATGGAAGCTGTTCTGCCAGTGGAAGTTCAGATTCCCTCGTTAAGCATTATGAATGAGGCGGGCTTAGGCGAAGACGAGTGGATTCATACGAGATTGGATCAGCTGAACTTAATCGATGAAAAACAACTGGCTGCTGTCTGTCATGGTCAGACGTACCAAAAACATATGATCAAGGCTTTCAACAAAAAGATTATGCCTCGAGTATATCAAGCTGGTGACTTGGTGATAAAGCGCATCATTCTGCCACAAGGTGACCCCAGAGGCAAATGGACTCCCACCTATGAAGGGTCATTTGTTGTCAAGAGAGTGTTCTCTGGCAGTGCCATGATGCTCACTATCATGGATGGTGAAGACTTCCCACATCCTATAAACGCGGACATAGTTAAAAAATACTATGCATAAGAGACCTGCTAGGTTGACACACCTAGGAAAAATAAGGGCATCCCGACAAACCAAAAGGTTTGGGCAAAAATTAGGGATATATGCAAAAGATTTTACACCCGGCAAGTTGAAAACCTAAAAGGGCGACTTGGGAAAAAATGGGTATAGTAGTGGGCTGAAAACCTTAAAGGGCCGTCTAGGTAAAAGTTAAGGATTAAAAGCGTATGACTACGTCCCGTGGATTCACCACAATCAACTTTATCACCAAGGTCCGAGTTCAAACGATCCAAGATGAATCCAATCAATTTCTGTCAACGGAAAGGGGAATTCGAAGACATTGGGGCAATAGTAGAGTTAGAAGGCAATGATATCATTTCACATGGCTATTTATTTTTGTTTTCAATTTTGTTTTCCTTTCGACGATATCCTTTTACTAGGATCTCCGTCTCTTTGTACAAAAAAATGCCTTTTCATGGGCAAAATATCAATACAAATATACTTTGAAATGCAAACTTCTTGTCTTTGTTTTGAATGCAAACTTGTCCAATGACCAAAATTTAATGAACATATGCATATGAACATAATTAAAATTGTTTGACACATATGACCTAAGCAGTAACAAGAACCTCTTTAATGTATATGGAATATCCCCACGGAATTACTTCATTAACATCATCTCCAGCAAAGTTACCCACAAAGTTTCTTTGCATAGGCCAATCTCCAGCCAGAGTCTCAATCTCTTGGCAGCTCTCTCCCCAGTTAAGTTGATCCTACAAGTAGAAGCATCGTGGATCTCTTCCTCAAAGAACTCGCCTCGTCAGTAGTTCATCAAGTATTCATCGACATGGTTTATTTCCCCAACAAACAACGAGTAGTATAACTCCCTAGCTGAGTACAAAATTCCCCAGCTTGGTTTATCTTCTCCAGCTGAGCCTATTATCCCCAACTGAATATACCCCCTAAGCTGAGTCTGTCCTCCTCGATAGAGTCTACATTCCCAACTTAAGTTTACCTTTCAGACTATTCCAAATCATAGGGCCATAACCCCTAATCCCCAGTAAATTCATCGACAAAACCTTTACTATCTCCAAAAGATACTAAAAAGCCTGGACCCGACCTGATATTAGCATAATTTTCAAGTTACTATGAAGCCTGGAACCGACCAGATAATAGTCAACTTCTCAAATCACTGTAGAGCATAGATCTGACCAGATGATAGTGTAAACTTTCAAACTACTGTAAAGCCTGAACCTGACCAAATATTAGTTTGACTTTATCAATTGCTGAAACCTGGACCCGACCAGATAACAGTTTGAGTTTCTGAAACCTGGACCCGACCAGATAACATTTAATCTCAATTTTAAGTTACTAAATCCTGGACCCGGCCAGATAATAGTTTAACTCTTCAAAATATAGAAGAACCTGAACTCAACCAGAACAAGGTTTAACTTCTTTTCCCCAGTAGAGTATGCCTCTACCCCCAACAAGTTGCTGTGAAGCCTGGATCCGACCAGATAGCAATTACCCTCAGAAATTCATTGTGAAACCTGGAACCCGGCCAGATAACAACTAAATCCTCAAATATTCTATGGTGAAACCTAGACCCGACCAAATAACAATTAATCTCATGCGCCTCAGAAATCTGCAAAGCCTGGACCCGACCAGATGTCAATTTTCAAGCAAGTTATTGTGAAACCTAGAGCCCGACCAAATAACAATTAACTATGATCCCTAGAGAGACACGGTGAAGCCTGGACCCGACCAGATAATAGTACAACTTTCTAAAATAACCATGAAACCTAGACCCGACCATATAGTAGTTACCACTTCAAGTTACTACAAAGTCTGGATCCGACCAGATAATAGTTAAACATCCTTATCCCCGACAAGTTGTTGTGAAGCCTGGATCCTACCAAATAACTATTCAATTTCAAGAAATTTTCTGCAAAGCCTGGAATCCGACCAGATAAAGTTAATTTATCTCTTCCCTAGTAAGTTACCGTGAAGCCTGGATCCGACCAGATAGCAGTTGACTTCCTCATCCTCAACAACTTGTGAAGCCTGGATCAAACCAGATAACGACTGACATTCAAGAGATATTCCCCAATGGAAGCATCCTTTCAACAATGTTTCAGGATATGTATATTCTTCATCCCCAACGGTAATCAGGGATTCAACCCCCCAGAATTTCCTCAGCAGCAGTCAGGGATTTATTTTCCCGGACAAAAACATACATCTCACATTCATACATCATAGCATGTACATACAAAATTCATTTTGCATAATACCACATCTTGTAAGCATCATGCATACATCTGCATTTTACTAACTCTTTTTCTCATAGGTAAAACATCAAGTTTTAATATAAATCAACAAGAGATTTATGCTGATACTTCTTCCAGCGTTTACCAACATTCCTCCAAATGGCATCTATAAGTCCATTCACAATCCATTTTCGAGTGCAAATTTCTGGGCACTCTAGTGTTCAATCATCTTTCACCTTCAAGTCACGAATGGCGGATCCGCCAATCTAACTCTTCAGGTTTAAGAAGATTGAACAGGGGCAGCTATTGTACCCCAAAATTTTCCCTCTCATTTATCAAAATAATCTCTCCCAAGATCTCCTTTGGTTCAAGACTGCACTAGGGTTGATCAGCTCAAGACACCTCTTCAAGCACTGATGACTGGAAATCAAGGTTTGAGATTGCACAAGGATAAATGGACTTTTAATTCCCCATATTACTTTCATGGATCATTTTGGACTCTCAATATTTCTCATTACAAGTTTCAAGTCTTGGATCACATTTTTGCTCAGTCAATTGATCAGTTGACCTAAAAATCAGTTGTATTGGGGAAAAAGTCAGTTGTGGTCAATTTATAGTCAAACTTCATATTTTTGATCCATGTTAACATTATGAACTCATATATTTCATTTGATCAAGTTTGGACCATAATTCCTCAAGAAATTTGATTAGATCATCAAAAGGGCAAAATGGTCAAAATTAGGGTTTTGACTAAGGGAGTGCAATTTCTGATTTTTGACCTAGCAAATAGTTGATTGGTTGGAGATATGATCTCAAGGATTCAATTGCATCATTTTTAGCTAATGTAATGACTCAAAACTTCCCTCAAGACCAATTAATTGATAGTTGATTTCCAGTCAACTGATCAAAAGTCAATTGTACATTGAAAAGTCAAACTTTGACTTTTGGGTCAAAATCAAGTATCAAAGATCACAATTCATCAAAACATGTCAAAATATGAAACTTTTTCATCAAGAAATCAAAAATTCAATATTTCATTTTGAAAAGTCAAAATTTCTAAACTTAGAAATTTTTCTAAGTGTTTGAAAATTCATATTTTTTTCACAACTTTGAGCCAATTTTTCACCATGATGCAAGATGATTAAAAGGAAACTTTCAACATGAAAGTTGTATATATCAATGATATATAAAATATTGTATAACACAACTTCTCCTATAAATGCATGGATTTCAAGTTATGATTTTGTGAATACATGTTCAAGAAACTTGGAAACTTAGTGAAATTTTGCCCTAGTTTAGGCAGGATTTTGACCTAACTTCATGGAAATTTTTCACATAGTTCCAAGAGGAATTTTCAAACATGACAAACATAGAGGTTGTAGAGGATGTTACAAGCTTTAAAAATTTTCAAGAACTCATTGAGATCATACTTGAGCATGGAGAATCGAAGGCAAGAAGTTAGGGTTTTCAAACTTGAATTACAAGCCATTTTGTGAAGAATACATGAACCAAATCCATGCTAGGATGCATAATCTTTTCTTTGCAGGCCTCAAAATTGTTAATCACCCCATAATTTAATGTTTATACAACTGATTGATCAATTGTCTAATTGATTCAAGCATTATCCAAACCAAATTTCCATTTTGGGAAGAAAGTAACCATTCCATTCTAGTAAAGTTGCTTTAATCACAAAGTCAACTTGTCTTGAGCATTGAACTTGTTCTTTATGCACAACCATCCCCTGCACAATCAGAACAAGCATGTTTAAAGGTTACAACCACACTACAAGATTTGTACTTCACATTGGAACAAGATGTTTCAAGCTTGCTTTGAAAACAAGCAAAAATCCCATAACTTGAGCTTTTGTGATTCTGACCATCTCAAGTCTCCAAACCTTTTCCTTTATATCAAGACACTCTCATGCAAATTAACACATGATTTTACAAGTTCTCAAACTCTCCAAAACTAGAAATTCCCATACAAGCACAAAAACTTGTCATTTCTGATTTTTGAATCCAATCTCCAAATCCCCTCATGCATTTCTTGGCCAAACCATCCATAAAGTTTCTAATACACATATAGAAGCTATCCTAACCCCTATTTTCAAACTGAAACACCATCTTCACCAACCTCCATTTTCAAAAATAGAGCTTTGCAGTTGGGCTTCTCCAGGCCATTTCAGCCACTCTCAACTCAAGCTAAGTATTGCATTATCTTTCTAGAGACTCAAGGAAGCTAACCTGATCATCACCATCACTTGAAATAGGCTCAAACTCATTTCACGATTTCCAGTTTTTAGGTATTTTTATTGAACTTATATCTCATTATTTAGGCATTGTTAGGCTTGCATTTGTGAAGATAAAATGTAGACATCATTGCCATGAAACTATACATGTCCATAGATTTCATTTATGTTGTTTGAGTAGACAGAATTTTGATTTTGAACCTCTAAAAATATTTAGGTCAGAATTTGGTACTGTTATAAATTCATGCTCATCTTTGAGAATTAGATTAAGTTATTTACATATTCATAATCGTGAGGAAATTTCTAACAAGTTTGATGTTGGAAGTTTTGTCAATGGACTCGAAATGAATGAGTTACAGATCCTTTGGCTGGAGGTTGAAGATGAAGTATAGTCAGGGAAAGACTTGTATCATATATTTGTTGTTTTGTTTAAGTTAACAGATGTATCACCACCCCAGTGGTTAAAGCGCGCGCCTGTCACCTTAGCGACCTGGGTTTGAGCCCAGTGATACTTTTTTGCCTATTTTTCATATTTTTCACTTCCTTTTTTATTTTGTTTGCAGCGCTGGGCCTCCAACAATGGGCCTGGCTATTTTTTGTTTTGCTTCATCATACCCCAGTCTCCTTTTTGCACCCTTGACCTTTTATTTCTATTATTTCTTTTTCTTTTTCTTTATTTTATTTTTATTTTTCATATTTCTTTTAATATTTTTATTAGTATTATTATTATTATCATTATCATTTTTATTAATAAAAATCCAAAAATATATATTTTTTATTTATTTACATATTTAAAAATGTTCATTAATATTTTATTTTTCTTCATAATACAAAAGACCAAAATATTTTCTTTAAACAAATTAATTCCTTTTTTTAACAATAGTTAATGTCTAGACTTAGGTTAATTATTACATTATTTTCTTGTAAATTAAAATTAATTTAGAACTTAGGTTTATTTTTCATTAATCAATTCTCATGTTATTTTCATTATTTAAAAACTTTTCATAAAAAACCCTTTTGAATTAATTTCTTTTCTTAATTAGTTTAAATTAATTTTAGTTAATTTTCATTAATCATATTCTTAATTTGGTTTAGATTAAAGCCCCTTTCATAAAAAATCCACACAAAAATCATTTTCTTTATCCATTTGCATTTGTATATCATTTATTCAATTCTTGTACATTTATTCAATATGGTTGTAATTGTTAATTAGGTTTAATTTTCTTGCAAAAATCCCCATTTGTAAATTTGTATACCCCCTCCCCTAATGATGTAATAACTTAGTATTTTTATTTTCCTCAATTTATCACTTTATATAAATACTAGTAAATTAGGGTTTGTATGAAAAGATTAAAATCAACAAGTTAGCAAACCCTAATCCAAGATAAACAAGCTTGTAAATCAACACATTTGCACACTTGCACACTTGCACCCTTAGGGTAATTCCACTTTGTTGTCTTACAAAAATGGTCATGTTATGCATGTGGGATATCTTAGCAAAGCAATCAAAAAATACAAGATCGTAGTCCCTCGAAGACGCTATCAAATGTTGCCTTTCAAAATGATCTTAGTCCCTCAAAGAGAATTAATAAGATATTTCACAACATTGCTATCATGGCTATACGATGACCCACACTCGTCCCTTTACATCCAAAGATAGGGCTTCTTACCAAATCAATGGTAAGATAGAAATATAAAAGGAAAGGAAGAAATGAACTAAGACTTTTGAGTAGGTAGATTGTTTCTAGTTGCTTGCTTAATTTCAAATCAAACAAATCTTGCTTATTTTCAAAACAAACACCAACACTTTCAAAAAACACTTTCAAAACATCTTCCAAACTTGAAACATTTTCAAAAGCTCAACACTTTGTATACGTTCTTATGAACGAGAACTATTACAAAGTTTTCCTAAACGATGGCACCTTTTCAAAATACTTTCAAAAATCACACAAAGCACATTTTCAAACAAAATCAAGTGATCTAGCAAGCAACTAAGAGCCCATATATAACTATGAATGAAAAGGGTGCTAACACCTTCCCTTTTCATAACCTACCCCCCGAACTCAAGAAACAATCTCAAAGGTATTTCCTGTTCTTTTCAGCCTTTCCTTTTGGATAAAATAAAAGTCGGTGGTGACTCTTGCTAACCGCAACATTTGCGATAAAACGCAAAACAACCAAGTCATATCTCTCATCGTATCACACCACCTCAAAGCTTGTTCGTACTTTATCACTCATCGGGTCTGGTGCAAAATAAACCACCTGGACAGTAGAGGTATGCAACACATAAGAGTTCTTCGCTTCTTCATAGTACGAGTGTGGAGGGAATACAGAACATCTCCAAGCAAATTAGGAACCGGATTATGTGTGAGAAATATCTTGATGGCACTCACATCTATGAATTGGTCCGAATTAGGGAATAGTACCAAACCATAGATCAGCAAAGCCAAAATATCCTCAAAAGCATGAAGGTTCATGGCATCTAGAAATACCCGAGCCTTCTCTATCAAAAATTTAGGAGATAAACCCTTGACTACATTCCTTGTTTCCCAATTAGATACAATGTCCGATCATTTTAGATGTAAGGCTACTGCAACGTCTTCAGGTTTCGAAGCTTGCTCTAAACTGGTGAAAGGTATCTGATCAAGAATAGGCACTTTGAGCAAATTAGAGAATTCTTCCATTGTGGATACCAATTTATAATCCAGGAAGGTAAAACAGTGATGCTTCAGATTAAAGAACCGGAAAAGAACGCTCATCATGTCTTCTTGAAAGCCAGTAGTAACCAAACTTAGTAGATGACAATGTCTCTTGGTGAATTGAGAATTGTCAGGAACCTTTGAGATTAATTCCTCAAGCTTGGAAGGTATCCTTACGAAGTTGATCCGAATGGTATTCCTATGACTGGAAGCCATGAGCCTGCAAAATGGAACAAAGATAAATCCCCTAGATACTTAAAATGTGTAGTCATGATTGTTAGAACATAGTTTGATTCTACAACCCTCAGTTAGAGTTTTGATGATAACAAAATACAAGATTAAATGAATTATGAGTTTTATATAAGACATAGATGCTACTTAAAATTATGTTGTGTATTTACAGGAAACTCTGATGGAATCAGCATCAGAATATCAACATCAGCATCAGAAGATCAATACATGTGCTACGCTGAAGTCTGATGAACAGAATCAGCGCTTACCATACTCTGACTCTGATCAAGATCTTAACAATGTCATCAGCACTCAAAAGCAATCAGAATAAGCTAAAGCCAACACACTCTAATCTTAACCAAGCAGAACATTCTGAAGTGTCAACGGTACTGCATTCAAGGCAGATTAATTACCAACGGCTTTATTCCAAGACAAAGATCTTCTCAAAATGGAAAGAACGTAATGAGGATTGAAATGGAATTATTGGCATCAACGTATCTATTACAAGAAGTATTTAAACAAATCAGTGAGAAAGGAAAAGGCTAATGCTCTACAATACTCTACACGCCTAAAGTCAATCATCACTAAACTCGTTCTCACTTTTGCTAAAAGCTTTCAACCGCTTACTCTATAGCTCTAGCAAAATAGTTTCTTAAGCTTCATTTTATGTATTATCACAGTTGTGATATATAGTTTTTGTAGAAAACATCAAACACACATAATTGTTCATTTATCTGTAAGAAAGAATTTCCTTGAGAAACCGGTCTGTGGTTTAGACTCAAGAAGGCTTTAGCAGTTGTTAAAGCAGTTTTGTATTCAGTTGAATATAGTGGATTAAGACCTCGTTGGAGAGAGGTGAAATCACCTTGACGGGTGGACTGGAGTAGTTTGAGATCAAACGAACCAGGATAAAAATAACGTGTTGTCTGCATTTGATTTCAAGTTTTAACAATTCAACCCCCCTTCTTGTGTTTTTCAAATCTTCAATTGGCATCAGAGCGCCTGGTTCTGAGTTCATAACACTTAACCGTGTCAGTACAAGATCCAGCATTGAAAAATACTATGGCAGGACAACATCAAAACATCAGCAATGACCACAATGAAGAAAGAGACAAATTCAGTGGCAAACCTCCAGTCTTTGATGGAGAGAACTTTGATTACTGGAAAGACAGAATTGAAAGCTTCTTTCTAGCCCATGATGCTGATCTGTGGGATATGGTAACAGATGGATACACACACCCAGTGAATGTAAGTGGTCAGAAGGTTGACAGGAAAGCAATGTCTGACCAACAAAAGCATGATTTCAAGAATCCTCACAAGGCCAGAACTATTCTTCTCAGTGCTATCTCTTACTCTGAATATGAAAAAATATCAAACAGAGACACTGCTAAGAACATGTTTGATTCTCCCAGAATGACGCATGAAGGCAACCTTCAAGTTAAAGAAACTAAAGCTCTTGCGCTCATCCAGAAGTATGAGGCAGTTAAGATGGAAGAAAGTGAATCTATTGAAACAATGTTCTCAAGATTTCAGATTCTGGTTGCTGGTCTCAAAGTTCTGGACAAAGGGTATTCTACTGCTGATCATGTCAAGAAGATCATCAGAAGCTTGCCAAAACAGTGGAGGCCAATGGTCACAGCACTGAAGCTAGCTAAGGATCTCAATACAATCTCTCTGGAGGAACTTGTCAGCTCCCTCAGAAGTCACGAGATAGAGCTAGAAGCTGATGAACCTCAAAAGCAAGGTAAGCCATTAGCTTTAAAATCTAACAGAAAATCTGACTCCAAGGTTTTGCAGGCTGTTGAAGAAACCTCTGATGGGTCCTCATCAGAAGAAGATGAATTGTCTCTCCTCTCCAGAAGGGTGAACCAACTGTGGAAGCAGAGGCAAAGAAAGTTCAGGACTCCCAGAAGATCTGAGAACCAGAACGAATCCTCCTCCAGATACAGAAGGTCAGAATCCTCCTCTGGACACAGAAGATCTGAAGGCTCTTCAGGAAGCAGAAAGCCAACCAACAAGGACATCATCTGCTATGAATGCAACGAGCAAGGACATTACAAGAGTGATTTCCCAAAGCTTCAGAAGGAAAAGCCCAGAAGAAAGTTTGGCAAGGAAAAGAAGAAAAGTCTCATGGCCACATGGGATGACTCTGACACATCTGAAGCCGACTCAGAATCAGATGATGAGAGAGAAAACATAGCTCTCATGGAAAACATATCAGAAGACAGTGAAGCTTCTGAATCAGACTCTGAATCAGACACAAAAGAGGTATTTCCTGACTTTGCTATTAATTTTACTAAGGCTGAACTAGCTGAAAGCCTTAATGAGATTCTGGAAAGATATCAGCAGATCAGAGTCAAATTCAGAAACCTGAAAAGGGATCTTGCTTCTGACTCTGATAAAACTGAGAGTCTCAAGTTGGAAAATTCTAAGTTGAAAAATAAAGTTTCAAAATTAGAAAATATTTTACAAAACTCTCAGAAGGAAACAATTCTTGAAACTCCCAGTAGCGCCGATGAGATCATCAAGGAGTATGATCACAGCTTTCAGAAGTTTCTTGCTAAAAGCATAGATAGAAGCAAGATGGCTTCAATGATCTATGGAGTTAGCAGAAATGGCAGAAAGGGAATAGGATACCAAGGTAAGGTACCTACACCAAAGAATGCCATGGATTTAGTTATCAAACGAACTTCTCTTAATTCACACTTTGTATATGGGCACACACACGACATCAAATATACTAGTAGTAATTATTCTGTCAAACCAAAATTCAACCAGAGTTTTGGTAAAACTAACAAATCAGGACCCAAGAAAATATGGGTACCTAAGGATAAAATAATACATGTTGCAGATATCTTTAGCAGCAAAGCAGAAACACCAGTCATGGTACCTGGACTCTGGCTGCTCATGACACATGACAGGAAGAAGGCATATGTTCCAAAGCCTGGAACTTAAGCCTGGAGGCCATGTAGGCTTTGGAGGCAATCAGAGGGGAAAGATCATTGGCTCTGGAACAGTAGGTAACGGAAATCTTCCCTCTATAAGTAATGTATTATTAGTAGATGGATTAATGCATAATCTGTTATCCATAAGTCAATTAAGTGATAACGGTTATGATATAATCTTTAATCAAAATTCATGTAAAGCGGTTAGTCAGAAAGATGGGACTATCCTATTTAATGGAAAGAGGAGAAACAACATTTACAAAATCAAACTTTCTGAACTGAAAAGTCAGAATGTAAAGTGTCTTCTGTCTGTTAACAATGAGTAATGGATTTGGAACAGAAGATTGGGGCATGTTAGTATGAGAAGAATATCTCAGATTAACAAACTCAATCTGGTCAGAGGACTTCCTAACCTGAAGTTCAATTCACATGCTCTGTGTGAAGAATGTCAGAAAAGCAAGTTTGCAAAACCTGCTTTTAAATCTAAAAACGTTGTTTCCACCTCTAAGCCATTAGAACTTCTGCACATTGACTTATTTGGAACAGTTAAAACTGCTTCAGTCAGTGGCAGGAAGTATGGGTTAGTAATCGTAGATGACTATAGCAGATGGACATGGGTAAAGTTATTAAGACATAAGGACGAGTCACACTCTGTGTTTGTCACCTTCTGTAACCAAGTTCAGAATGAAAAGGATCTTAGAACCGTCAAAGTCAGAAGTGATCATGGTGGAGAGTTTGAAAACAAAGATTTTGAATCATTTTTTAATGACAAAGGCATTCTGCATGATTTCTCTTGTCCTAGAACTCCCCAGCAAAATGGAGTTGTAGAACGAAAGAACAGAACATTGCAAGAAATGGCCAGAACCATGATCAACGAGAATAACGTTGCTAAGATCTTCTGGGCAGAGGCGATAAACACAACGTGCTACATTCAGAATAGAATCTCCATAAGACCTATTCTGGAAAAGACTCCATATGAATTGTGGAAGAACAGAAAGCCCAACATTTCATATTTTCATCCATTTGGATGTACTTGCTTTATTTTGAATACTAAAAATTATTTGAACAAGTTTGACTCTAAAGCACAGAAGTGTATTATGTTAGGATACTCTGAACGCTCATGAGGGTACAGAGTATACAATACAGAAACACAGATTGTGGAAGAATCAATCAGTGTTCGTTTTGATGACAAGCTTGACTCTAAAAAGTCAAAGCAGAATGAATTACTTGCAGGTATGGAAGTTGAATTCACAGGTACTGAAGACAAGTCATCAGAAGCTCTTAACAGAGACACTCCCTCAACATCAGAAAGAGGCACTGCAAGCAATCCAGTATCTTCTGTTGACCAACCTCAGAAAAGACCATCCAGAAGCAGCGTGGATCACCCAGAAGAAAGAATCCTAGGAAGAAAGGAAGATCCAATCAGAACAAGATCCAGCTTCAGAAACTCTGAAGAATCCCTCATGGGACTTGTTTCTCTGATTGAACCATCTCCAATTGATGAAGCACTTCTGGACAATGACTGGATTCTAGCAATGCAAGAGGAGATGAATCAATTCACAAGGAATGACATGTGGGATCTTGTTCCTAAACCAAAAGGATTCAACGTCATTGGAACAAAATGGGTGTTCAGAAACAAGCTGAATGAACAAGGTGAAGTCATCAGAAACAAGGCACGATTGGTAGCACAAGGTTATAGTCAGCAAGAGGGGATAGACTATACAGAAACCTTTGCTCCAGTCGCCAGGTTAGAATCTATCAGACTTTTAATTTCTCTTGCTGTTAATAAAGGCATCACTCTGTATTAGATGGATGTCAAGAGTGCATTCTTAAATGGCTATATAGAAGAAGAGGTATATGTGCACCAACCCCCTGGTTTTGAAAGTTAAAAAAATCCAGAATATGTTTTCAAACTAAAGAAGTCACTGTATGGTCTGAAACAAGCTCCCAGAGCTTGGTATGAAAGACTAAGTAACTTCCTGTTAGAAAAGGAATTCACCAGAGGGAAGGTGGACACAACCTTATTCTGTAAGACAGTTAAGAATGACATCTTAGTCTGCCAGATTTATGTTGATGATATAATATTTGGATCTACTACTCCTTCTCTGGGAAGAAAATTTGCTAAGTGTATGCATGCAGAATTTGAGATGAGCCTAATGGGAGAACTGAAATTCTTTTTGGGAATTCAGATCAATCAAACCCCAGAAGGAACTTACATTCATCAGAGCAAATATGTCAGAGAGCTTCTGAAGAAATTTGATCTCTCAGAATGTAAGCCATCAAAGATTCCAATGCATCCCACGTGCATTCTGGAAAGAGAAGAGGTAAGCAAAAAGGTAGAACAGAAGGTCTACAGAGGTATGATTGGTTCTCTTCTTTATCTTACAGCTTCAAGACCTGATATTTTATTCAGTATATGCATTTGTGCAAGATTCCAATCAGATCCTAGAGAATCTCACTTAACAGTTGTTAAGCGAATTTTCAAGTATCTGAAAGGTACTACTAATCTGGGTTTGTTTTATATAAAATCTAGTGATTACAGCTTAGTAGGTTACTGTGATGCTGACTTTGCTGGAGACAGAGTTGAACGTAAAAGCACTTCTGGAAGCTGCCAGTTTCTCGGAGAAAATCTGATCTCGTGGTCCAGCAAAAGACAATCCACCATTGCTCTATCAACAACAGAAGCTGAATACATAGCAGCAGCTGGATGCAACACACAAATGCTCTGGATGAAAAGTCAACTTGAGGACTTCCAGATTTATGAGAGTAACATTCCTATCCTCTGTGATAACACCTCTGCTATTTGCTTAAGTAGAAATCCAATTTTTCATTCTAGGGCTAAGCATATAGAAATAAAACATCATTTTATTAGGGACTATATTCAGAAAGGAATTTTAAACTTAAAATTTATTGATACAGACTATCAATGGGCTCATATCTTCACAAAACCACTTTTTAAAGATAGGTTCAACTTCATTCTGAATCATCTCAGCATGAAACTCTGTCCAGAATAAAAATGTTTTAATTTTATATATTAACCTTCAGAATGTTGCTTATTACTCTGTGAACTTATGATCAATCCTCTTTCAGATTTTTTAGAAATGCAGATTGTATCAGATCTATCCATGAAGCTCTGAGCTCTTCAGTTCAAGGATAGAAGTGATGTTCACTCAAAGCAAACAAGTGTCATCCAGTCATCAGCTGTTTCCTGAGGCAGAACACGCGTTCACGCTTCTGAAAAGGCAAAACGCTGATTGGATGCATTAAGACACATGTCACTGGTAACCGTTTAAGTATCTTTCTGAAATCCCCTAAAATCAGCCATCATTAAATGCTATTAATCATGATTTATTTCTCTCTCTTAAGCTTTTATGTTTTCAAAAACTTTTTCAAAACCTATTTAAACACCATTCACACCATTCACAACGTTTACCCTCACTTTCGTTTTCAAGCAATATTTCTGATATTTGTGTCTGTGTTCTTCTTTCTCAAGAAACCCCTTAAAGCTTTTTCAAAAAATCCTCGTGTGAACATGGCTTCTAGCAGCAATCTTTCATCAGGTTCCCAGAAAGATGCATCAGCTGAGCAATATGAGGTTCCTCTCAGAACGCTACTCACTCCAGTCAAGAACCTTGAAGTTCTGCCAGAGATTATAGTGGATTTCAACAGTTTGAATGAAAATGGTTTTGATTTATCAGAAGAGATTCAAGCTCAAGGATGGGAAAGGTATTTTGACAGGTTGGTGGGTCCAACTTTTCCTATTTTGGTTAAGGAATTTTGGATTCATGCCTCTTCCTCAAATCACCAAGTCACTTCTTACATAATGGGGAAGAAAATTGTGATTACTGAAGACCTAATTGCAAAACTGATTGGATACAATGGTGGTGGCATTCGCTGTATAGACATGGCTGAAAGGTGCTCAGATGTTGCTGTTGTAGCAAGGGAAATTTTCACGCTGGGGCTTCCCTCCAGCAAGATAAGGGATCTGAAAGATAAGCACAAAATTTAGGCAATGATTATTCTGGGATGTTTCAACCACAGGAAGCCTACCAGCTCTCCTGATTACATAAACATAGATCAGCAGTTTCTGATCTATTTTATTTCTCAGAGGGTAAAGATTAATCTAGCCCATCTTCTGTTCAACCATCTGAGAACAAGCATCAAGGAGATAAGAGAAGATGAATGCACTAAAAGGGATTGGATACCCTTGGGCAGATTGATATCAGATATTCTGACTGAGAATAGGTTGATTGAACACTTGACAGAGGCACAAGAGATCAGCACCCTGGAACCTTCTGTTGGCAAGCAGTTGAATGCCAAGAATCTAAAGAAGATGAAACTGATAGAGAACATTAAGAAGGAGCCCAACGTCACTCCTTTTGCTGACATCTCCAGCTGAAGAGTCCCTCTGGACGACTTCCCCATGTTCTCAGAGATTGACTCCAAGCCTCAGATCATTCTGAGATACTTGGACGCTTGTAAAGCTGATGGTACAGCACCCAATCTTAACATTCAAGATCTTCAGCAGAAGGCACCAGAGGTTGCTCTGAAGAAGATGAAGAAGAGAAAAGCTGCTCCAGAAGGATCATCATAACAGACTCCAAAGAAAAGAGGTAATCCTGGTTCTGTATCTGTTTTAAATTCAACTGCTGGTTCCTCATCTATTCCTACTCCCATTCCAACACCAGCTAATATCCCAACACCACAAACCTTTGAAGATTTTGACACTGACTTTGACTCTTCTGAGTCATTAACCCTCAGAAGATCCCGCTCCAAACCACAAAATCCAAACACTGCAACCATACCAGAACCAGAACTTGCACAAGTTCTGTCTGACATAGACCAACATACCTTCGCTCCTAAAACAAACAATCCAAATACACAACCAGAAATTCCCATTTCTCTACAACCTGACATTCCACTTTCACCAATACCAGAAACTCCACTCTCTCCAATACCAGAACCAGAAATCCCACAACCTTCCTCTCCTCAACAAGAAAGTAATCCACCCTCTCCTCAACATGAACAAACTCAATAACCTGAGACTCAAAACTCTGAGGCTCAAACCTCTGAATCCCCTGAACCACAACCCTTGGCCATTCAATTGCCTTGTGGTACAACTGTTAATATGTCTCAACTTCCCTCATCACCAGAAACAACTCCACCCAATACCCCAGCAAGTCCAATCGTTATTTCTGACTCTCCCACTCCCTCACCTAAGAAAAATACAGAAAACCACAACAAGACAGTCATTGATCTAACAGTCCTTGAACGCCTTGCTGCAATAAACCATAAAACTGCCATCCCTAAACCAAAA
The DNA here is from genome assembly GCA_948472305.1 of Vicia faba. Classification (NCBI taxonomy): domain Eukaryota; kingdom Viridiplantae; phylum Streptophyta; class Magnoliopsida; order Fabales; family Fabaceae; genus Vicia; species Vicia faba. Next base: position 397,941,481 of record OX451736.1, read on the forward strand.
CAACCAGATGTTGGTTCCAACATTTTGAACTTTGAATTAGATATGCAGAAGTGGATCACTTCTTTGAAACAAGCAAGTCTGGAAGTGGTTGATCCTACTGTATCAGATCATCTATGGACTCAATTCAGAAGATGGGTTTGCGCTGAAACCTTCAAGTTGCAAGACCAGAGCTATGGACAGGCTCAACAGAACTTCAGCAAACTGCTGAAGGAAATGGAAGGTCTAGTTCTGAGCAAGCTGCTGAAGGAAGAAGTTCTCCATCTGGACAGTGAGCCTTGGTCTAAAAAGCGTTCAGCATCTCAAGTTCAACCTGCAGAAGAAGAGACAATTCAAGTTGAAGACTTGGGTCAAGTAGAAGAAGCTACAAAAAGCTCTGAGAAGCAGCCTGTATCTGAAGATCCTCAAGCTTTCTCTCTTGACAGGCAGACTCTGGAGGATTTGAAGAGATCAGACATGCTGATGAATGAACGGATGGATAAGCAGGACATCAATATTGAATCAATAGCAAGCATGGTAGCCAAGCAAAACGAAACCAGCGAACAAATCAAGAGCATGTTGGAAGTTTTGTTCACACGCCTTCCTCCTTCTTCTTAGATTTTTCTTGTGTTTTCCTTGTTTTCTTTACATGTTTGTCTGTAATATTTCTACTTGTTCTAAACTATCATTGCTTCTGTTTTAATACAAACGTGTTTTTACTCTGATCTGTTTAACTCTGATTATATATGCTTTTTGATCGCTGACAAAAAGGGGGAGAAAGAATGATATTTTTCAATAACGGTTTACAGAGACAAAAGTCTCAAACATTCTAACATCCTTATATATCTGCTGCTCTGAAAAGCTTATACGTACAAGAATCTGAAGAACTCGGATGAAGCAAAATTTGGATGCTCAAGGAAAGGTTCAATAAGGTTCTGATACTCAAGGTCTCAAGGAATCAAAGGGAAATAATCAACTCAGGGGGAGTTTTTCTTATCATTACTCTGATACTTTTATTCCTTACCCTCTTAGCTCTAATACTTTTTACTCATTATCTGATTGTCTCTGATATCGTTTCCTCCCTATCCTTAAACTCTGATACTTTCATCATTTTATTTTAATTGAAAAAATCTGGTTTTTGTCATCATCAAAAAGGGGGAGATTGTTAGAACATAGTTTGATTCTACAACCCTCAGTTAGAGTTTTGATGATAACAAAATACAAGATTAAATGAATTATGAGTTTTATATAAGACATAGATGCTACTTAAAATTATGTTGTGTATTTATAGGAAACTCTGATGGAATCAGCATTAGAATATCAGAATATCAACATCAGCATCAGAAGATCAATACATGTGCTACGCTGAAGTCTGATGAACAAAATCTGCGCTTACCATACTCTGACTCTGATCAAGATCTTAACAATGTCATCAGCACTCAAAAGCAATCAGAATAAGCTAAAGCCAACACACTCTGATCTTAATCAAGCAGAACATTCTGATGTGTTAACGGTACTGCATTCAAGGCAGATTAATTACCAACGGCTTTATTCCAAGATAAAGATCTTCTCAAAATGGAAAGAACGTAATGAGCATTGAAATGGAATTATTGGCATCAACGTATCTATTCCAAGAAGTATTTAAACAAATCAGTGAGAAAGGAAAAGGCCAATGCTCTACAATACTCTACACGCCTAAAGTCAATCATCACTAAACTCGTTCTCAATTTTACTAAAAGCTTTCAACCGCTTACTCTATAGCTCTAGCAAAATAGTTTCTTAAGCTTCATTTTGTGTATTATCACAGTTGTGATATATAGTTTTTGTAGAAAACATCAAACACACATAATTGTTCATTTATCTGTAAGAAAGAATTTCCTTGAGAAACCGGTCTATGGTTTAGACTCAAGAAGGCTTTAGCAGTTGTTAAAGCAGTTTTGTATTTAGTTGAATATAGTGGATTAAGACCTCGTTGGAGAGAGGCGAAATCACCTTGACGGGTGGACTGGATTAGTTTGAGATCAAACGAACCAGGATAAAAATAACGTGTTGTCTGCATTTGATTTCAAGTTTTAACAATTCAACCCCCCTTCTTGTGTTTTTCACATCTTCAATATTATGATGTTATGATGTCATGATAAGATGTTCAAATATATATAATCAAACACAATCAAAGCATGTAAAGGCCTTAATTTTAAGGCTTGCATGGGGTTTGTAGGTAAGTACCCTCTTGAAGTTTAGTTGGCTCAACCTGTCCTAAAGAAGTAACCTGGTTCTAGGGATCTCAATATCACTGATTTTTCCCACAAGTTTTGTCTAACACGATAACTGACTTGCCACCAAACAAAACTGGAGAGTCGAATCTCAATGAGTGTAGTATCGAGTATCAACCAAATTCAGACTGCACCAAAGCTGGCTATCTCACTACCTTCTAATGGCTAAGTTGGGTCAATTAAGGTTCTAAGGTGAGTTACTGCTTATGACACCACGCGGCAGCCTAGTATGCTCCCGACTGACTCGAGGGATACCAGTACAAACCAATTTGTCACACTAATATAGCCATCACCTCAACCATATCAGTATATGCTGTATAGTTTCCATGATCTATTGCAACTTACCTAAAATGTTCCCCAGATCTGGGTATAAGATCTTTGCAAGAAATAACCCAAACAAGCCTTTAAAATAAAACATACAAATCAAACAAAGAAAGAATTTAATAGTGATCTAACTCTAAGGTAACCCCACTTTTAGTTCTTCCCAGTGGAGTCGCCAGTTCTGTAATATGGTGGGAGAACTGACTTGTTTTTGCGTTTTATCGCAAATGTTGCGGATAGCAAGAGTCGCCACCGACTTTTCTTTTATGCAATAAGGAAAGAGTGAAAAGAAAAGGAAAGACCTTCGAGAATTTTCTGATTTCGGGGGAGTAAGTTATGAAAAGGAAATGTGTTAGCACCCTTTTCATCCGTAGTTATCTACGGGATCTTAATCACTAGCTCACTTTGTTTGAAATGCTTTGTGTAGTTGTTTGAAAATATTTTGAAAATTCCTAAGTACGTCAATCTTTGTAATGGTTCTTGTATAAGTTAAGAACGCGTACCAAGTGTTTGTTTTGAAAATATTTCAGAGAAAAGTGTTTTGTGTAAAAGATCTTTTTTGTGAGCAAGCGGTTACGAGCTACCTACCTACTCAAAAGTCTTTCATGTTATTTTCCTCCTCCTTAGATAGTGTTATCCTACCATTAGTTAGTAGGAAGCCATATCGTTAGATGTGAAGGGACATGCGCGGGTCATTAAACTGTTATAAAGGCAACTCGTAGCAGCACTTTAGGGATTTATCGTAAGGGACTAAGATCGTTTACCGAAGGCAGCATCGTGAGGGTCATCGAGGGACTATGATCTTTTTAACCAAGGGATTTGCTAAAGCGTCCCCAAGTTCGAGGGACATTACTTATTTTTATTCGAAGGAAACAAGTGGGATTACCCTAGAGGTGAGTGTGTGACAAGTGATTCAATTCAATTATTTATCTTGATTAGGGTTATCTAACGATTGGTTTTAGATCTTTCCATGAATGCCCTAATTACTAGCAATTATAAGGAAAGCGGTAAATTGCGGAAAGTAAAGGTCCTATACTATTACGAAGCTTCGGGGAAGGGGGTACAAAACCATAAATCGGGGGAAAAACAATAAACCTTAATTAACTATTACATACTGTAGCAGATACATAATTGGGAAAAAGCTAATGTGAAAGTAATACGCGAAGCGATAAAAAGGAAAAGAAAAAGAGAAAATCATTTTGGTGATTGCATGACAAAAAAGTTTTGATAATCAACCTAAAGTCTAATAGATTTTAATCAAAAAGTTAGGTAATTAAATTAATCGAAACTAATTATCCTAATAAATTTAATAAATAAAAAAAATCAAATTTAATTTATTAGACAGAAAGTAAACCTAATTTGTTTTTATATTGATTAAGAAATGATTAAGGTTATTAAAAAAATTAGGGTTAGCATAAAAAAAGGGGAAAAAAACAAAGCTAGTAAAAAAAAGAAGGAAAAATGTTGGAGGTGAGTGTTGAACTCATTCCCCCTGCCTCTCCAGCATGCCTGCCTGCCAACTGAGCTACGCGCCCTTGGTGTTTAGAAACAAGAACAAAAAAATATGTTAAACTAATTAGTTTGGAAAAAACTTAAGCAAAAGAATGTCAAAAGGCTGGATTTGAACCCGCCCCCTTCAGTACCAACGTTTTATCGTGCGTGTTCTTACCACTAGGCCATTTCATGTTTCAAGTTAGTCATTCAACAAATAAACAATATAAAATAAACACGTAAGAGTCAAACCACCACCTCCGGTGGTCAACTCCTTCTTCTCCGACTAGGCTATTTGTGAAACCTGCGAAATCAAGGAAAAGTAAGAATAAAAAACATCCTTGTCCACTAATTGAGGCCTCACAAATCTAATGGCGACGTCTGTTTTGATTGAAACAGCCTGTAACTAGGGTTTTAAGAACTTACGAGTTCGGTGCCCTAACAATGGAACTTGGTCATTATGGCATTAGATCTCACATGTTATGTATACAATATGTTCTAATGATGGATATAAACACATTAAAACAAACTAAGTTAATTAACAATGCATAAATCGTAAGTTTTGGATTTGAAAAATTATACCAAACCGGTGAGGATGGAACGTGGCCTTCCTGCGTGCTTTTGGCTTCTAAGAGGGTAGGGATGATCTCCTAGAACCTTCATGGAGACGTTTGTATGCTTGTCTTGAACTGCAACTTCTTGGAACTTGCAATGCAACTTTTCCCTAATCTTAAAAATTTTGTGACAAAACCCTTATTTCTTGAGGCAACTTTCACATGTATTTTTGGTCTGAATGCAATGTGTATTTATAGGACAATGATTTAGGTCAAGAAAATAGGATCATATCTTTGTCATTCATGTTGAAAAGATTTGATTGAAAATTTGTATGAAAAGCTTCTTTATTTGCTCAATCTTGTGCAAATCAACCTTGCACGTTTTCTTTGTCTTCAAGACACATCCTTGGGCCTCCAATCTGATCATAATAAAGGTCCATGCGCCTAAATTTAATGGTTTCATATTTTATTTGATTTAATTTGCTTTTAAATGAATAAAATACAAATAAAAGAAATAAATATAATAAAAAATATGTGAATGTACTTAGGGGTCTTTAAACATGTCATGAACACATTTAGATATGAAAACTTAGGCCCAATAGCTCAAAATTACAAATTTGCTCAATTTGGAATTCATGCATTTGCCCAAAATTTCCCAACTTGAAATGGTCATAACTCTCTTAATTTTCATCTTTTGAAAGTGTTCTTTTACTTTTTGGAAATATCAAGATGTCCTATACAATCCCTATGTTGATCATTTTTGCTTTTGAATACTTAATCTTCATGTAAGTTGCCTTGACAAAAAGTGTCTTTTTGTTGACTTTTGAAATGACTTGTAATGTATTGGCTTATATCTCTCAAATGATTCATTTTTGGACTTGATATTAGAGACCCGAAGTTGTAGATAATTTAATTTGCTTTACAATGAGCTTTGGTTGGGGAAAAGCTGATGAAGCATGTGAAAGTTATGCTTGGTCAAAGTTCAGTTGACTTCTCCTAAGGAAACCCCAATTTGGCAACTTTTGACTTTTGATGATTTAAGGGATTTTCTTGAGGAATCATGATCAACTCTTTATAAAATGATGAATGTGACTTCAAAATCTTGATGTTGACCAAAAATCTTGAGGTTTGACTGTATGTTGACCACAGTTAACTTTTTACCCAATATAGTTGATTTTCAGTCATCTGAGCCATTGACTGAGCAAACTTGTGATGCAAGGCATGAAACTTGATATGAGCATTCTCGAATACACATTAGGAGCAATGAGAACCACTTGAAGCCTTAAAAACCTAATCTTCCTTGAGAAATACAAAACCCTAGTTGTAAATCCATTGCTCAAGAGAAGAATTTGTCTGATCAATTCTTGAGCCTTCTTGAGCATTTGAGGACCTTTTGAGAATGTCTTGAAGAAAAATGGGAGTGAAAATTTTGGGGTACAACACAACAGATCAAGGATCAATTTTTACTAGTCGAAAGATTCAGGAATTTGCTAAGGAAATAGGGTTCAAATTATTGACGTCTACACTTTATTATGCTCAGGCGAATGGACATGTCAAAGCCGCAAACAAGGTAATTATTGGTTTAATAAAAAGACATGTAGGGAGAAAACCAAAGAATTGGCATAAAACCATGGGTCAAGCTTTGTGGGGTTGTCTAACATCGCCATAAGAAGCAACGAATACAACTTCATTTCATTTGACTTTTGGGCATGATGTAATTCTACCAGTGGAGATATATTTACAGTTAGTGAGAATTTCGAGGAAGAATGAAATTCCTTCTGACTATTATTGATAAATGATGATGAATGAACTAGTTGATTTGGACCAAGAAAGGTGGTATGTCTTAGAGGTCATGAGAAGGCAAAAAGAGAGGGTAGCTAGAGCATACAATAAAAGAGCCAGGGGAAAGTTTTTTCTAATGATGATTTGGTGTGGAAAGTAATATTGCCCATGGATCGAAAGAATAAGTTATTGGGAAAATGGTCTCTACATTGGGAAGGACCTTTTCGAATTACCCAAACATTCACAAATAACGCCTATGAAATAGAATAATTGGCAGAAGATAGAAGGATTTTAAAGATAAATGGTAAGTACTTAAAAGGATATAAACCTATTCTTTAAGAACTAAAGATTTCGCCAGAATAGTAAAATTAACAAAATAAAAAGGCCAAAATGGTGTCATAGAGTGCCAAAAAATGGCTCTGGCTTAAAATTACATAAGGAAAATTGCACAAATACAAACAACAATACATCAAAGTTGTCAAAATGATTAAAAAGGCAAGTTAGCCTTCATTCTATCATACTTGGTCTTCGCCAATTTCAGCCTACAGTCGATAGATGATTTGCTAGCATGAAGAGCGGCTATCTCTTCAATTTTCTTGGACGCATCCACATATTGCACACTTTGAGAAATTTCTCGTTCCATTTCAGTGCAATTCATCTACTCACTAGCCTTTTGGCGTGCTTCCGTCTGGGAAATATTTTTTGTCAACTCCTTGATTTGTTCTTTCTAGAAGAAATAGAACGAATATTGGTATCAAACTCTTCTTTAGCATTGTTAAATTATTTGCCAAGTCTCTCAGCCTTGTTCGTTGAGTCAAGAACCTTCGACCATTCAGTTTCTTGCAGGGTTTGTTTTTCTTGAAGCTTTGAGGTCACGTCCCATTCTCTAAGGAAATATGCACTGATTGAGTTGATTAATGTAGTCACGTCCATTAGAAATTTAGAAGTCTTAGTAAGGCATGTGACTATGTTGATTTGGTTTATCAACTTCTTCAGTACAACACTTGGAGTAGCATTACTCTTCAAGACTTCAAATAAATCATCTTCGAAGAGTTTCTCTTTGATTTTTTGGAGAAGTTTCTCATTAGTTTCAGCTTGAGAACTCCCACTCAAAGTTGCAGTTGGACTGGGGCAAGTCTTTTGGGCAAATGGGACCCTTTTATCCATCATTAGCCTTACATATTCAAGAGGCTTATCTTTCTTCAGTGCATCCAGTGTTTCTTGAGAGAGTTATAGCGAAGCATTACATTGGGTTTGTTGGTTTGCAGAAGTCATGTTGTCTTGGGAGCTAGCTTGGATTTGAGGATCATTGTCTTCTACCCCTTGGTTTTCTTCTTCTTCTGCTATTTCTACATCTTCATCAAAGAACGATGAAATTTCATCATCAGTAAGGGGGTCGTCACCATCAGGAAGATCATCAACAAATTTAATCTTTTTAGGTGAAGAGTCTCTTGGGCTATCAATTTTTTCCTCTTCGCCATCACTAGCCCTCTTGGTCCCTTGATGTACCTCTAGGTTGTTCTTAGTTTGTGGAATGTCTCCTTTTCCGGATAGAATAATTGCGTCAAGTTTGTTAATTGCAATGAAGACCCTTTGATGAATAGTTTATCACTTGACAAAGGATGGTACGAAGCAACACCACTATCATGAAAAGCGATGTGCTTATTTGGAGATTCAGTGGGAGTTGGCTGATTTTCCTATAAGATAAAAAGAATGTTAGTTTGAATAAAGAACAATGATGATCGAAGAAGAATAATAACTAAAAGTTACACCTTTTGTCCATCAGGACTTGAGTTGTCACTTTCGACCCGCTCTAAGATCGCGCCTCCAGATGGTTGGGACATGCTTTTTTCTTTGGGCTTTGGGGGAAGTATAGTGAGTTCAAACTTCTGCTTTGTTGGTTGTAAAGAAGATGCATCATAAAGTCTTTGTCTTCTTCTTTGACTTCTTGGTTTGTAGAGGAGTGGGAAGAGTGTCTTCATCATCTTCGATTTCTGCTGGAATGTCATGAGTGGACTTTCTTTTGTGCGGGGATTTTAGAGGTAATTGACTATCCTGGAAGAATAATACTATTAGAAGAAGTAATATAGTTTAAAAAGCAGGAAAAGTTTCGAATCATACCTTTGATGCTTTTTATTTCTTGGTGTCTGGGGTAGTGCTTTTTGTAGAAGTGTTGGTTGGTTTGGAAGTTGCAGCTGAAATTATCTTCGAACTAGGTTGTACCTTCTTAGTGTGTTTTTTTCGACGACTAAAATGATATATAATGATAGCAGTGGTTAGTTCTAAGTATGAACGAAATAGCAAAGTAAATGGAAAGGACCATGGAAATCCTTTGGTTCCGCACCTTCACCTATCAGAGAATAATTGGAGATAACTAACAAGTCATAGTGAAGGAAACCTTTGAAACTGTCCAAGGTGTACATATTCGAAACCACTCGATTAGCAGGTTTTTGAGATTCTTGTTTTAAAAAGTTAAGATAATTACCACAAAAGAACCAATTTGAATAAGGAGGATGGAAAGCCAGGGCAAAATCAACACTAGACAAGTTTGGAAATTTTGGTGGTTGAAGTTTGAAAGCTAAGTCATATCTATGTTCAGGTTTGACACAAGTAGGGATGTTCAAACGAGGAAGCATTTTAGTGAATTTCTTTTTTAAAGTTTGTGCTGCATTAAAAGTGGTCCGACTAAGATTGGTTGGATCATAGACAGTTTCAAAGTATTTTAGGAAGACTGGGATTTCCAATGATGTGCGTGTATTTACGTTTGTGGCTCAGATCTTGCATAAATGCAAAAGCTTTTGTCAAATGTTGTCTGAGAAATATGGTGTCGAACATATTCTTTGAATAAAAGTATTTCCACAAAATATCAAATCCCTTCGAGCATTATAAAGATTAGCAAAAAGGAACATGACTAAATTCTGCAAAATTGACATGACGAGTAATGTGTTCTTCCCAGCCTGAAAGAGAAAACTTCATTCCTGCCGTGCAAAGTTAACATTTTCTTCCAATGATAGGCTCAGGAATTAGTTGGAAAATCCTAAATTGTTAAGACACAAAATTGGGTTGGTAAGAAAGCATGCAGATGTTGCTTTTCACAGGCATGATCCCCGATACAATTAGCCTAGGGAGTAAAAAGGATCTCCAAATATCGGCTATATTTGTGTCTTCTGCGAGATATCGAAAAGAGATTTTGTAAGCCATGAATCGTATTGGCAAAATGAGCCATCCAAGGACTAAAAATATAACATTTTGAAAACATCATGACGTACTTAGTGAAATAATTTTCAAAGTTATTTCCTTCATCCTCAGGAGTCAGTTGAAGTAGTCTTGTTCCCTCGACCGTTCAGTTTTGGATTTCAGGATCTTCGAATGTTGCATTCATTCATAACTGGAGAAGCCAGTATGGGCCAGCAAGTTCGTTCCTGCCTTGTACTCTTTCATTTTGGAAGTAGCAAATCCAAGGATCTCATATAATCTAGTAAGAATTAACTCACTGAGTCAAACTTTTCGACCAGAGTGGAGTAGGTTTGCTAAGGTAAGGAATCTTCTAGCTACTTGTAAAAATTTACCACAAAAAATACACCTAGATAGCCAGAGAGCAAGGAAGCATATGTGCTCAATGTTATACACTTCATCTCCTTCGACGTGATAAAGATTCATGTATTTGGTGAAGGCGGAATTGTCGACATTAAAATTGATAGTGTTTGTATCTTGTTGATAAGGATCAAAAGTTTCTCCAGTTTGGGGGAGTCTAGTTATATCATCCATATCGAATAGGGTGGGAGTTATCATCCCACAGGGGAGATGGAAAGTATTGTAAGTACTATCCAAGAATTACAATGAGAATATAAGCATGGGTTAGAAATAGCTAAAACATATCTTCGACATTTGAATTAAGTCAAAGATGCCTAATTCTTTCAAGGCTTGGGATTTTTCCTTTTCGACTTTAGCCAGCCAAGCGAGATATTGTTTATCTGCAACAGGGCAAGACCTAAAAGGTCTGAAGTTTTAGGTTATGTAGTCGAATTGAAAAGGTTTATCTTCAGCTACAGTAGTTGAGGGAGTATATTTTTGGTTTTTCTCTATAGATGATTCGGCTAATTGTTTATTAGGGTTGCTATCTTTCTTCTTAAAAGGTTTGGCTTTGTTAACAATGGGTTTCGTATCATAGTAAATAGGAAAAAATTTCTTGATTTTCTCTAAAAATTTAAAAGATAACATAGGACCCATATACCTTAGGGTTTTATCAGCAAGGGTAAAAGGGATTATTACCTGAGAAGCGTAAATCGCTTGTTGTTCAGCAGTGACGTGTGGTGTTGGAGCCAATTCTTGATTTCCATCAAGAAGGGGTTTCGAGATGTGATGAATCACCTGGAATGCAGCATCATTCATGATCTTCACTTCTTTGTTCTTCACATTTTTGTAAGATTTGCTTCCTTTTTTGGATGGTGCCATGATTGATAAATTCAATTTCTTGATTGTTTGAAGGTTTTTTAAGAAAAAGGGAGTGTAAATTTTGGAAAATTATAAGATTGAGAAGATGAAGAAGTGTGTTTGGAGAAGAAAAAGGATGTTTAAAAGCTGGAAACTATTCAGTTTATATTTTTAAATTTTGGATTTAGTGGGACACATGGTGATCTGTGATAAGCTGAAATAAGAGGTTGCTTGTTTAAAATCCACATTGGGAACCTACTTTTATAGCAAATGATGGAACTGTTGCACACACATCTTGATTAGACGTTTTGAAAAAGTAAGTCATGATTATTCTGATGTCATAGCTGTTATTGTCTATCATGAAGATTGTGTGTTCGTCAAAATATAATTTTCTTGCAAGAAATGTATGTTTCTCTAAGAAATTCAAAACACATATTTATTGGGGGAAATTTGTTGATTGAAAATTTCGACTACATGGGTTTTAGCTGAAATGATATATTTTGGAAAATATAGTTCGAAAGAAAGAATAAATGAGTTTGTGTGAAAATTTCGGCAGATGAAGAGCTAATAAAATCTTTGTTTTTTCTAAGTGTTGGAAAAAGGTTCGGACGCGAACCTTAGTGATTTCCAGTTATTCGAAGTATCACTAAGCATATTTTAATCATCACGTTTGGCGCTTTGAAGACAAAGAGTTTTCAAATTCAAAAGTTTGATCTTTTCCAAAGGAACGTGTGGAGGCATAGAATTCGAAGGCACATGCAGATGTCGGACGTGGCAACATCTTATTTAGAGACTGTTTGGTCGAAATTAGTATAAATATGGGTCTTAGTGTTAAAATTCAGTGTCTTTACATCTTTGTACAAAATACTCAAAATTACTCAAAGTATCGGCGTTAGAGAAACAAGTTTGTGAGAATGTACGTATGATGCACCAATTTTTGTTTATTGTTATTTAACTTTTATTGAAAGCTTTATACATTACTTTAAATTTCATTCGAAATCTCTTTACATTCTAATCTTTTCTTTAAAAGCATTACCTTACTATTTACGAAGTTACAATTAAAATCAACTTTGATTAAAAGAATAAGAATGTTGTCAAAAATATTCTTCGTTTTAGGAATAGAAGTTTTGAATGAGAACACATGTACTTAGCATCAATCTGGTTGATCCTGCACGTTACCAGTTTTTATTTGATTTGGAAGACCAGCGGTTGCTTACCAAATTTTACGGTAAACACTTGGTGAACTGGTTTTTATTACCAGTCACGTGGTTACTACATCTTGAATCTAGGTACAACATATTGATTTGTTCAATTCTTGACTAAGTATTGGTCATGAGTGGCACATCATCAGAGTTACTTTCTTCGGTATGTGCATATTGCACTTCTTCATTATCTTTCATTCTAGATTCCTTCTTCTTTCGGTAATCTCGAGCATAATGATCAAATCCTTGACAATTTTAGCATTACACCTCATTCATGTAAACCTTCCTCCCCGAATACTTGTTGGTCATGCCATTCTTGGTTGAATCATTATGATTCTTTGAATTCTTGCTTGACTTCTCATTATTTGCAATATTATTTATCAGCTTCGCCTTTTCTTTACCATACTTCTTGATAAATCTTGCTTGCAATGCCTATTCGACCACCTTCTCACTTTTTGAGTTCTTCTGCTTCAACCTCATCTCATGAGCCTCTAATGAAGCATGAAGTTCTTCTAACTTCATCTCGGCTAGGTTCTTGGACTCTTCGACATACACTATAATATAATCAAAATTTACAGACAGAGATCTCAACACTTTCTCAATCTTTTGAAGATTATTGATCGATTCACCACACGTCTTCATCTAGTTGGTGAGTAACACTTATCTTGAGAAGAAATCTGTAACTAATTCATTTTCTTTCATCTGAGTTATCTCAGACCACTTTCTTAGTGTATGCAACTTCATTCTCTTCAGTTTTTTTAGCTCCACCGTACAAGTTCTTCAACTTGTCCCACGCTCCTTTGGACGTTCCTTCTTCAATGATCTTCTCGAATACAATTGGATCCACACATTGGTGAATCAAGAAATGAGCTTTTCCATCTTCCTTTCTTTGTTCCTTATGTGAAGCCTTATGAACATCATTTGCATTTGCTTCCAATGTAGGTACTCTGTCACACACGGTTTCAACCACTTCTTGAAATCTGAAGATGACCTTGAAATATGATGTTGTGTTTCTGTTTGCCATAACATATTTACTGTGAACCACAACTAGAGCTCGTTGATACTAATTTGTTGAAACATTTAGGATTTTCAAGAAGAATGAAAAAGAATAAAGAGAGACGAAATAAGAGAATGAGAAATTGTATTGTGAAAAATGATTTTTTATTTATTATGAAGTTATTGTTATTTACATTGTTACATGTATATATAGACGACCAAGAGATACAATTTACACAATACAATATTCGATTCTATCGAATACTTGTTCACACACTACAATATATATGTTGTATTCGACTCCATCAAATACATCTTATTCCTACTTGACTTACTTCGACCATATTGTCTATATCAACTTCAACTAGACCGAACACAACCATATCGAATATAACTTTTCTATTAAAACACAAAATTACATCTTTTAACACTTGTTGGCTCAAAAAGATTATGATGGAAAAACAAAAAAAAAAGTCATGTATTACTTAAATAAAACCCTAATAGATTTAGAAACTAGGTACAATTCTATAAAAATAAACACTCACTACGCCAAAAATAAGTTTTAGCAGCACTTGCCACAGGAGAAACGCAAGGTGAAATCACAAAGTTTGCTGCATCAGAAATCACAACAATATACAACACAAAGTTACACAACTCAGCTCTAGGTATTTCAATTTCTAGTATAGTTTTTTATGAATAAATTGTTCTATGCTTGCTTTGATTCTAATTTCTAGAATAGTTTTGTATGAATAAAGATGTGACTATCTTCTAATAATTCTTAGAAATTGTTACATATTTGAACTGACAACTCATCTTAATTTTCAACTTATTTGTGGGGCTGCTGGCTAATACCTCACATATTATGAATATAGATTATTTTTACAACTTCTATGGAATAAATATTAGTAGAAAACAACACATTTTCATGTTCTTTTTATTTTATCAAACATCATTTATATTAACAAGTTGTGCATTGGTAAAACAAGCTAAGAGAGAAATAATAGAGAGCGTAACAAAATATTTAATAAAGGTAGCCATATATATATTGTTAACTCTATTAATATATTGTTTTTTTGTGTGCTTTTTATGATTGATTTTGAGCAATGATAGTTTCTTGTTTATGGTTTCTTGTGTTATACTTGTGTACTAAAGTAGTTGATAGAATAAAATGAATTTAGTGAAAATTATTGAGTATTGGTTTTGTTATATGGTTGTGCAAGAGCAAGTGCAAGTTTTGAGTATTGGTTTTGTTTTCTAATTTATCATTTAGCTCAGATTGACTCAGAAACCGTAAACCATGGATAAGACATGGATGTATTCCAATCGATTGTCAAAAGAGTACGAGAACGGGGTATCGGAATTCGTTAAGTTTGCTATTGCGCACGCCGAAGACCCCAGTCGAATGACATGTCCTTATTTATGTTGCTGTTATGGGAATCGGGTTGACGCGGTTCAGTTGGCATCGCATTTAATACGGTATGGAATTGATATAAGTTATACATGTTGGAATATGCATGGTGAGAAAAGTGACGGGAATGATGAATCGGGGGATAATAGGACGTATGCTTCAAACGACAATGGCACAGATACATACGATTATGATCGAGTTGAAGAGATTGCAGAAGCGCTTGAAGAAGATCTTAATGATTGTCCCAAAATGTTCGAGAGGTTGGTAAGCGATGCAGAGAAACCGTTGTATAATGGTTGTACAAAATTCACAAGATTGTCTGCGGTATTAAAGTTGTACAACTTAAAGACGGGCAATGGATGGTCGGATAAAAGTTTCAGAGTTATTAGCCCTTATGAAAGATATGCTACCAGAGGATAATGATCTCCCCAATCGAACGTATGAGGCCAAAAAGATGTTGTACTCTATTGGCATGAGCTATGACAAGATACATGCCTGTCCAAAAGATTGCGTTTTGTTTCGAAACGAGTATGCATCGTTAAATGAGTGTCCTAAATGCGGTGCCCCTCGATATAAGAAAAAGTTGTCTCCGGCAAAAGTCTTATGGTATTTTCCTATAATTCCAATATTTAGACGGATGTATCATAGTGAAACCGATTCAAGACATTTAACTTGGCATGCAGATGAAAGAATTGTTGATGGAAAGTTTCGACATCCGGCAGATTCACCACAGTGGATGAAAATTGATAATGATTATCCTGAATTTGGAAAAGAAGCAAGAAACCTTCGCTTGGCATTGTCTACTGATGGAATGAACCCACACGGTATTCAAAGTATCTCGCATAGCACATGGCATGTGATTCTTATGATTTATAACCTACCTCCGTGGCTATGTATGAAGCGTAAGTACATGATGTTATATATGTTAATTTCTGGGCCTAAACAACCAGGAAATGACATAGACGTATATTTGGAACCTTTAATCGAAGATTTGAAGATTTTGTGGGAGAACAGTGTGGAGGTTTATGATGGGTATAGGAAAGAAAGCTTCAACTTAAGGGCGATGTTGTTTGGAACAATTAACGATTTTCCAGCCTACGGAAATCTATCCGGGTATAGCATTAAAGGTGAAAAAGCATGTCCTATCTGTGAAGATGGAACCTATACGATGCGATTGAAACTTTGTCAGAAGAATGTCTTTCTCGGTCATCGTAGATTCTTAAATTCTAAACATCAATATCGTGGATGGAGAAAAGCGTTCAACGGAGATACCGAACAACGTAGAGCTCCGCCTGGATTGACAGGTGATCAATTATTTGAAAAGGTGAAAGATGTAAGTATTCAGTTTGGCAAGCCTTTTTCACATAAAGTTGTTACAGGTGGGTGGAAGAAGAGGTCGATTTTTTTTTAATTGCCATATTGGAAATCTTTGTACGTAAGACATTTTCTTGATGTTATGCATATTGAAAAAAATGTATTTGACAGTGTTATTGGTACGTTACTCAATATAAAAGGGTAGTCTAAGGATGGTCTTAAAGCAAGGAAGGACATGGTAGAGATGGGAATAAGAATTGAATTGGGACCCGTGAAAAAAGGAACACGAACATATCTACCACCTGCTGTTTACACTCTATCCAGAAAGGAGAAAAAAATATTGTGTAAGTTCCTAAGTGAGGTTAAAGTTCCAGAAGGCCACTCATCAGATATTAGAAGACTTGTGTCTATGCAAGACCTCAAGTTAAAGAGTTTAAAGACGCATGATTTCCATGTTATAATGGAACATTTTCTACCGATAGGTATACGTTCTATTCTTCCAGAAAAAGTAAGAAGCGCAATAACTAAACTGTGTTTTTTCTTCAAGTCAATTTGCAGCAAGGTGATCGATCCTGAGATCTTACCAACATTGCAAAAAGAAATAGTTGTTACTTTGTGTGATCTTGAAATGTATTTCCCTCCCTTGTTTTTTGACATAATGGTTCATCTTGTCGTTCATCTTGTCAAAGTGACACAACTGTGCGGACCGGCTTATATGAGATGGATGTACCCTACTGAACTTTATATGAATATATTAAAAGGGTATGTGAAAAACCGAAGTCGACCAGAGGGTTGTATTGCTGAACGATATATTGTTGAAGAAGCGGTTGAGTTTTGTACTGAATATCTGTCAAATGTTCAATCAATTGGACTCCCCAAATCTCATGTTGTTGAAAAAAAAAGAAGGTAAGAAGCTAATTGGAAATAAAGTTGTTACAGTATCAATGGTCGAACGGGATCAAGTGCATTTGTATGTTCTTCATAATGAGCTTGAAGTTGAGCCGTATGTTGAAATTCACAAGGGTGTTCTTCGAGGTTTAAATCCGAATAGAAATGAGAATTGGATTGTACGAGAGCACAATTGAAGTTTCATACCATGGTTTAAGCAACATATTTATTCAAAGTATCGTTCAGATCATGCTTCAGTAACAGAAAGATTGAGATGTTTAGCATACGGTCCAAGTTTAGTTGTGTTTTCTTATAGCGCATATGCAATTAATGGATACACATTTTATACCAAAGAACAGGATGACAAAAGTACTATGCAAAATAGTGGTGTCACCCTGATCGCTGAAGCAATGCATATATCAAGTGTGAAGGACTTAAACCCAAAATTTGCAAATCTGTCATATTTTGGGGTTATCAAGCGCATTTGGATGTTTGATTACAAGAAGTTTCAGATTCCTATATTTGGTTGCAAGTGGGTTGAAAATAATAATGGCATAAGAATGGATAAGTCAGGTTTTTTGCAAGTGGATCTTAATAGGGTGGGGTACAAAGATGAGCCTTTCATTCTAGACTCTCAAGCTAAACAAGTGTTTTATGTCAATGATCCGACAAGTACGAAATGGTCTATAGTGCTATTATCTAACAAAGTAATTGATGAAAGCATTGGAGATCAAAGTGATATTGGTGTTGACATTGAATCTTTAACCATAACTGATCAAAATGATAATGAATCATGTATTAGAAACGATCATAATGAGGGTATTTGGATCAATCCAACTGTCCGCGTTGTTAAGAGACGAGTAGAACACATTCCTACCAAGAAAAGAAAGAGACCTTAGTGAAAAGGGTAATAGTATATATAATTATAGCCTATATCATTCAATAAAATTTAATTTGTCATTTCATTTTTATTTGTCATTTCATTTTTATTTGTCATTTCATTTTTATATTTGTCATTTCATTTTTATTTGCCATTTCATTTTTATATTTGTCATTTCGTTTTTATTTTTTTTCATTATTACAGGTCAAATGGCTAGTAATCAAGAAAACTCAAAAGATGCAAATGCTCCTGAAAATGCTCCTAAAAATACTCCAGAAAATACTTCAGAAAAAGATATTACACGAGGTATAACTATTATGAGGGGAATCATCCGTGATAGAGATAGAGGAGTAACATATAATGTAGATTGGAATGATAATGACCAACTAATTGGGTCTAATGCTGCAAAGTTGACAAGCTACATTGGTACGCTTGTTCGTATACACATTTCGATCACCACTCCTAGATGGAAAAGAGGAGAGTTGGATGAGGCTAAGGAGAAAGTTTGGACTGAGATAAAGGTACATATATGGTTTTTGTTATTTGCTTTATCTTGACGATAATATGTGTTTAAATTTCTTTTACTAACACACTTTATGCGTATGTTTTTTTGTAGAGGTCTTTTAACATTGAAGATACCCGTAAAAAGTATATAATGGGTTTGGCTGGAAAAAAACACAGAGGGTGGAGAATATTTTTAACAAACAAGTATCTTAAAGATGATGAAGGAAATTTTCTTGAAGAGGATCCGGAACGTACAAAGAAATATGAGAACTTCATTACACCTGAAGAATGGGTTGGTTTTGTAGGCCAAAGAAGAGACGAGAATTTCAAGAAAGTGAGTGCTATCAATCGCGAGAGAGCGTCAAAACCCGCATATCCATACAAAAAAGGGTGTTTGGGATATGCTCGCTTAGAGGAAAAAATTGTAAGTAAATATAAACTCTACGATCTTATTAATTCTCTCAATGTGTTATAATTGATGATCTTAAGACTTGTGTCAATGCGTAGTTAGAAGAGACGAAAAGTGACGCAACATCACTACCGGCACATTTGTTGTGGAAGGAAGCCCGTGTGGGCAAGGATCAAGCTGTTAATCCCGATATTCAACATGTGTATGATGAATGTGTAAGTATAATATTGTGTCTTTAGTTAAATCAATTAATTTTTATTAATATTTAAATAATTTTTTATCTCCACTAATAATTTTCGATATGTAAATAAATTACAGGAGACCTTGTCGCAATCAGTATCCCCAGGTGAGGACCATCAGGATACCAGGAGCGTACTTAGTCGAGCACTAAATATTGCTGAGTATCCGGGTCGGGTGAGGGGTAAAGGTCATGTTGTGACTCAAACCTCTTTGTATAAGCATCCAAGGAGAAGAAATCCTAGCAATGTAGAAGTGATGCAAACATTGCAGGATTTACAAGCTCAAGTCTGTGAATTGCAGAAGGATAAAGAGAGATATATGGCGGAAAAGAGCAGTTCACAATTGAAAGAAACTAGTGACAAAGCTAGTATCAACTGTCAGCATAAATTTCCCGAGGTAATTTTCAATATATATCCGTTATTATTATAGAATATTTTTAGTCACTTCTAACGGTTATTATTGGTTTATGGCATTTCATCTTGCCAGCTATACCTATCGTCGCCGACTTATCGACTAGTTGGCAAGGGAAAATTCCATAACACTTCGGGAGATTTACTTCACCATAGACCGCTTCCGGATGGACACATGAAAGTATCGGTTGACATTGCTTTAGATATGGATGTGTTGCTGCCGGTACCCGGCATTGTTGCTGAGACCACATTGCTGCGAGATGCAATAGGATCTTTTGTTGCATGGCCATCGGACCTCATTTTCATAGATGATCAAGTATGTTAAAAACAATTATGAATCTTTAAGTATTCAACTGTCAGTTCTGACCTCAGTTATTTCCACGGTAATTATAGACTCCTACAACACCCGCATCTAAGGGTAAAGGGATTTTGCGGCACGACGAGTCTGGTGTATCACAAAAAGAGGTACGTTTAAAGTGTTAATTATATGATCCGAATAAAAAACTGCATAATTTTATAATTTAACTGAGTCTATATGATTTTTAGGTACCTTTTCAAGGGTCACAACAAGTAAGCCAGAAGATCGTTAGCGTACCACCCAAGAAAAGGGTGCCTACTAGATTTTTCCCTCGATACCGGAAGTGTCTTGAAACAATAGTGGGAACAACAAATTTGATGGATGGTGGTATTCGTCAAATGGATATGGATCAAGGTATCTTTGGTTTTCCTTGCACCGAAATAATTGGACATGAGGACGTGAAACAAATTTTCCGTCATAAAGAATTGGGCGTCAGTATTATGCACGCATACATCCGGTAACCCCCATCTTTATATTATGTAATTAGCTGAAATCTTTTTTAAACATTTCAATGAATATAGTCTAATATTAATTATGTTTTTATTTAAGGCTGTTATATGACAAATTGATGCGCGGGAATTAATTGTCAAACAGATTCCATTTCGTGTCTTCCTCCTGTGTCAGCGCAGCGACAATTGGTAGGGAACCAGAATCAGTAAGAGAGCACTTAGTCGAAAGATTCATGGCAACTGGCAGTACAAAAAGCTTATATCTTTGGGCGTATAATACTATTCCTACAGGGTTAGATTTTCATTCTAAGTTCATTTTAATATTTGTAATTTTTGCGTAGAAAATTTTCTTCTAAACTGTTGTTTTAATTTATAGACGTCACTGGTTGTTGGTTGCTATCGATCTTATAAAAGAAGTGGTCTATTATCTGAATTCGGTTGACGGTGATTGGACAAATTACCCAGATATGAAGTTAATGATTGATACGTAAGTGAGATTATTCTAAATATTTGTGTGTGTTTATATATTTAATTATTTCTGTGACATTGTTCTAAATATATATTTTTATTTAGTTAGAGCGATACAAGTATTTCGGTGTCAAAGAGAAGCTCGGGTACGACGGTCTAAATCAAACAACATTAATTGGATCAAAGTGCAGGTATATTAATTTTCACTATTTTGCTTATAATATTTATGCTATTTGATAAAACAATACAACTATATATTCTTATTTCTTTTTATATGTAGTGTCCTCAACAGCAAAACGGTATAGATTGCAGATACTTCGTTATGCGGTTTATCAAAGAAATCATTCAACTGAATCAAATAGAGATTCCAGTCACGGTATGGATTTATAACTTAGGATTTGTTTTATTATTTCTCAGATATTTCATATAATTTTTTACTTTTAACTAAATCATGCATATTATGTTTTGTTATGTAGTACTTCGATGAGTACAAATGTGCATATTACACGAAACTTCAGTTGGAAGAAATCAAAGAGGAATTGTGTCAATATTTTATTGAGAAGAGAATCATATAAGGACTGGTTTAGTTGTTGTTAGGATTGATTTTGTAAGACTGATTTTGAGTTACAATGCTGATAACAATGGTTTATATATATTTTGAGGTACAAAAATGGTGTATATATATTTTGGATTACAATGGTATACAATGCATTACTGCGGTTTATGAATTACAGGATATGGCAACTGGTTTATATAAATAATATGCTGCAAACAATGCAGGTATATGAATTATATAAATTATACCTCTACAAAAAAACACCCTATGGAAGCGCTTTTTGAAGAAAAATGCTGCCTTAGATACACCTATGAAAGCGCTTTTTCACATAAAGCGCTGTCTAAGGTAAACATATGACAGCGCTGTCTAAGGTAAACATATGACAACGCTTTTCCAGGCAAAAGCGCTGCTAAAAGACAACATATGAAAGCTCTTTTCCAGAAAAAAGCGCCACCAATGAAAGCGCTTCTTCATAAAAAAGCACTGCCAAAAGCCTACTTAAGAGAGCGCTTTTTAGAAAAAGCGCTGCCAAAAGGGTACTTAAGAGAGCGCTTTTTAGAAAAAGCGCTGCCAAAAGGATACTTAAGAGAGCACTTTTTATAAAAAATGCTGTCATAGGTAGACCTACGAAAGCGCTTTTCATTAAACAAAAAGCGCTGGTAAAACCTATAGCAGCGCCACCTTAGAAAGCGCTTTTAAGCGCTTTTAAAGGTCAAAAAAAGCGCTTTCGTAGATCTTTTTTGGCGTAGTGTGTCTAGTTTTGTATCACTCGTATTCTGAGTAAAAGTATTATATGAAGATTCTTAGGTTACTATTAATTAATATACATTTTGATGAATTTTTTTTGAAGTTAATAAAACCTATTTTTATTGTAGAATATGAAAACATGATTTAGCCTAAACAATTTTCCCTAACTTGCTTTCCATCGAAAGAAAATGAATAGTGCCAAGGAATAGAAAACTTATCGGCCAATTATTTTGTAGATAATGTGTATATCTTTTCTATATTTTTTTAATTATGTAGGAACTTCATTTTAAATCGTAGAAAGTACCTAATTCTTCGTACTAAACATTTACTCTAATCTCAATTTATTTGTAAATGAGATTTTAAAAAATACTTTTATTATTAGTGGAGTGATCTACTCTCCTGTTTTAAATTTTTGTAATTTTTTAAATAGATTTCAAATAGTTATTCTACATGTTGAATACATTTTTCTTTATCAAACAAAACAAATAAAACCTATCAAATAAACCCTAAGCAAGTTTCCCAATGATATTGACCCCACTTTGCACTTAGCCCCAATCAGCATCATCACACAGACACGAAGCGCAACTCATGGATTCTTGCATCTTTTTATCTCTTCACCCTAGATTCTCTCATCTTCACACGTTCTTGTCGACTTCGACAACAATCTGGCACCTTCCTATTGGACAACACCATTTGTCCTCACCTTCTCATCACACAAAAACTTTGAATTACATCCACTCTTTTCTTACTCCATCTTATTATATAAGAAACACCTTTCTTCATTAGTAAATAACAAATATCTATGGCAAGATACAACAACAATAGTTACTACTACTTTTGGGAATATTTTTCTTTCCCAATCCACTTATGTTTATTCATGTTCATCCTTTTCTTCGTGTTAGTATTTTCATGGTACATAAACTATGAGTCCAAGTACGAGGACATGTTTATTCATGTGAAGATTTTGTTAGCCCTAGTGCCACTTATATTGTTGCTGGTTGTTCACTGTCTCTCAAGTGGAGGATCGCTCTCTTTACCTTTGCCGGAGGGGAGGGAATCATTGCATATAGCCGGTGGGTCTCCGTGGGGTGTTGGACTATTGCTTGTGTTCCTTTTGTTCATGATAGGTTATCAGTCTTCTTTTCATGAACGTTGGTTTCCTCTGGCTACCAAATGAAGAAGGTGTGTCTGGTGTTTGACACGTGTAATATTGTCGAATATCGACACGATATACCCATGTATAGTTCGTAGTTAGATTCAATCACTTTTAGTTTCTCAAATCAATTACTTATGTGTATGGTTAATTGAGGGCAGATTGTGAACTCTGTAATATTTTTCATATAATAATTTTCATGAAGTCTGTTAAAGTGATTTGCTTTTCTTTTAGATTATAGTAGTTATTAGTTATTCAAAACTAGTTTTTTAACGATAGGGAATAGTCATCCTTAGCTTTGCCATCATTATACAAGAAGGCTCTATTAACTTTCAAAAGATAATTTTAGCATGGTTTCAAATTGTTTTTGCATTATAGATGTGTGAATATCGCGATTGCGATCATTACAATTGTTGTGACATGTATTGCGACTGTTGCAGTGTGAATTCTAATTGAGAAGTTCTTGAATATATGCCGGAAAAACTCTTATAATTAAGATTTTCTAATATATATGAAAAAGATTGAGATTTGGGATCATAAAATTTTAATTTTTTTGTGAGAAAATTTGAATAACATGAAAGAAATCATCTAATGTGGTTCATAATACATTCACACATGAGATTTTAAATCACACTACTTTTATAGTTTGATGTATTTGTAGAGGTTACTCCAATATTTCATTCGAGTTTTGCATACTAATTTCTTTGTCGATAAATATTTACAAGAAAATATCTATAAATCTATATTCTTAACAACAATCAATAAAGAGAGAGAAAATTTTAAATTTATTTAAAATTTGATTTATTTTTAATTGGAATGATTGATTGTTTCTAACTCCAGTTATTATGTTTGTGTTCATGTAAGATATATTTCCTCTCTGTCTCATTAAAAGTAACATATTTGAATTATGCATCCTTCTTAAGAAGATTAAATATGTCGATTTTAGTGATAAATTTGTATCATTTACTAAAATACTCTTAATAAATATAATCACTTTAGTAATTGAATATCGTACGTTGCTAAAAAAAAATACAATGAGGGGAGTCTTATATTTGAAAGGTTTGTGTTATTTAGAATTAATGATGGTGTTTAGTGTTAGCTCACGCGTAGTCATGAGAAGTCTTGTATGTGTGTTTCACTAGGTGAATGGTTTAATGTTTAATCCACCCTGAAGTTAAGATATTTATAAACTCCTTGTGTTTCGATCAAAGAACTAGAGAATGACCTATTATGCCTCCACTACTAAAAAAAAGACATTTGAGAAAAGGTTTTTACATCGGGTATCAAAATATATGATGTAAAAAATACAATTAACAAACTTTTTACATCAGGTATTTATTTGCAATGATATAAAAAATATGAAAAAAAATATATTTCGCTACCTATTACATCGGGCAAACGCATCCACCGATGTAAAAAGTTTTCAGAAAAAATACGGTGGCATTTTTGTAAATAAGAAACAAAGTAGTAGAAATATTAATAAAAAACATGCAACATATTACATCGGTTGACTAAAAACCGATGTAATATCTTCACAACAGATATTAATATAAAAAATAAATTAAAGAATAAATTAATTTTTTTGCAACTTATTACATTGGGTATTACAAATGCACCGATGTAATAGGTGCATTGTAAAAAAAAAGTCAGAAAAAAAGCTTGCCAACCCTTACATCGGGTATTACAATTCACCGATGTAATAGGTGCATTGTAAAAAAAAATAATTCAAAAAGGAGGCAGTGTAACACAACATAACAATGAGCGAAAAGAGAAGAATAAGCCTTGTAGCATGCTCATACGAACGCTTCATCTGGGGTTTCACTCTCAACCCCAACAAACAAACCCTAAACCCTCTCTTCTCCTACCCTTCCCATCTCTCCCTAATCAAATTCGTCGCCATCTCCGGTTCCGTCGTCGCCTCCGGCGGCTCCGACGACACTATCCAACTCTACAATCTCTCCGCCGCTTCCTCCCTCGGTTCCCTCACCCACCACTCCTCCACCGTCACCGCTCTCTCGTTCTACTCGCCTCCTCATCTTCCTTTCCCTCGCAATCTCGTTTCTGCAGATGCCGACGGTTCCCTCGCGATCTTCGATGCTGACGGTTTCGTTCATCTCAAGACACTTCCTGTTCATAAAAAGGCTATCAATGATCTAGCTCTTCATCCGTCCGGGAAGCTTTCCCTGACTGTTTCGCGGGATAATTATTTTGCGATGGTGAACCTTGTTCGTGGTCGGAGGAGCTTTTGTTGTCGGTTGGATAAAGAGGCGTCAATTGTTCGATTTGATGCTTCCGGTGATTCGTTTTTCATGGTTGTTGATAAGGTTGTTTCTGTTCATCAAGCGGAAGATGCTAGGTTATTGCTTGAATTGCAATGCCAGAATCGTGTTTTATGCGCTGCACCTGCTAGGGTTTGTGTTTTCCACTGACATACTGCAATTAATGTCTCTGTTCTCATGCTTTTTATGTTATTCAAAGCAAAATTATGTTAAGTTATATTGTCTTTATTTTAATTCATTTGTGAGGTTTCTCTGCGTGATTTATAATCTAGGTGTTAGTACAATAATAAAAGTCATAGTGAAAAGAAGCAAGTTTCAGGAATGGAAAATGAAAATAATATGGTTTTGCTGCTGAATGTTGTGTGATGCTGTTGTGAGGCTTGTGTATAAGTTGGATATGAATGTTAGGAGTAACTAAGGTTTTAAGTCACAGTCGAATCACCACAATTGATAATTCGTAGGAACCTGGTCAAATGTAAACCATGAGACTCAATTTCTTTCGGATGTGAAATATTGTGGTGTGAAACTATTTAATAAAACCATATTTTATATAATAGGAAACAAAAAGAAAAGTTATCATGTTTTATTCTTGCACAGGTTATACTCTACTGCATACATGTGCTGCAATTATTATGGAGAGAATTCATCAAAGTTATGGAGAGAATTCTCTTTGCTGTATTCACTTGTGTTCTAGCACTTGGTATGTTGCATTTTGCTTCTCTTCTTTATATCATGTATATGTTACTGTAAAAAGTGAGTGAAAATGTTGTGTTATGAACTCTAGGAGGTTCGATAATAGGAACAATAGGAGGAGCTATAAAAGGCCAAACCACAGAAGCTGGTTTTCTTGATGGAGCTTGCAAAGGAGCAATTGGAGGAGCCATTGCAACCATAGAGTTTATGAGTTTAGCTTCTGATGGTGAGTCATTTTCCAAGGTAAGATTTCTCATAGTACCAATATTTTCGTGTCCAACACTAACACTAACACGACAATGACATATATCCGGATAGTGTTCAGAGTGTCGGTGTTAGTATCGTATCTGGTATTCTTAATCTAACAGAGATAGTGTTCTTGTCACCTAAAAAATTTAGGTATGGAATTGCAGGTTGCTTTGTTGACAAGTTTATTAAATAGAAAAGTGTTTATGGAATGGATATGTCCAACTGTGGCACAAGCTTATGTAAGTTTTAGTACTAAATGTTGAATTACAATATTAGTCATGGGTTACATTTGATTAAAAAAAAAGTTAAATGTTTTCAGATAAATTCAGTAGAAGGAGCTTATGGAGGAGTGGTTTCAGATATTTATGACAGCATGGGAGTTAAAGGGATGTCACAAACTTGTATTATGAAACTCCCATTTCATAAATTTAACTCTTCCGACAAAATTATGAAATTATACAATGAATCATGCTGCTCAATTTGCTTCCAGGTCAGAAACAAAATATCTTAACTTCTCAAAAAAGTTCATTTTAATCATTTATATATCATTTTGAGATTTTAGAAGTTTTCATATTTTACATAAACTTATGTTTTACATATTGATTTTGCAGGATTTTGAGAACGGAGAATTGGTGAGAATACTTCCAAAATGTTGTCACATTTATCATTTAGAATGCATTGACAAATGGCTAGTACAACAAGGATCGTGTCCTATTTGTAGAACTTATATTCTTCAATAGTTTTGTTTTTATTGTAAAATCTCTTTTTTTGTTCCAAGAGAGAAGCTATAATACCAAGCTTTAACTTTATTGTATGGTCGCGTTGAACCATTTGAGATGCAAACATGCGCTAAGCAATTATCCAACATTAATTTTGTCTATAAACTTCGTGTGTGGTAAATAGGTGTAATTTTTTTTTGGATTAAATTTATTTTATTTTTGTAATAGTAATGAGTTTTGATTTATAAACTTTGTAATATTTTATTTTTAAAAATGTGCATAATAACTGTTTCTTACATCGGTTCATATATTATAACCGATGTAAAAAAGGGACTTTTTACATTGGGTATTACTTCCAACCGATGTAAAAAACTGGATCAATTTTTAAAAAAATGTGCATAATAACAGGTTATTACATCGGTTCTGATATTATAACCGATGTAAAAAAGGGACTTTTTACATCGGTCCCAGAACCGATGTAAAAAGTCCCTGATTTACTATATCGCCTGACTTTACATCGGACCCAGAACCGATGTAAAAAGTCAATTTCACCCGATGTAAAAAGTCATTTCTGCACTAGTGCTCCATGACATCGAAATATGGAGAGAGTGGGGTTCACCCTCCCTTGAATCGTGGGGGAACGACTTGTCTTAGTCATCAGTTGTGGGAACATGTCATCTCTCATGTTTAAAAACTAAATGGATAATGGGAGTTTGAACCAGGAAGCCCTAGCCCAAATGTGTGGTTTGTTACCCATACCATGGACAATGGGAGTTGAAGTAGCCAGACCAAGCCTTACGAGTTTATATTCAAACAGATAGGAATTAAGTCTACTCATAGCCAATCTTGAGTCAGGGAAACCAAGTCCACGACTCAGGACTTTAAAAAATCGAAAGCCTCAAAATCGAGAGATTAGTGTAAAATTTATAATAACTAATAAATAATATATAAAGTGTATGTGTTTACCGTAAAAATTGGTAAACAAACGCTAGTCTCTCAAAAACAACGAAAAGTTTTAGTTACTCACGGGATCGACTAGATTGATCATACGACATGTGTTCTTATTTAAACTTTGTTCTTTGAAACGAAGAACACTTCGACAGTATTCATAGTCTTTCAATAATGTTGATTTTGATCTAAATGAGTATCTAAATAAAACTTATGAAACTTATAAGAAAATTCAATAAAGACAATTGAAAGTAAATTGCTACAAGCAAATTGCTAAAAATAAATTCTAGAATGATAAATTGTAATTAAATAAAAGATGATGTTTACATGCACATTTCTCAGAGGAATCTTTTCTCAATACGCAGATACTTTGAGTTTATGTGAGATTTTATACAAATGAATGAACACACTGAATCCTAACACTAAGACTTCTATATATACTAAAATGAAACAACCATTTTCAATGGCTTTTCGCTCAGAACTTGACATGTTTCGCACTACATGTCTTCCTTTCATCCTGAAGCTCCACACGTTTTCTGTTGAAACTAGATAAGGACAAAAATCAGTTATTCCTAATTCAATTTCAAAACTCCTGTCAAATGCCACCTTTACTTATCGAACCTATGCAAAAACTTATAAAATACTTCTAAGTCTCATCCAACATTTTCTTCTTTCAAAGGAGTGACTTCGACCGAAATTTAACAAAGCATCCTTTCTCATCGAAAACCCCAAATATCTCCAAAGATATTTTTCTCCTTTTTTTCAAGACAACATAGTGTCGAAAACTTCAGCTAACAAATTGCCCCCCGAAAATGTCCTTTTCGACATAATTAAGAAAGGGGCATTTTTTGAACACTCATTTCAATGCTTAAACTCTTCAGTTCTGATGACGTCATTATCATTATGATGTATCGGCAAAATGTATTTTCAGACTTTACGTGTGAATCTTTTTCAATCATGATACTTCTAGTTTCTAGGAAATTGTGGGTAGCTATAACTGCCGCCACTTTCCAACAGGCTCTCCGGTTAACACGCGTCCAACTCAAAAAATCCACCTTCAATGCATTCCAAAGAACCGTTTCAATCTTAAGCCTATAAATAGCCTTTTTATTTCATCTTAAACACTTTTCTCTCTCCAGATTTTCTGCAACTCTTATTCATTGTTCTTTATCTTCTTCATCACTCCAAGTTCTCCTTTCAAACAAGCTTTTTCCATAACAATGGTGTCCTCCACCACTGCTAATAAGGATACGAAGAAGAAATAAGATAAAAAATCTTTTGGGCTTCCTCTTGTCAACAAACTTCTAGGACCTCAATCCGTTGTTAA
The DNA here is from genome assembly GCA_948472305.1 of Vicia faba. NCBI lineage: Eukaryota > Viridiplantae > Streptophyta > Magnoliopsida > Fabales > Fabaceae > Vicia > Vicia faba. Next base: position 397,970,509 of record OX451736.1, read on the forward strand.
TCAATAATATGTGTCTGAACTGTTCACTGAAAAACAAAGAAGAATCTACCAATTTCAAGTATTACTCCCTAGTTCTATCTCCACTGAAAATTATGCAATGTTAGGACCCATCGGCAGATCCTGAGAAAATCAAACAATTTTTTTCAACTTATGATAGATATAAACCCATAGAAAATGTTATAAAACATAGGAATAAAGATGAAGTTCACACTAAGGAAAAATCTCATCCCGATCAGCAAGGAAATCTTTTAACAGATGAACCTATCAATTTAAATTACATGAATAATGGGTTTAGGATTTTTCGAACTTCTCCTTTGTTTAAGGATTCTAAAGATAGAATCCTTTACTTAGCTCGGTTAGAAAAGATAGAAAAGGAAAATCCCAAGTCTGGAAAGACATGGGTATTTTCGATTTAATCCAATTGTCAAAAATATGACCGACTTATTGCTCAAGTATGTTAGTTGCTTCCTTATATTTTTAGGATAGTATATGTCATACCTTTCATTTCCCATGCGGAATGATGACACCAACCCTTTTCGACATAGCCACCATTGTAAGACTTAAACCTATTGGCGAGATTTTTGACCCAAACTATCTGGATGAAGACATGATTGACTTTGACATCTCTAGAGCGGCATACAACACTCACATCAAACACACTACAATAAATAACACTTTTCATGACGAAGGTTACACCTCGAATAATGAAAAAACGAGGGTATAGGTCCTGAAAGCGATATGTTGTAATAACTTTTTTTTAAATAAAAAACATTAGACCTCGATTATTTATTATAATCGAGAAAAGCTTTCAACAAGGGAGCTCGCTTCGACACCCAGTTGATGCATTTTATATTTTTTTTTCAATTGATAGTAGGCATTTCTCACTTGGCGCCTTTCTAATTTCCATTTTAATTTTTTCTATTTGTTCCATTAGTATTTACCTCGGCTACATGATCCAACTGAGACGTAATATATTTTGCATTAACATTTTTATAATACTAATTTCGAAATACTATTTTAATACTTTATTTGAAAAATTTTAACCCCTTGGTTTTCTTAAATATCCGACGTGATATAAGTTTTAAATGAATTCTCAGAATATAGCGCTATGAAGTTATTTTTATAATTTTATATTTTTAATAACACTACCACGTCGATTTTTGAGTAAAACCGAAATGACACTTATTTTGCATGATATACTTCATAGAACTATCTAGCTAGTTTCTAACTTTTCATTTACCCTATAAACACTCAAACGTCATTTCGTCGCTCTCATTTCACAAAAAACCTTAGGAAATATTCATCAAAACTCTTCCAAAAGATATTCATCGAATGTCATTTTTGCAACAGGTTTTTTCTTCACAGAATCTTTACTTTGTGTATTCATCAATGTTAGTTTTTCACTTTGTTTATTGATCATTTTGTGTAGGGTTTCTTGGTTACTTTGTCTATTTATCATTTTTTTAATTATTTTCCATTTGTATATTCATCAACGTTAGTTTTTCACTTTGTCTATTCATCTTGATAATCATGGCCGATTCAACAAGCACCTCCCATACAACATCTGCTGAAAACTCCATTAATACACAAACTCGTAAAAGAAAAACTAGAGGTGCCACAATGTATACAAAGGAGAAAAAAGCCAACAAATCTGATATTCGATACCCGGTTAGAGTTGATGCGGAAACCGACAAGGTTGAAGGTTAAAAAGCTGATGATTTTTTAGGTTACATTGTGTTATAAGGTAGAAGTAAAGTGAGTATTTTGATAAATAGTTGGCATGACATTGACGATAAATTAAAAACCGACATATGATCTGATATTACGGTATTGATCTTGTATCCTATCATTTATTTTACAAGTTTATTTTTTGTGCAATACTAATAACATCTCTATTGTGTAAACATAGGATCACTTCATTATTACTCCATATAATAACTGCGTGAAAAAAATGCTTATTGATTGTGGTGAGCGTTAGAGGGGATTTAAGACACAACTCACCCATGATTATATTAAACATGGATAAGATAAAGAAAAACCTCCATACGAGGTATATTCATTTATTGATAAAGCTACTTGGGAGAAATTTGTAGAATCTCGTAAAACTCCTGAATTCTTGGTAAAGAGCCAAAAAGGAAAGGAAAACTAAGATAAAAATATCTATCCACATAGGTTGTCTCATGGAGGATATCAAAGAATTGAAAAAAATTTGAGGGACGAAAAAAGAAAAAAATGGAAGAAAAGCTGGGGGATTCTATAAGTCTTGATCGAAGTCCATCTCAACCATCACGCCATGATAAATGAAAGAGGGAACGCCAAAGAAAAGACAGGGAGTACACATCAGATAAAATTTGGTAAAGATAAAATTTAATGTGTTGTAGGATGATCTTTTTGAATAAACCAAAGTCGACCTCTTCAATTAACAAGGTCTTCATGACATCTTGGGTGAAGCGATTGAAACGAAGGAGCATCTTGGGTGTGTTCGTGGTCTTGTTAGAGGCATTGGCTTCAAGGCATATTTTGGACTTTGTCAATCATCTACAAAGAAAATGAGTAAGAGAGAGGTTGAAGAGATTGTTGTTGTTAAATTAGGGGAGCAAAGAGATAAGTTATGGCCGACTGTGCATAAGAAGTTCATTGAGGAGGAGAGGGAGAAGTTTTTACAAAAGGTGCAGGAGAAGTTTTTGGAGGAGGAGAGGGAGAAGTTGTTGTAGGAGGTGTGGAAGAGTGTCCGGAAGGAGCAAGAGGAGCGAGATATGTTGAATGATAAGAAGAGGACTGAGAAGTGTACCCGCGATGTTCTTGGGGTATAAGCTGGTTATTATTGTCTACGTATTTCAGTTTTGGATTGTATTTATGTTGTTTTTATGATGCATACATTGAATTCGTTGGTTATACTTAGCCTTACAAATTCAAATCAGACGGAAATTCGAGAGAATGTAGTTGAGAAAGTTACGGGTGGTACAAGCGTGACACATAGTTTTTCTGTCAACCAGGGCAATGTTGACCCTCACCACCAAATCAAGATAGCCTTTGAAGACTAGAGATGATGATGTCAAGTATTGAACCCATTACTATGGTTTTTAAATTAAGTTGTGATCCAATTTGTCCATTGTTTCTTAACAATATTTCGTTAAATGAATTTTTGAAGGGAGATGAGGAACTAGATGAGTCCATAATGAAATTTTGGTGCTCGTAAGTAGTGTTATGTTGATTTCTATTTATAGACATACGTTTTTGTACTTTAACATAAATATTTGACCTTACGGGTACATCTACAACTTCTGTTTAGAAAGGAATCTTCAAAAAAAGTATTTTATCTTAGATGCTATGAAGATTTCTCTTACTCGTGATTCTCCAGGTCACGAAGTCAAAAATTACGTACAAGATAAGCTAATGGAGAGAGGGAGCACCAAAGATTGTTATTTGGCCTCGTTTTACCACGAGTATATATTAATATGTGTTTTCATTTATAAATCAATTTTATCCATGTTATTAATTATTCTAAATGTTTATGCAGTCGACATTGACAATTACTTGTAATATGTCCCAAGAAAAATAGTATATTTGTGTTTTGCTCGATTCACTCGACACTGCCCAAAGTTGTGATCACCGCTTTGAATGGGTAAGTTGTATTATTTCTTATACTCAAATTTAACCTTAGAATTGAATAGTTTTTATTCATGTTTAATTTGAACCTACACGTGTAGAGCGATGAAGGAATATATTATGCAAAAAAATTCTTAATGGTAGAAAGCCAAACTTTCATTACCCAAGAGTAAGTATAGTAATTATTCTATTTGACATTATATTAATTGTGTGTATTAGTGTGATGTTAATAAATAAAAATTATTTGTAGTAGCGTAAGCAAACCGATTCCCATTCTTGTGGATAATATGTTATGAGATGTATGCTCCATATTGTCTCTGATGGCATTACACAAGGATTTATGAAGCATGAGGTATTAGCTTAATCCATGTTATGTATACTTCTTAAACTAATTTTGTTTTTTGAGCTTAAATTTTGTTCTAATTGTAGGAGCTTAACAACCAAAAATCGTATTCAACAGAGGAAATTGATGACATCTGATCTCGTTGGGCCAATATCTTCATATCTCTTTATGAAGCTCGAGAACAACAACAATATAGTTTTTGTTGGTTGCTAACAATGTTATTTTGTATATGAACAAAGGTTTTCTTATTTTGTCTTGATGATAACAGTGTTATTTTGTATATGAATAGAGGTTTGAAATGATATATGATATTATTCTAATTAGGTTACATATTTTGTAGTTTCTATGTAAAATAATACTATAAGGCTAATAGATTGATTATAATGATATGATACAGGTCAGTGGAAATGATACATGTAAAAAATGATACAGGGGGCTAATGAATTTGATAAATATAGCCAAAAAGCTAAATAATAAACCCCTCGGTTATTCTCTAAAACCGAGGTAAAACAAATACCATTTTACCTCGGATTATAAATAAAACTGATAGCTATATGAAGAACACAATAAAATGAAAAAAATAAAAAATATGCATTTCCTAGGGATCAAACCCATGGTCTTTTCAATAATAACCCGAGGTGTTAAGTACAGACTTCTCATGACGACCGTAGTAACCTTGACTTGGTTGCTAAGGTAAAACGTATTTTGTGTCCGACGTTACAAGCGTTATTTGTAATAGTAACACTACCATAACAAACAATCTGACGAATTATCCGATCAAGAGCATATTACATTTCTAGCTTTATGGCTGACTCGTTATGTCTTCTATTCAAGATCTTTCAAAGTAGAGAAGAAATTCATCATCATAGATAACCAACTCCATACGGGACACAATCTTTGTTTGAGCGAAATGATCTTGGCTAATCTTTATGAGTCTCTGGGTGAAGGGGTGACTGACATCAAGAATCCTAAAAGAAAAGGAATCCTATTGTTTGTTGGCCCTTTCTGGTTGCTTCAACTATGGTTGAATGCCTCTTTCAAAGCTTTTCTTCCATATCTCAACCCCGTCGATATAGATTCTGACAAAATTGAATCATTCCAAAAATACTTTGAAATAACTTATAGGCCTGGTGACATTGATCAAACCATCCGCGAAGCCACAATTATTTTGAAGGAAACATTTATCAAAAAAACAGAAACGTTAAAACTGCCTTCATATGTTAAATCTGAACACCGTTACGAAACAACTTTTAACATGTATCCTCCAAAATTTCCTCGAATACCTAGTGATGAATTTGTTGTGGCACTAAGCCCTCCATTTCCAGACTGGTTTGTCTATGGGGATTTTGTAAAGAATCTCGTCAAGAATAAAAAAAAACCTTCTCAGCTGGTGGTTCAAACTAACCATACCTTAGACAATTTGAAAGGGCACCTTCATATTGGCCTAGAACACGTTCACGTGCCTTCTCCGATACTTGAAGTTGTGGAATGGGAGGTTTTCTGACTAACCTCTTTCTCAAAACTTGTATACTTTCAGTTTATATGATAACTATCTTGTTTTCTTTTTTCTTGCAGCTATAAAGATTCCCAGGAAAACATCCTCCACAAAAAGCTCTATCAAGGCCAATACCTAAGATACCAAAAATCTAACCAAAACTAAGGTCTGCTTTGCATAATCCTCTTTGTGTCTCAATATTTATGTTGTTTTTTTACACTTTTTCGACATATTCTTTTTTCAGACCACCAGAAAACCACTAGCAACGTCCAAGAAGCGTAACAAACAAAATATTGAAGTTGAACCATCAAGTTCTGATAGTGATCACTCACCAGTATTTCCAAACCTTCGAGAAAAATTAAGAAATAAAATACCATTGAGGTTCCTACCCAATCTACGTCAAACATTACTAAGGGTAAGGTAAAGAAAACAACTCCTCCAACCATCAATGAAATTCATCCCACCCCTAAACAAACTGCAGAACCAACTGAGTAGGAACTCTGGCCCTTAGACTATAGTTCCCAAGGTAAAAATAAATCTATTCATCCTTTAAATTACTTTTTCCTTGTCTTTGACTTGCACATAATTTATCTCCACACTTTTTAAGAATGCAGCATAAACTTCTAAAGAACCCGTTGTTGAACAAATTCATACTGATGTTGATGCCACCCATCAACCATCATCTCCTAAAATCTATGACAAAGGGTCCATGGATGAAATTAATAAACCAATTGAGGATATCCAAATGCAAGATGTTAAGATGCATACTATCGAAAACATGTCTAAAGTTGGTTATCCCAAGATTGATGAACAAGCTGGTGAAAACCCAAATGTCGATGACGAAGATGAAAAAGAAGAAGGAGAAGAAGAGGAAGAGGATGCAACCTTGTTCAGTTATCATGTGGACGTTGATATGGAAGATATAAAAGATGAAAACCTTGATGTTGATAATGGAAATAAGAAGAAAAACAATTATGAAGAAAAACCAACGCTTGAACCCATTAACACCAAGGTGACTACCGATGTTGATCCTGAGGGAAAAGCACCTTCGATTGGGACCATTGCAGGTCTGTCTCCAGATGAACTAGAGGCTTTAAAATAAAGAAAACCCATGTAATACTTAAAAGCCATAATCAGTGACAGGGAGACTTCTTCTGAGAAAAGTTCTAATGTCTCGACGGTATCAAGAGATAAAGCTTCAAGCGAACTTGCTGACGCTCTAATTTAGAAGATCAAAGCAAAGGCCTTAGATATTGACCTCTTTCAACTTCTTGAAAGTGATGTTTCTACCAGCTTTTCCCTCAAGAAGTATAATCAACCAACAGTGTTACTTTGTGCACATGTGAGTGAAAAACTTTCGGCACTTATAAGTGTTCAATCCTCTTCCACCTCCAGATCACGAATGGAGGGCATGCCAATCTAACTCTTCAGGTTTAAGAAGATTGAACAGGGGCAGTTGTTGTACCCCAAAATTTTCCCTTCCATTATTTAAGACAAATTGATTCAAGATACCTCCTCATGCTCATGAAGGTCTTAATTTCTCAAGACTACTCAAAGATTGATCAGACAAACCCTCCTCCTAAGCAATTGACCTACAACTAGGGTTTTAATTTTCTCAAAAGAAATTGGACTTCTAATGCTTAAAGTGGATTTCATGGTTTCTCAGATGCTTCAAAATGTCCTCATGCCAAGTTTCAAGCCTTGCAGCATAAGTTTGCTCAGTCATCTAGTCAGATGATTGAAAATCAATTATATTGGACAAAAAGTCAACTTTGACCAATCTACAGTCAATCTTTAAGATTTTTGGTCAACATCAACATTTTGAAGTCATATTCATCATTTGATCAAGGGTTGATCATGATTCATCAAGAAAACTCAAGATTCATCTAAAGTCAAAAGTTACTAAATTAGGGTTTTCGTAAGGAGAAGTCAACTGAACTTTGACTAAGCATAATTTTTACATACTTCATCATAAAATTCTTAACCAAATCCCATTTTTAAGTAAATTCAATTCTCTACAACTTTATCTCTCTAAGATCAAGGCCAAAAATGCTTCATTTGAGAGATATGAGCCAAAATATTACAGGTCATTTTAAGAGTCAACAAAAAGACACTTTTTGTCAAAACACTTTACATAAAGATAAAGGCTTCAAATGAAAAAATTACCAACATGAAGATTGTAGGGGATATCTCGAGCTTTCCAAATAGTCAATATCAACTTCATATGATAAAAGTTGATTGAGTTATGACTAGTGCAAGTTGGGCAATTTTGAGAAAATGCATGAAGTCCAAATTGAGCAAATTTGAATTTTTGGACTAATAGGCCTATCTTTTAAAGTCCAAACATATTACTGACCTCATAATAGACCTCTAAATACATTCATTTATTTTTATCGTTTTTATTTATTTTTATTATGATTTTATTCAATTAAAAGGAAAATAAATCAAATAAAATACCAAATAAATGATATAAGTGTAACACGGTGGGAGAACTGACTTGAGTGTTTTGCATTTTATCGCAAGTGTTAAGGATAGCAAGATTCGCCACAGACTTTTCTTTTATCCAAGAAAGGGTGAAAATAACAGGATAGACCTTTTGATAATTTTTCTTGAGTTCGTGGGGTAGGTTATGAAAAGGGAAGGTGTTAGCACCCTTTTTATCCGTAATTTTCTACGCGCTCTTAATTGCTAGCTCACTTTGAAATGCTTTATGTTTGTGTATGTTTGAAAATGTTTGAAGATATTTTGAAAATGGTAATTTTGTAATGATTCTTGTATCATTGAGAATGTATACAAAATGTTTGTTTTTGGAAATATTTTGAAAATGCTTTAGTACGGCAAACTTTGTAATGATTCTCGTATCGTTGAGAATGCATACAAAGTGTTTGTTTTGAAAATAGAGTTTTTGAAAAAAGGTTGTTTTGAAAGTGTTAGGTGTGAAAATGGTTTTAGTTTGTGAGCAAGAAATTACGAGCAATCTACCGACTCAAAAAGTCTTTATTCTTTTCCTCCTCCTTTAGATAGTGCTGCTTTACCATTGGTTGGCAGGGAGCCACATCATTGGATGTGAGGGACAAGTATGGGTCATCATACATTCATAGAAGGAAACTTGTAAGATGCTTTAGCAATTGTCATAAGGGACTAAGATCGTTTACCGAAGGCAACATTGAAGGGTCATCGAGGGACTACGATCTTTTAATTGAGGGTATTTTGTTAAAACATCTCAGGTTCGAGGGACATGACTATTTATATCCGAGGAAACAAGTGAGGTTAACCCTAGAGGTGCATGTGTGCAAAGTGTTTTGCTTTCATGTATTTTATCTTGGATTAGGGTTGTCTAATGTTTGATTTTAAGTCTTGTCATACAAACCTTAATTACTAACAATAAGGAAAGAAATAAATTGCGGAATTTGAATGTCTTACTCTATTACAAAGCTTCAAGAATTGGGGGTACAAGTTTGTGAGTAGGGGAGAAAAACAACAAATCCTAATTATCTATTACAAACCATGTACATAAAAAATAATGCGAAATAATAAAATGTGCAAATGAATATGAAGATGTAGGAAAGAGAAAAGAATTGTTTTTTTGGTAGAGAAAAATGTTTAATATTTTGACCTAATTGATGATTTTATGTTTGAAAGAAATTAGTAAACCTGAATAAATTAAACTAAGATAGAGATTAATTAAAAGGGGAAATAATTTAAATATAGAAGAAAAAAAACCTAAATTTAAATTAATATTAAAAGTTAAATTAATTATTAAGAAGTCTTTTTGAAGTTTTATTTGTTTGGAAAAAATGAAGAAAAATAAAATAAATAAATAAATCTAATTATTCAAAAAATATATTTTTGTATTTTTGGTTAAACAAAAATAAATAAATAAATAAAAATAAAGAAAATATAAAGAATATAAAAAATATTGGGCCTAGGTGTTGAAAAGTAAAAGGGGTGTGAAAAAACATTTTGTTAGGCCCAAAGTAAATTTGTTTAAAATCAGAAAATAATAAAAGGATGGGTATGTGTTGTTATGAGTAATTTTGGGGATGTATGAAAGAAAAAACAAAAAAAAGAAGGAGGCCCAAGTTCTGGAAAGCCCGACGCTTGTTTACTATCCAGTATGGCCAACTCTTGAGAGTGCATCATGGTCTTGCATTATGGAGCGTGGGATTTAGCCAGGTGATGATCATGTGGTGATAGTGAGAGGAACACCATGCACGCCCCTAGCCTGTATGTATTGAATTTGGAATAACAAATTATGTGAAAAATAAAAGGATACCATTGTGGCTCGAACCCAGGTCCCTATACATAAATGATTTAGCGCACGCTTCTCTGCCACTGTGGTGGTTGTTTCATCCGTTTATAATAGAAATTCAACTAAATATAAAATAAACTCATTTTTGAATTTTGAACTTCATCTTCTTCCTCCTTCGCGTGCTAACAGTAACAACAACACCATTTTATATTTTTTGGAACATCCTCATTTCTCAACCAAATCAGAAAATGTAAACATGAAACTTGCTTGAAATTTCACCACGAATCCAACCATATAAATTTGATAAGCTATAAATCAAAGATAAATGAAAATTTTGTTGGTACCAAATTAAAACCTAATTTTTTCATAAACTTCATTTCCAAAGTTCTCCACGTACAATTAACATAAATGAAAATTAAAGGTATGGTTGGCTTCAGGGAAATGATGTCTACATTTTTTATTCACAAAGTAACCAATGATGATGCTTGTATAGGAAGTTCAAAGTTGAGAAAACTTACCTCAAAACTGGAAATTGTGTTTGGAGTTTGAGCACTCCTGGAGGTGTTGTAATGATCTGGATAGCTTCACTGAACTCCTAGGAAGCTATTGTAATGCTTACTTTGAGCTGAAAGTGGTTGAAACTTCCTGGAGAAGTCAAGTTGCAAGTTGCTGTTTTTGAGTTTGGAGGATGATAAAGATGAAGTTACAGTTATGAAACAGGGGTGGGGATGAGTTATATATGATGTGTAGATGATGTTTGAATGATTTAGAATGGAAACGCACAAGGAGATTAGGTGTTTGAAGTTTTTGAGCCAGAAGTTGCAACAATGGAGGTTTTGTGTATAATTTTGAGTTTCAGGGAGTTTGTGAGTGTTTTAAGGCTTGTGAATTCATCCTATGGCTTACAAACAACTCTTTATTTATAGAGGAAATGTTTTAGAACTTGCAGTAATAAGAATCAAGAGATCACATGTTATGGTTATGTGACTTGGTTTTGAAGCAAACTTGAAATGCATAGTTTCAATGCATAGTACAAGGGCTTATAGGGTGGTTGACATGCTTGTAGATGGTTTCTTCTTTCTTTGAAATGTTTTAGAATTAGAAGCAATAATGCATGGGCTCAAGGAGAGTTGACATTGTGTATAAAGCAACTTTTCAAGAATGGCAATGTTAGCTTTGTGCCAAAAATGGAATAATCACTTGGAAAATGGCTCAAGCAATTGGATCATAGCTCAATGAGTTATGTAAACAATTACATATGGAGTGATTTGCAAGTTAGAAGCCTTCAAAGCAATATTAATGCAGCATGCTTAAAGATTGGATCATAAGGTTCATCACAAAATAACCTAAAATTCAAGAATGGATGTCCAACTTCTTTTCTTTGATTCTCCTAGCTCAAAAATGATCTCTTCAATGTCTTGGACATATTGGAAAGCTTGAAAGATTGTCTACAACCTTCATGTTGACCACTTTGGCTAAATTAAATTGGAACTGGGTGAAAATTTGCCAAAATGTTGGGACAAAAATCTGACCAAACATGCTAAAGTTTTCACTAAGTGTTTTGTAAAAAATTCATCAATTAATGAGCCTATATCTTCAAATCTAAGCATTTATTGGTGTAGTGGTAGAAGTGTTTAAGACTAAGCCATTAGATTGCCTAGATTTATACAGATCAAAATAAAAATTGCAACCACGCTTTATTATTTCAAAAGGAATGGGAAAAGAGCGAGTAACCCAAAAAAGGGGGGAAAGATTCTAGGTAAGGGGATTGGTTATGAAAAGGGAAGGTATTAGCATCCTAAACATCTACGGTACTCCGCAGGAACCTCTTTGTAAAATCTGTATATTTTGGCTATAAAATGTTGTAGGTAAAATAAATGGTGGAGGTGAGAAAAGAAGTATTTTTTTTTATGATTTTTGCACCCGCCGCGGTTGTGAACCTTTAGTGCCTGTGTACCATCTTCTGTGCAATAGGGGATCAGGGTACGCGTAGTTTATCTTTAAAAAATTTAAAACACAAATGTTTTGGTTAATTTTATGAAATAAGACATCATCGTCATTGTCCGTGTGGAAAACATACTTACTACCCACAATCATGAGAAAGGAGAATTTGCATCATCTCAAAGTGGAGGATATTGCTTGGATTTTAAAATTAACAATGCCTCACTCAACACCCAAGTGGAAAATATATCTCTTCACTACATATTGTAGAAGTATAGTTGTTTGCATCACTACAAGGATTGATAAGAGTCTAATCTTTTAAGAAATATTTTAAAATAAAAAGCCAAAGTGGAAAAATGGTTTGAAATGAGATTGATTGACTTTTAGTCTTCTCACAAAAAATGCCAAAGTATTATTAATTTGATTGAAGTTTATTTATAAAAACGTTTTGAAAAGGAACGCGACCGATAATAGGTAAATCCAACAAATAAGAATACTCCTCCAGTGTAGGCATCAACTGTTAGTCAGGAAAAGTAAAGCAATGATACATCGGATCATAGAACTTGACCAAGGACGAGAGAATGCCCTCCTTCATCCTAAGCTTCATGAGAGGAATGATGGATCCACACTTCTTCCTAAAATCTGCAGAACGCTCAATCTCGGGAATTAGACTGATCAACTCATCTATCTTGGGATCTTTGAAACTGTATTTTCCGGTCATTCTTTTTCCATAACCCATGGCCAAAAGGTACCTAAGATATTCACAAATGGTCAACTTTTAAATCCCTTGAAATTAAATTCCTTTAAAATATGCTTATGGATGCATGGATGCATGATGCAACAATCACACACAAGATCACAAATATAGGGTTCATAGGTTCAACATCGAGAGCATGAGGTCAAAGGTACTACCCATAACGTATGGTCTAAAAGTTATCACCTGCCGAACAAGGTTCTAGAGGTTCCCAGAGTCTACATCCTTCCTTCGAATATTACCAACTTCCTGATTAACTCGGTAATTAGTAATATTCTCAAGAAAAACTCGTCCAAGCGTAGTATCGCGTGACAACTATTTCCGGATTACTCTGTCATAGCTTTCGCGCTACACCTAAAAGGCCAAGAAGGGTTAGGTATTCTACAATCCTCAGCTTCAGCAGGCCCCCAGGTCGAAAGCAGTACGTCTTCCTAATTACTCGGTAAACGACACTACAGTCAAAGGGGCCTCCACTGAGTGGGGGATCTCATGCCTCCTTTTTTGGGATTACTCTCTCAAAGTTAACATGTCTATACCGCCCGTCCTATCTTAAAGTTTTCCCAAGTCCAGGTATAAGACTTATAAGTATCACCAAGCACCCTGAAAACTAGGAAAATCCAAGCAAACATATATACAACATATAACACATAAACAACAATAACACATATACAAATATAAACAAAGATAGGCTCAACCCACTTAGGGATGGACCAGCAAGAGGTCAATATCCCCCCAGTGAAGTCGCCATTTTTTTATGTAGTTGTAGAAATGTTTAAGACTAAGCCATTAGATTGACTAGACTTATACAAATCAAATTAAAAATCGCCACCGCGCTTTATTGTCTCTAAAGGAATGGGAAAAGAGAGAGTAAGCCAAAAAAGTAGGGAAAGATTCTAGCTAAGGGGGTTGGTTATGCAAAGGTAAGGTATTAACACCCTAAACATCTACGATACTTCGCAGGAACCTCTTTGTAAAATCTTTATATTTTGGCTATAAAATGTTGTAGGTAAAATAGATGGTGGAGGTGAGAAAAGTAGTATTTTTTTAATGATTTTTGCACCCGCCGCGGTTGCAAACCTTTAGTGCATACGTACCACCTTTCGTGCAATAGGGAATCAGGGAACACATAGTTCATCTTTAAATATCTTAAAACACAAATGTGTTTGTTAATTTTATGAGATGAGACATCATCATCATTGTCTGTGTGGAATACATACTTACTACCCACAATTATGAGAAAGGAGAATTTGCATCATCTCAAAGTGGAGGATATGGCTTGGATTTTAAAATCAACAATGCCTCACTCAACACCCAAGTGGAAAATATCTCTCTTCACTATATATTGTAGAAGTATAGTTGTTTGCATCACTACAAGGATTGACAAAAGTCTAATCTTTTGAGAAAGATTTTAAAATAAAAAGCCAAAGTGGCAAAATGGTTTGAAAAGATATTGATTGAATTTTAGTCTTCTCACAAAAAATGCCAAAGTATTATTAAGTTGATTGAAGTTTATTTATGAAAATATTTTGAAAATGCATGGACATAAGTCCAAGTTTGTTATGAAAATGGTTCAAGTTTCAAAACAAGAAGAGTTTTCAAAAGGAGGAGGAAGATTTTTGAAATTAAAGAAGATGGGATCAGAAGAAGAGACTATCCTAAAGCATAAGGTAAAAGCTAGGGATAAGAACCATCTAACCAACAAGAAGTCAATACTTGACATTATGAGTCAAGATAGAATTCTCATTCCTTGGATTAAAACCAAAAAAGCAAAGATACTAGACCTCTTGAGAGAACTAAGCTTCAAATATATTAAGTCTTCACAGAAATTGGACAGAGTAACACCTGTACACGGGTGAACTCATGATTACAAACAAAGAATGTAATCACAATAATAACCTGCACACAAAACTAACAAACAACCCAATGTCCTGAGGTAAACCTAAAGAACTCCAGACAAAATATCAATTAAGATCACAAGGTCTCCATCATAGGCCAAAGTTTCTAATCCTAAGTCCAAGAAGTCCAATACTCCATAATGCCAAGGATAGTAACCAAATAGTCCAATATCATTAAAGCTTTTATGGTTCATGTTGATTATTAGGTGTCTTAAAAAAAAAGCTCAAGTGAGCAAAGTAAAAATAACAAGAATATAAAATGCTCAAGTGAGCAAAAATAAAAATGACATGAAATGTAATGCTTAAAGTAAATGGTACATAAAGCATAAAAAATAAAAGCATAAAGTAGAACAATTTAATAATTAGTGGTTAGCTGGATGACCATCTTGAAACCTGCATTTGGAACTCATTAGAGGATTGGTAGAACCAAAGCCTCTACACAACAAGTTGCATTTGTTTTTTGTCAAGTATATCATCCATTTGGAATCCTCAAAAGTACCATCTAATGATCAACGATGTTTACATGATCCGCGTTGACCAAAAGTGTTGTAGATCCATTAGAGGATTGATATAAACAAAGCCTCCACACAATGAATCTCAAAGTTATTGGATCAAAGAGATCAAATTAACATACTTGGGCTTGCAAACATAAGTTTTGGCCATGAATGATCATTTATTCGAATCGGGACAAAATTTAGCGCTATGTTAAGCAATCGTAAATGGACTTATATAGAAATCACACCTATTTTGAGACTGGTCAATAGCAATCTATGCACCATTTGTTTTGAGACATAATATAGAGATCATGTTCCAATAACACTTAGTGCAATAAGAAAGGGATGATATGAAGAGGGGTGGGAAAGAATACAAACCACATTTGAATTAAATTTTTATCAAACTATTATTAAAATCATTCATCCATTTTTTTTGGAGTTAAACTCAACACCATGGATCCAATGATGTTAACAAAGTTCATGATCAAAAATTCAATCCAAGATCAGCCATAAAATAATCACAAAATAATATTGCATTTAATATATACATAAAAAAAGTTTTAAAAAAGGTTTTAAAAAGGAAATAAGAAAGAAAAATACCAACTATGTTCAAACTAATCAAGAAAAATAAGTAGGACCATAAAAAAATCAAAAATGGACTCAAATATTTTTATAAAATTTTTGGTAATTTTTTAAAGTCAAAAACTATTTTTTAGCTAATTAAAATTGCTCAAACTAATAGAAAATAGATCAAAAATAGTAAACATCATTATAAAATTCCATAAAATTTTCAAAAAGTCATAAATATGTAAAATGATATTTATGAAATTTTTTAGAATTAAAAAAAATGTCAGAAAAATATTTTAAAGTAATTAAAAGGAAACAAATAATGCAAAAAATATAAAAAATATCAAATGTCAATATAAAAATGTGAAAAAATAGTCATGAGATAAGAAATAATTCAAAGTATTTTTGTGAATTTTTTCATAATTTTTGGATAAGAAAATAAAAGAGTATGAATTTTTAAAAATTAAATCAATTAAAATATAAAATCAGAAAATAAAATAAAACCAAAAAGATATGGACCATCAAATCATAGTCAAAATGCGTTAGTAAGCTAATCCAATGGACCAGGCGCGTTGTGCTTGATATGTTCAATGAATTTTGGAAGAAAAGGCTGGAATCACAGAAACTGATTTTAATAATTTGAAGTTCGTGTGAGGTTTTGACAGAGTGTTTTTGGCTCTCAAAGCTTGAGGAAATGAATAGAGTATGACCCTCTATTTATAAGGAATCAAATGGAATGTTCAAGCGTGTGAAATGATGAAGTTTGGAGGGAAATCATGTGAACCTGATGCACGAGCAAAGTGTGATCTGATTTGCATCAAAACTCATCCAATCCTTGCGTTTTAAGGCTCTAATCCACTTTGGCAACTTGGTTAAACATGTTTATATCACAAACGCGTGCTAATTTGTTGTTTAGAGGCCAAAACATGAATTTCAAATTCTGACTTATGAAGAAACTTCAGTTCCAAGTTACCAAGTTCAATCCAATGGCATTCTCAGCTCAAAGGGTCTTAAGGCATGATTCTTGATGCTTTAGAAAGATGAGGTTACAAGCCTTGCAATGGAAAAATAATGGAATCAAATGGATGCTTGAGCTGAAAGTTGCATTGAATCAAAGTTGGGGAAAAAGGTTGACTTTCCATACTTAGAAATATTTCAATTTTTCTTCAAAAGTGACCAATAATGTTTTGCATCTAAACATGCCCTTCCACTTGGAATTTGCTCTTGGCAAAAAAAGATGGCATGAAATATACCTCTTTAATGACATTTTAAAATTTGAACCTTTCAAAATCTACGAAAATTGAGAGAGTTATGAATTGTTGAAGTTGGCAAAAAATCATGAAATAGCCTATAATATTTTGCATCCTTAGGGCATCTTCCATCCATTTTATCACTTTACACATAAAAGAAGGCATAAAGTTAACATCCTTAATATAATTATGGACAAAGAGTGGGCTCAAGGTGATAAAAATTGACCAAGTTATAATCATTTGAAGTCACACATGGGAAAATGGGGGTTCATCTGGAGGACTTGTACTCTTTCTTCAACATTAAGTTCCTTCCACATGAAATCTCCTTGAAACTTTTTAAGTGATTTATTAATAACCATTTTAAGAGAAGTATGTCTTTGGAATCACTCAAAAATACCAAAATATGAGCAAGATATACTTCTCTGAAGTTCAAAACCCTAACTCCTAGCTCAAGAAAATACTTTGAGGAACTTTGACAATTTTGAACAACCTTCTTGTACCAACACTTTTTCTTTGTAAATATAATTTGTTAAGGATGATAATGAGAACTCATAGACACCAAAACCACTTCCATATCTTGATAATTGAGATAAATATGCACTTGTGACCAAGGGGAACAAAGTCTTATCCAAACATGACTACTTCTTCAATCAACCCCCTTGTACTTTTGAATCAATATTGATAACTTTTAAATGTGGTGAACCAAGATAATCCTTGCCATTTCATTTATTCCAAAACAAATTCCATGGTGAGGTTTGGACTTCTCAAGCTTTATTTACTAGGGAATGGAAATAAACTCATGAACCCATGGAGCAACTTGCTAAACCTCATTGCCTTTACCTACATTATTAACAAGTACGAAAAACCAACATTGCATTTTATTAATTAGAAATAAAATCAAGACAAAATATTCATGATCATAAAAAAAAACAAGTCAAGGTGCTTGGTGATTCCTCAAAGAGCAAAGCTAAAGATAGGGGGAGAACCAAAAGCCCTAATGTGATCTTGTTGTGATTGAATTAACATGGTATGATGAAGGGATCTTAGGGGAAAAAATTTGGGGTACAACAATTGGACATCAACACCCAAGGACAAATTTGTAGAATTCATAAATATCTACAACTTTCATGTTGAAAATTTTCCTTGAATCATCTTGCATCTTGGTGAAAAATTGTCAAGGTCAAAAAACACTTAGAATTTTTCTAAGTATTGGAAATCTTGACTTTTGTTGACTTTTCTTGACTTTCTTGATTCTTGATGATCAAGTTTTATATTTTCTAATGTCTTGATGAATTTTGATCTTTGAAATTCAATGTTGACCAAAAAGTCAAAGTTTGACTTTTGTGTGTCAGTTGACTTTTCATCAGTTGATCCAAATTCAACTATCAACCCCTTGATCTTGAGAAGTGATTTGAGCCATGAAATTATGTCAAGACATTATGTTTGAATCCTTAAGATCATGATTCAATATATTAGGTCATGTACTAGGTCAAAAGTCAATGATCAGTCATTCTCAGTCAAAACCCTAATTTTGACAATTTTGCCCCTTTGATGATTTGAATGCTTTCCTTGAGGAATTATGATAAACACTTGATCAATTGATGAATATGACTTCAAAATTTTGATGTTGGTAAAAAATCTTGAAGTTTGACTGTATGTTGACCACAGTTGACTTTTTACCTAATACAGCTGATTTTCAGTCATCTGAGCAATTGACTGAGCAAATTTGTGATGCAAGACTTGAAACTTGGTATGAGCATAATTGGATACCTATAATAAAACATGAAAGTCAATTGAGGCATTAGAAGTCCAATTTCCTTTGAGAAAACCAAAAACCTATTTTATGGACTTAGTGCTTAGAAGGTGAGCTTGCCTGATCAACTCTTGAGAATCCTTGAGCATTTGAGGAATGTTTGTGAGAAATGTCTTGAAAAAAAGGGAGGGAAAAATTTGGGGTACAACAGCTGCCCATGTTCAATCTTCTTAAACCTGAAGAGTTAGATTGGCATGTTCAACATTCACGACTTGAAGGAGGAAGATGATTGAACACTTAAGTGCCCAAAAGTTTGCACTCGCTTGTGCATGGAGTAAAAATGTTTGTTGATCATATCGGGAATGGGCTTAGAGATGCCATTTGGAGAGGTGGAGGAGATGGGCTTATAGATTCCATCCAAAGGTAATTGTTGATAGAAGTATTAAAATGAGTCTACGCTCGACAATATCTGAAGAGTGCTTTCCAGAATGAACCTCTGAGAAAGGTGTTTGAGTATGTGCTTATCATATAGATAGTCTCCCCGTCCTATTCTTATTTTGAGATTACAGTCAACGAAATGCCCCAGTTTTTTTCTTAAGTCTCCTTTGTAGGTTTTGACTTAGTGGTTTTTTTTCTTGATAAATGATGGTTGCCTATGTGATAGGGTACCCTCATTGTCTTTTGATTCCAGAGAAATGTTTTTGATGTCATTCATTGTATTACGAGATGAGAGTTTACGACTGAACGCACATTTGAATTAACTGAGAGACTACCCTACCCCAGGTTTTGATTAAAGGTTTCATTTTTTTTTTGTGAAAAAAGGAAAACTTCTACTTCTTTGGCTCGAAGGGGTTGACTAGGGATTATATTCCTTATAACTCAAGTGTTTTGGATTTGAAAGAACGCATGTATATCGTCAGCAAAGTATGTTCAAAAGCATACTGTATGAGATTTATGGCGTTGTTTTCGTCATCCTCCCTCTAAAGGCTTGTAACTTTTAGCAAGAGTTGAATGTCATAAAGTGAGTAAAAAGCAAAGTTTAAATGTAATGAAAATGAGTAGATGGAATCAAGACAAACATATGCAATGCATTAATGAAACAAAGTTTGACATTAATAGATAATTGTTTGAATAACAAGAGAAATTACAAATGAAAATTTCAAAATGAATAAGACGCTCTCAACTATTTGGCATACGGGCAATGATCACGTTTGGAGTTTCTGGAGGGTAAAACTCAATCTCTTTGCCGTCAATCAAATCTTGAATCTTGTTCTTCAAAGTCCAACAACTGTCAGCGTCATGTCCAAGACTGTCAGAATGATATGCACATCTTACACTTGGATTGTACTTAGAATAGGAGGTGTTAGGATTTTGAGGAGGATCCTTTAGCGTGATCAGCTTCAACTTCACCAAATGTTGTAACGCTTGAGACAAAGGCATGTTGATGTTAGTATACTTCCTTTCTTGATATCTTACCCTACGCCTATTGCTCTGTCTTTGTTGAATAGGTGTAGGATTAGAGATCAGGATTGCCCCTACATGTTGATCATGACGACTCTTTTGACCATACACAACATTGGACTCTTTCTTCCCACTGTATGGCTTTTTCTGAGCATCAGAAGGTGTAGCTCCTTGGATCTTTCCACTTTTGATGCCAGCTTCGACCATTTTGCCGATCAGTATTAGCTCGGTGAACCCGGCTGAGGAGCTTCCGATCAGGTGTTTGAAGAAAGGCCCTGTCAAAGTTCCCACGAAGATGTCAATCAACTCCCAGTCAGTTAAAAAGGAATGCACCCTATCAGCCATATCTCTCCACTTTTGGGCGTATCCTTTGAAGCTCTCGTTGGAACCC
Organism: Vicia faba; assembly: GCA_948472305.1. Classification (NCBI taxonomy): domain Eukaryota; kingdom Viridiplantae; phylum Streptophyta; class Magnoliopsida; order Fabales; family Fabaceae; genus Vicia; species Vicia faba. Next base: position 397,990,714 of record OX451736.1, read on the forward strand.
ATGGTCATGTTCTGCAATTTCACACGAGTTGGTGCAAGATTAGCATTGTACTGATACTTCTTGTAGAAAGCAACAGCTAAATCCTCCCAGGTGTGGATGCGAGAACTCTCCAATTGATAGAACCATTCGAGTTGAGTCCCTACTAGGCTCTCTTGTAAGAAATAGATCCAAAGCTTTGGATCAATTGTGTATGGTTGAATCTTGCGGACATAAGACTTTAAGTGCATCTTAGGGCAAGAGACTCCATCGTACAGGGAAAAGGTAGGGATTTTGAACTTTGGCGGGATGACTACCCCAGAAACCAATCCCATGCCTCCTAAATCCAAGCCAGGTATTTGTTTAATCTCCATAGCATTAAAGCGATCCACCAACTGTTTATACTTGTCATCAGCGGGAGGATATTTTTCCTCAGAGTAGTCAGCTTCGACTTCATCAATATCTAGATTGTCGTCTTCTTCATTAATATCCCCTATGTTGGATGGAGTTGGAAGATCTAGAGCTCCCTTGACTAGTCCTCTAAGTCTACTTCCAAATTTCAGGACGCCTACTGACTTCTTAGGCTTCTTTTTCTTGTCTTCGAGGAGGAGAGTCTTCAGGTCCTCTTTCCCCTTAGCCATAGCCAGGAACATTTATTGGAATTGTGTGTTTTGAGCCTGGAGATCTTTCACTGTCTGTTCCATATCCATCTTACTAAAATAAACAGTAGGAAGATAAGGAGACCTGTATGGGATAAATCTGTCATGATATGATGCATGATATGTGGATGCATGTTTTCAAGGATCTCGCATGGTAAACATAAGAAAAATTTAGAAATTGAACTTTGATCAACATCTTTGATTGGAAAACTTTGTGTCGGTGGATGTCCTTCCACGAGAATTGAGCTCACCATGCCAAGTGGGTTGTATCCCTTGACTCAAATTGTTGTACTTGATCTTTGACGACGTTTTCTTAGAGGAAAATAAATCCTCTTGCCCCTTTCTAGACGTCTGGTTCAACGTGACCCTGCATCATAAGCCCCTGAGATCCTTGAAACTGTTACTGAAAATTCCATGGTATGATGTTATGTATAAGTATGAGAAGTAAAAAAATTTATATACAAATAATCATATTCACTCAAAGCAGACAAGTCCTTAGGTTTAGGCTTGCATGGCACTTGTAGGTAAGTACCCTCTTGAAGTTGGATTGGTTCAACCTGTCCTATAAATGGTAACCGGGTTCTAAGGGATCTCAATATCATCGACCTTTCCTCCAAGCTTAGTTCAATAGGAGATTAACTCACAACCAAACAAAACTTAAAAGTCAAACCTCAATGAGTGTAGCATCGAGTATCTGTCGACCTTGGGAATACACTAAAGCCGATCATCTCGTTATGTCATACTGGCCAAGTTGTGCAATTTAAAGGTTCTAAGGTCATTTGATTCTTTGTGACACCATGCAGCGGCCCCATACTCTCCTTGATTGACTCAAGGGTTACAGGTACCAACCAAAACGCCACATCAACATAGCTACTGCTTCAACCGTGTCGGTATACCCCGCACAGTTCTCTCACAGTTTATTGCTACTTACCTAAAAGGCGTCCCCAAATCCGGGTGTAGGTTTTTTAATAGTAACCCAAATAAGGAACCAAAATATAAAGCATACAAGTCAAACAATAAAAGCAAGTAGATGTGATCTAGCCCTAAGGTAACCCCACTTGTTATTATTCTCCAGCAGAGTCGACAGTTCTGTGATACGGTGGGAGAACTGACTTTTGTTTTACGTTTGATTGCAAATGTTGCGGATAGCAAGAGTCACCACCGACTTTTATTTTATCCAATAAGGAAAGGCTGAAAAGAACAGGAAAGACCTTACAGATGCTTTCTTGAGTTCGGGGGGTAGATTATGAAAAGGGAAGTTATTAGCACCCCTTTCATCCATGGTTTTCCATGGGCTCTTAGTTGCTTGCTAGATCACTTTTGTTTGAATGTGCTTGTGGTGTGGGTTTTGAAAGTATTTTGAAAATGTCTTTGTAATGGCTCTCGTCTCTATAAGAACGCATACAAAGTGTTTGTTTGGAAAATAGTTCAAAGATGTGTTTGTGAAATGTGTTTTTTGAAAGTGATTTTAAAAAGGTGTCTTTGTAACGGTTCTCGTCTCTATAAGAACGTGTACAAAGTGTTGTCTTTCGAAAATATTTCAAAATGAGAGTGTTGGTGTATAAAATGTTTTTGTTGTGAGCAAGCGAGCAACTAGGAGAGAATCTACCTACTCGAAAGGTCTTAAATGTCCTTTTCCTCCTCCTTTAGATGTTGCTATCTTACCATTGATTTGGTAAGAAGCCCCATCGTTGGATGTCAAGGGATGGGCGTAGGACGTTTTGTATAGTCATAGAAGGCATCCTATGAGACATTTTAGCAATGTCATTTAGGGACTAGATCATTTACCGAAGGCAACATTGAGGGTCATTGAGGGACTACGTTCTTTTATCGAGGGTCCTTGCTAAAATGCCCATGTTCGAGGGACAAGGCTATTTTATCGATAGGAAACAAAGTGGGATTACCCTAAGGGTGCTAATGTGAAAATTTGTTTTATTGCATGCATTTTAGTCTTGATTAGGGTTATCTATTTGTCGATTTTATGTCTTGTCATACACACCCTAATTACTAACAATATATGAAAGCAATAAAAGTGCGGAAAGTAAAGATTCTACGCTATTACAATCATTAGGGGGATGGGGTGTACAAATTTACAAATGGGGGGTTTTTCAAGAAAATAAATCCTAATTGTTGACCCCAAAATTTTTCCTCTCACTTATCAACAATTTGCTCACAAGATCTCCTTGGGCTCAAGACTGCACTAGAGTGTGATCAACTCAAGACACCTCCTTAGGCACTGATGACCAAAATTAGGGTTTGAGTTTGCACAAGTATTTTTGAACTATCAATGCTTCATATGACTTTCATGGACCATTATGGACCCCCAAGATTACTCATGTCAAGTTTCAAGCCTTGGATCACACTTTTGATCAGTCAATTGAGCAGTTGACCTAAACATCAGTTGTATTGGGGAAAAAGTCAACTATGGCCAATTTACTGTCAAACTTCACAATTTTTGATCGACATCAACATTTTAAACTCATATGTATCATTTTATCAATTTTTGACCATAATTCCTCAAGAAATTTGATCAAATCTCCAAAAGGGCAAAATGGTCAAAATTAGGGTTTTGATTGGGAAAGGGCAATTTTTTATTTTTGACCTAGAAAATGGTAAATTGGTTTAAGGCATGATATCAAGAGTCCAATTGCATCATTTTCACCTAATGAAATGATTCAAAACATTGCAAATCCATTGGATTGACAGATGAATTTTGCAGTCAACTGATCAAAAGTCAACTATATACTGAAAAGTCAAACTTTGACTTTTTGGTCAAAATCAAGTATCAAAGATTACAATTCATCAAAACATGTCAAAATATGAAACTTATTCATCAAGAAATCAAGAAATCAAGATTTCATTTTGAAAAGTCAAAATTTCTAAACTTAGAAATTTTTCTAAGTGTAAAAAATTTCTTATTTTTTCATAACTTTGAGCAATTTTTTTCATTATGATGCAAGATGATTCAAAGGAAACTTCAAACATGAAAGTTTTAGATCTACATGAAATATACAACTTTTATTCACACAACTTCTTCCAAAAGTTCTTGGATCTCAAGTTATAATTTTGTGAACATAGGGTCATGAAACTAAACACTTAGTGAAATTTTGCCCTAATTTGGCCAGGATTTTGACCTAACTTCATGACACTTTTTCATATAGTTCCAAGTGGAATCTTCAAAAAAAATTTAAAGATGGATTGTAGAGCATATTTAAAGCTTTCCAAAATCTCAAATAACTCCTTGAGATCATTCTTGAGTAGGGAGAATCGAAGAGATGAAATTAGGGTTTTGTCACTTGAATTACAAGTCATTTTGGATGAACACATGAACCAAATCAATGTTAGGCTGCATAATATTTTCTTTGAAGGCCTCAAAATTGTTTGTAACTCCATATTTAATGTATTACATAAACCTTTGAGCTATAATCCAAGTGATTTAAGCTTTATCCAATTCACATTGCCATTTTGGGAAGAAAGTTAACAATACCATTCTTGAAATGCAAGCTTTATGCATAAAGTCCATTCTTGAGCCTCTAACTTGTTCCCTCTGATAACACTTCATCTACAAAGTCAGAAGCAAGTGTGTTTAAATCATAACCACTATATCTTAGCAAGTACACAAGGCATTGAAACTTGTTTTCGCAAAAATCACATGTTATGCATAAACATGTAATTTCAAATTCTGATCAACAACAAGTCTCCAAACTTGTTGCTTATAAATAGAAGCACTATTTGTGAGCTAGGACACGATCTGGAAGACCCTTAAACTTACTCAAACTCCCTCTAGCCATAAATTGTCTCAAAACACCATTGTTTTGCAAATTCTGACTTTACATACCAAACTCCAAATCCCCTCGTGCGTTCTTTGGCCTTTCACTTCCAAAAGCTTATAAACATCAAATACAAACCATCCAAAGTCCATTTGCTCAACTGTAACACCTCCATCATCAAGTTCCATTTTCAAAAACAGGGGTCTACAACTTGACATCTCCAGAGCTCCTCAACCACTTTCAGCTCAAGCTAATCATTGCATTAGCTTCCTGGGACATCAAGGAAGCTAACCTGATACTTGCAGCACTTTGAATCAAGCTCATTTGCATTTCACAATTTCCAGTTTTGAGGTATTTCACTTGAACTTCTATCTCATCATTTAAGCATCATTAATGTTTATTTTGTGAAGGAAAAATGTAGACCTCATTGCCACGAAGCTGTACATATCCATAGTTTGCATTTACATGGCCTGAGATTAGAGAATTTTAGAGTTGAAGTTTATGAAATTTTTAGGGTTCAAATTAGGGCCAGAGAAATTCTCATTTATCTCTGACTTTTAGCTTTAGTTATTTACATGGTTAGATTCGTGAGGAAGAATGCAACAACTTTCATTTTGTCATCTTCCATTTTTGTTGAGAAATGAAGAAGTTACAAGTACACTGGCTGGAGGTTGAAGATGAAGTCATCAGGACTTGATTTGCCTTACATATTTATTGTTTTGTTTATATGAACGGATGTATAGCCAACCCAGTGGTAAAGCGCGCGCTTGTTAACCTATGAGACATGGGTTCGAGCCCTAGTGGTACCCTTTTTCCCATCTTTTTCATATTTTTTTACTTTCTAACATTTTTTGCAGGGGCTGAGCCCTTTGGGCCTGGTATTGTTTTTATTTTTGATAGCTGACCTCCCTGCCTGCCTATCCACCCCTAGCTCATTATTTTATTATTCCTTTTTCTATTTTTTATTTTGTTTTCATTTCACATTTTTCTTTTATTACTTTTATTATTTTTATTATTAATACTATTTTTATTATTATTAACAAAAAATCCAAAAATATTTTATTTATCATTTTTATAATTATTTATTTTATTTTCTTTATAAATACAAAAGAACAAAAAAAAGAGGCATTTTCTCAATAAATTAATTTCCTTTTTAATAAATAATATTTAGATTTAGGTTTAAATATTATATTATTTTCTTTTAAATAAAATTAATTTAGAACTTAGGTTTTTTTTAATTAATCAATTTCCATATTATTTTATTAATTTAAAACCTTTTCATAAAAAAAACCTAAAAATACTATTTCTTAATTTGATTTCTTAATTAACTTAATTAATTTTAATTAATCATTTTTCTTAATTAGATTTACGTTAAAATCTTTTCATGAAAACCAAATAAAAATCATTTCTTTTCCATTTGCATTTGTGTATTTTTATTCAATTCTTGTACATTTATTCAATATGGTTGTAATAATTAATTATATTTAGTTTTTTTGCAATTCCCATTCACAAATGGTACACCCCCTTCCCCACAAATCATGTAATAGCTTAGTATTTTTATTTTCTGCAATTTAAACGCTTTATATTCACATGCTAGTAATTAGGGTTTGTATGGAAAGAATAAAATCAATCAAATAGAAAACCCTAATTCAAGACAAAAATAAGCATGAAAAGAACACACTTGCACCCAAGCACCCCAAGGGTAAACTCCACTTGGTTGCCTTATACAAAATGACCATATTATGCTTGTAAGGTATCTTAGCAAAAACAAGCAAATACAAGATCATAGTCCCTCGATGACGCTATCTAAGTTGCCTTACAAATGATCTTAGTCCCTAAAAAAGAATGCTAAGATACCTTGCAACATTGCTAATCATGGCTATACGATGACCCACGCCAGTCCCGTTTACATCCAAAGATAGAGTTGCTTACCAAATCAATGGTAAGACACAAATGTCAAAGGAAAAGAAAATGAACAAGAAAGACATTTGAGTAGGTAGATTACTCTTAATTACTTGCTCCATTTCAAAACAAACATCCTTGCTATTTTCAAAACAAACACATACGCTTTCAAACATCTTACAAAATTGAAAACATTTTGAAAAGATCAAACATCTTTGTATACATTCTTACGAACGAGAATCATTACAAAGATTGCCTAAACGATGACCTCTTTACAAAATACTTTCAAAAACCACACAAAGCACAATTTCAAACAAAAGCAAGTGATCTAGCAAGTAACTAAGAGCCCGTGGAAAACCATGAATGAAAAAGGTGCTAATACCTTCCCTTTTCATAATCTACCCCCCGAACTCAAGAAATAATCTCAAAGGTCTTTCCTGTGCTTTTTCACCTTTCCTTTTGGATAAAAGAAAAGTCGGTGGCGACTCTTGCTAACCGCAACATTCGTGATCAAACGCAAAACCCTCAAGTCAGTTCTCCCACCGTATCACACTAATTATTTATTACAACCATATTGAAATAATAATGCAAGAAAGAAAAAGGACATTGTTTAGAAAAATGGTTTTTTGTCTTAATGAATTAAAAAAAATGAATTAGTTAGTAAAAAAAAAATATTTTTATGCCTTTTTTATATTGATAAAAAGAGTATTAATATTGAAAGTGATAAAAAGGGAAATAAATGAGATACAGAATTAGCGTGTTGCTGCAAGCAAAACAAAAGGGATCAAAAGTTCTGATGCCATGAATGTTGTGACTCAGAAAGAAACGTCAGTGGGCATCAGAAGTTCTGGATTGGTACACTCTGAGGTCCTGCAAGAAACGTTAGAGGGAAAACACAGAAGTTCTGGGTTGTTACGTGCTAAATTTCTGAATGTGAGAGTAGTGAGAAAACCTTAGAAGCTCTGTACGTGTTAAAACAATGGGAAGAACTCAGAAATTATGTATTGTGCTAAGACAGTGAGTGAACATTAGAAGTTCAGTGCGTTATCAGCGTGTGAAAGTCAGAAGTTCTAAGTGTTAAAACAGTGAGTGGAAACATCATAAGTTCAGTGTGTTTAACAGTAAGGAGAACTCGGAAGTTATGTATTGTGTTAAAACAGTGAGTAAAAATCAGAAGTTCTATGCCACATTTCAGCTCTTTTCTCATATTAATCAGCACATCAACAATTTATCCAGTCCTTAACAAACAACACATCAAAAGGATAAAAGCAACAGTTTATAGAAGTTCTAATCCTAATCCTGAGCCTAGCCTTAATCAAGAAGTTTTGATTCACTGTTTTTTTTCTAATTATGCAATGATATGGACAACATCAATACTATGATATTTACATATTTAATGATGTTCTGAATGAAAAGATACAAAGTCAGAAAGACTCACCTTGAATCTAGAGTGTGTGCTTGGAACTTAAACTGCTTCCTTCAGATGTTCTAGAGTCAGCAAGAGCAACAGAAGAGAAAATGCCAAGTTCTTTAATTCAAAGGGAAGAACAAAGGTTTGGTTTTCTATTTGGGATTTCCGGATTTTCACGAAGGGTTTCACAGGTTTCTTTTTTCTCTTTTGATGATTCCCTCTCTCCAAAAGCGAGCCCCTTGAAACTGTGATGGAGCAACTTATTTATAGGTGAATTTGTTGTGATTTTGGGGGGAAAAACAAATGAGATTTGAACACTTTTTGGCATTTTGTTCCATTGCTTTTCACTCACAGCTTTTGGTATGCTAGTTTGGTGTAATTATGGGATGCAAGCATGGACTGAACAGGACTGTGTTGTAGCAGTGCAGCAGGTTGTATAAACGAGGTTTTGGGATTCGGTGATGTTCTGACCGAAGCGTTGAGCACAACCTTCACATGCTAGGGTGCTGCCTTGTTCTTGAAGCAAGTACAATGGTTAGAAGGTTTTAGTCGTGTCTAAGCTGGACTTGTAAGCCTGAATTAAGGAAAAGTACCCTCAGAGGCAAAAACAAAGCATGGGCCTAGCATAGCTTTGTACAAAAGTTTGTTTTTCAAGGATAGCAATGGTACTTCTATCTCACACATGGGGAAATCCCTTGGATAAAGACGCAAAAGTGGTTGTGATCATTAAATGATGATGAGATTTATCAAACCATAAATCCTGCAATGTGAGATTTTGCATCATTATTTAATTCTGGATCATAAGTTCAACTTTAGCGTAATTTAGAATAGACATCCAACTTCTGATCTTTGAATCTCTTTGCTCCAGCATGTTCTGAAAGAGATCTCAGACTTTCCAGGAAGCTTGCAACACGCTTTGTAAACCTTATTTGAATTACCCTTGAAAACTCTGACTAAATCTTTGTGAAAACTGGCCCAAAAGTTCTGACCAAACTCTTTCTTGGAAGTGTCCAGAATTTGCTGAGTGCTTCAGTTTCAGGGACATGTCTTTGAGGAGTTATAACTTGAAATCCCAACATTCCTAGCTGACGTTCTGTTCTGCAATGTTTCAGATCTTGTTGGAGTCCATAACTCTTGTGTCAGAAGTTCTTCCATAAACAACTTCCGTCATGGTGAAAATCTGGCCAGAAGTTCTGAGCTTATCATATTTCCCAAACACTTAGAAAAATTCTAAGTATTTAGAATTTTGACTTTTCCAAAGTAACTTTGACTTTTGAATTTCTTGATGAAACAAACTTCATATCTCAACATGTCTTCATGAAAATGACTCTTGAAACTTGATTTTGATCCAAAGGTCAAAGCTTGACTTTTCAGTGTGTAAATGACCATTTTGCCCTCATGAATGAAATTTGTAATTCAAGGCTTGGAATTGGATGGAAGCAAACCTGAGGGTCCAGGATGATCCTTTGAGAAATGAGAGGGAAAATTTTGAGGTACAACACATATGCTATGACGTATGAATGTGAAATGTTGTTGAAGTGTATTTGTAAACCCGTGCAGTATCTTTGTCTGGGACAACAAATCCTGACTATTGTTGGGGGATGAAGAGTATGTGTATCTTCAATCTTGTTTAGAATGCTTTCGCTGGGGATTTCTGCTTACTTGTTTGGGGAAAATCCACTGGGGAAAATTGACTTCCTGCTTGGGGAGAAAAGTTCAGGAACATTAGTCGTTCATAGCTCTATTGGGGAGTTTAATTCTTATATACCCTGACTGGGGATAAAAGAGATGGATAACCTTCCGACTCGTCCGGGGAGGATAACTCTTATACACACTTACTTGGGATAAAAGAGATGGATAACCTTCCGACTCGTCCAGGAAGGATAATTCTTATATACCCTGACTGGAGATAAAAGAGATGGATAACCTTGTGATTCGACTGGGGAAGATGATTCTTATATATCCTGATTGGGGATAAAAGAGATGGATAACCTTCCGACTCATCTGAGGAGGAAAATTATTATATACCCTGACTGAGGATAAAAGAGATGGATAACCTTCTGACTCATCCGGGAAGGATAATTCTTATATACCCTGATTGGGGATAAAAGAGATGGATAACCTTTTAACTCGTCTGGGGAAGATAATTCATATATACCCTGACTGGGGATAAAATAGATTGATAACCTTCCAACTCGTATGAGGAAGATAATTCTTATATACCCTGACAGGGAATAAAAGAGATGGCTAACCTTCTGATTTGTCTGGGGAAGATAATTCTTATATACCCTGACAGGGGATAAAAGAGATTGATAACCTTCCAACTCGTCTGGGGAGGATAATGTTTGACTGATATCTGGTCCAGTTCCAGGTTTCGTAGTAACTCTCTGGTGATAGTGGCAATTTCATTGGGGATAAGAATTTTATCGGTGATACGTAGCAATCCTGAGAGACTGTAATCTATTGGGGAAATAAACTCTGTTGGGGAAATAAAATTTTGCTAAAGAAAAGAAATTTGTAGGGGTTTTACTATTTTCAAACTCAGCTGGGGACGAGAATTTCCATGAACTGTATTGATTGAAACACCGTAGGTGGTTGATATTATTGGTGAGAAGATCATGCTCCTTTATCCTCTAGGGGGATCTGCTGGTGAGTATGACTATGTTATCAACTGGAAGATGCCCCACTTTCTGTTTGAAGGCATTTTAGACTTGTCGGGGAATGTATCCTTGTTGAAGATGAGCTGGTGAAGATGACTCTATGGGGATAATCCCGTGGAGATAGCTCTATGGGGATGACTTGAACATTGTCCTATCTCCTAGAGTCCTTGGTAAATGTTGATCAGAGTGATAGGTCTTTTACTGATAGACGAGTGATGAGATATTGGGACATAGTTGTACGCTTTAATCCCTAACTTTTTCCTGGACCGTCTTTTCAGATATTCATTCCATCGGGATACCCTTTTTTCCAAAGCCGCCTTTTTAGGTTTTCGACTTTCTGGGTGTACTATCTTTATGTATATATCCCTAATTTTTTGCCTGAACCTTTTTGGTTCGCCGGGACGCCCTTACTTTTTCCTAGGCATGTTAACCTACCGGGTGTCTTTTATGTGTAGTATCTTCTGACTATGTCCGCATTTGCAAAGTGTGGAGAATTATCATTGTCCATAGTAGTAAGTGTTGTAGCTCTTCCAGAAAACGTTTGCTTGGTCATATGTGACCCTTAGTATGCGGGAGTCTATTTGCCCCTGGGGTTAGTCTTGTGCACCCGATATTTGAAGTTATTGATCAACCATAGATTGCCAAGTTTCTGATAGTCTTGACCTTCCTCAATATTTTTCTAAGAACTGTCATGGCAGAATGACACCATCTGATACTGATGACATAGACAAGAAATTTGGTGATACCGAAAATTAAATTTTCATAATGGCTTTTGTTGAAACTCATGATCAATGTAACATCCCCCCAGTGCTTCAGATGGAGATCTTCCCCTGGTTATTCAGGACTTTATGAGAGATTCTTTGAATCTCGACTTGACTGCCACATATGAGTTTGACAATAACATGTCATGCCCCCTTGATTATGGAAGATTTGTTATTGGAAGTGTCTTTCCATTTGAAGTCATTATATTCATTGGGGATTTTCGTTCATTGGATATTTGCCATGCAAATTTCTCTGTTGTCGAACAATTAGTTATATGCAAACAATGGTATGCAACGCTTATGTCTGTCTTGAAGTTTTTGAAAATGCATTTTTTAGTAAACAACAAAATTTTGTAAGAATATAAATTCAACTCAGGATTTATACAAAGCCTTACAGGAGTCAGGATACCTTTTGTAACAATATGCTTTCAAACTAACCCATGCTTCATCTAGGACTTTTAAGGGTTGTAACATGGCCTGGTTCACGGTTTAACAAACAAAGGATAAGGCTCAAATTTTATTTGTACCCAACCCGTTCTCCGTGATGTTCTTCAACCCTACACTCAACTAATTGTGCGTTTAGATTCCAATTGAGTCTGGAATGATATTTTGGTGATGGTTCGGGTAATGGAAGTTTATTTGAGAAGGCAGTCATTCTTGTAACATTTATCTATTGTCGAGGATTTATAGACCTCTTTTTGATTTTATCATCCCTACCTTTTTCCTAAACTGTTTCTTTTGTGATTACAGTCAGTGGGATGCCCCATTTTTTTCTTAAGTCTCCTTCATAGGTTTTGACTCAGCGGGCTCTTCTTTTGAAAAATAATGAATGTCTATTTTACGGGGAACCATCACCGTCTTTTGATTTAGAAGGACATCTCTGATTCTATTTATTGTGTATGAAGTAAAAGCTTGCAACTAAATATGCATTTGAATTAACTGAGAAACTACCCTGCCCCAGGTTATGATTAAAGGTTTCAATTTATACGAAAAAGAAAACTCCTACTTATTAAGTTCAAAGGGGTTGACTAGGGATTATCTTCCTTATAACTCCACTGTTTAGGATTTGAAATAACGCCTGTACATCGTCAGCAAGGTCTATTCAAAAGCATACTATAGAGATTATGGTATTTTTTTGTCATCCTCCCTCCAAAGGCTTATAACTTTTAATCGAGATTTGAATATCACAAAAGGAAGTAAAAGCATAGTTTAAGTATAGTGAAAACAAATAGGTTAATTCAAGATAAACATATGTAATATATTAATGAGGACAACCAAAATTCTGACATAAAGATAAATGTTTAAGTCAACTAGAGAAATTACAAACGAAAATTCAAATGAACAATAATCTTCTCTGCTTGAACTTGTCACTTTAGATGGTGTGCTTTGCAGCCTCGGCATTTGGGGGATAACAGAAGAACTTGATATGACCATCTTGCATGAACTCAACAATTCCTTCATCAATCAGGTCCTGAATCTTATGTTTCAACGCCCAACATCTATTAGTCATGCCTAGGACTGTTGGAGTGGTATGTGAACCTTACATTAGGATTGTGATGGGAGGAAGAAGTATTGGGCTTAGATGAGGATCCTTCAATGTCACCAGCTTGGCCTTCAACATGTGTTGCAATTCTTGAGCCAATGACATGTTGATTTCGATAAATCGTCTTTTGGGTGTATCCTACTTACATTTATTCCCCTGTTATTGTTGGCGAGGACGTTGTTAGACTTGCGATGTAGTAGCAATATGAAAAGGCCTACTTTTAACCAAGCCAAGTTCCTGTCTCATCGGAGGTTGATTAATGATTTGATCCCCAATTCTAGCAATTCATTCCATGCAGTTGTATTCATCTTGATGAAGTTTGTTGATGAGAGTTCTCAACTCTTCTTGCCCCCGAGCTAGGTTTTGGATAAGAGTCATCTGACCCATCATCTGGATTCTCATCGTTGCCATATCAACTTGCAATTGTTCCAACTAGTCATCCTTGTTGTCTTCGGGATTCTTCTTGGCCATGCTCTCAATGAGGAGTGATTTCAATTCTTATTGCCCCATGGATAGGTTCAAGAACATTTCTTTGAACTGAGCATCTTGAACTTGGAGATTTCTAACGGTCTGTTCGAGAGCCATCTTATACTGAAATAAACAGTAAGCAGATGAGAAAACTTGTATGGGGAAAACCTATTATGACATGATGCATGATATGTAGATGCAATGTTTTCAAGGATCCCGCGGGGTAAACAGAAGAAAATGTTAGAAGTTGAATCTGACTGCAGTTTTGATTGAAGAACTTCGTATCGTTGAATGTCATTCTACGAGAATCAAGCTCACCATATCGAGTGGATCATAGCCTTTTATTCAATATAACGTGCTTTCGTCTTTGATAGCATTTGGTTAGAGGAAAATAAATCCCCTTGCCCCCTATTAGACGTATGGCTCATAATAAATATGCATCACAGGCCCTTGAGATCCTTGAAATTGTTAACGAAAATGATATATGTAATGATGTCATGATGTTATGATGTTATGAACAAATAATCATACACAAACAAAACACACAAAGCCTTAGGTTTAGGCTTGCATGGGGTTTATAGGTAAGTACCCTCTTGAAGTTTTTGTTGGTTCAACATGTCCTTAAAAAAGTAACCGGGTTCTAAGGAATCTCAATATCATTAATCTTTCTTCATCGGACATTATTTCATCACAAGCATCAAACTGCGACCGAAATATCCCAAAAGTCCTATCTCAATGAGTGTAGTGTCGAGTATCAACCAACTTCAATCTTCACCAAAGCCAACTATATCACTACTTTCTAATGGCCAAGTTGTTCAACTAAGGTTCTACAGTCAGTTAGTGCTTCATGACACCACACATCGGCCCAGTATTCTCCTTGGTTCAACTCAAGGGAAACCAATACCAACAAATGTGTCACATTAACATAGCCATTTCTTCAACCATATCGGCCTATGTCGTACAGTCTCCACGATCTATTGCTACTTACCTAAAATTCCCCAGATCTAGGAATAAGATCTATAAAAGAAATAAACCCAAGCATAACCCAAAATGTAAAGCAAACAAGGCAAACAAGTAAATCAAATAAATGTGATCTAGATCTTAAGGTAACCCTACTTTTAGCAATTTCTCCAGCAGAGTCTCCAGTTCTGTAATACGGTGGGAGAACTGACTTGGGTGTTTTGCATTTTATCACAAGTGTTACGGATAGCTAGAGTCGCCACTGACCTTTCTTTTATCCAATAAAGGAAAGGTTTAAAAGAACAGGAACAACCTTTTGAGAATTTTTATTGAGTTCGGGGGGTAGGTTATGAAAAGGGAAGGTGTTAGCACCTTTTTCATCCATAGTTTTCTACGGGATCTTAATTGCTAGCTCACTTTGAAATGCTTTATGTTTATGTATGTTTGTGTATGTTTGAACATGTTTGAAGATATTTTGTAAAATGGTAATTTTGTAATGATTCTCGTGTCGTTGAGAATGTATACAAAATATTTGTGTTTGGAAATATTTTGAAAACACCTTAGGACGGTAAACTTTGTAATGATTCTCGTATCATTGAGAACGAATACAAAGTGTTTGTTTTGAAAATATTTGTTTGAAAAGAGAGTGTTTAAAAAGATGTTATTTTGAAAGTGTGAGGTGTGAAAATAGTTTTAGTTTGTGAGTAAGCAACTACGAGCAATCTACCTACTTAAAAAGTATTTTTTCTTTTCCTCCTCCTTTAGATAATGCCACTTTACCATTGGTTGGTAGGGAGCCGTATCATTGGATGTGAGGGACAGGTGTGGGTCATCGTACAGTCTTAGAAGGCAACTTGTAAGATGATTTAGAAATTGTCGTAAGGGACTAATATTGTTTACTGAAGGCGACATTTAAGGGTTATCGGGGGACTATGATCTTTTAATCGAGGGTATTTTGCTAAAACATCTTACGTTCGAGGGACATGACTGTTTATATCCGAGGCAACAAGTGAGGTTAACCCTACAGGTGCATGTGTGCATGGTGTTTTGTTCTCATGTATTTTTATCTTGGATTAGGGTTGTCTAATGTTTGATTTTAAGTCTTGTCATACAAACCCTAATCACTAACAATAAGGAAAGCGATAAATTGCAGAATTTGAAAGTCCTACTCTATTACAAAGCTTTGGTAATGGGGGTATAAGTTTGTGAATAAGGGGATAACATCAACAAATCCTAATTATCTATTACAAACCATGTACATAAAAAATAATGTGCAATAAAAAATGCGCAAAAGAATATGAAGATGTAGAAAAGAGAAAAGAATTGTTTTTTTGGTGATTTTTTTATAGAGAAAAAGTTTTAATATTTTGACCTAATTGATGATTTTATGTTTGGAATAAATTAGTAAACCTAAATAAATTAAACTAAGATAGAGATTAATTAAAAGGGGAAATAATTTAAATCTATAAATAAAACCTAAATCTAAATTAGCTTTAAAAGAGAAATTAATTATTAAGAAGTCTTTATGAAGTTTTATTTGTTTGGAAAAAATGACGAAAAATAAAATAAATAAATCTAATTATTCAAAAAAATATATTTTTGTATTTTTTGTTGAACAAAAATAAATAAATAAATAAATAAAATATAAAGAATGTAAAAAATATTGGGACTGGGTGGTTAAAAGTAAAAGGGGTATGGAAAAAACATTTTTGTTAGGTCCAAAGTAAATTTGTTTGAAATCAGAAAAATAATAAAAAGATGGGCCTGCATTATTATGAGTAATTTGGGGAGTGTATGAAAGCAAAAACAAAAAATAATGAGGCCCTAGTTTTGGAAAGCCTGACGCTTGTTTAATATCCAGTATGACCAACTCTTGAGAGTGCATCATGGTCTTGCATTATGGAGCGTGAGATTTAGTGAGGTGATGATCATGTGGTGATACTGATAGGAACACCAAGCGCATCCCCAGCCTATTTGTATTGAATCTGAAATAACAAATTATGTAAAAAATAAAAGGGTACCACTCAGGCTCGAACCCAGGTCCCTATACACAAATGCCTTAGCGCGCGCTTCTCTGTCACTAGGGTGGTTGTTTCATCCGTTTATAATATGACTTCAACTAAATATAAAATAAACTTATTTCTGAATTTTGAACTTCATCTTCTTCCTCCTTCGCGCGCTAATAGTAACAACAACACCATTTTTGATTTTTTGGAACTTCCTCATTTCTCAACCAAATCAGATAATGTAAACATGAAACTTGCTTGAAATTTCACCATGAATCCAACCATATAAATTTCATAAGTTATAAATCAAAGATGATTGAGAATTTTTTTGGCACCAAATTAAAACTTAATTTTTTCAAAAACTTCATTTCCAAAATACTTCACGTACAGTTAACATAAATGAAAATTAAAGGTAAGGTTAGCTTCAGGGAAATGATGTATACATTTTTTATTCACAAAGTAACCAATGATGATACTTGTATAGGAAGTTCAAAGTTGAGAAAAATTACCTCAAAACTGGAAATCGTGTTTGGAGTTTGAGCACTCCTGGAGGTGTTGTGATGATTTGGATAGCTTCACTGAACTTCTATGAAGTTATTGCAATGCTTACTTTGAACTGAAAGTGGCTGAAACTTCCTAGAGGTGTCAAGTTGCAGGTTGTTGTTTTTGAGTTTGGAGGATGACTAAGATGAAGTTACAGTTATGAAACAATGGTGGGGATAAGTTGTATATGATGTGTAGATGATGTTTGAATGATTTAGAATGGGAACACACGAGGAGATTATGTGTTTGAAGTTTTTGGCCGAAGTTGCAACAATGGAAGTTTTGTGTATAATTCTAAGTTTCAGGGAGTTTGTGAGTGTTTCAAGGCTTATGAATTAGTCCTATGGCTTGAAAACAACCTCTCTATTTATAGAGGAAAGGTTTTATAACTTTCAGTAATCAAAATCAAGATATCACATGTTATGCTTAGGTGACTTGGTTTTGAAGAAAACTTGAAATGCATAGTTTCAATGCATAGTACAAGGGCTTATAGGGTTGTTGACATACTTGTAGATGTGTGATTCTTTCTTTGAAATGTTTTGGAATCAAAAGCAACAATGTATGGGCTCAAGGAGAGTTGACATTGTGTATAAATCAACTTTTCAAGAATGGAAATGTTAACTTTGTGCCAAAGATGAAATAATCACTTGGACAATGGATCAGGCACTTGGATCATAGCTTAGTCAGTTGTGTAAAAAATTAATTATAGAGTGATTTGCAAGTTAGAAGCCTGCAAAGCAAGAGTTATGCAGCATACTTTAATATTGGATCATAAGGTTCATCACAAAATGATCTAAAATTCAAGAATGGATGTCCAACGTCGTATCTTCGATTCTCCTAGTTCAAAAATGATCTCTTCAAGTTATTTGAAATTTTGGTAAGCTTGAAACATTGTCTACAACCTACATGTTTACCACTTTGGCTGAACCAAATTGGAACTACGTGAAAAATTGCCAAGAAGTTGGGACAAAAATCTGACCAAACTTGCTAAATTTTTCACTGTGTTTTGTAAAAATGTCATGAAGTAGAATTCATCAACCCTAAGCATTATTTGGACATCAACCCTCAAGGAAAAAGTTGTATAATTCATCAAGATATACAACTTTCTTGTTGAAAGTTTTCCTTGAATCATCTTGCATCTTGGTGAAAAATTATCATGAAGTAGTGAAATTGTCAAGTTCAAAAAACGTAGAATTTTTCCAAGTATTGGAAATCTTGACTTTTATTGATTTTACTTGACTTTCTTGATTCTTGATGATCAAGTTTGATATCTTTGAAAGTCTTGACGAATTTTAATCTTTGAAATTCAATGTTGACCTAAAAATCAAAGTTTGACTTTTTGTGTGTTAGTTGACTTTTCATTAGTTGATCCAAATTCAACTATCAACCCCTTGATCTTGAGAAGTGATTTGATCCATGAAATTATGTCAAGACATTATATTTGAATCCTTAAAATCATGCTTCAAGCCTTTAGGTCATTACTAGGTCAAAAGTCAATGATCAGCCATTCTCAGTCAAAACCCTAATTTTGACAATTTTGCCCCTTTGATGATTTGAATGCTTTCCTTGAGAATTATGATCAACCCTTGATCAATTGATGAATATGACTTCAAAATGTTTATTTTGGTAATAAATATTGAAGTTTGAATGTATGTTGACTACAATTGACTTTTTATCCAATACAATTGATTTTCAGTCATCTGAGCAATTGACTGAGCAAATTTGTGATGCAAGACTTGAAAGTTAGTATGAGAATTCATGGAGACCTATAATGAAACATGAAAGTAACTTTAGGAATTAGAATTCCAATTTCCTTTGAGAAGCCCAAAACCCTAATTTGTGGACTCAGTGCTTAAGAGGTGAGCTTGTCTGATCAACTCTTGAGAATCCTTGAGCATTTGAGGACTTTTTGTAAGAAATGTCTTGAAAAAAAAAGAGGGAAAATTTTGCGGTACAACAATCAGGCATGAGAATCTATTTTTAAATCAAATCATAAGTCTAAAAAGTTAGTGATAACTTGCAAAAAAATGTGTAGATATGATTGCTACATGATTGGCCTAAAAAAAGATTTCATGAAAAACTTTAATCAAATATTTAATCATGAAATTCAAATATTTTGTAATTTCATCAATATTTGATCATGAAATTCAAATCATGAAATATTTGATCATGAAATACAAAATATTTGATTCGCTTTTTTTGGACCTAAATCTTCCACTATAAATACATGACATCCTCAGACCAAGAGGGACACGAAATTGCCTCAAGAACACACTCTCAGAAAATCTCAAATTTTGTCAAAACTATGGCAAAGTCAAAACCTTGTCTCCAACCTCTTTCAATCAAAACTATTCCTTCTATTATCTCCCTGAAGATCCCAGGAGTCTATCCCTGCCCTCCTTGAAGCCTAAAGCACGCTAGAAATCACTCATACAAACACGCCGGTTGGGTAAAATTTAATAAACTTTAGATGTTTATTTATGCAATATAAATGAATTCTATGCATATATTCATGATCATATTGATGTGTGGAACTATTTTGACGTATTGCTTTTGAAGTTTAGTGTTGGGAGAAGGACTTGCCATTATTAGGACATAATCTGAGTTTTATTTCGAAACTCATGATACAATCACTTTCAGGCCAAAAGGATGCCACATTTGAATTCAAGAGGGTAGAATTAGGGGGATAGGGTCCTCTTATCTCTCTAACTCGCGTTATTTTTGCAGGTTGATGAAAGGCCTTTCCGGAGAAGAAGACCGGAGCTAGGGCTCCGGTTCCTCTCTGGTTCATTGGTTTATAATATATTTCATTGTTTTTATTATGTTAACAGATGGCGGCGTAGTACACATGGTTGAGGAAAAGGCATGTAATGTGAAGGAAGTGGATTCGATCCCTGTTTCTTGCATTTATTTTGTTTATTTTTCAAACTAACATGGAGGTTTTACATATATTATTCAATTCTTGTTTGCTATCACCAACAGGCGCATGGCCTAGTGGCAAGCAATGCAGTCCTTGGAGCCATGGGTGTGGGTTCAACACCCACCCATACAATTTATTTTTTTAATCTTATTTTGTTTAACCTATTTTCCTTTTCTTTTTCTATATTAACCCTAAGTAATTTTAACTAATCATCATTAAACTAACCTAATTATTTTTCTTAATACTAATAAATTAGGTTTAGGTTTTAACTAATATTTAATTTTATTGATATTTTTATTAACTAATTAATTAATTAACTAGACCTTTTTTTATATTAAAATCAATTGGAAGTTTAGCTTTTATTAATTACTTTTATCACTTAAACTTGTTTTTTTTATAAAATATTAAAAATATTAATATTTAGAACTTTAGGACTTTTAAATATTTTCTTTTTTCAAAACATTTTCTTATTTTCTTTTCTTTACTATTTAAATTCTTAGACAAAATGTATAGGATGCATTCTCAATGTAATAGCGTAGATTTATTTTCTCGCACTTTTTCTAATTATGTAACTGCTCACAGGATGTAATAGCGTAGGTTTACTTTTTCTCATTTTTTATACTTATGTAACTCCCCCAAAGCCATGTAATAGCTTAGGTTTTACATTCCGCACTTTATCTTTTATGTACATATTTTAACTGCTAGTAATTAGGGTTTGTATGAAAAGACTAGAAACAAACATAGAAAACCCAAATTCTCAAGATAAATAACTGAATTAACACACTTCACACACTTGAACTTTTAGGGTAACCTCTCTTGTTGCCTTACGATATTGGTCACGTCCCTCGAAAGTAGGGATACTTTAGAAAAAGACCCTCGATTAAATCATCATTGTCCCTTTCGAATAAAGATCATAATCCCTCGATGACCCTTCAAGCTGCCTACAAAATGATCTAGTCCTTTCGATAACCCTGCGAGCAAAATGATGATAGTCCCTTTGATACAATTGTTAAAGTATCCTTAAATGTTGTCTTCGATGACCATACGATGACCCTACGCTTGTCCCTTCACATCCAATGGATAGGGCTACATACCAACTAATGGTATGGATAGAATATCTCTAAAGGAGAAAGAAAAGAATAAGAAAGCCTTTAGTGGGTAAGAAAGTCCTAATTGCTTGCTCACAAATTTTCTTACAAACAAAACATTTCTCACATTACACTTTCAAACAAATATTTTCAAAATACTTTGTATGCATTCTTGAGGACTGATAAAAGAATCATTACAAAGTCAGCCTTACATTGGCGATTTCAAAATATTTTCAAACAAATCACAAACACATAAAGTAAGTTTTCAAAGTGAGCTAAGCAATTAAGAGCTTGTAGATAACTACGAATGAAAAGGGTGATAACACCTTATCTTTTCATAACTTACCCCCCAAACTCAGAATCTATCAAAGGTATTTCCTGTTCTTTTCACCTTTCCTAAATATTAAATAAAATAAAAGTCAGTGGCGACTCTTTCTATCTGCATATTTGGATAAAACCAAAAAAGTCAGTTCTCCCACCGTATATTAGAACGGGCGACTGTGTTAGGAACTTACTTAAAAAAGAGGGATTACCTTATAGTTCATATCACTTTTATTTGCTTCAATTGTCTGCTTTGCTTTCTTTACTTTAAGGGTTTTTGTTTGGGTTTATTTGCTTGTAAGATCCTACACCCGGATCTAGGAATTCTTTAGGTAAGTAGCAATAGATCATGAAGATTGTACGACATAGACCAATATGGTTAAAATGATGGCTACGGTTAGTGTGAAACTTAGGTTCGTATTGATGTTCCTTAAACCATTCAAGGATAGCATTAGACTTCCGCGTGGTGTCGTTAACACTAACTTACTTTTAGAACCTTAATTGACCCATCTTATCCATTAGAAAGTAGTGAGATGGCCGACTTTGGTGCAGTCCAAGGTTGGTTGATACTCGAAACTACGCTCATTGAGATTAGAATTTCAGGATGTTTTGGTTGCAAGCCATTTTCCGTGCTAAAATAAAGCCTATGAGAAAGATCGGTGATATGAGATTCCTAGAACCTGGTTACTATTTTACGATAGGTTAAGCCAACTTAACTTTAACGGGAAATGGTACTTACCTATGGACTTCATGTAATCCTTAAACCTAAGGCTCTTATGTGACTTGTTTGTGTTTGCTACCTATCTAATATGAACATGACATCATAACATCATATCATCATAACATAACATTTTTACTAACCATTTCAAGGGTCTTAGGTATTTATGGTGCAGGATTATCATAAGCCATATTTCTAGCAAGGGGCAAGAGGATTTATTTTCCTCTAGCCAGATGCCTTCAAGATCAAAGTACATTCTCTTAAGTTAGAGGCTACAACCACTTGATATGGTGAGCTTGATTCTTATGGAAAGACGTTCAAAGATGAAGACTCAAAGTTCTTTAGACAAAGCTGCAACCAGATTCAATTTCTAATATTTCAAAATTAAATCCCACGAGATCCTTGAAAACATTCCATATTTATCTACATGTCATACATATCATCACATAACAGGTTTCCAAGATAAGTTTTCTTATCTTCTTGTTGTTTATTTCAAGCAGAAAGGTGGCTCTTGAACAGACAGTCAAAGATCTCCAGGCTCAGAATGCTCAGTTCAGAGAGATATTCCTAAGCTTAGCCAAGGGGCAAGAAGGATTAAAGGAACTCCTCGTTGAGAACATGACCGAGAAGAATCCTGAAGGCAATAAGGATGAGTAGTTGGAACAACTGCAAGCTGAGATGGCAGATATGAGAATCCAGATGATTGGTCAGATGGCTCTTATCCAAAATTTAGCTCGGGGCAAGAAGAGTTGAGAATCCTCACCAACAAGCTTCATCAGGTTGGATACAACCGTATGGGACGAACTACTAGAATTGGAGATCCAATCACTAACCAACCTCCAATGAGACAAGAAACTGACTTGGTCGACATTGCTAATCATTCAGTTAATGGAAAAGGGCCTTTCCATATTGTTACTACATCGAAAGCTCAATAACGACCTCACCAACAACAACAAGGTAATTAGAGTAAGAAGGATACCCCAAAAGACAATTTACCAAAATCAACATGTCATTGTCTCAAGCATTACAACACATGTTGAATATGGAGCTGATTACATTGAAAGAACCTCCTTAGAATCCCAATACTTCCTCTCCCAGTTATAATCCTAATCCAAGGTGCGCATATCATTACAACAGTCCTGGACATGACACTAAAGTCGTTGGATCTTAAAACGTAAGATTTAGGACCTGATTGACGAAGGAGTTTTTGAGTTCAGACAAGATGGTCAGATTCAGTTTTTCTATCGTCCCTCAAATATCGAAACTGCAAAGCACACAATCTGAAGTAACAAGTTCAGGCGGAGAAGCTTTAAGATCATTTGAATTTCTATTTTTAATTTATTTTGCTTTTTCAAACAATTACTGTCATGTCAAACTTTGTTTTTTCCCATAATGCATTGCATATGTCTGTCTTGAATTAATCCATTTGTTTCACTATATTTAAAATGTGCTTCTTACTTCCTTTTTGTGATATTCAACTCTCCTTAAAGTTATAAGCCTTTAGAGGGAGGATGACGAAAACAATACCATAATCTCATACAATATACTTTTGAATAAAACTTGCTGACGATGTATAGGCATTGCTTCAATTCCTAAACAGTGGAGATATAAGGAAGTTAATCCCTAGTCAACCCCTTTGAGCCTAAGAAGTAGGATTTTTATTTTTCACACAAATTGAAACCTTTAAACGTAACCTGGGGCAGGGTAGTTTCTCAGTCAAACCAATTATGCATTCACAAGCTTTACCTTTGTACACGA
This sequence comes from Vicia faba, assembly GCA_948472305.1. NCBI lineage: Eukaryota > Viridiplantae > Streptophyta > Magnoliopsida > Fabales > Fabaceae > Vicia > Vicia faba. The sequence goes on from OX451736.1 coordinate 398,014,178, forward strand.
TGAGTAGTATCAAAGATACTCTTCTAAATCGAAAATTGATGATGGTTCCTCGTAATCATTGAATTAGACAGTTATTATATTTCAAAAAGAGAAGCTCGCTAAGTCAAAACCTATGAAGGTGACTTAGGAAAAAAACAGGGGCATCCCGCTGACTGTAATCTCAAACAAAAATAGTTCAGGCAAAAGTTAGGGATAATAAAGTCAAAAAGAGGTCGCTACAAATCCTTAACAAAAGAAAGATGTTACAAGAAAAATGAATACCTTCCCAAATAAACTCCCGATTTTTGAACCAATGTAAAAATATTAGTTCCACAATTCTAAACTCTATTAGAACCTAAATGCATAATTAACCGAGTATAGGACTGAAGAACATCATGGAGAACGAATCGGGTATAAATAAACTTTGACCCTTTATCCTTTGTTTCTTAAACCGTGGAGCAAGTCACGTTACAACCCTTAAAATTCCTAACTGAAGCATGGGTTAGTTTGAAAGCATACTATTACAAAAAGGTATCCTTACTCCTGTAAGGCTTAATATAAATCCTGAGTTGATATCACATTCTTACATATTTTTGTTTTACTAAAACTGCATTTTTAAACTTTAAGACAGACATAAGCTTTGCATTTCAATATCACTGTTTGCATATGACTAAGTGTTTGACAATGGATAAATTTGCGTGACGAATATTAAATGAATGAAAATCCTCCCATCAGACATAATTACTTCAGATGATGTGTCAAAGAGAAAGACACCTCCAGTAACAGGTCTTTCATGTACCCAATTGGTTATAAATCAAGGGGCATGACATGTTATTATCCAACTCATCTATGGAAGTCAAGTCAAGATTCAAAGAATCTCTCAAAAGTGTTGAATAGCCAAGGGAAGACCTCCATTTGAATCACTTGGGGCATGTTACATTGATCATGAGTTTCAGCAAAAGCCATTATCTTTGGTATCACCAAATTTCTTGTCTATGTCAGTAGCATCAGATGGTGTCATTCTGTCGTGACAACTCTTAGAAAAATACTGAGGAAGGTCAAGACTATAAGGAAGTTGGAAATCAACGATTGATAAATAACATCAAACATCAGGTGCACCAAACTAATCCCAAGGTAAAATGGACTCCCGAATATGAAGGGCCACGTATGATCAAGAAAATATTTCCTGACAGTGCTATAATCCTTACTACCATGGACAGTGAAATTTCTCCTCACCCTATGAACACGGACATAGTCAAAAGTACTACACATGAAAAAGGGACCTGTTATGTTGATTGGCCTAGGCAAAAATAAGGGCATGCTGACAAACTAAAAGAGTTTAGGCAAAAATTAGGAAAATATAAATAAAATTGTACACCCGGCAAGTCGAAAACCTGAAAAGGCGGCTTGGGAAAGAAATGGTATCCTGGTGGACTGAAAATCTGAAAAGGCTGTCCAAGAAAAAGTTAGGAATTAAAGCGTACGACTATGTCCCATTTATTAGTAGAAGATTTATCACTCTGATCACCATTTGCTAAAGACTTTAGGAGTTGGGATAATGTTAAAAGTTATCCATAAATTCCCACAAAGCAATCTCCATGGAACTATCTCTACAGAGCTATCTTCAACAGCTCATCCCCAACAGAGATATATTCACCAGAAAATCAAATATGCCCTCAGATAGAAATTGGGGCATCTTCCGGCAGTTCATCTTCCCCAATAGGTCCTCTAGCAGATAAGGAAGTTTGATCATTTTCCTAGCATATAATGAAAACTTCCTCGGTGTATCCTATGAATTTCCAATCCCCATCAAAGATTATTTTCTCAACACAGTCTACAAGGTTTATTTCCCCAATGGATTTCATTCTTCCAATATTGCAATTCCCCGACAAGATTCTCTTTTCTGACTAGATATCAATTAATGTTGTTGTAATACGGTGGGAGAACTGACTTTTGTGTTTTATCGCAAATATGCATATAGCTAGAGTCGCCACCGAATTTTCTTTTATCCAATAAGAAAAGGGTGAAAAGAACAGGAAAGACCTTGAAGACTTTGATTTTGGGGGTAGTATATGAAAAGGGAAGGTGTTAGAACCATTTTCATCTGTAGTTATCTACGGGCTCCTAATCGCTAGCTCATTTTTGAAAATTTCTTTTTTTGTGTAAGTGTTTTGAAAAATATTTTGAAAAAGCCAAAGTACGGCTATCTTTATAATAGTTCATGTATCAGTCCTCAAGAACACGTACAAAGTGTTTGAAAATATTTTGTTTGAAAGTGTATTGTTTATGAGAAAAGTTTGTGAGAGAGGGATTAACAGTCTTACCCACTCAAGGTCGTTCTTGTTATTTTCCTTCTCCTTTAGATGTAGTGTTATCTGTTCCATGAGGTTGTAGGCAGCACCATCTATTGGATGTGAAGGGACAATCGAAGGGTAATCATATGATCATTGAAGGCAATTGATAAGGATACTTTAGCAATTATCAGAAGGACTAGATCATTTGTTCATAGGAAAAATCGAAGGGTCATCAAGGGACTATGATCTATTATTCGAAGGGACTTCACTAAAGTATCCCTATTTTCGAGGGACATGACCATGTTCTAAAAGGAAACAAAGAGAGATTATCCTAGAAGAGCGTGTGTGAATAGTGATTTAATTCAGTTATTTTATCTTGTATTTAGGGTTATGCTATCAATTATTTTTATCTTACCATACACGCCTAATTACTAATAGCATAAAAGAATAAGAGCAGAATGTAAACTGCAGAATGTAAACCTAAAACTATTACAAGGCTTTGGGGCAGTTACATAAGAATGAAATGCGGAAAGAGAATCCTAAAACTATTACATACTCGAAGCAATTACATAATAGGAAAAAAAGTGCAAGAAAAGTAAATTATAATAAAATAATACGGCCTATACACTATGTTGTACCCCAAAATTTTCCCTCCCATATTCTTCAAGATTTGCAAAGAACATGCTTCAAAATCTCCCCAAGGGTTGCACAGTTCAATGGCCTCCTAACAGTCAAAAATTAGGGTTTTGGTTATGGCAAAGAAGTTGAAGTTTCCAAGGGTCCAAACAAGTCCCATATGCCTACAAACATTATGAAGTATCCTCATGTCAAGTTTCAAGACTCACAGCACAAAATTGCACAGTCAAATGCCCTAATTGCTCAACAGTCAACTGTAGGGGTAAAATGGTCATTTGATAGTCAAAAGTTCAAATTTTTGGTCAACATCTTATTTTGAAGCCACAAACATCATTTGATCAATTCTTGATCATGATTTTCAAGGTATGGCTCAAAAAGTCTCAAGATGCAAAAGTTTCCATATTTGGACAGTTGAAAAAGTCAACTGTAACTTGACCAAGGCATAACTTCCACATGGTTTATCAGAAAAATTCCATCCAAAGCTCATTTTTAAGATAATTACATTTCCTACAACTCCTCTTCACACTTCAAGTCCAAGAAACGCTCTCACAAAAAGTTATCAATCTCAACATTATAGGTCATTTTCAAAAGTCAACAAAAAGGCACTTTAAGTCAAAGACCAGAACTTGAGATTGGTAAATCAAAATGACATGGTACCAAAGGCATTGGTTAGAGGACTTCAAGACCTTTCCAAAATGTCCAAGAACATGATCAAAGCTTAAAAATTGAGCAAGATATGCCTTGTGGAAGTTGGGAAATTTTTGGGAATTTTGAAAAGTCAACTTTGCTTCAAATACCTCAAAATTGCTAATGGGCCTCAATTTCTTCTAAGAATCATCATCCAAAAGCTATGCACGACCATTTGACCCAAAGGGGATTTATTTTATCATTTTTTATTATTTATTTGAATTTTTATCACCATTAATTCATTTAATTAAATAAAATATGACAAAAATAGAAAAGCATGTGTTTTAAATCTTTTTGCAGCATATTCTCTCATTTACTCACTCAAGATTTCGTGCATACCCCAATATGGCAAGAATCTCCATTTGATTGGCATGAGAAAGGTATGGAAAAGATTGGAAAATCATGGAAGATTACAAAAATTCAAAGGCATTAAAAACTTGGATGTTGGGCTTGCTTTGTTGACCTAAAACATTCCCATACATAAACATAATGCAACCCTAATGCATAGGACCTGGAAGCTGCGCTCAGAAGAACATACAAACTTTGCATTTTTGTCAAAAAAATTCAAAACTGAAAACACAGTTTCAGTGCGTTTCAAGGCAAGATAACCATTCCAATAGCTTGCCAAGGTCACCAGGGATCTATTCCAATCAAAACCACAACCTCTAACATTAAGAATCGGTAGAACGAAGCCGTCCTATTCTTGATATTTTGCATATTCATGTTTTGATTTATATGCCATATTCATACGTTCTAATGCTTGTTTTACACTAATATGGACTCACTGAAACTGATGGCACCATTGAATTGGATTAATATTGCTTGTGTAGAGAATTGCCATGGTTATTTTTTAGGGTTTCAGGAACCATGAATTGGGGCTTTACGTTTGAGGAAAAATCAGGCAACAAGACCTATGCCATTAGAATCAGAAGCTTCATACGAATCAATTCCACATGTCGCGCTCAATTTATGATGAGCCATATTCTAATCGCTATTATTGTGTGTTGTAGTTAGTGGGGGTTCAAAACCCCCGCTATTTGATTTTCGTTGCATGTATAACATGGAGAAGAAGCATGCGTGTCCCGAGACTAGTGGGCTATTCAAAATTGGCGCGTATATTTTTGGTTCAGACCATTAACTTTTACCTTTTCTTATAATGTTCACATTCCATTAATATTACAAATGAACGCGCTTGGCTGGTTGGTAAGTGAGGTGTCCCTCAAGCATTGGGACTTGGGTTCGATTCCCAGGTCCCCTCCCTTCTCAATATCATTTTGTTTAGTGTATTCTTACGCAGCTTGCATCCTAAGGTCCATCATGCATCCACCATCTTGGAGTGCCACATGTCTCATGCGATGAATATGAAGGTCAGGATCTGGAGTCCACCATGGACATCAGTCAAACGTTCCACACGCATCCCAGAAAAGTCAAAAGGGCCTTCCTCAAATGGGCCAAATTGCTGGGAATTCACCTCCAACTTTGGGTCAACACCCCTCTTATTTGTATCTCTTTCCCTTTTTCTTTTTTCTTTCTTTTTATTTTATTTGTTTTAATTATTTCCTTTTAATTCATAAAATAATTTTAATAATATAAAAATACCAAAAAAATCAGAAAGTAAAAAAATCAAAATATATTTTATTATTTAATTCACTAATGTTTTATTTTGTAAATAAATGTAATAATTAATTTAGTCCTAATTTTAGGTTTTAACTTTAACTTCTTTTGTTAAATAAATTAAAAAACATAAAAATTAGGGTTTCTAGCTTTTTATTCTTTTTTCAATAATTAAAATTTCTTCTTATTACTATTAATAATTAATTATTTTTGTAAATAAATTGGTAATTAAATAATTAATTAAAATTAGATCAAACTTAAACATCTTTTTTTAATAAATTAAAAATAGTTTAGAATTAGGGTTTTATGTAACTTTTTAATTCCATTAATTTTCTAAATTTCATAAATACAAAAACTCCAAAAAATAATTTCTTTTTCTCATTTAATAATTTAATCATTAATTCCAATTTAATTTCCTTAAAAGGGTCTAACGCCCTCGCATTCCCGATTTTATTTCTTTTCGCACATTTACTTTTATTTCCCCGTTTTAATTTTATGTACTTGCCCCAAAGCCTTGTAATAGATTAATTAGGACATTTATCTTTCCGCATGTTATTTTATTCAAATCGGGTCTTGGATTAATTTGGCGATGTAGACCCGCGCCTTTGTAATAGCGTAGGACTTTTATCTTCCCGCACCTTTTAACTGTTAATAACCACATGAAAGAATGAATGTAAAAAATAAAAACAAAGCGTATATCACCAATGCTTGACAAGATAAACATAATTGAAAATGATACACAAATCACACACCACCCCTAGGGTACGTCTCACTGTTGCCTTGCCCCTCGAAATGTGGTCGTCGAGTAGAGGATGTTTTAGTAAGTCCTCATGTCCATGAACATGGCATGGGGGTAGCTTCTAAGGTGTCTTCCTATTGCTCTGGTGACCACAATGTCCCGAACCCTCGAATTGACCCGAACACCTCCAACGGTGGTGCTACCTACCTCTCAATGGTGGGATGGCATTACCTTAAGGACATTTACACAGACTAATTCCTTAGGGTAGGTAGATGACTCGTAGATACTTGCTCTAATTTCAAAACAAATCAAAAACTTCTTTTCACACCGACACCTTTCAAAAAGCTTTCAAAAGCAATTTTTCAAACACTCTTGAGGACTGATACAAGAGTCGAACTGAAATTTTCAAAGAAACTTTTTTAAACCCACAGTTGAAAAGCAAACAAACAATTTTGAAAACACAAGTGAGCAAGTATCTAAGAGCCCATGGATAACCATGGATAGAAAGGGTGCTAACACCTTCCCTTTCTATAACCATGGATAACCGAGAGCAATCTCAATAAGGAATTTTTCTGTGCTTTTGTCCTTTCCATTTGGAGAAAATAAAAGACGGTGGCGACTCTTGCTTCCGCGACATTTCGTGAACCAGCGTTAAACAGTCAGTTCCAGATCCTCCGATCACAGAACTGGCGACTCTGCTGGGGATTCTTTTTAAAGTGAGGTGTACCTTAGGATGGTTCATAACTGTGTTTTCAATTGTATTGACTTGTTTGCTTTAAAATTGTGGGTTGCATGGGAGTTACATAGATCCTAACCCGGATCTGGGGATACCTTGTTTAGGTAGCATAAGCTATGAGGGACCTGTCCGGCGTAGACCGACATGGGTGAAACAGTGGCTACGTTGGTGTGGCACCTTGGTTTGTACCGATATCCCTTGTGTTGCAACGAGGAGAATATGGGTATTCTGAGGAGTCATTAAGCACCAACAGACCTTAGAACCTTAAATGACACAACTTGGCCATTAGAACAGTAGCAGTATGCTACGCCCATTGAGGCTAAACTCTCGTGATGGTTCTGGCCGCAAGAAAAGATTGCGATGCTGGAGTTATGACCGATTGAGGGTAGTCAATGATATTGGGATCCTCTAAGTACCCGGTTACTTTTGATAGGACAGGTATAAACCAACAAACTGAAAGAGGGTAATACCTAGACCTCATGCTGGCCTAAACTTTAAGGGCTTGTCTTGTGTGACTTGTGTGCCTTACCATGTTTGCCTTTGTAAATATTTGTGGTGTGCTTTATCATAGCATCATAACATCATGAGCATTGCATGCATCCTGCATAGGGACTGACCATTTCAAAGACAAGAGGGTTTCACCTTTGCTCTGTTTTGTAGGACATCATGATGCCTATGCGAAGGAATACTATCCGGTTCAACTTTGTTCACCCACCTGAGTTGCTTGAAGAGTTGGTTAGCAGAATTCCAAACACCACTTCCTTCATCCAGAGGCATGGTTCTCTTCTCAGTTTAGTCACTGCAAAGCGGGATCAACAGTTGATGAGTGTCCTGACCCAGTTCTATGACCCTCTGTACCAGTGTTTCACCTTTCAAGACTTCCAGCTGGTCCCTACCCTGGAAGAGTTCTCTGATTTGCTTGGCATCCCTATCTTGGATCAGACTCCCTTCACTGGTTGGGAAAAGACTCTCAAGCTTGAGGAGGTTGCTGCAGCTCTTCCCTTGACACATCAAGAAGTAATGGACAACTAGGTGACTAGAAGCGGGGTTAAGGGTTTCTTGGCCAAATTTCTGATTGGTAAAGCTAACAGTTTCTGGAATGACTTGGACTTTAGGGCATATGAAGACATCTTGGCTCTCTTAATCTATGGGCTAGTCTTGTTTCCTAATCCTGACAACTTCATCAATGTCACTGCCATAAGGATCTTTATGTCTCAGAACCCTGTGCCCACTCTCTTGGGTGACATCCTGCAACAACTTTATGCTCGTACTGCCCGAAGACGAGGAACCCTGTGGTGTTGTATCCCTTTGTTGGTGAGGTGGTTTATTTCGCACCTCCCTAAGTTCGTGCTGAAGAACCAAGAAGGAAGAGGTTGGGCTCATAGGTTAATGTCTCTCACTGATAAGGACATTATTTGGACTTTCAGAGGTTTGGATGAGATAGCTGTTATTGATCGTTGCGGAGAATACCCTAATGTTCCTCTGATTGGTACTCAGGGAGGAATCTCTTACAATCCTTGTCTAGCGCTCCGTCAGTTTGGAAGAGCCAGAAGAGCAGGGCCTCATGAGATGTTGGTGCCTCACATCAGTTTTGAGTTTCAGGTGGATAGTGACGAGCTGCGTCGTAGGTTCATCAAGGCTTGGGACAGAGTTCATAAAGCTGACCCACAAGAGTTGGGGCCAAAGACTTCTCTACCTATGGAAGCCTACTACAAATGGGTTCGCATCCGTGCTCAGAAGTTAGGTATGCTGTACGAAGCTGTCAGACCCGTCATTCTTGAGTACCCTGACAAAGATGGGGTTCCCCCAACTGTCCTCCCTCCTCAGATACCTACTGATTATGAGACATTAAAGAGGTCTTGGTCGCAACTGCGAAAAGAACGGGATTCTTACCAGGAAAAGTTCAACGAGCAGGAGTTGAAGATCCAGAAGCTGACAAAGCAGTTGGAGAATGAGCGAGCACTGAATGACTACATCCGTACTGAGAAGAGGAGACCATGGGATCAATGATGAGCTCTGGATGTTCTTTTACAGTTTTATTTCCCTTTTCAGTATTTCCCTTTTATGTAACGCTTAAGGGCAATCTGTTGAACAATTTAAATTTCAAAGTTGAATCTAATGAAGTGTGTTCCTTTTTTGTTTATAAAGTTGATTCTCGATTGTCTTTGAAAACATAAATCATACGCATTCCATTCATCATGTGCATAGCAGGTATTCTTCTTTTCAGGTTGCTTACTATTCTTCGCTGTTTATTTCAGCATCATGAACCCTGACTCATCATCAACCGAGATGTCTATCAAGGCCCTTCAGGCGCAGAACGCGCAATTTTAGGAGCTGATCATGGGTTTGGCTCAAGGCCAAGAAGAGCTGAAGGCTTTACTCCTGAAGAAGGGGAAGAAGAAGAAGAGAACTGTTCTTTTCAACTCGGGCCGAAGGTTTGGCAACACTCTGCAGAATGAGGAAGCTGGTTCTTCTGTAGGCAAGAGCAGTCCCCAAGGGGGAAAAGGTCCTAGTCCAGTAGTCTCTGACAACGAGACTGACTTTAATGAGGAACAGTATCCTCCGGCTGAAGACCGGTATAAGCAGTTGGAAGACAGACTGAATGCAATGGAGATCCAACAAGTGTCTGGGCTGGATTTTGGAGACTTGGGCTTATCTACTGGTGTGATTATTCCTCACAAGTTTAAGGAACCATCTTTCACCAAGTATGACGGGGCGTCTTGTCCCAAGCTACACCTCAGATCTTATGTGCGAAAGATTCAACCGTACACAGCGGACAAGAACTTGTGGATCCACTTCTTCCAGGAGAGTCTTTCAGGGACTCATCTCGAATGGTTCTATCAGCTGGATGGGACCAAGGTTCGTAACTGGGAGGAGTTGGCTACTGCTTTTTACAAGCAATATCAATATAATGCCGACCTTGCTCCTACACGTACCCAACTCCAGGGTATGTCGCTAGGATCAAGCGAAGGTTTTAAAGAGTATGCACAGAAGTGGAGGGATCTGGCTGGCAGGGTGCAGCCTCCGTTGAATGATCGTGAGTTGGTGGATATGTTCTTGGGGACCCTATCTGGGCCATTTTTCAATCATCTTATAGGTAAATCGTCTGCAGGGTTCATTGATCTTATTCTGACTGGAGAGAGGATAGAGGCTGGAATGAAGTCCGGTAAAATCCAGAAGGGTGTATCGTCAAGTTCTGAGAAGAAGCCCTTTAAAAAGGAGGCCAGTGCTGTGTATGGGCCTAGGAGGAAAGAGAAACCAGAACACCGCCAATCTGTCAACGCGGTGATGATTGCAAAGCCTGCTGTCGCTCCTCGGAAAACCAATCCTCAAAGGGCTGAAAAACCTAGAAGAGAGTTTACCCGGTTGAGTATGACCTTATCGCAAATCTTGCCGCAGTTTCTATCCACCAATTTGGTGACTGTCAGGGAGGCCCCGAAGGTTGTAAATACTGCCTCTCCCAAGTATAATCCGAATGCCCGCTGTGCTTATCACTCTGATAGCCCGGGGCATTCCACTGATGACTGCTGGGCCTTAAGGAATAAGGTGCAAGATCTTATTGATGCCAAGGAGGTACAGTTTGAGGCACCTGAGAAGCCCAATGTGGTGACTGCTCCCATGCCTAACCATGGAGTGAATGCTATCAGGGAGGATGATGAAGTGGAAGAATCTGAGTTTGACAGCTGGATTTATCCGACGGCCGACAGTGGACCTAGCAATTGGACTGCGAAGGACAACCTGCCTGTTACTTTTGTTACGGAGTAATGAATTCCTTTGTTTTTGTATTTGTAATAAACAATGAATTGAAACTCTATGGCCCGGTGTCTTACCCGGGGCACCGTGGCTTCATTTGTGAGGGTATATTAATTGTCATTTCATCTATCATGAATAAAGACCTTGGACGTTTTCTCGCATTTCAAATCTTATGCTCCTTTTCTTTCTTTCCTTTCTTTATATATTGCAAAACAACTGTATTTACACACACTCACTCATACAGGTTTCAATCCACTCTGGATCTCACTGGTAACGACTCTGCTACTGCCAGTTATGACTTCGAAAATCCGATCAACTTAGCCGAAGACGAAGGTGAAGATGATTGTGAAGTGCCTGGCGAGCTTGCAAGACTGACACTCCAGGAAGAGAGGGCAATTCAACCACATGAAGAGCCAGTGGAGACGATAAATCTAGGTACTGATACAGATAGGAAGGAAGTTAAGATTGGTGCCAACCTAGAGCTCAGCGTGAAGCAACGGTTGACTCAAATGTTACATGATTACATGGAAATCTTTGCCTGGTCCTACGAAGACATGCCTGGGTTGGATACCGACATTGTGGTCCATCACTTGCCTACCAAGGAAGACTGCCCTCCGGTCAAGCAAAAGGTCCGCCGTATGCGTCCAGAGATGTCTGAGAAGATCAAAGCCGAGGTTATGAAACAGTTTGATGCCGATTTCCTTGCAGTGACTTCTTACCCTCAGTGGGTTGCTAATGTGGTGCCAGTACCAAAGAAAGATGGAAAGGGCAGAATGTGTGTCGATTACAGGGATCTGAACAGGGCCAGCCCCAAAGATGACTTCCCCCTACCTCACATTGATGTCCTTGTTGACAATACTGCTCAGCATAAGGTGTTCTCTTTCATGGATGGCTTTTCAGGTTACAATCAGATCAAGATGGCTCCTGAAGACATGGAAAAGACTACCTTTGTTACTCAGTGGGGCACCTTCTGTTACAAGGTCATGCCATTCGGGTTGAAGAACGCTGGGGAAACCTACCAACGTGCCATGGTTGCTTTATTTCATGACATGATCCATCATGAGATAGAAGTGTATGTTGACGACATGATCGCAAGGTCCCAAACTGAGGAGGAACACCTTGACCATCTGCAGAAGCTGTTTGACCGTCTGAAGTTGTACAAGCTGAGGTTGAACCCGAACAAGTGCACCTTCGGGGTAAGATCTGGAAAGTTGCTAGGCTTTCTTGTGAGTGATAGGGGTATTCAAGTGGACCCTGCCAAGGTCAAAGCTATTCAAGAGATGCCAGTTCCTAAGACGGAGAAAGAGGTCAGAGGATTTTTAGGACGCCTGAATTACATTGCTCGGTTCATCTCCCACCTAACTGCTACTTGTGAACCAATCTTCAAGCTGCTGAAGAAAGATCAGGTAGTACGTTGGAATGATGAATGTCAGGCCGCTTTTGACAGAATCAAAGAGTATCTCCAAGAACCACCCATCCTTATGCCACCGGTTGAAGGGAGACCTCTGATACTATACCTGACAGTACTCGACAACTCAATGGGGGTATGTGCTGGGGCAGCATGACGAGTCTGGCCGAAAAGAGCATGCCATTTATTACCTTAGCAAAAAGTTTACCGACTGTGAGACCCGATACTCACTGCTTGAGAAAACTTGCTGCGCTTTGGTATGGGCTGCTCGCCGGCTGAGACAGTATATGCTGACTCACACTACCTTGTTGATCTCAAAAATGGATCCTATAAAGTACATATTTGAAAAGCCTGCTCTGTCCGGGAGAATAGCAAGATGGCAAATGATCTTGACGGAATACGACATCCAGTACACAACTCAGAAAGCCATCAAGGGAAGTGTATTGGCAGACCGCTTGGCACATCAGGCAGTAGACGACTATCAGTCAATGAACTTTGAGTTTCCTGACGAGAGCATCATGATAGTGACTGATTGTGAAGTACCTGGACCGGATGAAGGACCTGAGGAAGGATCCCGATGGTCTATGCACTTTGACAGAGCCTCCAATGCTTTGGGTAACGGTATCGGCGCTGTGATCATATCCCCCCAAGGCACTCATACTCCACTCACTGCCCGGCTATGTTTCAACTGCACCAACAACATGGCGGAGTATGAGGCGTGCATCATGGGTCTCCAAGCTGCGATCGACTTAAGGATCAAGTTTCTGAGTGTCTTCGGAGATTCCGCTCTCGTGATCAATCAGATCAAAGGGGAGTGGGATACGAAACATCCGAATCTTATTCCTTACAGAGAATGTGTATTGACATTGATCCCCCACTTCACAGAGATAACTTTTGAACATTTCCCAAGAGAGGAGAATCAGTTAGCGGACGCGTTAGATACGATGTCTTCTATGTTCAAGGTCAAATGGGACAATGAGGCTCCCCGGATCATCATCTGGAAACTGGACGAACCGGCATACTGTTGTGATCTTGAGACTGAATTGGTGACTGAGAAGCCTTGGTACCATGAGGTGAAGAGATATTTGGAAGCTCAGGAGTATCCTGAAGGTGCATCTGTCAACGATAAAAAGTTTCTGAGAAGGTTCGCAGCGAAGTTCTTCCTTAGCAACGACATTCTGTATAAGCGAAACCATGATTCGACCTTACTGCGTTGTGTGGATAAGACTGAAGCAGAAAGGATCATGGCAGAGCTGCATGAAGGTACCTTCGGGACACATTCCAGTGGACACACTATGGCAAAGAAGATCCTTCGGGCAGGGTATTTCTGGTCCACAATGGAAGCCGACTGTTACCAACACTCTCGGACATGCCATAAATGCCAGGTATACGCAGACAAGGTGCATGTTCCTCCAGTTCCATTGAATATCCTGACTGCACCTTGGCCTTTTGCAATGTGGGGCATAGATATGATCGGTGAGATTAAACCTACGGCATCCAACGGGCATCTCTTCATCCTGGTAGCGATTTATTACTTCACGAAGTGGGTTGAAGCAGCTTCCTACGCCACAGTAACCAAGAACGTTGTGGCACGGTTCATTCGGCATAACCTGATCTGTCGATATGGCGTCCCTGAAAGAATTATTACAGACAACGGTACCAATCTTAATAACAAGATGATCACTGAGCTCTGCGAACAGTTTAAGATACATCACCACAACTCTTCTCCTTACCGGCCGAAGATGAATGGGGCTGTAGAAGCAGCAAATAAGAACATTAAGAAAATCGTGCAGAAGATGACAGTGACTTATAAAGATTGGCACGAGATGTTACCGTTTGCTCTACATGGGTACCGTACCTCAGCCAGGACGTCAACCGGGGAAACTCCTTTCTCCTTGGTCTACGGCATGGAGGCAGTCTTACCGATCGAAGTGCAAATACCCTCTCTCTGGATAATGAAGGATGCAGATCTGAGCGAAGATGATTGGATCCAGACACGACTTGATCAGCTAAATCTGATTGATGAAAAGAGACTTGCTGCTATTTGTCATGGTCAAACGTACCAAAACGGATGATCAGGGCATTTAACAAAAAGGTCAGACCACAAGAATATCAAGTTGGGGATCTGGTAATCAAACGCATCATTCTTCCTCAGAGTGATCCCAGGGGCAAATGGACCCCTACATACAAAGGGCCATTTATGGTTAAACATGTGTTCTCAGGAGGAGCCATGATTCTAACCAACATGGATGGTGACGACCTTCCTCACCCCGCCAATGCAGACATAGTAAAAAGATACTACGCATGAAAAAAGACCCGCTAGGTTGACATACCTAGGCAAAAATTAGGGCTTCCCGGCGAACCAAAAGGGTTCGGGCAAAATGAAGGGATGAAATGGAAAAATCTGTACACCCGGCAAGTCGAAAACCTGAAAAGGCGGCTTGGGCAAAAATGGGTATCCCGGTGGACCGAAAACCCGAAAGGGCGGTCCAGGCAAAAGTTAGGGATAAAGCGTAATACTATGTCTCATTGGATCACCTTGCATCCAGAATCCGGTATCAACATCAAGTTCAAAACGGCATCGATCGATCAGCTTCATCTTCAACTAGGTCATCAAGTGATGAGACTCTCGAAGATATAAAGACGATAGCAGAGTTGGAACCCAGTGGGATTATCCTATTCACACAGTTGTTTTATATTCCTTTGTACAAATTTGTATTAAACTCTTTTGTTCGGCGGCGTTCTCTTACTAGGACGTCAGCCTCTTGTACATAAACGCCTATTTACAGGCAAATTCAAAAAAAAATCAATACAAATATACTTTTCAGCTAAAATTGCCAAGTGTTTTTTCCTTTTTTCTGTTTTGTTTTGCGAAGAACGTCCAAGGTTCAATTTGTGATATATGCATTGACACTAATTGCTAACTCATAAATATTTGCATACGAAACAAAGGATTAATTACAGGTAACATTAGAAACAGGGGCAATAAAGGGTTGTCTAAGCGATCTAATTGTTCTGTCCACCAAGGTACTAAGGTAAGTTCAGTTGAAGAACATAGCCAGGATACCTTAAATCCCCCAGAGAGTGAGCCAGCAAGTCAATGCACTCTCTCCAAGCAAAGCTACATTATCAGCCTTAAGGAAGTTGGGTATCCCCCGCAGATCTCAACATTCCCCAGCACGATATACGAACATTCTTAACAAGCATCCCCAGCAGTCTTGACCTAGAGATTGTTCCCCGGCGGCGTGTCAAACATTCAACGGAGTCACTTCCTCAATATAGTTCAAAATTTCCCCAGGAGAGTCCAATCAAGATTTCCCCAGGAAAGTTTGAATCATCTCCCCAGCAGTAAGCTTATCCCCAGTAGATTCTGGAAGCTTATCCCCTACAGAGCACGAACGCGTCTCCCCGTACTTTTTATTCAAAGGTTATGCTCCGCCAGAGATTATAACTGGGTTATCCTCAGCCAAAAGCCACGGAAAGATCATCCTCGGCGCAGTCTTCTTATCCCCAGCGAAGTCTATCAACACTTCCAACATAACAATGGTATACCCAGCGAAGTTACCATCAACATCCCGGCAAAGTATCTCTCTCCCCATAGAGTATTGCTCCCCAGCAAGATCGCTAGAGTAATTTTCTCCCCACAGAGTATTCTATTCACCAAGTTTATTCCCCAACGGAGTTATCTTCTCCTACCGGTATTCTTGCAACTATCATCCCCAGCGGAAACGAAGAACTCTCTTCAAACTTCAGCCCAGGATGTAACTTCCCGGCACCCGTCAAGGATTTGTTTTCATAGGACGAAAACATACGTTCATAAACATCACATTTCCATACATTATAGCATGCATATATGCATCACATCTTACAAATCTCATTTATGTTGAGAACATCATTTCTTGATCCATATCATGCATTGCATATGACTGACCTTTATCTTTCAGGAAAAGATCCAGTTAAGTTCTCAGCTACATTTCAAGACTTTAGTCTGGTTCAGTTAAATCGACCCTAAGATTTTCCTGATTCTTATCCAGTCAAAGGCCTTCTCTGGTTCAGTCAGATCGACCCTAAGATCTCCCTGATTCTTATCCAGTTGAAGATATTCCAAGACCTTGTCCGGTTCAGTTAAATCGACCCTAAGATTTTCCTGATTTTTATCCAGTCAAAGGCCTTCTCTGGTTCAGTCAGATCGACCCTAAGATCTCCCTGATTCTTATCCAGTTGAAGACATTCCAAGACCTTGTCCGGTTCAGTTAAATCGACCCTAAGATTTTCCTGATTCTTATCCAGTCAAAGGCCTTCTCTGGTTCAGTCAGATCGACCCTAAGATCTCCCTGATTCTTATCCAGTTGAAGATATTCCAAGACCTTGTCCGGTTCAGTTAAATCGACCCTAAGATTTTCCTGATTCTTATCCAGTCAAAGGCCTTCTCTGGTTCAGTCAAATCGACCCTAAGATCTCCCTGATTCTTATCCAATTGAAGATATTCCAAGACCTTGCCCGGTTCAGTTAAATCGACCCTAAGATTTCCCTGATTCTTATCCAGTCAAAGGCCTTCTCCGGTTCAGTCAGATCGACCCTAAGATCTCCCTGATTCTTATCCCAGTAGAAGACATCCAAGATTCTCTCAGCGTTCCTGTTGAGGTAGTAATCGCCCAAGGTTCTCTCAGCGTTCCTGTTGAGGTAGTAATCGCCCCAAGATTCTCTCAGCGTTCCTGTTGAGGTAGTAATCGTCCAAGATTCTCTCAGCGTTCCTGTTGAGGTAGTAATCGCTCAAGGTTCTCTCAACGTTCCTGTTGAGGTAGTAATCGCCCCAAGATTCTCTCAGCGTTCTTGTTGAGGTAGTAATCGTCCAAGGTTCTCTCAGCGTTCCTGTTGAGGTAGTAACAGCCCAAGATTCTCTCAGCGTTCCTATTGAGGTAGTAATCGCCCCAAGGTTCTCTCAGCATTCCTGTTGAGGTAGTAATCGTCCAAGGTTCTCTCACCGTCCCGTTGAGGTAGTAACCATCCCTGGTTCATTCATAACCTTTTGAAGCTCCAGACCCAATTCCTATAACCAGTCAGGGCACATCTACACAAAGAGTTTGAAGACCAGCTCCTGTAACAGGTCAGGTAATCATCTTTCTTTTTCAGGTACGCAAGTTCTCGCTAAGGAATCTCTTACGCGATCGACACCCAGATGGAATCTATAAGCCCATCCACCTATCCATCATCTCTCAACATGGAATCTGTAAGCCCATCCTCCTATCCATCAATCTCCAAGTGGCATCTGTAAGCCCATTCCCATCATCACACTACCATGTGAGCACAAATTTCTCGGCACTCTAGTGTTCAATCATCTTCCACCTTCGAATTACGAAAGGCACGTCAGCCAATCTACATCCTCAGGTCTAAGAAGATTGAACAGGGGCAACTGTTGTACCCCAAAATTTGCCCTCCCATATTCTTCAAGATTTTCAAAGAACATGCTTCAAAATCTCCCCAAGGGTTGCACAGTTCGATGGCCTCCTAACAGTCAAAAACTAGGGTTTTGGTTCTGGCAAAGAAGTTGAAGTTTCCAAGGGTCCAAACAAGTCCCATATGCCTACAAACATTATCAAGTATCCTCATGTCAAGTTTCAAGACTCACAGCACAAAATTGCACAGTCAAATGCCCTAATTGCTCAGCAGTCAACTGTAGGGGTAAAATGGTCATTTGACAGTCAAAAGTTCAAATTTTTGGTCAACATCTTATTTTGAAGCCACAAACATCATTTGATCAATTCTTGATCATGATTTTCAAGGTATGGCTCAAAAAGTCTCAAGATGCAAAAGTTTCCATATTTGGACAGTTGAAAAAGTCAACTGTAACTTGACCAAGGCATAACTTCCACATGGTTTATCAGAAAAATTCCATCCAAAGCTCATTTTTAAGAGAATGACATTTCCTACAACTCATCTTCACACTTAAAGTCCAAGAAATGCTCTCACAAAAAGTTATCAATCTCAACATTATAGGTCATTTTCAAAAGTCAACAAAAAGGCACTTTAAGTCAAAGACCATAACTTGATATTGGTAAATAAAAATGACATGGTACCAAAGGCATTGGTTAGAGGACTTCAAGACCTTTCCAAAATGTCTAAGGACATGATCAAAGCTTAAAAATTGAGCAAGATATGCCTTGTGGAAGTGGGGAAATTATTGGGAATTTTGAAAAGTCAACTTTGCTTCAAATACCTCAAAATTGCTAATGGGCCTCAATTTCTTCCAAGAATCATCATCCAAAAGCTATGCACGACCATTTGACCCAAAGCGGATTTATTTTATCATTTTTTATTATTTATTTGAATTTTTATCACCATTAATTCATTTAATTAAATAAAATATGACAAAAATAGAAAAACATGTGTTTTAAATCTTTTTGCAGCATATTCTCTCATTTACTCACTCAACATTTCGTGCATACCCCAATATGGCAAGAATCTCCATTTGATTGGCATGAGAAAGGTATGGAAAAGATTGGAAAATCATGGAAGATTACAAAAATTCAAAGGCATTAAAAACTTGGATGTTGGGCTTGCTTTGTTGACCTAAAACATTCCCATACATAAACAGAATGCAACCCTAATGCATAGGACCTGGAAGTTGCGCTCAGAAGAACATACAAACTTTGCATTTTTGTCAAAAAAATTCAAAACTGAAAACACAGTTTCAGTGCGTTTCAAGGCAAGATAACCATTCCAATAGCTTGCCAAGGTCACCAGGGATCTATTCCAATCAAAACCACAGCCTCTAACATTAAGAATCGGTAGAACGAAGCCGTCCTGTTCTTGATATTTTGCATATTCATGTTTTGATTTATATGCCATATTCATACATTCTAATGCTTGTTTTACACTAATATGGACTCACTGAAACTGATGGCACCATTGAATTGGATTAATATTGCTTGTGTAGAGAATTGCCATGGTTATTTTTTAGGGTTTCAGGAACCATGAATTGGGGCTTTACGTTTGAGGAAAAATCAGGCAACAAGACCTATGCCATTAGAATCAGAAGCTTCATACGAATCAATTCCACATGTCGCGCTCAATTTATGATGAGCCATATTCTAATCGCTATTATTGTGTGTTGTAGTTAGTGGGTGTTCAAAACCCCCGCTATTTGATTTTTGTTGCAGGTATAACATGGAGAAGAAGCATGCGTGTCCTGAGACTAGTGGGCTATTCAAAATTGGCGCGTATATTTTTGGTTCAGACCATTAACTTTTACCTTTTCTTATAATGTTCACATTCCATTAATATTACAAATGAACGCGCTTGGCTGGTTGGTAAGTGAGGTGTCCCTCAAGCATTGGGACCTGGGTTCGATTCCCAGGTCCCCTCCCTTCTCAATATCATTTTGTTTAGTGTATTCCTATGCAGCTTGCATCCTAAGGTCCATCATGTATCCACCATCTTGGAGTGCCACATGTCTCATGCGATGAATCTGAAGGTCAGGATCTGGAGTCCACCATGGACATCAGTCAAACGTTTCACACGCATCCCAGAAAAGTCAAAAGGGCCTTCCTCAAATGGGCCAAATTGCTGGGAATTCACCTCCAACTTTGGGTCAACACCCCTCTTGTTTGTATCTCTTTCCCTTTTTCTTTTTTCTTTCTTTTTATTTTATTTGTTTTAATTATTTTCTTTTAATTCATAAAATAATTTTAATAATATAAAAATACCAAAAAAATCAGAAAGTAAAAAAATCAAAATATATTTTATTATTTAATTCACTAATGTTTTATTTTGTAAATAAATGTAATAATTAATTTAGTCCTAATTTTAGGTTTTAACTTTAACTTCTTTTCTTAAATAAATTAAAAAACATAAAAATTAGGGTTTCTAGCTTTTTATTCTTTTTTCAATAATTAAAATTTCTTCTTATTACTATTAATAATTAATTATTTTTGTAAATAAATTGGTAATTAAAATTAGATCAAACTTAAACATCTTTTTTTAATAAATTAAAAATAGTTTAGAATTTGGGTTTTATGTAACTTTTTAATTCCATTAATTTTCTAAATTTCATAAATACAAAAACTCCAAAAAATAATTTCTTTTTCTCATTTAATAATTTAATCATTAATTCCAATTTAATTTCCTTAAAAGGGTCTAACGCCCTCGCATTCCCGATTTTATTTCTTTTCGCACATTTACTTTTATTTCCCCTTTTTAATTTTATGTACTTGCCCCAAAGCCTTGTAATAGATTAATTAGGACATTTATCTTTCCGCATGTTATTTTATTCAAATCGGGTCTTGGATTAATTTGGCGATGTAGACCCGCGCCTTTGTAATAACGTAGGACTTTTATCTTCCCGCACCTTTTAACTGTTAATAACCACATGAAAGAATGAATGTCAAAAATAAAAACAAAGCGTAGATCACCAATGCTTGACAAGATAAACATAATTGAAAATGATACACAAATCACACACCACCCCTAGGGTACGTCTCACTGTTGCCTTGCCCCTCGAAATGTGGTCGTCGAGTAGAGGATGTTTTAGTAAGTCCTCATGTCCATGAACATGGCATGGGGGTAGCTTCTAAGGTGTCTTCCTATTGCTCTGGTGACCACAATGTCCCGAACCCTCGAATTGACCCGAACACCTCCAACGGTGGTGCTACCTACCTCTCAATGGTGGGATGGCATTACCTTAAAGACATTTACACAGAATAATTCCTTAGGGTAGGTAGATGACTCGTAGATACTTGCTCTAATTTCAAAACAAATCAAAAACTTCTTTTCACACCGACACCTTTCAAAAAGCTTTCAAAAGCAATTTTTCAAACACTCTTGAGGACTGATACAAGAGTCAAACTGAAATTTTCAAAGAAACTTTTTTAAACCCACAGTTGAAAAGCAAACAAACAATTTTGAAAACACAAGTGAGCAAGTATCTAAGAGACCATGGATAACCATGGATAGAAAGGGTGCTAACACTTTCCCTTTCTATAAATCTACCTCCCGAACCGAGAGCAATCTCAATAAGGAATTTTTTTGTGCTTTTGTCCTTTCCATTTGGAGAAAATAAAAGACGGTGGCGACTCTTGCTTCCGCGATATTTCGCGAACCAGCATTAAACAATCAGTTCCAGATCCACCGATCACACACTATATCTAAGAAAATAAATAGAAGAGAGAAAAAGGTTTTGGAAGAAAAGGAGAAAATGTTTCAATGTTTTAGAAAAATAAATTTTAATGATAAAATATAATTAATAAACTTAAAATTTCTAATTGATTTTAATATTTTAAAAAAATAGGTTTAATTAATTTATTTAATAAAAAACAAAATCAAAATTTTAATTGTTAAAAAAAAACTAAACCTAATGTAATTAGTTTTAGAAAATTATTAGGTTAAATAACTAGGTTTAATTAGGGTTTGATTAGAATTTAAGAGAAAATAAGTGAAAAAATAAGTAAATAGGGTTAGTGTAAAAAGGAATAAAAATAACGCATGGGGTGGGTGTTGAACCCACGCCCTAGAAGTCACAGGCACGCCTTTTATCCACTACGCCAAGTTGTTTGTCATGTTACAAAACAAGTGGGCTTCATAATATGTGAAACCTGCAAAAATATGAAAATAAAAAAGAAATTTTGCAAAAGGCAGGGATCGAACCCACGCCTTAGTACAATAATGCCTTAACGCACGCGCTTCTGCCACTACGGTGGCTATACATCCATTAATTTAACCAAACAAAACTATATATAATATAAACTTGATCAAAGTGACCGAAGAAACGCCGAAGCCCTAGCTCTGGTCGTCTTCTTAGGCTAGGTTCCTTTTTTAAACATGCAAAATTGCAATTGTTATTTATCCAAAGGGACCCTACCCCCCTAATTTGTGGGTTATGAATTTAATGGTTCCCTTAGTTTTTCCTAAATCGTCCTGTATAAAGAGATATATTCAAGATAACGCAAATCGTTCAACAATGGTGCTAGCCTATGCTGACAGCATGGGCTTCATGTAAGTGATCTGACCTGTATTATTTTGTCTCATGAACATATTATAATATTTAGTTTTAATCGATACACCATGAAAATCAAAATACGATTTTGAACAAAACATGAAACCAACGATGCATGTGATATATGTTTCAGGCCCTTTTGATCATCAAGAATGATCAAGACTTACTCTGTAACACCCCATGAATTGATTTGAATGGATGGTTTACTTTGAGAAAGGTTGGAACTATGATTTTAAGTTTTACCTAGCTTGGACAATTTTTGAGATTTAGAAGGTGATTTTTCTTGCAAGGTTTTGTGTGTTCCCCTCTTGTCTAAATATAATGTATATTTATAGGCCATGAATTAGGTTAAGAGATGGGCTTGGACTTTGTATGAAAACTTTTGATTTTGTTTGAAAATAGAAATTTAATAAGACAAAAGAAGAAGATTTGATCAAGAATAAGCTCACACGGTTTTTGTATGGTATTGGGGCCTCAAAATAAATCCAATGTTTAGCCCTTTAAGCCTTGCACCTCCATTTGATATTTTTTATTTAATTTGAATTTAAATGAATAAAAATCAAAATAAATAAGATAAAAAATTATCATGGTGCATGAATGGGTTTAGAGGTCCATAATAAGGTCAAAAACACATTTGGACTCTAAAAGATAAGCCCATTTGTCCAAAAATTCAAGTTTGCTCAAATTGGATTTCATGCATTTTCTCAAAATTGCCAAACTTGTGCAATCCATAACTTGCTCAGTTCTGATCATATGGAGGTGATCTTGGACTTTTTGGAAAGCTCAAGATGTCCCCTATAATCTCTATGCTTATCATTTTATCATTTGAAGAATTTATCTTGATGTAAATTGCTTTGACAAAAAGTGTCTTTTTGTTGATTTTTGAAATGACCTATAATGTTTTGGCCCATATCTCTCAAATGAATCATTTTTTGGGCCTTGAGCTTAGAGATACCTAGTTGTAGAGAATTTAATTTTCTTCAAAATGAGCTTTCATTGAGAACTTTCTGATAAAGCGTGTGAAAGTTATGTTTGGTCAAAGGCCAGATGACTTCTCCTAAAAAAACCCTAATTTAGCAACTTTTGACTTTTGATGAATCTTGAGTTTTCTTGATTAGTTATAATCAAAACTTAATAAAATAGTGAATGTAACTTCAAAATGTTGATGTTGACCAAAAATCTTGAAGTTTGACTATATGCTGACCACAATTGACTTTTTACTCAAAATAGTTGATTTTCAATCATCTGAGCAATTGACTGAGCAAATTTGTGATGTAAAGCTTGAAACTTGATATGAGGATTCTTTGAAGTATATGAGAAACCATTAAGTCCACTTGAGGCATGAGAAGTCTCATTTCCTATGAGAAAACCAAAACCCTAATTATAGGCCACTATTTAGGAGGAGAATTTGTCCGATCAATTCTTGAATAGTTTTGAGTATTTTATAAGCTTAGGTGCATGAGAGAGTCTTTTGAAAATGAGAGGGAAAATTTTGGGGTATAACATCTGCCCCTGTTCAATCTTCTTAAATCTAAAGAGTTAGATTGGCATACTCGCCATTCGGGATCTGAAGGTGGAAGAGGATTGAACACCCAAGTGCCCAGAAATTTGCATTCGCTTGTGCACGAAGTAACACTGGTTGGTTGATTGTTTTCCTTGAATGGGCTTAAGGATTACATTTGGATAAGTGATAGAGTGTCATCAGAGATGGGCTTATAGATGCCATCCAAAGTAACCATTGGTAGGAGTATCAGAAGAATGCTTTTCAGAATTCTGTATCTGAAGGGGAAATGCTTTCCAGAACGAATAGCTGAAGGTGATGCTTTTCAGAATAAACTTCTGAAAGAAATTCTTTTTAGGACGAAGTACTAAAGGGGAAATGCATTTCATAACTCCTCTGAAGGAAATGCTCGCCAAAACTCGGTCCTTCGGGGAAATTCTTTTCAAGGTTCCATCTTTGAATGGGACATGCTTTTCAGAATGAAGCGCTGAAGGAGATTCTTTTCAGAATAAATTTTTTGAAGGAGACGCTTTTTAGAATGAAGTTCTAAAGGGGAAATGTGTTTCATAACTCCTATGAAGGAAATTCTTGCCAGAACTCGGTCTCTGGGGGAAATGATTTTCAGGGTTCCATTTTTGAAGGGACATGCTTTTCAGAATTAATCGCTGAAGGAGATGCTTTTTAGAATAAAACTTCTGAAGGGAGACGCTTTTCAGAATGAGGTGCTGAAGGGGAAATGCATTTCAGAACTCCTCTGAAGGAAATGCTCGCCAAAACTCGATCTCTTGGGGAAATTCTTTTCAGGGTTGCATCTCTGAAGGGGACATGCTTTTCAGAATGAAACGCTGAAGGAGATGCTTTTCAGAATAAAACTTCTAAAGGGAGATGATTTTCAGAATGAGGTGTTGAAGGGTAAATGCGTTTCAAAACTCCTCTAAAGGAAATCACTTGGTCATGTAGATAGTCGCCCTGTCTTGTTTCGGGAATTGATCCATAACTTGTATGTAAATTACTAGTAATATCTTTTTGTTTGTGAACTTCACCTGAAAAGTCAAAGTTAGTTATGTGCAATGTCATAATGTATGTAATGCATTGAATAATGATGCTATCAAAATGGGAATGATATATGAATTTCGTATGCATATGTTATGATTTTTTGTAAATGATATATGGATGCAATGTGTTATTGGAGCGTATCAATAGCCTTATATAATAACGTCTGACTGGGGAAAATAAATCCATGATTATTGATGGGGATGAAGACAGTAGTTCCTTAACTTGACTTTATCGGGGATCTTTGTTTTCTTCTTGAGGGTATTCTGCGGGGGATCTTTTACTTCTGCTTGGGGATAGAAGCATTCAAGGGGAGTCAGTCATTCATCGTTCTTTGTAAGATTTATATTCTGATCGGTGATGTAAGAACTGAAATTCTCTGTTCTTCCGCTTGACCAGGTTTTGTATATGAATATTGACTCTTCTGGGTAAGACAATATTGAATGTTTTATGGTCGGAGAAGACAATCTTGTCTAGGAATTTTTGCAATGTTGGAGAAAGAAACTTTGTTGGGGAAATAAATCCTATAGACTTCGGCGACTTCACTGGGGAAATAACCTTTGATTGGGATTAACTTATGGGGAAAGATCTGAGGAAATTTCTTTGTGGGAATTTATGGTCAACTTCAAACGTGATCCCAACTCCTAGAGTCTCTTGCAAACGCTAATCCTCTTTTTCGCCCATATATTTGTAAATGTTAATTATATTCAAATGCATATGTTCATTCAATATAATCTTTGGACGTTGCAAACAAAATAGAGAAAATAAAAAAATTGGAATTGAAACTGATTGCATTGATTTGGAAAGTTTGTCTATAAATAGAAAGTTTGATACAAAGAGACAGAAATCCTAGTAAGAGGAAATCGTCTTAAAAAAAGTGTAGAAGAAGAAACAAAGAAAAACAGCTATGTGGAAATGATCCCATCGGGTTTCAACTCTGTTATTGCCCCTATGTCTTTAAGCATCTCATCCCTCACCGTCGGAATAAGTTGGCTGAATTGATATGTATCGTTCGAACTTGATGTCGCTAATCATGTTGGCTGTAAGTAGATAGGTGATCGAACGGGACATAGTTGTATGCTTGAATCCCTAATTTTTCCTGGACCGCCCTTTCGGGTTTTTTAGTCCACCAGGATATCCTTTTTGCCCAAGCTGCCTTTTCAGGTTTTTGACTTTCAAGATGTACATTTTTTATACATCCCTAACTTTTTCCCAAACCCTTTTGGTTCGTCGGGATGCCCTTATTTTTGCCTAGGCCAATTGACCTAGCGAGTCTTTTATGCGTAGTATTTTTTTAACTATGTCCGCGTTTATAGGTATGGAAGATCTTCACTGTCCATGATGGAAAGTATCATAGCACCGTCAGAAAATATCTTCTTAATCACAAAAGGCCCTTTGTATAAGGGATTCCATTTTCCCCTAGGATCACCTTGTGGTAAGATGATACGCTTTACAACCAAATTACCAACCTGGTAGACTTGAGGTATGACTTTCTTGTTAAAGGACTTAATCATGCGCTTATGATGCATCTGACCATGACAAACAACCACAAGCCTTTTCTTATCAATCAAATTTATTTGGTCCAGCCTAGTCTGAATCCACTCATCTTTGTTTAGACCTGTGTCTTTCATAATCCTCAGGGAAGGAATTTGGACTTCGACAGGTAAGATATCCTCCATACTGTAGACGAGAGAGAATGGGGTTGCCCTTATTAATGTACGCACTGAAGTGCGATAACCATGAAGAGAAAATGGTAATATCTCGTGCCAATCACTGTCATCTTCTGCATAATCTTCTTAATATTTTTGTTGGTGGCTTTCACTGCGCCGTTCATTTTTGTCCGATACGGAGAAGAATTATGGTGTTTAATCTTGAACTACAAGCAGAGTTTCATGATCATAGTGTTGTTGAGATTAGTACCATTATTTGTGATGATCCGCTCGAGTATGCCATACCGACAGATAAGATTATGCTTAATTAACCGAGCCACAACATTCTTGGCAACGGAGAACCTCTTGTAGAAAGTTCTGTTACTCAAAAATAATTTGGCCGAGAACCTCCATAGGAATTTCTTATCGTTAATAGATGCCCCTTCAGGATATTCTTGAGTCCCGAGGTATCTTTTCACTTCATGGTACCAAGGCTTTTCCTCTACTCCATCAGTATGAACTTTGTAGCAATATGCGGTTTCATCTAATCTCTCAATAGTGATTCGAGGAACTTCATTATCCTATATAACTTTGAACATAGATGACATGGTAGCTAATGTGTCTGCCAATTGTTTCTCTTCTTGTTGGATAGGTTCAAAAGTGATTTCTTCGAAGTATGGAACTAACGTCAATACATGCTCTCGATAAGGAATGATATTTGGGTGCTTCGTATCCTATTTTCCCTTAATTTGATTGATTACCAGGGCTGAGTCCCTGTATACATTCAAGATTTTAATTCTCATATCGATAGCATCCTTGATACCCATGATGCACGCTTCATATTCTGACATGTTATTGGTACAGTTGAAACATAATCTGGCGGTGAAGGGCGTATGGAAACCCTTGGTAGAGACAATAATGAAACCGATTCCATTACCAAGCACATTAGAAGCTCCATTAAAAACCATAGTCCATCGGGATCCCGACTCGAGTCCTTCATACGGTCCAGGTTTTTCATAGTCAGTAATCAGCACAATATTTTCATCTGGGAACTCAAAATTCATAGTCTGGTAGTCGTCTATAGCCTGATGAGCCAAATGATCTGCAAGTACACTTCCTTTGATCTCCTTCTGAGTAGTATACTGAATGTCACATTTTGTAAAGACCATTTGCCATCTTGCTATTCTTTCGGAGAGAGCGGGCTTCTCGAATATGTATTTTATTGGATCCATCTTAGAGATCAACTAGGTAGTATGAATCAACATATATTATCCTAGTCGGCAAGCTTCCCACGCCAAAGTGCATCAAGTTTTCTCGAGCATTGAGTATCTTTTTTTACAGTCAGTAAACTTTTTGCTAAGGTAGTATATTGCATGCTCTTTTCGACCAGACCCGTCATCTTGTCCCAATACACATCCCATTAAATTCTCTAACACTGTTAGGTACATGATCATAAGTCTTCCTTCAACCGGTGGCATTAGAATCAGAGGTTCTTGGAGATACTCCTTGATTTTGTCGAAGGCTATCTGACAATCGTCATTCCACTTCACTACTTGATCTTTCTTTAGTAACTTGGAGATCGACTCAAAAGTAGCGGTCAAATGGGAAATAAATCTGGCAATGTAGTTCAATTGTCCCAGGAAACCTCTGACTTCCTTCTCAGTACGGGGAGCTGGAGTTTCTTGAATAGATTTATTTTTAGCTAGATTAACTTCAATACCTTTTCCACTAACGATGAAACCTAGGAGTTTACCGGATCTTACCTCAAAGGTGCATTTGTTTGGATTCAACCTCAGCTTATATTTCTTCAATCTTTTAAACAGATTACACAGGTGGTCGAGATATTCTTCTTCTGTCTGGGATCTGGCTATCATGTCATCAACATAAACTTCTATCTCGTGATGTATCATATCATGGAACAAAGCTATTGTGGCACGTTGATATGTTGCACCGGCGTTCTTCAAACTGAAAGGCATAACTTTATGTTAGAAAGTGCCCCACTGTGTGACAAAAGTAGTCTTCTCCATGTCTTCAGGCGCCATCTTGATTTGATTATAACCGGAGAAACCATCCATGAAGTAAAATACTTTATGTTAAATGGTGTTGTCAACCATAACTTCAATATGTGGAAGCAAAAAGTCATCTTTGGGGCTCGCCCTATTCAAATCCATGTAGTCTACACACATATGCACCTTACTATCTTTCTTGGGTACTAGCACCACATTTGCAACCCATTATGGATAGGATGTAACAGCTAAGAACCCTACATTGAATTGCTTCATAACCTCAGCCTTGATCTTTTCTGACATCTCAGAATGCATATGACGAACTTTCTGCTTTACAGGGAGGCAACCTTCCTTCATCGGTAGACGGTGAACCACAATATCAGTATCCAGCCCTGGAATATCTTCGTATGACAGGGAAAATATCTCAACATAATCATGCAACATCTAAATTAACCTCTTTTTGACATTGTTTTTTAGGTTAGCACCTATCTTGACTTCTTTCGTGTATTTTTCAGTACCCAAGTTCACATCCTCGACTGGGTTTTCATGCGGTCGTATGGCTCCTTCTTCTTGCATTAAGAGCCTACAAAGCTCTTCAGGTATTTCACAATCTCCCTCACCTTCATCCTTGGCTTGGTAAATCGGATTTCCAAAGTCATAATTGGCAATAGCATAATTCTTATCAATGGGATCCAGAGTGGACATGGATCTGCAATTTGTTTTGTGGGTGTGTGTAAGAATACATAGCTATTTTGAAAATAATAAAAAAGAAAGAGAGAGAGCGCAAAATTTGAGTGCTAACGTCCAATGATTTATTAAATGAATAATATGCTTATGAATGATGACAACCCTAACAAATGGACCATTGTGCCCTAGGTATGGCACAAGGCTTAAAGTCATTGTTTAAATTACATAGCCAAAAAACTTAAAAGTAAGAAAACAGAAAATAACATTTACTCCTGACTAAAGGAGATTGGTATAATGTCCTCAACCTTCCAATTATTTAGCCCATTGTCGATAGTAGGGAAGATCCAATTGTCTAAGTCGCAGCCACTATCATCATCTTCTACAACATTGATATGATTATTGTGAACTCCATTGCTGTTGATGCGGAATGGCGGTCTCCCTGCATGAGCGCGAGCATGATGGATAGCCCTCTGAGCCTGAGAACTAAAACCCAAACCAAACTTGTCATATTTGTAAGGAATATCGGGAAGCTGATCCCAAACAGTGCAACCACATTCTTCAACCACAACCCTAGCGTCTTTCAAAAAAGCCATATTTGATGGAATCTTAGGAACAGCAGAAGCAGCTTTATCAACTGAGGTTACCTGAGATACAACTTCAAAGGTCTGGCAAGGAGTCTCGACGAACTCATCATCCACCTCGGCATACTTGTAAGAATTCAAATGGCTCACCATATATTCGTCTTCACCGCAAACTATAACAATTTTTTCCGTCATGGGATATTTCAACTTCTGGTGTAGGGTAGAAGTAAAAACACCTGCCCCATGAATCCAAGGGCGTCCTAGTAAACAATAATAGGTTGGACAAATATCAATTACATTGAAAGTAGATTCAAAAACCTAGGAACCCACTTTGATCGAAAGATCCACCTCTCCATGCAGCGTTCTCTTTGAACCATCAAAACCTCTTACCACAATGTCACTGGGTTTAAGAATAATCCCTTCATAGCCAATTTTATCCAAAGTAGCTTTTGGCAACACATTCAACGAGGAACCCGTGTCTACCAACACATGAGATAAAGTAGTGTCCTTGTACTCAATAGAGACATGCAGGGCTTTATTATGATTCCTTCCTGCGGGAGTTAAGTCTGCATCAGAAAAGCCTAGCCCATTATCAGTCGTCAGGCTAGCAATGTGATTTTCAAATTGGTCAACAGAGATCTCTGCGCCACATGGGCAGATTTCAAGAATTTCACCAAGCTTGAGCATGAGCTTTAGAGCACAACAACATGGATAACATAGATATTTTGGAAGGGGTATGTCCCAGCTCTTCAACAATCTTGTAGTCACTCTTTTGGATAACCTTTAAAATTTCCTCCATCTCTTGCATGGAGGGGTCTTAAACAGTAACCTCCTTTGGTACATCCGTCTGGGAAAGATCGGTCATACATTCTTTAGTTCAGATTTCAGTAGTAGATTATGCATTAGTGATACGAACTGGTGCAGTAACTGTCTTCGGAGACATCTTTGGAGAGAAAACTCTTCCACTTGTGGTAACCTTACTAGTCCCAGTGATATTTCCAGCATTGATATTAGTAACTTCGGCATTTTCCTCTACAACAGTCAATGGTTCCTGTTTGACGCCATAATAGTAGACATCATCTCCGTAATAAAAAAGGAATAGCCTTATAAGAAGAATGCAGAATTGGCCCTGGTGTAGTAATAATCAGGAGAGCAACTATAGGTTCGGTGGTAATCTTTACAGGACCCTTAGAAGTGGTCCTTACAGGGGTACCAGAAATTATAGACACGTCTTCAAGATTCAAGTCTTGGGATGTACTCTTCATAGAAGGAGTCTTTTCAATAGGAATTTTCTCAAACAGAATCTCACAGTCATCCATCAAACACTGAATACCTTTCTTCAGCAATGCACAACCATTGGATTGAGATGCACAATATTAACAGTCTCCAATGCAACCCGGAAATAAACCGGCTTGCAGCAATTTCTCCTTAATAATCATCAGGGGAGTAGTTAAATTTTCCTAACATAAGAAACATCTTCAACAGCATTAACACCCTTTTCATGGTTAGGCATGGGTTCTATAATCACATTAGGGGTCTCAAGAGGGTCAAATTCAATTTCCTTGACATCAACCATGTCTTGGATCGTATTCTTCAAAGCCCAACAATTGCTAGTGTCGTTCTTGGGATCATTGGAATGGTATGCACATCTTGCATTGGGATTGTTGTGGGGAGAAGAAGTATTTGGATTTGGAGGAGGCTCCCTCAATGTAACCAGCCCTTCCTTCAGCATGAGTTGCAACCCTTGGGTCAATGGCATGTTGACCTTTGTAAACTGTCTACTAGGTGTGTCCTGCCTATACTGATTATTTTGTTATTGTTGTTGCACTGGCGCAGGATTAGAGATCAGTACTTCCCCCATAGATTGGTTGTGATCACTCTTATTACGATCCTCCTGGTTGTACACAACATTGGATTCCCTCTTACCATTATAGGGCTTTTTCACGGTATTTTAAGATGTAGCCACTTGGATTTTTCTGCTTCTAATTCCATTTTCCACATGTTCCCCTATCAAGATCAGTTCGGTGAAACCAGACGAAGAACATCCTAACAGATGATTGTAAAAGAGACCTATCAGTGTGCTCATAAACATGTCAACCAACTCTCTGTCAGCCAAAGGAGGTTGAACTCTGCCCGCAAGGTCTCTCCATTTCTGGGCATACTCTTTAAAGCCTTCATCAGAGCCCGTGGTCATGCTCTATAGTTGCATACGGGTTGGTGTAAGATCAACATTATATTGGTATTGCTTATAGAAAGAAGCAACCAAATCTTCCTAAGTGTGAATATTGGTCCCTTCCAATTGATAGAACCACTCCAACTGTGTTCCAAACAAACTCTCTTGAAAGAAATGAACCCACAGTTTCTTATCAGCAGTGTGAAGTTGGATTTTCCGAACATAAGACCTCAGATGTAGCTTCAGATAGGAAATTCCATCATACTTGGAAAAGGTAGGAGTCTTGAACTTGGGAGGGATGATAACTCCTTAAACCAGACCCAAATCATCAAAGTTCAATTCGGGCACTTTTTTGATCTCTAGGCTCTCAGACGCTCTTCTAGCAATTTATACTTCTCATCAGCATAGGGATATTGCTCATCCAAGTAATCATCTTCCTCTTCATCAGGACATTTGTTTGAATTAGGATGGCTACTTTCAGTCTTCACACTTTTACTGTCTTCATCCTGCTTGTCTTCTTCATCAGATGGGAGGTTAAGATCTCGAGCTTGCTTGACAGGACCTTTGAACCTTCTTCTCATGTTAAGAACACAAATTGGTCTTTTTAATTTCTTCTTCTTCTCACTTGTGAATAGTACATTCAGCTCTTCCTGCCCCTTAGCTAAGTTCAGGAAAATCTGTTGGAATTGGGCATTATGCGCTTGGAGATCTCTGACTTTCTGTTCAAGATCCATTTTTTCTGTTCAAAATAAACAGCAAGAAGAAGAGAAAACCTATCTTGAAAGTATTGTACCCCAATTTTTCCTATGATATTCCTCTATCATCTCATACTATCACAATGCAACCAGATCACAAACTAGGGTTTGAGGTTGTTTCTCCTACTGTATCATGTCTTAGGGTTTGCCTATGGGAGTCACCAAGCATCTTGAAGCACCTTGAATTATGTATCTTTGTACTTGTATGCTTTTAAATAACCTCAAAATTTTTATATTTTGTCTCTTGGAAAATCATATTGTAGGTAATGGCACAATTGCCTTCATCTGACTATCTCCTAGCACAGAGGATCAAAACTAGGTTTTGGAGTTTAATCAGGAGATCTTTGGATTTTTGGGCAATTCTTGATCCCATACTTCTCTACATGATCATTAACATCTATAATTAAAAGTTTGATCATCAACTTTGGCTTGAAAATGTTTAATTGATGAAAAGGGGTAAAATGGTCATTTTGTCAAAAGACAGTCAAAATCAATTGTTGACCAAGTGGACTTTTGGTCAACCATCAATTCAATATCCCTATTCTCACATTTCATGGTCAATAGTGGCAAATATATCAAGAGGAAGTTTGAATTGGAGATAACTTGTCAAGGAAGTTATTTGAAGTTTTGAAATTTTTCTAAGTATCCATAGGGCTGAATTTTGATTGGCTATAACTTTCTCAATTTTTATTGAAAATGTGCAAACTTTATATGGCTAGAAAGAGGATGAAAAATTATCTAACTTTGTAGAAGTGTCCACAAGTCAAAAAATGAAAGGAAAAAAGTTAAGAAGCTTGGAAGTTTTTTATCACTTAGTGAAATTTTGGATAAGAATGCAAAAATTTGACTTCTTCATGTCCATTTTTGAATGACCATTTGGACTGAAATCAAAAAGCTGGCAACATGAAAGTTATAGATTGAAGTTTTATCATCATTTTTAATTCAAGAATCATCTTAAATGTTTAAGTGTAGAGAGAGATATGGTGATTAGGATTTTGAGTTGAAAACTGAATTTTTGCCCAGCACAAGGCAAGTCACGCGCGCTAGCCAGGAATTTCATCAAACATGTTGTGGGCGCACATTCATCATCACTTTTCTATGTGAAATATTAATTATTTTGAGAAATATCCAACATCAAAGACCAAGTGTTAAATGTGAGGAACAAATTTGCTTCAGAAAGTTTCTCCAAATTCTTCCTACATTTTGAGATATGATTGTGAGAAGTAGGCACCATGCATGCTGAATTTTCTGCCTAGCAAGCCATCACGAGTGTGCAGCAAGCCCAGTCAGGCAAGGCATTTTATCAAACAGTTTGTAAGCACACATTCATGGCCAAATATCTCATTGATTAAAGCTTCATTTTGAAAAAATTTGAACATGAAAGTTGGAGTATGAAGTGTCCTCTTCATTTTTTTTTTAAACTTCGTGACGTTTCATGCAACATAGAAATAGATATAAGGGAGCAAAGAGGTGTTCATGAAATGGCATATTTTCATGGGATTTCATGGATTAATTTTGTGCAACAAGGTTCAAATTTCCAGCTCACACTCCAGCCCCTATTTCACTTATTCAAAGCACGTATTTTGCACCCTCAAACAACATGAAATGCAACACTTCACTCATTCCTCTAATATTTCTCATTTTCCATCATTCCCTCATTTTGCACTCTATAAAAACATTCAAATTCAACAAGCAAAGGGTTGGTTAAAAAGAAGAATTCAGTAGCAAGCTCTTCCCTCTCTCTCACGTGAAAATAAAGCTCTCATCTCTCTCTTTAAATATCAAGCTTCCTCCATTGTTGTCAAAACTCACTTTATCCATTTTTGAAAATTTCTTCACATCTCTCTCCATTTTATCATCTCTACATCATTTAAGAAAGCTTCTCTCCATTACTAGCTCTTTATTTGAGCTCCAACATCATCAAATTCATTACAAGGTAGTTGATGCAATTTATCTCTCTTACTACAGTCTTGCGTGTTGTTTTAATCTATGATATTTTTTGCAAAATCTAAGAGCATATTCATAATCCTTGCATTTTTCTGATCAATTTTCATTTTTGGATCGTTTAAATTGGTGGAGAATTGAGGGAGAAAATCAAGTTTGAAAACTGTTTGATGTAATGTTCAAATCAAAAAGAATGTTCATGTAGCTACATTCGCGCGCATTTTTCTCTATCATCCAAGCATCATTTCATGAAATTTTTGACTCTATCATGTTCTACTAATTTCCCTCTTCAATTTTGGTGTTGGAATTTTTGGATTTCATCAAGAGATGCGCAAGATAACGTGCCATGAAAGTGTTGTGTTGAAACTGAAAAATCTGCATATTATGGTATTTGGTAGGGACGATGACATGTCCCTGTGTGATTAAACATGATTGCATTTGCATTTTACAACGCCTTTTCCAAACAACAGGTGTAATAGCCTTTGAATTTTATTCTTCTTCTCATATTTCTTTTAATATTTTCTTCACCTCAAAAATCATGACAACAATATTTTAGACTTCTTTTTTATTATATTATCATATTTTTATTTTTATTTTATTTTTTTTTATCATTTTTCTTGATTAAATAAAATCATGCAAATAATCAGAGTTTTATTATTCTTTTAAATCTTGAATTTTATTTTCTTATTTCTTTTAAATCAAAAAATATCTAAAAAATATTTTTTGGCTCCTCTCTGATTTTATTACTTGAAAATATTTTTTTTCCAATTTTATAAAAAAAAATGGTTACATTTTAAAATCATTTGGACATAATAACTTTTATTTGCATTATTTTTGTTGAATTGTGTAAATAATTTTCATATAGTTTTTCCTTTTGAGATAAAATTCAAGAAAAATTCTCTTTTTGATTATTAGAATTTTCTTAACATTTAGGTTATTTTACATCAAATTGATTTAAACTTTAGGCCTAATTGACTAATTTGTGAACTTAATTTCCTTTGTTAGGGTTTTTACTTGATCATGCACATTAATTAATTTAAATTTCTAACTTCCTCTACCTATAAAATCAGAGATGAATTTGTTTCGAGTTCTTGAATATGTTGAGGCTATAAAAATAATTGTTTTGGAATTTTACAATGTGATTTCATATTTTTCACAAATTATTTCTCAAATCCACCTAATTTAAGGCTTATACTTGCTAGTTTCAAATTTTTCATTTCTAAAGCACATTTTCACCTAGATTCAGGGACTCCAAATTTTATTTCTAAATTTTATAGGACTTTAGGAAGTTAGGGTTTTAATTTCATAATTTTTAATGTCATTTTCATATTTTAAAACTATTCTTGACTTAGGTGTGCATCTATGGTTTTATCTTTGGATAATGTTTGTAAATTGATAGCTTTTGTACATGATTCTTGTTAAATTCATGAAATAGCATGTGGTACTGACTTGAGACATATTTTGAGACAAATTCTTCAACATCATTGGGTCTTGGCTGTTGATAGGTTGATAAACCAAATCCATTAAAATGGACGAATGATGTTGATGATATTTGAAATTCTAATCCCTTCCCTCTTCATCTTATCCCCCTTTCTTATTGTATTACATGTTATGGGATGATGATCACTATATCGTTTATCCAAACATGAAGTACATAGATTGCTATTGATCAACCTCAAAATAGGTGCGACTTCTACATAAGTCCACTTACGATTGCTTAACATAGCGCTAAATTTTGCCCCGATTTGTGAAAATGATCATTCGTGGACCAAACCTATATTTGCAAGTCCAAGTTTATTAATTTGATCCCTTTGATCCAATAAACTTGAGATTCATTGTTAGGAGGCTTTGGTTCTACCAATCCTCCAATGGATCTTTATCAATTTTGGTCAAAGCGGATCACTTAAATATCGTTGATCATTAAATATTGTCTTGAGGATTATTAAATGGATGATATACTTGACAAAAAGAAAATGCAACTTGTTATTGAGTGGCTTTGGTTCTACCAATCATCTAATGAGTTCCAAATGCAAGTTTCTAGATGGTCATCCAACTAACCATTAACTTCTAATAATTGACTTTATTTTATGCTTTTGTTTTTTATGCTTTTAGTTTATGTACCATTTACTTTAGCATTTACATTTCATGCTATTTTCATCTTTGCTCACTTGAGCATTTACTTTTATGTCATTTTTATTTTGCTCAATTGAGCCTTTATTTTCTTTTGAATATATTTAATAATCAATATGAACCATAAAAAACATTAATGATACTTGGACTATTTGGTTACTATCCTTGGCATTATGGAGTATTAGACTTCTTAGACTAAGGATTAGAGACCTTGACCTATGTTAGAGACCTTGAACTATGTTGGAGACCTTGTGACCTTAATTAATATTTTGTCTGGAGTTCTTGAGGTTTACCTCAAGACATTGGGTTGTTTGTTTATTTTTTTATGCATGTTATTGTGATTACATACTTTGTTTATAATATGAAATTCACCCGTATACAACTGTTACTCTGCCCAATTTTTGTGAAGACTTAATACACTTGAAGTTTGGTTCTCTCAAGAGGTCTAGTATCTTTACTTGCTTGGTTTCAATTAAAATAAAGGGAATTCTACCTTGACTCATAATGTCAAGTATTGACTTATTCTTGGTTAGATGGTTCTTATCCCTAGCTTTTACCTTATGCTTTAAGATAGTCCCTTATTCTCCTCTCATCTTCTTTAATTTCAAAAATCTTCTCTCTCCTCTTGAAAACTCTTCTTGTTTCTAAAATTGAACCACTTTCATAATAAACTTAGACTTAGGTCCATGCATTTTCAAAATATTTTTCATAAATAAACTCCAATCAACTTAATAATACCTTGACATTTTTGTGAGAAGACTAAAAGTCAATCAATCTCATTAAAACCATGTTGACATTTTGTATCTTATCTTTAAAATTTTCTCCAAAGATTAGACTCTTGTCAATCCTTGTAGTGATGCAACAACTATACTTTTACAATATGTAGTGAAGAGAGAAATTTTCCACTTGGGTGTTGAGTGAGGCATTGTTGATTTTAAAATCCGACATATCCTCTACTTTGAGATGATGAAAATTCTTATTTCTCATGATTGTGGGTGGTAAGTATGTTTTTCACGCGGACAATGACGATGATGTCTTATCTCATAAAATTAATCAACACACTTGTGTTTTAAAATTTTTTAAAGGTGAACTATGTGTACCCTGATCCCCTATTGCACGGAAGGTGGTACGTAGGCATTAAAGATTTGCAACCGCGGCAGATGCAAAAATCATAATAAATATTTCTTTTCTCACCTCCATCATCTATTTTACATACAACATTTTATAGCCAAAATATACATATTTTACAAAGAGGTCCATGTGGAGTACCGTAGATGTTTAGGGTGCCAATACCTTCCCTTTGCATAACCAACCCCCATACCTTGAATCTTTCCCCCTCTTTTGGGTTATTCTCTCTTTTCCCATTCCTTTGGAAAAAGTAAATCGCGGTGGCGATTTTATTTTGATCTGTAAAAGTCTAGTCAATCCAATGGCTTAGTCTTAAACATTTCTACCGCTAAAGAAAAAAATGGCGACTTCACTAGAGACAGATTGACCTCTTGCTGGTCCATCCCTAAGTGGGTTAAACCTATCTTTTCTTATATCTGTATATATGTTATTATTGTTTATATGTTATATGATGCATATATGTTTGTCTGGATTTTCCTGGTTTTCAAGGTGCTTGGTGATTTCTCATAAGTCCTATACCCAGACTTGGGAAGACTTAAGATAGGAAAGGCGATATAGTCATGTTAACTTTGAGGTATTAATCCTAAAAAAGGAGACATGAGATCCCCCACTCAGTGGAGGCCCCTTTGATTGTAGTTCCGTTTACCGAGTAATCGGGAAGACATGATGCTTTCAACCTAGGAGCCAGCTGAAATTGGGGACCATAGAATACCTAACCCATATTGGCCTTTTAGGTGTAGTGCGGAAGCTATGACGGAGTAATCCGGAAATAGTTGTCACGCGATACTACGCTCCGACGAGTTTTTCCTGAGAATATTACTAATTACTTAGTTAATTGGGAAGTTGGTAATATCTGGAGGAAGGATGTACACTCTGGGAACCTTTAGAACCTTGTTCGACAGGTGATAACTCTTAGACCATACCTTATGGTTAGTACCTTCAACCTCATGCTCGTGACGTTGAACCTATGAACCCTATGTTTGTGATCTTGTGTGTGATTGTTGCATCATGCATCCATGCACTCATAAACATCTTTTGAAAAAAAATTATTTCAAAGGACTTAAAAGTTGACCATTTTTGAATATCTCAGGTACTTTTTGACTATGGGTTCTAGAAAAAGAAAGACCGGAAAGTACAATTTTAAAGATCCCAAGATAGATGAATTGATGAGTCTGATTCCCGAGATTGAGTGTTCTGTAGATTTCTGGAGGAAGTATGGGTCCATCATTTCTCTCATGAAGCTTAGGATGAAGGAGGGTATTCTCTCGACCTTGGTCCAGTTCTATGATCTGATGTATCACTGCTTTACTTTCCCTAACTATCAGTTGATGCATATACTAGAGGAGTATTCTTATCTGTTGGGTTTACCTATTACCGATCGTGTTCTTTTTACTGGTTTGGAGGGTGAGCCAAAACCACATGACATTGCTACTTTGATCCATTTGGGGAAGTCTAAGGTCGAAGCCCATATGACTACTAAAGGAGGGATTAGAGGATTACCAGCTCAATTCTTATTGGAGAAAGCTCGTTACTTTTCCAGAATGAAGAGTACAATCTCTTTTGAGGCCATGTTTGCTCTACTTGCTTATGTGTTATTCTTATTTCCTAATGTGGACAAATTTGTTGACATTAATGCTATCAGGATCTTCATGATTGGAAACCCAGTTCCTACATTGTTGTGTGATGCTTATTACTCTATTCATCTTCAGGATTCTTATCATGGATGTATGATCATCTGTTGCACGCCTTTGTTGTATCGGTGGTTTACTTCTCATTTGCCTCCGCTTGATACTTTCTAGGATGTTAGGAAGGAACCTTGTTGGGATCCTAAGATCATGGCACTTACTCACTCAGATATTGTTTGGTATCATCAGGTCTACCATGATGTAGAGATCGTCGACAGTTGTGGTAGTTTCCCAAATGTACCTCTTCTTGGTACAAATGGAGGAATTAATTACAACTTTGTTCTTCCAAGACGATAGCTTGGCTATCCGATGAGGGATATGCCAAATAATATTCATTTGAGTAGTTTCTTCCTGAAAGAGGGAGAAGACCATAAGGAAGCTAGGGAGCAGATTATGAAGGCATGGCGTCACATTCACATGAAGAGTAGGAAAGACTTAGGACCTGGGGGTTGTTTCTTTGGAGCCTTATCTTCAGTGGGTACAAGCGAGAGCTATTCAGTTGAAGATTCCGTATTCTCGGGAAACACCTATGCTCGATTTGTTTGTGAAGATTACTCCTCCCTTATTAGATGATGTGGAAGAGCTGCAACTTGCTTTAGTCAAGATGCAACAGGAAAAGGAAGCTTGGAAGAATAAGTGCCAAACTCTAGAGATTTCCTACAGAGCAGACTTGAATGAGAAAGACGACTTGATTGAGACTCTCGAGAGTCGGGCGGTAGAGACGATGGAGAGGCAAGGGGATTTATTTTCCCCTAAGCCTTATTCATATGCTAGTTGTTCACTTCCTGATTCAGGTGATTGGAAGGAGGTTGCCACCAGATATGCGGAGGAAAACTAGAGGTTGAAGCCTCAGGTTTCCAGACTTATCGGGAAGCGTCAGTGTGTAGAGTGATCTCCACCAGCTTTGCTTCTTAGGGTTTTAGACTTTACTTTCATCTTGTACTTGGAATTGTTGAAACTTGTAATCCATTTTGAAAGTTATAATAAAAAATTTCAGTATTTCAAATGTGTTTTTACTTTGATATTTGCAATGATTGTCTATAAAATCTTTAAGTCCCTTGAAATAATAATAATAATAAAATAAATCATGTGCATTGTACATCATGCATCATATTATACATACTTCTTGCATTTTTGTGCATATATAGGAATCTTACTGAGCTTCTTTACTTCGTTCAGCAAGCTCTCTCACCACTACAATAATCTGGCTAATTTTAGAAGGAAGACTGACAACTTAGAATAAGAGAATCGCGAGTTGCATGATGAGGTTTCTGCTCTGAAGGCCGGTATGGCCAATCTTACTGCTCTGATGGAATCTTTGGTGGCTGCTCAAAATCAGCCACCGATTGCTCAGCCTCAACAGATGATGGTTACTACTGAAGCTCTGATTGTTCTTGTGTCTGCTACTCCAATTGTTGTTCAGAATCACATGCGTCAAGGTTATCCATGGGGAATTCCAGAGAACTTTGTGCCTGAAGGTTTCAATCTTGGTCCTAAAGTTACTCCAGTTATTCAGACTACTGTTACTCCCGCACCTCCTATGGTGCATGTTACCCCTACTACACCTCCTTCGGTGAATGTGGTCCCATTTGCTAATGATGATCTATATCGTCCTTTTCTTCCACCAAGTCAAGGCTTGGGTCTCTATGATCGAATGGATGATTTTCAAGATCAGTTTGACAAGATGCAGAGGCATATGAAGGACCTCAGAGGAAAGGAATTGTTTGAGAAAAACGTAAATGATTTGTGCTTGGTCCTGAATGTTAAGATACCTTCAAAGTTTAAGGTTTCAGAATTCAAGAAGTACAAGGGCAATACTCGCCCTCATGCTCATCTTGTGATGTATGTAAGAAGAATGTCTACCCACACTGATGATTAGTGTCCGTTAATTCACTTTTTTCAAGATAGCTTGACTGGTGATGCGTTGAAGTGGTACATGAGTTTGGACAATGCCAATATGCATACTTTCAACGACTTGGGAGAAGCGTTCATTAGACAATATAAGTATAATATGGACATGGCTCCTGACCGTAATCAACTCAGGGAAATGGTCCAGAAGGACATGGAATTATTCAAAGAATATGCATAGATATGGCGTGAGGTAGTCGCCCAAGTGATTCCTCCAATGGAAGAAAAGGAGATGACAAAGATTTTCCTAAAGACTCTGGGTGCTTTCTACTATGAGAGGATGGTAGAAAGTTCGCCAAGTGACTTTACTGAAATGGTAGGTGTTGTACACCAAAATTTTCCCTCCCATGTTTCTCAAAACATTGCAAGAAAGATCTCCAAGTTGCTCAAGGTTGCTCAAGAGTTGGTCAGACAAGCTATCTCCTAAGGCAGTCTACCCCAAATTAGGGTTTTTTGTTGCATCAATATCCTTAAGTCCAAATAACCTCAAGTGCTCCCCAATGTCCTAATATGTTCTCAAGATCATCCATGTCAAATTTCAAGCCTTGCAGAGGAAGTTTGCTCAGTCAATTGCTCAAAGGTCCAAAAATCGATTGTGCTAGGGCAAAAGTCAACTATGACCCAAATACAGTAAAACTTCAAGATTTTTTGTCAACATTCTCATTTTTAAGGATATTTCATCATTTGATCAAGGGTTTATCATGATTCATCAAGGATTTCTCAAAATTCATCAAGATTAAAAAGTTGTTAAATTATGGTTTTGTAGGAAAAGTCAACTCAACTTTGACCAAGCATAACTTTCTCATACTTTATGCGAAATGACCCATCAAAATCTCATTTGGAAGATGATGCAGCTACCTATAATCCATCTTCACACCCCAAGATCAAAAAATGCACTCACAAGAAGTTATGAATTTGGACATTATAGGTCATTTTGAAAAGTCAACAAAAACACCTATTTTGTCAAAGCCTCTAACTTGAGCATGGAATATCAAAATGAAATGAGACAAAAAGGGTTGGTTGGAGGACATCTCAATCTTTCTAAAAAGTCCAAGAAAACTTCCAAAAGTTCAAAATTGAAGAAGTTATGAATTGTTAAAGTTGGACTTTTTTGCAAAATTGCCAAAAGTCAACTATCCCCAAAACTTCAAATTTTGCCAAATGGGCCCATTCTTTTTCACTTGATTTGAGTTTTCATCATTGCCCACGTGCTCTAGCTTTGGCCATGTGTCCATATCTTGTTTTTACTATTTAATTTGATTTTTATTTGAATTAATTCATTTTAAATCAAATAAAATCACATAAAATCAAAGATATTGATAACCAAAGATTTTCTGTTGGTTATAGGTTTCAATAGACAGCTTGCACCCTTCCAAACTCGGATCAAGGAATTAGAGCACATAAAGATTGAAATCAAATCAAATTTGGAAAGATTTAATGGAAGAATCAAATCAAATTCAAGGGCATTGATAGAGCAAGATTTGAACCACAAATGCTACCCTAATCCAATGTACAATACATAAGCAAGCAGAGGGCACGAAAATCAGGGTTAGAGATCAAGTGTGGAGGCAGAACCAACTTTGCAAAAATCACAAAAAAACTTGAGATCGAAATCAAGGTTGGAGGCATT
The DNA here is from genome assembly GCA_948472305.1 of Vicia faba. Classification (NCBI taxonomy): domain Eukaryota; kingdom Viridiplantae; phylum Streptophyta; class Magnoliopsida; order Fabales; family Fabaceae; genus Vicia; species Vicia faba. Next base: position 398,056,845 of record OX451736.1, read on the forward strand.
TTCAAGAGTTGAGACGTATCTCAAATGCTTCCTGGCAACGCATACAAGTTATCCCAATCCAAACCAGGCATTCTCAGGCCCTCATACGCGCTGTAAGTCCTTCGTAAAACCGCCCTGTTCTTGATTTCGTATTTCTCAATTTAGGCATGGTTGATATGAATTGATAGCATATTCTGAATCTACAAACCATTTGCAAGCATTTGGTATCATTCAATTTCATTTTCGTGAACTGTAACGAGACCCACCATTATTAGGGTTTCGTCTTTTGTTTTTGGGGTTTTCTGTTTCAGGGAAAATTGGTCCACATGAAGGACATGGTTGTGATCAGGAGGTTATGACGAGTTCAACCATGTTCTTGGAATGTGTTTACATGGCCTGAGGACGATTTTAGGAGGAAGCTATGCTTTTAGATGCGGATAAAAATCCACAGGTAACGTTTACAGGTTTTGGAGGAAGGGGATGATGAGTTGTCGTCCTCCCATAAGCCCATTCAAAAATAACGCGCGTTTTTATGTTTGTTGGCAATTAATTTTGTTTTTACATATTATATTTCATTTGCATTGTTATAACAAAGACAACAACACAGCCCAGCGGACACCACGTTGGCATTAAGGCATTCCAAGGCTGGAGGTCAGGGGTTCGATCCCTGCCTCCAGCAATTTGTGTTTTCTCACTTATTTTCAGGTATTCCAGTGCATATGCCAGTTTGCAATCCACCATACTCCCTCATCAATCCAAGCGCCAGATGGCCAAAGGGCCAGATCTGGTGGTCAGTGTTAGAGGTCCACCAAAAGCCAAGTCAACGCGTCTACACTAGATCCCAAAGGTCAAACGGATCAGCAAATGGGCCAACAAAATAATGCTATTAGCACCTCCAAAAAAGGCCCAATTCTCTCATTTTCTTTATATTTTCTTTTTTATTAATTTAGTTATTTTATTTTATTTCAATTAATTTCTAACCAACAATAATTTTTCTTTTTTATAAAAAAAATCATCAAAAATTTTTTTTTATCCAATAAAATTTTAGATTTCTTTTTTTGATAAATACTAACTAATTTAATTAGGGCATTAATTAGAAAACTTTAATTTGGTTTTTTGTGTAAATAAATAAAAGTAATTAGAAATCATTAGGTTTTAATTCATTTAATTATTTTTATTTTCTTTCTTAAAATAATCAAAAACTCCAAAAATATGTTATTTTTCATTTAATTTATTTAATAAATTATTTAGTATTTAATTTAGTATTAATTTCTTTTCTTAAATAAAAAACAACAAAAGAACATTTTCTTTCAAAAGGGTCAAAACCCTAATTCGCGTTCGATTTAACTTCGCGTCGCGCTTTATTTATTTTTATCCATATTGATGTATCTGTTTCCGGCATGTAATAGATAATTAGGACATTTTATTTATTTACCTCTTTACTTTATTTTATTTTCAAAGGGTTGCTTTTGGCGATGTAAATACCCGACGCCTTGTAATTTAATTTCCGCACCTTTAATTTCTGCAAATTATAACTGCTAGATGTTTGATAATAGGGTTTTCATGACAAGACTGAATGTTTAATCTTAAAATCAAATTATATCACCCTTAACATCTGCAAAGATAAAAATAACTGAAACCGACACACTCGCACATGCGCACTCTTAGGGTACACCCCACTTGGTTGCCTTCGTACACGGTCATTGAGCATAGGTCGTTTTAGAGGTCGTCCTCTTGTCTAAAAGATCATAGTCGCCACAAAACGGTTGCCTCAGATGTTGTTGCCTCAAACAAATGATCTAAGACATTAGGCTTACCGCTAAGGCGTCCTAACATTGCTTTAGTGACCGTATGTCCCTCATTCGAATTGACCCTCAAACTCCAACAATGGTGATACCTACTCATCAATAGTGGGATAGCATTGTCTAAAGGAAATTAGCATAGAACGATTCCTTTTTCGAGTAGGTAGATAGTTCTTAGATACTTGCTCATCCAAAAAACAAAACATTTTCACACTTACACTTCTTTTCAAATAAAGTTTTCAAAACACTTCATTACACTCTTGAGGACAGAAGCAAGAGTTAAATCGAAGTTAAAACAAAAACTTTTTCAAACCCACAAACACAAAGAAAACAATTTTGAAAATGAAGAGCAAGTACCTAAGAGCCCGTAGATAACTACGGATAGAAAGGGTGCTAATACCTTCCCTTTCTATAATCTACCCCCCGTACCCAGAAATATCTCGAAAAAGGAATTTTTCTGTGCTTTTTTCCTTTCCTTGTTGGATAAAATAAAATTCGGTGGCGACTCTTGCTTACCGCGATATTTTGCGAAAACAAACGCAAAACTCAAACCAGCATTCCAAAAAACAGTCAGTTCTTCCCACCGTATCACAGAACTGGCGACTCTGCTGGGGAGCTTAATAAGTGGGGTGTACCTTAGGAATAGTTCATCATAATGTTTTCAATTGCTTGATTTATATGCATTATATTTGTGGGTTTGAATCGGAGTTACTATAGATCCTAACCCGGATCTGGGGGACACCCTTTAGGTAAGTAGCAATAAACTGTGAGGGAACTATACGACGTAGACCGATACGGTTGAAGCAGTAGCTACGTTGGTGTGGCACTTTAGTTTGTACCGATATCCCTTGTGACGCAACAAGGAGAATATGGGTCTTCTAAGGGGTCATTAAGCACCAACTGATCTTAGCACCTATAATTGACCAACTTGGCCATAGAACAGTAGCAGTATGCTACACTCATTGAGACCAAACTCTCGCAATGATTCCGGCCGCAAGAAAAGGTTGCCAAACTGGAATTATAACCAATCGAGAGTGGTCTGTGATATTGAGATCCTCTAGAACCCGGTTACTATTTCTAGGACAGGTTTGAACCAACTGAACTGAAAGAGGGTAGTACCTAAGCTCCTTGCCAGCCTGAAATCTAAGGGCTATATGTGTGACTTGTGTGCCCTTACCATGTTTGCTATCTGTGAATACTTGTGGTGTGTTTCTATCATGACATCATGCATCATGACATTGCATGCATCTTGCATTGGACTAACCCATTTCAAAGACAGAGGGGATTCATCTTTGTTCTATTTTGTAGGTCATGGCACCCATGTGTATAAACACTATTCAGAGCAGCTTTGTCCAGGTTCCTAATCAGCTTAGAGATTTGGTTTCCAAAGTGCCAGATACTTCCTCCTTTATCAGGAGACATGGTCACCTCCTTGGTTTGGTCACTTCCAAGCTGGATGAACAGACGATGAGTGTTTTGTGCCAGTTCTTTGATCCATTATACACTACTTTACTTTTCCGGACTACCAATTGGTCCCTACCTTGGAAGAGTTATCTGATCTACTGGGTATTTCTATTCTGGAGCACACCCTGTTTACAGGTTGGGAGAAAGTCCTTAGGTCGGAAGAGATTACTTCAGCCCTCCATCTGACAAAGGATGAGGTATTGTCAAACTGGGAGACTCGAAGTGGGACAAAAGGCTTCTTGGCTAAATTCTTGGTTGATCGGGCTAATCAGTTTTGGGACAGTCTAGACTTTCAGGCATTTGAAGACATTCTGGCTCTTCTCATTTATGGTTTGGTGTTGTTTCCTAACTCAGATTCCTTTGTTGACGTGAATGCGGTGAAGATCTTCATTTCCCGTAATCCGGTACCCACTCTCTTGGGTGACATTTTGCACTCTCTTTATGCCCGTACTGCTCGAAAACAGGGAACCCTTATGTGTTGTGCACCATTGCTGGCGAGGTGGTTTATTTCTCACCTCCCCTAATCAGTTTTAAAGAACAAGGAAGGCATGGGTTGGGCCTACAGGATTATGTCTCTCTCTCATAATGACATCATCTGGAGTACTAAGGACATGGAAGAAGTGGCTATTATTGATCGCTGTGGGGAGTACCCCAATGTTCCACTACTTGGAGTTCGAGGAGGGATCACATATAATCCTTGTCTGGCCTTACGTCAGTTTGGGTGAGCTAGGAGGGACGAACCTAATGATTTGTTAATGTCGAGCATTGTCTTTGACTTCCAAGGGGATAGTGACGAGCATCGCCGCAGGCTCATACGAGCTTGGGATAGGGTACACAGGTCTGATCCGCAAGAGTTAGGGATGAAGACCTCTCTTCGATGAAACCATATCTCTGATGGGTTCGAATCCGTGCCCAAAAGCTGGGAATGTCGTACGAAGTTGTCTTGCCTGTGATTGTTGAGGTTGCTGATGAAGAAGGAGTTCCACCTACCATCCTCCACCCATACATGCCTACTGACATTGGGGAATTAAAGAGGTCTTGGATGCAGCTAAGAGAGGAACGAGATACTTACAGAGAAAAGTATCATGAACAAGAGCGAAAGATCCTGAAGTTGACAAGGCAATTGGAGAATGAGCAGATCCTCAACGACTATGTCAGAACCAAAAGGAAACGACCATGGGAGCGCTGATGTCTTTGTATTATTTCTAGTTTTGATTTACTTTTCAGTTTTTCTTTCTTGTAACGCCTTAAGGGCATCTGTCAAACATTTGTTTCAAGTTTATCTAATAAAAGTGTGTTTCATTTTGGTTTACGAATTTGAATCTCTCAACGTCTTTGAAATCATATCATACGCATTTTATTCCATGCACCTCATCACATGTACCCATTACAGGTCTCTTATCTTCTTCGTTGTTTATTTCACCACATCATGTCTGCTGAAACATCAACTAATCAAGCCATCAAGGCTCTGCAAGCTCAAAACGCCCAGTTCCAGGATATGTTCATGAACTTGGTTAAGGGTCGGGAAGATATGAAGACTCTTATCTTGAAGGATAAGAAGAAGAAGAAGAAGAAGAAGAAGAAGACGGTCCTACTGAATATGAGTCACAGGTTCGGAAACAATTTGCGGGAAGAGGTTGATTTGACTCACTCATCTGGAGGGGGAGAAAACCAAGAAGAAAGGAGGGTTCCTAGCCCTGTGGTTTCTGACAACGAGACTGACTTTGACGAAGACCAGTATCCTCCGGTTGAGGATAGGTATAAACAACTTGAACACCGGTTAAGTACGATGGAGATCCAGAAGGTACCTGGATTGGACTTTGGTGATTTGGGTTTGTCATCTGGGGTGGTGATTCCCCACAAGTTTAAAGCACCAATCTTTTCTAAATACGACGGGGTTTCTTGTCCAAAGCTACACCTACGCTCGTATGTTAGAAAGATTCAGCCATACACCACTGATAAGAACCTCTGGATCCACTTCTTTCAAGATAGTCTCTTAGGGATTCAACTTGAATGGTTTTACCAGATGGAAGGAGCTAGTATCAGTAATTGGGAAGACCTTGCTGCTGCTTTTTACAAGCAGTACCAATATAATGCCGACCCCGCTCCCACGCGTACCCAACTTCAGGGTATGTCCGTAGGTGCGAGCGAAGGTTTCAAAGACTGCGCTCAGAAATGGAGGGACCTTGTTGGAAGAGTACAACCCCCGTTGGCCGACATGGAGTTAGTAGATATGTTTATGTGGACCCTGTCTGGTCCGTATTTTAATCATCTGATTGGAAGTTCATCGTCCGGGTTTACTGAGCTGATTATGACTGGGGAAAGAGTTGAGGACGGTATTAAGAGCGGTAAAATACAGAAGGGTACTTCATCAGGTACCGAGAAGAATCCTTTTAAGAAGGAATCCAACGCAGTTTACAGCATAAAGAGCCATAATAAACCTGAGCGACGCTAAGCAGTCAATGTGGTGGTTATATCAAGACCTGTTGTTGCTCCTCAGCGCAACAATCAGCCAAGGGCTGAGTGGCCACGAAGACAATTCACTCAACTTCATATGACCCTGTCTCAGATTCTGCCGCAGTTATTGAAGACCAACTTGGTGATTCCGAAGGAAGCCCCGAAGAATCCTAACACTACATCACCGATGTACAATCCAAACGCCCGCTGTGCTTTTCACTCTGATAGCCCGGGGCATGATACGAATGATTGTTGGGTTTTGAAGAATAAGGTACAAGACTTGATTGATGCTAAGGAGATTGAGTTTGAAGCGCCTGAAAGGCCGAATGTTGTGACTGCTCCTATGCCCAAGCATGGAGTGAATGCTATAGATGAAGACTCATTTGTGGTTTCTGTGAAAGACATTGCTACTCCGTTGATGACTGTGAAGAAGAACCTTCTGTTAGCCGATTTATTTCCGGGTTGTGGCGAAGGTTGCTATCTGTGTGCCGTCCTACCTACCGGTTGCCATCTTTTGAAGTCAAGTGTCCAACGCCTGATAGATAATAAAGAAATTCTATTTGAGAAGACTTTTGTTCCTTTGGTTCCTACTGAAGACGTTGCTATAATCACCATTTTAGACAATTCTTCCAAGGCTTCCTCGATAAAGCCTGTTAGAATTACATCTGTTCCAAGAATCGCTCCCTTGATCATTACTGTTCCCGGGCCTATCCCCTATACATCCGATAAGGCTGTCCCGTGACACTATGGGACTGACGCGTATTATCACGGGGTTAAATAAGATTTGAAGGATGAAGAGGTTGATACTGACGTCAGCAATATTGTTGGATCTAGTAAATTCACCCGAAGCGGAAGGCTTTTTTCTCCTGAGATCTCCACTAACTGTTTGGAAGCCTGTTGTTATTACACCTGCCAGTGCACCTGCTACTGTTCCTGTTCATGTTCCAATTCTTACCCCTGTTGCCGAGTCAGCTGACACTCAGGTAAAAGGAACCACTGGGGAGCCTGCCCAGACGGAGGCACTAAAGACGATTACTGTTAAAGCCTCTAGACAGGAGATAGAGGAGATTTTAAAGATCATTAAGAAAAGAGACTATAATGTAGTCGAACAGCTGGGGCAAACCCCTTAGAAGATCTCTATGATGTCCTTATTGTTATGTTCAGAGGCCCATGCTAAGGCACTGATTGCTTTCCTGAAGACTGCGCACGTGCCGCAGGAGACATCAGCTGATCAGTTTAAAGATTGTGTGGCTAGTCTCACAGTAGATAATGGGTTGGGTTTCTCTGACACATACTTGACTGCTAAGGGGAAGAATCACAATGACGCCCTGCATGTCTCCATTGAATGCAGGGGAACTACTCTAGCTCATGTGTTGGTGGATACTGAGTCCTCGTTGAATGTGTTTCCCAAGAAAGTTCTAGACCGGTTGGACTGTGAAGGGTTAGAATTGAAGCCAAGTAACATTGTTGTTAGGGCCTTTGACGGGTCCAAGAGGATGGTGCACGGAGAATTGGATATTTCGGTGAAGATTGGTTCTCAGATTTTCGCGTCTACATTCTATGTGATGGACATTCGGCCATCTTATTCTTGTTTGCTGGGTCGCCCGTGGATCCACAAAGCTGGGTGTGATCAGTGGAAATAGAACTGACTGTTTAAAGCTGGTTCGCGAAATGTCGCGGTAAGCAAGAGTCGCCACCGTCTTTTATGTTCTCCAACAAGGAAAGGACAAAAGCACAGCAAAATTCCTTTTTCGAGATGTCTCTCGGTTCGGGAGGTAGATTTATAGAAAGGGAAGGTGTTAACACCCTTTCTATCCGTGGTTATCCACGGGCTCTTAGGTACTTGCTCTTATGTTTTCAAAATTGTTGCTCTTCAAGTGTGTGTGGGTTTTGAAAAAGTTTCGTTTGAAAAATTTCTAAGTAACTCTTGTATATGTCCTCAAAAGTGTATGAAAAATTTGTTTGAAAACTTTTTGAAAGTGTAAGTGTGAAAAGTATTTTGTTTGTTTTTTGAAAGAGCAAGTACCCATGAGTCATCTACCTACCCTAAGGAATTAGGCTGTGTAAGAGTCCTTTAGATAGTGCCATCCCACCATTGAGAGGTAGGTAGCACCACCGTTGGAGGTGTTCAGGTCAATTCGATTAAGGGACAGTGTGGTCACCAAAGCAATAGTAGGACACCTTAGATGTAACCCTAATGTCCTAGATCCTTTTATCCGAGGCAACCGTTTCGAGGCGACTGGATCTTTGGACAGGAGGGCGACCTCTAAGACGACCTATACTTGACGACCATGTTCGAGGCAACGAGTGAGGTGTACCCTAGAAGTGGCATGTGCTTGTGTGTTCGATTTAATTTATGTTTATATTTGATCATGCAATTGTGAGCTACGAGTTGTTTTTAATTTGTCATTCAGTCTTTCATGCGTATTAACAGTTAGGAGTGCAGAAAATTAAAGTGCAGGAATGTAAAGCTACACTATTACAAGGCGCGGGTCTATACATCTCCAAAAAACAAAGACCCATTTTGATAAAGTGCCAAAATAAAAGAAAGCGGTAAATCCTAATTACTATTACATTCCGGAAACAGTTACATAAGTAATCAAATAAATAGTAACGCGCGAAAAGAAATTAAATCAAGACGTCCAAGGGTTTTGACCCTTTTGAGAAAATATGAGTTTTTGGTCCTTTTGCCATTAATTAAGATTAAACCTAGTTTACTAGTTAATTAATTAATTAAAGAAAAATGTTTTTTTAATGTTTTTTAATATTTAAAAAATAAAATAAAATAAATTAAAAGTAAAAAATAAACCCTAATTCTAAGTTTATTTTAATTATTAAAAAAGATTAAGATTAAACCTAAATTAAACTAAGTTAATTGTTAGTATTTATTTACAAAAATAAATTAATGATGAAATTAATGAAATTAATACATGATAATAAATATTATAAAATATTTGAGTTTCTGAATTTATTATAAAAATTAAGTTGTTAGGTTAATTATAATAATTAATAATGATTAAAAGAAAATTAAAAGAAAATAAAATAAAAAAAATAGCAAACCATGGGGGGTGTGATGGCCCATGTGGGAGGTTTTTTTGTTGAATCTGGCCCATTAACACAAAAAGCCACGTTGACTTTCTTTGATTGTCCAGAGCACGCTTGACCTGGAACATGGTACTCCTCTTCCCATGGCCTTTGGATGGTTGATTGGGACACATGACACGCTGGATGAGTGAGGTTCATGGTGGAATATTGGACAGGCGCTGCATTGGAACGCATTAGAAAAAAAGTTAAGAATTATATGGGGGACCTGGGAATCGAACCCAGGTCCCAGTGCTCCTCGCTCCAGTGCCTTTGCCAGTTGAACTATGATGCGCGTTTGTTAAACAAATGGATAACGAATATTATATACAAAAAACAAATATTATGATGCAAAACCAAAATAACGCGCGCTAAGTTTGAATGTCCCAACCACGTACTGACACCTATTATCTTCTTCCTCGTTTTCCTGTAAAACAAAACAAGATAGCGGGGGTTTTTAACCCCCACTAACTACAACAACGAAAAATAACGATTAGAGTTAGGGTGCATATAAATTGGGCGCGATGATTCCGTTCAATTCGTCTTGAGCTTCTGAGTTCAACCGTATGTGTCTCAAGGCCTGATTTTTCCTCAATAAGAAAGCCCTAATTTAAAAGCTCGAAAACCCTAAAATTCATTCATGGTGAATTGTGATTCTATGAGTTTCAATGCAATTAATCCATATCAAAAGATTCCTGTATGTTCAAGCAATGCAAAACAACCAATAAAACATGTTAAATGCTCATGAGATATGAATTTTGATTATGAAAAATAAAGCTGAACCGTGAATCTGTTCTGGGCAATTTCTTGAGTGTTAACGTGTGATTTTGATCCCTACGCGTTCCTGGAAGTGCAAGCAATCTATTAGAAACAAAAACAAGCTTTGAATCACGTTAGATTATAGAATTCAGTTTTGAGTTTATTCTTGATTTTTCAAATTTGCATATGGCCTCTGTAGCAGCTTTTGCACGTTCTTATCAATAGGGTTAGGTTCAGCATTTTATGTGAAGAGAATTAGGTCAACTTTAGGCCCAACAATCCATTGTATTCAAGTTTCATTATGTGATTGCCAATCAAATCTTTTTCAACCTTTTTCTTTGATAAAACCTTGCCAATCATGGAGATTTTGATATCTTTGATGTGTACACGAATTTCCAGCTTGCCCTAAGTGTATTTGTATCACAAAAAGATTTAAAACCATATCTTTTGAATTTTCCTACAATTAAAATCAATTAAATGAATTAATATTAATAAAAATTCAATTAATTAATTAAAAATAAGAAAATAAATCATTTTAAGTTCAATGGATCGTGCATAAGCCTTGGGCAAAGATTCAAGGAGGAATTTGAGGCCCATTAGCAAAAATGAAGTGTTTTTGGCAAAGTTGACTTTTGAAAGTTCCCAAAAGTTTCCCAACTTCTCCAATGCATATCTTGTTCAATTTTGAAGCTATGAACATGTTCTTGGACATTTTGGAAAGGTCCTGAAGTCCTCTAACCAATGGCTTTGGTCCCATGTCATTTTGATTCACCAATCTCAAGTTATGGTCTTTGACTTAAAGTGCCTTTTTGTTGACTTTTGAAAATGACCTATAATGTAGAAATTGATAACTTTTTGTGAGAGCATTTCTTGGACTTGGAGTGTGAAGATGAGTTGTAGGAAATGTCATCCCCTTCAAAATGAGCATTGGATGGGATTTTTCTGATAAACCATGAAAAAGTTATGCCTTAGTCAATTTGCAGTTGACTTTTTCAGCTGTCCAAAAATAGAAACTTTTGCATCTTGATGATTTTTGAGCTATGCTTGTGGAATCATTATCAAGACTTGATCAAATGATGATTGTGGCTTCAAAATAAGATGTTGACCAAAATTTTTGACTTTTGACTGCCAAATGACCATTTTACCCCTGCAATTGACTGTGAAGCAATTAGGACTTTTGACTGTGCAATTTGATGTTGTGAGCCTTGAAGTTTGACATGTAGATGCTTCACAATGTATATAGGAATATGGGACTTGATTGGACCCTTGAAAACCTCAGCTTCCTTGCAAGAACCAAACCCTAATTTTGACTGTGTTAGGAGGCAATTGGACTGTGCAACCCTAGAGAGATTTTGAACCATTTGGAGATTGATCTTGACAAATTTTGAAGAATATGGGAGGGAAAATTTTGGGGTGCAACAGTTGCCCCTGTTCAATCTTCTTAGACTTGAGGATGTAGATTGGCTTGCATGCCTTTCGCGATCCGAAGGTGGAAGATGATTGAACACTAAAGTGCCCAGAAATTTGCACTCACATAGTAGAGTATCAGCAGCGTGATGGCGGGAATGGGCTTACAGATGCAATTTGGAGAGATGATGGATAAGAGGATGGGCTTATAGATGCCATCTGGAGCTGTGACGGAGCTTTGTCGGGAATGGGCTTATAGATGCCATTTGGGGACTGTTGGTATGTGGATGGGCTTATAGATGCCATCTAGGTGTCGATCGCGTAGGAGATTCCTTAGCGAGAACTTGCGTACCTGAGAAAGAAAAATAATTACCTGGCCTGTTACAGGGGTTGATCTTCAAACTCTTTATGCAGATATGCCCTGGCTGGATACAGGAATCGAATCTTCAAACTCTTCAGACGTGCCCTGGCAGGATACAGGAATCGAATCTGGAACTAGTCGTCAACAGATATGCCCTGGATGGATACAGGAATCGAATCTTCAAACTCTTCACACGTGCCCTGGCTGGATATAGGAATCGAATCTGGAATTAGTCGTCAACAGATATGCCCTGGCTGGATACAGGAATCGAATCTGGAATTAGTCGTCAACAGATATGCCCTGGCTGGATACAGGAATCGAATCTTCAAACTCTTCAGACGTGCTCTGGCTGGATACAAGAATCGAATCTGGAACTAGTCGTCAACAGATATGCCCTGGCTGGATACAGGAATCAAATCTTCAAACTCTTCAGAGGTGCCCTGGCTAGATACAGGAATCGAATCTGGAATTATTCGTCAACAAATATGCCCTGGCTGGATACAGGAATCGAATCTTCAAACTCTTCAGACATGCCCTGGCTAGATACAGGAATCGAATCTGGAATTAGTCGTCAACAGATATGCCCTGGCTGGATACAGGAATCGAATCTTGAAACTCTTCAGACGTGCCCTGGCTGGATACAGGAATCGAATCTGGAATTAGTCGTCAACAGATATGCCCTGGCTGGATACAGGAATCGAATCTTCAAACTCTTCAGACAGATATGCCCTGGCTGGATGCAGGAATCGAATCTGGAATTATTCGTCAACAGATATGCCCTGGCTGGATACAGGAATCGAATCTTCAAACTCTTCAGACGTGCCCTGGCTGGATACAGGAATCGAATCTGGAATTAGTCGTCAACAGATATGCCCAGGCTGGATACAGGAATCGAATCTTCAAACTCTTCAGACATGCCCTGGCTAGATACATGAATCGAATCTGGAATTAGTCGTCAACAGATATGCCCTGGCTGGATACAGGAATCGAATCTTCAAACTCTTCAGACGTGCCCTGGCTGGATACATGAATCTAATCTGGAATTAGTCGTCAACAGATATGCCCTGGCTGGATACAGGAATCGAATCATCAAACTCTTCAGACGTGCCCTGGCTAGATACAGGAATTGAATCTGGAATTAGTCGTCAACAGATATGCCCTGGCTGGATACAGGAATCGAATCTTCAAACTCTTCAGACGTGCCCTGGCTAGATACAGGAATCGAATCTGGAATTAGTCGTCAACAGATATGCCCTGGCTGGATACAGGAATCGAATCTTCAAACTCTTCAGACAGATATGCCCTGGCTAGATACAGGTGTCGAATCCACAAGTAATCGCTCATAGATATGCCCTGGCTAGATACAGGTATCGAATCCGGAATTGCAACAGTTGATAGTAATCATCTTTGTATTGACCTTTTTCCTGAAAAGGCAAAACATTAGTTGTATGCAATGTCATGATGTATGAAATGCGTGATGTTCTCAAAATAAATGAGATTATATGTTCATGATGCGTATGTGCATGCTATAATGTATGAAGATGTGATGCTTATGAATGTATTTTTGTCTAGGAAAATAAATCCTTGACGGATGCCGGGAAGTCAAATCCTGGGCTGATGTTGAAGAGTAGAGTTCTTCGTCTCTGCTGGGGATGATGGTTGCGAGAATAAACCTGTAGGAGAAGATGACTCCGTTGAGGAATAAACTTTGTTGAAGAGATTATTCTGCGGGGAAATACTCTGTGGGAAGAGATACTTTGCTGAGGTTTTGATGATAACTCCGCTGGGGATTCCATTGGTAGGCTCTGTTGGAAGATTTGATGAACTCCACTGGGGGATAGGAAGAACTTCGTCGGGGACGATCTTTCCGTTGTAATTAGCTGAGGATAACCCAGTTATAAGCTTTGGTGAGGAATAACCTTCTGAATAAAGCCGGGGAGAGGCGTTCGTACCCTGCAGGTGATAAGCTTCCAGAATCTACTGGGGATAAGCTTCCTACTGGGGAGATTGATTCAACTCTCCTGGGGAGACTTTGGACTGCGCTGGGGAATGGCTCCACAGGATGTCTGGTATTCCGCCGGGGAACAATTTTAGATAAAGATTGTCGGGGATGCTTGTTAGGAATGTCTGTATACTCCGCTGGGGAATATTGAGATCTTCTGGGGATAATCCAACTTCCTTAAGGCTGACAGTAGACTAACTCTGCTCGGGGAGAGTGTTGCTGACTTGTTGGAGATACTATGCCCTCTCTGCTCGGGGGAGAGTATGGCTGCATCTTATCTTACTCGGCGGGGAGTGAAGGTATCTGGGTTACATTCTTCAGCCGAACTTACCTTGGTACCTTGGTGGACAGAGCAACTAGATCGCTTAGACAACTCATTATTGCCCCTGTTTCTGATGTCACCTGTAATTAGTCCTTTGTTTCGCATGCAAATATTTATGAGTTAACAATTAGTGTCAAATGCATATATCAAAAATGAACATTGGACGTTCTTTGCAAAACAAAACAGAAAAAGGAAAATAATTGGCAATTTATCTGAAAAGTGAATTTGTATTGATTTTTTGAATTTGCCTGTAAATAGGCGTTTATGTACAAGAGGCTGACGTCCTAGTAAGAGAACACCGCCGAACAACATAGAGTTTACAATTTTGTGAAAAGAGAGACAAAACAGTTATGTGAAAAAGATAATCCCACTGGGTTCCAACTCTGCTATCGCCTTTATAATTTCGAGCGTCTCATCACTTGGCTGCTTAGTTGAAGATGAAGTTGATTGATCGATGCCGTCTGAACCTGATGGTTGATACCGGATTCTGGATGAAAGGTGATTCAATGAGACATAGTATTACGCTTTAATCCATAACTTTTGCCTGGACCGCCCTTTCGGGTTTTCAGTCCACCGGGATACCCATTTTTGCCCAAGCCGCCTTTTCAGGTTTTCGACTTGCCGGGTGTACAAATTTTTTTTCATTTTTCATCCCTTATTTTTGCCTGAACCCTTTTGGTTCGCCGGGAAGCCCTTACTTTTGCCTAGGTGGGTCAACCTAGCGGGTCTTTAATTCATGCATAGTATCTTTTTACTATGTCTGCATTGGCGGGGTGAGGAAGGTCGTCACCATCCATGGTGGTTAGAATTATAGCTCCTCCCGAGAAGATATGTTTAACCACAAATGGCCCTTCATATGTGGGGGTCCATTTGCCCCTGGGATCACTTTGAGGAAGAATGATGCGCTTGATTACCAGGTCCCCAACTTGATACTCTTGTGGTCTGACTTTCTTATTAAATGCCCTGATCATCCGTTTTTGATACGTTTGACCATGACAAATAGCAGTGAGTCTCTTTTCGTCAATTAGGTTTAACTGATCAAGTCGAGTCTGGATCCAGTCATCTTCGCTCAAGCCTTCCTCCTTCATTATCCGGAGAGAGGGTATCTGGACTTCAATCGGCAAGACTGCCTCCATGCCATAGACCAAGGAAAAGGGAGTTGCCCCAGTTGACGTTCTTGCTGAGGTACGGTACCCATGAAGAGAAAACGGTTACATCTCATGCCAATCTTTATAGGTCATTGTCATCTTCTGCATAATCTTTTTGATATTCTTATTAGCTGCTTCTACAGCCCCATTCATCTTCGGCCGATAAGGAGAAGAGTTATGGTGTTGTATCTTGAATTTCTCGCAGAGCTCAGTGATCATCTTGTTATTAAGATTGGTACCACTGTCCATAATGATCCTCTCAGGTATACCGTATCGACAGATCAGGTTGTGTCGAATGAACCGTGCCACGACGTTCTTGGTTACGGTAGCGTAGGAAGCTGCTTCAACCTACTTTGTAAAGTAATCGATCACCACCAGGATGAAGCGATGCTCGTTGGATGCCGTAGGTTTGATCTCGTCGATCATATCAATGCCCCATATTGCAAAAGGCCAAGGTGCAGTCAAGACATTCAGAGGGACTGGAGGAACGTGCACTTTATCAACATAGATCTGGCACTTATGACATGTCCGAGAATGTTGGTAACAGTCGGCTTCCATTGTGGACCAGAAATATCCTGCCCGAAGGATTTCCTTTGCCATGGTGTGTCCACTGGAATGCGTTCCGAAGGTACCTTCATGCAGCTCTGCCATGATTCTTTCTGCTTCAGTCTTATCCACACAACGCAGTAAGGTTGAATCATGGTTTCGCTTGTAGAGAATGTCGTTGCTGAGGAAAAACTTTGCTGCGAACCTTCTCAGAAACTTCTTGTCATTGACAGATGCACCCTCGGGGTATTCTTGAGCTTCCAGGTACCTCTTCACCTCATGATACCAAGGTTTTTCATTTACCTCTTCAACCTCGAGATCACAACAATATGCAGGTTCGTCCAATTTCCAAATAATGATCCGGCGAGCTTCGTTGTCCCATTTGACTTTGAACATAGAAGACATCGTAGCCAGCGCGTCCGCCAACTGATTCTCCTCTCTTGGGAAGTGTTCAAAAGTTGTCTCCGTGAAATGGGGGATCAACGTCAACACACACTCTTTGTAAGGAATGAGATTTGGGTGTTTCGTATCCCACTCGCCTTTGATCTGATTGATCACGAGAGCGAAATCTCCGAAGACACTCAGAAACTTGATCCTTAAGTCAATTGTAGCTTGAAGACCCATGATACACGCCTCATACTCCGCCATGTTGTTGGTGCAGTTGAAGCATAGCCGGGAAGTAAGTGGAGTATGAGTGCCTTTTGGGGATATGATCACAGCGCTGATACTGTTACCCAAAGCGTTGGAGGATCCGTCAAAGTGCATAGACCATCGGGATCCTTCCTCAGGTCCTTCATCCGGTCCAGGTACTTCACAATAAGTCACTACCATGATGTTCTCGTCAGGAAATTCAAAGTTCATTGACTGGTAATCATCCACTGCCTGGTGTGCCAAATGGTCTGCCAATACACTTCCTTTGATTGCTTTCTGAGTCGTGTACTGGATGTCATATTCCGTCAAGATCATCTACCATCTTGCTATTCTTCCGGACAAGGCGGGATTTTCGAATATGTACTTGATTAGATCCATTTTTGAAATTAACAGAGTAGTGTGAGTCAACATATACTGTCTCAACCGGCGAGTAGCCCATACCAAAGCGCAACAAGTTTTCTCGAGCAGTGAGTATCGGGTCTCACAGTCGGTAAACTTTTTGCTAAGGTAATAAATGGCATGCTCTTTTCAGCCAGACTCGTCATGCTTCCCCAGCACACACCCCATTGAGCTGTCAAGTACTGTCAAGTATAGTATTAGAGGTCTCCCTTCAACCGGTGGCATAAGAATGGGTGGTTCTTGGAGATACTCTTTGATGCTGTCGAAAGCGGCCTGACATTCATCGTTCCAACGTACTACCTGATCTTTCTTCAGTAGCTTGAAGATTGGTTCAAAGGTAGCAGTTAGGTGCGAGATGAATCGGGCAATGTAGTTCAGTCGTCCTAGAAAGCCTCTGACTTCTTTCTCTGTCTTGGGAACTGGCATCTCTTGTATGGCTTTAACCTTGGCGGGGTCCACTTGAATACCTTTGTCGCTCACGATGAAGCCTAGCAATTTTCCAGATCTTACCCCGAAGGTGCACTTGTTCGGGTTCAACCTTAGCTTGTACAACTTCAGACGGTCAAACAGCTTCTGTAGATGGTCAAGGTGTTCCTCCTCAGTTTGAGAACTTGCAATCATATCATCGACGTATACTTCAATCTCATGGTGGATCATGTCATGAAATAAAGCAACCATGGCACGTTGGTAGGTTGCCCCAGCATTTTTCAACCCAAAAGGCATGACCTTGTAGCAGAAGGTGCCCTACTGAGTAACAAAGGTAGTCTTTTCCATATCTTCAGGAGCCATTTTGATCTGATTATAACCTGAAAAACCATCCATGAAGGAGAACACCTTGTGCTGAGCAGTATTGTCAACAAGAACGTCGATGTGAGGCAGGGGGAAGTCATCCTTGGGGCTCGCCCTGTTCAAATCCCTGTAGTCAACACACATTCGGACTTTCCATCCTTCTTCGGCACTGGAACCACGTTCGCAACCCACTGAGGGTAAGAAGTCACTGCTAGAAACCCGACATCAAATTGTTTCATAACCTTAACTTTGATTTTCTCGGACATCTCTGGATGCATACGACGGACCTTCTGTTTAACCGGAGTGCATTCTTCCTTGGTAGGCAGGTGATGAACCACAATGTCGGTATCCAACCCAGGCATGTCTTCGTAGGACCAGGCAAAGATTTCCACATAATCATGCAGCATCTGAATCAACCGTTTTTTCACGCTGAGCTCTAGGTTGGCACCAATCTTGACTTCCTTTCTGTCAGTCTCAGTACCCAGATTTACCGTTTCCACTGGCTCTTCATGTGGCTGAATGACCCTTTCTTCCTGGAGTAACAGTCTTGCAAGCTCGTCAGGCACTTCGCAATCGTCTTCGGCTAAGTTGATCGGATTTTCGAAGTCATAACTGGCAGTAGCAGAGTCGTTGCCAGTGAGGTCCAGAGTGGATTGAAACCTGTATAGGTGAGTGTGTGTAAATATAGCTATTTTGCAATATATAAAGAAAGAAAGGGAGCACAAGATTTGAAATGCGAAAAACGTCCAATGCTTTTATTCATGATATATGGAAATGACAAATAATAAGCCCTCACAAATGAAGCCACGGTGCCCCGGGTAGGACACCGGGCCATAAAGTTCCAATTATTGTTCGTTACAAATTTAAAAACAAAGGAATTCATTACTGAGTAACAAAAGTAACAGGTATGTAGTCTTTAGCAGTCCAGTTGCTTAGTCCATCGTTGGTCGTTGGGTAGATCCAACTGTCAAATTCAGATTCCTCCACATTGTCTTCAATAGCATTCACTCATGGGTTGGTGATGAATACGGGAGGTCTTCCAATCCTTGCTTTACATACAACCCTCTGAGCCTCTGCAGTGAAACCCAGCCCAAACTTGTCAGTCTTCAGAGTAAAATCAGGAAGTCGGCCCCAGTTTGCACACTCACCCTTCTCAACCACAGCCCGGGCATCCTTCAAGGAAGCCATCTTCAAAGGAGAACTATCTTCGGTCACAGTCTCTGCTGCTGCCAATGTTGGAGGCACTTCTTCAAAGTGTTGAAAGGGGGTCTCAATGAACTCCCCGTCCATCTCTATATAGCGGAATGAGTTAAGATGGCTAACCATGTATTCTTCCTCCCCCTGAACTGTAACAATCTTCCCTCTGACCGGGTACTTAAGCTTTTGATGTAGAGTGGAGGTCACAGCCCCAGCCTTGTGGATCCAAGGACGACCCAGTAAACAAGAATAGGATGGTCGGATGTCCATCACATAGAATGTTGAATCAAAGACTTGAGAACTAACCCGGATTGGAATGTCCACTTCACCATGTACCATCCTCTTCGACCCGTCAAAGGCCCGGACAATAATGTTACTAGGCTTCAACTCCAAACCCTCACAATCCAACCTGTCTAAGGCCTTCTTGGGCAATACGTTCAGTGAAGAACCGGTGTCTACCAACACATGGGCAAGAGTAGTGCCCCTGCGTTCAATGGAGACATACAGGGCATCGTTGTGGTTCCTTCCCTTGGCGGTCAGATCAGCGTCAGAGAAACCCAGACCATTATCAGCGGTTAAGTTGGCCACACAATCAGTAAATTGATCAGCAGACGTTTCTTGTGGCACATGGGCCGTCTTCAGGAAGGAAATCAGGGCCTTGGCATGGGCCTCTGAACACAACAACAGTGATAGCATAGAGATCTTAGAGGGGGTGTGCCCCAGCTGTTCAACGACGTTGAAATCACTCTTCTTGATAATCTTGAGAATCTCTTCCATATCTTGCTGGGAGGCTTCAACATTAACAGTCTTCGGTGCCTCCATCTGGGAAGGCACATCAGTAGCCATCCCCTTGCCCCGAGTGTCAGATGACTCGGCAGCAGGGGTATAAACTTGATCAGCAGGGGAAACATGCACACTGGCAGGTGTGATAACAAGAGGTCTTTGAATAGCTGGAGGTGCAATATCAGGCGAGAAGAGCCTGCCACTGCGAGTAATTTTAGCAGGACTGGTGATGTTACTGATGCCGGTACTGGTATTGAACTCTTGCTTTACTCCGAGCACATACACATCTGCCCCATAGTGCCACGGGACAGCCTTGTCATATTTATAGGGGAGGGGCCCTGGAACAGTGATGATAATAGGAGCAATCTTCTGAACAGGCATAATGTGGACAGGCTTCCTCGGGGGAGCCTTGGTAGGATTGTTGAAAATGGTGACAACGGACACTTCTTCAGTAGGGATAACAGGAACAACAATCTTCTTGAACGAGATCTCTTTGCTATCCATTAGGTTTTGGACGCCTGACTTCAGCAACGGACAACCACCAGGTGAAACAGCACATAGAAGGCAACCTTTGCTACAACCCGGAAATAAACCGGCTAGCAACAGGTTCCTTTTGACGGTCAACAATGGAGTAACAATCTCATCCACAGAGACTACATACAGGTCTTCCTCAATAGCATTTACTCCATGCTGGGGCATGGGAGCAGTCACAACATTGGGCCTTTCGGGCGCCTCAAACTGTATTTCCTTAGCATCGATAAGGTCCTGAACCTTATTCCTCAGGGCCCAACAATCATCAGTAGAATGCCCCGGGCTATCAGAGTGATAAGCACAGCGGGCGTTGGGGTTGTACTTCGGATAGGTTGTGTTTACCACCTTCGAAGATTCTCTGACAGTTACCAGGTTGGTTGACAGCAGTTACGGCAAGATCTGAGACAAGGTCATACTAAGCCGAGTGTATTCTCTTCTGGGTCTCTCACCCCTTGGTTGGTTAGGTTGCCGAGGAGCGGCAGCAGGCTTTGAAATCACCATCGCGTTGACAGCTTGGCGACGTTCTAGTTTATTTTTTCTTCTGGGACCATATACGGCACTAGCTTCCTTCTTGAAAGGCTTCTTTTCAGAACTTGAGGATGCACCTTTTTGTATCTTCCCCGAATTCATACCAGCTTCTATCCTCTCACCAGTCAGAATGAGGTCTGTAAACCCTGCAGAAGAATTACCAATTAGGTGGTTGAAGAATGGCCCAGATAGGGTCTCCAAGAACATGTCCACGAGTTCACGGTCAGTCAACGGTGGCTGCACCCTGCCAGCCAGGTCTCTCCACTTTTGCGCGTACTCCTTAAAACCTTCTCCCGATCCTAGCGACATACCCTGGAGCTGGGTACGTGTAGGAGCGAGGTCGGCATTGTACTGATACTGCTTATAAAAAGCAGTAGCCAAGTCCTCCCAGTTTCGAATACTGGCTCCATCCAGCTGATAGAACCACTCGAGTTGAGCCCCTGAAAGGCTATCTTGGAAGAAATGGATCCATAAGTTCTTGTCTGCAGTATACGGTAGGATCTTCCGCATATAAGATATGAGATGTAGCTTAGGGCAGGAAGCCCCGTCATACTTCGCAAAAGAGGGTGCCTTGAACTTGTGTGGGATCACCACCCCAGAAGATAAACCCAGATCTCCAAAATCCAACCCAGGCACCTGTTGAATTTCCATGGCGCTCAGCCGATCCTCTAATTTCTTGTACCTGTCTTCAGCGGGAGGGTACTGCTCATCATTGAAATCTGTCTCGTTGTCAGAGACCACAGGACTAGGAACCCTTCCCCCTTAGGGACTGCCTTTGCCTACAGAGGAAGCAGCTTGGTCAGCCTCATTTTGCAGTGTATTGCCAAACCTCCGTCCAGTGTTGAACAGTACAGTTCTCTTCTTCTTCTTCTTCTTCACCAGCAGAGCCTTCAATTCCTCTTGACCTTGGGCTAAGCTCATGATCAACTCTTGGAACTGGGCGTTCTGGGCCTGGAGGGCCTTGATGGATTGCTCAATAGATGATTCAGGATTCATGATGACTGCTGAATTAAACACCGAAGAAGATTAAGCAACATGTAGGAAAAGAGTACCTGTTATGCACATGATGCATGATATGCTATTTATGCAATGCATTCAAGGGTTCGAAAGTTCAAATTTGTTGTAGACAAAAAGGAACACACGTTATTATTAATAAATAATATGTTCAGTACATCAAGGCCTCATGGGCAAAGCATTACAAAATAATTTAATCCCAAAAGACACTGCGCATCCTCTTTGGAGCTATGTAAGTATTGAGAGTCTTTTCCTCGTGAAGCAGGCGGGTGAGCTCCAAGACCTTCTTCTCGCTGGCATGTAGACTGGATTCAAGAGAATTTCGTTCTTCCTTAAGCTGGATCCAGCTCTTCTGCATTTCTTCCCAGGATGTAGGCATGTCAGGATGTTGAATGGTGTACGGGACCTCTCCTTCCAACACTGGCTCTTCGATCACAGGGAGAACATGAGGATATGGCATCACCAGCTTCTGGGAGCGGGCTCGTACCCACTTGAGATAAGGCTCCAAGGGGATGGAGTTCTTGTGCCCCAGTGTCTTGTTATCTACCTTGTTGGGCATCCTCCAAGCTCTGATAAATCTCTGGCGAAGTCCTTGTGCATCGTTGTCAAAGTCAAAAACTATGTCAGGAAGCAACATGTCATGATGGCCATCCCTCCAAGCATATCCAAACTGTCTCAAAGCCAAACATGGGTTGTAAGTAATGCCTCCTCTGATTCTAAGTAAAGGAACATTTGGAAACTCTCCGTAACGATCAATGATGGTGACATTCTCTCTGGACCGAGGACACCAATGTATATCAGCATGCGTAAGAGTCATTAATCGTTGTGACCATCTCAAACCCCGCTCGTTCTTCAAAACTGATTGTGGAAGGTGAGAAATAAACCACCTTGCCATGAGAGGATTGCAGCACATAAGAACACCTCTTTTTCTCATGGTTCGAGTGTAACATGAGTGAAGGATGTCCCCAAGCAGCGTAGGTATAGGATTCCTGGACATGAAGATCTTGACGGCATTGATATCTATAAGCTGATCGGGATTCGGGAACAACACCAACCCATAGACAAGGAGAGCCACAACTTCTTCAAAGGCTTGTAGGTCAAGGGAATTCCAACATTCTTGGGACTTCTCAAACAGGAACTTTGCCAAGAATCCTTTGATACCACTTCTAACTTCCCAATGTCCCTTGATGTCAGATGGTTGTAGGCGTAATGCTTTAGCAACCTCTTCAAGTTTTGGTTCCCTTTCCGTACCGTTGTAGGGTAGTTGACTAAGGATAGGGATCTTCAGAAGCTGGGAAAACTCTTCCAAGGTAGGCACCAGTTGATAATTCGGGAAAGTAAAGCAGTGGTGCAAAGGGTCAAAGAACTGGAAGAGGACCTTAATCATATCTTCCTCAATGTTGGTGTTGACCAAGCTGATGAGTCTGCCATGTTTCTCACTGAAAGAAGAGCTCTCAGGAATCCTGGATGTAAGCTCCTTAAGCTGAGGAGGGATCTTTACAAGGTTGATCTGAATTGTCTTTCTGCGGATAGTTTCCATGTCCTACAAAACAAGAACAAAGATGAAGATTCGAACCCCTGAAGTGGTTAGTGGATGCATATGATGTTGTATGATGTTATGATGCTATGATAAAAACACACCACAAATATTCACAAAAGCAAACATGATAAGGCACACAAGGCACATCAGACAGCCCTTAGAGTTTAGGCCAGCATGAAGTTTAGGGTACTACCCTCTTGAAGTTGGTGGGCTCAAAACCTGTCCTATCAAAAGTAACCGGGTTCTAAGGATCTCAATATCATTGGGTTGTTTTCTATGTTTATTGTTTTGATTTAGCCACTGAATTGGCGATCAAAATATTCCAAGAAAACAACCCTCAATGAGTGTGGTATCGAGTATCAACCAACTTCGGACTGCACCAAAGTCGGTCATCTCACTACCCTAAAGAGGCCAGGATGGTCAAGTAAGGTTCCTAAGGTCAGTTGATGCTTCACGACACCACACGGAGGCCCCGTACTCTCCTTGACTTGACTCAAGGGTTACCGGTACTCACCAAAGTGCCACATCAACGTAGAAACTGCTTCAACCGTGTCGGTATACCCCGCACAGTTCCCTCACAGTTTGTTGCTACCTAAAAGGTTTCCCCCAGATCCGGGTTAGGATCTATAGAACTCCCAAAACAGGCCCACAATATTAAAGCAATCAAAACAGGCAATTGAAAACATAAGTATGATCTAATCCTAAGGTACACCTTACTTTAAGTATCCCCAGCAGAGTCGCCATTTCTGTGATCGGTGGAAATAGAACTGACTGTTTAAAGCTGGTTCGCGAAATGTCGCGGTAAGCAGGAGTCGCCACCGTCTTTTATGTTCTCCAACAAGGAAAGGACAAAAGCACAGCAAAATTCCTTTTTCGAGATGTCTCTGGGTTCAGGAGGTAGATTTATAGAAAGGGAAGGTGTTAGCACCCTTTCTATCAGTGGTTATCCACGGGCTCTTAGGTACTTGCTCTTATGTTTTCAAAATTGTTGCTTTTCAAGTGTGTGTGGGTTTTGAAAAAGTTTCGTTTGAAAAATTTCTAAGTAACTCTTGTATCTGTCCTCAAGAGTGTATGAAACATTTGTTTGAAAACTTTTTGAAAGTGTAAGTGTGAAAAGTATTTTGTTTGTTTTTTGAAAGAGCAAGTACCCATCAGTCATCTACCTACCCTAAGGAATTAGGCTGTGTAAGAGTCCTTTAGATAGTGCCATCCCACCATTGAGAGGTAGGTAGCACCACCGTTGGAGGTGTTCAGGTCAATTTGATTAAGGGACAATGTGGTCACCAAAGCAATAGTAGGACACCTTAGATGTAACCCTAATGTCCTAGATCCTTTTATCCGAGGCAACCGTTTCGAGGTGACTGGATCTTTGGACAGGAGGGCGACCTCTAAGACGACCTATACTTGACGACCATGTTCGAGGCAACGAGTGAGGCGTACCCTAGAAGTGGCATGTGCTTGTGTGTTCAATTCAATTTATGTTTATCTTTGATCATGCAATTGTGAGCTACGAGTTGTTTTTAATTTGTCATTCAGTCTTTCATGCGTATTAACAGTTAGGAGTGTGGAAAATTAAAGTGCAGGAATGTAAAGCTACGCTATTACAAGGCGCGGATCTATACATCGCCAAAAAACAAAGACCCGTTTTGATAAAGTGTGGAAATAAAAGAAAGCGGTAAATCCTAATTACTATTACATTCCGGAAACAGTTACATAAGTAATCAAATAAATAGTAACGCGCGGAAAGAAATTAAATCAAGACGTCCAAGGGTTTTGACCCTTTTGAGAAAATATGAGTTTTTGGTCCTTTTGCCATTAATTAAGATTAAACCTAGTTTACTAGTTAATTAATTAATTAAAGAAAAATGTTTTTTTTAATGTTTTTTAATATTTAAAAAATAAAATAAAAGAAATTAAAAGTAAAAAATAAACCCTAATTCTAAGTTTATTTTAATTATTAAAAAAGATTAAGATTAAACCTAAATTAAACTAAGTTAATTGTTAGTATTTATTTACAAAAATAAATTAATGATGAAATTAATGAAATTAATACATGATAATAAATATTATAAAATATTTGAGTTTCTGAATTTATTATAAAAATTAAGTTGTTAGGTTAATTATAATAATTAATAATGATTAAAAGAAAATTAAAAGAAAATAAAATAAAAAAATAGCAAACCATGGGGGTGTGATGGCCCATGTGGGAGGTTTTTTTGTTGAATCTGGCCCATTAACACAAAAAGCCACGTTGACTTTCTTTGATTGTCCAGAGCACGCTTGACCTGGAACATGGTACTCCTCTTCCCATGGCCTTTGGATGGTTGATTGGGACACATGGCACGCTGGATGAGTGAGGTTCATGGTGGAATATTAGACAGGCGCTGCATTGGAACGCATTAGAAAAAAGGTTAAGAATTATATGGGGGACCTGGGAATCGAACCCATGTCCCAGTGCTCCTCGCTCCAATGCCTTTGCCAGTTGAACTATGATGCGCGTTTGTTAAACAAATGGATAACGAATATTATATACAAAAAACAAATATTATGATGCAAAACCAAAATAACGCGCGCTAAGTTTGAATGTCCCAACCACGTACTGACACCTATTATCTTCTTCCTCGTTTTCCTGTAAAACAAAACAAGATAGCGGGGGTTTTTAACCCCCACTAACTACAACAACGAAAAATAACGATTAGAGTTAGGGTGCATATAAATTGGGCGCGATGATTCCGTTCAATTTGTCTTGAGCTTCTGAGTTCAACCGTATGTGTCTCAAGGCCTAATTTTTCCTCAATAAGAAAGCCCTAATTTAAAAGCTCGAAAACCCTAAAATTCATTCATGGTGAATTGTGATTCTATGAGTTTCAATGCAATTAATCCATATCAAAAGATTCCTGTATGTTCAAGCAATGCAAAACAACCAATAAAACATGTTAAATGCTCATGAGATATGAATTTTGATTATGAAAAATAAAGCTGAACCGTGAATCTGTTCTGGGCAATTTCTTGAGTGTTAACGTGTGATTTTGATCCCTACGCGTTCCTGGAAGTGCAAGCAATCTATTAGAAACAAAAACAAGCTTTGAATCACGTTAGATTATAGAATTCAGTTTTGAGTTTATTCGTGATTTTTCAAATTTGCATATGGCCTCTGTAGCAGCTTTTGCGCGTTCTTATCAATAGGGTTAGGTTCAGCATTTGTATGTGAAGAGAATTAGGTCAACTTTAGGCCCAACAATCCATTGTATTCAAGTTTCATTATGTGATTGCCAATCAAATCTTTTTCAACCTTTTTCTTTGATAAAACCTTGCCAATCATGGAGATTTTTATATCTTTGATGTGTACACGAATTTCCAGCTTGCCCTAAGTGTATTTGTATCACAAAAAGATTTAAAACCATATCTTTTGAATTTTCCTACAATTAAAATCAATTAAATGAATTAATATTAATAAAAATTCAATTAATTAATTAAAAATAAGAAAACAAATCATTTTAAGTTCAATGGATCGTGCATAAGCCTTGGGCAAAGATTCAAGGAGGAATTTGAGGCCCATTAGCAAAAATGAAGTGTTTTAGGCAAAGTTGACTTTTGAAAGTTCCCAAAAATTTCCCAACTTCTCCAATGCATATCTTGCTCAATTTTGAAGCTATGAACATGTTCTTGGACATTTTGGAAAGGTCTTGAAGTCCTCTAACCAATGCCTTTGGTCCCATGTCATTTTGATTCACCAATCTCAAGTTATGGTCTTTGACTTAAAGTGCCTTTTTGTTGACTTTTGAAAATGACCTATAATGTAGAAATTGATAACTTTTTGTGAGAGCATTTCTTGGACTTGGAGTGTGAAGATGAGTTGTAGGAAATGTCATCCCCTTCAAAATGAGCATTGGATGGGATTTTTCTGATAAACCATGAAAAGGTTATGCCTTAGTCAATTTGCAGTTGACTTTTTCAACTGTCCAAAAATAGAAACTTTTGCATCTTGATGATTTTTGAGCTATGCTTGTGGAATCATGATCAAGACTTGATCAAATGATGATTGTGGCTTCAAAATAAGATGTTGACCAAAAATTTTGACTTTTGACTGCCAAATGACCATTTTACCCCTGCAATTGACTGTGAAGCAATTAGGACTTTTGACTGTGCAATTTGATGATGTGAGCCTTGAAGTTTGACATGTAGATGCTTGACAATGTATATAGGCATATGGGACTTGATTGGACCCTTGAAAACCTCAGCTTCCTTGCAAGAACCAAACCCTAATTTTGACTGTGTTAGGAGGCAATTGGACTGTGCAACCCTTGAGAGATTTTGAACCATTTGGAGATTGATCTTGACAAATTTTGAAGAATATGGGAGGGCAAATTTTGGGGTGCAACACTGGGGCAGTGACTTCTACGCTCCACCAGATGCTAAAGTACCCAGTGAAAGGGAAAATTGTGACAGTACGAGGAGAAGAGGAGTACATGGTGAGCCACCTCAACTCTTTCTGATATGTAGAGATAGATGGGGAGTTCATTGAGACCCCATTTCAACATTTTGAAGAAGTTCCCCAGATGCTGACATCAACTGAAATTGTTGTTGAAGATCCTCCAATGAAGATGGCTTCCTTCAAGGATGCCCGGGCTGTTGTTGAGAAAGGTGGGTGTGCAAATTGGGGCCAACTCCCTGATTTTTCACATAAGACTAACAAGTTTGGTTTGGGTTTCACTGCAGAATCTCAAAGGGATGTTCGGAGTGCGCGGACTGGAAGACCTCCCCTATTTATCAGCAATTCATGAGTAAATGCCATTGAAGACGATGTTGAAGAATCTGAGTTCGACAGTTGGATCTACCCAACTACCGATGGTGGACTAAGCAATTGGACAACAAAGGACTTCGTTCCAATTTCTTTTATTACCCAGTAATGAGACTTTTGTTTTGAATTTGTAACAGACAATTTTTAAACTCTACGGTCCGGTGTCTTACCCGAGACACCATGGCTTTGTTTGTGAGGGCTTTATGTGTTTCATTTCCATATATCATTAATAAAAGCATTGGACGTTTCTTGCATTTCAAATTCTGCACTCCTTGTTTTTCTTTTTATATATTGCAAAACAACTATTTTACACACACTCACATATACAAGTCTACATCCACTCTGGATCCCACTGATAACGACTCTGCCACTGTCGGTTATGACTTCGAAAGTCCGATCAACTTAGCCGAATACGAAGGTGAAGATGATTGCAAATTGCCTGGTGAACTTGCTAGACTGTTACTTCAGGAAGAGAGGGCCATACAGCCGCATGAAGATCCAATAGAAATAATGAATCTGGGCACAGAGATAGACAGGAAAGAGGTCAAGATCGGTGCAAATCTGGAACCTAGTGTTAAGCAACGGTTGATTCATATGCTGCGTGACTACGTTGAGATCTTTGCCTATTCTTATGAAGATATGCCTGGGTTGGATACCGATATCGTGGTTCACCGCCTGCCTACCAAGGAAGACTGTCCTCCAGTGAAACAGAAGGTTCGTCGAATGCGCCCAGAGATGTTTGAGAAAATAAAGGCTGAAGTTATGAAACAATTTGACGTCGATTTTCTAGCAGTTACTTCTTACCTGCAGTGGGTGGCCAACGTGGTTCCGGTGCCGAAGAAGGATGGTAAGATCCGGATGTGTGTTGACTATAGGGATCTGAACAGGGCAAGCCCCAAGGATGATTTCCCTTTGCCTCATATCGACGTTCTGGTTGACAACACCGCTCAGCATAAGGTTTTCTCCTTCATGGATGGTTTCTTCGGTTATAATCAAATTAAGATGGCTCCCGAAGACATGGAGAACACAACCTTTGTTACTCAATGGGGTACCTTTTGCTACAAAGTCATGCCTTTCGGATTGAAGAATGCTGGGGCAACATATCAGCGCGCCATGGTCGCTTTGTTCCATGACATGATCCATCATGAGATTGAGGTATACGTTCACGACATGATTGTAAGATCCCAGACTGAGGAGGAACATCTTGACCACCTTCAGAAGCTATTTGACTGGTTGAAGTTGTACAAGCTGAGGTTAAACCAGAACAAGTGCACCTTCGGAGTTAGGTCTGGTAAGCTGCTGGGTATCGTCGTAAGTGATAAAGGTATTCAGGTGGATCCTGCAAAGGTGAAGGCTATACAGGAAATTCCAACTCCCCGAACAGAAAAAGAAGTCAGAGGCTTTCTGGGACGTCTGAACTACATTGCGAGATTAATCTCGCACCTGGCTTCTACTTGTGAACCAATCTTCAAGCCGCTGAAGAAAGATCAAGTGGTAAGATGGAATGATGAATGTCAGGCCGCTTTCGAAAGGATCAAAGAATATCTCCAAGAGCCTCCTATTCGGATGCCTTAAGTTGAAGGGAGACCTTTGAAATTATACTCGACAGTACTCGATAATTCAATGGGGTGCGTGCTGGGGAAGCATGACGAGACTGGCCGAAAAGAGCATGCTATTTATTACCTTAACAAAAAGTTTACCGACTGCGAGACCCGATACTCGTTGCTTGAGAAAACTTGCTACGCTTTGGCATGGGCTGCTCGTCGACTGAGACAATATATGCTGACTCACACTACTCTATTGATATTGTAAGTGTTTAGTTATTGGCATGTATTTTTGGTAAAACCAGGTGTGTGAATGTCATGACTGATGTCATAACATTCTGGATTATTAGGTACTTTATGCAGAAAAAGTATGGCATACAGTAGCTACTGTTTATGAGTGTGTATCTGAGCATTTTGCAATGATCGCATTTATTGCCTTCTACCAAAATCAGTAAACAGGAATTCTGATGTCATAACAAATGTTAAGACATCCTGTACTGATCTAACAGATATGCAGTTTGGTTAATTCTGAGATTTTTCAGGAAGATGGCTCATTCCTTCCAGAACAGAATCTCACGTGGACTTTGGGTTAACCTAGCTCAACCTTAATCTGGTTGATAAAGTCTTGTGACCAAGTCTTAAGGTTAAACCTAATTAACCCTAGCTTTTTGTGGAAACCCTAACTGAAGAAACAACTGCATATATATTCAACAGGAATGCTGGTTGCAAAGTAACTCTTTGACTGAAGATCAATTAGGAGCTGTATAGTTTTAACTGCTGTAATCCAAGCAAGTATCATTGTGATAAGTGACTTGGAATAGGTTTTGATTGTAAGGGTTTTTGTATCACTCAAAGCTTTGAAGCAAGAGTGTTTGTGTCTCTTGACTAAAGCTTTGAAGCAAAGTCAAGTTAGGTTTATGTATCACTCAAAGCTTTGAAGCACGAGTGTTTTTGTTACTTGATTAAAAAGCTGTGAAGCATAATCAAGTGTATGTTCTGAAGAGTGTCTTCATTAATTCATTAGTAAATTGTTTTAAGTATCACTGCTGTGATTGAGGGGGAGTGAGTAGGAACTCAGGTTTAAGTTGAACTTAGATTGAAGTTGCATTGGGTAGGTCTTAAGTGAAGGAGATAAACTGGTTGGTTTATTCCTGAATTAATATCTCTTATAGTGGATTTCCTCCCTGGCTTGGTAGCCCCCAGAGTAGGTGTTGTTTCACACTGAACTGGGTAAACAATTGACTGTGTTCTTTACTGTTTTTATTTACTGTCTTATAGAAAGTCAGATACGGTGTCATAACATTCACTATGACATTGAGTATCTGCTGCCAGAATTTCAATTGGCATCAGAGCAGGCACCCTGCCTGTATTACTGGGTGAGATATAGGGATATCACTTTCTGGCACTATGGACAAAGAAGGAGTTTTTGGAAATAGACCACCCATTCTGGATGGAACAAATTATGACTACTGGAAACCTCGTATGATTGCCTTCTTAAAATCACTGGACAAAAAGGCTTGGAGAGCTGCTGACAAAGGATGGAACCATCCCACCATAACTAAGAAAGATGGGACAATCAGTCTGAAGCCTGAGGAAGAATGGAGCAAAGAAGAAGATGAGTTAGCCCTGGGTAATTCCAAAGCTTTAAATGCCTTGTTCAATGGAATTGATAGAAACATATTCAGACTAGTACATCAATGTGAACTGGCCAATGAAGTGTGGGACACTCTCAAAACTACCCATGAGCGCACATCCAAAGTAAAAATGTCAAGGCTTCAGATGCTGACTACCAAGTTTGAGAACCTAAGGATGAAGGAAGATGAAACCATTCATGAGTTTCACATGAACATCTTGGAGATTGCCAACACCTCAGGAGCATTGGGTGAAAAGATGTCTGAAGAAAAACTGGTGAGAAAGATTCTCAGATCCCTGCCTAAAAGATTTGCAATGAAGGTAACTGCTATAGAGGAAGCCCAGGACATCAGCAAGTTAAAGGTGGATGAACTCATTGGGTCTCTTCAGACTTTTGAGATGGGGATCAGTGACAATGTTGACAAGCAAAACAAGAGCATAGCACTTGTATCCAACACTGAAGATGAAAACAATGAGGATGAAGAAGAAAATATTTCAGAAGCTATAGCCATGCTTGGAAGACAATTCAACAAACTCATCAAGAGAATGGATCCAAAGTCAAGGTCAAATGTTGAGAACATCCCCTCTGACATTAACAGATCTTATGACTCCAGCAGAAGACCAAGGTCTGAAGAGAAGGGAAATCAAGGCAGAGGAATTCAATGCCATGGTTGTGAAGGATATGGGCATATTCGAGCTGAATGTCCTACCTTTCTTAAGAAACAAAAGAAAGGAATGACTGTTACCTGGTCTGACTGTGATTCAGAAAGTAATTCTGAAGAAGAATCTGCCAAACTAGTTACTGTACTAACTGGTGTTTGTACCTCTGAAAGTGACACTAGTGATGAGGAAGTGACATTTGAAGAACTGGTTGATACTTACAAGAAATTGTGTATCAGAAGTGCTGAAGTCTGTGTGCAAAATGAGAGACAAACAAAACTCATCATAAAGTTGGAGGCTGAAAAAAGGGCAGACCTTAAAACTATAAGTCATCTAGAAGGGGAAGTTCAAATGCTGAACTCAAAACTGAACCAGATGACCAAATCTGTCAAGATGCTGACAAATGGAACTGACAAATTGGAAGAAATCCTTCAGGTTGGACAAAATGTGGGAAACAAGTCTGGTCTAGGATTCGTGGCAGCAAAGAAATCTAGTGCAGACAAGAAGATCAGGTATGATAAACAAATGTCAAAGCAGATGTCTCAACATAACACTCAACATCGGGAACAGAGAAATATGAAGAAAAAGTACCAAAGATGGAGATGTCATCATTGTGGGAGGTTTGGTCACATAAAGCCTTTCTGCTTCAGATTGTATGGATACCCTAATCAGAACCCAGGTGTCAAACCTAAGTCTAACAGGGTACCACATACTCCTCAATGGAAGAAA
This sequence comes from Vicia faba, assembly GCA_948472305.1. Lineage (NCBI taxonomy): Eukaryota > Viridiplantae > Streptophyta > Magnoliopsida > Fabales > Fabaceae > Vicia > Vicia faba. The sequence continues at coordinate 398,088,971 of OX451736.1, forward strand.
AAGGCTACTGCCCTGATAGCCCACACTTCCCTGAGAGTATCTGCAAAGGAAGACTGGTACTTTGACAGTGGGTGTTCTAAGCACATGACTAGAATCAAGAACCTTCTCAATAATGTTAAACGTCACACCACTAGTTATGTGACCTTTGGAGATGGTGCTAGAGGTGAAATCAAAGGAGTTGGTAATTTGGACTGCCCTGGAGTTCCAAATCTGAATGAAGTACTATTGGTAAAAGGCCTGAATTCTAATCTCATTAGTATCAGTCAATTATGTGATCTAGGATTCAAGGTCAACTTCTCAAAATCTGAATGTCTTGTAATTAATGAAAAACAAGAAGTTGTAATGAAAGGAGTCAGATCTAAAGACAAATGTTACTTGTGGGAGCCTGAAAACACTAATTACTCCACTGTGTGTTCTATTGCCAAAGAAGAAAAAGAGGTGAAACTGTGGCACCAAAAACTTGGCCATCTTCATCTAAGAGGAATGAAAAGGATTATCTCCATGGAAGCAGTCAGAGGCATTCCAAGACTGCAAATTGATGAAGGGAGAGTTTGTGGTGAATGTCAGGTTGGTAAGCAGACTAGGATGTCACATCCAAAGTCAAGACATCTAACCACCTCTAAGGTTCTGGAACTTCTACATATGGATCTAATAGGACCAATGCAGGTGGAAAGTCTTGGTGGAAAGAGATATGCCTATGTTGTGGTGGATGACTTTTCCAGATTCACCTGGATTAACTTCATTAGGGAAAAATCTGATGTGTTTGAAGTTTTTAAAGAACTGTGCAAAAGAAATCAAAGAGAAAAAGAAGGGTGTATTGTCAGAATCAGAAGTGATCATAACAAGGAATTTGAAAACAGTAAGTTTAATGAGTTCTGTTCCTCAGAAGGAATTAGTCATGAATTCTCTTCTCTTATAACTCCTCAACAAAATGGAGTTGAAGAGAGAGAAAATAGGACCATACAGGAATCTGCCAGAGCTATGATACATGCCAAAAGACTTCCTTTTCATTTTTGTGCTGAAGCTGAATACATTGCAGCTGGTAGTAGCTGTTCTCAAATTATCTGGATGACACAGATGCTCACTGAGTATAATGTCACACAAGATGTTATGACATTGTACTGTGACAATCTGAGTACAATTAACATTTCCAAGAACCCTATTCAGCATAGCCAGACCAAGCACATTGACATTAGACATCACTTAATCAGAGACCTTGTAGAGGAGAAAACAATTAATCTGGAACATGTTGCCACTGAGCTACAACTGGCTGACATGTATACCAAGGCACTTGATGCAAATCAATTTGAAAACTTGAGGGGCAAGTTGGGTATTTGCCAACATGAGAAATTGTAGCAATTAATTTTGCTTAAAACAAGGGTTGAAGGAGTTATTTTTGTTAAGTCTATTTTGAGTGGGTTAATCATATGTTTTCCCAATTCTTTCAAAATTTTTAAGAAGTTGAATAGACACTCATTTGCCTCCTTCCTCTCTCGACTTTGCAAAAAATCCCTTTCTCTCAATCAAAGTTTTCTCTCTAGTTACTACTGGTTTTCTAAGTCAATCAAAATGTCTCAAACATCATCCTCATCCAATACGACTGTTTTATCTTCATCATCTGATCAAGATTCTTGGGCAATCGCCTCATGCATGGATTCTGAAGTCCTGGAGATTACTCCTCTTAGAGAAATGGCAACTAACCCCTCCAAGGTCAAAAAGCTGAGAACAAGGCATGCAGGAAGGTCTCAAGCTACTTCATCCGGTAATCCCTCTCAACCTTCATCTTCTGTACCAAATAGGGAAGGATCAGCTTATGTACATCAAGCAATAGCTAGGCTTGTTACAAGAATACTGAGTGAGAACCACTCTGTACCGGGGATTTCTGTTCCATTAAATCAAGAATCAGCAAGCCCAAATGTTAAAGCAAATCCAGATGTCTCTGAGAATGTTGAGACACCAAATGACAACATTCAAAAATCATCTGAAAACCTTGATGATATTCAGAACCCTTCGGAGAAGAATGTTGAACCACCTGTTATTGATGTGGATGAGGAATACTCAAACAATGACCTAATTGCAAATATCAACCCTAGCATAGCTAGGAGAATGATGAACAGAAAGGGTAATCAGGATGCTGCAAAATGTCTGACCAAAGAGAAACCTGCTGATAAGAAAACCAGGTCTGAAGGCAAGACTGGTGTAGAAACTGTGAAGACTGGACTGTCCAAAGGGAAGGTGAAAGCCCAAGTGCATACTGGGAGTCTCTCAAAGCCTGCGAGACAACCAATAACAAAGAAGAGAAAAGAACCTGAGCCTTCTGATTCTGATGAGGAATCAGAATTTGAAATTGATGCTGAAGACATTCCTCTCAGAAGGAAACTCCCTTCCAGCAAAATGGCTAGAGTTCCTGAAGTCCCCACTGACAACATTTCATTTCACCACCCTGAAAATGCCAACAGATGGAAGTATGTTTGCTTGAAGAGAATAGCCTTGGAAAGAGAACTAAACAATGGTGCCATGGATTGCAAGGAAATCATGGACCTGATCAAAGCTGATGGACTAGTGAAGACTGTGGTAAAATTTACCAAATGCTATGAAAATCCGGTCAAGGAATTCATAGTGAATTTGTCTGATGAATATGCTGATGGAAGGTCAGCTGACTTTGAATGTGTCTATGTGAGAGGAAGAAGGGTTAATTTCTCTCCATCTGAAATTAACAAATTTCTTGGAAGATCAAATGAGGCTTGCCCTGAACTAGAAGTCACTGACAATGAAGTATGCCAAACCATCACAGCAAGACAAGTCAAGTGCTGGCCCTTAAAAGGCAAGCTGAATGCCAGCAAACCAAGCATGAAATTTGCCATCCTGCACAAGATTGGTGCAGCCAACTGGGTCCCTACCAACCATAAATCAATCATCTCCACAGGATTAGGGAGATTCATTTATGCTGTTGGAACCAAGACTGAATTTGACTATGGCAGGTATATTTTTTATCAAACTTTAAAACATGCTGGTAGCTATGCTGTTAAAGGCCCTATTGCCTTTCCCTCCCTCCTATGTGGAATTATCCTTGCTCAGTACCCTGATATCCTGGTGGAAAGAGATACTGCTTGCAAAAGAGCTCCTGCTCTTGGGTTACAGTACAAGCTATTTCAGGGATCTCATGTTCCTGACATTGTCATAACATCAGCTGAGACATCATCTGTAAAAACTCAGTCCAAGACATCTGACGTTATAGCTATATTAAAAGAGACCTGCAAAGAGCTGGAGACAAGGAAAAAGACTCTAGAAAACCTAATTTCCAGATTAGAACAGGAGGAGACTGAAGGAAACAGAAGGGTGCTGCTGAAGATCAGCTCAATGCTGAAGAAAGTAGCTCCTCTGAAGATGACAGTGCTTAAAGTTTGGTGGAGTTGACAAGCCTGGTGCTGGCTCTTGTTGATGCAAGCGATTTCAGTTTTTCTTGTTGTTTTTATTACTCATTTTGGATAACTGTATAACATATAAGTACATGTATCTTTGGCCCATTTGTGGCTAAAGAGAGGGAGATATTTTGTGTTAATTCTTGGTAGACATTATATTTTTCTGTAGACATATTCATTCTGCTGCTCTATATTCTCTGATTGCTTAGGGGTTTTAGCCAAAAATCTGCAAAAGGGGGAGTTTGTAAGTGTTTAGTTATTGGCATGTATTTTTGGTAAAACCAGGTGTGTGAATGTCATGACTGATGTCATAACATTCTGGATTATTAGGTACTTTATGCAGAAAAAGTATGGCATACAGTAGCTACTGTTTATGAGTGTGTATTTGAGCATTTTGCAATGATCACATTTATTGCCTTCTACCAAAATCAGTAAACAGGAATTCTGATGTCATAACAAATGTTAAGACATCCTGTACTGATCTAATAGATATGCAGTTTGGTTAATTCTGAGATTTTTCAGGAAGATGGCTCATTCCTTCCAGAACAGAATCTCACGTGGACTTTGGGTTAACCTAGCTCAACCCTAATCTGGTTGATAAAGTCTTGTGACCAAGTCTTAAGGTTAAACCTAATTAACCCTAGCTTTTTGTGGAAACCCTAACTGAAGAAACAACTGCATATATATTCAACAGGAATGCTGGTTGCAAAGTAACTCTTTGACTGAAGATCAATTAGGAGCTGTATAGTTTTAACTGTTGTAATCCAAGCAAGTATCATTGTGATAAGTGACTTGGAATAGGTTTTGATTGTAAGGGTTTATGTATCACTCAAAGCTTTGAAGCAAGAGTGTTTGTGTCTCTTGACTAAAGCTTTGAAGCAAAGTCAAGTTATGTTTATGTATCACTCAAAGCTGTGAAGCACGAGTGTTTGTGTTACTTGATTAAAAAGTTGTGAAGCATAATCAAGTGTATGTTCTGAAGAGTGTCTTCATTAATTCATTAGTCAATTGTTTTAAGTATCACTGCTGTGATTGAGGGGGAGTGAGTAGGAACTCAGGTTTAAGTTGAACTTAGATTGAAGTTGCATTGGGTAGGTCTTAAGTGAAGGAGATAAACTGGTTGGTTTATTCCTGAATTAATATCTCTTATAGTGGATTTCCTCCCTGGCTTGGTAGCCCCCAGAGTAGGTGTTGTTTCACACTAAACTGGGTAAACAATTGACTGTGTTCTTTACTGTTTTTATTTACTGTCTTATAGAAAGTCAGATACGGTGTCATAACATTCACTGTGACATTGAGTATCTGCTGCCAGAATTTCAGATATCAAAGATGGATCCAATCAAGTATATCTTCGAGAAGCCTGCCTTATCCGGAAGAATAGCAAGATGGCAGATGATCTTGACTGAGTATGACATCCAGTATACGACCCAAAAGGCAATTAAGGGAAGTGTGTTAGCATATCATTTGTCACATCAGGCAGTGGACAATTACCAGTCTATGAACTTTGAATTCCCGGATGAGAACATCATGTTGGTGACTGACTGTGAGACACCTGGACCGGATGAAGGTCCTGAGGAGGGATCTCGATGGTCTATGTACTTTGATGGAGCTTCAAACGCTTTGGGTAATGGCATTTGCGCTGTGATCATATCTCCTTGTTGTACCCAAAAATTTGCCCTCCCATATTTCTCAAGACATGTCAAGAATAATCTTCAAGTGACTCAAGCTAGCTCAAGAGATTGGACAGTCAAATCACCTCTTAAGGCAGTCAAATTCAAAATTAGGGTTTTGTGTTGCATCAAGGTCCTTAAATCCAAATGACCTCAAGTGCTTCCCAATTTCCTAATATGCTCTCAAGTTCATCCATGTAAAATTTCAAGCCTTGCAGAGGAAGTTTGCTCAGTCAATTGCTCAAGAAGTCCCAAAATCGACTATGCTAAGGCAAAAGTCAATTGTGTCCCAAATACAGTCAAACTTCAAGCTTTTTGTAAACATTATCATTTTGAAGGATAATTCATCATTTTATAAAGGGTTGATCATGATTCATCAAGGATTGCTCAAAATTCATCAAGATTCAAAAGTTGCTAAATTAGGGTTTTGTAGGAAAAGTCAACTCAACTTTGACCAAGAATAACTTTCTCATACTTTATGATAAATTAACCATCCAAAGCTCATTTTGAAGAGGATGCAATTTCCTAAAATACATCTTCATACCCTAAGATCAATAAATGCTCTCACAAAAAGTTACAAATTTGGACATTATAGGTCATTTTTGAAAGTCAACAAAAACACCTTTTTTCCAAAGCTTATAACTTGAGAATGGAATATCAAAATGATATGAGAGAAAATGGGTTGGTTATAGGACTTCTCAAGGTTTATAAAAAGTCCAAAAACACTTCGAAAAGTTCAAAATTGAAGAAGTTATGCATTGTTGAAGTTGAGCATTTTTCCAAAATTGCCAAAAGTCAATTATCCTCAAAACTCCAATTTTTGACAAAAGGGCCCACTGTTTTCCACTTGATTTGATCTTGTCACACCACACACGTGTCCTATATTCAATTTCATGTCCATTCATTAATTTTTCTATTTTATTTGATTTTTATTGAATTAATTCATTTTAAATCAATATTAATTCAAATAAAATCCAAAAATTGATGGAATATAATCTTTTTGATTGATATAGGCTTCAATTATCATCATGGACCAAATCAAATCCGAATCATGCCATGTTATGTACAAAATATTTGATTTGAGACAAATATGGAAGCTTTGTTAATGGTGGTCAAATCATATCTTGAATCATCAATACACAAGGATTGGAGGCCCAAAGTTTAACCTAATTGATTCCATTATACATGTACAAGCTAGACATACAAAGGACACAAGCTGAAAGTGGCAGAAACGGCCAAACCAAAATTGAAAAAAGCTTGAAAAAGTGTGAGATAAAAATCTTGGTTGGAGGCTAATTCAGTCCAAAAACTCAACATTATCTCCTTGCCTGAGGTTCACTGAAGCGATTACAATCAAAATCAAGTCCTGAAACCACCTGAAAAGCGTTGTAAGTGTTCTTGAACATAGCTCTGAACATGAGATCGTGATTCCATATTTTGGCATCTTCTGAATAAATCGTTTGTACATTCATGTTTACCATTATGAAAGGGAGAATTTTTGGGTACAATAGTTGTCCTCCCCGGAAAAGCTAAAACCTGGTCAAATAGTGTATGAGAGGATTATTTATCTCCTTTTATCCCCAGTCAGGGTATATAAGAATCAAATCGTTCAACGAACGATGAATGAGCGACTCTCCTTGAATGCTTCCACCCCCAAGCAAAAGTCGAATATCCCCAGCAGAATGTTCTCAAACAGAAGGCGAAAATCCCTAGTAAAGTTATTCTAAACAAAGTTGAAGAATTACGTTCTTCATTCCAAACAATAGTCAGGGATTTATTTTCCCTAGCCAGAGTTGTTACACGAAGCTACCGATATGCTCCATTGACATCCATACATCATTCATGAATTATCATAACAGATGCATATGAAATGCATATACTATTCTCATTTATTTTGAGAACATAATTACGCAATACATTACATACATCATGAAATTTCATAAGACTAACTTTGTCTTTTCAGGTTAAGTTCGCAAACAGATGAATATTATCAGTAATTTATAGACAAGTCGTAGATCAATTCTCGAAATAAGACAGGGCGGGGAAACTATCTACATGAATAGATGATTTCCTTCATGTGATACAGTGGCAGAACCAATTGTTAATACCGGTTTGCATTTTGCGTTTTGTTTGCAAAATGTCGCGGTAAGTTAGAGTCGCCACCGATTTTTATTTCATCCAATCATAGAAAAGGAAAAAGAACAGAAAAAACCTTTTTCGAGATGTTTTTGAGTACGGGGTAGATTGTAGAAAGGGAAGGTGTTAGCACCCTTTCTATCCATGGTTTTCCATGGGCTCTTAGGTACTTGCTCATTTTGAAATTTCTTGTGTGTGCTTGCTTTGAAAAGTTTTGTTTTACTTTGTTTTAAACCTTGTTTCTGTCCTCAAGAGTGTTACGAAGTTGTTTTTGAAAATTGTGTTTGGGAAAGTGTTGGTGTGAAAAGTTTTTATTGTGCAAGTACTTAAGGTTCTACCTACTCGAAAAAAGATTGTTCGATCTATTTTCTTTAGACAGCGCTATCCTACTATTAGGGAGTAGGTAGCACCGTTGTTGGAGTTGTAAGGGACATTCGAAAGGGACAAATACAATCACCAAAGCAATAGTTAGAAAACTTTAGTAGTAAACCTAGAGTCTTAAGATCTTTCTGAGGCAACATTTCCGAGGCAACATTCGAATGGAACAATTTGATCTCTTTAGACTGGAGGGCAACCACTAAAATCTCCTATGCTTAATGATTGTTTACCGAAGGCAACCGAAGTGAGGTAAACCCTAGGAGTGAGTATGTGCATATGATTTGTTTCAGTTATTTAATCTTTGCACATTAGGTGATCTATCGTTTTAATTTTCTAGACATTCTTACCATACAATCCTATTAGCCATGCATCTAGACAGTTAAAGATTGCGGAAATTAAAAGTGTAATGAAATAAAACCTAGCAATTACGAGGCTTCGGGGAGGGGAATTAATTACATAACCAAAAATAGGGAAAAAGCGGTAAATAAAAACCCTAGTTTAAAGCTATTACATACCCTTAGCAGTTACAAAATAATGGCAAAATAATTAACAAGCACACGGCGAATTAAATACGAGGACGGTTGAAAAGATAACCTAGAACTCTAATTGAGAGAAAAAGATTTTTGTTCTTGTGGATTTTTATGTGAGAAAACATTTAATTGCAAATTAATTAAACCTAATTTCTAATTTTGTAAATTATGAAAGAAATTAAATTAACCTAATTTCCTAATAAAATTAATTAATTAAAGAAATAGAAAATATTTTGTACAAAAAGATTTTGTATGTTTTTGGTTTTTTATTTGAGAAAAGAAATATAAATTGTAAAATTAAAACCTAGATTCTATTTGATTTTAAATGAAACAAAAATTAAATTTACCTAACTTACTAATTAAATTAAATAATTTATTATTAAAAAATGCTTTTTGTATTTTTGTGATTTGTTGATTTTATGATTAATTAAAAAAACAATTAATTTTTTGGTGAAAAATAATTAAACAAAAATAATTAAAACAAAAGAAATAAATAAGGAAAAGACAAAGAATGGGCCTGTATGCTAGCAAAAGGGGGTATGAATCTGAAATTCCAAGCCCGATAAGCTCCAAGCCCAGTCAACCTTTAGATCCGGTGTAGTGTTGACTTGTACGTGTACCATGGTCCCTCATGGATGGGGCGTTAGATCTGATGACACGCTGGATCAAATGGTTGGACGCAAATGTGCATGGTGGTCACCAGGAAGGATGATGCATTGGATCTGTTACAAGAAAGTGAAATAAAGAAAATTTTGTTGGGACATGGGCTTGAACCCAGGTCCTCTACCCTTTCCACTATGCTTGCTTTCCATCTGTGTTACGCGCTTTTGTTGTTAGCATAATACCAATAGTTCATAATATGCCTTAAAACGTGAGTTAGTGGACAAAACAGAAAAAGCGCGCGCCGGTTTGAATGGACCAATCCTTCACCTCCACGACATCATCTTCTTCACTGACCCATGGCTTTAGGCAACAGGCTTTTACCAACGGAAAAACTCGTCACTATAGGCTATAGTGACGGTTTTTATGCGTAGCTAAAACCTGCAAAAATCTCAAAACTACATACAAGCAACATGAATTCCATTCAAAGGCATGAATCAAGCCTACTTCATCCCCTGAACATGAGGAGGCTCTTAATTTGGCCCAATTTTTCCTCTAGCTAGGGTTCCCCAATTTGAAGCTCGCGAACCCTAACTATGGCAAATAGTTATTCTTGCATCAAAGCTTAAATCCAGGCTATCAAAAAGCTTCCTGGCATGATTATAAACATGTATATGCAAACAAATTGGACTGAAAACGCATAAAACTAGAAGAACAAGTTTGAGTTCAGAGGATGCAAACCGTGATATGTAGCTTGTGTTTCTGATGGTTTGATGACTTGATAGTGGTTGGAATAGCTTCAGTGCACTCCCAGGAAGAGATTGTTGGCCTTAGATTGCTTTGAATCGTCCCCTAACCTAAAAACTGAATCACACTTTTTGCCAACTTTTTTTGAGTTTGTTATATGCCTTTCACGACTATAATCCTTGTGTTTTTGATTTGCAATTGTTATGCACTTATAGTAGACTGAATTAGGTCAATAAAATTGGCATGAATCTTGAGAAATAATGGAATAGTGATTTGATTTGCTCTTTGTATGATATCTTCCCAAAATAAGCTTCAATCCAATATTTTCCAATTCAAATGAGTATTGCACGAATTAGTCATCATGCTAGCTGTACATAGACTCCAAATGTGCACAAAAATCCCAATACTTGATTTGCTTTTATTATTTTACCATTTAATTTGATTTATTTTGATTTAAATGAATAAAAAAACAAAATAAATGATAAAAATAATAAAATAATAGGTGTAAAATCTCAGGGGTCGTGGGTCCTATTAGAAACATGTTTCAAGCAAGAAAACATGGGCCCCTTTGGAAAAAAATGCAAATTTGATCAATGTTGACTTTTGACAATTTTCCAAAAATTGCCAAATTTGACAAAGCACAACTCTCTCAATTTTGACCCTAGAGAGGTGTTCTTAGACTTTTTAGAAAGCTTAGTATGTCCCCTAAACAACCCTTTTGGTTTCATCTAAATTGGATCTTCCATGTTCATGTATAAAGCTTTGACCCAAAAGGTGTTTTGTTGACTTTTCAAAATGACCCATAATGTAGAAATTCATATCTTTTTGTGGGTGCATATCTTGAACTTGTGAGATGAATATGAGTTGTAGGGAATTGTATCCTCTTCAAAATGAGGTTTGGATGGAAAATTTATGAAAAAGTATGAAGAAGTTATGCTTGGTCAAAGTTTGGTTGACTTTTCCGAAGAAACCCTAATTTAGCAACTTTTGGGTTTTGATGAATTTAGGGCATTCCTTGAGGAATCATTATCAACCCTTGATCAAATAATGAAAGTCACTTCAAAATGTGGATGTTGACCAAAAATATTGAAGTTTGACTGTATGTGGGCCACAGTTGACTTTTTACCTAATATAGTCGATTCTCAAGCATCTGACCAGTTGACTGAGCAAACTTCTTATGCAAGGCATGAAACTTGACATGTAGGGTCTTGAGAACATATTAATACCATGGATAGAATATGAGATCTTTGTGGTCCACCCATCTTGATGAAAATAGAAACCCTAATTTGGGGTATACTACCTTATGAGAGAGTTTGTCCGGTCAACTCTTGGGCAATCTTGAACAAATTGAAGATCTTAATGGACATGTATTGAGTAAAATGAGAGAGAAAATTTTGGGGTACAACACTTCAGATCTTCATTCTTAAAATCATTTCCTTCATATCTTCATTCTGAAAAGCATTTCCTTCAGATCTTCATTCTGAAAAGCATTTCCTTCAAATCTTCATTCTGAAAAGCATTTCCTTCAGATCTTCATTCTGAAAAGCATTTCCTTCAGAACTTCATTCTGAAAAACATTTCCTTAGGATCTTAGTTCAAAAAACCATTTCCTTCAGAGTTTCATTCTGAAAAGCAACAAAAAGATTACAGGTCATTTTAAAAATCAACAAAAAGACACTTTTTGTCAAAACACTTTACATGAAGATAAAGGCTTCAAATAAAAAAAATGACCAACATGAAGATTGTAGGGAATACCTTGAGCTTTCCAAATAGTCCAAGATCACCTTCATATGATAAAAATTAAGTGAGTTATGATTGGTGCAAGTTGGACAATTTTGAGAAAATGCATGAAGTCCAAATTGAGTAAATTTGAATTTTTGGGCTAATGGGCCTATCTTTTAAAGTGCAAACGTGTTCTTGACCTCACAATATACCTCTCAATCCATTAATTTATTTCTTTTGGTTTTTATTTCTTTTTATTTTTATTTTATTCAATTAAAAGCAAAATAAATCAAATAAAATACCAAATAAATGATATATGGCATGCGAATCTATTTTTAAATCAAATCATAAGTCTAAGAAGTTGGTGACAACTTGCAAAAAAACATGAAGATATGATTGGTACATGATTGACCTAAAAAAGAAAGATTTCATGTAAAACATCAATCAAATATTTGATCATGAAATTTAAATCTTTTATAATTTCATCAATATTTGATCGTGAAATTCAAATCATGAAATACTTGATCATGAAATACAAAAGATTTTATTCAATTTTGTTTACCTAAATCTTCCACTATACATACATGGCATCTTCAGACCAAGAGAGACACGAAATTGCCTCAAGAACACACTCTCAAAAAATCTCAAATTTTGTCAAAACTAGGGCAAAGTCAAAACCTTGTCTCCAGCCTCTTGCAATCAAAACCAAGCCTTCTATCATCTCCTTGAAGATCCCAGGAGTTCATCCCTTCCCTCCTTGAAGCCTAAAGAACACTAGAAATTACTCGTACAAACACACCAGTTGGGTAAAATTTAATAAACTCTAGCTCTTTATTCATGCAATAAAAATGAATTATATGCATATATTCATGACCATATTGATGTGTGGAACTGTTTTGACGTATTGCTTTTGAAATTTAGCGCAGGTACAAGGAATTTCCATTTATTAGGGCGTAATCTGATTTTTGTTCCGAAACTCGTGATACAATCACTTTTAGGCCAAAAGTATTCCACCATTGAATTTAGGAGGGTCGAATTAGTGGGATAGGGTCCTATTTTCTCTCTAACGCGCGTTATTTTTGCAGGTTGATGAAAGGCCTTTTCGGAGAAGATGACCGGAGCTAGGGCTCCTGGGTCTCTCCGGTTCACTGGTTTATAATATATTCCTTTGTTTTTATTATCTTAACAGATGGAGGCATAGCACAGTTTGTTGAGGAGAAGGTGTGTAATGTGAAGGGCGTGTGTAATACGGTGGGAGAACTGACTTTTTTAGCGTTTTATCGCAAATGTTGCGGTTAGCAAGAGTCGCCACCGACTTTTCTTTTATCCAACAAGGAAATAGTGAAAAGAACATGAAAGACCTTGATAGATTTTGAGTTCGAGGGGTAAGTTATGAAAAGGGAAGGTGTTATCACCCTTTTCATACGTAGTTATCTACGGGATCTTAATTGCTAGTTCACTTTTTGAAAATTTGCTTTGTGTGTGTTTTGTTTGAAAATATTTTGAAAGGCCAAAGTACGACCAACTTTGTAATGATTCTTGTATCAGTCCTCAAGAATGCATACAAAGTGTTTGAAAATATTTTGTTTGAAGAGTGTGATGTGAAAAAATGTTTATTTCCTTGAAAAGATTGTGAGCAAGTGATTAACAGTTCCTTACCTACTAAAGGTCGTTCTTATTATTTTCATTTTCATTTAGAGATAGTGTTATCCTTACCATTAGTTGGTAGGTGGCCCCGTCTATTGGATGTGAAGGGACGGGCGAAGGGTTATTGAATGGTCATTGAAGGCAACATATAGAGATACTTTAGCAATTGTATTTGAGGGACTAGATCATTTTTCATAGGCAACACCAAAGGGTCATCGAGGGACTATGATCTTTATTCGAGGGTCTTTTGCTAAAGTATCTCTTTTTTCTAGGGACGTGACCAATTATCCGAAGGTAACAAGAGAAGGTTACCCTAGATGTGTAAGTGTGAAAAGTGTGTTCACTTCAGCTATATTTATTTTGAGAATTAGGATTTTCTATCGATTGATTTTACTCTTTCCATACAAACCCTATTAGCATACATCTAACAGTTATATATACAGGTATATAAAATATAAGTGCGAAAAGTAAAACCCTTGGACTATTATATGGCTTTGGGGCAATTACATGATAAAGAAATTGTACGGGAATTTAAACTAGGTTATTACAACAACAAAAACCGTGCGACCTATACAATTGTTTCTAGGAATTTAAATGCAAAAAAAGTAAGAAAAATTATTTAAAAGTCCAAAAATCTAAAATATTAGAAATCAAGTTTTTTGTAAATTTTTTGTTTGATTTTAAGCATTTAGAAAATAACTAGTTACCTAATTCTAAATTAATTACAAAGGTTAATTAATTTTAAAAAAAAACTAAGTCTAATAAAATTGAATTAAAAATATGTCCAAGATTAGATTAATTAATAAAAGCCCTAAGACTATTTATTTTTTATTTTTTATGGATTAAAACAATTAGTAAAAAATTAAATAAGAAAATAAGTAAATATAATGGAAAGTGAAAAAGATTAGAAAACAGATAAAAGACGGTTGCAAGCGCCTAGGCTCGAATCCACGTCCTCTCCTTTGACATGCAAGAACACTACCACTGCACCATGAAATAAATAAAATTTTATGCCCTAACAATGGCATCGCGTATTCCTCATGTTAAAACTTGCATGTAAGGCTTCAAACATGTTCTAAACAATCATGCTAAGCGGTCTGAATTTGTTAGAATCGATTAATAATGCGTATAATTTGTAATATGAATAATAAAAAATAATGCAAACCGGACATGACATGTATGCAAGTTTTAGGTACAAATAGGCATGGCAATTTACATATTCTTACCATGGAGATGTTCTGGAAGTGATTTAAGGCGGTTGTTTGACTTAATCAAACTGGAACTTGAGATTCAATAGTGCACTTTCTTTGAAAATTTATGATTTTTGAGACTTTTCTTGAGGCAAACTTTTCGTGTTATTGTAGTGTGAGGGCTTGAGTATTTATAGAGGAGGAAATTTAAGTCACCACAGAAGTAAAGAATCAAGTGATCATGGTGTTACCAAAAATCAATTAAACAAGTTTTCTAACTTACCATTTTTGAATATCCTTGTCTCAAACATGTCTCTCACGGTTTTAGAAAGCTTTTATGAGGTATTGGGCCTTCTAGAAGATGTACAAATGATCATAGTCCAACGTTAATCCAACTATTTGTTATTTTTAATTTAATTCTTTTACAAAAATTAAATAAAAGTTTAAATAAATAGGATAAAAAATATGACAATTTACCAATGGACTTAAAGGTCTTCTATCATGTCATAAACATGTTTGATCCTCAAAAGTTAGGCCCATTAGTCCAAAAATTCAAAATTGTTCAATTGAGGTTTCATGCATTTCTCAAACATTGTCCAATTTGTGCCAACCATAACTCTCACAATTTTTGTCATATTGAAGTGATTTTGGAATTTTTGGAAACCTCAAGATGTCTACTATAACTTTCATGTTGGTCATTATTTCATTTGAAGTCTTTATCTTGATGTAAATTGCTTTGGCAAAAGATGACTTTTTGTTGACTTTAAAAATGACTTGTAATATTTTGGCTCATATCTCTCAAATGAAGCATTTTTGGACTTGAGCTTAGAGACACAAAGTTATAGAGAATTGAATTTCCTTGAAGATAGGCTTTTGTTGAGAAATTTATGATGAAGCATGTGAAAGTTATGTTTGGTGAAAGTTTAGTTGACTTCTCCTTAAGAAAACCCTAATTTAGTAACTTTTGAATTTTGATGAATCTTGAGTTTTTTTGAAGAATCATGATCAACCCTTGTTCAAATAATGAATGTGACTTCAAAATCTTGATGTTGACCAAAAATCTTGAGTTTTGACTGTATGTTGACCATAATAGACTTTTTATTCAATATAGTTGATTTTCAATCATTTGAGAAATTGAATGGGAAAACTTGTGATGCAAGGCTTGTAACTTGTCATGAGGGTACCTTGAGGCATTTGAGAAATCATGGAATCCACTTGAGGCATTAGAAGCTCAATTTTCTCTGAGAAACACAAAACCCTAGTTGTAGGTCAATTGCTTAGGAGAGGTGCTTGTATGCTTAAACCCTTGAGTATTCTTGAGCAATTGAGAACCCTAGGAGCATGAGGAGATATTTTGAAATGGGAGGTAAAATTTTGGGGTACAACAGCGTTGATTCGGTCCCTGCGTCTTGCGTTTATTTTGTTTATTTTTCAAACTAACATGCAGGTTTTACATATATTATTCAGTTCCTGTTTGCTATCACCAACAGACGCTTGGCCTAGTGGCAAGCAATGTAGATCCTTGAGGCCAGGGGCACGGATTCAGAACCCACCCCATACAATTTTTTTAACCTTATTTTGTTTAACCTATTTTCCTTTTCGTTTTCTTAATTAACCCTAATTAATTTTAACTAATCATCATTAAACTAACCTAATTATTTTTCTTAATACTAATAAATTAGGTTTAGGTTTTTAACTAATATTTAATTTTATTTATATTTTTATTAACTAATTAATTAATTAACTAGACCTTTTTTATATTAAAATTAATTGGAAATTTAGGTTTTATTAATTACTTTTATCACTTAAATTATTTTTTTATAAAATATTAAAAATATTAATATTTAGAACTTTTGGTCTTTTAAATATTTTCTTTTTTCAAAACATTTTTCTTATTTTATTTTCTTTATTATTTAAATTCTTAGCCAAAATGTATAGGATGCATTCTCAATGTAATAGTGTAGATTTATTTTCTCACACTTTTTCTAATTATGTAACTTCTCAAAAGATGTAATAACATAGGTTTACTTTTCCACATTTTTTATATTATGTAACTGCCCCAAAGCCATATAATAGCTTAGGTTTTACATTCTGCACTTTATCTTTTATGTACATATTTTAACTGCTAGTAACTAGGGTTTATATAGAAAGACTAAAAACAAACATAGAAAACCCTAATTCTCAAGATAAATAACTGAATTAACACACTTCACACACTTGCACCTTTAGGGTAACCTCTCTTGTTGCCTTATGATATTGGTCACGTCCCTCGAAAGTTGGGATAATTTAGCAAAAGACCCTCGATCATATCATCATTGTCCCTTTCGAATAAAGATCATAATCCATCGATAACCCTTTGAGCTTCCTACAAAATTATCTAGTCCCTTCGATGACTGTTGGAGCGGTGTGGCGGTAAGCAACAAAAGTTTTGGAAATATTTATCAGGGAATTTATCGTGTCCACATAGATTGGTTATTGATTTTTTTGTTCGACAAATCTCTCGTTAATGAGTTTGGGGATAAATGAGTTTGTAAAAAAATGTTATCAACAGAAAATAAATGTAAACAAAAGTAAAAACTAAGGAAGAACTTATCAAGCCTACATATAATCTACTCATTACAGACTTAAATCTATCGACCAGTTACATTCAACCTAGTAATACTCATCAATGTCACTATGTATCACTCATAACCTAAGTCATTTCTAACCCAAATTGAGAGGTTGGCTGTATCACCAAGAAAATGATCTCTCTACCTCCTCAACAACATATAAGACAACTATGAAATCGTAATAACGATCTCTCAGTACAGCACAATCACAGATGCATTAAGCTCTGATACTCAAGTAGATATCAGCTCTAAATCTATCTATAGAGTTCATAAACTAATAGATAATCATCCTAGATAAGAATCTAAGCATTATAAGTCTATAACAACTCAAATCCCTATCACAGAGCAAAAATCTAAGATAATAATCGATAAAGATTTGTAAAATAAGTTTAATATAACACCATGGGCGACCAATATATATGAGTTCAAAGTAAATACATATACAAACTCAACACATAAAGAATACACAAAGAAGAAGATAAATGAACCACAAATCTACCAGTTTGTCAGTTCCGATTCAAGAGCAATCTATCTCGGGTCATCCGTATGCAAGCTTCAATATTATTTTCTAAGCTTTAACTATCAAAAAATGAAGGATGATAGAGTTGGGGTCAAAAATACCCAAAACCATATCCAAAAAATGTGTTTTTACCCCTAAATATGCATTTCTAATTGTCCTACATCGCACGGCGACCAAAAATGAATTTTTTCTACGCTTCAGGTCGCTCCATAATCGCCCGGCGACCAAAAAGCATTATCCGGCGACAGATGATAGAAAGTTGAAAAACCAGCATATATTCAACCATAAGTTTTGAACCGTAACTCTAATTCACGCACGGTCGGAAGCGTTAGAAAGCTTATTCAATGCTCTATATAACGACGCCTAAATATCAATGCTTGAATATATAAAAAAATAAGATAAAATCAATTAAAATAAATGATATATATACACAATAACGCAATAAATACACTATAACATAAACTATACAGAATATACACTAAAGTTGAGGTTTATTGACAAAAAAGCAAACGAATTAAGTCGATGAATGCTAATTATTCATACTCAAATTCACAATAATTTAGCACTCATTAATGACCATGCTAGAAAATGAAGATAGTCCCTTTGATACAATTGCTAAAGTATCCTTACATGTTGCCTTCGATGATCATACGATGACCCTACGCCTGTCCCTTCACATCCAATGGATAGGGCTACATACCAACTAATGTTATGGATAGCACTATCTCTAAAGGATAAGGAAAAGAATAAGAAACACTTTAGTGGGTAAGAAACTCCTAATTGCTTGCTCACAAATTTTCTCATAAATAAAACATTTATCACACTATACTTTCAAACAAATATTTTCAAAACACTTTGTACACATTCTTGAGGACTGATACAAGAATCATTACAAAGTCAGCCTTACATTGGCGATTTCAAAATACTTTCAAACAAATCACACACACAAAGAAAGTTTTCAAAGTGAGCTAAACAATTAAGAGCCCGTAGATGACTACGGATGAAAAGGGTGTTAACACCTTCCCTTTTCATAACTTACCCCACAAAATCAGAATCTATCAAAGGTCTTTCCTATTCTTTTCACCTTTCCTAAATATTGGATAAAATAAAAGTCGGTGGCAACTCTTGCTATACGCACACTTGGATAAAACCAAAAAAGTTAGTTCTCCCATCGTATTACAGGAGGCACATATCAAAGAGCTTCAGACTAAGATATTCGAGGCTAAGGAGCGCAGGGATGAACTTCAAAAGTTTGACCAGAACGCCTTGAGAAAAGAAGTCAAAGTTGGAATGAAACACGTTGAAAAGGCTCGGGCCTTAGTCAAAGAAATTAAGAATCTTAATTCCCGCAAGACTGTGTGCAAAAAACGCTTTGATGTTCCAAAAATCGATGTATATAAAAATGAAGGCTTAACTCCCTTTTTAAATTCTTGTTGAACTTTGAAATTTTCTAAGGATTTTTGTTCTTTTTTCTATGATGAATTATTTCCCTTCGCGGCCTCTATGTAAAGACTTAGCCATTTTTAGAAAAAATTTATTTATTTATTTACCATATTAGCTTCGAATGTTGTGTGTGTACTATTCTTGTGTTATTTTGATCTCTTAAAGTGCAGGTTTATATTTTTTCAAATATTTTCCATTCACTTTCAAGATTCTTTTGTCCTCGTTTAATTCTTTAATTTCATACGCACCATTAGAAAAAACTTGGATAACCTCGAAAGGGCCTTCCAACTTAGGGGGTCATTTTCCCAATGTTCTATCTTTTCGATCCATGGGCAGAATTACTTTCTAAACTAAATCATCAGTCGAAAATGACTTAACTTTTACTTTCTTGTTATAAGATTTTTCCACCCTCTTTTTCTGCCTTCTCAATAATTCTAAGGAAAATAGTCTTTCTTCGTCTACCACAACCAATTCATCCAACATCATATTCCAATACATCTCAGATGGAATCTCATTTTGTCTTTAAATCCTAGTTAATTGTAGGTAAATTTCAACTGGCAATACTGCATCATGGCCATATGTTAGTTGAAATGGTGTAGCATTTATAGCTTCTTTATGGAAAGTTCGACAAGCCCATAAGATCTAGTCCAATGTCTTATGCCAATTATTTGGCTTTTTTCCCACATGTTTCTTAATCAACCCAACCACCACCTTATTTGTTGCTTCGACCTGGATGTTTGCATGGGCATAATAAGGTGTAGATGTCAGTAATTTGAATCATATGTTGGCAAACTCCTAAACTTTTCGACCAGTAAAAACTTATTATAGGTCAGTTGTAATAGTCTATGGAATTCCAAACCTATAGATGATATGCTTCTGGATGAATTCGATCACAGCTTCTTGATCAATGTGCGCCAATGGTATCGCTTCAACCCATTTGGTGAAATAGTCGATACCTACCAAAATATGCCTTTGATTTTTTGATGATGTTGGTCGAATTTCTCAAACTATGTCTAAAGCCTATCCTCTGAAAGGACAAGCTTTCACAATCGAATGTAATTCACTTGTAGGGACATGTTGTGTGCGTGCATTTGGAATTCTTGACATCCTTTGGAGAACTATACACAATCATTAGCATGGTGGGCCAATACATTCCTTGTCGAAAAAAAAGTCATTTCATTTTACGACCTACTTGATGTGCCCCACATGTCCCACTATGGACACTAGAGAGGGCTAGATATGCCTCAGATTCACTAAGACACTTAAGCAAGACTCCCTTTTGTGTCTTTTTAAATAATTCATTACCCATAAGAATATATCTTAAAGCTTGATACTTGATTTTTCTTTCAACAGAAGTTGTTGGATTTTTCAAATATTTTATTATTAGCTTTCTCCAATCCTCGTCTGTTAAGTTGTCTATAGTTGGAATTTCCAAATTCTCTTTGTCAGCGTACCCTAGCTTTGTAGTTTTCAAATCTGATGGGGATAGTCTGGTTGAAACAACTCTTCCTCTAACTTCAATTGCGTCTTGTAGATTTTCTTTTGAAATTTCATACCCAAAAGCAATTTGGGCCAAATTGCTGGCCTCTTGATTTTACGTCGAGGTACATGTCCAATACTTACCGTTTTGAACCTCCGCAAGAGTCGAATAGCTATTACAAAATACATAATAATATTTTCTTTAACACACTTATACTATTTTGTAATTTGCTTTATAACTAACTATGAGTCACCCATTATTTCGACTCGAGTTTCTCCTAATTCCAACAAGATTTCAAGTTCGGCTATCAAAGCTTCATATTCGGCCTCGTTATTTGAACAAAGGCTTTCGACCTTATACTTAAATTTTGTTGTTATTTTATTAGGAGAAATAATTAATACTCCAACACTTGTCCATTCTTATGACTAGAGCCGTTGAAATATAACTTCCAAGGCTCAAGCTCAAGATAATATAAAGGACTTTTGACTACAGAGTGGTCGACTATAAAGTATGCCACTATCTATCCTTTAACAGCCTTTAAAGGTGTATATATCAGTGAATACTCAGTTAATGCAAGAGCCCATTTTCCAATTCGACTATGAAATATAGGTTTTGATAACATATGTTTAATAATGTCAAAATGAGACGAATGATAAACATCAATTAGTTTTATATAATACTTCAACTTTGTCATGAAAAATATAGACATAGACATAGTTTTTCAATTGTACTATATTTAGTTTTTTCATCATTCAAAACTCTACTAAGGTAGTAAATGGCCCTTTCAACGCCATTTTTATCCTCTTGAGCTAACATGCTCCCTAAGGTTACATAAGACACAAATATGTACAATTTTATGCTCTTATTTCTACAAGGAGGAGACAGGATTGGAGGATGGACAAAGTAATGCTTCATCTTGTCAAAACCTTCTTGTTGAGCTTTCCCACATTTAAAACCTTCTTTCTTAAGTCGAAGCAAAGGTGAAAGGCCTGAGTCTTTCCACTTAAGTTTGAAATAAACCTCCTTAAGAAGTTAATTTTGCCAAGCAGTGACTGAAGTTCCTTCTTAGTTGATGGCACTTTCTCTTCCTTGATGGCCTTGGTCATGTTTTGATTTATTTCAATCCCTTTCTTATGGACCATAAAGCCTAAGAAATCACCATCCTGCACACAAAAAGCGCATTTAAGAGGATTCATTTTTAGACCATGCTTCCTCATTCTTTCGAATGAGTGTAGTAGATGGTCAATATGACTTTTTCCTGAAACAGACTTAACAATAATATCATCAATGTAAATATGCATAAATATTTCTATAAAGTCATGAAAATGGAATTCATTTACCTTTGGTAGGTTGCCTCGACATTTTTTAAACCAAAAGGCTTCACCACCCACTCGTGGGTGCCTAAAGCTCTAGTGCGTCGAAATGCCATTTTTGGAACATCTTCCTTAACAATGAAAATTTGATTATAACCAGAGTATTCGTCAAGCATACTCAGGTATTCATGCCTTTCAGCAGAATCAACCAACATTTCTGCCACATGCATTGGGTATTCATCTTTTTGGGTCGCAACATTTAAATCTCTAAAGTCTATGCAAACCCTAAGATTGCCATTTTTCTTAATAACCGGTACTATATTGGAAATCCATTCAACATACCTGGTTGTTCAAATAAAGTTACATCTGAGAAGCCTTTCGACCTTCTCTTTTATCTTTGACAAAACTTCGGGTGCAAAACGTCTTGGAGTATGCTTAACTGGCTTTTTCCTAGGCTTTATTGGCAACTTCAGTTCGACAAGTTTCCTGTTTAAATCAGGCATTTTGTTGTAATCCCATGTGAAACAGTCCTTGAACTCCTTTAATAGTTGGATCACTTCGACCCTGAGTTGTGAGTTGATGTTGGCACTGATGTATGTTGTCCTTTTGATTACCCCTTCACCTAGGTCTATTTCTTCGAGCGGATCTTGCACTAGCATCTTTGTATTATTTAACAAAGAATCTTCTTCGAAACCCAAAGGCTCGTCATCATAGATGGCATAGAGCCTATGTCCTTGCACCTCTCCTTGAACCTTATCAAGTGGTTCAGGATCCAAGTCTTTTCCAGGACCCTCAAGGTGTCGCTCGTCATTGTTGGCTTCGAAAGCCATGGACTTTACTTCAGCCTCCAAGGCTGATTTTAGTTTGTTTTCAGCCATAGAAGCTGAAATCTTTTTCAATGTTTGAGACTCAGACATTTTCACTTAATTCACTACCCCAACCAGTTGGTTGGATATCTCTTGCTCCCCCATAGCCTAGGTCTTCATTTCCTACAACCTGTTTATCCCACTGGAAACCCTGAGTGTGATGCAAATAAAGGGAACAATAAGCATTATCATCAGGTGAAAATACAAATCCGACATGATTGCAAGGAGAAATGTTTACCAGATTTCTGTAAAAATGGTGCCTTTGACATGATTAACTTCTGTCGTATAATAACTTTAGTCAGCTTCGATATTTTCCACTATACCATTGTTTGCTCCAGATGGTTATTCTTTGGTGCATTGAGTATGGTGCGGCTCATATGCCATGTATCTAATCACGGCCCAACAATAAGTTATAACTGGCCTTTGATTCGACCACCATAAACATAGTTGGTCTTGTTATTCTACCAATAGTCAAGTCAACCTGGATAACTCCCAAGGTTGTTCCTACTTTACCCTCATAACTCGACAAAACCATGGTATGTGGCTTTGTATCCATATTAGTTTTCCCTATATTTTTTAAAGTGTGTGGCATCAAATTCACTGCAGCACCCCCATCTACCAATATCTTATTTATAGCTATGTTCTCCACTTTACCTCTTATAAAGAGAGACTTCAAATGGTTTCTCATAGCTTCATTTGGCCTTTCGAAAAAGGCATTTTGCTCCTCAACACACCTGTTATTCATCACATAATAACAGACTGGCATGTGTTTGACCATTTCAGCATCAACATTCCCTTCTGACTCTTTGACATCTTTAATTTGGTCGTACTCCCTTGGCAAAACAGACACTATATTACATGTAATGTTGAGGCTTGGCTCTGAGCTTGTATCAAAGTTTTCTGTTAGCAGCTCATCTTTATTCTCTATACTTTCGACCTTATCTTCCAAATTTTATTCTTCAAAGAGCCTCATCACTCTCTCATTTTCCTTCTCGGCATAATTTCATTTGTATGATGGCATATTACTACTTGATTCTGCAGCCATTTTATCTTTGGCCTCTCTTTCAGCTTTTCGCCTCCTCTTCTCCCTGGATCATTGGGAGCGGGACATGGATTCTTCCCTTTGTAGTTACTTGATCAATATGCTTGTTGTTTAGTAACCTGAAATTCCTTTCGATATTCCACTGAAGATCCTCTTCCAACCTCAAAATTCTTCCACTTAGCTTGGTCCTGATCCCACCTATGAGTGTACTTCACCCATTTGCCTTTAGGGGCTTCAGCATTTGGTTTTAAAGAAGATTGGTTGTTCGCACGGAACCTTTGTCCTTCGTGGTTTGGGCTTCTGGGAACTCCACTATTATCGAAGGTAAACTTGTTATTGACATTTTCCTGATTCTTTCCTTTCTTGATCCTTCGGCAGCCTTCGATGTTTTCAGCAACTTTCTTGTCGAAGATCGAACTACACCTAGGGAAAAGCATAACCTCATACTTATTTCTCTAAAAACCTATGGAGAAATTCTAGAAAACTCTCAATTTTCTTGGGAAATTCCACCTGGTTGTGTTCTTTCTGTCTCTTGGCCTCTTCGTCCATTTCCATCTTAGTTATTGGTTAAGCTTCGACCATGTTCACTTCGACACTGGCATCCTCAATTATGCCCATATCTTGTAAATTAACCACAAGGCCTTCAGTAGCCTTAGTTATGTTATCAACCAACATGAAATCATCAGCAATTTCTGTTGCTGGTAACATCTGAGTGGAATCCTTAGTGATTCCCTTTGTGAAACCTTCAGCTTCGACCATGACCACTTCTTTGGCACAATCTTCAAAGATTGTCACCATGTTAATTGAAGATGGTTCAACATAATAGGCCTTATCTACTTGAAGGGGGTCAGTGTCAATCCTCATCTGGGGTTTCGAATTCTCCCCAAATTTGAGCCTTCCTTCTTTGATTGCATTTTGAACGAGATCACTGAAAAGAAAACATTGAGATGTTTTATGGCTTAAAAATTATGATATTTACATAAACCCCTCTTTTTCCTTTGTTCCAAAGGGGGTATTTTAGCACCAGGGGACACTATCATTTGGCCATCTTTGATTAATAAATCAAAAATTCTATCACATTTAGTGACGTCAAAAGTATAAGCTTTCTTAGGGAACCTATCGCCCTTATCAGGTTTTCCTGGGTTTTTACCATTTGAAGGTGCTAAACATTTACAAGAATAAGTGGGTCCTATCTTAAGTTCAACAAGATATATTTCTCCTTGGTCGAAATCTAAAGGTTCTTCATATGACCCCTGATCGCCTTCATCGAAGTCAGTATAGGCTATTCTTTCTTTTCTATTATTCTTACTTGCTCTAGCTTTTTCAATTTTCAAGTGTTCTATCTGTCGACCCCTATCAGCCAACTGGGCCATGTCTCTCAAGTGTTGGGTGTCCAATTTCTTTCTAATGGAATAATCTAGACCCCTACGGCCATTTCGACCAACTCATGCTCAGGAACCTGAGTGAATCATCTAGCTTTGAGCAAACAGAATCGATTTAGATAATCATCTATTGTCTTAGTGAATTTACGCTTAACACTTTCCAATTCCTTCAAACTAATCTTAATTTTCCCATGTAAATTTATTCATGGAACAACCTTTCTAATTAATCCCAACTATATATCGAATTCGCTGGTAATGTTGTGAACCATGTGAAGGTGTTTTTCATTAATGAACTTGAGAAGAATTTAATCCTAAGATTTTCATTATTGGCAATTTCACCTACCTCTATTAGGTACCTAGCCACATTTTTGATAGTGGACTCAGTAGTGTTCCCAGAGAATTTGGTAAATTTTAGGACTTTCCACCTGGGAGGTATATCTATTTGAAAGATATACTCATTCAATGGAGAAATGTAACTTGGCCTATAAAGGCCAACATTTACACCATTTGAGCCATGATTCTTTCTACCATGGCTACTAGATTATTGTCTGCTACCATATTATCTTGTTGAATTTTATATATAACTTCATCAACATTTTTATTCCTATTTACCAACGTAACCCTAGGTTTTGCCTCCCTTGGAATTTGTGGTTCCTACCTAAGAGGTTTAACTCTAGGTATTTTGATTTCCCCTCCCTGATTTACCACATTCGCCTGGGGCATATTTCTTGGATGTGGTGGGGTTGAGGCACACCAAAGAATTCAGCGATGCGCGTCATTTGCGCTTCCATTTGTTGGTTCGCTTGAATGATGTTTTGAATCAAAGGATTAAAAATTGTACCCATTGTTTGTACAAGTATTTGGATTATTTCATGGTTACTTTCATCCATTTGTTGCCTAATTACTACAGAGTGATTTTCAAATTTGGCATTTGGGAAGCAAATCTCTCTCCAAAGGGTTGGCTAATTCGACCTATATTATTAACAGCATACCTAAAACCTTTTAACGGTGAAGTGACATTCATTATAGGTTCTGAATAAGTTGAAGTGGAATTACGCAAACCTGCCATAAACGATGATGGCATGCCATATGGCATTTCGCAGCCATTTAAAGGCATAGAAAAACCAGGAGGCCCTTGAGGCCTATGGAAAACATTTCCCCTTGGTGGGGGGGCCCTGGTGGACCATGTGGTCCTATATAAGTAAAAATAGGGCCAGTATAAGCGTTCGACTGCATTGGTGTCGAACTTATTGAAGACTGTATAACATCTGAAAAAGGCGCTGAAACCGTAGTTCCCCCTCTCGAAGAGACTGAGGGTAGTGCTTCATCATTGTTAGGAGGATTTTGATTACTTGGCGGGCTTTGATTTTCCATTTTCCTAATGTATTTTCTTTTAGGTATTTCCTTGTTGTTTGTGGCTAATTTACCACTTCTAAGTCTCATGCAACGAAGTCTAATACAAGAAAAATGATGAAGATTTTCAAAAAATTTCACAAGAAAAAATATTTTTAATTGAACACAAGTCCCACTGAGCGTGCCAATTTGTTTACCGTGAAAAATAGTAAACAAACGCTAGTCTTCCAAAAACAACGAAAAGTTCTTAGTTACTGACATGATCGACTATATTGATCCTATGACATATGTTCTTATTTAAACTTTGTTATTTGAAACGAAGAACACTTCGACAGTATTCATAGACTTTTGATAATGTTGATTTTGATCTAAATGAGTATTTAAAGTAAACTTACGAAACTTGTAAATAATGTGCAATAAAGGGAATTGAAAGTAAATTCTGGAATGATAAATTGTAATTAAATAAAAAATGGTGTTTACACGTGCATTTCTCAAAGGACTTTTTTCTCAATACGCAGATACTTTGAGTTTATGTGAGATTTTGTATAAATGAATGAACACCCCGAATATTAACTCTAAGACTTCTATATATACTAAATCGAAACAACCGTTTTCAACGACTTTTCGCTCAAAACATGACACATTTCGCTCGGCATGTCTTCCTTTATTCCTGAAGCTCCACGCGTCTTCTGCTGAAACTAGATAAGGACAAAAGTCAGTTATTCTTTATTAAATTCAAAACTTTTGTCGAATGCCACCTTTGCTTATCGAACCTATGCAAAAACTTAGAAAATATTTCTAAGTCCCATCCAACATTTCCTTCTAGCAAAGGAGTTAACTTCGACCAGAATTTAATAAAACATTTTTTCTCGTCGAAAACCCCAAATATCTTCAAAGATATTTTTCTCCTATTTTTCAAAATAATATAGTGTCGAAAACTTCAGCTAACAATATGTTAAAATTATAACATTATTCTGCGGTAGCCTAGTGGATACTAGATTGTTTTATAATATGATGGTTGTGGTTTGAGTCATGGCCGAAGCATTTCTTAATATAAGTAAAAAAAAATCATATATATTGTGCACGAAATTTTTCAATTTTTTTAAAATGAATTTTGAATAATATATAAATTGTATTTATATTTAATTAAAAAATTTATTATATAACAAATTCATTTATTATTAAATATATATGATAAAACATAATACATTATTATTTATGTTTGGTTCTATTACTTTTTATTTTATAAAAATATATTATTAATTTTTATTTTATAATAATAAATTAAACCTTAAAAATTTCAGTATTATTTTTAATTAAATCAACATAATTAAATAGATAATAAATTAATTTATAAAAATTAAAATTATTTTGAACAACTTCATTAGTGTTAATCAAATTCGATATAGTATTTATAAGATTTTACAATTTTATTTAATTAATTTAACTTCCCTTATATTATATATCAATGTTAATAAAATTTTGAGGCTTTTATTATTATGTCTTGAAGTTTAGAAAGTCCCATTACTTAAAAAAAATTAAAATATAAATTTTTAATGTTTATTTTAAAAATTATAGGATTAATAGATATTCTCATATTTTACAATTTCAAATTTTAGTTGTTTATTAATTAAAACACTTCAATATTTCAAATTTTAGTTGTTTATTAATTAAAACACTTCAATATTAACATTGCAGATATAAAAATCATATTTGTATTAGTCAAATTCTATTGATATAGTTAAAACTATTTTTTAGGTCGTTGCTCGTAAGCAACATGTTGTGTGGCTCAAGTACAGTGTCAACAGAGCAAGGGTTACTGCATCGCCGCCCAGATGTAGTGAAAAATAAGCAATGGTTCTCACATTTTCGTGAACGGGTGTGGGTAAAGAAGTAAGTTCATGAAAGGAGAAATGCTTTGGTTCATGGAATATAGACACACTCACTAGAAAAACTATGGAAATAGTGGATGTTATGGTTAGGAGGAAGATCAATTTTATGTGCCTACAAGAAAGTAAGTGGACATGTGAAAAAGAGAAAGAATTAGATAACTCAGGATTTAAGCTTTGATATACTGGAAAAATTAGATCAGAAAATGGGGTGGGATTATTGTGGATAAGGAGTGGAAGAAGGATGTTGTAGATGTAAGAAGAGTAGGAGATTGAATCATAGACTTGAAATTTGTAGTGGGACAAGACACTTTTAATGTTATTAGTGGGTACGCAACTTAGGTTGGGTTAGCATAACACCTTAAGGTAAAAAATTTGGAGGATTTAGAAGGGGTACTTCAGGATAAACCCCAAGGAGAGAAGATTTTTCTAGGAGGGGGTCTCAATGGACATGTAGGTAACGCGGCAAGGGGTTTTGAGAGTGTGCATGGGGGTATTGACCTAGGGGAGGTGAATGCGGAGGGTAAATCCATCTTGGAGTTTTCATCGGCTTTAGATCTTTCTATAGCCAATACATGG
The DNA here is from genome assembly GCA_948472305.1 of Vicia faba. Lineage (NCBI taxonomy): Eukaryota > Viridiplantae > Streptophyta > Magnoliopsida > Fabales > Fabaceae > Vicia > Vicia faba. The sequence goes on from OX451736.1 coordinate 398,117,489, forward strand.
TTTAGGAAAAGAGATGAACATCTTATCACATATAAAAGTGGGGGACATGTTCTCGGATATATTTCTTTCTTATCAGGAAGTCTGATAGGAAGTATTACTTGAACTGGAAAGTTATCCCGGGAGAGAGATTGACTATCCAACATAGAGTTTTGGTTATGGATGTAAAAATTAAAGAAAGGGCAAAGAGAAGAAGTCCTTTGGTAGCACCAAGTATCAAATGGTGGCATTTGAAGGGTGAGAAACAAGGAATTTTCCAACAAAAGATATGGGGGTTGGTTTGGACAATCACAAGGAAGTGCAAATGATACGTGGAACAAGATGGCTCAAGAGATTAAAAAAGTGGCTAAAGAGACGTTGGGTGAATCTAGAGGTTTTGGACCTAGAGGTAAAGAAACGTGGTGGTGGAATGAAAGTGTCTAGAGAAAAGTTAAAGTAAAAAAGGACTGTTTTAAAGAGTGGTCTAGGTGTAGAGATTCTGAAACTTGGGAAAAGTATAAGATAGATAAAAATGAAACCAAAAAGGTGGTGAATGAAGCAAGAATTTAAGCTTTTGATGGACTATACCAATCTCTAGGAACCAAGGAGGAAGAAAGATCTATATATAGGCTTGCTAAGGGAAGATAAAGAAAGACTAAAGATTTGGATCAAGTAAAGTGTCTTAAGGATGAAGAAGGCAAAGTATTAGTGCAGGAAAATGATATAAAAGATAGATGGAAGGCGTATTTCCACAACTTATTTAATGATGGATATGGGTAAGAATCTAGAAGATTAGACATAAGAGAAAAGGATCGGAACTATAATTACTATCATTAGATTCAGAAATAGGAGGTAAAGGAAGCATTGAAAAGAATGAGTAACGGTAAGGTAGTGGGGCCATACAACATACCTATTAAAGTATGGAAAATTCTTGGAGATAGAGGTATTGAGTGGCTCACCAAACTCTTTAATGAAATTATGAGGTTAAAACACATGCTAGATGAATGGAGGAGAAGCACTTTAGTTCCTATCTATAAGAACAAAAGGGATATACAAAATTATGCAAATTATAGGGGAGTCAAGCTTATGAGTCATACCATGAAATATGGGAAAGAGTGATTGAACGGAGATTAAGAAAAGAGACTCAAGTTACTGAGAACCAATTTGATTTTATGTCAGGAAGATCGACCATGGAAGTGACTTATCTATTACGGCGGGTGATGAAGCAATATCGAATGGACCAACAAGACTTGAACTTGATTTTTATTGACTTGGAGAAGGTGTATGATAGAGTGCCTAGAGAGATTTTGTGGAAAGCTCTAGAGAAGAAAGGGGTTAGGGTTTCATATATTCGAGATATCTAAGATATGTATGAAAGGGTGTCGACTAGTGTTAGGACACAAGATGGAGAGACAGACGATTTTCCCATCATAATTGGTTTGCATCAAGGGTCAACCCTAAGCCACTACCTTTTTACCTTAATTTTGGATGTACTCATGGAACAAATCCAAGAGATAGCATCGAGAGGCATGCTTTTTGCAGATGATATAGTCCTCCATGGAGAGTCGGGGAGGAGTTTAATGAGAGGTTAGATACTTGGAGAAGAGATTTAGAAACACATGGTTTTCTCCTAAGTAGAAGTAAGTCGGAGTATATGGAATGTAAGTTCAAGAAAAGAAGCAGGGTTTCTAACTTAGAGGTGAAATTAGGAGACCATATCATCCCTCAAGTCACATGGTTTAAATATCTTAGGTCCGTAATACATAATGATGGAGAAATAGAAGGGGATGTAAATCATCATATTCAAGTTGGATGGATGAAATAGAGAAAGACATCGGATATTTTATGTGATGCAAAGGTACCAGTCAAGCCAAAGGGAATGTTTTATCGAACTGCGGTAAGACCTGTGATTTTGTATGGGACATAATGTTGGGCGGTTAAGAACCAACACGAGAATAAAGTAGGTGTAGCAGAGATGGGGATGTTGTGGTGGATGTGTGGTAAGACTCGACGGGATGAAATTAGAAATGAAATTATTAGATAGAGTGTTGGAGTATCGCCTATTGTAGAGAAGATGGTGGAAAATAGACTTAGGTGGTTTGGGCATGTAGAGAGAAGAGATGTAGACTCTATAGTAAGGAGAGTAGACCAGATGGAGAGAAGACAAACAATTCAAGGAAGAGGAAGACTCAAAAAGACTATAAGAGAAGTTATCAAGAAGGATATCGAAATTAATGATTTGGATAGAAGCATGGTCCTTGATAGAACATGATGTAGCCGACTCCACCTAGTGGGATAAGGCGTAGTTGTTGTTGTTGTTCTTGTTGTTTATTGTAATGCCCCGATAATTTAATTAATTATTTAATTAAAATTATTAGTTGGAGTTGAGCAATATTGTGAATTATTGTTAAGTTGCTCTGTGACATTATTTGATTAAATGATGGTTTAATAATATTAAATATATTGGAGCATTATAAGATTAATTGTTGGGCTTATTTAAGTGATGTCATGTAGCAAATATGGGAGTGTGAATATTGGCCCAATAATAATTACTAGAATTACAAGGTTAAGTGGATATAAAAGGAATTAGGTTAATTGAGAAAAAGTGAGAGAATAAATGGGAGAAACTCATTCCCGTTTTTATTGCAGAAGTCTCACTAAATCGGCAATCCCCGATTCCTTAATCGTTGGGTCATACTAAAATTTTGAGTGTAGATTCGCAACACCTACATATAACTTTTGACCGTGGGGATCTTCAAAATAAGGTCTGAGTTGGGAGAAATCATCATCGCACTGTAGCTACATATTTCGGAAAATTTTCAGCTTTTATTCTGATCTAGAGAGAAAAAAATCATGGAAGGTTTTGGTACAAGAGAAGTTGCAGAGAAGAGAAAAATAAGGGTTTTGAGGGGAAGAAGAGGGATACGTGGAAGTTACACCAAGCGGCCAAGAGGATATTCAATTGGAGACCCTTAGAGTTACCTTCAATCCAAACCAGGTAAAGGGGGGGGGGGGGGGGGGGGGGGGGGTCAATCTCTATAACCGGGTATATGATAAACCGTATGTGGGGTTGGGTTTTATAAATTTGTGCCATGATTTGTTGTCGATTCGGTTATATTTTGATTATGTGAAGATTATCAATCCGGCAATTTTAGTTGTCAGTGAATGTTCATAATATGTTGATGAAGTTGTTCTGTAATTTATTTAAATTGTATTTCTCTTATGATGTTGTTATGGCTATTATTGAGTTGTTGTCCTGAGATGACACTCGAAAGAACATATAGGCGTGGTGGAAAGACTATGTCATACCTTATATTATTAATAAGTTAATATAATTAGTAAAATAATTTAGTATTAGATTGGATTAAAGAAGTTGCAGGAATAAATTGTAATGCTTTAGTCAAATGAATAGCAGGATGTATATGTAAGAGTAGCAAAAATAATAGTGTATGGACTAATTTAGCTGAGCATTGTTAGGAAGTATCAGAAGATGTAGAAATTGAAAATTATCATACAGAAAGTATAACGGAAAATTTCAGTAATAGGAGGAATAAGTTGAAATTGATTTTGGTTTATAACTAATATTTGTCACTTGCAGGAAGTTGTAGTAATAGAAGTTGTAGATAGAAAACAAGTAGTTTTGGCGGAGACCAATAATAGCAGTAAGCTAAATAATAGAGGTATCGTAATTTAGTAGAATAAATTGATTAGTAGCAGTATAAATAAATAGTAATAATAACAGTATATAAAACAATACCGATTAGCCAAATTTGTAGATTTAGGCGGTAAAAGTAGTTAACCGGAATTAGTTAAAATTGTCGGAGTGAGTCGTATATACATATGGGTATTTTTAGTTGTTTGTTTTGTTAGAATTATATAGAATAAAGTTTATTTGCAGGTGAAGTCTAATTAAGTTGAATGGTTCCGGTTTACGGAATTGTGTTGTATACCTTGCTAAAAAATATGAAATTGCAGGTGATGATGAATTTGGTTGAATTGCCTCTATTTATGAGCAATATTATATTGTAGGCCTATGGCCAACATTGAGATGTTGTGTTGTTGTGATTGTCTCTGTGAATTCTTGTTGATAATGTGAAGTTACGGAGATTTTAGATGATGATGAATTACCTCTATTTACTGGTAATAACAGTGATGTGGGCTTATGCATTGCGATGAATGATGATTGTTTTTAGTATGTGGTGGTGAATTAATTGAGTCACATACATTTGCATACTCTGTGATGGCCTGTATTGGAGGATTTTGTGAAGGCATATATTGGTAAACTGCGAAGAAGGCTTATGCCTTGTTGATGCCTCTATTAATTGGCAATTTTTAAGTTGGGAGTACTGCTCTGATGGTACCATATGCATGTGCACTGTGATTGAGTTGCATTTGATGTTGCATCTTGAGTTGTGGTGAAGATAGATTTGTTGTTGCTTTATGTTATTGACTTGTTGTGACAAGTATTATCTAAAAGCTGTGAATTTAGTTGTTATGTCGTGTTAATGTTTTATTGTGATTAAAGTTGTTTGTAAGTTGTGAAATGGTGATTTTATATGATCTAATTTAATATATTGTTTATCATATGACTAATTATATAGTTTGATATCTCACCCCTTATATTTGAATGTTGCCCTCTGTTGGTAACATACAGGTAATCAAGAATGATAGTTATTACCCCGTTAGTTCGATTCGGTGTTGTCGCTCTGATACATAGCACTCGGGGGGATGAACACTTGATTTTTAGTTGTTGATTATCATTTTAGTTGCTGAATTTTTAAGTTGATTACATGAAATAATTATTGTCTTGAGGTTGTTTTAGTTGAATAAAAGATGTTAAGTGAATTGAAGTTGAGTATGTATATTCTGTTGCTTATCAATAAAAAGTTGTTTGATTTTGAAGAATAAATCAGATTGTTATCGGTTCATCCGAGTTAAGTTTTATATATCTATTTATATGCGATTAAATGAAGATTGATTTTTAGTTGAAAATGTAGCATCCTATTTATGTTGAATTCTGATTTTCTTATTATTCGTCGGGTAGAAATGGAGTGTTACATTAGTGGAATCGGAGTAGGTCGGTCCGTCTGACCAAGTTGTCTAATATTGTTTGTTCCTTAGTGCGCGACAAGTGTGTGAAACAATGTCGGTACTTGTTTGCCTTAATTGCAGGAAGTTGGTTGAAGATAAGTGGGGGAGAAGCTTTGCTTCTCGGATATGTTCAATTGAAAGGTGTTGGTTCGGTGTGCTGCCGACGACAACAATGCAAGAGTTATTGGAGTCTTGTTGTTCCCTAATTTTAAGTTGACTTAGATTCAAGGTCTTGTTGTTAGTCGAGTCAGAGCGCCTTGAGAGAAATTGATCAGACATTGTTGGTGCTTACTTCTCGAAGAATGAAAAGCGGTATAATATTTGTTGATTTATGAAGCAAGTGTAAGATGTCGGTGTTTGAACAATGATGGAGTAATAAAGTTGCTGTAACTTTTGTGTTGGGATCACATAAGTGATTGTCGAAAGTAGTTGACGTTGATAAGTAGTTGTGAATCGCGAGTCTACGTCGAAACTTGAAGAAGTGAGTAGCGTTGCAAAAAGAATTGTTGTCCTGGTGTTTTGGAACCTGAACTTTGGCGAAGGAATGCATCTCTCGAGTTATAAGAAGTTTGGGAGCACGAGATATGTTAAGAGTTGTTTGGAATATGTCTAAGTTGAAGATAAATGAGTTTCGGAGAGGAATTTTCGTAAGCGAATCGCAGGAAACTGCAGAATTATTGTGGGACTTCGAAAATTTATAACTAGAGTTTCGGGCATCCGATTTGAGTTCCGTTTGAAGCGTTAGAAAGCTAACGAAATGAGATTCATTTTTAAAATGGTTCTAGTAGATTTAATAGATTCATTTATTACGTGATGATATTGGAAGTAAGTGCAGTTTGTTGTTAAGCTTGTCTTTGGGACTAGACGTGTTCTTCAGTGTTGTACGGGACGTCAGCGTCCGAGTTGGGTGAATTAAAGGAGAAATTGGAAGATTTATTTAAAGTAATTTGTGAAATCAAAGATTTCATTTAGAAATCTTTGGTGTTATTAATTATAACGAAAGATGATAGTGCGAAGTTGTGTGGAATTTACAGTGTCGAAAAGGAGGAAGATTTATGCTAAGTTGTCAGGATGTATGTTATAGTTTTGGAAGAAGAGTTCTCTTGAGTAATTTTATTTCCAAGTGAAAGTGTATGTAGATCCATTCAAGGTGGATGCAGTTCTAAGTTGGAGAACGACGAAGTCTGTTATAGATGTTAGTAGCTTGTTGAGCTTAGATGATTACTATTGTAGTTGTTTGAGGTGTAGATATATATATGAAATGTTGTTAGATAAGATGATAATGTTGATATTGTGATTGGAATGAGTTTGAGAGGTGGAGATACATGTATTTTTGATGTTGTGAAATTCGGAAGAGGATTAAGAGTTTAAGAATGTTGTTAGAATCCTTTATGTAGATAAAGACTCAGACTAGAGTGGAAGGATTTGTAATGTATTAATATGCCAACAAATATCGAGTTAGAAAATGATTGATTATCGTGGGATGATGGGTGAATAAGGATTAGACATGTTGTGTGTTGTACCCAAAAATTTTCCCTCTCATTTTCTCAAGATTTCTCTCGCATGTGCGATTACAAAAACATGTTTAAAGAAATAAAGAAAACGTGAAATTTTGAAGATGTTAATGTGCCTTTCGATTAGGTCAAAAAAGAAGCAAGTTGGCTTCGATTTGGTAATGTTCGATTGGGAAATGTAGTCTCCCTTTAGTAACAAGCTTCGATTTGGCTATACAGTTTCCTTCAAAGTAACGCCCTTCGATCCACAAATTGGACATTTAGTTTCCTTCGAAGTCACCCCATTCGATCCACAAACTAGGCAGCCTTCTTCGATCCACAAGCTGGGCAGCCTCTTTCAATTTACAAGCTGGGCAGACTCTTTCGATTTACAAGCCAGGAAGTTTCCTTCGATTTACAAGCCAGGAAGCTTCCTTCGATTTACAAGCCAGGAAGTTTCCTTTGATTCACAAGCCAGGAAGCTTCCTTCGATTTACAAGCAGGGCTACTTCCTTCAATTTACAAGTTGGGTAGCCTCCTTCGATTCACAAATTGGGTAATTAAACCCTTCGAAGCAACGTACTTAGAGCATACATTATTTGGAAACAAACATTTCTGCATGATGATGAGTTTGGTCAAAGTGATCAAAACTAAAGGGGGGTGTTCAAGGAGTTTTGTTGACAAAATCCCATATACGGACAAACCCAAGCCAGTTGTGCTGCTACGCAACAGTCCTGCACCAACCTGCCACAACACTCCAAAATACTGTTGAGCCTACATTGTCTAAGTCCCATACTTACACAAAAAGGAATGCATAAGAGCTGCATCGAAGAAAACAAGGGGGCAATATACCAAGATAATTCAAATATTATTTGATTTCCCCCCAAAACCATATCAAAGCTCGCCTATAAATACAAGGCTTCACAACATGTTCAAGGAGGATCTTTGGACCAGAGGAACGAATCTCCCAAATTTTCTCAAACACAACAAATCTCTCAAGTCCCTCCAACACTTGTGAGAACAAACCCAGAATCACATACTTACTTCCTTAGATTCTGAAGAAAAAGTACTCTTAAGTATCCTTCAAATCCAGTTTGGAAAGAAACATAAGACTTGTTCCTTTCCTTCCTTTGGATCCAGCATTCAAAGCACAACTGTTGGCCCCCTCTTTCGAATCCAGCACCCTGGGTCTCCACTCAAGGTCCCACACCCATTCAAAGCCTCCAATAAGGTAAGTCACTCTTACCCTTGAACCTTTCGTTTCATGGCATAACATGTAAATAATATTTTCGTTCATTTCAAGCATGTATATACCATTGTTCCTTTCATTTCCACCCTTTTAACATGTTTTTCAGAGCTAACCCTTTCGTTTTTCTTTATGTTTACCTGAAATTCCTTTAACTATTAAATTGTTTGCAAGACAAATACTAGCATGACCTTAGGCCATGTTTCCATTTAATGCCTTAAACGAAAAAAAACAGGGGGAAGGAAACATTAAATGAAGCCCTAGGCTTCCTTGCTGACTTCCAAGTTAGAAAGGCATAATCAAAAGGCACACTTGCACTAAAGTCAAGCCAGAATCGAAAGCCATGACTTGCTACTGCCAGACTCAATCGAAGAAGGCAACAAGGCAGAACCAGAAGGCTTCACCATACACTGACTTCCAGGACATTCGAAGGACAGAACCTCACTGGTGCCAGCCCCTAATCGAAGGCAATGACCTCACTGGTGCTAGCCCCAATCGAAGGAGGCCAACAGAATACAAATCGAAGGGCTCTTCTGCCCCATTCAGAAGACCCTCATTTTGCTTCATTTTTATCTTATTTTTACCTTTATATTTCTTGTGCACTTCAATATGGTTGTAATAGTGTAGGATTTATTTTTTTCACTTTTTATTACTTTTGTACAAATGCTAGTAATTAGGTGTGTATGGCAAGATAAAACCAACAAGTAGACAACCCAAAAATCAAAGACAAATGGATGCAATCAAACACAATATTCACACATGCACCCTTAAGGTAATCTCACTTGTTGCCTCGGGAAAATAGTCATGTCCCTCGAGCATGGGCGTTTTAGCAAAGACCCTTGATAAAAGATCGTAGTCCCTCGATGACCCTCGATGTTGCCTTTGATAAACGATCTAGTCCCTAAACGACATTGCTAAAACGTCTCATAGGTTGCCTTCTATAACTGTACAAATGTCCCACACCCGTCCCTTCACATCCAACGATGGGGATTCTTACCAAAACCATGGTAAGATATCAACATCTAAAGGAGGAGGAAAAGAACATCTAAGACCTTTTGAGTAGGTAGATTTGCTCCTAGTTGCTCGCTTGCTCACAACAAAAAGATTTTATATACCAACGCCCTCATTTTGAAACATTTTCAAAAGACAACACTTTGTACGCGTTCTTATAGAAACGAGATCCATTACAAAGACACCTTTTCAAAATCACTTTCAAAAAGCACATTCCACAAAACACCTCTTTGAACTATTTTCGAAACAATACTTTGTACACGTTCTTATAGAAACGAGAACCATTACAAGGACATTTACAAAAAACATTGAAAAACACACCACAAAGCACACTTTCAAACAAAAGAAAGTGATCTAGCAAACAACTAAGAGCCCCTAGATAACTACAGATGAAAAGGGTGCTAATACCTTACCTTTTCATAATCTACCCCCCTGAAATCAAGAAAACATCTCTAAAGGTCTTTCCTGTTCTTTTCAGCCTTTCCTTATTGGATAAAAGAAAAGTCGGTGGCGACTCTTGCTAACCGCAACAATTGCGATAAAACGCAAAATAACCAAGTCAGTTCTCCCACTGTGTTACAGAAATGGCAACTCTGCTGGGGAATTAACTTAAAAGTGGGGTTACCTTAGGGCTAGATCACACTTACTTGCTTTCATTGTTTAACTTGTTTGCTTTACATTATGGTTCCTTGTTTGGGTTTGTTTTGACCCTCTATCCGGATCTGGGGCACCGTTTTAGGTAAGTATCAATAGATTGTGGAAACTGTACGATGTAGACCGATATGGTTTAAACAATGGCTACGTTAGTGTGACGCATTTGTGGGTACCGGTATCCCTTATGTTGAGTCGAGGAGAATACAGGGCCGCTGAGTGGCGTCATGAAGCACTAACTGACCTTAGAACCTTAATTGAACAACTTAGCCATTAGGACGTAGTTAGATAACTGGTTTTGGTGGAAAGCTGAAAATTGGTTGATACTCGATACTACACTCATTGAGATTAGACTTTTGGGATATCTCAGTCGCAAGAAAAGATTGATTATGCTGAGACAATGCCTAAAAGAAAGGTTAGTGATATTGAGACCCTTTAGAATCCGGTTACTATTACTATGACAGGTTTGAGCCAACTAAACTTCAAGAGGGTACTTACCTATAAACGCCATGCAAGTTTACACCTAAGGACTTGTCTACTTTGTGTGAATATGATTATTTGTACTTGCTTACTTTGCATACTTGTACATAACATCATGACATCATACCATAACATTTTTAATAACCATTTCAAGGATCCCGAGGGTCTATGATACAGGGTGACGTTGAACCAGACGTCTATCAAGGGGCAAGAGGATTTATTTTCCTCTAACCAAACGACATCAAAGATCAAGTATAACAAACTTGAGTCGAGGGCTATGACCCACTTGACATGGTGAGCTTAATTCTCATGGAAGGACATCCAATGATACAAAGTTCTCCAATAAAAGTTGTTGATCGAAGTTCAACTTCTAAAATTTTCTTGTGTTTACCCTGCGAGATCCTTAAAAACATACATCCACATATCATGCATCATATCATGACAGGTATCTCCCTTACAGGTTTCCTTATCTTCTCACTGTTTATTTCAGTAAGATGGATATGGAACAAATGGTGAAAGATCTCCAAGCTCAAAACGCTCAGTTCCAACAAATGCTCATGAACTTGGCCAAGGGGAAAGAAGAAGTGAAAGCTCTTCTCACAAGGGGCATGGTCATGGGGAATCTGGAGGGCACCAAGGATGATCAGTTGGAATGGATACAAACCGAGATAGCCACAATGAAAGTCTAGATGATGCGACAACTGGTGGGCCAGATGGATCTTATCCAAAACTTGGCTCAAGGACAAGAAGAGCTAAGGACCCTTGTCAACAGGCTTCATCAAGACAGATGCAACCAAATGGGGCAAACAGCCAGAATTGGGGATCAAGTCACCATTCAGCCTCCCATGAGACAAGAAGTCGGTTTGAGGGAGAGAAGACCTTCCCAAGTTGCTGCCACGTCAAGAGCCCAATAACAACTTCGTCAACATCAATTAGAAAATCAGAAAAGGTAAAGTGAGCCCAAAAGACAATTTACCAACATCATCATACCACTGTCTCAAGCTTTGCAACACATTATGAGGATGAATCTGATTACACCAATAACACCTCATCCAAATCCCAAAACTTATTCTCCCAGCTACAATCCCGATGCCAAGTGTTCCTATCATTGCGATAGTCATAGGCATGATACAAATGATTGTTGGGCGCTGAAATAAAGAGATCCAAGACTTGATCGATGAAGGAGTGTTGGAATTCACACAAGGTGGTAAGACTGAATTCTTCTGCCATCCCTTAAAGGCTCACCGTCGAAAGTGACAAATTCAGACAAAAAGGCTTTTTGTTTATTTGAAATTTCAAGTTGTAATTTATTTTGTTGTTCAAACAATGATCTCTTAATGTTAAACTATGTTTCATTAATGCATTGTATATGTTTGTCTTGAATTCATCCATTTGTTTTCACTATATTTAAACTATGTTTTTACTCCCTTTATGATATTCAACTCTTGTTGCAAGCCTTTAGAGGGAGGATGACGAAAACAATGTCATAATCTCATACAATATGCTTTTGAACATACCTTGCTGACGATGTACATACGTTCTTTCAAATCCTAAACACTGGAGTTATAAGGAAGATAATCCCTAGTCAACCCCTTCTAGCCAAAGAAGTAGAAGTTTTCTTTTTTACACAAATTGAAACCTTTAATCAAAACCTGAGGCAGGGTAGTCTCTCAGTTAATTCAAATGCACGTTCAAATCGCAAACTCTCGTCTCGTAATACAACGAATGACATCAAAAATATTCCTCTGGAATCAAAAGACAGTGATGGTTCCCTATCACATAGGCAGTCATTATCTCTCAAAAAGAAAAGCCCACTAAGTTAAAACCTACAAAGGAGACTTAAGAAAAATTAGGGCATCCCGCTGACCGTAATCTCAAAACAAGAACAGTCAAGCAAAAATTAGGGATAACAAATAAAAAGAAAGAGGTCACTACAAATCCTCAACAACATGAAAAATGTTGCAAGAAATGACTGCCTTCCGACAAACTTAACTTGTCTAAACCATCATCAAAACGTCATTCCGGACTCAATTGGAGTTCGAACGTATAATTAACCGAGTTTAGGGCTGAAGAACATCATGAAGAACGGGCGGGTGCAAATACAATTTGAGACTTATCCTTTGTTTCTTAAACCGTGAACCTAATCACGTTACAACCCTTCAAAAGTCCTAATTGAAGCATGGGTTAGTTCGAAAGCATACTGTTACAAAAGGTATCCTGACTCCGGTAAGGCTTTACTCTGAATCCTGAGTTGAATTTTCTTACAAAATTTCTTTACTTGCTAAAACGCATTTTCAAAACTTCAAGACAAGCATAAACTTTGCATTATTTGAATATTGATGTTTGCATATGGCTATTTGTTTGACAGCGGAGAAATTCACACAACGAATATTCGATGAACGAAAGCTCTCTCAGTGAACAAAATCACTTCAGGTGGGATGACACTTCCAATGACAAATCTCCTATCAACAAGGGGGCATGACGTGTCACTATCCAGCACACCTGGGGCAGTCCAGTCAAGATTCCAAGAAATCTCCCAAGAAGTGCAGAATAACCAGGGGTAGGTCTCCATCACTGGGGGCATGGAACACAAATCCCAATAAAGGGTTATGCACAGTCAATTAATTCCTGGTAGTGCCACCAACACTTGCTACTAGGGGCAGTGACAAATCTCCCCAAAATCCTTCTCATAGGATGACTCCCAGCCAGAGTTTTAAATCTCTGAAAACCTTTTCCCCAGCTGAGACGAACTCAACAATCCTCAAGGATTTTCCCCAGTGAAGTCGTCACCTCTCCAACAGACTGGCGACATGGTTTATTTCCCTAACAAACAGCAGGATTCCCCAGCTTGAGTTTGCCTATCCGACTACTACAAATCAAAGGACCACAACACCTCTTCCCCAGTAGACTACTCTACAATCCCCAGTAAGTTACTGTGAAGCCTGGACCCGACCAGATATCAATTCAACTTCGACTCCTCAGTAGAGCAACAGACAACTGAGACTCCTGAACTCTTTTTCCCTATGCAAGAATCAACACTCTCCACAGAGTTTTCAATATTCCCCAGCCCAGCAGAATTCTCCTCAAACAACAAAACAGGAATCCCCGGTGGAAACATTTTAAGAAAAGTTTGAAGACATGCCTACTCTTTAACAGTAGTCCGAGATTTAATGACTCCCCAGCATTTGTCAAGGATTTATTTTCCCAGACAAAAAATACATTCATTAACATTTCACATTTCATACATCCTGGTTACATACATGACAAGTGCATACGACACAATCTCATTTATTTTGAGAACATCATTAATCCATGCATTTCATACATCATGACATTGCATACTGTGATACGGTGGGAGAACTGACTATGGTTTTGCGTTTTGTTTTCGCAAATGTTTCCGTTGAGCAAGAGTCGCCACCGACTTTTTATTTTATCCTAAGGAAAGGTTTAAAAAGCACAGCAAAAACCTTTGAGATATTTTCTTGGGTTCGGGGAGTAGATTATAGAAAGGGAAGGTATTAGCACCCTTTCTATCCATGGTTATCCATGGGCTCTTAGGTACTTGCTTAGATCAACTTGCCTTGGTTTTCAATTGTTTGAAATGGTGCTTTGTGTGTGGTTTTGAAAATGTTTTGAAAAAGATGCCTTGTCTAGGCTACCCTTGTAACAATTCTTTACTCGAATGTTTTACAAAAGGTGTTTTTCTTTTTGAAAAGATGTTTCAAGGTTTTTTGAAAGTTGTTTTGAAAGTGTTTGTGAAGTGTGGTTTGAAAAATAGGCAAGTGTTTTTGTTTTGCGAGTTGACAAGTACTTAAGAGCTATCTACCCTAAAGTTCTCAAAGATTTTTGCTATGTTTTAACCCTTTTAACAATTTTGTTCCACCATTGCATTTGGTGGTCAAACTTGTGTTAGGATGTGAAAGGGACGGGCGCGGGTCATTGTTTAGACCATAATTGCAATGGTGCCAAGTATCTTTGGGCAATTTTCTTTAAGGGACTTGATCATTTTTAGGCAACTTTCGAAAGCGTCATCGAGGGACTATGATCATTTGATTGTTTGTTTTGTTTTTTCCCAAAGAGACCTAACATGCAATATGGCCCATTATTGAAGGCAACAAGTGGAATACCCTAGGGGTGCAAGTGTGATTAGTGTTGTCCATTTTCATGCTTTGATTATCTTGAAATTAGGTCAAACTATTTTTGTCATTTTTTGATTCGCATACAAACCCTAATTCTAGCATGGTATAATTAGAAAGCATTAAAGTGCGAAATTTAAAGTTCCTAAGCTATTACAACATAATATGGGGAGGGGGTACAAATGTTCAAATGGGGGGTATTTGACAAGGAATTTAAACCTAGCTATTACAACAATTTGGAATTATTTACAAGATATTTAATTGCACAAATTAAATAAGATAAATAAAATAATATGCAAGATGTAAAAAAATGTTTTTATATGTGTGAAAAAAAGTGTTTTTTATATGTCAAATAAACAAAATAAAAAGTATTAATTTTTGGATTTTTTGTGTATTTAGGGCAAAACCCTAATTTCTTAAATAAAAGTATTAATTATTTAACATGTACCATATTTATTTATTATATACAAAAATAAAATAAAAATGGAGTATATTTGTAAAAGGGTATTTTTAATATTAAATATTAATAAAAAATAAAATAAAAGTGTTTATATTTTGTATTTTAACCTAAATATATTAATATATATATATATATATATATATATATATATATATATATATATATATATATATATATATATATATATATATATATATATATATATATATATATATATATATATATATATATATATATATATATATATATATATATATATATATATATATATATATATATATATATATATATATATATATATATATATATATATATATATATATATATATATATATATATATATATATATATATATATATATATATATATATATATATATATATATATATATATATATATATATATATATATATATATATATATATATGTATTTATATTATATGATAAATATATTAAACATGTATAAAAAATATAATATTTAATATTTACAAAAAAAGTATTTTTGATATAAAATGTTTTCAAAAGAGAAAATGAAATAAAAATCAGAAATAAAATATATTTGCATTATTTTTTCCTAGTTATTCTAAATAATAGTATTTATATTATTTATGCACAAATATTAATCTAAGCAAATAAATACCTAATAAATATGAAAATGGTGTAAAAAATATTTTTTGTATTTTTAATATTATAAGAAAAAATAAATAAGTCAGAATAAAAAAGGAAAAGTCAAAAAATCATTAAAATAAGCAAAATGGGCTCAGGGGGTGTAAAAGTAATAAAAGGGTGCAAAAAGAAAGTCAACTCAGGCCCAGCCCAAGAAGACTTCATCTAAAACCTCAGAACATGTTTGAACACAATCCACGTGTGTTCTTCATCTCTCAATTCCTGGACTTTCAAGCAAAACTCACAACATGAAAAATGTAGAGCATTAAGAGACGAATTCAGGGATATAAAGAACTTGACTTAACTCTCTAAGACGAGAGAGAATTTCTTCTCCCCCAATTTCTGACCTAGTTTTTGTCCCATGTTCAGACTTAAAATTCTCTAAGCATACATAATATAAATGAAATCTAATTACATGGGCATGTTCAGGGCTATGAATGTGACATGTTTTCTTCACAAACCTAAAGCTAACAATGCCTGGATAGAGAGATACGTGTTCATGAACTTACCAGTTCAGTTGAAGTTGTATCTGGTGATTGAGGTACTTTCAGTGCAAGATGATGATTGGTACAGCTTCCTTGATGTCCAGGGATGCTATTCCAAGCTTTACTTTGTCTTGAAACCTTTTGAATCGTGCTATGGAACTTCAGCTGCAAAACAAGAAAATGAAATGGTGATGTTGCCTGGGAGTGTTACAGGTCGTGTTTGAGGTTTGGATTAGCTTCAAGGGATGTTGTGGGATGTGTTTGACAAGTTTTTAGCAGGAATGCATGGAAGGTTTGAGCTATGGAACTCAAACTGCAGCAGATGCTCTGTTTGGGCAGTTTGAGGGTGATTCTGGGAATGAGAGGGTATTAGGGATGCTAGGCTCGTGTTTCAGCTTAGGATGGATGTCTTGAATGTGTTTGATAACTTTTTCTAAGCATGTGTTCACTGATATCAGAGTTGTGTTCAGTTATGGCAAGTTTCTTCTACTTTAAGCAACCAATGGCCAAGTTGAGTTTCTAGCTTGTACAGGCCCCCCTAATGTGCTGCATAACTCAGTCTTGATCAGTGCAATTAGCCCATAAACTTGTGCCAAAGAGATCTTAACTGTACTTTCTTGGATTTGCATTTTGACATAAAGTTCACTTTTGTAAAAATGGTTAAAATGCTTTATCTATTTTGGGATTAAACCTCTATGCAATGCTTGAACACATAGAATATGGTCTTGGAACAAAGAGTTTGCATTAAATTTATGAGTGTAAAAGAGATTTAGGGCCTGTAATCAAGAAATGCATGCTGATTTGAAAATTGCCTAAGTGTATGAACATGGAAATTGGCAATAACAAAAGTGAGTTTTTCCCATATTGCCAAATTCGATTCTCTCTAACCATGAGGTTGTTTGATGAGTTCTTGGACATTTTGGAAAGCTTGGAATGTGTACTACAATCCATCTTTGAAGTGAAAATTGAAATTCCAAGTGGAAGTATGTGAAAAATGGTCTTGAAGTTAGGCAAAAATTCTGCCTAAAATAGGTCAAATTTTCTATAAGTTAAGAATGGTTTGGTACCCTTGTTCCAAAAATTGTAACTTGAGATACTAGCCTCTTTTGGGAAAACTTTGTGTATAAAAGTTGTAGATTATGCAATAGGCTACAACTTTCATGTTTTGACTTTTGCTTGAATCCAAATGAATCTTGGTGAGAAAGTGGGGCAAAGTTAGGAAAAAATTAGGGTTTTTCATAACTTAGAAAAATTCTAAGTTATGAAAAATCTTCATTTCAAACCCTAATTTGCAATTCTTGATTTCTTGATGAACAAGTTTCATGATTTGGCATGTTTTGATGAAAAATGAATCTTGACACTTGATTTTGACCAAAAAGTCAAAGTTTGACTTTTCAGTATTCAGTCAAAATTGATCAATTGACTGGGAAATTCAACTGTCAATCTTGTGCATTTGGGATCTTTTGAACTTGTTGAGCATGTCAAGACAATTCCATGGGGTCCTTGAGTCCATATGTGAGCTTGGTTTGCCATTGGCTAGGTCAAACAGTCAAAAATTGCCTTTGTGCAGTCAAAACCCTAAAAATGACCATTTTGCCCTTTTGGTGATCTGATCAAATTTCTTGTGGAATTGTGATCCAAACTTGATCAAATGGTCCAGGTGAGTTCATAATATTGATGTGGGTCAATTTTCATGGGATTTGACTGTCAATTGGCCATAGTTGACTTTTTCCTCAATACAGCTGATTTCTAGGTCAACTGTCCAATTGACTGGGCAAAATTTGGAATCAAGACTTGAAACTTGGTATGGATAAACTTGGGAGTCCAATATGAAGCAAGAAAGTCATCTTAGGCCTTTTAGGTCAAAACATCCTTGTGCAAACACAAACCCTAATTTGGGTCAACAGTGCAAGGAGAAGTCTTGAGCAGATGAAACCCTAACTGGATCTTGAGCTCAAAGGGCTTAGTGATGAGGAATCATTGAGAAATGGGAGGGAAAATTTTGGGGTACAACAATTTCCCCTGTTCAATCTTCTTGAATCCGAAGAGTTAGATTGGCAAGTTTGCCTTTCGTGACTCGAGGGTAAAAGGAGATTGGACACTAGAGTGCCCTTAAATTTGCACTCGTCAAAGCAATGGGTGCGGTAATGGGCTTAGAGATGCCATTTGGTGATGGGCTTAAAGATGCCATCTGGCAGGGTAACAGAATCTTGTCGGGGATGGGCTTAAAGATGCCATCTGGAATGAGTATCAGAGAGGTGTCCATGCTTTGGACCGTCTCCGAACTGGGGTCTGAATAAGCAATAGATTGACATCCGTATCTGGAGGCATCCGTAAACAATTTTCAGAAGTTTGAGAAGAGTCTGAACAAGCGATAGGTTAACATCCGTTACTTGGAGAACCCGTGAACTGTTTTCAGAAATCTTGAAGTTGAATAAGCAATAGAGCAACATCCATTGTTGGGAAGCGTTCGTAAACTGTTTTCAAAAGTTGCATCTGAACAAGCGATAGATTAACATCCGTTGTTGGGAAGAATCCGTAAACTGTTTTCAGAAGTCTTGAGAAGAATCTGAACAAGTGATAGGTTGACATTCGTTACTGGAGAACCCGTGAACTGTTTTCAGAAGTCTTGGAGTTGAATAAGCAATAGAGCAGCATCCGTTGTTGGGAAGCGTCCGTAAACTGTTTTCAAAAGTTGCATCTGAACAAGCGATAGATTAACATCCGTTGTTGGGAAGAATCTGTAAACTGTTTTCAGAAGTCTTGAGAAGAATTTGAACAAGTGATAGGTTGACATCCGTTACTGGAGAACCCGTGAACTGTTTTCAGAAGTCTTGGAGTTGAATAAGCAATAGAGCAGCATCCGTTGTTGGGAAGCGTCAGTAAACTGTTTTCAAAAGTTGAGAAGAGTCTGAACAAGTGATAGGTTAACATCCGTTACTGGAGAACCCGTGAACTGTTTTCAGAAGTCTTGAAGTTTGAGGAGGAACCGGTGTAGGGTTTCCTGATGATGAGCTTGTGTAAAACCGCATCTAGATGAATCTGGAATAAGCATCAAAATGTTGCCATGTCTGGGTCACATCTGAACTATTCCTGGAAAGAATCTCGGAAGATAATGATTTTTTGTCTGTCGACTGATCTTACCTGCAAAGGCAAAGAGTTAGTTATATGCAATGTCATGATGCATGATACAATGTATGTTATATGATATGAATGTAAATGGATGCGCATGTAAGCTGGAGAGCTCTCTTGCAAAGGATAGATGAATCCGAGATGGCTGAAGATAAAAGCCTCTTGACTGCTGCCGGGGAGAATAATTCCTGGTTGTTGCTAGAGAATAAGGAGCTTGGGTTGTATACCAATCTTCTGGGAAATCCCTGTCTTGAGGAGATCTTCACTGGAGAATCTTCGACTATACAATGAGGAACTGAAAACTGAAAGTCTGCAGATTTGCTTGGGGAATACCAGACCTTCAACCGTTGAGGGGCCTTAGAACCACTTGCGGGGACTTGGAATTTCCTTGGTGACTTGCAGGGTAAGAGAATTTCTGATGATGTCTACTGGGGATTTTAGAACCTGGTAGACTTAAGCTGGGGAGATAAGACTGAGAATCTCCAGTCTAGTGAGAAGCATTTCTGTGGGGAGAAGGTTCACTAGCCTGGCTCCACTGGGGATTGATAGCCTGAAGTTTTAGCTCTACTGGGGATACTGAAACTTAGTTCTGAGGGGAATTGAGTTCTGGAGGATTCTCTGGCTGGGGATAACAAAGATAAACTCCTCTGGGGATTGTATTGATAAGTCATGTTGGGGAACTCTGATGAACTCCGCTGGGGATAGGAAAAAATTTGCCGAGTGCGATCTTCTGTGGCAATAAACTGAGGATAACCCAGTTATAAGCCCTTGTGGGGAGTAACTTTGAATAAAGCTCGGGAGAGACGTCCGTACTCTGCAGGGGATAAGCTTCCAGAATTTACTGGGGATAAGCTTCAAGACTTGCTGGGGATATGGATTCCAAATATCCTGGGGGTTTCCTTTGAAAGGGTATCAAGATATCCAACTGCACCTTCAACCTATCAGTAATCCTCTTTCTTGATTCATAAGGAAATGATTATGTTCAAATGCATATGCCTATTTAACAAAACATTGGACGTTTCTCAAAATAAAACAATTAGTGCAAGAGAAAAAGAAAAAGGAAATGACACAAATTTCTGGGAAGAGTATTTGTATTAACTTTCTCTGAGTATATTTGTACAAAGGAGACAATCATCCTAGTAAGAGGATTTTGTCGTAAATATTGAAAGATTTATACAAAATAAAGATGGTTATGTGAAATAATTCCATGGGATTCCATTCCGCTATAGCCTTCACAACTCTGAATATCTGTCCATCCAATGCTTCGTTTGCCGATGACTGGATTGATCAGAAACCTGGAACTGGTTGATGAAGAGATTGTCTTTGAAATGATCCGACGAGACATAGTCATACGCTTTAATTCCCTAAATTTTGCCTGAATCGCCCTTTTGGGTTTTCGATCCACCGGGAAACCCCTTTTTGCCCAAGCCGCCCTTTCGGGTTTTCAACTTGCCGGGTGTACAAATTTTTTTTTTGTTTTTATCCCTAACTTTTGCCTGAACCGCCCTTTCGGGTTTTCGATCCATCGGGATGCCCATTTTTGCCCAAGCCGCCCTTTCGGGTTTTCGACTTGTCGGGTTATTTTATGCGTAGTATCTTTTGACTATGTCTGCATTCGCAGGGTGCGGCAAATCGTCATTGTCCATGGTGGTTAGAATCATCGCACCACCAGAAAATATGCTCTTGATCACAAATGGTCCTTCATATGTAGGAGTCCATTTGCCCCTGGGATCACTTTGCGGTAAGATAATCCGCTTGATTACGAGATCTCCGACTTGATACACTTGACGTCTGACTTTCTTATTGAAGGCCTTGATCATCCGTTTTTGATACGTCTGACCATGGCATATAGCAGCGAGTCACTTCTCGTCGATCAAATTGAGTTGATCAAGTCGGGTCTGAATCCAATCATCTTCATTCAAACCTGTGTCCTTCATAATCCTTAGAGAAGGAATCTGAACTTCCATAGGCAGGACAACTTCCATGCCATATACCAACGAAAATGGGGTTGCCCCGGTTGAAGTACGTGTCGTTGTACGGTATCCATGTAGAGAAAACGGTAACATCTCATGCCAGTCTTTGTAAGTGACTGTCATTTTCTGAATGACCTTCTTAATGTTTTTGTTCGCAGCTTCAACAGCACCGTTCATCTTTGGCCGATAGGGAGATGAATTGTGATGATAAATCTTGAACTGTTCGCACAATGCGGTGATCATCGTGTTATTCAGATTTGTACCGTTGTCTGTGATGATCCTGTCTGGAACACCATACCGACATATGATATTTTGCTTGATGAAGCGGGCAACCACATTTTTAGTAACAGAGGCGAAGGAAGCTACTTCGACCCATTTGGTGAAATAGTCAATGGCAACTAGGATGAAGCGATGTCCGTTGGAAGCCGTGGGCTTGATCTCTCCAATCATGTCAATGCCCCACATTGCAAATGGCCAAGGAGCGGTCAGAACGTTGAGAGGAACCGGAGGGATATGAACTTTGTCAGCGTAGACCTGACATTTGTGGCAAGTACGGGAACGTTGATGGCAGTCAGCTTCCATGGTAGACCAGTAATAGCCTGCCCTTAGGATCTTCTTAGCCATTGTATGCCCGCTCAAGTGAGTGCTAAATGTGCCGCTGTGTATCTCAGTCATGATCAACTCTGCTTCAGCTTTGTCTACACATCGGAGTAATACACAATCATGGCTTCGTTTGTAAAGGATGTTGTTGCTCAGGAAGAATTTGGCAGCAAATTTCCTTAAGAACTTCTTGTCATTTGCGGAAGCTCCTTCGGGATAATCTCTAGTCTCGAGATACCTTTTGATTTCATGGAACCAAGGTTGTTCCACTACTTCTTCGGTATTAATCTCGTGACAATGTGCAGGTTCATCCATTCGCTCGATGGTGATTTGGGGAGCCTCGTTATCCCAGTTGAGTTTAAACATGGAAGACATTGTAGCTAGAGCATCTGCTAGCTGATTCTCTTCTCGCGGGAAATGCTCGAAGGTAATTTGCTCGAAATGAGGCAACAATGTCAAGACATGTTCTTTGTATGGGATAAGATTAGGGTGCTTGGTATCCCACTCTCCTTTGATTTGACTGATAACCAAAGCCGAGTCCCCAAATATGATCAAAGATTTGATCCCTAAGTCTATAGCAGCCTTGAGACCAAAGATGCAAGCTTCATATTCAGCCATGTTGTTTGTGCAGCTGGAGCAAAGTCGGGCCGTGAAAGGTGTGTGACAACCTTCCGGAGAAATGAGTACTGCGCCGATACCGTTTCCAAGTGCATTTGAAGCACCATCAAAGTACAGGGTCCATCGGGATCCCTTTTCGGGTCCGTCATATGGTCCGTTACTTTCAATGCTGTCCAAATTCATGATGTCCTCGTCTGGGAAGTCAAATCCCATGGGTTGATAATCTTCGATAGCTTGATGAGCCAGATGATCAACTAGTACACTCCCTTTTATAGCTTTTTGAGTGGTGTACTGGATGTCATACTCAGTTAGGATCATTTGCCATCTAGTTATTCTTCCAGATAAAGCGGGCTTTTCGAAGATATACTTGATAGGATCCATTTTGGAAATCAACAAGGTAGTATGAGTCAACATATACCGTCTTAGTCGGCGAGCAGCCCATACCAAAGCGCAGCAAGTTTTCTTGAGCAGTGAGTAGCGAGTCTCACAGTCGATAAACTTTTTGCTAAGGTAATAAATAGCATGCTCTTTTCGACCAGACTCGTCATGCTGGCCCAAAACACACCCCATTGAGTTATCCAAGACGGTTAGATACATGATCAATGGTCTTCCTTCGACGGGTGGCATCAGAATAGGAGGTTCTAGAAAATACTCCTTGATCTTATCGAAAGCAGCTTGGCAATCGTCGTTCCATTCGACTACCTAATCTTTCTTCAAGAGTTTGAAAATTGGCTCACAGGTAGAAGTCAGATGAGAGATGAATCTGACAATATAGTTCAAGCGCCCCAGAACCCTCTAACCTCCTTTTCAGTACAGGGAGCAGGCATCTCTTATATTGCTTTCACTTTTGCTGGATCGACTTCAATGCCTTTGTTGCTTACAATGAATCCTAGAAGTTTACCAGACCTAACTCCAAAAGTGCACTTACTTGGATTCAGCCTGAGTTTGTATTCTTTCAACCTGGCAAACAGTTTTTCTAGATGTTCAAGGTGCACCTCCTCTGTTTGCGATCGAGCTATCATATCGTCTACGTAAACTTCAATCTCATGATGTATCATATCATGAAACAAAGCTACCATGGCGCATTGATAAGTTGCCCCTGCGTTCTTCAACCCGAACGGCATCACCTTGTAACAGAAAGTGCCCCATTGTGTGACAAAAGTTGTTTTCTCCATATCCTCAGGGGCCATTTTGATTTGATTGTAGCCCGAGAATCCATCCATGAAGGAAAACACTTTGTGCTGAGCTGTATTGTCGATTAAAATGTCAATGTGTGGAAGTGGAAAATCATCTTTGGGGCTGGCCCTATTCAAATCCCGGTAGTCCACACACATCCTGACTTTGCCATCTTTTTTAGGTACTGGCACGATGTTAGCAACCCATTGAGGATAGGATGTAACATCCAGAAAGCCAGCGTTGAATTGCTTCATCACTTCTGCTTTGATCTTTTCAGACATGTCAGGCCTCATTCGGCGGACTTTTTGCTTGATCGGTGGACAATCCTCTCTTGTGGGGAGACGGTGAACCACGATGTCTGTGTCTAAACCCGGCATGTCTTCATAAGACCAAGCGAAGATTTCAACATACTCATTTAACAACTGTATCAGGCGCTCCTTGACACTTGTTTCCAGATTGGCACCCACTTGCACCTCCTTCCGGTCCTCCTCGGTCCCTAAGTTGACATTTTCCAACCACTCTTCATGAGGTAAGATGGCCATTTCCTCTTGCTGTAGAAGTCTGGCTAGTTCCCCTGGTACTTCACAACCTTCGTCATCTTCATACTCGGCTTGATTGACCAGATCTTCAGAGTTATTGAAGGATATAGCAGAATCGTCACCCATGGAATCCGGAGTGGATGGGTACCTGCATTTGTGAGCGTGGGTGTGTGTAAGGGATAGCCATCCTTAAACAAAAAATGCAAAAGGAAAGAAAATGAACACAACAGTTTATCAAATGAAAAACGTCCAATGAATCATTAAACATGGCATATGGATATGAAAATAATCAAAACCCTTACAAGTGGACCTACATGCCCCGGGCAAGGCATGAGGTGAAAAGATAGTGTACGGATTGTTCGGAAATAAATATTACAGACCAATAGGAAATGTTTGACAGATAAATTACTGATGAATAAAAGTGATGGGGACAAAGTCTTTTGCCTCCCAGTTGCACAATCCTCCTTTGACAGTTGGGTAAATCCACCCTTCGATGTTGATCTCTTTGTCTTCGTCCTCCAAAGCATTGATTCCGTAGGGAGAAATTTTGACTGGCGCTCTTTCAATCTTCGAACGGCGCATAGCTTTCTGGCCCGCGGTAGTGAACCCTAATCCAAATTTGTCTGTCTTATGTGTAATATCAGGCAACTGCCCCCATGCTGAATTCTTCCCCTCCTTTATTGCGGCCCTTGCGTCCTCCAGAGATGCCATCCTGGCCATCTGCCTCGGTACTTCAGCTGCCAACTTTGCTACTGTTACCTCAGGAAGGATTTCTTCGAAATGCTGGAAAGGCGTCTCGATGAATTCACCTTCTACCTCCACGTACCGGAAGGAGTTCAAGTGGCTGATCATGTACTCCTCTTCGCCATGGACGGTTATAATCTTTCCCTTGACAGGATACTTCAACATCTGATGTAAGGAGGAGGTGATTGCCCCAGCATGGTGTATCCAAGGCCTACCCAACAAGCAAGAGTATGACGGACGGATGTCCATCACATAGAAAGTAGATTTAAACACCTCAGTGCCTATCTTGATGGGAATTTTAACCTCCCCATGGACCATTCTCTTCGAACCATCGAAAGCTCTGACAACAATATCACTCGGCTTCAACTCTAGCCCTTCACAATCTAGTCGGTCCAAAGCTTTCTTAGGAAGTACATTCAGCGACGAACCAGTGTCGACCAAGACATGTGCGAGAGTAGTTCCTCGGCACTCGACTGAAATGTGCAAAGCATCATTATGGTTTCTACCTTTAGGAGTTAGGTCGGCATCAGAGAAACCTAATCCATTGTCCGCAGTAAGGCTAGCCACGCAATTTTGGAATTGATCTGCAGAGGTTTCCTGGGGCACATGGGCTGCCTTCAGGAATTTTATCAAAGCTTTAGCGTGCGCTTCCGAGCAAAGTAGTAGTGCCAGCATGGAGATCTTTGAGGGGGTTTGCCCCAGTTGTTCTACCACATCGTAATCACTCCTTTTGATTATCTTCAAGATCTCATCCATTTCCTTCTTGGAGGTTTCCGGGATGACCAAGGGTTGAGCCCTCGTCCTGACGAGCTCATCTTGGATTCCCTTACCTTTATCAACAACGGTAGGAGGGACAATACTAGGAACAACAACATCTTCAATCAATGGGGTTCTAGCAGAGAGTTTTATTGGTGCAGGGATGACCTTGTCAGTAGATGAGGGTCCAAAGATTGCTCTTGGAGGGGCAATCTCTGGAGAAAATATTCTCCCGCTTCGGGTGATTTTGCTCGGGCCTGCGATGTTTCCAATGTTGGCTTCTTCATCATCCGAACTTTCTTCGGTTATTTCAATTTGTTTAATACCATGGTAGTAGACGTCACCGCCGTAGTTCCATGGTATTGACTTCTCAGAAACATAGGGGATAGGCCCTGGCATTGTTATCTTCAAAGGAACAGATTTCGTAGCTGGTGTAATCTTAACAGGCTTTCTGACGGCCTTGGAAAGATTGGCGTGAATGGTTATGATTGAGACATCTTCAGTATGGGTTGGAATGGCAGAAACTTTTTCAAACAAAATTTGTCGACTGTCCATTAGGCTTTGGATGCCTTTCTTCAGTAACGGACAATCAAACGGCAGAGAGTAACAATAATAGCAGTCTTCTTTACATCTCGGGAAGATCCCGGCCCTTAACAGATTCAACTTGATGGTTAGCAACGGAGTTATCAGATCATTGACATCAGCAACATACAAATCTTCTTCAGTGGCATTGACATTTCGGCCGTGCTTCGGCATGGGAGCAGATATCACATTAGGCTTCTCCGGAGCGTCGAACTCCACTTCCTTCGCCTCTATCAGGTCTTGGATTTTATGCTTGAGTGCCCAGCAATCATTGGTGTCGTGCCCGACACTGTCAGAATGGTAGGCGCATTTAGCATTATGATGATAATGCGGAGAGGACGTATTCACATTTTTTGGTGCCTCTTTGATATTGGCGAGATTCAACTTCAACAGATGGGGAAGCACTTACGCTGGAGTCATATTAATGCGGGTGAACTGTCGTTGTGGCCGTTCCACCCATTGTTGATTTGGTCTGGATTAGTTATAACGAGACTGCTCACTTGAAGGGTTTTGAATCATTACGGCCCCCACAGTCGGCCGGCGCTCAGTCTTCCCTGCTCTTCTCTGAGAATATACCACAGTTGTTTCCTTCTTGAAAGGTTTCTTCTCAACACTTGCAGCAACACCCTTCTGAATCTTCCCTGACTTGATGCCAGCTTCTATTCTTTCGCTTGTTAAGATCAAATCGGTAAACCCCGCGGAAGAGTTACCAATCAGATGATTGAAAAATGGCCCAGATAGGGTCCCTAGAAACATATCAACAAGTTCACGGTCGGTTAAAGGAGGCTGCACCCTGCCAGCCAAATCCCTCCATTTTTGTGCATATTCTTTGAATCCTTCGCCTGTTCCCAGTGACATACCCTGAAGTTGGGTACGCGTAGGAGCAAGGTCAGAATTGTACTGATATTGTTTGTAAAAGGCGGTGGCCAAGTCTTCCCAGTTTCGGATGCTGGTTCCCTCTAGCTGATAAAACCACTCCAATTGAGCCCCAGAAAGGCTGTCTTGAAAGAAATGGATCCAAAGGTTCTTATCTGCCATATAAGGTTGGATCTTTCTTACGTAGGACCTGAGATGCATTTTCGGACAGGACAGCCCATCATACCTCACAAAAACTGGCACTTTGAACTTTGGGGGAATCACAATCCCGGCAACTAAACCCAAGTCTTCGAAATCCAAACCCGGTACTCTCTGTAGCTCCATGGCGGCCAACCTGTCTTCTAAACCTTTGTATTTATCATCAGCCGGAGGGTATTGTTGATCAGAGTAGTCTTCATCCTTTTCGACCTCCTCTTCTTCCACATCGGACTCGGAAGGTACCGCAGCCCCACCTCCTTTACTGGTTCCTTCATCAGAAGTAGGAGGAAATTCAAGCACTCTCCTGGTCTCTCCTTCAAATCTTCTCCCTAAAGTAGCCACCCCGAGTCTCTTTTTCTTCTTTTTCACTGGGTCTTTATTCCCCAGCAAGGTCTTGAGATCCTCCTGACCCTTAGCCAAGGTCATCAGGAGTTGCTGGAACTGTGCATTTTGAGCTTGTAGGTCTTTGACTGTTTGCTCGAGATCCATCCTACTGAAATAAACAGCAGACAGATAAGGAAACCTGGCGTGAGACCTGCTTATGCACATGATGAATGATATGCTTATGTATGCAATGCATTCAAGGATTTAGAACATTCAAAATTGTTGTAGACAAAAAGGAACGCACGTCATATTAATAAGAAGAAATTTGTTAGTACATAAATGCCCCATGGGCCAAATATTACAAAAACAACTTCTCAAGGCAAAAAGACGTTGCGCATCCTCTTTGGCGCAATGTAGGTGTTGAGGGCCTCTTGCTCATGGAGTCGGCGGGTAAGCTCTAGAACCTTCTTCTCACTGGCGTAGAAGCTAGCTTCAAAAGTGTTCCGTTCCTCCTTGAGCTGAATCCAGCTCTTCTGCATTTCCTCCCACGATGTAGGCATGTCAAGATATAGGATGGTGTAGGGAACCTCTCCTTCCTTGACGGGCTCTTTAATCACAGGGAGAACATGAGGATAAGGCATCATTAGGCTCTGGGCTCGGGCTCGTACCCACTTGAGGTAACGTTCAAGAGGGATGGAGTTCTTGTGTCCCAGTGTCTTGCTATCAACCTTGTTGGGCCTCCCCCAAGCTCTGATGAATCTTTGGCAAAGTCCTTGCGCATCGTCGTCGAAGTCAAAAACTAGGTCAGGAATCAACATGTCGTGAGGGCCATCCCTCCGTGCATATCCAAATTGCCTCAAAGCTAGGCAAGGGTTGTAGGTGATATCTCCTCTGATTCCAAGTAATGGAACATTAGGGAACTCTCCACAATGATCGACGATGATGACATTTTCTCTGGACCGAGACCACCAATGTACATCAGAGTGAATAAGAGTCATCAACCGTTGGGACCACCTTGAGCCTTGATCATTCTTTAAGACAGATTGTGGAAGGTGCGAAATAAACCACCTTGCAAGGAGAGGAGTACAGCACATGAGAACACCCCTCTTTCTCATTGTTCGTGTGTAAAATGAGTGAAGAATGTCCCCAAGCAATGTTGGTATTGGATTTCTGGACAAGAAGATCTTGACGGCATTGACATCTACAAGCTGGTCAGGATTTGGGAACAAGACCAACCCATAGATAATGAGTGCCACAATCTCTTCAAAGGCTTGTAGGTCCAATGAATTCCAACATTCTTGTGCCTTCTCAAACAAGAATTTTGCTAAGAATCCTTTGACGCCGCTTCTGGTTTCCCAATGCCCCTTGATGTCAGATGGTTGTAGATGTAATGCTCGAGCAACATATTCCGGCTTTGGTTCCTTTTCCGTACCGTTGAAGGGTAGTTGATTAAGGATAAGGATTCTTAGGAGTTGAGAAAACTCCTCCAAAGTGGGCACTAACTGGTAATCGGGGAAAGTGAAACAGTGGTGAAGGGGGTCAAAGAACTGGAATAGCACTTTCATCATGTCTTCTTCAATGTTGGTGTTGACTAAGCTGAGCAGTCTACCATGTCTTTCACTGAAGGATGAGCTTTCCGGAATTCTTGAGGTGAGCTCCTTGAGTTGAGGAGAGATTCTCACAAGGTTGACTTGGATGGTTTTTCTTCGAGGAATTTCCATGACCTACAAAACAAGAACAAAGATGAAGATCTAAACCCTTGAAGTGGTTAGTGAATGCATATGATGCTTTATGATGTTTATGATGTATGCACAAACATATGTACAAGCAAATCACACCAAACCCTAGTTTTAGGCTTGCATGGGGTTTCATAGGTAAGTACCCTCTTGAGTGTAGTTGGCTTAAAAACCTGTCCTATAAATAGTAACCGGGTTCTAAGGAGCTCAATATCACTGGATTGTTTTCATTGTTCATTGTTTTGGTTTAGCCACTTAACTAGCGACCAAAATATTCCAAGAAAACAACCCTCAATGAGTGTAGTATCGAGTATCTACCAACTTCGGACTGCACCAAAGCCGGTCATCTCTCTACCCCTAATGAAAGGCCAAGATGGTCAAGTAAGGTTCTAGGTCATTAGTGCTTAGTGACATCACTCAGCGGCTCCGTACTCTCCTTGATTGAACTCAAGGGTTACCGGTACTCACAAATATGTCGCACTAATATAGCTATTGCTTCGACCGTGTCGGTATACCCCGCACAGTTTCCATAACGTATTGCTATCTATGAATGTTTCCCAAAATCCGGGTATAGGATTGCAAACCCAAACAAGAGAGCCAAGATATAAAGCAATCAAATCAAACAATTAGTCATGCAAGAGGGTGATCTAAGCCCTAAGGTTACTCCACTTTTAAAATCATCCCCAGCAGAGTCGCCAGTTCTGTGATACGGTGGGAGAACTGACTATGGTTTTGTGTTTTGTTTTCGCAAATGTTTCGGTTGAGCAAGAGTCGCCACCGACTTTTTATTTTATCCTAAGGAAAGGTTAAAAAGCACAGCAAAAAACCTTTGAGATGTTTTCTTGGGTTCGGGGAGTAGATTATAGAAAGGGAAGGTATTAGCACCCTTTCTATCCATGGTTATCCATGGGCTCTTAGGTACTTGCTTAGATCAACTTGCCTTGGTTTTCAATTGTTTGAAATGGTGCTTTGTGTGTGGTTTTGAAAATGTTTTGAAAAAGATGCCTTGTCTAGGCTACCCTTGTAACAATTCTTTACTCGAATGTTTTACAAAAGGTGTTTGTCTTTTTGAAAAGATGTTTCAAGGTTTTTTGAAAGTTGTTTTGAAAGTGTTTGTGAAGTGTGGTTTGAAAAATAGGCAAGTATTTTTGTTTTGCAAGTTGACAAGTACTTAAGAGCTATCTACCCTAAAGTTCTCAAAGATTTTTGCTATGTTTTAACCCTTTTAACAATTTTGTTCCACCATTGCATTTGGTGGTCAAACTTGTGTTAGGATGTGAAAGGGACGGGCGCGGGTCATCGTTTAGACCATAATTGCAATGGTGCCAAGTATCTTTGGGCAATTTTCTTTAAGGGACTTGATCATTTTTAGGCAACTTTCGAAAGCGTCATCGAGGGACTATGATCATTTGATTGTTTGTTTTGTTTTTTCCCAAAGAGACCTAACATGCAATATGGCCCATTATTGAAGGCAACAAGTGGAATACCCTAGGGGTGCAAGTGTGATTAGTGTTGTCCATTTTCATGCTTTGATTATCTTGAAATTAGGTCAAACTATTTTTGTCGTTTTTTGATTTGCATACAAACCTTAATTCTAGCATGGTATAATTAGAAAGCATTAAAGTGCGAAATTTAAAGTTCCTAAGCTATTACAACATAATATGAGGAGGGGGGTACAAATGTTCAAATGGGCGGTATTTGACAAGGAATTTAAACCTAGCTATTACATCAATTTTGAATTATTTACAAGATATTTAATTGCACAAATTAAATAAGATAAATAAAATAAATATGCAAGATGTAAAAAAATGTTTTTATATGTGTGAAAAAAAAGTGTTTTTTATATGTCAAATAAACAAAATAAAAAGTATTAATTTTTGGATTTTTTGTGTATTTAGGGCAAAACCCTAATTTCTTAAATAAAAGTATTAATTATTTAACATGTACCATATTTATTTATTATATACAAAAATAAAATAAAAATGGAGTATATTTGTAAAAGGGTATTTTTAATATTAAATATTAATAAATAAAAAAATAAAAGTGTGTATATTTTGTATTTTAACCTAAATATATTAATATATATATGTATTTATATTATATGATAAATATGTTAAACATGTATAAAAAATATAATATTTAATATTTACAAAAAAATCATTTTTGATATAAAATGTTTTCAAAAGAGAAAATGAAATAAAAATCAGAAATAAAATATATTTGCATTATTTTTTCCTAGTTATTCTAAATAATAGTATTTATATTATTTATGCACAAATATTAATCTAAGCAAATAAATACCTAATAAATATGAAAATGGTGTAAAAAATATTTTTTGTATTTTTAATATTATAAGAAAAAATAAATAAGTCAGAATAAAAAAGGAAAAGTCAAAAAATCATTAAAATAAGCAAAATAGGCTCAGGGGGTGTAAAAGTAATAAAAGGGTGCAAAAAGAAAGTCAACTCAGGCCCAGCCCAAGAAGACTTCATCTTCAACCTCAGAACATGTTTGAACACAATCCACGCGCGTTCTTCATCTCTCAATTCCTGGACTTTCAAGCAAAACTCACAACATGAAAAATGTAGAGCATTAAGAGACGAATTCAGGGATATAAAGAACTTGACTTAACTCTCTAAGACGAGAGAGAATTTCTTCTCCCCCAATTCCTGACCTAGTTTTTGTCCCATGTTCAGACTTAAAATTCTCTAAGCATACATAATATAAATGAAATCTAATTACATGGGCATGTTCAGGGCTATGAATGTGACATGTTTTCTTCACAAACCTAAAGCTAACAATGCCTGGATAGAGAGATACGTGTTCATGAACTCACCTGTTCAGTTGAAGTTGTATATGGTGATTGAGGTACTTTCAGTGCAAGATGATGATTGGTACAGCTTCCTTGATGTCCAGGGATGCTATTCCAAGCTTTACTTTGTCTTGAAACCTTTCGAATCGTGCTATGGAACTTCAGCTGCAAAACAAGAAAATGAAAATGGTGATGTTGCCTGGGAGTGTTACAGGTCGTGTTTGAGGTTTGGATTAGCTTCAAGGGATGTTGTGGGATGTGTTTGACAAGTTTTTAGCAGGAATGCATGGAAGGTTTGAGCTATGGAACTCAAACTGCAGCAGATGCTCTGTTTGGGCAGTTTGAGGGTGATTCTGGGAATGAGAGGGTATTAGGGATGCTAGGCTCGTGTTTCAGCTTAGGATGGATGTCTTGAATGTGTTTGATAACTTTTTCTAAGCATGTGTTCACTGATATCAGAGTTGTGTTCAGTTATGGCAAGTTTCTTCTACTTTAAGCAACCAATGGCCAAGTTGAGTTTCTAGCTTGTACATGCCCCCCTAATGTGCTGCATAACTCAGTCTTGATCAGTGCAATTAGCCCATAAACTTGTGCCAAAGAGATCTTAATTGTACTTGCTTGGATTTGCATTTTGACATAAAGTTCACTTTTGCAAAAATGGTTAAAATGCTTTATCTATTTTGGGATTAAACCTCTATGCAATGCTTGAACACATAGAATATGGTCTTGGCACAAAGAGTTTGCATTAAATTTATGAGTGTAAAAGAGATTTAGGGCCTGTAATCAAGAAATGCATGCTGATTTGAAAATTGCCTAAGTGTATGAACATGGAAATTGGACATAACAAAAGTGAGTTTTTCCCATATTGTCAAATTCGATTCTCTCTAACCATGAGGTTTTTTGATGAGTTCTTGGACATTTTGGAAAGCTTGGAATGTGTACTACAATCCATCTTATAAATGCAAATTGAAATTCCAAGTGGAAGTATGTGAAAAATGGTCTTGAAGTTAGGCAAAAATTCTTCCTAAAATAGGTCAAATTTTCTCTAAGTTAAGAATGGTTTGGTACCCTTGTTCCAAAAATTGTAACTTGAGATACAAGACTCTTTTGGGAAAACTTTATGAAAAAAAGTTGTAGATTATGCAATAGGCTACAACTTTCATGTTTTGACTTTTGCTTGAATCCAAATGAATCTTGGTGAGAAAGTGGGGAAAAGTTAGGAAAAAATTAGGGTTTTTCATAACTTAGAAAAATTCTAAGTTATGAAAAATCTTCATTTCAAACCCTAATTTGCAATTCTTGATTTCTTGATGAACAAGTTTCATGATTTGGCATGTTTTGATGAAAAATGAATCTTGACACTTGATTTTGACCAAAAAGTCAAAGTTTGACTTTTCAGTATTCAGTCAAAATTGATCAATTGACTGGGAAATTCAACTGTTAATCTTGTGCATTTGGGATCTTTTGAACTTGTTGAGCATGTCAAGAAAATTCCATGGGGTCCTTGAGTCCATATGTGAGCTTGGTTTGCCATTGGCTAGGTCAAACAGTCAAAAATTACCTTTGTGCAGTCAAAACCCTAAAAATGACCATTTTGCCCTTTTGGTGATCTGATCAAATTTCTTGTGGAATTGTGATCCAAACTTGATCAAATGGTCCAGGTGAGTTCATAATGTTGATGTGGGTCAATTTTCATGGGATTTGACTGTCAATTGGCCACAGTTGACTTTTTCCCCAATACAACTGATTTCTAGGTCAACTGTCCAATTGACTGGGCAAAATTTGGAATCAAGACTTGAAACTTGGTATGGATAAACTTGGGAGTCCAATATGAAGCAAGAAAGTCATCTTAGGCATTTTAGGTCAAAACATCCTTGTGCAAACACAAACCCTAATT
Source organism: Vicia faba (assembly GCA_948472305.1). Classification (NCBI taxonomy): domain Eukaryota; kingdom Viridiplantae; phylum Streptophyta; class Magnoliopsida; order Fabales; family Fabaceae; genus Vicia; species Vicia faba. The sequence continues at coordinate 398,151,147 of OX451736.1, forward strand.
TGGGTCAACAGTGCAAGGAGATGTCTTGAGCAGATGAAACCCTAACTGGATCTTGAGCTCAAAGGGCTTAGTGATGAGGAATCATTGAGAAATGGGAGTGCAAATTTTGGGGTACAACACATACAACTAACTCTTTACCTTTTTAGGGAAAGGTTAACAGATAAAGGTCACCATCTTTTTGAATTAGCAATCGTCCAAGATTCCTTCATCATCCTGCTGTGGTAGTAATCGTCCAAGATTCATTCATCATCCTGCTGAGGTAGCAATCGTCCAAGATTCCTTCATCATCTTTCTGAGGCGACCAAAGACCTCTTCTAGAAACAGTTCAGATGCGATCTAGATATGGCTGACATTCTGATACTTACTCCAGATTCCTTCTAGAAACAGTTCAGATGTGATTCCGATATGGCTGACATTCTGATACTTACTCCAAATACAGTCCAGATACGATCCAGATTCAGATGTCATTTTGTCACTCATTTACAGTCCAGATACAATCCAGATTTGGATATCATTCTGTCACTCATTCAAATACAGTCCAGATATGATCCAGATACGGATGTCATTCTGACGCTCATTCAGTACATCTCTCAGATATGAGTCAGATACAATTCATTTATGAATATTATTCTGATACTCATCCAGACCTCTGATGGTTCAGTTTAAATATCTAAACGGTTTATCCTTATTCTTTCTGGTAGACACTTTCTCTGGTTCAGATAAATCGCTCCAAGATTTATTCTGATTCTCTTCAGTTAAAGAAAATTCAAGACCTCTACTGGTTCAGTTTAAATCTCTCAACGGTTTATCCTGATTCTTTCCTGTAGACATTTTCTCTGGTTCAGATGAATCGCTCCTAGGTTTATTCTGATTCTTTCTAGACCTCTGCTGGTTTAGTTTAAATATTTCAACGGTTTATCCTGATTCTTTCTGGTAGACACTTTCTATGGTTCAGATAAATTTCTCCAAGATTTATTCTGATTCTTTCCAGTTAAAGAAAATTTAAGACCTCTGTTGGTTCAGTTTAAATCTATAAACGGTTTATATTGGTTCTTTCTGGTAGACATTTTCTCTGGTTCAGATAAATCGCTCCAAGATTTATTCTAATTCTTTCTAGACCTCTGCTGGTTCACTTTAAATCTCTCAACGGTTTATCTCGATTCTTTCTGATAGACACTTTCTCTGGTTCAGATAAATCGCTCCAAGATTTATTCCGATTCTTTCCAGTTAAAGATAATTCAAGACCTCTATTGGTTTAGTTTAAATCTCTCAATGGTTTATCCCGATTCTTTCCCGTAGACATTTTCTCTGGTTCATATGAATCGCCCCAAGATTTATTCTGATTCATTCCAAACCTCTGTCGGTTCAGTTTAAATCTCTCAATGGTTTATCCTGATTCTTTCCGATAGACATTTTCTCTGGTTCAGATAAATTTCCCCAAGGTTTATTCTGATTCTTTCTAGTTAAAGAAAATTCAAGACCTCTACTGGTTAAGTTTAAATATCTCAATGGTTTATCCTTATTCTTTCCCGTAGACACTTTCTCTAGTTCAGATAAATCGCCGCAAGATTTATTCTGATTCTTTCCAGTTAAAGAAAATTCAAGACTTTTGTCGGTTCAGTTAAATCTCTCAATGGTTTATTCTGATTCTTTCCCGTAGACATTTTCTCTGGTTCAGATAAATTGCCCCAAGATTTATTCCGCTCCTTTCTAGACCTCTACTGGTTCAGTTTAAATCTCTCAATGGTTTATCCTGATTCTTTCCCGTAGACATTTTCTTTGGTTCAGATAAGTCACTCCAAGAATTATTCTGATTCTTTCCAGTTAAAGAAAATTCAAGACCTCTACTGGTTCAGTTTAAATCTCTCAATGGTTTATCCTGATTCTTTACCGTAGACATTTTCTCTTGTTCAGATAAATCGCCCCAAGATTTATTCTGATTCTTTCCAGACCTCTGTCGGTTCAGTTTAAATCTCTCAACGGTTTATCCTGATTCTTTCCGATAGACATTTTCTCTGGTTCAGATAAATCACTCCAAGATTTATTTTGATTCTTTCTAGTTAAATAAAATTTAATACCTCTAGTGGTTCAGTTTAAACCTCTCAACAGTTTATCCTGATTCTTTCCGGTAGACACTTTCTCTGGTTCAGATAAATTGTTCCAAGATTTATTCTGATTCTTTCCAGTTAAATAAAATTCAAGACCTCTACTGGTTCAGTCTAAATCTCTCAACAGTTTATCCTGATTCTCTCCGGTAGACACTTTCTTTGGTTCAGATGAATCGCTCCAAGATTTATTATGATTCTTTCCAGTCAAAGAAAATTCAAGACCTCTACTGGTTTAGTTTAAATCTCTCAATGGTTTATCCTGATTCTTTCCCGTAGACATTTTCTCTAGTTCAGATAAATCACCCCAAGATTTATTCTGATTCTTCTCCAGACCACTGCTGGTTCAGTTTAAATCCCTTAACGGTTTATTCTGATTCTTTCTCGCAGACATCTTTCTCTGGTTCAGATAAATTGCTCCAAGATTTATTCTGATTCTTCTCTAGTTGAAGTCAAAATTTAGACTTAGTCTAATTTCTGTCAACAATCACCTTTGGATGGCATCTATAAGCCCATCTCCAACAACTATCCATCATTTATCCAAATGGAATATTTAATCACATTCCCTACACAATCAACCACAACATCATCAAGTGAAAATTTCTGGGCACTCTAGTGTTCAATCATCTTCCACCTTCAAGTCACGAATGGCAGATTTGCCCAATCTAACTCTTCAGGTGTAAGAAGATTGAACAGGGGAAGATGTTGTACCCTAAAATTTTCCCTCTCATTTTATCAAGATTTCTCTCGCATGTCTGATTACAAAAACATATTTAAAGAAATAAAGAAAACTTAAAATTTTGAAGATGTTAATGTGCCTTTCGATTAGGTCAAAAAAGAAATAAGTTGGCTTTGATTTGGTAATGTTCGATTGGGCAATGTAGTCTCCCTTCAGTCACAAGCTTTGATTTGGCCATACAGTTTCCTTCGAAGTAACCCCCTTCGATCCATAAACTGGCCATTTAGTTTCCTTCGAAGTTACCCCCTTCGATCCACAAGCTAGGCAGCCTCCTTCGATCCACAAGTTGGGCAGCCTCTTTCAATTTCCAAGCTGGGCAGACTCTTTCGATTTACAAGCCAGGAAGTTTCCTTTGATTTACAAGCAAGGAAGCTTCCTTCGATTTACAAGCAGGGAAACTTCCTTCAATTTACAATCTGGGAAGCCTCCTTCGATTCACAAATTGGGTAATTAAACCCTTCGAAGCAACGTACTTAGAGCATACATTGTTTGAAAATGGATGTTTCTGCATGATGATGAATTTGGTCGAAGTGATCAAAATGAAAGGGAGATTATTCAAGGAGTTTTATTGAACAAAGTCCCATATACGGCCAAACCCAAGCCAGCCGTGCTGTTACGTACCAGTCCTGTACCAACCTGCCACAACGCTCTAAAATACTGTTGAGCCTGCATTATCTCAGTCCCATACTTACACAAAAAAAGGAATGCATAAGAGCTGCATCGAAGAAAACAAGGGGGCAGTATACCCAGATAATTCAAATATTATTTGATTTCCTCCCAAAACCACATCAAAGCTCGCCTATAAATACAAGGCTTCACAACATGTTCAAGGAGGATCTTTGGACCAGCGGAACGAATCTCCCAAATTTTCTCAAACACAACAAATCTCTCAAGTCCCTCCAACACTAGTGAGAACAAACCCAGAATCACATACTTACTTCCTTCAATTTAGAAGAACAAGTACTCTTCAGTATCCTCCGAATCCAGTTTGGAAAGAAACATAAGACTTGTTACTTTCCTTCCTTCGAATCCAGCATTCCAAGCACAGCTGTTGGCCCTCTCTTTCGAATCCAGCACCCTGGGCCTCCACTCAAGGTCCCGCACCCATTCAAAGCCTCCAACAGGTTAAGTCACTCTTACCCTTGAACCTTTCGTTTCATGGCATAACATGTAAATAATCTTTTTGTTCGTTTCAAGCATGTATATACCATTGTTCCTTTCATTTCCACCCTTTTAACATGTTTTTCAGAGCAAACCCTTTCGTTTTGCTTTCTGTTTACCTGAACTTGCTTTAACTATTAAATTGTTTGCAAGATAAATACTAGCATGGCCTTAGGCCATGTTTCCATTTAATTCCTTAAATGAAAGAAATAGGGGCAAGGAAACATGAAACGAAGCCTTGGGCTTCCTTGCTGACTTCCAAGACAGAAAGGCGGAATTAAAAGGCACGTTTGCACTAGAGTCCAGCCAGAATCGAAAGTCATGACTTGCTACTACCAGCCTCAATCGAAGAAGGCAACAAGGCAACAAGGCAGAACCAGAAGGCATCGCCATACACTGACTTCCAGGCCATTTGAAGGACATGACCTCACTGGTGCCTGCCCCCAATCGAAGGCCATGACCTCACTGGTGCTAGCCCCAATCGAAGGAGGCCAACAGAATGAAAATCGAAGGGTTCTCCTGTCCCAATCGAAATACCCTCATTTTCCTTATTTTTTATCTTATTTTTACCTTTATATTTCTTGTGCACTTCAATATAGTTGTAATAGTGTAGGATTTGTTTTTTGCACTTTTTATTACTTTTGTACAAATGCTAGTAATTAGGTGTGTATGGCAAGATAAAACCAACAAGTAGACAACCCAAAAATCAAAGACAAATGCATGCAATCAAACACATTATTCACACATGCACCCTTAGGGTAATCTCACTTGTTGCCTCGGGAAAATAGTCATGTCCCTCGAGCATGGGCGTTTTAGCAAAGACCCTCGATAAAAGATCGTAGTCCCTCGATGACCCTCGATGTTGCCTTTGGTAAACGATCTAGTCCCTAAACGATATTGCTAAAACGTCTCATAGGTTGCCTTTTATGACTATACAAATGTCCCGCGCCCGTTCCTTCACATCCAACGATGGGGCTTCTTACCAAAATAATAGTAAGATAGAAACATCTAAAGGAGGAGGAAAAGAACATCTAAGACCTTTTGAGTAGGTAGATTTTCTCCTAGTTGCTCGCTTGCTCACAACAAAAACATTCTATATACCAACACCCTCATTTTGAAACATTTTCAAAAGACAACACTTTGTACGTGTTCTTATAGAAATGAGAGCCATTACAAAGACACCTTTTCAAAATCACTTTCAAAAAACACATTCCACAAAACACCTCTTTAAACTATTTTCGAAACAATACTTTGTACGCGTTCTTATAAAAACGAGAACCATTACAAAGATATTTTCAAAATAATTTCAAAAACACACCACAAAGCACACTCTCAAACAAAAGCAAGTGATCTAGCAAGCAACTAAGAGCCCGTAGATAACTACGGATAGAAAGGGTGCTAATACATTCCCTTTTCATAATCTACCCCACGAACTCAAGAAAACATCTCTAAAGGTCTTTCCTGTTCTTTTCAGTCTTTCCTTATTGGATAAAAGAAAATTCGGTGGTGACTCTTGCTAACCGCAATAATTGCGATAAAACGCAAACCAACCAAGTCAGTTCTCCCACCGTGTTACATTGTGTTTTAGAAAACTTGAATACGAGTTTTAAGGAAACACTATTATAGTTTGGTACGACGATTTATACTCCCTTATGGTTGTCAAATACTAATTGACAAATTGAGGAACTGATCACCCTCAATCCATTGTTAATAGTAGATGAGATTATGTTGGATGTTATAGATTTGTCTTGCTATCTTAATGGTGTGAAAAAGTACGGATGTTATATCGCGAGAATAATTGCTCACCAGTTTGTGTGAAATTAGTAGAGGAGTCGTGAGTGAGAGTTGAGACGTAATGAACAATTTGGAGTAGTGGATTTGTATGCGAGCTAACATCGCAAAGTGAAAGATTGAGAGTATCAAGTGAACAACAATTTTATGATAGATGTTAAAAAAAGTTTGGGATTATATTGAAACTTGTAAGCCATATAATCGACGGAAAATTTAATGAGGACGATGACTTAAGATGGATGATCAGAGTTGCGCAGCTGAAGCGTGATGTGGCACAATTGCTATGCGTGTACGACTCGTTAGAAGTGAAGGATTAAAACATCATAAGCCTATGTGATTGGTGTGTCTTAATTTACATGCTTGATTTGGTGGATGGTTGATATAGAGATGTTGTTCCAGGGAATTATGTTTGCTAGTAAATATTTGCGGATTTTATAAGAAGATTGTTGTGGATTGTTGGTTGATGGTGAGCTATGGGTATGCTTGTTGAGTTATACAGTTAAGTTGATGTTATAATGATTTTGTTATCATTATTGAGATGTTATTGTTGGTTACCGTAAGTGATGAATAATATCCTATAATATGACGAAGTTAATTTTATTGACTATGTTGATGCCACTATAATGGTGAATAGAGTTGTTGATATTTTTTTGATAGTTGACATACATATACGTATGAGAATAAAGTTATATATGCGCTTTGTTATTGGGAAAGTTGTTAAGAGGTGACGTGATATATCCAAGTATAAGTGAGTTATGATTGTTACATTTTTAATGTGGGAGTTGTTATGTCAAAGTGTTACCGAAAAGGTTGGTAAGTTATTGACGGGTATGTCGTGAGGGTGTTGAGTGATTAGCATGCGTGTAGTAGATTTACATCATGATTGAGTTGTTACAATGTCAAAAAGTAGTGGCCGAAGTGTTGGTAAGCGTGGAGTTTAAGGATTAGAGAGTTGAATACAAGGTTCGCGTTAAGGATGAAAGTATGAGTAGATTTTCGAGGACGGAAATATCCTAAGCGGAGAGAGAGTTATAATTCCCTGATAATTTAATTAATTATTTAATTAAAATTATTAGTTGGAGTTGAGTAATGTTGTGAATTATTGTTAAGTTTCTCTGTGACATTATTTGATTAAATGGTGGTTTAATAATATTAAATATATTGGAGTATTATAAGATTAATTGTTGGGCTTATTTAAGTGATGTCATGTAGTAAATATGTGAGTGTGGATATTGGTCCAATAAGAATTACTAGAATTACAAGGTTAAGTGGATGTAAAAGGAATTAGGTTAATTGAGAAAAAATGAGAGAATAGATGGGAGAAACTCATTCCCGTTTTTATTGCAGCAGTCTCACTAAATCGATAATCCCCGATTTGTTAACCATTGGATCATGCTCAAATTTTGAGTGTAGATTCGCAACACATATATCTAACTTTTGACCGTTGGGATCTTCGAAATAAGGTGTGAGTTGGGAGATATCATCATCGCACTATAGCTGCATATTTGAGAAAATTTTCAGCTTTGATTTTGATCTAGAGAGAAAAAAATCTTGGAAGATTTTGGTACAAGAGAAGTTCCAGAGAAGACAAAAATAAGGGTTTTAAGGAGAGGAAGAGGGATACATGGAAGTTACACCAAGCGGCCAAGAGGAGATTCAATCGGAGACCCTTAGAGCTACCTTCAATCCAAACCAGGTAAGGGTGGGGTTCAATCTCTATAACCGGGTATATTATAAATCGTGTGTGGGATTGGGTTGTATAAATTTATGCCATGAATTGTTGTCGATTCAGTTATATTGTGATTCTGTGAAGATTATCAGTCCTGCAATTTTAGTTGTCACTGAATGTTCATAATATGTTGATGAAGTTGTTCTGCAATTTATTTAAATCGTATTTCTGTTATGATGTTGTTATGGCTATTATTGAGTTGTTGGCCTGAGATGAGACTCGAAAGAATATATAGGCGTAGTGGGAAGACTATGTCATACCTTATATTATTAATAAGTTAATATAATTAGTAAAATAATTTAGTATCAGATTGGATTAAAGAAGTTGCAGGAATAAATTGCAATGCTTAAGTCAAATGAATAGCAGGATGTATATGTAAGAGTAGCAGAAATAATAGTGTACGGACTAATTTAGCTGAGCATTGTTAGGAAATATCAGTAGATGTAGAAATTTAAAATTATCATATAGAAAGTATAACGGAGAATTTCAGTAACAGGCGGAATAAGTTGAAATTGATTTTGGTTTATAACTAATATTTGTCACTGGCAGGAAGTTGTAGTAATAGAAGTTGTAGATAACAAACAAGTAGTTTTGGCGGAGACCAATAATAGCAGTAAGCTAAATAACAGAGGTAGCATAATTTAGTAGAATAAATTGATTAGTAGTAGTATAAATAAATAGTAGTAATAACAGTATATAAAACAATATCGATTAGCCGAATTTGTAGATTTAGGCGGTAAAAGTAGTTAACCGGAATTAGTTGAAATTGTCGGAGTGAGTCGTATATACATATGGGTATTTTTAGTTGTTTGTTTTGTTAGAATTATGTAGAATAAAGTTGATTTACAGATGAAGTCGAATTAAGTTGAATGATTCCGGTTTATGGAATTGTGTTGTATACCTTGCTGAAAAATATGAAATTGCAGGTGATGATGAATTTGGTTGAATTGCCTCTATTTATGGGCAATATTATGTTGTAGGCATATGGCCAATGTTGAGATGTTGTGTTGTTGTGATTGTCTCTGTGAATTCTTGTTGATAATGTGAAGTTGCAGAGATTTTAGATGATGATGAATTACTTATATTTACTAGTAATAATGGTGATGTGGGTTTATGCCTTGCGATGAATGATGATTGTTGTTAGTATGTGATTGTGTATTCATTGAGTCACATACATTTGCATATTGTGATAGCCTGTATTGGCGGATTTTGTGAAGGCTTGTATTGGCAAATTAAGAAGGCTTATGCCTTGTTGATGCCTCTATTAATTGACAATTTTTAAGTTGGGAGTTCTGCTCCGATGGTACCACATGCATGTGCACTATGATTGAGTCGCATTTGATGTTGCATCTTGAGTTGTAGTGAAGATAGATTCGTTGTTGCTTTATGTTGTTGACTTGTTGTGACAAGTATTATCTAAAAGTTGCGAATTTAGTAGTTATGTTGTGTTGATGTTTTAATGTGATTAAAGTTGTTTGTAAGTTGTGAAATAGTGATTTTATATGATCTGATTTAATATATTATTTACATATGACTAATTATATAGTTTGATATTTGACCCCTTCTGTTTGAATGTTGCCCTCTGTTGGTAACGTGTAGGTAATCAAGAATGATAGTTATTACCTCATTAGTTCGAGTCGGTGTTGTCGCTCTGATACGTAGCACTCGGGGGGATGAACGCTTGATGTTTAGTTGTTGATTATTATTTCAGTTGCTGAATTTTAAGTTGATTACATGAAATAATTATTGTCTTGGGGTTGTTTTAGTTGAATAAAAGATGTCAAGTGAATTGAAGTTGAGTATGTATATTTTGTTGCTTATCATTAAAAAGTTATTTGATTTTGAAGAATAAATCAAATTGTTATCGGTTCATCCAAGTTAAGTGTTATGTATCTGTTTGTATGCGATTAAATGAAGATTGATTTTTACTTGAAAATGTAACATCCTATTTATGTTGAACTCTGATTTTCTTATTATCCACCAGATAGAAATGAGGTGTTACATTTATAATTTAAATATATAAAATATCTGTCTTTTGTTCGGATCGATGCCAATATAAAATTCACATATCATTCTTCAATATATTTTCACTATCTATCTCCATTTTAACTCTTCACCGTCAAACCTCTATCTTCCATGCACCAATCACTACACCTTGCCACCTCCAATAACAACCACAACCACGACAGTTTCCTTTGAGCTGGCACAGTAACCTTCTTCTCTTTTTCAAAAAGAAAAAAGAAAAATATAATCAACAAAAGAAAAAATAAATAAAAATAAACTACTCAGTTTTTTATCGGGACTCAACTTTTAATATTTGTGGAGGACCTTTGAAAAATCAAAACCGGCCTTATCTACTTTTCAAATATCCATGATAGAACCTGCATCAAAGCTACTAAAAAAAAGATATGACATGTTTTATGGCAGGTCTATTATAGGAATTTTAAATTTATGATCATCAAAATGAACTATAAACATTCTAATTAAACGATAAACAACCTCCAGCAACAAAAAAAAAAACATATCATAATTGCTTAATCACTTATTTTCCTAATTTAAATTTTTAATCATATGAGATTTTCTAAATGTAATACCTAATTCTTTCACACTTAATCAAATATCACTACTACTAATCAACGTTATAATTTAACTAGTAAAATCAAAACTTAAATGAGGAAATCACCTATTCAAGTTGATGAGAGTGATAAATTCAGAGTGAAACTTTCCAAGCCTAATCTAAGGAATCTCACAAAACAACTCTCATGCTTAAACCTTTTAAGGTATTCAATTTCTTTACACATGACAATCAATTAAAAGGACGAGATTGAAATTATTTGATGTTAGAATTAATCCTCGAACCGAACTATATCGATGGTGAATAGAAGAAAAAAAAGGACACACGATACATTTGTAAATTCAAATTTTAGTGAGTTTTTAGTATTTGGAGTTTTGCATTTTAATACAAATGAATGAAAGAGATGAGTAAGAAAATACTTTTTACTATAGATTTGAGTTCTGATACGGTGGAGAGGGAGATGACTTATAAGGTTGGCACTGTAACACCTAATATTTAATTAATTATTTAAATAAATATTTTCGAATATTTTTCGATTAAATTTTCAAAGTTGTGTCGTTCTTAGTTGAATTAATTAGTTGATTAAGTTGTAGGATTAATATTGAATAATACTATTATTATTTATGTGAGTCTATTTTAATGTATGTAGTAGAAAGGGAAGTGTAAAAATTTAAGCCCAACAAGACAAAATCAGAATAATAGTATAGTAGTTATATTATAATAGATGTTTAGAAATAATAAGAAAATAGAAGTATCAGTAGAGAGAAAGAAGAATAGGTTTTGGCAGAAGAAGAAAATAAGGGTTTTGGAAGAGATACGTAGAAGTGCAATCGGAGAGTTAGAGCAACCTTCAATCTAAAGTAAGGGTAGGGTTCTGACTCTATAATAGTGTAAATGATGAATGGTATGTGAAATTGGGTTGTAAAAATTGTTTATGTTTGTGTTTGAAATTAATATATTGTTGAAATTGAGATATGATTGAGAATCCAATTTAATATATAGACACTATAGTACACTTAGAAATCAAAGTGAAAATGGCATTACTGTAGCGGCCATAGGTTTTTGTAAGAAATATCAATTGGAAATCCAATTTGACAAATATTGTAGTGAAAAGTGATAAAGGTCTCATATGTTGGCACTGTAGCGAAAACGATAGTGCCTTATATGTTGACACTATAGCGGAATTGATTAATGGCTATATTCTTAAGCATATACTGTAGCGATAAAGACGTAGTGCCATTAGTGATACCAATTTAAGAATGTGTTGTAACAAATGTTAAGATAATATTCTGTAGCGGCAAACTTGTTAATTGAATTACGTTAACTTTCCTGATTCATATATTACATATATATAATATTTCATTTGGTATAAATAATACATTATAATAATAATAAATAATAATGTAATATTTAGGAGTTAAATATTTGAGTTAATTAATTAATTTAAGTTAATTTCTATTCTAATAGAGTTGTTAGAACTATCAATAGAGTTGTCAATTGAATTGTCAATAAGGTTGTTAGAGCTATCAATAGTGTTGTTAAAGTTATCAATAGAGTTGTTTCGTATCATTAAAAGTCACTTTTATTTATTTTGCGTAATTCTGACATGTTTAGAGTTGTCAGTATGGTAAGTTGGAGTTTCCAAATAATAATACATCTTTGCTAAAATATAATTTATTATCAGTATGAAAATTTGTTTAATCAATTGTAGTAGTATACCACTAGAATAAATTAAGATAAGTAGCATGAATTGGTGGTAGATTTATTAATAAAGTGATAGTGTGGTATTTAGTTATAAGTAGTAGAAAGTGGAAATAGTATAAAGTAACAATAGTAGAAGAAATATTTAGCAGGTTAACTCAGTAGTAGGTTTAGAAGTTAATAAAATAGCAGAACCATATTATTGAAAATACAGACTCTAATAACAGTGTAGTATTAATTTAACAGAGTCATAATAAGAACCTTAGAACTAAGTAGGAATATAGAACTTTTAGTCAATAAGTAGTTAACTGGAAATAATCGTAATAGTACGAATAATTACGCAGTTTATTTGTAGTAAATTTTGGTTGACTCGTTGTATTGTGTTCTTTGTTGAAAAATGTGAATTAGCATGTGATGTTATTGCCTCTATTTATCGGGAAAATATTAAGTTGTGCGCTTATGGCCAATGTTGGTTTGTTGTTGTGTTGCTACAGAATTTTGTTGTTGCTATCCTGACATTCATATTGGGTCGCATATATAGCATATCAAGTTGGAGCTGATACTCGGTAAGTTGGCCTGGATTGGCAAATTAAGTTGAAGGCTTATACCTTGTTGATGCCTCTATTAATTGGCAGATTTATAAGTTAGAAGTTTTTCTCCATTGGTACCACATGCATGTGCATTGTAACGAGTCGCATTCCGTGCTGCATATTTAATATGTTATGTTATTGACTTGTGATGATTGATATTGGTTGAAAGTTGTGAAGTGGTCATTTTATATAATCTGATCTAATAAATTGTTTATCATACACTCAATTATATGGTCTGATATCTCACCCCTTTTGTTTGGATGTTGCCCTCTGTTGATAACATGCAGCTAATCAAGAAGGATAGTTGTTACCCTCGTTAGTTCGAGTCGGTGTTGTCTCTCTGATACGTAGCACTCGGAGGGATGAACACATATTTCCTTTATTGTTGGTTTTCATTATATTACTGAATTTTTAAGTTGTTTTCATTAAAGACTTGATGTCTTAAAGTTGTTTTGAGTTGGACAAGAAGTTATGGTGTTTTCAGTTCGATTTGTGAATCCGCTGCGTAGCAACTGAAGTTGATTTATTTTTAAAGACTAAATAGGTTGTTATTGGTTCATCTGAATTTTATGCGTTATGTATCTGAACTATAGGTGATTGAATGTCGTTGTTTCCAAGTTAAAGGTGTAGCATTCCATTTGTTTGTTGGAAATTTTATAACTCTGACTTTATATAATTCGTTGGGTAGAAATGGGGTGTTACATTAGTGGGATCGAAGCAGGTTGGTCCGTCCGACCAAGTTGTCGAGTCGTAGTTTTGTCTAACAATCGAGTATTGTTAACTTGAGTTCTAATCGTTGTTTATGTTGTAGTGATAAGTTGAGATGGCTCGAAAGAATGGCATTGCAATTGCTGCTGCTTTGGAAGCAATGGTGTATGCTATGGAGAATCAGTCGAACACTGACGGGAATGTTGGATCTCGTAACTTGGCGACCTTCCAGAGGGAGAATCCGCCTACCTTCAAGGGTAAGTATGATCCTGATGGAGCGTTGGATTGGTTGAAAGAGATTGAGAGAATCTTCCATGTGATGGACTGCACTCCAACGCAGAAGGTTCGATATGGTACTCATATGCTAGCAATTGAGGCTGATGACTGGTGGCTAGAGACTCATCCGATATTGGAAGCTGCAGGTGAAAATATCACTTGGACTGTGTTTCATAAGGAATTTCTGAGGAAGTATTTCCCTGAAGGCGTCTGTGGTAAAAAGGAAATTGAGTTTCTTGAACTAAAGCAAGGGAGTATGTCGATTACTGAATATGCTGAAAAGTTTGTTGAGTTCGCTAAGTTTTACCCGCACTGCAACGAGGAAAATGCTGAGTTTTCAAAGTGCATCAAGTTTGAGAACGGGTTGCGCCCAGAGATGAAGAAGGCAGTTGGATACCAAAAGATTTGTGTCTTTGCCGATTTGATTGATACTTGCAGGATCTATGAAGAATATAATAATGCTCACTATTAGATTATCAATGAGAAAAGGGGTAAGCACCAACATAACCGTGGTAAGCCTTACAGTGCCCCAGTTGGTAAAGGTAAATAGAAAGTTGCTCATGGTCAGAGAACTAGTGGGGGAGATGCTTCTGCTGGTGTGGTTTGTTTCAAATATGGAAAACCTGGTCATAAGAGAAATGTGTGTACTGCTGAGGTGAATAGGTGTTTCCATTGTGGTAAGACTGGACATGTTATATCTTAGTGCAAGCATAAAGAGATCATTTACTTCAATTATGGTGAAGAAGGACACATTGGTAGTAAGTGTCAAAAACCAAAGAAGGCGCAAACCAGTGGTAAAGTGTTCCCGTTGGCTGGGACTCAGACGGTTAATGAGGACAGACTCATCAGAGGTACATGTTTCATTAATAATACTCATTTAATTACTATTATTGATATTGGTGCTACTCATTGCCTTATTGCTGCTGACTGTGTTGAAAGAGTGGTTTTTATGTTATCTTCTTTGAATGGAGAAATGATCGTCGATATTTCAGCTAAGGGATCAATGACTACTTCTCTTGTGTGTTTAAAGTTTCCTTTGCCGATCTTCGACATATACGTTGCTGTTGATTTGGTTTGTTTGCCTTTAAGTGAGCTAGATGTGATTTTAGGCATGAATTGGTTAGAACATAACTATGTTCATATTAACTGTTATAACAAGTCAATGAGGTTTTCTACTCTTGAAGAGGAGGAAGATAGTCTTTTGTCTGTTAGATAGGTGAGGCAGTTGATGCAAGAAGAAGCTCAAATGTTTTCATTGATGGTGTCGCTATCTGTCGAGAATCAAGCTATAATTGAGGAATTGTAAGTGGTGCGTGAATTTCCTGAAGTTTTCCCTGATGAAATTCTTGATGTACCGCTGGAGAGAGAAGTCGAATTTTCTATTGATCTTGTACTTGGTACCAGACATGTTTCTATGGCACCATACAGGATGTCTGCATCTGAATTGTCAGAATTAAAGAAGCAATTAGAAGAGTTGCTTGAAAAAAAATTTGTAAGACCGAGTGTATTGTCGTGGGGAGCTCCAGTGTTGCTAGTAAAGAAGAAAGATGGAAGTATGAGACTTTGTGTTAATTATAGACAATTGAATAAAGTGACGATTAAGAACAAGTATCTACTTTTGAGAATAGACGACTTGATGGATCAATTAGTGGGTGCTCGAGTGTTTAGTAAGATTGATTTGAGGTCGGGTTATCATCAGATTAAAGTGAAGGATTAAGATATCCAGACGACGGATTTCAGAACACGTTATGGATATTATGAGTATTCGGTGATGCCTTTAGGTGCTACTAATGCATCAGGAGTATTTATGGAGTACACAAAATGTATCTTTCATACTTATTTGGATCGGTTTATAGTGGTGTTCATTAATGACATTTTGATTTACTCTAAATCAGAAGAAGAGCATACAAAAGACTTAAGAATAGAATTGCACGTTTTGAAAGAGAAGAAGTTGTATGCAAAGTTGTCTAAGTGTGAATTTTGGTTAAAGGGGATTAGTTTTCTTGGGCATGTTATCTCAGGTAGTGGCATTATTGTAGATCCATCTAAAGTAGATGATGTGTTGCAATGGGAAACTCCAAAGTCGGTGTGATACGGTGGGAGAACTGACTTGGGATTTTGCGTTTGTGTTCGCAAATGTTTCGGTTTAGCAAGAGTCGCCACCGACTTTTTATTTTATCCTAAGGAAAGGTCAAAAAGCACAGGAAAGACCTTTGAGATGTTTTCGTGGGTTCGGGGAGTAGATTATGAAAAGGGAAGGTGCTAGCACCCTTTTCATACATGGTTATCCATGGGCTCTTAGTTACTTGTTTTAGATCACTTGCATTTTTTCAATTGCTTGAAATGGTGCTTTGTGTGTGTGGTTTTGAAAATGTTTTGAAAAAGATGCCTTGTCTAGGCAACCTTTGTAACAATTCTTATTTGAATGTTTTACAAAGGTGTTTGTCTTTTTGAAAAGATAATTCAATGTTTTTGAAAGTTGTTTTGAAGTTGTGTTGTGATGTGTGTTTGAAAAATGGCAAGGATGTTTTGCAAGTTTGATCAAGTAACTAAGAGCTATCTACCTTAATTTTACTCAAAGATCTTTCTCATGTTTTTAACCCTTTTAACAGTGTTGTTTCACCATTGTGTTTGATGAACAACCTTGCGTTAGGATGTTTGAACGGGACAGACGCGGGTCATCGTATAGACCATGAAAGCAATAGTGTCAAGTATTTTTGGCAATTTTCTTGAGGGACTTGATCATTTTGTTTAGGCAACTCAGGTAGCATCATCGAGGGACTATGATCTTTTTGTTTGTTTTTGTTTTGCCAAAGTACTCAACATGCAACCATGGCCCATTTTTTGAAGGCAACAAGTGGATGAAACCCTAGGGGTGCAAGTGTGTATGGTGTATTATTTTCATGCTTTTGTCTTTGATTAGGATTATATATTTTGTTGTTTTTATCTTGCCATACATCCCCTATTTTACTAGCATTTGTACAAAGTAAATAAAATGCAGAAAGATAAAATCCTACGCTATTACAACCATATCGAAAGGCATAAAAAATATGAAGGAAAAAATAAGATAAAAGTAAGAAAAATGAGTGTCTTTCAATTGGGGGGAAGCAGCCTTCGATTTGCATTTTGTTGGCCTCCTTCGATTGGGATTGACAACAACAAAGTCACGTCTTTCGATTGGGCCTTGGCAGGGGCGAGGTCCTTTCCTTCGATTGGGCAAAGGCAGCAGCAAGTTGTATCCTTCGACTGGGGCCTGGAAGTCAGTGTATGGCGAAGCATTCTGGTTCTGCCTTGTTGCCTTCTTCGACTGGAGGTTGAAAGCAGTGAGGGAATGCCTTTTGACTGGACATGGTGGGACAGCATGTTGTGCCTTTCGATTGGGATCAGTGGGACAGCATATTGTGCCTTTCGATTGGGACCATTGGGACAGCATGTTGTGCCTTTCAACTGGGCCTGGAACCAGTATAAGATGCAATATGCCTTTTTGCCTTTTTTGACTGGGGGGTTGAAAGCAGTGAGGGAGTGGCTTTCGATTTTCCTTTGTCTCCTTCGACTGGGGGTTGGAGTCAGTGGAGTCATGCCCTTCGATTTTCCTTTGTCTCCTTCGACTGGGGGTTGGAGTCAGTGGAGTCATGCCCTTCGATTTTCCTTTGTCTCCTTCGACTGGGGGTTGGAGTCAGTGGTTCTATCTTTTGTTTGAGGCATGGAAACAGAAAGGTTATGGATTTCGTCTGAGGTCTGGAAACAACAAGGTTCTGGCTTTTCCACAGGCTCCTTGCTGACTCCTTGTAAGCATATTAGGCCCTCAAATTGTGATTCGAAAGGCTTGTTCAGCTAGCCAATCGAAGGGTATAACAAACCTGTCTCAAGTTCTTAAAATGCAACATCTAAACATAACTACAGTCTAGGGGTTAGCACAAAAACAAAACAATGGGTCTCAAAGTCCAAAGTATAACTAATTAAGGTTGAGTTTTCAGCATATGGGCAGTTAGGATCGAATGCTAAAACATGGTCTAGAAATATCTACATTTTTCTTTATTGGTATGTGCACATGATGTTTAAATGAAAGAGTTCCAAGTTTAGAGAGAACTTACCTCTAAAAATGGTTAGTCGAAAGAGCTGTAGGTGACCTTTTTTTGATGGTGGAGGGAGCCTCGCTGGGATCTTCCTGAAGTTAGTTCTGTTACTGTTTGGTTTGGGCAGTCACTAAATCGAAGAGATTATATGATGGTGATACGTGAATCAAAGGTTGCTTCAGTCTAGGGGAAGTAAAATCGAAAGGTATACTACTGAGACTTTTTTATGATAAATCTTAGAGTTTTGCAGGTTTGAGAACGTTGGAGAGTTTGAAAATCTAGGAGAGTTTTAGAATATGGGAGAGTTTTAGAATATGGGAGGTATGGAATTTTTTCACACGGTTTGTTTTTGATGTCTGGAACTTGTTTGCAAAGTTTGTTTTTGCTCGTGTTAATAGAAAAATCCTCTCTTTCTGTTTTTGCAAATATTTCTTTTATGAAGCCAAGATGTGTCAGTATTTTGGACAGGCCTGTACCAGCCATCTTGTATGCTGCACACAATCCTCTAGCCCCCCCCCCCCCAATTTATGGACTTGATTTGCTGTATGAGATATGGACCAATGCTCAAGGGATTCGGTTTTGACATAAAGCACATTTTGGCAAAAATGGAAATGTCACTTTTTCTACTTAGGGATTAATCTTGTATATAATGACCCAATGGCTAAAATAAAACCTTAGTTCAATGTTTAAGCATTAAATTAAGGAGTGTAAGTTGGTTTTGAGGCCTGCAAGCTAGCACCAAACATGCTGATTTGAAAATGCAAGTTTGTATGAACATGCCTTGGTCATGAACAAAAGTGAGTTTTTTGCCAACTTTGAGAATTCGATTCTCTCTAACCACAAGGGTGTTTGAGGAGTTCTTGGACAATTTGGAAAGCTTCGAACATTTACTACAATCCATCTTTGTAATGAAACTTGAAACTCCAAGTGGAACCATGTGAAAAGTGGCCAAGAAGATGGGTCAAAATCCTGCCTAGATTAGGATAAATTTTGTCTAAGTTAAAAGTTTTAAGTACCCTTGTTCCAAAAATCATAACTTGAGATACAAGCTTCTTCTGAGGAAACTTTGTGAATCAAAGTTGTAGACTTTGTGAAGGACTACAACTTTGAAATTTTTTTATTAATAACCATGTATTAAAATGATATTTCGCAAATAACCGGGTTTCGGAAAAAATTACGCAAATAACCATGTTTCAGATGACTCCACAAAGGAGGAGCCATCTCACTTGGCGCCTCCACCTAGGGTTTTTCCCTAGGCGCCATCTCACTTGGCGCCTCCCTTGGCTTTTAGCCAAGTGAGATGGCGCATGCTCCTTAAAAATGAGAGGAGGCGCCATCTCACTTGGCTCCTAGGGCAAAACTAGGGCAAAATGCTGTTTTATAAATAATTCGTCTGTTTCTCCGAAATTTCTCACACTTTCTCGCACTGTATTTTTATTTTGTACTCTGTTATTTGCGTCATGACGTCGCCTATGATTTTTAGCAGAGATGGTTACGTTATATTCTCCGCCACGAAACCTATGATGAAAATGAAATTCTGGCACATTCACTCCATGGAGCGTCTGAAGCGGGAGTTGATGCGGTGGCTAGATGGAGACATCGCGGAGGGGGAAAAATTCGAAGGATCCAGCAAAAACGAACAACAACCTCACATGCGACAGGAAGACCTAATGTGTGGTTGGAGGAAGTCAAAACAGACAGTGATGTAATGCTGATGATGCATGGGTCAGATGAAATTGTGTTAACAGTTGTAATTTCCTAGATTGAATATCGTTAATTATTGTTGTACGCGTTTTATTAACTGTAGAAAAATCTGTTAACGGAAAACCCAAATGTTTACAACACAAATATTGAAAAAATTTTATGTATTACAATATTTATGTGGTCGAGCCAGACGCCCGATTCGGACAGTTTTTGCGATTGTGTCCGACCTGACGGCATAAACCACACTTTCTTTCCAACCTGTCAAGATCGTCCATTTCTGTTGTGATGCGCCTACTTTTGGGACGACCCTTCTTGTTCCTTCGCATTTGGTCATTGTGCCAAACTATATCGCTGTTGTATTCAGGCCAATAATCCGGTTTTGCCACCAAAGGAAAGTTGTTGTTGTAAACAGTTAGCAACGTTTCAGATTTGTAAACGTTTGACAGCAGTTGAAGCGCGTCTTGATGGGTATGAGCACAAGCGGTAATGACATGAGAGCAAGGCATACGAAATGCTTGAAACCTGCCACAATCGCACCATTGAGAAGGTAAAATGACCCTGTATTCTTGTCTTGGCAGGCCTTCATTGTGGTCGATTGTCTCTTTCACAATGAAGTTGTGGCTGTGTCGGTCAAACCGTATAACCATGTGAGTGTTGGCTTTAGCACTTTCAGCCTTAATGTATTTCATGCAGCTTTCACTCCATAGTTGTCCAGATTGCAACACCGTATTCCATATTTCACCTCTTTTGGCAAATAACGCAGCCATCCTAAAATACGTAGATTTTACCAAGGCAGTGATTGGGAGGTTTCGTATGCCCTTGAATACCCCATTCATTGATTCAATAAGATTCGTTGTCATATGCCCCCATCTTTGGCCATTGTCGTATGACCTAGTCCACTTTTCCACCAGAATATTGTCGATCCACCTACCGGCTTCTGGATTAGACAAACAGATCTCGTTGCGGTAATATTTGAATGTGGGTTGTGTCAATGCATATCCCGCATTCATAACCGCTTTCCTCAATATTTTGTCCTTGACCTCCCTCGAGAAATTCTGGACGATATGCCTGACGCAATAAACATGCGTAGAAGGAGGGTCATGCCAACCATTTGCTGGATTATTGTAGGCACTTTCAATGGAGGCATGTCTGTCCGAGATCAAACAGAGATCCGATTGAGGAGCCACGTGTGTCCGAAGATTTTTCAGGAAAAAGCTCCAAGCACCACCGGTCTCCCCCTCGACAAGGGCAAACGCAACAGGGAAAATGTTGTTGTTGCCATCTTGTGCAACTGCCATCAATAGCGTGCCTTTGTACTTCCCATACAACCAAGTCCCGTCAATTTGTAGAATTGGTTTGCATGATGCAAACCCTGTGATGCATGGTTGAAATGCCCAAAACACGCGACTGAATATTTCGTTGCCATGCAGTAGACTACCATCTTGGGCGTACGCTGGAAATGTTTCCAGAACGTAAACACTACCTGGAGAATACGTCTTGAGTGCATTCAGGTAGCGGGGAAGTTCTCGGTATGACTCCTCCCAGTTTCCGTACACCCTTTCAATCGCCTTAGTCTTTGCTAACCACGCCTTACGGTAAGACGGAGTGTAGTTAAAAACCGTGGTGATGTGGGAGATGATTGTTTTCACCTTCAAAGATGGGTCGTTGCTGACCAGGGGTAGGATTTCTTGACAGATTAGATCATAGTTGAGTTTTCGGTGGTCCTGTGATTGAGTGGAACTTACACAAGTGTGGGTAGTCATGGAACCTATGACCCAATAGTCACCCCTTAATCTGTATGATGCGGTCAGCTTGAACATACAGTCAGGGTGGACACACTTGATCTTGTACCTTTCCGGGTTGACACGATCCACCTTAAAATCAACCGAGTTGAGCATGTGAAATTTTTTAATGGCCCTGATGCATTCCTCTCTGTTACGAAACGTGTCCTTCTCTTTTAAATTTTCATCCGACTGCATATACGGTTTGAAAAATAAGTCAGTAGAAGGTTCATCTCCGCCCATGTTGAAGTTTGTCATGTGCGGAGGTGGTGTGTAGATTTTGTCTGTAGGAATACTAGGGATGCCATCATCGTCAGAATCATCGTTCACCATTTCATCAAACTCTAACTCGTTATCTTCTTCTTCATCATCAACTGCATCTACCTCATCTTGTTCATTCTCCAAAGGATCAACCTCCTGTGTCACCGGAGGCTCTACCTCCTGTGTCACCGGAGGCTCTTGAAGCAAAACGTACAACTCAATAGAGTCGTATCCAGAATAGACATGGCTGGAAATCATATTCTGGAGATCCTCATCATCTTGAACTTCAACCTTATAAAAAATTACTTGGTTGTTTCCAAAAAAAACTGGATTCTGATAAAATATCTGGGACACCGGGCTTCGTTCAAGTTTGGCCTCCAATCTTTTCTTGAAGTACGAGAAATTGGCTTTCCCGTTTAAGAGAAATCGAATTTTGTCTGTGTTTCTAAACAAAAACCCAACTGTGGGACAAATGTATGTCTCACCGTTGAAATGTTCTTTGACGACAAATTATGGTGAAGAGGCCATTGCGTAGAATTGTTTTAAGGTTTGAAGGTTGGAATGTTTGAGGTTTATTGATTGTATGAAGGTATGAATGTTGTAATGTTTGAAGGTTGGAATGTATGAATTTGATGACTGATTCGAAGGTTGGAATATTTGACAGATTATGTGAATCAATGTTATGTTAAACGTAAGGCTAAAAATTTCAATTAAGTAAGGATGCAACCCCCCAAAGCTGCCAATAATATTACATGCAATAATGAAACCCCATAGGCTACCACCTAGCCTGGCCCTATTCTGCACATATACATGTTTGTTGTAAGACTCCACCCATCAACTCCAATGGGCTTGCATGCAATAATGAAAGGAATCCCAAAGGCTGTCACGTAGCCTGAGCCTATGCTGTAACAAATGACACCTCTTATTCCCCAATTGGGGTGGCGACACCATTCATTTTTGTACTCTTTCGCCAAGTCCAATGGCGCCTCCCTTACTGTCCAATCGTGATACATGCATGGGCTTATGAAACCCCATAGGCTGCCACCTAGCCTGGCCCTATTCTGCACATATACATGTTTGTTGTAAGACTCCACCCATCAACTCCAATGGGCTTGCATGCAATAATGAAAGGAATCCCAAAGGCTGTCACGTAGCCTGAGCCAATGCTGTAACAAATGACACCTCTTATTCGCCAATTGGGGTGGCGACACCATTCATTTTTGTACTCTTTCGCCAAGTCAAATGGCGCCTCCCTTACTGTCCAATCGTGATACATGCATGGGCTTATGGAACCCCATAGGCTGCCACCTAGCCTGGCCCTATTCTGCACATATACATGTTTGTTGTAAGACTCCACCCATCAACTCCAATGGGCTTGCATGCAATAATGAAAGGAATCCCAAAGGCTGTCACGTAGCCTGAGCCTATGTTGTAACAAATGACACCTCTTATTCGCCAATTGGGGTGGCGACACCATTCATTTTTGTACTCTTTCGCCAAGTCCAATGGCGCCTCCCTTACTGTCCAATCGTGATACATGCATGGGCTTATGAAACCCCATAGGCTGCCACCTAGCCTAGCCCTATTCTGCACATATACATGTTTGTTGTAAGACTCCACCCATCAACTCCAATGGGCTTGCATGCAATAATGAAAGGAATCCCAAAGGCTGTCACGTAGCCTGAGCCTATGCTGTAATAAATGACACCTCTTATTCGCCAATTGGGGTGGCGACACCATTCATTTTTATACTCTTTCGCCAAGTCCAATGGCGTCTCCCTTACTGTCCAATCGTGATACATGCATGGGATGCCACCTAGCCTACAAGAGTGACACCTTTCATTTTTTGTACATGCATGCATGCATATGTGTAACCCCCTAAGCATGCAAATGTGACACTTCGCAGGCATGCAAGCACAAGCAACCACTACATCAAACTTATTTGCCTATAAATACATACCATATCATACATCTCTCACACCCACACAAGTCTCACTCTCTGCTACGAAATATTTCATAAGTCTATCATACTCTCTATCTCTTCCTAAGTCTTTCATTCTCTCAAGCATTCTAAACAGTGGCTCTTCTAACAATGGGCGATACTCACAGAGGCACAAGGGAAAACATTGCTGCATTTGTAAGTCTCTTCTTTGGTTATACATTTTTCATACTTCAAATAACGCGTTGTTCATCTTAATTAATCTTACACCTGTTGAATTATGAACTCAGGACACAAAAAGATTCAGAATCCGTCTGCACAACTACCTGGCTCCCGACCCATTTATCGTCCCTTATCTGGAATACACAGGTTTTGGACATGTGATAAAGATCTCCAACTGCACCATTGACTCGAAGTTCATTCTTGCAATGTTGGAAAGGTGGAGACCGGAGACCCATACATTTCACCTACCAATAGGTGAATGTACCATCACGCTAGAGGATGTGTACATGCTACTGGGTCTCCCTATCGATGGTAAGGCCGTGAACGGGTCGGTTCAACAACCCAACTCACAGTGTGAAGAACTGTTGGGTAGGGATATGGTAGAAGGTGGTGGAGCAAGAGGGCAGGGAATACTACTCACTGACCTGAAACGTCATTATGCAAGTTTGGAATTAAATGAAAATTCCTCAGAGAATGACAGAGTAGTAAAATCCAGAACGTATCTTATGATACTTTTTGGTACATTTTTATTTCCCGAAAGTACGGGAAATAGTGTAAATTTTATGTACTTACATTTACTAACAAATTTTGAAAAAACAAGAAAATATAGTTGGGGTTCTGCAGTATTAGCCCACCTATACAATTCCTTGTGCAAAAACGCAGTCAAGGAAAAATGTACATTTTATGGGTGCGCATTTTTACTACAAGCCTGGGGTTGGTGGAGGATGGAGTCCTTAAACCCCATCAACAACAAAACTTTCGGTTTCCCGTACGCAACAAAGTAAGTCATCAAGTTATAGCATTTATAACTATTCTGCTCTTCCCAAAATATATGCTAAGAATAACATGTTTCTCATTTCCTTTAGGTACTGCGTGAGGGGTATGGATTACGGAAAGAATCCAAGATTCAATGTCGCACTCTACCGCAATCTGTTGGATCACATAGGCCCAGATGACGTACGTCGTAGCTTTTAACTTTTGTTCATTTAAATTATTTATACATTAATTTTGCGCTAACCTGATTTAAATTTTATCGCAGTTCGTCTGGAGACCATATTTGGGTTTGGGCCATGATCCAAACCCAGAGGATGCAACAACTTGGACTGCAAAGACTGCAATCATTCGGTTCAACATTGTGGAGATGCACCACAGCGACCGTGTGAAGATGCAGTTCGGAATGCATCAAGATATACCAAGTGTTCCAACAGATTTGTCCCCATGGCATCTTAAAAGGGTCGACGCCCAGTGGGGTCTTACCAACTGGAAAGACTTCGCTCCGGAATGGTGTAAGATGTGGCAGAGGCGTCACCGCTACGTCTTGCAATTCCCGGTTTTCCTTACTCAAGGTAACATGCGACACACGGATCAATATTTGTCGTGGTACAGGTCGGTTAGTAACCCAGAAATGCACGTGTCTCATCCGAGGTACTTGGTTGACCCACGCACACAATGGGCACAACCCTCGATTCCCCATCAACAAACCCAAAACCCATCAACCTCCCACCAACCCCCAAGAAGAAACAGACCCATAAACACCCAACCACATTCCCCACCACAACACAACTACAATTAAATGTCGTACAACCAACCACAATCACCACCAAACTACCAATACCCCAATATGCCTCAAACCCAACCATAATACCAACCCCAATACCAGCACACCCACATACCCCACACACAATTTCAGTCTTCCACATATCCCAATATGGAGCCCTCACCATCCAGCCTTAGCCCTGATATGGGAATGTCGGAAGATTATGACCAAGCCGACCAAACCTACCATCACCCACCATATCACCAAACCACCCAACATCCTCAATACCAAACACCCCAAGATCCATTTCCTTTCTACCCCCCGTACTCAGATGACCAATGCTACAGACCAACCATGGAACCCCACCCACCACCAACACGACCAAACTTTGAGGGTATGGGTAACCGACTGTACCAGAGCGGATCTTCTAGATATGGAGATCTGACTGATTTTATGGATTCGGACCGCATTGACTTCGCTGGGCCATCGACCTTGCCGCAGCAGGAAACGCGACGACACCCAGCAAGAGAAAGGCGAGGACGGGGATGCGGAACCGGGGGTCATTACCGGGTTCCGGGGGATCACTGATGTATCTTTTTTTCCCAGTTTTTTTGTATCCATTTTTTTTACTGTTATTTTAATGTAATACAGTTGGATGTAATTTTTTTTTTTTAATAAAAAGTCCATTTTGTTGATCTCTGTCCAACAGGAAATGCACAGGAAAAAAAATAAAAAAAAATTTTTTTGCCCTAATAATACACTTAGGCGTCATCTCACTTGGCTTAGGGCATGCCCTAAGCACATAGGCGCCAAGTGAGATGGCGCCTCCCTTAAAAAAAGAGGTGCATGCGCCATTTCAGATGGCTCCTCCTTTGTGGAGTCATCTGAAACATGGTTATTTACGTATTTTTTTTCCGAAACCCGATTATTTGCGAAATATTATTTTAATACTTGGTTATTAATAAAAAAAATTCAATATTAGTTATCTATTTTAAAAACGACATTTTTCTCTTCTTTTAGTTTTGTCTGGTGCATGTTTTTTTATATATATTTTATAAAGTTGTTTTAACAATTTAGTAAGTAACAACTGAAAAACTTACAATAAGAAACATGTTGGCTTTCTTGTGTCTATAAAATTTTAATGCCATACGATCAATGTGCTGGGCTCGATACCATGCGGAGTCAATTTTTTTAGCGCATTTTAAATGGAATTTAAAACAAAGATTGTAACACCGTATCAACACGTAAAGAAACGTCGCTTATACCCCTTTAGGCTACGGTTTTATGGTCGTTGTCGAGTTTTCCGTTATCTAAAGTAAAAAATATTATAGTGCAACCACCTCCTCTTCTACGACCACATGTAATAAAATTTAGAGGTGCTATGATGATGACTAAGTTGACAAAAACCCGTAACACCGATATTAGGTTACTGGTATATTTTTATTTACAAAGTGGTAAATATTATAGTAAATAAGCTATGCCTTTTAATATACATGAAAATTGAGCATTTTGTTAGATGATTGGAGCGATGTTAATTCAAAATTGAAAAAGATTATATGAATCGATTTTAATATATTTATTTTAACTTTCGTGATTTATTTTACAAGTGTATATAATCATATATTTTTCAATTTAATACTAATGTCAACTTTATTCTATAAATAAAGAATATTTTTATTATTTCTTAAAATGATAAGTTGAGAAAGAAATGGATATCATATGTTGGTGAACATTGGAGAGGCTTTAAGATAAAACTAACAACAAATTATATTATAAATCTAAAGAGTACTAAATTAACACCTTCTTATGTGACTTATAATTTTATTGATAAAGATGTTTAGGAGATATTTGTCAAGTCATGAAGTACTCCTGGGTTCCTAGTTAAGAGTGAAAAAGGAAAGAAGAATATGCCAAAATATATACATTCTCATAGGTTGTCTCGTGGAGTTTATGATAAATTGGAGGAGACAATGATAAAAGAAAGAAAAAAAAGAGAACAAGAGTTGGGAGATCCTTCTCTAATCCTTGACTGTTGCCTATCTCCACCATAAAGTCATGAGAAATGAAAGAGAACACATCAAGGACCAGGAGGAAAGTTCACATCAGAGGCTACACACGTAGTTGATGATTAGATTATAAGGTCTTACATGTTAATAGTAAATAAATTCAAATAGAGGTTTATTATTCGACACGGTTTATTATCAATGTTTGATCGTTACAAAAAGAGTACCACTAGAAGTTAATATTAGTGTCTAGAGACTCAATATTGATGGTGCATTAGGTATCTTGAGATGAATTATGTCATTATTTGAACAAATTGATAATTCAGTTTTCTTTCATGTGAGTATATTTATGGTATTTAATTTTGTTCTTGTTTTTTCAGCTATAATTGCTTCAATATCTGCTAATTTGAATTTAGTTTCGGTCCTTACTGAGAAGAATCGTATGAATAATGGTTTGGTCTGTTCTAAGGTCAAATTAGAATCAGTACCTGGAAACACTTGGTGGTTAGAATCTGGAGAAACTACTAACATCAGTGTTTCAATGAAGGTTTTTCTAAACTATCGAAAGTCAAATGATGTTAAAAGATATATCTATGTGGGAGATGGCAAGTCGGTGGAGGTGGAATCTATAGGGCATTTTAGATTATTATTATTGTGTACCGAATTTTATTTGAATTTGAAAGACACTTTAGTGATTCCGTCATTTAGACAAAATTTAATTTTAGTTTTTTATTTGGACAAATCAGGTTATTTTTGTTCATTTAGAAACAATATGCTCAAGTTGTCTTTCAATCGGGATATTGTTGAAACTGGTTCACTAATGGGTCATGATAATCTATATTTGCTTGACACAATAGCTACCTATGGCGAATCATTGAATGTGAAATCACATGGTACTAAGCGTAAAATTGATGATAATAATTCAGGAGCATTGTGGCTCAAACGCCTAGGTCACATCTCTAAAAATAGAGTTGAGTGACTGGTGTCGGGTGGAATTTTGGATTCCATTGACTTCACAAACTTTGATGTTTGTATTGAATACCTTAAAGGTAAATAGACCAAAAAAAAGAAATATGGTGCACATAGAGCTACGGGTGTCTTAGAATTGATACATAAAGACATTTGTGGACCATTTCCTACACCTTTTTGGAATGATCAACAATAATTTATATCATTCATAAACTATTATTCTAGATATGATACATATTTATCATACATGAAAAGTCTCAATAATTGGATGTAATCTAATCATTTAAGGCTAAAGTTGAGAATCAACTCAATAAAATGATTTAAAAAGTCAAATATGACATGGCAGTGAGTATTACGGAAGATATGACAGTTCACGTGAACAACGTCCATGAACTTTTTCCAAATACCTAGAGGAATGTGGAATTGTACCACAATGCATCATGATGGGGTCACCTAGTATGAATGGTGTCGCTGAAAGACAAAATTAGACTCTTAAGGATATGACAAGGAGTATGATTTTTCATTCTACCTTACTAGAGTCACTCTGGAGAGAGACACTAAAGACTGCAACTTACATTTTAAATAGAGGATCAACAAAGGAATCTATAAAAACACCTTATGAACTTTGGACTGGGAGAAAGCCTAGTCTAAAACATTTTTATGCGTGGGGATGTCCATTTGAGGCAAGGCCTTATAGGCCAAATAAAAAAGAAATTGGACTCCTGAAAAGTGAGCAATTACTTTATTGGCTATTCTGAAAGATCTAGGAGCTACAAATTTTATGATCCCGAATTAAATTCAATTTTTTAGACGGAAACAACTACATTCTTTAAGGATATTGAGTTTGGGGGAAGAATAAGGTTAGAGACTTTGTTTTAGAGGAAAAATTAGTAATAATTATAGAACTGATCCACACAGTTGCTTTTGATCAAGCAAGTATAGAACCTCTACAAGACACTTTTAATTTTCCTTCTACTCAAGATGATTTGGTAATTCAAGTAGAACAAACTCAAAATCCTCAAGAACAAGTGTTACAGAGACCGATACTTTTGCGGAGATCCACTAGAGAAAGGAGAAATGCTATTCCAGATGACAACATAGTCTTTCTCCAAGAACACGAGGAAAATAATGGTATGATGGAAGGTGATCCATCAGCTTCCGTCAAGCCATGCACGATTCAAACTCATAAAAGTGGATTGAAGCAATGAAGGAAGAGTATAAGTTCATGCAAGACAATAAAGTTTGAGAACTTATCCCATTACTAGAAGGTGTGAAACCCATTAGTTGCAAATAAATTTTTAAGACCAAGAAGGATTCTATTGATAATGTGGAGAGGTACAAAGCTCGTATTATGGCTAAGGGTTATACCCAAAAGGAATGGATTGATTTTAAAGAGACTTTCTCTCCAGTTTTATCAAAATTCACTTTTAAGACAATCATGGATATTGTTGCACATGACGATCTGGAACTCCATCAAATGGATGTCAAGAGAGCATTCCTCAATGGTAATGTTGATGAAATGATCTATATGGTGCAACTAAAAATTTTTGTGTCAGGAGACTCAAAGAATATGGTTCGCAAATTGATAAAATCCATTTATGGACTAAAACAAGCATCTCGTTAGTGGTACCACAAGTTTCATGAAGTAATTCTCTCATTTGCATTTGAGGTGAATGTTGTTGAAGATTGTGTGTATCATAAATTTAGTGGGAGCAAGTACATTTTCATTGTCTTGTATGTCGATGACATACTACTTACCGGTAATGATATATGCATGATGCACGAAACTAAGAAATTTCTATCAAGAAAAATTGAAATGAAAGATCTTAGTGACGCCTCCTTTGTATTAGGAATTCAGATATACCGAGACTGATCTCAGGGTCTTCTAGGATTATCACAAAGGAGATATATCGAAAAAGTACTTAAAAGGTTTCACATGCAGGAATGTAAACCATGGATACTATTGCACCCTAAAATTTACTCTCCTATCTTTTGTAGGGCTTAGGCTTTGCCTTAATTTGCATATTTTCACTAGGCATTTTCATAGCATTCATTCATTCAATAAAGCATCTGAGGTTCAAAGTTTAGTGGTTGTGCAATATTAAGGTTTCACAATGTTTTGAGGTGTATATATAGAATAAGGTTGATTCTTCAGGTTCATCCTCAAGTTGAAAAGTTATGGGATTAAGGTTGTGAAGTATGGTTTGAGGATCTTTTCTTTATTATGCTACATGGCCATTCTCTTTCTGCTAAACATCAAGTTGCAAGGTTTATTCATCAAGGCCAAGGATTAGGGTTTGTTACTCATCATGTGTGAGTTGTTGGTTATGTAAATGAAAATCATTGGATTTTCCTGGTAAATACCACCTTGAGCATCATTTCCTAAACTCCTCAAGTTGATCTTCATGCAAAAGTTTTCTTTTAGCTTCTTATTCTACAAGTCAGGAGCAAAGCTTTCTCTTCAAGAGTTTAAGGTCTCCTTTGTAGTTTATGTGTCAAAATATCTTCTTCTATGCTTATAGACATATCTTCCTCAAGGGAATTCCTCAAGTGTATTAGCTTTGTGTTTTCAAGTTAAGATGTTTGTGGAGTGAATTGCTAAATATTTGAGCCATGGCACGAGATGTGAATTTGTGGGTTTATTATTGATCCAGGCAATTTCGTCATTGTTATTGGAATTAAATTTAGTTATGAGTTCATAGAAGCTACACGTGGATTTGTTTTTGTTCATTTAAGAATTGAAGTTGATTTGGAAACATCGTTTGGTTGGTATTCATTCAATTTTTCTAAAAGTGTTCAAAAAAATCAAAGTGTTTGAATCTTGTGAGAAAACAGGTTGTAGTTAGATTATTTGGATTTCTTGAAATACAAGTTAACATGGATTTGAGAATTAAAGATAGGCTTTCATTGAGAATTAAATATTTGGATTCATTGTTGATTACTTGATACATTGAGTTAAAATTATTCAAGAGTGTATGTCAGTTTATGGTGTCAAGTGTTAATTCAAGCAAGGTTGAAAGATCCATTCATGGTTAATTTCTTGAATTCAAAATACAAGTTACAAAGAAAATTTCCAAGACCATTACAATTTCAAGTCAATAATCCAAATGTCAAGTTACATAATTCAATCACTTACATTACATCCAAAATTCAATTATATTATTACATTATCATGAGAGAAACTACACAAAAGTTCATTGCAAACTATTGTTTTTAATCTTCAATCCCATCATAACTTCATTAATACTTTGCACCATGCCAAAGACCCGTGTACAAAAGGATTGCTCCACGTTCTAAATTGACTTCAAGCTATCACATCTTCAACCTATGCGTAAAGCTTCATGTACCAGACCTGACTCCATCTCTTCAAGTTTTCTCAAACTTGCATCAATTATCCAATAACATAGGCCCTGCACAATCACAACCAAAGCAGCGCTGCAATAAAACCAGTTGACATTGATACAAAATAAAACCAATTCGGTTCACTCAAATAAAAATAGTCCAAACTAATAAAATCAACCCTACAAAATCATGAGAAAAGCCAGGAGAAAAATCAGTAAAAAGGAGAACCGATTCACATAACAATAGTGGAAAACCGTGGAAAATATACAAGAAACAAGGAATTGGGGAAAAGGTTTCAATCAAGGAAAATCATTAAAACCATCAAAATCAAAGAGGTTGGCCCGCATAAGTGTTACAACATAAAATCAGGAAAAACAGATGTTTACAACTCACACATTCCATTTCTCTCCCTCAATACAGCTCACTCATAATTATAACAAACTTGTTGCCCAATTCTTATCCAAAAACTCAAATTCTCCTCCCCAAATTACCCTTTAACCCACTTATATAAACCACAGTTATTCCTCCCATTTCTCACCCAACAATATCTCTAGAAAACTCTTCAGCCATCTACAACAACCTTCAACATCTCACCTCACTGCAACATACTCCTCTCTGAAATTCAACATCAACAAGCTTCAACTCTTCCTCAATCTCACAAACATAAATTTTGTAACAAAAAAAAAGAGATTCGCCACCATTATTTATTTATCCTAAGGACGAGAAAGGAATAGAAAAACCCTAAGTGTTTAGATATTATTAGGTTCACGAGTTAATTAGATAAAGTGAAGGTGTTAGACACCCTTTACCTCTCTTGTACTCAAGGGGATCCTTTTTAGACCTAGGACATATTGGGGATATTTCTTTCTTTATTATCATATTATCATGTATTATAAGAACAAGGGGAAAATTAAGTTTTATAGTTAGTGGACTCGCCTTGGTTTTTGAACCGTGTATTTACATATCTTCTTAAGAAGAAATCAGAGTCCTTCATAGTTCAGACATGTTTGGTTAGTGTTTTTTATAGAGTTGTGTTAAGTCGCTTTCAAAGGGTTTTGAACTTTCCCGAGTTTGAAAATTGAGTGATGGTAGGCGGAGTTTTTATATCCAATTAGAAAGTGACCAGACAATTTTGTATTTGAAAACATCTTGAATTTTGATTATGTTAGTAGAAAAAAGGACTTGATTGGTTAGCTATTTTTATTAAGTTAAGTTTGAGTTTTGAAGAAGAGTTGATCTTCCTTAGAATTAGATTGCGCTGGGAGAAGAAATTGATATAATTGATTGGTGAATTTTAGATGTTTGATTTTGAAT
The DNA here is from genome assembly GCA_948472305.1 of Vicia faba. Taxonomy (NCBI): domain Eukaryota; kingdom Viridiplantae; phylum Streptophyta; class Magnoliopsida; order Fabales; family Fabaceae; genus Vicia; species Vicia faba. The sequence goes on from OX451736.1 coordinate 398,183,670, forward strand.
AATTAATTGGTAGACATTAAGCCGACCACTTAATTACTCGAGGATGTATATCCTATAATTTGTAAAAAAATGTTTGAATTAATTTGATTTGAAAAACAGTTTGATTATGTTATTAAAGATAATAATTCTAATTACAAATGGTGAACATTTGAATTGGATCAGGATAAATTAGTAAATTGTGTAAGGATTTGTTTTTAGTATTTTATATTTTATATTATCTAATTAACTTATGTAATTTAAAATAAATAAAAAGTAAGTTAGAAACAAGGGTTTGAGTATTAGTAATTAAGGGTGTGAGAATAAAAACCAAAAAGGCCCAAAAGATTTCTAAAAAATGACTTAATTCTAAATAGATAAGTAGTAACAAATGATTACAAAAATAAAAGAAAAATATTGCACTAGAAATAAGGAGAGGGGCGAAATTTTTTTCTTTGATTATAATTGAAAATAGTATTAAAAATTATTTAATAGAAATATAGATAATAATTGAAATTTAATTGATTATTATATCAATGTATTTAATCAATAATTTATAAGAATAAATTTTGAATTTGATTGCTATATAGAGGTTTCTTCATCCACATGTATAATGTGATAGTGTGATCTGATCAATATGTCTGTGGGGAGATGGTTCTTATGCTACAAGGGAGGATTGTATAAGCAAAATGGGAATTTGGGAGCTCTCAAACCAAGTATGCATGAAATCTTGCCTATCCAAAGAGTCATGTTAACTCAAAGCAGTCAGTAGACTTGGGTGTCTTCTCAATGAGTTGGTGCATCAAGTTCATGGTTATTTTTCACAATGTGTGAATGTGTTCAGCTAGTGTATGAAGTTGTGATCCTTCACTATAAGAATGTGACGTTCTTCATGTGACTTCATCTGGAAGTTAAGTGCTCTTCTTCAACAAGATAACTATTTATCCATGATAGGGGAGTTAAATAATTTTACTGCAATGGTGTGTGGCTTATGGAGCTTGCATGATGTTCAAGTTTGAGGAGATTATTCACCTCTTATGAGGATGTGAAGTCAAGAAATATGCCCAGACATCTTGTTACTAGTGCTATTCGTGGAGGACTTGGTCGTTAGAGTTTGATTATGTCATTGGGAAGTCAGTGGGCTTAATTAAACTATGGTCATCTTTCTTAGGAGTAATCTGAGAATCATTTTAGAAAATTTTTTTTTTTCTACAGTTTGAAGAAAAGGTCAATGAAAGTTCTTTATTGATAAGTAGTCATAATGCTTCAAAAGGTCTCTTCATCCACACTGTTCCCCAAGTCTGAAAAATTTCTAGGTGAATGACTGAAAAAGGTGTTGGTACCTTTTAATACAAGAGAAAATAGACAATGTCTGATCGAATGTAAGAACATTGTTTAGGAGTTGGCTCTATGAAGATCAATAAGTAATGCTTGTGGAAAGTGTATTCAAGTACATGTCTGATGGAAGTATGCCACATGTGTTTGACCATGCATGCATATTAATTAGAGTTTTAAATTCCAAGAAAAAACAGTCCAGAGTGAATTAAGGCATGAAGAATGCTTTGTGGATGGTGCACATGTTATTTTTGGTACAGTTTGTTTCCTCGAAAAAAACGCTCTTTTTGACCAAGATTTTTCTACAGTAAAGAGTCGTTAATCCCTAAGTAATAGCTCGGTTATTTAAAGGTGACACCCCTTCATTTTCATTAATCTTATGGTAGTTTGTTTTTGTTAAAGCTCTCATGGCTTTTATCCAAGTTTGGGTGAGTATAGTCTGGGTATAGTTTTGTGGGGGATTTCTTTGTCATTTTGCATTTTTGCGTTTATTTTTGTGGCTTTTATCCAAGTTTGGGTGGGTATAGTCTGGGTATAGTTTTTTCTTGAAATTATTTTGCAAGGATGTTCAACAGGTTGTCTCAATATCATGTCCAACATCTTGCTTGTTCCTGTCTCAGTTTTTGTGTCTAGTGATCTGAGTTATGAACACAGTTGTGTCTTGTGTTCTGAGTTATCCAGATTGGTGTTTGGTTGCTTAGGTTAAAATTTCAGTTTCTTCTTAAGGATTCTTTTATGCCACTAAAGAGGAAGATTTATCTCTTAGTGATAAGAATTAGTTCTTGGGTTGGGGGGTGGTAACTGGATGGTCAGATGTATGTTCTAGTTATATATTTCCTCATGTGCATAAATATTAAAAGCTTACAGCTGAAATGACTTCAGAACTTTTTGATCCTAGTTTTTTTATTCTTGGGTTTATTATACAAAAGGATCTTTAATCAAAGGTTTCTGGATCTGCAATATAAAAGGAGTTTTAGCCAAAATATTGAAAGCTCCAAAGATTTGAGCTTTAAAGGTTTGACCAATTTTAGTAAAACTAGATGTTGAACAAGATGTCTCATAATGATCATCCGACATCTTGTCTGGTTTAACTGGATGCTTGGATTCTGTGAGTGGGTTACAAATTTGGATCTTTCTAGAAATATTTGGTAACTAGATGATGTGTTCGAGTTGAAGAACTCAGAAGTGTTGAACTAACATGTTTCAACATCAGAGATACATGTCAAATGAAGATGTCCTATGAAGAGCCATTCAACATCGCGCATGTGACCAGCTAGACAGTTGGATTTAATTGATATATTTCACGTGCAAAATATTCTGGAATATTATGCTATCCTATATAGTGCTCAGTTTGAAGATTGAAGAAGATTCAAGTTGATCTTAAGGATAATTATTACTTTCTAATTATGGAGATAAATTAGGAAGGTTATGATTGAAGCCTTATCTTCATGGAGAAGTTTCTGCTGATTTTCTACAACAAATCAAGTGTTGTTCTAAAGCCTAAATCCAGTTCCTTGAAGATTATAAAAGGAAGACTTAGTTCTAGGGAAAATTAACTAAACCAAGTAAATCAAATTTAGAAGTTAAATAAGGGTTTAGGGTTTTGAAAGTAGTGTACTTTCTTGGGTTGTAAGTTACCCTTTGTATCGATCTGATACATTATGGTAGACATAGATTTATGCAGACTCAGAAGCCTTTAGGTAATGAATCGTGTATCTTTCTTGGATGAAGCTTTGAAGCAAATTCAACTATGTTTGTTAGTCAAGAGTTTTGACCGAACTGGTTGTAACTAATAGAAATATCATTGAGGTGATTTAGGAAGTGAGATATCGATTTCTCATATTTAGGGAGAACCTAGGTAGAAGTGTCATTGGGTAGGGATTAGGCGAGAAGTTGTAAACGTGGGAGTTTAGCCTTGAACTAATAATACAGATAATGGACTTCCTTCCTACCTTTATAGCCTCATAGCAGGTGTTGTTATACACCGAACTAGGTCATCATATTTGTGTGTTACTATCTTTATGTTCTGTTAAGTTTTTGTTTTTTGATTGATTAACATGTCACATAAGATGTTTGAACATTTGTTATGACTCAGTACTGATAAGTTCTTTATCAGTCTGGTGTATTCAGTCCATATGTTATTTTGCAGAGATCAATGTCTCAACATGTGTTAGAACATTTGTAATCTCTATACCAGAATTTAAATTGGTATTAGAGTACGCATCTTGTCTGTTTCTGGGTGAGATCAGGGAAGATAATTTCTAGTTCATAGACATGAAGGCAAAGTGTTGTTTGTAGTTTTGGTGGTGAGCTGTTGTGTTGGGTTTGATTTATTTTCAAATTTATGTTGTTCTATTAGCTCTTGTATTGTTCTGCTTGTGTGCAAGGGTGTTTATGCTGTTCATGAAGGATTTTGAGGAGTTTTGTTTGTTTCACTGCATCTGATAGAAAACTCATTCTAGGTCTTGGTGTAACTGGTGTTTAGGCTTTATGGAGGTTTGCCCTTGTAATTTTATAAGGGAGGGCTTTGTGATATGTTCCTCTCAGGAGGTGTGTTGTGAGGAAAGCTTAAACCAGCCTGCTAAAGTTGATAAAGATACTTGAGGTTTATCTCAAGTCCACTCATAAAGGCACTTTTAAGTGAGTTTGTTAAAAAGAGATCTGAATAAAGTTATAAGCAATTTATTTTTGCTTTCAACCCTAAAAGGCCAATCTTCAACCTTTGTCAAAGGATCTCTTGGTTTGTTCCTGGGAATGATGTCCTATAAGATATTAGAACATCACATCAACAATTTGTGCAGAACTCTGTTGGCAAAAGGAATTAATTGAAGATGCTTTTGGTGATAAACAAATGTGTGTTGATCATGTATGTTTAGAACCTTCTCCTGATCTAGAAGAGGAGGCATCTTGGTTTTGTGTCTAAGAATTGTATGCCCTAGAGACATATCTTAGATAAGTGTGCTGGTCAGACCTTGCTTACTCCTTGGGTCAGTTTATTTCTGATCAAAGTATATAGGAATGCAAAAGATGAGCTCTTTTATCTAGTAGAGAATTGTGTTAGAGGCATCAAATTTTTTTTCATGAATAAAGGCCAAGTTCTAAAGATTCTTATGGTCAAAGGAGCTCGATTTACGAAAGCCTACATATGTCTATCTTGGTGTAATGGAACAATGTTTGTTGGAACCAGGGGGAACTTCTGTTGTTTTGGAGTTGAAGAACTTATAGAAATGTAAAATATAATGTCTTGACTCTTGGTGTTGAGAATTTACTTTTCTCAATATGTCTGGGTGGTGTTTCTCTGGAGGTTCTTTACTCTATCTTGATATCACTCATCAAGTCTATGAGAGCATGGAACTCTTGTTCTGTTGAAGTACAAGAGACATTCAAGTGGTTGTATGCTACGGAGATGTATAAACCTAAGTGGTTGATTGGTGGTTGCATGTTTGGAGTATCATCCAAACTACTTGGGATGAACTTTCCAGTGATGAGTCTTGAAGGATTGGAAGAAGTAGACTTTTTCTGAACAGTCTGTTTATGGCATGATGATCATTCAATACCTTGGTTGTTGTCTATTAGAGGGAATCTTCTCTTTTGATGCATAAGAATGGTATTTAACACCTCAAATCAAAAGACGTGAATAGATTACTAAGGGTGTTATCTCCAAAACCATAGTAAATGATTTCTAACATGATGAAGTGTTAAGCCAATTCATGTGGGATAGCCCTATTAGCTTATCGTATTTCCAAGAAAATCCATGAAGAAAGGATCATGAGAAAATGCTCTATTGATAAAGGTATACATATGACTGATTGCAAATACTCTGTCGGGAGTTAGGTATTTAGCTGATGTGTTCATGCAGAATTATGTTCTGAATATCATGATTCAGAAAATGGTTGGGAGTTCATTTATCTTCATGAATCTCCGGTGTGTGGTAGCATTATCTGTTGTGTTTGCATGAAGATATGCAAGTCTGATGGGTCTATGCAAGTCTACAATCTAAACTCTTTGATTTAGAAAATGTTTGAGAGGCAGTTTCTCTTCATGGCATACTGGCGAGTATGGTAAATCCATGACTAGTGTCATGTTTAAGATTCCTCTTGTACCAGTAATTGCTAGTTGGTTCATGGAAATGTTATCAGATAGTGTGATCTGATCAGAATGTCTGTGGGGATATGATTTCTTATGCTACAAGGGAGGATTGTATAAGAAAATTGGGAATTTGGGAGCTGTCAAACAAAGTGTGCATGACATCTTACCCATCCAAAGATTCATGGTAACTCGAAGCAGCCATTAGACTTGGGTGTGTTCTCAAAGAGCTGGTGCATCAATTTCAAGTTTATTTTTCACAATGTGTGAATGTGTTCAGCTGGTGTGTGAAGTTGTTATCCTTCACTATGATAATGTGAAGTACTTCATGTGACTTTATCTCGAGGTTAAGTGCTCTTCTTTAACAGGAGCACTATTTATCCATGACAAGGGGAGTTAAATACTTTTATTGCAATCGTGTATGGCTTATGGAGCTTGCATGATGTTTGAGTTTGAAGAGTTCATTCACCTCCTATGAGTATGTGGCGTCAGGAAAGATGCTCAGACATCTGGTTACTGGTGTTTTTCATAGAGGACTTGTTCGTTAGAGTTTTATTATGCCATTGGGAAGTCAGTGGGCTGAATCAAACTATGGTCATGTTTCTTAGGAGTAATCTGAGAAACACACCCACACACACACAAACACACAAACACACACACACACACACACACACACACACACACACACACAAACACACACTTCTTATGGAAAGGGAAGGTGTTAGCACCCTTTCCATCCGTGGTTTTCCAAGGGCTCTTAGGTACTTGCTCATTTTTGAAAACTGTTTGTGCTTCGTGTGTTTTGAAAGATTTTGTTTACTTTATGGTAACTCTTGTATCAGTCCTCAAGAGTGTGATAAAGCATTTTTGAAAAGATTTTTGAAAAGTGTGTAAGTGTGAAAATTTCAGGTTTGAGCAAGTACCTAACAGTTATCTACCTACTCGAAAAAGGATGTTCTTTTCCTCATACCCTTTAGATAGTTCTATCCTACTACTAGTGAGTAGGTAGCCCTATCGTTGGATGTTGAGGGACTATCGAAAGGGACGTTATGGTCATCAAAGGCAACATGTAAGGATATCTTAGTATTCAAAGGGACGGTCATCATATAAGCAACATCGAGGGACAAGATCATTTCTTGTAGGAAACTCGAGGGACGTTAGGGACCATGATCTTTTTTATGATATTAGTACCAAGGGTTTTTGCTAAAATATCCCTACGTTCGAGGGACATAACCATTGTTTTCCGAGGCAACCAACTGAGTTATACCCTAAAGGTGCAAGTGTGCAACAGTGCTTTTTTCATATATGTTTATCATGTAACTAGTGATCTAATGATTAATTAATTCTTGTCATGCACGCCTAAGTTACTAACAATTATATACAAGCATGTAAAAGAAAAATCGAGAAATAAAGTCCTACGTTATTACAGGGCTTTGGTGTAGATACATAAGTAATGGACTGAAAAGTAAAAATGCAAAGATAAAAACCCTAATTTAGTTATTACAAACCGAGCGCAGTTACACGAATGGTAAAAAATAAATCGTATGGAAAAAATAATAGCACGAAATTAAGACGGGAAAAAGTTCTAAACCCTAAAAAAACCTAATTACTCAAAAATTATCTTTTGTATTTTTATGAAAAAAAATAATTGAATTTTAACCTAATTCTTCTAACTAATTTTAAATTAAGGAAATAAGGTTAAAATTTAATTTAATTAATTAATTTTTCAAAAAATTAATTTTATTTAAAAACTCTAAATCCTAATTTTTATGATTTCTGATTTTTTATGATTTTTATGATTTAAAAAAAAGAATAAACAAAAACAAATAAACTAAATAAAAAACATAGAGAAATTAAAAATGGGCCTGAGGGTGGTGTGAAACCCAATTGAGGGGTGGTGTTGTTGAATTTGTCTAAGCCCAGAAGCTGGTGGCCCACAACTAGCATGAGATCCAGTGGGAGTCTTGCTGAGATGTCCACCCTGGAGATGCATTGTTGGGCGCTAGATGTTGGAGAAGGAATGATCCTATGAATGATATGTTAGAGTGCATGATGCACGCGTTTGGAATCGAATCACTGAATCTGCAAGAAATATTTAGAAAAATAATATGCAAGAGGCAATGATCGAACCCCTGCCCCTGCACACATGTAAAGCCGTTAGCGCGCTGTCTCTACCGTTGGGACGACTGTACTTCCGGTAAGATAACCACATTAATAAATATATAATATAAATTAAATGCTAAAGGTCAAAACAATCAGAACACGCACGCAGGGTAGGCCCCTGTTATTTGAACGATCCAATTAGAAGAAAGCCTTGGGCCACATAGAGTCCTTGGCTGGTCAAACCACCATGGGCGGTGGCTCCGGTCACCTTCTCCGGCTGCCCAAAAATCAAACCTGTGAAATCTTATCAAAACAAGCATAAAAATAACCCTACTGGACTAATTAAGAACTTATGATTCCAATGGTGAGGTTTATTTTGTCTGAAAGTCCCTGTATCTTGAGATACGATGCTTGGCTGAAGCTTTTCCCTAACAATGGCAAACCTTCATCCCCGCGTTAAGTCTCCCATGTAATGGTTCTAGACAGTCACAAATGTTAGTATGAACACGCATATGAACAAATAAATCATTTATATTGCAAGATAAAAAAATTATAATTCACAAAAATCTACCAATTCGGTGATGCTTGGAAGAGAGCTTCTTGGCACGTTTTGGCTTGCATAATGGTTCAAACACGCTTCTGAGAACTTCAAGAGGAAGAATGACTCCTTGGTTTTGATCAACAAGTGCTGGAATGGGTGCTTTTGAGTTTCACGATTTCTTGGAATTTTTGTAAATTTGTGTGGCTGTTGCGTGTGTTCTCTTGACCTAGGGTTGTTGTGCTTTTGTAGTGAATCTCATTAGGGTTGTAATTATAGCACAATATCCATGCCTTGATGCTCTTTTAAAAAAATAAAGATTTTGGTTCAAAACTTCCCAAAAGAATAGATTCACTCCCTTATTTAGTCCACACGGTTTTTGATAGTTGGCCAAGATCTTTTTGGTTTAAAAAAGATTTGCATCTTCTATATCTTGCACATTCTTGCATTTATTTATTATTTATTTAATTTATTTTGAATTTATTTTCAATTTATTTGAATAAAATCAAGATAAATAAAATAAAAAACAAAATAATGCATGTACATGTTTAGTGATCCCTAGATGCATCATGAACATGTTTGGACTCTAAAAATTGGGCCCAATAACTCAAAAATACAATTTTGCCCAATTAATATTTCATGCATTTCTTGAAAATTACCTAACTTATGCAATCATTATCCCTCTAAATTTTAACCCTAACAAGATGTTCTTCGACTTTTTAGAAAGCTTAGGAAGTCCTCTAAACAACCCTTTTGGTTTCATCTCAATTGGATATTCCATGTTCATGTAAGGAGCTTTGACCCAAAAGGTGTTTTTGTTGACCTTTTGAGAGGACCTGTAATGTCCGAGCTTATATATTTTGATTGAGGAATTTCTTGAACTTGAGGGATGAAGAGAAGTTGTAGGGAATTGGATTCTCTTTAAAATGAGCCTTTGAGGAAAAATTTCTGATAAAGTATGAGAAAGTTATAATTGATTAAAGTTTGGTTGACTTTTCCTATAGAAACCCTAATTTGCCATTTTTGACTTTTGATGAGTTAGGAGCATTTCTTGAGGAATCATGATCAACCCTTGATCAAATGATGGATAATACTTCAAAATGTTGATGTTGACCAAAAATATTGAAGTTTGACTGTATTTGGGTCATAGTTGACTTTTGACCTAGTATAGTTGATTTCTAGGCATTTGAGCAGTTGATTGAGCAAACTCATTGTTCAAGGCATGAAATTTGGCATGGATGATCTTGAGGACATATTAGGCCCATGGAAAGCATTTTAGACCTTTGGAGCTTACACATCTTGCTTAAAATTGAAACCCTAGTTGAGGTTCATTGCCTTAGGAGAAGAATTTGTTTGGTCAATTCTTAGTCAACCTTGAGCAATTGAGGACCTCTAGAAGTATGTCTTGTGTGAAAATGGGAGAGAAATTTTGGGGTACAACAGCTGCCCCTGTTCAATCTTCTTAAACCTGCGGATGTAGATTGGCTGGTCTGCCTTTCGTGATCTGAAGGTGGAAGATGATTGAACACTAGAGTGCCCATAAATTTGCACTTGTTTGAAATGATACTTGACCGTGTAGGTAATATCAGGAATGAGCTTATTGATGCCATTTGGAAAATATGACGGAAGAATGTCGGAGATGGGCTTAAAGATGCCATCTAAAGGATATGACGGATAATCTTTGAAGATGGGCTTAAAGATGCCATCCAGAGAATATGCCAGAGAGTTGTCAGAGATGGGTTTAAAGATGTTATCCAGAGAATATGCCGGAGAGTTGTTGGAGATGGGCTTGAAGATGCCATCCGAAAAAATGTTGATTTCATGAGATATTCCTTTCTGGGAATCCTTATTCCTGTTATTGACGAGGACTCCACAGAGGAATGTTGGTCTCTACTTGGGAAATAGAGTTTGGGAGCTTCAATTGTCCATTACTCTACTGGGGAGCCATCAATTGATTGAAGAGACGAAAGTGAACTGCTATCTGGTCAGGATCTAGGCTTCACAGTGACTTGCTGAGGATGATAAGGTTGACTGCTATATGGTTGTATTCCAGGCTTCGTAGTGACTTACCGGGGGAATGATATTAAATTGTTACTGGTCGTGCTTTGGCTTTGCAGTTTCTTTAACTGGAATAGAAATCAGAAAAATCTTAGGGTCGATTCAACTGAACCAGAGAAAGGTCTTTAATTAACTTTGACTGGAATGGAAATCATAAAAATCTTATGGTCAATTCAACTGAACCAGACAAAAGTCTTGGTTCATCTTCAATTGGAATAGGAATCAGAGAGATCTTACTGGCGATTTGAATGAACCAGAGAAGGTCTTTAATTAACTTTGACTGGAATGGAAATCAGAAGAATCTTAGGATCAATTCAACTGAACCAGACAAAAGTCTTTGCATACCTTCAATTGGAATAGGAATCAGAGAGATCTTAGTGGCGATATGAGTAAACACGAGAAGGTCTTTAATTAACTTTTACTGGAATGGAAATCAGAAGAATCTTAGGATCGATTCAACTGAACCAGAAAAAAGTCTTGGAATATCTTAAACTGGAATAGGAATTAGAGAGATCTTAGTGGCGATTTGACTGAACCAGAGAAGGTTTTTTAATTAACTTTGACTGGAATGGAAATCAGAAGAACCTTAGGACCGATTCAATTGAACCAAACAAAAGTCTTGGCATATCTTCAACTGGAATAGGAATCAGAGAGATCTTAGTGGCGATCTGACTGAACCAGAGAAGGTCTTTAATTAACTTTGACTGGAATGGAAATCAGAAGAATCTTAGGATCGATTCAACTGAACCAGACAAAATTCTTGGTATATCTTCAACTGGAATAGGAATCAGAGAGGTCTTAGTGGATATCTGAATGAACCAGAGAAGGTCTTCTGAGAACGTCGTTCCGAGGAAGATGCTGAAATAGCCTTTCGTTAGACATAGCTTTGGAGAAGATTACCAGGTCTCGTAGGTAGCCAACGGTGTTTATTGATTTGATTTTTTTCCTGAAAATGGTAAAGAGTTAGTCGTATGCAATGTCATGATGTATGAAATGCATTGTAATGATATTCTCAAAATAGATGAGATTATGTTGTATGCGATGTGCATGCGCATGCCATGATGTATGAATTTGGAATGCTATTGCGGTGTTTCTTTAGTCTAGGAAAGTAAATATTGAACTGCAGCTGAAGAGTATAAGGAGACTGAATCCTCTGTTACCATTGGTGATAATGAATGGATATGATTTGCCGGAGATTTCCTCTTTCTGTTTGAGGATGTTCTGCGGGGGATTGACTCTGCTTGAGAATAACTCTGTGGAGGGAGATACTTTATTGGAAGATTTGGCCGTTGTAGAGAAATAAACTTTGTTGGGGAGTGAACTTCTGTAGTTAGAGAAATAAACTCTGTTGGGGAATGAACTTCCGTAGTTAGAGAAATAAACTCTACCTGGGAGGAGGTTTTATAACTGTTTGAAATTATAAAACTTGGCTGGGGAATACATATTGCAGCTGGAGAGGAAACTTTGCTGGAGGAGATAATTCCTGCTTGGGGAAGGAGAGATCGAAACGTTGGTTGTTTCTACTCTGTGGGGGACATATACGTCACAGGGTCATATGTAACGGTGACTTTGTCCCAAAACTGTCTCTGCCCCTATACCTGCTGGAAGGAGTAACTATCGGGACTAAAATGGTTTCTTAGACTTTGCCCTATTCCTTAAAGTCATGAGAAACTGTCTTTTTGTTTCTTATGCAAATACTTGTGAATAGCAATCATATTCAAATGCATATGTCAAGAATAAGTCATTGGACGTTTTTTCAAAACAAAACAGAAAAAGAAAAACAGACAGTTTTGTACTTTCAAAGAAATGATTTGTATTGATTTCTGAAGTTTGCCTATAACAGGCATTTTTTACAAAGAGGATGACGTTCTAGTAGGAGAACACTGCTGTGAGAGTGAAAACTATACAAAATATTGTACAAAGAGAAGAAAACAGATATGTGTAATAATCCCATGGGGTTTCAATTCTGCTATTTTCCTTATATCTTTGAGTGTCTCATCACTTTGCTACTTGTCTGAAGCTGACTGGATTGATCGTACCATTTGAGCTTTCTAGTTGATACTGAAGTCTGGTCGCAAGGTGATACAATGGGACATAGTGATATGCTTCAAATCCCTAACTTTTGCCTGGACCTCCCTTTCGGGTTTTCAGTCCACCGAGATACCCTTTTTTTCCCAAGCCGCCTTTTTAGGTTTTTGACTTGTCGAGTGTATAGTTTTTTTTTATCCCTAATTTTTGCTCGAACCCTTTTGGTTCGCCGGGATGCCCTTATTTTTGCCTAGGCCAGTCAACCTAGCGGGTCTTTATTTATGCGTAGTATCTTTTCACTATGTCAACATTCATAGGGTGAGGAAGGTCGTCACCATCCATGGTGGTCAAAATCATGGCTCCATCAAAAAATATGTTTTTGATTACAAATGGTCCCTCGTACGTGGGAGTCCATTTGCACCTGGGATCACCTTGCGGCAGCATAATGCGCTTGATTACCAGATCACCCACTTGATACACTTGACGTCTGACCTTTTTGTTGAAAGCCTTGATCATTTGTTTTGATACATTTGACCATGACAGACAGCGGTAAGCCTTTTCTCATCAATCAGATTCAGTTGATCAAGTCGAGTCTGGATCCAATCATCTTCGTTCAAACCTGCATCCTTCATGATCCTCAAAGAAGGGATTTGGACCTCAATAGGCATGACAACCTCCATACCATATACTAGAGAATAATGTGTTTCCCATGTTAACGTACGCGCTGAGGTGCAGTAACCATGCAGAGAAAACGATAACATTTCATGCCAGTCTTTGTATGTCACCGTCATCTTCTATATAATTTTCTTAATATTCTTGTTAGCAGCCTCCACGACGCCATTCATCTTTGGCCGATAAGGGGAAGAACTGTGATGTTGGATCTTGAATTATTTACAGAGTTTGGTGATCATCGTATTATTGAGATTTGTACCATTGTCTGTAATGATTCTCTCTAGCACACCATACCGGAAAATTAGGTTATACTTGATAAACCGTGCCATAACATTCTTGGTAACAGTAGCAAAAGAGGCAGCCTCAACCCACTTCGTGAAGTAATCAATGGCCACTAGGATGAAGTGATGCCCATTGGAAGCGGTAGGTCTAATTTCTCCGATCATGTCAATTCCCCACATTGCAAAGGGCCAGGGAGTCTTTAAGACATTCAAGGGAACCGGAGGTACATGCACTTTATCAGCGTAGATCTGGCATTTATGACAAGTCCATGAATGTTGATAATAGTCTACTTCCATAGTGGACCAATAGTATCCTGCCCGTAGGATCTTTTTAGCCATGGTATGTCCACTAGAATGGGTGCAAAATCTACCTTCGTGTAGATCTTCCATAATCCTTTCTGCTTCACTCTTGTCTACACACTGCAGTAAAGCAGAGTCATGGTTGTGCTTGTAGAGGATTCCATCAATAAGGAAGAACTTTACGGAGAACCTTCTCAGAAACTTCTTATCATTGAATGACGCTCCCTCAGGATATTCTTGAGCCTCGAGATACCTTTTCACTTCATGGAACCATGGTTTGTTTGCTACTTCTTCAGTATCAATCTTATAGCAATATGCTGGTTCATCCAACCTCTCAATAGTGATCCGAGGAGCCTCGTTTTCCCATCCGACCTTGAACATGGATGACATAGTAGCTAGAGCGTCCGCTAACTGATTCGCTTCTCGTGGAAAATGTTCAAAGGTGACCTCTTCAAACTGTGGAAGCAATCTCAGCACATGTTCTCTGTAAGGGATGAGATTAGGGTGCTTTGTGTCCCAATCCCCTTTGATTTGAATTATCACCAAGGCTGAGTCCCCGAATACGCTCAAGAACTTGATCCTCAGGTCAATAGTAGCTTTGAGACCCATGATGCATGCTTCATACTCCGCCATATTAATGGTATAATTGAAACATAATCTAGTGGTGAAAGGAGTATGACAACCCTCGGGAGATATGATTACAGCACTGATGCCGTTGCCGAGTGCGTTGGAAGCTCCATCAAAAACCATAGTCCATCGGGATCCTTCCTCAAGTCCTTCATCCAGTCCAGGTTCTTCACATTCAGTCAATAACATAATATTCTCGTCTGGGAATTCAAAGTTCATAGATTGGTAGTCATCCACAGCCTGATAAGACAAATGACCAGCTAATACACTTCCCTTGATTGCTTTCTGGGTCGTGTATTGGATATCATATTTGGTCAAGATCATTTGCCATCTTGCTATTCTTCCGAAGAGAGCGGGCTTCTCGAAGATGTACTTGATCGGATCCATGTTAGATATCAACAAAGTAGTGTGGGTCAACATATATTATCTTAATCGGTGACCAACCCATGCCAAAGTGCAACATGTTTTCTCGAGCAGTGAGTATCTTGTTTCACAATCGGTAAACTTTTTGCTAAGGTAGTATATTGCATGCTCTTTTTGACCGGACTCGTCATGCTGCCCCAACACACACCCCATTGAATTATCTAGCACTGTTAAGTACATTATTGTTGTACCCCGAAATTTGCCCTCTCTTTCTTCAGGAAATCATCTTGGATTTTCAAGGTCCCTCTGAAACAAATCCAAGTCCTGAGTCATCATTTTTTGCCCAAGCAGACCATTTACAAGAGCAAGATGATCACACAAGCTCTAAAGACAACGCTTTTATCTTGAGGAAAAAAATTAAATTCTAAATACTTGGAATGCTTCTCTAAAAAATGAGTGTTTAAGAAAAAATCAGCGTTTCAGAACTTCTGGACCAATTCCGGATAAAAACGGTCAGAAGTTGCAAGCTTGGCTCAGTGTAGTCAGAAGTTGGCTCTTCAGCAGCTACATCAGCTCAATCAGAAGTTGTAAACGTGGTTCAATATGTAAGCCTCAGACAGAACATGACTCTTTCAACAGTTACGCAAGCTCAGTCAGAATTTGCTAAAGGAATGCAAAAGAAGCAGGGAAGTCTGAAGGCTCTTTCAGAACATGCTGAAATCAGAAGATGAAAAGGTCAGAAGAGTGGGTGTTACACTGATACAGAATCTCTAAGCCCAGGAGGTCCAGAAGCAAATCCAAGGAACGTATCAGAAAATCAGGAGAATCCCCAGAACTTACTAAGACAACAGGAAGCCAAGGCCAGAGCATGGTTTATGCTGTTCTTTTTGAAACAGAACTGCTGATTCAACATTGGTTTCCATTACTAGAATATTGATGTTGATAGGTCTTATCACCATTTAATGCTCATTAATGCTTCCAACCACTCCTGAACATTCATCCAAGTAATCCCTTCACGTGTGGCTTGGAAAACGCCTTTATGCAGATTCTGGCATGGGTCAACACGCCACCGCCCACTTAAGAGGTCACTTCTCTCCAATCCACGCCTGCTGCTGCAGCCTAGGCTGAAGGCTATCTGTTATCACAACTTCCCAGAAATTTCTGTCAAAGAACAATTCAAACTCTGTTGGCGCTTTAATGTTCAAGGCACCCACAAGAACTTTGCCTATAAATAGAGAGTCATTGTCCACTGAAAAAGGCGCGTTCAAGAAATAGAAAAATTGCTAAGAGAGAAACAGAAACCCTTAGCAAGATAGTGTTCTGAAACTCTGCCAAAATCTCCAGTTGTTTCATAGCTTTGAATTTCTCATCTTCAAACTTTATCCAATACCCAGTTTTCTGTGTGAACTAAAAAACCTCTTTTCAAAATTCTGACCCTACATACGCATACACTTTCACCTGCTTTCTTCAAAAAAAGAATCTGTCCAGAACACCACCAGAGCCAAAAGCTAGCTTTCACCCACAAACTTTTCCAACAGCCAGGTAAGCACCTGTTGACCTTCATCACGCTGCTAAGCATCATCAGCTGTGCATACTCAAATAAACATAATGTAAATATCATGTTGTTGCTGTTTGTATTCTGAGAATTTTTATACCTCAGAATGTTCTGAGCCAGTGTAGGACCTGCCTGTGACCTTATTGGTTCTGCCCTCTGAAACATTTTGACATTTGCTGGATCTGTTCCAAATATGTTTCCTGTTTTATGGAATAACAACAAAATTGCAGATGTTCTGATTAGTACAGGGAAAAGCCAAGTGCTGACTTTGACGTTAGCACATCTGAAGCCTGTTTTGCTATCAATAATATCAGAACCTCTGAGAGTTATTGCCTTTCTAGTAGAATCAGAACTTCTGGTTTCTCCACTAACAAACTTCTGTCTTGCAGTGCAGGGGGGTCAGGACTTCTGACTTCCCCACTAACAGGGTTCTATTTTGCAGGTGCCAGAGTCAGAAGTTCTGACTCATACAGTTTAACCAAGAGGTTGATCATCTGGCAGCGGATCTGAGTCAGTACTTCTGATGACCTCTCAGCAGCGCGCTGGCTCCCTCTCTCTCTCTCTCTCTATATCTTGTTTTTTGCTATTTTCTTTTTTGTCTATTTTTCTCGTTGAACCCCCCATGTACAAATGTGTATCCCCATCCCCTAATTGTTGTAATAGCGTAGGATTTTATATTTCCGCTTCTTATTGCTAGTAATTAGGACGTGTATGGCAAGATAAAATCAACGAAATAGAAAATCCTAATTCAAAGAAAAAACTCTTGTATGCAATAAAACACACTTGCACACTAACACCCCTAGGGTTACATCCACTTGTTGCCTTTCAAAATTGGGCCATATTGCATGTTAGGTCTCTTTGGGCAAAACAAACAATTCAAATGATCATAGTCCCTCGATGACGCTTTCGAAAGTTGCCTAAAAATGATCAAGTCCCTCAAAGAAAAAATTGCCCAAAGATACTTGGCACCATTGCAATTATGGTCTAAACGATGACCCGCGCCCGTCCCTCTCACATCCTAACACAAGATTGTCCACCAAATACAATGGTGGAACAAAATTGTTAAAAGGGTTAAAACATAGCAATAATCTTTGAGAAAATTAGGGTAGATAACTCTTGGTTACTTGCCAATTTGCAAAACAAAACACTTGCCTATTTTTTTCAAAACAAACACATCACAATACACTTTCAAAACAAACTTTCAAAAACATTGAAAACTTTTTCAAAAGACATACATCTTTGTATACATCCCAACATGGATCATTACAAAGGTTGCCACCACATTGGCCTCTTTTCAAAACATTTTCAAAACCCACACACAAAGCACCATTTTAAACAATTGAAAATTAAGGCAAGTTGATCTAAGCAAGTAATTAAGAGCCCATGGATAACCATGGATAGAAAGGGTGCTAATACCTTCCCTTTCTATAATCTACTCCCCGAACCCAAGAAAACATCTCAAAGGTTTTTTGCTGTTCTTTTTAACCTTTCCTTATGATAAAATAAAAAGTCGGTGGCGACTCTTGCTCAACCGAAACATTTGCGAAAACAAACGCAAAACCTCAAGTCAGTTCTCCCACCGTATCACAGAACTGGCGACTCTGCTGGGGAACAATCTTTAAAAGTGGAGTAACCTTAGGGCTTAGATCACCCTCTTGCATGACTAATTGTTTGATTTGATTGCTTTATATCTTGGCTCTCTTGTTTGGGTTTGCAATCCTACACCCGGATTTTGGGAAACATTCATAGATAGCAATACGTTGTGGAAACTGTGCGGGGTATACCGACACGGTCGAAGCAATAGCTATATTAGTGCGACATATTTGTGAGTACCGGTAACCCTTGAGTTCAATCAAGGAGAGTACGGGGCCGCTGAGTGATGTCACTAAGCACTAATGACCTAGAACCTTACTTGACCATCTTGGCCTTTCATTAGGGGTAGTGAGATGACCGGCTTTGGTGCAGTCCGAAGTTGGTAGATACTCGATACTACACTCATTGAGGGTTGTTTTCTTGGAATATTTTGGTCGCTAGTTAAGTGGCTAAACCAAAACAATGAACAATGAAAACAATCCAATGATATTGAGCTCCTTAGAACCTGGTTACTATTTATAGGACAGGTTTTTAAGCCAACTACACTCAAGAGGGTACTTACCTATGAAACCCCATGCAAGCCTGAAACTAGGGTTTGGTGTGAATTGCTTGTACATATGTTTGTGCATACATCATGAACATCATAAAGCATCATATGCATTTACTAACCACTTCAAGGGTTTAGATCTTCATCTTTGTTCTTGTTTTGTAGGTCATGGAAATTCCTCGCAGAAAAACCATCCAAGTCAACCTTGTGAGAATCTCTCCTCAACTCAAGGAGCTCACCTCAAGAATTCCAAAAAGCTCTCCCTTCAGTGAAAGACATGGTAGACTGCTCAGCTTAGTCAACACCAACATTGAAGAGGACATGATGAAAGTGCTATTCCAGTTCTTTGACCCTCTTCATCACTGTTTCACTTTCCCCGACTACCAGTTGGTGCCCACCTTGGAGGAATTTTCTCAACTCCTGAGAATTCCTATCCTAAATCAACTACCTTTCAACGGTACGGAAAAGGAACCAAAGCCTGAAGATGTTGCTCGAGCATTACATCTACAGCCTTCTGACATCAAGGGGCATTGGGAAACTAGAAGCGGCGTCAAAGGTTTCTTAGCAAAATTCTTGTTTGAGAAGGCACAAGAATGTTGGAATTCATTGGACCTACAAGCCTTTGAAGAAATTGTGGCACTCCTTATCTATGGGTTGGTCTTGTTCCCAAATCCAGACCAGCTTGTAGAGGTCAACACCGTCAAAATCTTCTTGTCCAGAAATCCAATACCAACATTGCTTGGGGACATCCTTCACTCATTTTACACACGAACAATGAGAAAGAGGGGTGTTCTCATGTGCTGCACTCCTCTCCTTGCAAGGTGGTTTATTTCGCACCTTCCACAATCTGTCTTGAAGAATGACCAAGGCTCAAGGTGGTCCCAACGGTTGATGACTCTTACTCACTCTGATGTACATTGGTGTTCCCGGTCCAGAGAAAATGTCATCATCGTCGATCGTTGTGGAGAGTTCCCTAATGTTCCATTACTTGGCATTAGAGGGGGCATTACCTACAACCCTTGCCTAGCTTTGAGGCAATTTGGATATGCACGGAGGGATGGCCCTCACGACATGTTGATTCCTGACCTGTTTTTTGACTTCGACAACGATGCGCAAGGACTTCGCCAAAGATTCATCAGAGCTTGGAGGATGCCCAACAAGGTTGATAGCAAGACACTGGGACACAAGAATTCCATCCCTCTTGAGCCTTATCTCAAGTGGGTACGAGCCCGAGCCCAGAGTCTAGTGATGCCTTATCCTCATGTTCTCCCTGTGATTAAAGAGCCCGTTAAGGAAGGAGAGGTTCCCTACACCATCCTACATCCTGACATGCCTACATCGTGGGAGGAGATGCATAAGAGTTGGATCCAACTCAAGGAGGAATGGAACACTTTTGAAGCCAGCTTCTACGCCAGCGAGAAGAAGGTTTTAGAGCTCACCCGCCGACTCCATGAGCAAGAGGCCCTCAACACCTACATCGCGCCAAAGAGGATGCGCAACGTCTTTTTACCTTGAGAAGTTGTTTTTGTAATATTTGGCCCATGGGGCACTTATGTACTAACAAATTTCTTCTTATTAATGTGACGTGCGTTCTTTTTGTCTGCAACAATTGTGAATTTCTAAAATCCTCGAATGCATTGCATAGATAGCATCTCATGCATCATGTGCATAATAGGTACGCCTTTTTTCTACAGGTTGCTTAATCTTCTTCGCTGTTTATTTTGGCCAGTCATCATGAATCCAGAATCATCCAGTGAGCAAGCAATCAAGGCCCTCCAGGCCCAGTTTCAAGAGATGGTCATGAGATTGGCCCAAGGTCAACGAGAGTTGAAGGCTTTGCTCCTAAAGAAGAAGAAGAAGAAGAAGAGGACTGCGTTATTCAACACTGGACGCAGGTTTACACTCCATAACGAGGCTGATTCAACTACTTCCTCTACAGAGAAAGACAGTCCCCAAGGGGGAGGAGCTCCTAGTCCTGCAGTCTCTGACAACGAGACGGATTACAATGACGAACAATACCCTCCCGCTGCTGACAGATACAAGCAATTAGAGGACCGCTTGAGTGCCATGGAGATTCAAAATGTGTCGGGGCTGGATTTCGGAGATTTAGGGTTATCTTCTGGGGTGGTAATCCCACACAAGTTCAAGGCGCCTGCCTTTGCCAAATACGACGGGGCTTCCTGTCCAAAGCTGCATCTCAGATCGTACGTAAGGAAGATCCAACCTTACACGGCAGACAAAAATCTTTGGATCCACTTCTTCCAAGATAGCCTTTCAGGGTCACAACTTGAGTGGTTTTATCAGCTAGATGGAACCAGTATCCGACATTGGGAAGATTTGGCTACCGCATTTTATAGACAATATCACTACAATTCTGACCTCGCTCCTACGCGTACCCAACTTCAGGGTATGTCATTAGGGACGGGCGAAGGATTCAAAGAATATGCGCAAAAATGGAGAGATTTGGCTGGCAGGGTGCAGCCTCCATTGACTGACCGTGAGCTGGTTGACATGTTTCTAGGGACCTTGTCTGGTCCATTCTTCAATCATATGGTTGGTAATTCCTCCGCTGGGTTTATGGATTTGATCCTAACGGGTGAAAGGATAGAAGTTAGCATCAGGTCAGGAAAGATATAGAAGGGTACCTCCGCAAGTACTTTGAAGAGGCCTTTCAAGAAGGAAGCTAGTGCCTTCTATGGTCCTAGAAGACAAGTCAAGCCAAAAAGCCGCCAAGCCGTCAATGCCTTGGTCATTTCGAAGCCTGTTGCTGCTCCTCAGCAGTACAATCAACAAAGGGGTGAGAGGCCCAAGAGGCAGTATACTCGGCTGAATATGACCTTGTCACAAATCTTACCGCAACTGCTATCAACCAACTTGGTGACCATCAAAGAGGCTCCAAAGGTCGTGAATACTGCATCTCCTAAGTATAACCCAAACGCCCGCTGTGCTTATCATTCCGATAGCCCCGGGCATACTACTGATGATTGCTGGGCCCTGAGAAATAAGGTCCAAGACCTTATTGATGTGAAGGAAATTCAGTTTGAAGCGCCTGAGAGGCCAAATGTTGTAACTTCTCCTATGCCCCAGCATAGAGTAAATGCCATCGAGGAAGATTTGTATGCTGTTTCGGTGAATGATGTTGCTACCCCTCTATTGACTGTTAAGAGGAACCTACTGCTAGCCGGTTTATTTCCGGGTTGTAGCAAGGGTTGCCCCCTGTGTACTGTTATCCCTACCGGTTGTCCGCTGCTGAAATCAGGCATCCAAAGCCTGATAGATAGCAAAGAAATTATGTTCAAGAAAACTGTTGTTCCGTTTGTTTCCGCTGAAGAAGTATTTGTCATCACAATTTTCAACAATTCTACCAAGGCTCCCCCGAGGAAGCCATTCCAAATTATGTCTGTTGCACCCATTACCATTACTGTTCCGGGGCCCCTCCCCTATGAGTCTGACAAGGCTGTCCCATGGCACTATGGGGCAGATGTGTATGTGCTTGGAGTGAAGCAGGAGTTCAACACCGGTACCAGTATCAGTAACATCACTGGTCCCGCCAAGATTACTCGCAGTGGCAGGATTTTCTCGCCTGACATTGCACCACCAGTTATCCGAAAACCTCTTATCATCACACCCGCAAGTTTGCATGTTCCAAATCAAGTTCCTGTGTCTACTACTGCCGCCGAGTCCTCTGGTGCTCGGGGCAAAGAAGTTGCTACCGATTTGCCTGCCCGGACGGAGGCACCAAAAAAGACCGCTATTGAAGCCTCCCAGCAAGAGATG
Organism: Vicia faba; assembly: GCA_948472305.1. Classification (NCBI taxonomy): domain Eukaryota; kingdom Viridiplantae; phylum Streptophyta; class Magnoliopsida; order Fabales; family Fabaceae; genus Vicia; species Vicia faba. The sequence goes on from OX451736.1 coordinate 398,205,509, forward strand.
GAGGAAATCCTTAAAATCATTAAAAAGAGTGACTTCAATGTTGTTGAACAGTTGGGGCATACCCCCTCCAAGATCTCTATGCTATCATTGCTGCTGTGCTCAGAGGCCCACGCCAAGGCCCTAATTTCATTTCGGAAAACGGCCCATGTGCCGCAAGAGACCTCTGCAGATCAGTTCACTGACTGTGTGGCTAATTTGACAGCTGACAATGGTTTGGGTTTCTCGGATGCAGACCTTACCGCCAAAGGAAAAAACCACAATGATGCCCTGCATGTTTCCATAGAATACAGGGGCACTACTCTCGCACACGTGTTGGTGGATACCGGTTCTTCTCTGAATGTATTGCCCAAGAAGGCCTTAGATTGGTTGGATCATGAGGGCCTGGAATTAAAGCCTAGTAACATCATTGTTAGAGCCTTCGACGGTTCTAAGAGGATGGTGCATGGTGAGGTAGACATTCCTATCCGTGTGGGTTCCCAAGTCTTTGACTCAATGTTCTATGTAATGGATATTCGTCCATCTTATTCCTGCTTGTTGGGTCGACCCTGGATTCACAAGGCTAGGGCGGTAACATCCACTCTACACCAAAAGCTCAAATACCCTGTCAGAGGGAACATTGTTACTGTGCAGGGTGAGGAGGAATACATGGTTAGTCACTTGAATTCATTTCGGTATATCGAGATGGACGGGGAGTTTATTGAAACCCCCTTTCAGCATTTTGAGGAGGTACCTCCAACGTTGGCGTCAGCTGAGACAGTGGTTGAAGAAGACTTTCCTTTGAAGATGGCTTCCTTGAAGGATGCCCGGGCTGTGATCGAGAAAGGCAAGTGTGCAAACTGGGGTCAACTTCCTGACTTCACTCAAAAGACCGACAAGTTTGGGCTGGGCTTCACTGCAGAGGCTCAGAGGGCTGTTCGCAAAGAAAGGATCATAAAGGCTCTGGTGTTCATCACCAACCCAAGGGTGAATGCTATCGAGGAGGACGTAGAGGAAGCAGAATTTGACAGTTGGATCTATCCAACAACCAACAACGGACCAAGCAACTGGACGGCAAAGGATTTTACACCTATTACATTTATCACGCAGTAATAAACTCCTTTGATTTTCAATTTGTAACAAACAATATGTTGAAACTTTTATTGGCTCGGTGTCCTACCCGAGGCGCCGTGGCTCCATTTGTGAGGGATTTTTGTATGACATTTCCATATATCATTAATCAAAACATTGGACATTTGTTGCATTTCAAATCTTGTGCTCTTTTTCTTTGTGTTATATATTGCAAAACAACTATATTTACACACACTCACTTATACAGGTTCCAATCCACTCTGGATCTCACTGGTAACAGCTCTGCTACTGCCAGTTATGACTTCGAAAATCCGATCAACTTGGCCGAAGACGAAGGTGAAGATGATTGCGAAGTGCCTGGTGAACTCGCAAGACTGCTACTCCAGGAAGAGAGGGTCATTCAGCCGCATGAAGAGTCGGTGGAAACAGTGAACCTGGGTACTGAGACAGATAGAAAAGAAGTCAAGATTGGTGCCAATCTAGAGCTCAGCGTGAAGCAACGATTGATTCAGATGCTGCATGACTACATGGAAATCTTTGCTTGGTCTTACGAAGACATGCCCGGTTTGGATGCCGACATTGTAGTTCATCACCTGCCTACCAAGGAAGACTGCCCTCCGGTAAAACAGAAGGTCCGTCGCATGCGCCCAGAGATGTCCGAGAAAATCAAAGCTGAGGTTATGAAACAATTTGATGCCGGATTTCTAGCAGTGACTTCTTATCCTCAATGGGTGGCCAACGTGGTTCCAGTGCCAAAGAAAGATGGTAAAGTCAGAATGTGTGTTGACTACAGGGATTTGAACAGGGCCAGCCCTAAAGATGATTTCCCTCTGCCTCACATCGACGTTCTTGTTGACAATACTACTCAACACAAGGTGTTCTCCTTCATGGATGGTTTTTCAGGGTATAATCAGATCAAGATGGCTCCTGAAGATATGGAAAAGACTACCTTTGTCACTCAGTGGGGCACCTTCTGCTACAAGGTCATGCCATTCGGGTTGAAAAATGTTGGGGCAACCTACCAACGTGCCATGGTTGCTTTATTTCATGATATGATCCATCACGAGATTGAAGTGTATGTTGATGATATGATTGCAAGGTCCCAAACTGAGGAGGAACACCTTGACCATCTGCGGAAGCTGTTTGACTGACTGAAGTTGTACAAGCTGAGGTTGAACCCAAACAAATGCACCTTTGGGGTGAGGTCTGGAAAATTACTAGGTTTCATTGTAAGCGATAAAGGTATTCAAGTGGACCCTGCCAAGGTGAAAGCCATACAAGAGATGCCGACTCCCAAGACAGATAAAGAAGTCAGAGGCTTTCTGGGACGACTGAATTACATTGCCCGATTCATCTCGCACCTAACTGCTACTTGTGAACCAATCTTCAAGCTGCTGAAGAAAGATCAGGTAGTACGTTGGAACGATGAATGTCAGGCCGCTTTTGAAAGAATCAAAGAGTATCTCCAAGAACCACCCATTCTTATGCCACCGGTTGAAGGGAGACCTCTAATACTATACTTGACAGTACTTGACAACTCAATGGGGTGTGTGCTGGGGAAGCATGACGAGTCTTGCCGAAAAGAGCACGCTATTTATTACCTGAGCAAAAAGTTTACCGACTGTGAGTCTCGGTACTCACTGCTCGAGAAAACTTGCTGCGCTCTGGTATGGGCTGCTCGCCGGCTGAGACAGTATATGTTGACTCATACTACTCTGTTGATTTCAAAAATGGATCCAATCAAGTACATATTTGAAAAGCCTGCTCTGTCTGGAAGAATAGCAAGATGGAAAATGATCTTAACGGAATATGACATCCAGTACACAACTCAAAAAGCAATCAAAGGAAGTGTATTGGCAGACCATTTGGCACACCAACCTGTGGACGATTACCAATCATTGAACTTTGAATTTCCAGACGAAGATATCATGGTAGTAACTGATTGCGAAGTACCTGGACCGGATGAAGGACCTGAGGAAGGATCCCGATGGTCTATGCATTTCGATGGAGCCTCGAACGCTTTGGGTAACGGCATCGGCGTTGTGATCATATCCCCCAAAGGTACTCATACTCCACTCACCGCCCGATTGTGTTTCAACTGCACCAACAACATGGCAGAATATGAGGCATGTATCATGGGTCTTCAAGCCGCAATCGACTTAAGGATCAAGTTTCTGAGTGTCTTCGGAGATTCCGCTCTCGCGATCAATCAGATCAAAGGCGAGTGGGATATGAAACACCCAAATCTTATTCCTTACAAGGAGTACATGTTGACTTTGCTTCCCCACTTTGAAGAGATAACTTTTGAGCACTTCCTAAGAGAGGAGAATCAGTTAGCGGACGCACTAGCTACAATGTCTTCAATGTTCAAAGTCAAATGGGACAACGAGGCTCCCCGGATCATTATCTGGAAGTTGGACGAACCTGCATACTGCTGCGATCTTTAGGCCGAAGAGGTAATCGAGAAACCCTGGTATCATGAGGTGAAGAGATATTTGGAAGCTCGAGAATACCCCGAAGGCGTATCGGTCAATGACAAGAAGTTCATGAGAAGGTTTGCGGCAAAATTCTTCCTCAGCAACGGCATTCTCTACAAATGAAATCATGATTCAACTCTACTGTGTTGTATGGATAAAACTGAAGCAGAGAAGATCATGGTAGAACTACACGAAGGTACATTCGGAACACATTCCAGTGGACACACCATGGAAAAGAAAATCCTTCGGGCGGGATATTTCTGGTCCATAATGGAAGCCGACTGTTACCAACATTCTCGAACTTGTCATAAATGCCAGATCTATGCTGATAAGGTGCATATCCCTCCGGTTCCTCTGAACGTCCTGACGGCACCTTGGCCTTTTGCAATGTGGGTCATTGATATGATCGGCGAGATCCGACCGATGGCATCCAACGGGCATCGCTTCATCTTGGTAGCGATTGATTACTTCACGAAGTGGGTAGAAGCAGCTTCCTACGCCACCGTAACTAAGAGCGTCGTTGCACGTTTCATTCGGCATAACCTGATCTGTCGGTACGGTGTCCCGGAAAGAATCATTACAGACAATGGTACCAATCTTAACAACAAGATGATCACTGAGCTCTGCGAGCAATTCAAGATACAGCACCATAACTCTTCTCCTTACCGGCCGAAGATGAATGGGGCTGTAGAAGCAGCTAATAAGAATATCAAAAAGATCGTGCAGAAGATGACAGTGACCTACAAAGATTGGCACGAAATGTTACCATTTGCTCTTCATGGGTACCGTACCTCAGCGAAGACGTCAACCGGGGCAACACCCTTTTCCTTGGTCTATGGCATGGAGGCAGTCTTGCCGATTGAAGTCCAGATACCCTCTCTCCGGATAATGAAGGATGCAGATCTGAGCAAAGATGACTGGATCCAGACTCGACTTGATCAATTAAACCTAATTGACGAAAAGAGACTCACTGCTATCTGTCATGGTCAGACGTACCAGAAACGGATGATCAGGGCATTTAACAAGAAAGTCAGACCACAAGAGTATCAAGTTGGGGACCTGGTAATCAAACGCATCATCCTTCCTCAAAGTGATCCCAGGGGCAAATGGACCCCTATGTACGAAGGGCCATTTGTGGTTAAACATGTGTTCTCAGGAGGAGCCATGGTTCTAACCACCATGAATGGTGACGACCTTCCTCACCCCGCCAATGCAGACATAGTAAAAAAATACTACGCATGAATAAAAGACCCGCTAGGTTGACATACCTAGGAAAAAATAAGGGCTTCCCGGTGAACCAAAAGGGTTCGGGCAAAAATAAGGGATGAAATGAAAAATTCTGTACACCCGGCGAGTCGAAAACCTGAAAAGGCGGCTTGGGCAAAAATGGGTATCCCGGTGGACTGAAAACCCGAAAGGGCGGTCCAGGAAAAAGTTAGGGATAAAGCGTAACACTATGTCTCATTGGATCACCTCGCATCCAGGATTCGGCATCAACTATCTGGCTCAGACTTCGGCATCGATCAATCAGCTTCATCTTCAACTAAGCAGCAAAGTGATGAGACGCTTGAAGACATAAAGGCGGTAGCAGAGTTGGAACCTAGTGGGGATTTTGTTCACATAGCTGTTTTGTTTCCTTTTCAAAATTGTATAAACATTATGTTATCTGGCGGCGTTCTCTTACTAGGATGTCAGCCTCTTGTACAAAAACGCCTATTTACAAGCAAATTTCAAAATCAATACAAGTTCACTTTTCCAAACAAATTGCCAATTGTTTTTTTTTCTTTTCTGTTTTGTCTTGCGAAGAACGTCCAATGTTCATTTTTGATATATGCATTTGACATTAAATTGCTAATTCATAAATACTTGCATACGAAACAAAAGACCAATTACAGGTGACATCAGAAACAGGGGCAATGTAGAATTGTCCAGGCAGTCTAGTTTCTTTGTCCGCCAGGGTACCAAGGTAGATTCAACTGAAGAATGTGACCAAGTTGCCTCAACTCCCCACAGAGTAAGACAAGATTCAGTAATACTCTCCCCAGGAAGAGTTAGTCTATCATCAGCCCTACAATAGGCACCCTATTCCCCTAGCAAGTCAGCAATACTCTTCTCCAGCAGAGTTAGTTTACGATCAGCCTAAAGGAGGTTGGGTATCCCCAGAAGATACCAACTTTCCCCAGCGAAGTATAAGCATTCCTCAGCAAGCATCCCCGACAGTCTTGATCTAAGATTGTTCCCCGGAGGAACACAGACACCCCCAGTAGAACCATTTTCCAGTACAGTCCGAAAGATTTCCCCAGGAAATTTGAAATCCATATCCCCAGCAGGGCTGGAAGCTTATCCCCAGTAGATTCTGGAAGCTTATCCCCTGCAGAGTACGGACGTCTCTCCCGGGTTTTATTCAAAGATATTCCTCACAAGGACTTATAACTGGGTTATCCTCAGCTAATTGCCACGGAAGACCGTCCTTGGCGAAATTTTTCCTATCCCCAGCGGAGTTCATCAAAGTTCCCCAACATAACTTATCAACACAATCCCCAGCGGAGTTAATCATTATTGTCCCCAGCGGAGTTAATCATTATTATCTCCAGCAAAGTCCATCATTGAAATCCTCGGCGGAGCTCTCATCAAAACTTCAGCGAAGTATCTCTTCCCACAGAGCAACTCCCCTCAGGGTAATCTCTCCAACAAGTTTATTCCCCAACGGAGCCATCTTCTCCTACCGGTGTATTCTTGCAAATCATCATCCCCAGCGGAAGCAAAGAGCTCTACTCTTCAACATCAGCCCAGGATTTAATTCCCCGGCCGGTCGTCAAGGATTTATTTTCCTAGACGAAAATACATTCATAAACATTTCACATTTCATACATCTTGCTTACATACATGATAAAGTGCATACAACACTATCTCATTTTGAACATCATGACATCATGAATTTCATACATCATGACATTGCATACAACTGATGTTTTGCCTTTTCAGGGAAAAATACAACCCAAAAGACAACTACCTTCAACTGTCACAATTCCAGATTCGATTCCTGTATCTAGCCAGGGCACATCTGTGAGTGATCAGTTTCCTGATTCGATTCCTGTATCTAGCCAGGGCACATCTGAAGAGTTTGAAGATCCGATTCCTGTATCCAGCCAGGACATATCTATCAACTGTCACTAATTCCAGATTCGATTCCTGTATCCAGCCAGGGCATATCTGTTGACGACTAATTCCAGATTCGATACTTGTATCTAGCCAGGGCATATCTGCATGAAGAGTTTGAAGATCAACCCCTGTAACAGGCCAGGAAATTATCTTTCATTCTCGGGTCAGAGGTCTACGCCTGTATCCAGCCAGGAAAGATATCTCTACCAACCTTTCAACATTTTCCAGATTCGATTCCTGTATCCAGCCACGGCATATCTGTAGACAACATTTTCTAGATTCGATTCCTGTATCTAGCCAGGGCACATCTGTGAGCAACCAATTGTAGATTCGATACATGTATCTAGCCAGGGCATATCTGCATGAAGAGTTTGAAGATCAACCCCTGTAACAGGCCAGGAAATTATCTTTCATTCTCGGGTCAGAGGTCTACGCCTGTATCCAGCCAGGAAAGCTATCTCTACCAACCTTTCAACATTTTCCAGATTCGATTCCTGTATCCAGCCAGGGCATATCTGTAGACAACATTTTCCAGATTCAATTCCTGTATCTAGCCAGGGCACATCTGTGAGCAACCAATTGTAGATTCGATACCTGTATCTAGCCAGGGCATATCTGCATGAAGAGACTGAAGATCAACACCTGTAACAGACCAGGAAACCATCTTCCTTTCTCAAAATACACAAGTTCTCGCTAAGGAATCTCTTACGCGATCGACACTTCCAAATGGCATCTATAAGCCCATTCCCGACAAGGTTCTGTCACGTCTCCAGATGGCATCTATAAGCCCATCTCTCTATCCACCATCTCTCCAAATGGCATCTATAAGCCCATTCCCGCCATCACATTGCTGATACTCTACTATGCGAGTGCAAATTTCCAGGCACTCTAGTGTCCAATCTCCTTTTACCTTCGAGTCGCGAAAGACAAAATTGCCAATCTAACTCTTCAGGTTCAAGAAGATTGAACAGGGGCAACTGTTGTACCCCGAAATTTGCCCTCTCTTTCTTCAGGAAATCATCTTGGATTTTCAAGGTCCCTCTGAAACAAATCCAAGTCCTGAGTCATCATTTTTTGCCCAAGCAGACCATTTACAAGAGCAAGATGATCACACAAGCTCTAAAGACAACGCTTTTATCTTGAGGAAAAAAATTAAATTCTAAATACTTGGAATGTTTCTCTAAAAAATGAGTGTTTAAGAAAAAATCAGCGTTTCAGAACTTCTGGACCAATTCCGGATAAAAACGGTCAGAAGTTGCAAGCTTGGCTCAGCGTAGTCAGAAGTTGGCTCTTCAGCAGCTACATCAGCTCAATCAGAAGTTGTAAACGTGGTTCAATATGTAAGCCTCAGACAGAACATGACTCTTTCAGCAGTTACGCAAGCTCAGTCAGAATTTGCTAAAGGAATGCAAAAGAAGCAGGGAAGTCTGAAGGCTCTTTCAGAACATGCTGAAATCAGAAGATGAAAAGGTCAGAAGAGTGGGTGTTACACTGATACAGAATCTCTAAGCCCAGGAGGTCCAGAAGCAAATCCAAGGAACGTATCAGAAAATCAGGAGAATCCCCAGAACTTACTAAGACAACAGGAAGCCAAGGCCAGAGCATGGTTTATGCTGTTCTTTTTGAAACAGAACTGCTGATTCAACGTTGGTTTCCATTACCAGAATATTGATGTTGATAGGTCTTATCACCATTTAATGCTCATTAATGCTTCCAACCACTCCTGAACATTCATCCAAGTAATCCCTTCACGTGTGGCTTGGAAAACGCCTTTATGCAGATTCTGGCATGGGTCTACACGCCACCGCCCACTTAAGAGGTCACTTCTCTCCAATCCACGCCTGCTGCTGCAGCCTAGGCTGAAGGCTATCTGTTATCACAACTTCCCAGGAATTTCTGTCAAAGAACAATTTAAACTCTGTTGGCGCTTTAATGTTCAAGGCACCCACAAGAACTTTGCCTATAAATAGAGAGTCATTGTCCACTGAAAAAGGAGCGTTCAAGAAACAGAAAAATTGCTAAGAGAGAAACAGAAACCCTTAGCAAGATAGTGTTCTGAAACTCTGCCAAAATCTCCAGTTGTTTCATAGCTTTGAATTTCTCATCTTCAAACTTTATCCAATACCCAGTTTTCTGTGTGAACTAAAAAACCTCTTTTCAAACTTCTGACCCTACATACGCATACACTTTCACCTGCTTTCTTCAAAAAAAGAATCTGTCAAGAACACCACCAGAGCCAAAAGCTAGCTTTCACCCACAAACTTTTCCAACAGCCAGGTAAGCACCTACTGACCTTCATCACGCTGCTAAGCATCATCAACTGTGCATACTCAAATAAACATAATGTAAATATCATGTTGTTGCTGTTTGTATTCTGAGAATTTTCATACCTCAGAATGTTCTGAGCCAGTGTAGGACCTGCCTGTGACCTTATTGGTTCTGCCCTCTGAAACATTTTGACATTTGCTGGATCTGTTCCAAATATGTTTCCTGTTTTGTGGAATAACAACAAAATTGCAGATGTTCTGATTAGTACAGGGAAAAGCCAAGTGCTGACTTTGACGTTAGCACATCTGAAGCCTGTTTTGCTGTCAATAATATCAGAACCTCTGAGAGTTATTGCCTTTCCAGCAGAATCAGAACTTCTAGTTTCTCCACTAACAAACTTCTGTCTTGCAGCGCAGGGGGGTCAGGACTTCTGACTTCCCCGCTAACAGGGTTCTGTTTTGCAGGTGCCAGAGTCAGAAGTTCTGACTCATACAGTTTAACCAAGAGGTTGATCATCTGGCAGCGGATCTGAGTCATAACTTCTAATGACCTCTCAGCAGCGCGTTGGCTCCCTCTCTCTCTATATATATCTTGTTTTTTGCTATTTTCTTTTTTGTCTATTTTTCTCGTTGAACCCCCCATGTACAAATGTGTATCCCCATCCCCTAATTGTTGTAATAGCGTAGGATTTTATATTTCCGCTTCTTATTGCTAGTAATTAGGACGTGTATGGCAAGATAAAATCAACGAAATAGAAAATCCTAATTCAAAGAAAAAACTCTTGTATGAAATAAAACACACTTGCACACTAACACCCCTAGGGTTACATCCACTTGTTGCCTTTCAAAATTGGGCCATATTGCATGTTAGGTCTCTTTGGGCAAAACAAACAATTCAAATGATCATAGTCTCTCGATGACGCTTTCGAAAGTTGCCTAAAAATGATCAAGTCCCTCAAAGAAAAAATTGCCCAAAGATACTTGGCACCATTGCAATTATGGTCTAAACGATGACCCGCGCCCGTCCCTCTCACATCCTAACACAAGATTGTCCACCAAATACAATGGTGGAACAAAATTGTTAAAAGGGTTAAAACATAGCAATAATCTTTGAGAAAACTAGGGTAGATAGCTCTTGGTTACTTGCCAATTTGCAAAACAAAACACTTGCCTATTTTTTTCAAAACAAACACATCACAATACACTTTCAAAACAAACTTTCAAAAACATTGAAAACTTTTTCAAAAGACATACATCTTTGTATACATCCCAACATGGATCATTACAAAGGTTGCCACCACATTGGCCTCTTTTCAAAACATTTTCAAAACCCACACACAAAGCACCATTTCAAACAATTGAAAATTAAGGCAAGTTGATCTAAGAAAGTAACTAAGAGCCCATGGATAACCATGGATAGAAAGGGTGCTAATACCTTCCCTTTCTATAATCTACTCCCTGAACCCAAGAAAACATCTCAAAGGTTTTTTGCTGTGCTTTTTAACCTTTCCTTAGGATAAAATAAAAAGTCGGTGGCGACTCTTGCTCAACCGAAACATTTGCGAAAACAAACGCAAAACCTCAAGTCAGTTCTCCCACCGTATCACAATTATCAAAGGTCTTCCTTCAATCGGAGGCATCAAAATTGGTGGTTCTTGAAGGTATTCCTTGATTCTTTCGAAGGCAGTCTGGAATTCGTCATTCCACTTTACCACTTGATCTTTCTTCATGAGTTTGAAGATTGGCTTACAAGTAGCAGTTAAATGGGAAATGAACCTGGCAATGTAATTTAGTCATCCCAAGAAGCCTCTAACTTCCTTCTCAGTGCAAGGAGCTAGCATCTCTTGTATAGCCTTCACCTTTGCAGGGTCTACCTGAATTCCCTTGTCACTAACAATGAAGCCTAAAAGTTTACCAGACCTTACCCTGAAGGTGAACTTGTTCGGATTTAACCTCATCTTGTACGTCTTCAACCTATCAAAAAGCTTTTGTAGATGATCAAGGTTCTCTTATTCAGTTTGAGACCTAGCTATCATGTCATCAACATAGACCTATATCTCGTGGTGGATCATGTCATGGAACAAAGCTACCATTGCTCGTGATAGGTTTCCCCAACATTCTTTAATCCAAACGGCATCACTTTGTAGAAGAAAGTACCCCATTGCATAACAAAGATTGTATTCTCCATGTCTCCGGGTGCCATCTTGATCTGATTGTAACCCAAGAAACCATCCATGAAGGAAAAGATCTTGTGCTGCACGATGTTGTCAACCAGAACATCGATGTGGGGGAGTGGAAAGTTATCTTTGGGGCTTGCCCTGTTCAAATCTCTATAGTCCACACACATTTGTACCTTTCCATCCTTTTTAGGCACCAGAACTACGTTGGCAACCCATTGGCGACAAGAGGTGACAGCTAGGAACCCAGTGTTGAACTGTTTCATAACTTCTGCTTTAATCTTCTATGGCATTTCAGGGCGCATACGTCAGACCTTCTGCTTTACCGGAGGGTAATCTTCTTTAGTTGGCAGACGGTGAACCACAATATCCGTGTCTAGTCCCGACATGTCTTCATATGACCAGGCAAAGATCTCAACATAATCATGCAACATCTGAATCAAATGTTGTTTGACACAAAGCTCCAAATTTGCACCTATCTTGACCTCTTTTCTGTTCTCTTTTGTGCCCAAATTCATTGTCTCAACTGGCTCTTCATGTGGTTGTATAGCCCTTTCTTCCTGCTGTAACAGTCTAGCAAGTTCTCCGGGTACCTCACAATCTTCCTCACCTTCGTCCCCGGCTTGGTTGATCATATTTTCAAAGTCATAACCAACAATAGCATAACTGTTATCAATGGGATCCATAGTGGATATGGATATGCAGTTTGATATGTGAGTGTGTGTAAGATCATAGTTGTATAAACAAAGTAAAAAGCAGAAAAGAAAAACAGAGAGCGCAAAATTTGTATGCATAAACTTCCAATGATTTATTAATGCCATATGAAATCGAAACATGATAACCCTCACAAATAAATCATTGTGCCCCGGGTAAGATACATGGCCAAAAAGTTTATATTGTTTATTACATATCCAAAAAACAAGAAAGACAATTACTTCTGAACAAAAGTAATCAGTACAAAGTCTTTTTCTGTCCAGTTACTGGGTCCACCGTTCGTAGTAAGGAAGATCCAGCTATCCACATCAACGTCACCATCACTTTCTTCTAGAGCGTTGACCCCATGATTGTTGATGCGTAGGGGAGGTCTTCCGGCACGAGCACGTCGAATAGCCTTTTGAGCCCCTGAACAGATACCCAAACCAAACTTATTAGACTTGTATGGAATATTCGGGAGCTGACCCCAGATGGTAGACCCACCTTCTTTAATAAATACTTTTGCATCCTTAAGAGAAGCCATCTTCAAGGGAAGTCTGGTGATCTTTGGCAGATTGATGACAGTTTCAGTTGTAGCCATAGTCTGAGGCACCTCTTCTAAATTATGACATGGAGTTTCGATGAACTCGCCATCCATTTCCATATATCTGAAGGAATTCATGTGACTGACCATGTATTCTTCTTCACCGTGCACCGTGAGAATCCTTCTGTTCACCGGGTATTTCATCATCTGATGTAGAGTGGATGTGATAGCTCCCGCCCCATGGATCCAAGGACGACCCAACAAACAAGAATAAGACGGTATGATATCCATCACGTAGAAGGTGGAGTCAAAGGTCCGAGAACCAACTTTGATGGGGATATCCACCTCCCTGTGCACCATTCTCTTCGAATCGTCGAAAGCCCTTACCACTATGTTGTTGGGATTCAAGGTCAAACCTTCATAGTCTAGTCTATCAACAACTTTCTTAGGAAGCATGTTCAATGATGAACCAGTATCTACTAGGACATGGGCCAAAGTAGTGCCCCTGCATTCGACGAAAACATGTAGCACATCATTGTGTTTTCTCCCTCTGGGTGCTAGATCAGCATCAGAAAAACCCAAACCATTATCAGCCGTCAAACTGGCCGCACAATCTTTAAATTGGTCAGAAGAGGTTTCCTGTGGCACATGGACAGTTTTAATGAACTTCACCAAAGCCTTCGCATGAGCTTTGGAGAACAACAGTAAGGCTGGCATAGAAATCTTTGAGGGGGTCTGCCCCAGTTGTTCGACCATGTTGTAGTCGCTTTTCTTGATAATCTTCAAAATTTCTTCCATCTCCTTCTTTGAAGCCTCTGGATAGATCTGAATGCGCCTTCGTCTGGACAGGCTCAATCAATATGTCTTTGCCCCGAGTCTCGGTCGACTCGGTGATAAGGGTGTCAACAGGGGTAATCACAAGAGTTGTAGTAGTAGTATCAACAGGAACAACAGTAGGAATGATCACATGACCAGTAACAAATCTTATAGGAGAAATCTCAGGGGAGAACACTCTTCCACTTCTTGTTATTTTGTTGGTTCCAACAATGTTGCCAATGTCGGGATCAGCATTCTCATAAACCTGGTCTTTAGCAGCCAGTAGGTCTTGCTTGACGTCGTGGTAGTAGACGTCACCCCCATAGTTCCAGGGAACATTTTTGTCCGAGGATTATGGGATTGGCCCTGGCATAGTAATAATCAGTGGAGCCAACTTCAGAATAGATGTAATCCTGACGGGTCTTTTGGTGGAGACCCTGGGAGGATTGGCGGAAATGGTTGTTATTGAAACAACCTTGTAGGAAACAGTCGGACCGGGAGTCTTCTCAAACAAAATCTCTCTATCATCCATCAGGCACTGAACACCTGCCTATAACAAATGACAACCAGTCGGTAGAGATAAACATGAGTGGCAACCTTCGCCACAACCCGAAAATAAGTCGGCTTTCAACAAGTTCCACTTAACGGTCATAAGAGGAGGAGCAAGCTTTTCAACAGTAGTAACAAACATATCATCTTCAATAGCGTTAACACCATGGTCGTGCTTAGGCATAGAAGCAGTGATAACATTGGGAATTTCAGGGGCGTCAAATTCAATTTCCTTCGCCTCGAGAAGGTCTTGCACCTTGTTTTCCAAAGCCCAGCAGTCGTTGGTATCATGGCCTGGACTTTCTGAATGGTATGAACAATGCACATTTAGATTGTAGCGGGGAGAGGAAGTGTTGGGATTCTTCGGAGCTTCCCACGGGGTTACCAAATTAGATTTCAGTAGATGAGGCAAGACTTGAGACATAGTCATATTTATCTAGGTAAACTGTCTTGCCGGCCTTTCTGTTCTAGGCTGATTGTTCCTTTCTTGAATAGGTGCAGGTTTAAAGATCATAACAGCCCCTACCACCGGACGATGTTCAGTTATGTCCTGATTCCTTTGATTGTACACGACACTAACCTCTTTCTTCCCAGAAAATGGCTTCCTTACTGTACTGGAGGATGCATCCTTTTGGATCTTACCACTCCTAATTCCAGCTTCCACTCTTTCCCCTATCAAGATCAATTCAGTAAAGCCGACTGAGGAGCTTCCAATCAGGTGATTGAAAAATGGACCAGACAGGTTACCCAAAAACATATCCACTAGCTCCCTATCAGACAGGGGAGGCTGGACTCTCCCTGCTAAGTTCCTCCACTTTTGAGCATAGTCCTTAAAGCCCTTGCTCGAACCCCTAGACATACTTTGGAGTTGTGTATGGGTAGGAGCAAGGTCTGCGTTATACTGATACTGCTTGTAGAAAGCATCAGCCAGGTCTTCCTAATTATGAATGTTGGTCCTTTCCAACTGGTAGAACCATTCTAACTGAGTTCTAGATAGACTATCCTGAAAGAAGTGGACCCATAAGTTCTTGTCAGCAGTGTGAGGATGGATCTTCCTCACATAAGATCAGAGGTGCATCTTGGGACAAGAAACCCATCATATTTGGTGAACACCGACACCTTAAACTTTTGTGGGATGATAACCCCAAAAACCAAACCCAGCCCTTCAAAATCCATCCCTGGCACCTTCTGGATTTCCATAGCACTCAGACGCTCTTCCAGTTGTTTGTACTTTTCGTCGGCCGGAAGATACTGCTCTTCATTGTAGTCGGTCTTATCATCTGATTCCCTTTGACTAGGGTCTTCCTCTCTTGTCTCCCCTTCTTGATTTTCTCCTTCTTTTGATGAAGATGTTAGTTTAACCACTTGTCTTAGAGGTCCTTTGAACCTCCTTCCCATGTTTACCACACCAGCTATCTTTCTTGGCTTCTTAGTCTTTTCTTTGACAATCAGGGCTTTCAGTTCCTCTTGCCCCTTGGCTAGAGCCATGATCATCTGTTGAACTGAGCATTCTGAGTCTGTACATCTTTCATTGTTTGTTCGAGAGCCATTGCTGAATAAACAGCAAAGAGGATGAGAAACCTGCTTTGAAACATGTTTATGC
This sequence comes from Vicia faba, assembly GCA_948472305.1. Classification (NCBI taxonomy): domain Eukaryota; kingdom Viridiplantae; phylum Streptophyta; class Magnoliopsida; order Fabales; family Fabaceae; genus Vicia; species Vicia faba. The sequence continues at coordinate 398,220,865 of OX451736.1, forward strand.
AATGATCTATATGATATATGTATGCAATGTTTTCAAGGATTTCTCGGGGTAAACAAGAAAATGTCAGCATTTGCCTCTTTGATTTAAGAACTTCGTATCATTGAGTGTCCTTCTATGAGAGTCAAGATCACCATATCAAGTGGGTCATAGCCCCTGACTCAAGTTGTTAAGTTTTGATCATTTGACGGCATTTTCTAGAGGAAAATAAATCCCCTTTGCCCCTTGCTAGACGTCCGATTTACCATAACCTGCATCACAAACCCTTGAGATCCTTGAAATGGTTAGTATGATATTCTATGTTATGATGTCATGATTATGCTAAGAAATCACATATATGGAAAGGACAAGCAAATCACACCAAAACCTTAGGTTTAAAGCATGCATAGGTTTTAAGGTCATACCCTCTTGAAGCTGGATTGGTTCAACCTGTCCTATAATAGTAACTAGGTTCTAAGGGATCTGAATATCACTGATCTTTCCCACAAGTTTCGTTCGATAGGCGACTGACTCGCAACGAAACGAAACTCAAGAGTCAAATCTCAATGAGAGTAGCATCGAGTATCTCCCGACTTTGGGAGTACACCAAATACAGCCATCTCACTACGTCCTAATGGCCAAGTTGTTCATTTAAAGGTTCTAACGTCAGTTGACGCTTCATGACACCACACAGCGGCCCCGTATTCTCCTTGGTTAACTCAAGGGCTACCGGTACCAACCAAAGTGTTGCATCAACATAGACATCGCTTTAACCGTGTCGGTATACCCCGTACAGTTTCCACGATCTGTTGCTACTTACCTAAAAGGTTTCCCCAGATCCGGGTGTAGCATCTATAGTAACCCAAGCAATACCCTCGAAAATAAAGTAAATAATCAATCAAAGAAGTAAAATGATCTAGACCCTAAGGTACACCCCACTTTATATTATCCCTAGCAAAGTCGCCAGTTCTGTGATACAGTGGCAAAACTGACTGTTAATACTGGTTTGCGTTTTTCGTTCACAAATGTCGCGGTAAGCAAGAGTCGCCATCAACTTTTCTTTTATCTAATAAAGGAAAGGGTGAAAAGAACATAAAAAGACCTTTTTCGAGATTTTTTGAGTAAGGGGGTAGATTATGGAAAGGGAAGGTGTTAGCACCCTTTCCATTCGTGGTTTTCCATGGGCTCTTAAGTACTTGCTCATTTTTTAAAACTGTTTGTGCTTCGTGTGTTTTGAAAGATTTTATTTGCTTTATGGTAACTCTTGTATCAGTCCTCAAGAGTGTGATAAAGCGTTTTTGAAAAGATTTTTGAAAAGTGTATAAGTGTGGAAATTTCAGGTTTGAGCAAGTACCTAACAGTTATCTACCTACTCGAAAAAGGATGTTCTTTTCCTCCTACCCTTTAGATAGTGCTATCCTACTATTAGTGAATAGGTAGCCCTATCATTGGATATTGAGGGACTATCGAAAGGGACATTATGGTCATCGAAGGAAACGTGTAAGGATATCTTAGCATTCGAAGGGACGGTCATTATATAAGCAACATCGAGGGACAACATTATTTCTCGTAGGCAACTCGAGGGACGTTAGGGACCTTGATCTTTTTGATGACTTTAGTACTGAGGGTGTTTGCTAAAATATCCCTACGTTCGAGGGACATGACAATTGTTTTCCGAGGCAAACAAGTGAGGTATACCCTAAGGGTGCAAGTGTACAACAATGCTTTTTTCAGATATGTTTATCTTGCAATTAGTGATCTACTGATTAATTGATTCTTGTCATGCACGCCTAAGTTACTAACAATTATGTACAAGCATGTAAAAGAAAAAGCAAGAAATAAAGTCCTACGCTAGGGCTTCAGTGTAGATACATAAGTAATGGACTAAAAAGTAAAAATGCGAAGATAAAAACCCTAATTTAGCTATTACAAACTGGGCGCAGTTACATGAATAGTAAAAAATAAATCGTATGGAAAAAATAATAGCGCGCAAAATTAAGACGGGAAAAAGTTCTAAACCCTAAAAAAACCTAATTGCTCAAAAAATATTTTTTGTATTTTTATGAAAAAAATATTTGAATTTTAACCTAATTCTTCTAACTAATTTTAAATTAAGGAAAAAAGGTTAAAATTTAATTAAATTAATTAATTTGCAAAAAATTAATTTTATTAAAAAACTCTAAATCCTAATTTTTATGATTTATGATTTTTTTTGATTTAAAAAAAAAAGAGTAAACAAAAATAAATAAACTAAATAAAAAACATACAGAAATTAAAAATGGGCCTGAGGGGGGTGTGAAACCCAATTGAGGGGTGGTGTTGTTGAATTTGTTTAAGCCCAGAAGCTGGTGGCCCAGAACTAGCGTGAGATCCAGTGGGAGGCTTGCTAGGATGTCCACCCTAGAGATGCACTGTAGGGCGCTAGATGTTGGAGAAGGAATGATCCTATGGATGAGATGTTAGAGTGCATTATGTGCGCGTTTGGAATTGATTCACTGAATCTGCATGAAATATTTAGAAAAATAATACGCAAGAGTCAAGGATTGAACCCCTGACCCTGCACACATGCAAAGCCTTTAGCACGCTGTCTCTACCGTTGGGACGACTGTACTTCCGATAACATAACCACATTAATAAATAAATAATATAAATTAAATGCTAAAGTTCAAAACAATCAGAACATGCATGCATGGTGGGCCCCTGTTATTTGAACGATCCAATTAGAAGAAAGCCTTGGGCTACGTAGAGTCCTTGGCTGGTCAAACCACCATGGGCGGTGGCTCCGGTCACCTTCTTTGGCTGTCCAAAAATCAAACCAGCAAAATCTTATGAAAATAAGCATAAAAATAACCCCACTGGACTAATTAGGACCTTGTGATTCCAATGGTGGGGTTTATTTTGTCTGAAAGTCCCTGTATCTTGAGATACGATGCTTGGCTGAAGCTTTTCCCTAACAATGGAAAACCTTCATCCATGCGTTAAGTCTCCCATGTAATGGTTCTAGACAGTCACAAATGTTAGCATGAAAACACATATGAACAAATAAATCATTTATATTGCAGGATAAAAAAGTTTGAATTCACAAAAATCTACCAATCCGGTGATGCTTGGAAGACAGCTTCTTGGCACGTTTTGGCTTGAATAATTGTTCAAACACGCTTCTGGGAACTTCAAGAGGAAGAATGACTCATTGGTTTTGATCAACAAGTGCTGGAATGGGTGCTTTTTAGTTTCACGATTTCTTGGAATTTTTGTAAATTTGTATGGTTCTCTTTGTGGCTACTGCGTGTGTTCTCTTGACCTGGGATTCTTATGCTTTTGTAGTGAATCTCATTAGGGTTGTAATTGTAGCACAATATCCATGCCTTCATGCTCTTTTAAAAAATAAAGATTTTGGTTCAAAACTTCCCAAAAGAAGAGATTCACTGCCTTATTTAGTCCACACGGTTTTTGATAGCTGGCCAAGATCTTTTTGGTTTAAAAAAGATTTGCATCTTCTATATCTTGCACATTCTTGCATTTATTTATTATTTATTTAATTTATTTTGAATTTATTTGAATAAAAACAAGATAAATAAAATATAAAAAAACAAAATAATGTATGGACATGTTTACTGATCCCTAGATGCATCATGAACATGTTTGGACTCTAAAAATTGGGCCCAATAACTCAAAAATACAATTTTGCCCAATTAATATTTCATGCATTTCTTGAAAATTGCCCAACTTGTGCAATCCTTATCTCTCTCAATTTTAACCCTAAGAAGATGTTCTTGGACTTTTTAGAGAGCTTAGGATGTCCTATAAACAACACTTGGATTTCATCTCAATTGGATCTTCTATGTTCATGTAAGGAGCTTTGACCCAAAAGGTGTTTTTGTTGAGCTTTTGAGAGAACCTGTAATGTCTGAGCTTGTATCTTTTGATTGGGGATTTCTTGAACTTGGGGCTGAAGATAAGTTGTAGGGAATTGGATTATGTTTAAAATGAGCCTTTGAGGAAACATTTTTGATAAAGTTTGAGAAAGTTATGCTTGGTCAAAGTTTGGTTGCCTTTTCCTATAGAAACCCTAATTTGCCATTTTTGACTTTTGATGAGTTAGGAGCATTTCTTGAGGAATCATGATCAACCCTTGATCAAATGATGGATAATACTTCAAAATGTTGATGTTGGCCAAAAATATTGAAGTTTGACTGTATTTGGGTCACAGTTGACTTTTGACCTAGTATAATTGATTTCTAGGCATTTGAGTAGTTGATTGAGCAAACTCATTGTTCAAAGCATGAAATTTGGCATGGATGATCTTGAGGACATATTAGCACCATGGAAAGAATTTGAGACCTTTGGAGCTCACACATCTTGCTTAAAATTGAAACCCTAGTTGAGGTTCATTGCCTTAGGAGAAGAATTTGTCTGGTCAATTCTTAGTCAACCTTGAGCAATTAAGGACCTCTAGAAGTATGTCTTGTATGAAAATGGGAGGGAAAATTTTGGGATACAACAAATAATTATATAAAAGAAACACAAATAATTATAATTTTAATCCACCTATTAGCTTGTTAATCACATTAGTTTAATTGGTTAGAATTAGTTTTCTCTTATTGTTAGTTAGTTGAGATAACTTGATTCTTATTGATTGTTATGAGATAAGTTCAAATACTCTCTTCCCTCCAATTGTCCAGCTACACTGTATATAATCTCAGTTTTTCAACTGTGTTAAACAATGAAGCATTATCGTTGAATCATTTTCGTCTTCATTCTTCTTCCTTCTATGATTTATACGCTAAACCATAATATGATATCAATCGCTAATACGATCCTACTTCCGTTATTCCTTGCTTGAATTCCTCTTTCTAATTTGATGGTTTCTCTGCATACAACACCAATAGTTCTTGCTATGGATCAAACCTCCCATTTTTCCGTTTACCCTAATGACGGTCCCGGCTGAGTCACCGTGCTTCCCAAGCTCACTAGATCCAATTATCATTCTTGGGCTCAATCCATGAAGAGGGTACTTGGTGGAAAGATGAAGATCGAGTTCATTGATGGATCGCTCCCAGTTCCAGTTGATTCTTTTGATCCCTTAATTTGTACTTGGAATCATTGCAACATGTTGGTTCATTCTTGAATCATGAACTCAGTTTTAGATTCAATTTCTCAATCAATTGTATTCATTGAGAACACTCTTGATGTGTGGAACGACCTAAAGGAGAGATTCTTTCAAGGCGGCCTTATTCACATCTCTGAATTGCAACAACAAGTCTACAACCTCAAGCAAGAAACAAAATCGGTAAATGAATTTTTTTCTGATCTCAAGATTCTTTGGGAAGAGTTAGATTTATATTTTCCATTGCCAATGTGCACATGCCGTATCAAGTTTTCTTGTGAAGCCATGTGTAATGCTAGGTCTAATAATGAATTGTTACATGTAGTTCTATTTCTAACTGGTTTGAATGAATAATTTGATATGGTGAAGTCACAAATCATGTTGATGGATCCATTACCTCCTATAAACATAATTTTTCCATGGAGATTCAACATGAAAGACAGATACAACTCCATCCACAAAATGATGAGTCTCATTCTTTGATCAATGTTGTGGATTCTAAGAAGTTTGGATCAAGATATAGCTCTTTTAAACATGGATCTTGTATGTGCACATTTTTTGGTAAGACTAACCACATTGTGGAAAACTACTTCAGGAAACATGGTGTTCCACAACACATGCAAAAGCAATTTCTAAATGCAGCCAACAATGTGGTATCAGATGGAAATGATGATGGATCTCTCCCTTATAGCACTGACACTAAATATGAAAATTCACTTATGACTCAAGGCCAATTCACTATGTTAATGGAGCTGCTTCAGAAATCCTATCTTGGGAAAAGTTCAAGACAAGATTCTTCCAATCAAGTTGTCGTTGGTTATTCATCAGAAGGTAACATGCATCACATCTCATATAGTAACAATTTAAGGCCTTGGATTATTGATTAAGAGCTAGTGATCATATCAGTAGTTCCATTAAATGGTTTCATTCCTATAAAGAAATTGTTCCATTAATGTCAAATTTCCAATTGGGAAATGTCTAATAGCCAAACACTCCGTAACAATTAAATTTTTCCCTCATTTCTATGTTACCAGTGTATTATTCATCCCTGAATTCTCTTTTAGTCTCTTATTTGTTGCAAAACTATGTGAGTCTTCTAATTGTACTGTTAAGTTTGTTAATTCTAAATGTGTCATACAAGACAATAACTCGATAAAGATGATTGGTTTTGTTGAACAAAAGGATGGCTTGTATTACTTAAAGCTTAGAGATTATGATTCCCATGTCAATATTGAACATATATATGCTTTAACATCCAGTATAGATTTACCTGATAGAGCCTTTTACCATTTTAGATTAGGACACTTATCACAAAATATACTTGTGTACTTACATTCTTAATTTTATTTTGTTATTGTCAATAATAAAGATGTTTGTTATGTGTGACACTTTGCTAGACAAATAAAACTTTCTTATAGTGTTAGTAATAGTAAAGTTGTTCATCCTTATGATATAATTCATTTTGACATTTGGGGCCCTCTTGCCATCAAGTTCTTACATGGTCATGCATATTTATTAACAGCTGTAGATGATTGTAGTAAATATACATGGATAACACTTATGAAGTAAAAATTGAAGCTAAACAGCATGTTGTAAACTTTGTTAAGCTCATTGAAAACCAAAATTACACCAATGTTAAAATGATTAGAATTGATAATGGTTTTGAATTCAGTATGCCTAACTTTTATGCCTCAAAGGGTATCTTACATAAAACAATTTATGTGGAATCTCCATAACAAAATGGTAGAGTGGAGAGGAAGAATCAACACCTCTTAAATCTAGGTAGAGATCTTCTATTTCAGTCCAAACTTCCCAAGAAATTAGGGTCTTATGCCATTATACATGCAACCTTTATTATAAACAAACTTTCTACACAAGTTCTTGATAACCTTTCACCTTATTTTATATTGCATAATAAGATTCCTGATATACATAGTCCCAAATTCTTTGGATCCCTAGCCTATGCATCAACCCTTCATATGCCTCAACCCTTAACAATCATGAAGTGTTTGTTTCTATAAATGTGACACATCATGAACACATTTCCCCTACTCAAGTAATACCTCATTTACTGGGGAATACTACCCTTATAATGTTTCTAGGAATACTAATAATTATGTTCCGCAAATTAATTCTGAACATATTCCCAATAACACCCCCACCTTTACTCATAATATTAATGATAATCATGAAGTCTCTAACTCTTCCAATACCAATCCTGAACATTCAGATAATAAGCCAGATCATGTTTTGTTGGATAATACTGAGATAAACCATGACCATAATCCTCCTGACCCTAGTCCAGTTACAACACATGAATCTGCCACACAAACCAAACCTCTTAGGACCAAACATACACCTCATTATCTCTCAGACTATGTAATTGATGGATAAAATAGCAAGTGTACTTTTTGCCTCTTGTAACAATAGAGAAAATTCCCTGAATGTCGATCTCAAGGATTGCGCTGAAGTACCAAGTTCAATTTGTGATTCAATTAAACAAAAAAAAACTTTAACTTGGGGTTTTGTTTGGAAGTTACACTTATCGATAAGTAAAAATAATGCAGAAATATAAATAGTCTCTTTCACAGATATGAGCAATATGCTAGGGTAAATTGTATAATTTTCCATATAACAACCTTGAATCCTGATTTCTTCAACAAATTCATAACATTCAATTATCAGCCCATAAGATTATTTTCCCCTAAGTCCTTAGCGAGAAAAACTTTGAACATTCATCCTAAATCCTAAGTCCTTAGAGATTTATGATGAAATAAAACCTTTGTTTTACCTCAAGACATTGGTTTGTTTGTTTGTTTGTTTTGTGCGCGGGTTATTATGATTACATACTTTGTTTGTAATTTGGGATTCACCCGTATACAACCGTTACTCTGCCCAATTTTTGTGAAGACTTAATACACTTGAAGTTTGGTTCTCTCAAGAGGTCTAGTATATTTTCTTGCTTGGTTTCAATCCAAAGAATAGGAATTCTATCTTGACTCATAATGTTAAGTATCAGCTTCTTGTTGGTTAGATGGTTCTTCTCCTTAGCTTTTACCTAATGCTTTAAGATAGTCTCTTCTTCTCCTCCCATCTTCTTTAATTTCAAAAATATTCTACCTCCTTTTAAAAACTCTTCTTGTTTTTAAACTTGAACCACTTTCATAATAAACTTGGACTTATGTCCATGCATTTTCAAAACATTTTCATAAATAAAATTCAATCAACTTAATAATACCTTGACATTTTTTGTGAGAAGATTAAAAGTCAATCAATCTCATTTCAAACCATTTTTCCACTTTGGCTTTTTATTTTAAAACTTTTCTCAAAAGATTATACTCTTTGTCAATCCTGGTAGTGATGCAAACAACTATACTTCTACAATATGTAGTGAAGTGAGATATTTTCCACTTGGGTGTTGAGTGAGGCATTATTGATTTTAAAATCCTTCAACCTTTCAAATAGCTTGTTCAAATGATCAAGGTGTTCTTCCTCAGACTGCGATCTTGCAATTATGTCATCGACATAGATTTCTATCTCATGATGAATCATATCATAAAATAGAGCTACCATAGCCCGTTGATAAGTTGTGCCTGCATTCTTTATCCCGAACGATATGACCTTATAGCATAAGGGGTCCCACTGTGTAACAAACATGGTTTTCTCCATGTCTTCAAGCGCCATTTTGATTTTGTTGTAACCCTAGAATCCATCCATGAAGGAGAACACTTTATGTTGAGCAGTGTTGTCAACCAAGACGTCGATATGTGGTCGAGGAAAGTTATCTTTGGGGCTTGCCCTATTTAAATCCCTATAATCCACACACACACAGACCTTTCCATCTTTCTTCGGTACTAGAACAACATTTGTAACCCATTTGGGATATGATGTTACTTCCAGGAAACCTGCATTGAACTGTTTCATTATCTCATCTTTGATCTTCTCAGACATATCTAGCCACATGCAATGAACCTTTTGTTTGATTAGAGGACATCCTTCCTTCTTTGGAAGATGATGAACCACAATATCAATATCAAGCCCCGATATATCTTCATATGACCAAGCGAACACCTCAACATAGTCATGCAACATCTGGACCAATCTTCTCTTGACATCGTCTTCTAGGTTAGCGTCTGTAACACGGTGGGAGAACTGACTTGGTTGTTTTGCGTTTGATTGCAAATGTTGCGGATAGCAAGAGTCGCCACCGACTTTCTTTTTATCCAAAAGGAAAGGTTGAAAAGAACAGGAAAGACCTTTGAGATGTTTTCTTGAGTTCGGGGGGTAGATTATGAAAAGGGAGGGTATTAGCACCCTTTTCATCCGCAGTTATCTACAGGCTCTTAGTTGCTTTCTAGATCACTTGCTTTTGTTTGAAATTGTGCTTCGTGTGGTTTTCAAAAGTATTTTGAAAAGGCGCCATCGTTTAGGCAAACTTTGTAATGATTCTCGTTCGTAAGAATGTATACAAAGTGTTGATATTTTGAAAATGTATTCAAGTTTGAAAGATGTTTTTGAAAGTGTTGGTGTTTATTTTAAAAATAGCAAGGATATTTTGGTTTTAAAATGAGCAAATAACAAGGAACATTCTACCTACTCAAAAGTCTTTCTTGTTTATTTCCTCTTTCCTTTGACATTGTTATCTTACCATTGATTTGGTAAGAAACCCTATCTTTGGATGTAAAAGGGACGGGCAAGGGTCATCGTATAGTCATGAATAGAAATGTTGTAAGATATCTTAGCATTTTCTTTGAGGGACTAAGATCATTCGTAAGACAACATTTGTAGCGTCATCGAGGTACTATGATCTTGTATCTTCGTTTGTTTTTGCTAAGACACCTTACATGCGTATTATGACTGTTGTAACCTAAAATTTGCCCTCTCATTTTACTCAACACATGTTCATTGAAATACTCAACTTGCTCAAGGATGCTCAAAAGTTGACCAGACAAACTCTCTCCTAAAGCAATGTATCCCCAACTAGGGTTTCCATTTTTATCAAGAAGGGTGAGCTCCAAAGGCCTCATATGATCTCCATGGTCCTAATATGTCCTCAAGACCCTCCATGTCAAATTTCAAGCTTTGCACAAGAAGTTTGCTCAGATGCATGAGAATCGACTATATTAGGTCAAAAGTCAATTGTGGCCCACATACAGTCACACTTCAAGATTTTTGGTCAACATCAACATTCTGAAGTAATATTCATCATTTGATCAAGGGTTGATCATGATTCCTCAAGGAATGCTCCTAATTTATCAAAACTCAAAAGTTGCTAAATTATGGTTTCTTAGGAAAAGTCAACTAAACTTTGACCAAGCATAACTTTCTCATACTTCATCAGAAATTTCTCATCCAAGGCTCATTTTGAAGGGAATTCAATTTCCTATAACTCATCTTCAGCCCTCAAGTTCAAGAAATGCACCCATAAAAAGATATGAATTTCTACATTATAGGTCCTTTTGAAAAGTCAACAAAAACACTTTTTGGGTCAAAACTTTTTACATGAACATGGTGGACCCAATTGGAATGAGACAAAAAGGGTTGTTTAGGGGACATACTAAGCTTTCTAAAAAGTCCTAGAACACCTCTATAGGGTTAAAATTGGAAGAGTTATGCATTGTCAAAGTTGACCATTTTTGGAAAATTGCCAAAAGTCAAATGTGCTCAAAAATGCATTTTTTGCCAAAAGGGCCTAGCATTTTAGGATTGTATCTTGCTAAGGACATGGTACACGACCCAAGTCAGCAACCACATCTCATTTGCTCCATTTATTTATTTTATTATGATTTTTATTTATTAAAAATCACATTAAAAGAAATAAATAACAAAAAATACTAAATATTATTGTGAATATCTGATTTTGATGGAAATAAAATCTAATTATGTTGGCCAAATTAAATCAAAACGAATCAAGGAAATTTGAGGCAAAAAGAGCATGGTTTGCATGGTTATGGAAAGATATCATATGGCAAGAGAATCTCATTCAATCTCCATAATTCCAAAGTATTTTGTTCATTTTTGTTACCCTAATCCTTTATACTACATATAACGTACAAAAACAAGGCAAGAGGACAAGGGCTGGCGGCACGGAATTGACATAAGAACTTCAAAAATGTTCACAAAAAAGTGGCAATCGGTTTGACCTTTGCAGAGGGATTCAAGAAGTTTTGACACTTGCAATCAATTCCTGGGAACATTTGGAAGCTAACTGGATCATTTGCATGCTTAAAGACGTCCAGAACAAGCAGCTACAACATCACAGTTTGCTTCTTGTTCTTGAAATCAATTTTGCCAATATATGCATTGTATATGAATTTTGAATATGCATTCATGTTTATATGATCATTTAGAGCATGTTTGAATGATTAATTGTTTTTTTTTATGCGTGTTTGACCACTTGCCATTGTTAGGGTTTCATGGTCCGTTTTTGGGTTTTTCAGTATAGGCAAAATTAGGCCAAAAGAAGGATACTATTATATTCACGAGATCAAACCCGGTTGGTCCATGTATTTACATCAAATTTATATTGCATGTGGTAAATTTTGGAAATATGCAAGTTTTTAGCAACAAACATGTCCGTAGGTAAAAGTCTGTTGGCAAAAACGACACTTCTGGGAAGAAGATGAAGGCGTGGCAGCGTCCCACTGGCCCATTTGAAATTGGCGCATATTTCTGGGCAATGCATTTTATTTCAGTTATATTTTATTTGTTTCATTATACTTACAAATAGAACAGATAGCACAGATGGTGGGAGGGCGCGCCTATGAAGCAAATGTCCTGGGTTCGATCCCAGGCATATGCTTTTGTTATTTTCTTGACATTCTATTACATATCCAGTGCGCTTCACCTCCAGGAGATCACCATACGCCTCAAATTCATTACCATCAGATCAAACAATGCCAGATCCAACGCCTTGGGCAAGCCACATGATGGACCTCCTAGCTTGTCCCACATTGGATCTCACGCAGACATGGGCTCAACATAATGGGCTTGGACAAAAATTCCAAAACATACCCCCTGGGTGCTTATGCAGGCCGAATTTCTTACTTTTTTTTTATTTTTATTTTTTTCTTTTACTTATTAATTATATCCTTTTTTAATAACACCGATTTTATTTTTCATTTAATCAAAAATCACCAAAAAACATAAAAAAAATCTTTTTTTCATAAAAAATATTTTATTAATTAATTAGTTTAATTAAATTAGGGTAATTTAATGTCTTTTTATTATAATTCAAAATAATTAGATTTAGGGTTTAATTTCATACCTAACCTAATTTTTTCCTTAAAAATAACATAAATGTTTTCTCAATTTAGATTTTTAGGTCGTCTAATTATTTCTCGCATCTAATTTGCAGCGCGCTTTTAATTTTCAGTTTTTCATTATTTGTAATTGCTTCGAGTTTGTAGATTAAATAGGATTTTAATTCCGTATTTTATTTTCAGTCAAAATAATTATGTATCTGTCCAAAGCCTTGTAATAGTTAGGATTTTAATTTCTCGCACTTTAATTTCCTCAATTATTTAACTATTAGATGTATGGACAATAGACTTACATGTAAAACATAAATGAAATTAAAACAGTAGAAAACCCTAATTGTGCAAAGATAATTAACTGAAAAATACACTTGCACATGTTCACTCCTAGGGTTTACTCCACTTAGTTGCCTCAGAAATAATGGTCGTGTCCCTCAAATGTAGGGATACCTTAGCAATGACCCGCAATTCAAAGTTGTCATAAAGATCATAGTCCATAATTGTCCCTCGAGTTGCCTACGAATTGATCTTATGACAATAGTCCCTTCGAAATGCTAAGATATCTTTACATGTTTCCTTCGATGACCATAACGTCCCTTTCGATAATCCCTCAACATCCAACGATAGGGCTACCTACTCACTAATAGTAGGATAACATTGTCTAAAGGAAACTAGAAAATGAACAATCTTTTTCGAGTAGGTAGAAACTCTTAAGTACTTGCTCAAAACAATAAAAACTATTTTTCACAAACACTTTCAAAACAGTTTTCAAAAACAACTTCGTCACACTCTTGAGGATAGATACAAGGGTTATCACGAAGTTAAACAAAAACTTTTCAAAACACACACAAGCAATTACAAAATGAACAAGTACCTAAGAGCCCGTGGAAAACCATAGATAGAAAGGGTGCTAACACCTTCCCTTTCTATAATCTACCCCTCGTACTCAGAAACATCTCGAAAAAGGTTTTTTCTGTTCTTTTTCCTTTTCCTTTGTAGGATGAAATAAAAGTCGGTGGCGACTCTTGCTTACCGTAACATTTGCAAACAAAAAATGCAAACCAATATAACAGTCGGTTCTGCCACCGTATCACAATGACCATTTATTTCTCAAGGAAACAAGTGAATTTACCCTAAGGGTGTAAGTGTGCAAGTGTATTGATTTACATTCATTGTTTTGTCTTTGAATTAGGGTTTTCTAAGCATTGATTTTATCTTTCCATACAAACCCTAATTTACTAGTATTTATATATAAAGCATAAAATTGCGGAAAATAAAAATAATAAGATATTACATCATTAGGGGAGGGGGTGTACAAATTTACAAATGAGGAAATTGCAAGAAAATTAAATCTAAATAATTATTACAACCATATTGAATATTATACACAATTGAAGATAAAAATGCAAGAATGCAAATGAGTAAAGAAACATGATTTTTATTTGATTTTTATGAAAGGATTTTAACCTAACCCTAATTAGAAAAATGATTAATTTAAAATTAGCTAAAATTAAAACCTAAATTAGTTCACAAAGAATAATAAGTTAAAAAAATGATTTTTTAGGGTTTTTCATGAAAAGGCTTTGAATAATAAAAATAATAGGAAAATTAATTAATTAAAATACCTAAGTTCTAAATTAATTTTAATTAAGAAAATAAAATAATGTAGTTATTAATCCTAATCCTAAATATTAAATAATAAAAAAAGAAAAATTAATTTGCTAAGAAAATTATTTTTGTTCTTTTTAATTTTTATAAAGAGAAATAAAATATAAATGAGTGTAAAAATAATAAAATAAATATTTTTGGATTTTTTTTATTGATAATAATAATATTAATAATAAAAATAATAAAATGAAATATGAAAGTGAAATAAACTAAAAGATAAAAATAAAATAAAATAAAGAAATAAATGACCAGGGGGTGCTGAAGCAGGGCCAGGGGTTAGAAGCCAGCAAAATACCAAGGCCCACTGCATTGAGGCCCAGGCGTGTGTGTTTGTGACAAAAAAAGAATGAAAATCTGGAAAATGGAAAAAAAGCGCGTTGGGTGTTGAACCCACGCCCTCTTGGTTACCAGTGTGTTGCCTTACCACTAGGGTGGCTATACATTCGTTAACATTGGCACAGAAATAAATACATAACATAAAACTTGTCCTGACTGTACTTATCTTCAACCTCCAGCCAAAGGATCTGTAACTTGCTCATTCTTCAACCATTTTAAAAAATGTAAACATAAAACTTGTGTATTTTTTCACCACGAATCCAACCATGTAACTAATTTAAGCTAACATTCAAAGACAGGGATGAATTTATGAAAGTACCAAATTCTGAACTAAATGTTTCAGCAAGTTTAAACTCAAAATTCTCCATGCTCAAGCAACATAAATGAAATATATGGACATGTATAGTTTTAGGGCAATGATATCTACATTTTATCTTTACAAATGCAATCCTAACAATGCCTAAATAATGAGATAGAAGTTCAAGAAAAATACCTCAAAACTGGAAATCATGAAATGAGTTTGAGCCTATTTCAAGTGATGGTGATGATCAGTTAGCTTCCTTGGACCTCTAGGAAGCTAATGCAATGGCTTGCTTGAGCTGAAGGTGGCTAGAATGGTCTGGAGAAATCCAACTGTGATGCTCTGTTTTTGAACTTGGAAATGAGTGAAGATGGTGTTACAGTCGTGTAACAGGGACAAGGATGGCTTATGTATGATGTTTGGAAGCTTTTGGAAGTAAAAGGCCAAGAAACGCACAAGTAGTTTTTTATTTTGGGATTTCTGGCCAGAATATGCAACAATGGAAGTTTGACATGAAGTTCTGAGTTTTTGTGAGTTTTGGAGCTTGTGTATTCGTGTGTTTTCATGCAAACAACCTGTCCATAAGTAAGGAAAAGGTTCTAGCACTTGAGAGGGTCAGAAGTGTAAGATGTAGAGTTATGGCTATCTTCCTAGATTTTGAAGAAAAGTGGAAATATAGTTTCAAGGAAAAGTACAAGCATGGGATGAGTTGTTAGAGGCTTTAGACAAGTTTCTTTTTGGTTATAGGTTGTGTGTGATCAGAAGAAAACAATTGCAAAGCTCAAGAATTGATTTTGTGCATAAAAGCTACTTTTCCAAAATGGTAATGTGCACTTTCTTCCCAAAATGGCATTAAGCATGGGCAATGCATTGAATGCTTAGATTAAAACCTCTAACAGCTGTGAAAACATTTAATTATGGAGTGCCAAGCAAGTTTGAGGCCTGCAAAGAAAATATGTGCAGCCTAGCATGGATTTGAATTTTGTTCATCACAAAATTCAGCCTTGTAAAACAACATGAAACCCTAACTTCTGGCCTTCGATTCTCCTTGCTCAAACATGATCTCAAGGAGTTCTGGGACATTTTAAAAATCTTGTAATGTGATCTATAACCCCTCTTTGAATCACTTTTGAAAATTACCCTTGGAACTATGTGAAAAATTGCCATGAAGTTAGGTCAAAATCCTGCCTAAACTAGGGCAAAATTTCACTAAGTTTCCAAGTTTCATGAACATGTATTCACAAAATCATAACTTGAAACACATGCATTTCTAGGATAAGTTGTGTAAATAAATGTTTTAGATATCATTGAGATCTACAACTTTCATGTTGAAAGTTTTCTTTGAATCATCTTGCATCATAGTGAAAAATTGGCTCAAAGTTATGAACAAATATGAATTTTCAACACAGAAAAATTTCTAAGCTTGGAAACTTTGACTTTTCAAAATGAAATCTTGACTTTTTGATTTCTTGATAAAAAAGTTTCATATTTTGACATGTTTTGATGAATTGTGATCTTTGATACTTGATTTTGACCAAAAATTCAAAGTTTGACTTTTCAGTGTGCAGTTGACTTTTAACAGTTGACTGAAAATACACTATCAATAAAATGACCTTGAGCAATGTTTTGAGTCATGCCATTAGGTCAAAATGATGAAACTGAATCCTTGAGATCATGTCTCAAACCATGTAACCATTTTCTAGGTCAAAAATCTGAAATTGCCCTTTCTCAGTCAAAACCCTAATTTTGACCATTTTGCCCTTTTGATGATCTGATCAAATTTCTTGAAGAACTATGGTCCAAACTTGATAAAATGACATATATGAGTTCATAATGTTGATATGGATAAAAAGTTATGAAGTTTGATTGTAAATTGACCATAATTGACTTTTTCCGCAATACAATTGATTTTTAGGTCAATTGATCAATTGACTGAGCAAAAATGTGATCCAAGAATTGAAACTTGACATGAGCAATCTTGAGCGTCCATAATGATCCATGGAAGTCGAGGAATTAAAAGTTCAATTATCTTTGTGCAATCTCAAACCCTAATTTCAGCCATCAGTGCTTAAGGAGGTGTCTTGAGCTGATCAACCCTTGTGCAGTCTTGGACCAATGGAGATCTTGTGAGAAAATACTTGATAAATGAGAGGGAAAATTTTGGGGTACAACAACTTCAATCTTGACTTCTTTCTTATCCACCTTAGTACCAAAGTTTATCACTTTAACTGGTTCTTCGTGTGGTTGAATGACCCTTTCCTCTTGTATCAGGAGTCTGGCGAGTTCCCTAGGTATTTCACAATCTTCTTCATCTTCGTATTCTTCTTGATAGATTGGATTCTCAAAATCATAGATGGAAATAGCAGAATTGTTGTTAATGAGGTCCGGAGTGGATGTGGATCTGCAAATGTGTGCGTGTGCATGTAAGGTCACATGGCTATTTGAAAATGCAATAAAGTGAAAGAAAGACAAATAGCGCAAAATTTGAATGCAAAATAGTCCAATGTTTTTCATTAAAATGAGCATATGGCATATGAAAATGGAAGACCCTTAGCAAATGGTCCATTGTGCCCCGGGCAAGGCACATAGTTTAAAGTCATTGTTTTAACAGAAATTACAGACAAATTTCTCAAAATAATAAAAACAGGAAATGGAATTTACCCCTGGATGGAGGAGATTGGGATGAAGTCCTTGGTCTTACAGTTGTTGAGTCCTCCATCAGCTGTTGGGTAGATCCAGTCGTCCCAGTCACCGTTACTGTCAGAGTCTTCAAGAGCATTAACTTCAAAGTTACTAATGCAAAGAGGTGGTTTCTCTGCAGGATAACATCGAACCTCTTTTTAAGCTTTGGAAGTGAAGCCCAAACCAAATTTTTCTGACTTGTATGGGATATCAGGAAGTTGTCCCCAAATGGTGCAACCTCCGTCTTCAACAACACTGTGATCGTCTTTGAGAGAAGCCATCCTTAGTGTATCTTTAGCAGCTTTTGGAGTGTCAGGAGTGGCTTTGGCAACAACAACCATTGGAGAGACCACTTAGAATGCTTGACAAGGGGTCTCTATGAACTCTCCATACATTTCAACATATTTAAATGAATTCAGATGACTGATCATAAACTCTTCATCCCCACAGACGATGACAATTTTCCCTTTGACCGGGTACTTAAGCTTTAGGTGTAATGTGGAGGTAACCGCACCTTCCCCATGTATCCATGGGCGTCCAAGCATGCAAGAATAAGTCGGGCGGATATTAATCACATAGAATGTTGAGTTGAGGACTTAAGACCTAACCTTGATGGGGAGATCAACCTCTCCATGGACCATTCTATTTGATCCGTCAAAAGCCCTCACCATAATGTCACTAGGTTTTAGTACTAAACCTTCACAGTCCAACCTATCTAGAGAAACTTTTGGTAAGACATTCAAAGAGGAACCAATATCCACTAACACATGTGCTAAAGTGGTGTCTTTACACTCGGTGGAGACATGCAGAGCTTTATTGTGATTCTTCCCAACGGGGTCAAATCTGTATCAGAAAATCCCAAACTGTTGTCAGCAATCAGGCTTGCTACACATTTTAAAATAGGTCGGCCATAGTTTTTTGTGGGACATGTGCATTTTTTAGGAATTTTAATAGCGCTTGGGCATGCGCATCAGAGCATAGCAACAAAGATAACATGGAAATCTTCGAGGTTGTTTTCCCCAACTGTTCCACTATCTTGTAATCACTTTTTCTAATAATTTTTAAAATCTCCTCCATCTCTTGGGTAGATGGGTCCTTAATGGTAATATCTTTTGTGGGTGTCTCCGTCCTGGTAGGCTCAGTCATTTCTTCCTTTCCTCGAGTATCAATAATAGGTTTAATAGCGGTAATACGAATGGGTGTAGTAGTGGTTGTCGGAGGTGAAATCTCTAGAGAGAAGATCCTCCATGTCCTAGTAACTTTACTTGATCCAGCAATGTTTGTAATGTCAGTAGTTTCATCTTCGGCAGTCCATGAATCTTGTTTGATACCATGGTAATACGCTTCCGCCCCATAATTCCAGGGCACAACCTTATCAGAAGAGTAGGGGACTGGCCCCAGTGTGGTGATAATTAATGGAGCTATTTTTGGTTCAGCGGGAATCCTAATAGGACCTTTGGAGGTGATCCTAATAGGAGTGTTTGAGATAGTAATGATGGACACATCTTCAAACTCTTGAGATACACTTTGGGTTAATCTCTTCACAGACGGAGTTTTTTCAAATAGAATCTTATGGCTATCCATCAAGTGTTGGACACCTTTCTTCAGCTATTCACAACCATTAATTTGTACAGCACAATGGTAGCAGTCTTCAAAAAACCCTGAAAATACACTGGCTTTCAGCAAATTCTTTTTAACAGTCTTCAAAGGAGTGGTAAAATATTTGATGGAGGAAACAAAATAGGCATCTTCAATAGCATTGGCACCTTTACCATGATTAGGCATGGGTGCATTGATCACAGTAGGAGTTGGTGGAGGATCGAATTCAATAGTCTTGTGTTGTACCCCAAAATTTGCCCTCGCGTTTTTTCCCAAGAAATCTCAGCTTTAAGCATTTCCTGATTCTTCAAACTGGCTCAAGAATCGGACAAACGGACTTCTTTGGACAGTCAAGCAAAACTAGGGTTTTACTGATTTTCAGAGCTCTGAATTATTTCAAACAGTTGGCTCAGGGTTTTGGTTGATTTTTGGTTCAATTTTGATCAGGCGAGCATTATTTGGCATTTAATCAGGAATTAAGGTTTTATGGGCATATTCTCAGAAGAATTTAAATTCCACAGCACTTTGCAGTTTATTCCGAGATTCGGGTTAAAATTCGTGTTGTTTTGATTTAATCAGTGAAAGAGACAGTGGTTTGAATTCATGTTGTTTTCTTTGAGCCAGTCAAATACAGTATGCAGTATTGGATTCACAGTGTTTATGGCAAATCAGTGAAGAAGGAATGCGTTTGATCAGTCTATTTGGGTTAACTGCTGCTTTATTTTGGATATTGGAAAAGACAGGGCTAATTGATCAATATTGTTTTATTTAAGTTATTTATTATTCTAAAATTGAATGATTGAAATTTATTTTTCAATTGTTTTAATTCAGAGAGTGTTAAATAAATAAATAAACAATAAAGAGAATTAGAATTAATTGGGTAATTTAGATTTTATTGATATTTGAATTATTTGTACAAATGTTGTTTATAATTTAAATTACAAACAATAATTTACATTAATTTAAATATTAAATAAAATAAAAACTATCCTATTTCTAATATTCTTCATTCTTCACTCCGCTCCGGTGCTCCATTTTTTTATCTGCAAAAAGAAGAAGAAAAGTCAGAAAGCAGTTGAATAAAAAAGGACAGTTAAAATTTGCTCATCATTAGAGGCCACTGACTGGGATCAGTTGACCCTCTCTGCAAATCACGGGATTTCTCCCGGTTCACAAAGAGGGAAGATTTTTATCATAAATGCAAATCACTTCAAAGAGGATAACACTTCCATCAAATCTCCTATCAACAAGGGGCATGACATGTCACAATTCAATTAGCCTGGGGCAGTCCAGTAAGGGTCCAACAGATCTTTCAAGTTCAGTTAACCTGGGGCAGTCCAGTCAAGGTCCAACAGATCTTTCAAAATCCAATTAACCTGGGGCAGTCCAGTCAAGGTCCAACAGATCGTTCAAAGTTCAGTTAACCTGGGGCAGTCCAGTCAAGATTTCAAGAAATCTCTCAATATGCAGAGTAATCTGATTCGAGACTCCTTCATCACCACTTGGGGAATTCGAATGTCAAAAGTGTTCAACAAATCGATTACAACATTTCCAGACTCGACTCCTGTATCCAGCCAGGGCACGTCTGAAGAATTCCAGATTCGATTCCTGTATCCAGCCAGGGCATATCTGTTGACCACATTTCCAGACTCGACTCCTGTATCTAGCCAGGGCACGTCTGAAGAGTTCGAAGATTCGATTCCTGTATCCAGCCAGGGCATATCTGTTGACGACTATTTCCAGACTCGACTCCTGTATCTAGCCAGGGCACGTCTGAAGAGTTTGAAGATTCGATTCCTGTATCCAGCCAGGGCATATCTGTTGACGACTATTTCCAGACTCGATTCCTGTATCTGGCCAGGGCACGTCTGAAGAGTTTGAGGATTCGATTCCTGTATCCAGCCAGGGCATATCTGTTGACGACTATTTCCAGACTCGACTCCTGTATCTAGCCAGGGCACGTCTGAAGAGTTCGAAGATTCGATTCCTGTATCCAGCCAGGGCATATCTGTTGACGACTATTTCCAGATTCGATTCCTGTATCTAGCCAGGGCATGTCTGAAGAGTTTGAAGATTCGATTCTTGTATCCAGCCAGGGCATATCTATCAACTATCACCTTTCCAGATTCGATTCCTGTATCCAGCCAGGGCATGTCTGAAGAATTCCAGATCAACACCTGTAACAACCCAGGAAAACATCTGTGAACGGCCGATTGTAGACCAACACCTGTAATAAGCCAGGAATTTATCTACATCACCGCTTGGGGCATTCGAATGTCAAAAGTGTTCAAAACCGATGCAGTTTTACACAAGCTCATCATCAGGAAGCCCTACACCGGTTCCTCTTCAAGACTTCTGAAACAAGTTTACGGATTCTTCCCAACAACGGATGTTAATCTACCAACTTGTTCAGACTCTTCTCAACCTCTGAAATTAGTTTACGGACGCTTCCCAACAACGGATGCGGTTCAGCAAAGGAGAGAAAAGATGCAGAGAAAAAATATACAAACTGAAGCCTCTAAGCTTCAAACTGAAAACTGGCATCAGTAAAACCATCAAACCTCATCAACCTGCATTAACCTCAAGAACCTGTAAAACCTCACCATGCCTGTCAATAAACCATCAAACACACAGTTCAAAAGAAGAAAACAAAAGCCTCAACAGAATAACCTACAGGCCTGTCAAGCCTAAACCCCTGTCAAACCATGCCTGCTGCAACAAAAAAAACCAGCACATGACCACACAAGCAAAACAATGGCCTAAACATCAAGATTTCATCCAAACCTGATAAACAAAACACCATAACATGCTGAAGCTTACCTGCTGTTAAAACCTCAGCTCAAACCTGTCAAAACCTGATAAACAAAACACCATAACATGCTAAAACTTAACCTCATAAACCTGCATCATCCTTACAAACACAAGCCTAAAATCAAATAACCCTGTTAAGGCCACAAAACCTCACCAAAACCTTCCATAACCAAACCCAAACACCAGGCCTCAGAAAAAGTGTTCATCATAGGCCTAACCCAAGCAGGCCTCACAATTTATCAAACACATAATCTCTCAAACATATCCAAATCCCTCAAGCATACTCAAGCCAGTCATTGTAAAAAGATAAGCCTAAGCCTTTCAAAGCCTCAAGGCTCCAAAAAAGGCATCAAGCCTTCAAGCCCTCAGAATCTTGGATTCATCATGGGGCGAGGAAGAAACATTTCAGATTAGGCAATTCAGAAGAGGGCAAACTCAACAAAAATTCAGGGCAACACGAGAGAAGAGGAGATAAATTTCGTTCAGGAGCAACAAACATGAAATCATGCTAGTTCCCAACCCCACAAGTCCTTCAGAATCATAAATTCATCATTAGGCAATAAAGGAATTACAGAAGCAAGTATATTCGGGCATACTCAGAAGCAAATGCTCAAAGGCAACGTGTACACAGTAGGAAAGAAGAGATAAAGAAGTGAATTAAAAAAGGGGTTCTCAGCACAAATCATCATCAAAACCCTAAGGAGCATCATAAAACCTAACCAGGGACATCAAGAAAGCTCTCATCATGCAATCCCTCCACCGGGCCTCCGCCTCAACGCCTCCAGTTCCGATTCCTCTTTCTCCGTCCCCAAGGATTAAGGTAGCTTTTCGTTCTTTTTTCTCAATCTCAAAAAACAAACAATAATAAGCATGTGAAATTATAAGTCAAACTAAGCATGCAAAGAAGAGTGAAAACCCTAATGCATAAAGAAGGTGAGATCGTTACCTTGCCCGTCTGGGTTTGGTCCAACCATGGAGATGACCGGAACCGGAGGTGGCGCTGGGTGGCTCGGCCTTTGGAATAGAATTGCATTCAGCAACTAATGGAAGACGAAGATGAACGGAACTCAGTGAACGCCGCCGCTGCCTCGCCTAAACCTAATTTCCTTCCCTCAACTGACCAACAAAGTTTGAAACCCTAATTTGTTTTCAACTTGGGCCTTGCCCACTCTGCGCCTAAGCCCATTGAATTGCCTCCCCTCTCTTTAACAAAAAAACACATTAACATTAATACTAACTTCTTTTCTTTATATTATATAAACTCATTTTTTTTTATCACAAAATCATACAAACACTTTTTTTTATTATTACAAAATCACATTAATACTAAATATATGAAAATATTTTATTTAAAATACCTAATTTAAATCATTTTGTACATAAAATAATAAATACATTTATATCATATGCTTAAAATTAAAAATGATTTCCTATTCCTTTTAATTAAAATATGTTTTGTACATAGTTGCATAATTTAATTTCTAAATACTTGATTAAAATACATTTGTACATATTATACATTTTTTTATCATATAGTTAAAATATCTTTTTTTAAGTATATATTTGTATATAAAAATAATAAAATACTTTTTTTATCATATAATTAAAATTGAAAACTTTTTAATTAACATACATTTTGTACATAATAATAGAAATACATTTTTTCTCTAATATTAAAATTCACAAACATTTGATTAAAATACTTTTTGTATATAAACAAATAAAGATACATTTCTTAATTAAAACTTGAACACTTAAGTTAAAACATTTTTCTTTTATACATAATTAAATATACAAATCAAAGATTCATTAAAATACATATCTAGGTCAAAAAACCCTAATACGCTTCAATTTCACATGTCGCACTTGTAAATAATTACACATACTCATAAAACACTTGCACTTACACAAATCCATTCATATTGCTCCTATACATTTGTTTATCTTATATTTGTATATTCGATATTTACATTTGATCGCACATTCGATTTGGTTGTAACTTATTGGATACTATAAGTCTCATCCCCTTTTGTACATTTATACCCCCACTCCCGGACACTATTTTGTAATAGCGTAGATTTTACATTCCGCAATTTACAGTTTTCCAATTATACCATGGTTAGACCTAGGGTTTGTATGTACATAAAATCAAACGCTAGATAACCTAATACAAGACAAATACATGTAATCAATACACAAGCACACTTGCACCCTCTAGGGTAATCCCACATGTTGCCTTCCAAAATGGGCCATGCTTGCACGTCGAGTATCTTTGGCAAAACAAAATCAAATGATCATAAGTCTCAAAGTGTTGCCTAAACGGAATGATCATAGTCCCTTCAAAGCAAATTTCCAAAGACACTTGGCATCATTACATTCATGGTCCATACGATGACCCGCGCCCGTCCCGAATAAACTTCCTAAACGCAAGATTGTCCACCAAATTCAATGGTGGAACAAAATTGTTAAAAGGGGTTAAAACATAACAAAAACCTTTGAGTGCAATAGGGTAGACAAAACTCTTAGTTACTTGAGATCAATTTGCAAAAACACTTGCCTTCTTTTCAAAAACCACAATCCACAACACTTTCAAAACAAACTCTCAAAAACATTTGAAACATCTTTTCGAAAAGATCCACACTTTTGTAAAACACTCAATCACGAGTCAAATACATTAGTTGCCTAAGACAAGGCATCTTTTTCCAAAACATTTTCAAAAAGCACCCACACACACACCATTTTCAAAGCAATCGAAAAACAAGGCAAGTGATCTAAAAAACCAAGTAACTAAGAGCCCATGGATAACCATGGATGGAAAGGGTGCTAATACCTTCCCTTTTCATAATCTACCCCCCGAACCCAAGAAATATCTCAAAAGGTTTTTGCTGTGCTTTTTTAACCTTTCCTTTAGGATAAAATAAAAAGTCGGTGGCGACTCTTGCTCAACCGAAACATTTGCGAATACAAACGCAAAACTCTAGTCAGTTCTCCCACCGTATCACAGAACTGGCGACTCTGCTGGGGATGATTCTAAAAGTGGGGTTACCTTAGGGTTTAGATCACCTTTACTTTCAATTGATTGCTTTGTTTGCTTTACATTTGTGGGCTTTGTATCGGAGTTTTATAGATCCTAACTCGGATCTGGGGGAAACCTTTTTAGGTAGCATAATCTGCGAGGGACCTGTCCGGGGTATACCGACATGGGTGAAGCAGTGGCTACGTTGGTGTGGCGTCTTGGTCTGTACCGATATCCCTCGTGTTGAAACGGGGAGAATATGGGTCTTCTAAGGAGTCATTAAGCACCAACCGACCTTAGAACCTTAAATTGACCAACTTGGCCATTAGAACAGTAGCAGTATGCTACACTCATTGAGGCTAAACTCTCGAGATGGTTTCGGCCGCGAGAAAAGGTTGCGATGCTGGAGTTATGACCGATTGAGGGTAGCCAATGATATAAGATCCTCTAGAACCCGGTTACTTTTGATAGGACAGGTTTTAACCAACAAACTGAAAGAGGGTAGTACCTGAACCTCATGCAAGCCTAAACCTAAGGCCTTGTGTGCTTTGTGTGAATATTGTTTGCCTGTATATACACTTACTTGCTTGTGCATACATGCACATAACATCATAACATCATACCATAGCATTTTCAATAACCATTTCAAGGATCTCGAGGGTTCTTTTGATACAGGGTTACGTTGAACCAGACGTCTATCAAGGGGCAAGAGGTCTCTCCTCTAACCAATCCAGTCAAAGTTCAAGTACAACAACTTGAATCAGTGGCTATGACCCACTCGACATGGTGAGCTTGATTCTCGTGGAAAGACATCCACCGACACAAAGCTCTCCAGTCAAAGTTCAAGTACAACAACTTGAATCAGTGGCTATGACCCACTCGACATGGTGAGCTTGATTCTCGTGGAAAGACATCCACCGACACAAAGCTCTCCAATCAAAGACCAAGAACAACAACTTGAATCAGTGGCTATGACCCACTCGACATGGTGAGCTTGATTCTCGTGGAAGGACGTCCATCGGTACAGAGATCTCCAATCCAAGAGCAGAGTTCAACCTCTAACATTTTCTTGTATTTACCCCAAGAGACCCTTGAAAGCATGCATCCACATATCATGCATTTCATTTTGACAGTCTTTCCTTTTTCAGGTTTCCTTACTCTCCTGCTGTTTATTTCAGCGAGAGATGGCTCTAGAAAGGTCTGTCAAAGACATCCAAGACCAGACTGCTCAGCTGCAGGAGATGTTCCTGAACTTGTCTCTGGGGCAAGAAGAGATGAAAGCTCTCCTCACCAAGGGCTTGGGGAATTCCAACAATGCCAGGAGTGATCAGATTGCGGAGCTGCAGTTTGATCTGACAACACTGAGGACTCAAATGATGGGACAGTTGGTGGGCCAGATGGCCCTCATCCAAGACCTATCTCAAAGACAAGAGGAACTCAGAGTTCTTGTCCGCCAACTGCTTCCAAACAACCAACTGGGGCAAACATATGAGGTCGAAGAGCAAGTCACCGCTCAGCCTCCATCCACTCAAGAAGACAAGGGGAAAGCTCCTTTGCTAGCTTCAGGGTCACAAACCCATCAACAACCTCGCCAGCGTCAACGGGGCAATCGGCGTAAGCAAGAAAAGTCGGGAAGACAGTTCACGGAGACTGAAATACCATCATTTTTCATACTGAAGCGCCTGTTGGAGGTCAATTTGCTTACCGTAAAGGATCCTCCTCAGAAGCCCAATATCTCCTCTCCTCACTTTAACCCCGACGCATTCTGTGTTTACCATTCCCACAGCCCAGGACACGGCACCAACGACTGTTGGGCCTTGAAGAACAAGATTCAAGATCTGATCGACATTGGGGTGCTGGAATTCATGCCAGACGGCGAGATGAAAATCTTCCGTTAAAGGGTTCTCCGCTTGAAGTGACGAAGCTCAAACTGAAAGACTTTTGCTTCTTTCTGAACTTTCAAAGTTGTAATTTCTTTTGCCGTCAAACAATTATCTGTTGATGTTAAACTCTGTTTTCATTAATGCATTGCATATGTTTGTCTTGAATTCATCCATTCGTTTCACTACTCTTATGCTCTTCTTTATGATATTTGACTCTTGATAAAAAGCTGTAAAGCCTTTAGAGGGAGGATGACGAAACAATACCACGATCTTATACAGTATGCTTTTGAACAGACCTTGCTGATGATGTACAGGCATTTCTTTCAAATCCCAAACACTGGAGTTATAAGGAAGTTAATCCCTAGTCAACCCCTTCGAGCCAAAGAAGTAGGAGTTTTCTGTTCTAAATAATCGAAACCTTGATATAAACCTGGGGCAGGGTAGTATCTCAGTTAATTCAAAAAAAAAATGCGCATTAAAGTCGCAAACTCTCAGTTCGTAATACAACGAACGACGTCAAAAGAGAAAGCATTCCTTTGGAATCAAAAGACAAGGGTGGTTCCCTATCGCATAGACAGTCAATCTCTCAAAAGAGAAAAGCCCACCAAGCCAAAACCTATAAAGGAGGCTTAAGAAAGCTGGGGCATCCCGCTGACAATAATCCCGAAAACGGTAACAGTCAGGCAAAAGTTAGGGATAACAAATCAAAATCAAAATAGTGAGGTCATTACAAAATCCTCAGCAACATGAAAAAATGTTGAAAAAGAAAAAGGAGATGATGACTGTCTCCCCAAAATTCAACTGGTGAACCATCGCCCAAAAGTCGTTCCAAACTCAAAACAGAGTGCGACGCACAATTAACTGAGCTTAGGTTGAAGAACATCACGAAGAGCGGGTGGGTACAAATATACTTTGAGCCTTTATCCTTTGTTTCTTAAACCGTGAACCAGGCCACGTTACAACCCTTCAAAAGTCCTAATTGAAGCATGAGTTAGTTCGAAAGCATACTGTTACAAAAGGTATCCTGACTCTTGTAGGGCTTTGCTCTAAATCTTGTGTTAATTGGTCTTATGAAAAGTTTTCTGCTAAAAAACGCATTTTTCAAAACTTCGAGACAAACATAAACTTTGCATTATTCGAATATCACTGTCTGCATTTGACCTTTTTGTTTGACAGCGAAGAAATTCATACAGCGAATGTTCGGAGGAATGAAAACTCTCTCAGTAAGTCAAAATCACTTCAAAGAGGATAACACTTCCATCAAATCTCCTATCAACAAGGGGCATGACATGTCACAATTCAATTAGCCTGGGGCAGTCCAGTAAGGGTCCAACAGATCTTTCAAGTTCAGTTAACCTGGGGCAGTCCAGTCAAGGTCCAACAGATCTTTCAAAATCCAATTAACCTGGGGCAGTCCAGTCAAGGTCCAACAGATCGTTCAAAGTTCAGTTAACCTGGGGCAGTCCAGTCAAGATTTCAAGAAATCTCTCAATATGCAGAGTAATCTAATTCGAGACTCCTTCATCACCACTTGGGGCATTCGAATGTCAAAAGTGTTCAACAAATCGATTACAACATTTCTAGACTCGACTCCTGTATCCAGCCAGGGCACGTCTGAAGAATTCCAGATTCGATTCCTGTATCCAGCCAGGGCATATCTGTTGACCACATTTCCAGACTCGACTCCTGTATCTAGCCAGGGCACGTCTGAAGAGTTCGAAGATTCGATTCCTGTATCCAGCCAGGGCATATCTGTTGACGACTATTTCCAGACTCGACTCCTGTATCTAGCCAGGGCACGTCTGAAGAGTTTGAAGATTCGATTCCTGTATCCAGCCAGGGCATATCTGTTGACGACTATTTCCAGACTCGATTCCTGTATCTGGCCAGGGCACGTCTGAAGAGTTTGAAGATTCGATTCCTGTATCCATCCAGGGCATATCTGTTGACGACTATTTCCAGACTCGATTCCTGTATCTGGCCAGGGCACGTCTGAAGAGTTTGAGGATTCGATTCCTGTATCCAGCCAGGGCATATCTGTTGACGACTATTTCCAGACTCGACTCCTGTATCTAGCCAGGGCACGTCTGAAGAGTTCGAAGATTCGATTCCTGTATCCAGCCAGGGCATATCTGTTGACGACTATTTCCAGATTCGATTCCTGTATCTAGCCAGGGCACGTCTGAAGAGTTTGAAGATTCGATTCCTGTATCCAGCCAGGGCATATCTATCAACTATCACCTTTCCAGATTCGATTCCTGTATCCAGCCAGGGCATGTCTGAAGAATTCCAGATCAACACCTGTAACAACCCAGGAAAACATCTGTGAACGGCCGATTGTAGACCAACACCTGTAATAAGCCAGGAATTTATCTACATCACCGCTTGGGGCATTCGAATGTCAAAAGTGTTCAAAACCGATGCAGTTTTACACAAGCTCATCATCAGGAAGCCCTACACCGGTTCCTCTTCAAGACTTCTGAAACAAGTTTACGGATTCTTCCCAACAACGGATGTTAATCTACCAACTTGTTCAGACTCTTCTCAACCTCTGAAATTAGTTTACGGACGCTTCCCAACAACGGATGCCGTTATATTGCTGATTCAACTTCAAGACTTCTGAAACAAGTTTACGAATTCTTCCCAACAACGGATGTTAATCTACCAACTTGTTCAGACTCTTCTCAACCGTTGAAAATAGTTTACGGACGCTTCCCAACAACGGATGCGGCTCTATTGCTGATCCAACTTCAAGATTTCTGAAAATAGTTCACGGGTTCTCCCAGTAACGGATGTTAACCTATCGCTTGTTCAGATTCTTCTCAAGCTAACCACCACGGAAGATCGCGCTCGCCAAAATTCTTCCTATCTCCAGCGGAGTTCATCAAAATACCCCAACAGTAACTTATCTTTGCAAATCCCCAGCCAGAGAATCCTCCGGAATTCAATTCCCCTCAGAGTTTAAGCTTCAGTATCCCCAGCGGAGCCAGACCATTGAACCTTCTCCCCACAGAGTTTTGGGGGGGCAAATCTTGAGTTCCCCAGTGAAGTCTCCAGAGTTACTTCCCATCAAAGCCGAAGATTCTCAATCTAGCCTCCCCAGCATGAGTCTACTAGTTTGGAACTCCCCAGTAGAGGTCATCAGGGATTCTCTTCCCCAGCGACAGCCAAGGATTTATTTTCCCCGGCAGCAGTCAAGATGCTTTTATCTTCAGCCATCTCGGATTTATGTATCCTCGGCAAGATTAGCTCATCAGCTTACATGCACATTCATCGCATTCATGTCATAAATATTGATGTCGCATCATGCATCATAACATTGCATACAACTAACCCTTTAACTTTTCAGGTAAGATCAGTCGACAGACACAGATCAACTCCCAAGATTCATCCATAAATAGTTCAGATGTGACCCGGACACGGCGACATTCTGATACTTATTCCAGATTCATTCAGACGCATCATCAAGAAACCCTACACCGGTTCCTCTTCAACTTCAAGACTTCTGAAAATAGTTTACGGATTCTTCCCTACAACGGATGCCAATCTACCGACTTGTTCAGACTCTGCTCAACTTCTGAAACAGTTTACGGATTCTTCCCTACAACGGATGTCAATCTACCGACTTGTTCAGACTCTTCACAATTTCTGAAAATAGTTTACGGATTCTTCCCAACAACGGATGTCAATCTACCAACTTGTTCAGACTCTTCACAATTTTTGAAAATAGTTTACGGACACGTCCCAACAACGGATGCTGCTCTATTGCTTGTTCAATCTCAGATAGTTTACAGATTCTCCAGACATGGACGTCAATCTGTTGCTTGTTCGGACCCCAATTCAGAGATGTCCCCAAAACATGGAGGCCCTTCTGATACTTGTCCACTCACCATTGACATACAGTTCAACATGTCCAGATGGCATCTATAAGCCCATCCTCCTACCAGCAGTCGCCGAATGGCATCTGTAAGCCCATTCTCAGATGGCATCTCTAAGCCCATCCCCCGACAAAATTCTCTCGCACCAGATGGCATCTTTAAGCCCATCACCAAATGGCATCTTTAAGCCCATTCACCTCCACCATCAGATCGCCGAGTGCAAATTTTCTGGGCACTTTAGTGTCCAATCTTCTTTTACCTTCAAGTCGCGAAAGGCAAACTTGCCAATCTAACTCTTCAGGTCCAAGAAGATTGAACAGGGGCAACTGTTGTACCCCAAAATTTGCCCTCGCGTTTTTTCCCAGGAAATCTCAGCTTTAAGCATTTCCTGATTCTTCAAACTGGCTCAAGAATCGGACAAACAGACTTCTTTTGACAGTCAAGCAAAACTAGGGTTTTTACTGATTTTCAGAGCTCTGAATTATTTCAAACAGTTGTCTCAGGGTTTTGGTTGATTTTTGGTTCAATTTTGATCAGGCGAGCGTTATTTGGCATTTAATCAGGAATTAAGGTTTTATGGGCATATTCTCAGAAGAATTTAAATTCCACAGCACTTTGCAGTTTATTCCGAGATTCGGGTTAAAATTCGTGTTGTTTTGATTTAATCAGTGAAAGAGACAGTGGTTTGAATTCATGTTGTTTTCTTTGAGCCAGTCAAATACAGTATGCAGTATTGGATTCACAGTGTTTATGGCAAATCAGTGAAGAAGGAATGCGTTTGATCAGTCTATTTGGGTTAACTGCTGCTTTATTTTGGATATTGGAAAAGACAAGGCTAATTGATCAATATTGTTTTATTTAAGTTATTTATTATTCTAAAATTGAATGATTGAAATTTATTTTTCAATTGTTTTAATTCAGAGAGTGTTAAATAAATAAATAAACAATAAAGAGAATTAGAATTAATTGGGTAATTTAGATTTTATTGATATTTGAATTATTTGTACAAATGTTGTTTATAATTTAAATTACAAACAATAATTTACATTAATTTAAATATTAAATAAAATAAAAACTATCCTATTTCTAATATTCTTCATTCTTCACTCCGCTCCGGTGCTCCATTTTTTTATCTGCAAAAAGAAGAAGAAAAGTCAGAAAGCAGTTGAATAAAAAAGGACAGTTAAAATTTGCTCATCATTAGAGGCCACTGACTGGGATCAGTTGACCCTCTCTGCAAATCACGGGATTTCTCCCGGTTCACAAAGAGGGAAGATTTTTATCATAAATGCAAATGTCAAATGCATAAAATCCAAAGTTCAAACTGCATAGTTTCAAAATCTCAAACTTCAAATGCAAACCAAACTGAAAAATCCAATTCCACTTTCTATCAAAAGCAAAAAGGCAATTTACTGTCAAAGTACAAGTCTACTCAAGGCTGCCAATAAAAAGATTTGGAAAAGATATCAATAAAAGCACACAAGCTGTCAAAGAAGGATTTGAAAAAAGATATCAATGCAAAGTCAGCACACAAAGCTGTCAAAAGAAAGGAAAAGATGCAGAGAAAAATGTGTTATGCAAGCAAGATCTCTAAATCATCATTTCCCAAAGGGCCCCTTCAGAACAAAGTACAACATAAATCATATTAAATACATTAACTGTACTTTGGAGAGAAAAAGAGAGAAAAAAGTAAGCATAGGCAGGCTTTAGGCTGAGGCTTAGACAGGCAAACATAACAAGAAAAGATATAACCCAAGAGAACTGAGTTCAGCAAAGGAGAGAAAAGATGCAGAGAAAAAATATACAAACTGAAGCCTCTAAGCTTCAAACTGAAAACTGGCATCAGTAAAACCATCAAACCTCATCAACCTGCATTAACCTCAAGAACCTGTAAAACCTCACCATGCCTGTCAATAAACCATCAAACACACAGTTCAAAAGAAGAAAACAAAAGCCTCAACAGAATAACCTACAGGCCTGTCAAGCCTAAACCCCTGTCAAACCATGCCTGCTGCAACAAAAAAAACCAGCACATGACCACACAAGCAAAACAATGGCCTAAACATCAAGATTTCATCCAAACCTGATAAACAAAACACCATAACATGCTGAAGCTTACCTGCTGTTAAAACCTTAGCTCAAACCTGTCAAAACCTGATAAACAAAACACCATAACATGCTGAAACTTAACCTCATAAACCTGCATCATCCTTACAAACACAAGCCTAAAATCAAATAACCCTGTTAAGGCCACAAAACCTCACCAAAACCTTCCATAACCAAACCCAAACACCAGGCCTCAGAAAAAGTGTTCATCATAGGCCTAACCCAAGCAGGCCTCACAATTTATCAAACACATAATCTCTCAAACATATCCAAATCCCTCAAGCATACTCAAGCCAGTCATTGTAAAAAGATAAGCCTAAGCCTTTCAAAGCCTCAAGGCTCCAAAAAAGGCATCAAGCCTTCAAGCCCTCAGAATCTTGGATTCATCATGGGGCGAGGAAGAAACATTTCAGATTAGGCAATTCAGAAGAGGGCAAACTCAACAAAAATTCAGGGCAACACGAGAGAAGAGGAGATAAATTTCGTTCAGGAGCAACAAACATGAAATCATGCTAGTTCCCAACCCCACAAGTCCTTCAGAATCATAAATTCATCATTAGGCAATAAAGGAATTACAGAAGCAAGTATATTCGGGCATACTCAGAAGCAAATGCTCAAAGGCAACGTGTACACAGTAGGAAAGAAGAGATAAAGAAGTGAATTAAAAAAGGGGTTCTCAGCACAAATCATCATCAAAACCCTAAGGAGCATCATAAAACCTAACCAGGGACATCAAGAAAGCTCTCATCACGCAATCCCTCCACCGGGCCTCCGCCTCAACGCCTCCAGTTCCGATTCCTCTTTCTCCGTCCCCAAGGATTAAGGTAGCTTTTCGTTCTTTTTTCTCAATCTCAAAAAACAAACAATAATAAGCATGTGAAATTATAAGTCAAACTAAGCATGCAAAGAAGAGTGAAAACCCTAATGCATAAAGAAGGTGAGATCGTTACCTTGCCCGTCTGGGTTTGGTCCAACCATGGAGATGACCGGAACCGGAGGTGGCGCTGGGTGGCTCGGCCTTTGGAATAGAATTGCATTCAGCAACTAATGGAAGACGAAGATGAACGGAACTCAGTGAACGCCGCCGCTGCCTCGCCTAAACCTAATTTCCTTCCCTCAACTGACCAACAAAGTTTGAAACCCTAATTTGTTTTCAACTTGGGCCTTGCCCACTCTGCGCCTAAGCCCATTGAATTGCCTCCCCTCTCTTTAACAAAAAAACACATTAACATTAATACTAACTTCTTTTCTTTATATTATATAAACTCATTTTTTTTATCACAAAATCATACAAACACTTTTTTTTATTATTACAAAATCACATTAATACTAAATATATGAAAATATTTTATTTAAAATACCTAATTTAAATCATTTTGTACATAAAATAATAAATACATTTATATCATATGCTTAAAATTAAAAATGATTTCCTATTCATTTTAATTAAAATATGTTTTGTACATAGTTGCATAATTTAATTTCTAAATACTTGATTAAAATACATTTGTACATATTATACATTTTTTTATCATATAGTTAAAATATCTTTTTTTAAGTATATATTTGTATATAAAAATAATAAAATACTTTTTTTATCATATAATTAAAATTGAAAACTTTTTAATTAACATACATTTTGTACATAATAATAGAAATACATTTTTTCTCTAATATTAAAATTCACAAACATTTGATTAAAATACTTTTTGTATATAAACAAATAAAGATACATTTCTTAATTAAAACTTGAACACTTAAGTTAAAACATTTTTCTTTTATACATAATTAAATATACAAATCAAAGATTCATTAAAATACATATCTAGGTCAAAAAACCCTAATACGCTTCAATTTCACATGTCGCACTTGTAAATAATTACACATACTCATAAAACACTTGCACTTACACAAATCCATTCATATTGCTCCTATACATTTGTTTATCTTATATTTGTATATTCGATATTTACATTTGATCGCACATTCGATTTGGTTGTAACTTATTGGATACTATAAGTCTCATCCCCTTTTGTACATTTATACCCCCACTCCCGGACACTATTTTGTAATAGCGTAGATTTTACATTCCGCAATTTACAGTTTTCCAATTATACCATGGTTAGACCTAGGGTTTGTATGTACATAAAATCAAACGCTAGATAACCTAATACAAGACAAATACATGTAATCAATACACAATCACACTTGCACCCTCTAGGGTAATCCCACATGTTGCCTTCCAAAATGGGCCATGCTTGCACGTCGAGTATCTTTGGCAAAACAAAATCAAATGATCATAAGTCTCAAAGTGTTGCCTAAACGGAATGATCATAGTCCCTTCAAAGCAAATTGCCAAAGACACTTGGCATCATTACATTCATGGTCCATACGATGACCCGCGCCCGTCTCGAATAAACTTCCTAAACGCAAGATTGTCCACCAAATTCAATGGTGGAACAAAATTGTTAAAAGGGGTTAAAACATACCAAAAACCTTTGAGTGCAATAGGGTAGACAAAACTCTTAGTTACTTGAGATCAATTTGCAAAAACACTTGCCTTCTTTTCAAAAACCACAATCCACAACACTTTCAAAACAAACTCTCAAAAACATTTGAAACATCTTTTCGAAAAGATCCACACTTTTGTAAAACACTCAATCACGAGTCAAATACATTAGTTGCCTAAGACAAGGCATCTTTTTCCAAAACATTTTCAAAAAGCACCCACACACACACCATTTTCAAAGCAATCGAAAAACAAGGCAAGTGATCTAAAAAACCAAGTAACTAAGAGCCCATGGATAACCATAGATGGAAAGGGTGCTAATACCTTCCCTTTTCATAATCTACCCCCCGAACCCAAGAAATATCTCAAAAGGTTTTTGCTGTGCTTTTTTAACCTTTCCTTTAGGATAAAATAAAAAGTCGGTGGCGACTCTTGCTCAACCGAAACATTTGCGAATACAAACGCAAAACTCTAGTCAGTTCTCCCACCGTATCACATCTTGTTATCAATCAGGTCTTGGATTTTCTTCTTCATAGACCAACAGTCATTGGTATCATGTACTGGACTGTTTGAATGGTAATCACATTTTGCATTGGGATTGTATTTAGGAGAGGAGGTATCAGGGTTTTGGGGAGGATTGATAAGTTCAAAATTGTAGTTATTTTGTATATACTTTTTGTTGCACTTATCAACTCTTGGTTGTTAATATCAGTTGAATAACATAACTTTGTGTATACATATGTTTAGTTTGTGTATATTGCCTTTTCATGTATAAAGTGTATCATTTGATAGTTTTCCATTCATTTATAGGTATTGATGCGTATTTGGAGCATGAGCAATAAAGTGTCGAAGATACGGCTTCAAACATGCAATTTTGAGCAACTCCTCAACGAATAAGGTTCAAAATCAAATAATAAGAAATATTAAATTTGGTTTATATTTTGTCATTGTTAGAAAGAGCATTGAATAAGCTTTCCAACGCTTCTAACCGGGCGCGAATCAATGTTACGGTTCAAAAGTTATGGTCGAAACAATGTAGAATGTTGTGTTGATTTTTCAACCTTCTGTCGTCTGTCGTCGGGCAAAGCTTTTGGTCGCCGAGCGACACTAGGCGAGCTGTAGCATGGGAAAAACGCTGTTTTAGTCATTAGGCGACGCTTTTTGGTCGTCGGGCGATGCTGGACAGTCAGAAATGCGTATTTAGGTGTAAAAACACTTTTTTTTGGTATGGTTTTGGGTATTTTTTATCCTAACTCCATCAACCTTCTTTTTTGGATAGGATTAGCTTAGAAAACAACATTGAAGCATGCATACAGATGATCCGGGGTGGATTGCTCATCAATCGACACTGTCAAACTGAGAGATTTGTGGTTCATTTCTCTTCCTCTTTGTGTATTCTTTATGTGTTAAATTTGTACATGTATTTACTATGAACTTATGTATATTTGTCGCCCATGGTGTTATATTAAACTTGCTTTACAAATCTTTGTGGATTGTTGTCTTAGATTTTTGCTCTATGCTAGGGATTCGAGTTGTTATAGACATATATTGCTTAGATTCTTATTTAGGATGATTATCTGTTAGTTTCTGAACTCTAGAGATAGATTTAGAGCTGACATCTACATGGGTATCAGAGCTTAATGCCTCTGTGTGGTTGTGCTGTACTGAGAGATCGTCAGTGTGATTACATAATTGTCTTTTGTGTTGTTGAGGAGATAGAGAGATCATTTCCTTGGTGATACAGTCGGTCTCTTAATTTGGGTTAGAAATGACTTAGGTTGTGAGTGATACGTGGTGACATTGATGAGTATTGTTAAGTTGAATGTAACTAGTCGATAGATTTAAGCATGTGATAAGTAGATTATATGCAGGCTTGATAAATTCTTCCTTAATTTTTACTTTTCTTTACATTTATTTTCTGTTGATACTTTTTATACCATTCAAACCCCAAACTCATTAACGAGAGATTTGTCAAACGGAAATTCAATAACCAATCTCTGTGGATACGATAAATTCCTGGATAAATATTTCCAAAACATTTTATTGCTTGTTGTTATACCGCTCCAATAAAATGGCGCCGTTTCCGGGGATTGGTTCTATTAATTTCTCATTACGATAACTCTTTTGTTTTTAAGTTTTGTAATTAATGTATACGTTGTATAGAAATTGTACATTAACTTGTATATGATATTTGTGCATATATGTGTTTTCACGTATTATTGTGAATTGTCTCGTTTTTGTAACGTTTGTTGTGTGATTGTTAGGACACTTTCTTTAGGTTTGCACGGTGTGACAATACCATGGCATGATGAGAGGAGGTTACTAGCTTGCACAATAAAGGCGTAGAGCTTACGACGTAAAACAAGCATGTTTGTTTATATTTGTTTATGTGTGTGGTGATTTGTGTTTTAACAAGTTGAAACAAGGAAATACTCTGAATTTCAAATCTTCACTTTTCAACTTGTTAATTCATTTTCACCCGATTTTTATATGGTTATTTGTATTTGTTTTGTTATTTCAATTTTTGTTTTCTGAAAGCTTGTCGTGTTTAGCTTGAGGAGTTTTCTTCATTGTATATATTGTAAATTTTGTACATTGAAATTTTTTTAGGAGTATTATTTTTTTTTAATTCTTTTGTTGTTGTTTGGACTCAAGTTTTGGTGCGGTAACTTGTATAATATTGAGGTGATTTGTCAAGTTTGATCATTTCAACTTGCGAATACATGGTAATAATTTTGTTAAAGTTTTGTACACGTTCGAGGTATGTGTTTATCACTTTATATACTTTAGAATATTCATGATACTTAGACTTTTTATAATTTTTATGCCATTCATTCTTTTGTATACTTGTTCACTTATAAATCACTTTAGTTCCTACCCTTTTTGTGAGGTAGCTTTCCATTGTTCACATATGCTGGAGACCACAATGCTTGTTTTAACTAGATTTTATTATGCTTAATCTTTTGTTTTGTTTTGGATGTATGAATGCAAGAAAGTGATCAAGGCATTTTTCATTCCATTTTAAGCACAACTACCTAGCCAAATAGTCAATTCACCTTGTGAGTGTGTGATCATTAGTAACCCCTTTGAGCTTTTTGTTGATATCCATGTTGTATTTGCTAAATGTTTGTGTATGAGTGTTTAGTTCCCCTTTTTGTATGGATATTGATTTCTTATTTTCTTGAACCATTAACTATGATTTATAGTTGAATCTTTACCTTGCCTTAGAAAGTAGGGAGTATTCACATTATGATGATGATTGAATTCAAGTTAGGGAGAGGAATGCTTATGTGCTTATGTTGTGATTGCTATGAGGTTGAAAAAGAAAAGAAGAAGAAAAAAAGTGAAATAGAAAAGATAGAAAAAGAAAGGTAAAAATTGAAAAAACATTGAAAAAAGAAAAACAAAAAAGAGTATGGAATAATGTTGTGTTAATAAGTGATGTGTGTTGGTGTGAAACTTGTGATGAAGAAGAATTTTGATTGAAATTCTATTGTTTGAAACTTTGTGGAAGTAATTACTCTCTTAGGTTTAGGCAAGTTTCTGTTTCTATTAGCTTTAGGACTTATCACTTGTTTGTTAACTAAACCACATTACAACCATTAAAAGCCCTTGAGATTCTTGCTTTTATATTTTCAATGTAAATTTTTGGATGAATCCATAATTTAGTCTATTATTTACAAGATTGTTGGATGAGTGAAAATACCCCCAATTTTGTGTGTTTTTCATCTACCGATGATTATGTTTGCTAGGTGTGATTAATGTGTGAACTAGTATTGTTTTAGAATGTTTGGAATAATGTTTGTATTTGGCATTTGTTTCATGTTTATGTCATAGCCGTAGTTTAGTGGTAAGTGTTTACTTTGTGTGTACTGTTTTTCATTTGAACAATTGCATTTGTTTTCTGTTTTCAAAACCTGTTGATTCATGATTACTTGATTTATCATTATTTTTTATTAAGGTTATTAGACTTTGTTTGAGGATAAACAATGATTCAAGTTGGGGAGAGTTTGATAAGTGCAAAAGTGTAGTTATTTTCTATATACTTTTTGTTGCACTTATCAACTCTTGGTTATTAATATCAGTTAAATAACCTAACTTTGTGTATAAATATGTTTAGTTTGTGTATAATTTGTTTTTATATATAAATTGTATCGTTTGATAGTTTTCCATTCATTTTATAGGTATTGATGCGTATTTGGAGCATGAGCAATAAAGTGTCGAAGACACGACTTCAAATGTGCGATTTTGAGCAACTCATCAATGAATAAGGATCAAAAATAAAAGAATAAGAAATCATAAATTTGGTTTATATTTTAACATTGTTAGAAAGAGAACGGAATAAGCTGTCCAACTCTTTGAACCAGGCACGAATCAGAGTTATGGTTCAAAAGTTATGGTCGAAATAATGCAAAATGTTGTGCTGGTTTTTGAACCTTCTGTCATCCGTTGTAGGGAAAAGCTTTTGGTCTCTGGGCGATGCTAGGCGAGCTTTAGCGCGGGAAATGTTGTTTTAGTCGTCGGGCGATGCTTTTTGGTCGTCGGGCGATGCTGGACAGTCAGAAATGCGTTTTTAGGTGTAAAAACACATTTTTTGGTATGGTTTTGGGTATTTTTGATCCCAACTCCGTCAACCTTCATTTTTGGATAGCATTAGCATAGAAAACAACATTAAAGCTTGTATATGAATGATCTGGGGTGGATTTCTCATCAATCGACATTGACAAACGGGAATATTTGTGGTTCATTTCTCTTCCTCTTTGTGTATTCTTTACGTGTTGAGTTTGTACATGTATGTACTCTGAACTTATGTATATTTGTCTCCCGTGGAATTATATTAAACTTGCTTTACAAGTCTTTGTGAATTGTTGTCTTAGATTTTTGCTCTGTGCTAAGGATTTGACTTGTTATAGACATATACTGCTTAGATTCTTATTTAGGATGATTATCTGTTAGTTTCTGAACTCTAGAGATAGATTTAGAGCTGACATCTACTTAGGTATCAGAGTTTAATGCCTCTGTGTGGTTATATTATACTGAGAGATCGTCACTGCGATTACATAGTTGTCTTTTGTATTGTTGAGGAGGTAGAGAGATTATTTCCTTGAAAACATTGCATTTGCATACCAAAATAGTTGATCCTTCTCAAACAGAAACTTGGCTAGAAAACCTTTGACACCACTCCTCATTTCCCAATTAGTCACAATGTCAAACCTTTGAAAATTTAGGGCTAATGCAATCTCCTCAGGTCGTGGATCTTTCTCAATACCAGTGAAAGGTATTTGATCAAGAATGGGTACTCCCAATAGTTGAGAGAACTCTTCCATGGTGGGCACCAATTGATAATCAGGAAATGTGAAACAATGATGCTTAGGATCAAAGAATCGAAAGAGCACATGCACCATGTCTTCTTCAAAGCTTGAGATAACCAAGTTGAGAAGTCGACCATATCTCTTGGTGAATGGAGAATTTTCAGGGACCCTTGATGCTAACTCTTTGAGTTGAGGAGGTACCTTGACAAGGTTGATTCAGATGGTATTTCTGCATGTGGAAACCATATCCTACAAAACAGAACAAAGATAAATCTCTAGGTCCTTGAAATGGTTAGTGAAAATGCTATGGCATGATGTCATAATGTTATGTACACATAATCATATACAAGCAAAGCAATCAAGTCCTTAGGTTTAGGCTTGCATGGGGTTTATAGGTAAGTACCCTCTTGAATTTTAGTTGGTTCAACATATCCTAAAGAGTAATCAGGTTATAGGGAATCTCAATATCATTGATCTTTCTTCATAGGGCATTATTTCAGCACGAGCCTCTATTTTGGCGACCGAAATATCCCGAAAGTACGATCTCAATAAACGTAGTATCGAGTATCAACCAACTTCAGACTGCACCAAAGTCGGCTATCTCACTACTTCCTAATGGTTAAGTTGTTCTACAAAAGGTTCTACGGTCAGTTAGTGCTTTATGACACCACACAGCGGCCCCGTAGTCTCCTTGATTCGCCACAAGGGATACCGGTACCGACAAATGTGTCACACTAACATAGCCATTATTTTAACCATATCAGTCTATGCCTTACAGTCTCCATAATCTATTGCTACTTACCTAATAATTCCTCCAGATCTAGGCAGATGATATATACAAAACCCAAACACCCTTTTAAGATTAAAGCAAGCAAGTCAAACAATGAAAGCAATAAAGGTGATCTAGTCTTTAAGGTAACCCCACTTTTAAGTTTGACCCCAGCAGAGTCGCCAGTTCTGTAATACGGTGGGAGAACTGACTTGGGTGTTTTGTGTTTTATCGCAATTGTTACAGATAGAAACAGCTGCCACCGACTTTTCTTTTATCCAATAAAGGAAAGGGTGAAAAGAACATGAAATACCTTTTGAGAATTTTCTTGAGTTTGGGGAGTAGATTATGAAAAGGGAAGCTTTTAGCACCCTTTTCATCCGTAGTTATCTACAGGCTCTTAGTTGCTATCTCACTTTGAAAATGCATTGTAAATGTGCTTGTGTTTTGTTTTGAAAGTATTTTTTAATAGTGCCTTCGTATAGGTGAACTTTGTAATTTTTCTCGCTTCGGAGAAAACGTATACAAAGCATTGACTTTTGAAAATATTCCAATGAAGGTGTTGGTGTGTTTGAAAATATGTTTGTTTTGAAATTTTTGTGAGCAAGAAACTATGAACGTTCTACCGACTCAAAATAAAGTCTTTGTTCTTTTTCTCCTTCTTTAGATAGTGTTATCTTACCATTAGTTAGTAAGAAACCTTATCATTAAATGTGAAGGGACAGGCGTGGGTCGTCGTACAGTTATAAAAGGAAATATTGTAAGATACCTTAGAAATTTGTTATAAGGGTCTAAGATCATTTACTAAAGGTAACATCGAAGGGTCATCGAGGGACTACGATCTTGTAATCGAGGGTCTTTGCTAAAGAATCCCACGTTCGAGGGACATGACTATTTTATTCTAAGGCAATAATGAGGGTTTACCCTAGAGGTGCAAGTGTGCAAACTGTATTGTTTTAATGCATTTTTGTCTTGAATTAGTGTTGTCTATTGTTTGTTTTAAATCTTGTCATACAAGTCCTAATTACTAGCAATAATATAGAAAGCGATAAATTGGGAAATTTAAAGTTCTACGCTATTACGTCATTTTAGGGGATGGGGATACAAATTACAAATGGGGATGAAAAATAAGTAAACCCTAACTATTACAATGCTTTGACAATTACATAATTTATAGTGCGAAATAATAAAATGTACAAAAAATGCAAAGATAACGTAAAGAGAAAAGAAATTTGTTTTTATAGGTTTTTTGGTAGAAAAGAGTTTTAATTTATAGTCTAAGTTAATTTAAGAGATAAATAAAAACCTAAGTCTAAATTAGTTTTAATAAATTTGAGAAATAAAAAAATATTTCTAGGGTTTTTATTATAAATTAAAGTAAAGAGAAAATAACAATTTTTAGTCTAAGTATATAAAAACATATTTTTGTATTTTTTTTAATTAGGTAAAATAATAATAAAGAAAAAGAAAAGAAAAAGAAAAAGAAAATAAAATTAAAATTAGATATGAAGTCAAGGGGGTTTGAAAAGAGATTAGGAGGTTAGAAAGTACATTTGAAATTTATTAGGCCCAAAACTGTTTTTGGAATCAGAAAATAAGAAATAAAAAGAAATGTTGTTGGGCCTGCATGGTAAAAGTGAAGTGGAGGGTGTTATTGAGTAAAATGATCAGGCCCACCAGGAAAGAGGCCCAAGCGCGTTTTTGAACAAAAAGAAATAAAAAAATATTGTAAAAATGACAAAAGGTCTTGTTGGGGCTCGAATCCAAGACCTTTTATAGTAATGCCTTACGCGCGCGCTTTCTACCATTGGGATGGTGATACACCCGTTGGTTTATACAAAACAATCACATTATATTATAAAACAAATTCTAGTGACAACTTCATCTTCTTCCTCGCGCCATAACCAGAACTCTGTAACTTTCTCGTTTCTCAACCATTCTCAAAAGTGTAAACATCAAACTTGTTAGAAATTTTACCATGATTTCAAATATGTAAATAACTTAAGCAATGGATCAAAGATGAGCACGAATTTTAACTGGTACCAAATCCTGACCAAATTTTTCAAGAAGTTCAAACCCAAAATTTACACTACTCAGGCAACATAAATGAATTCTAAGGACATGGTTAGTTTCAGGACTATGATGTCTACATTTTATCTTTGAAAATGGAAGCCAAATGATGCTTGTATGACGAGATAGAAGTTCAGAAAACTCACCTTGCAGATAGAGATTGTGTTTTGAGTTAGAGAACCTTTCAAGGTGCTGTGATGATCTGGTTAGCTTCCTTGAACCTCTAGGAAGCTATTACAATAGTTACTTTGAGCTGAGAGTTCCTGAATCATGCTGGAGAAGTCAAGATTCAAGTATATGTTTTTGAAAATAGAGGATGATGAAGATTGAGTTACAAAAGTGCAACAGGTGTTTGGTTAGCTTCTAAATGGTATATAGATGCTTTATGATTGATTTTGAGGAAGAACGCACGAGTGGTTTGAGAGTTTGATGTGTAAGGTCAAAAATGGCACAAAAATGGCGTTTTGAGACAATTCTGAGTTTGAGAGAGTGTGAAATAATCCCATGGGGTTCCCATTCTGCTATAGCCTTCATGTCTCTGAGCGTCTCGTCCACTTGCTGCTTTGTCTGAAGCTAATTGGATTAATTAGAAACGTTTGAGCGTGTCAGTCGATACTGGAGGTTGTCTATAAGGTGATTCAACGGGATATAGTCATACGCTTTAATTCCCTAACTTATTCCTGGACCGCCCTTTCAGGTTTTCAGTCCACCGGGATACCATTTTTTGCCCAAGCCGCCCTTTCGGGTTTTCAGCTTGTCGAGTGTACCGATTGTTTTGTATTTTATCCCTAATTTTTTCCCGAACCTTTGTGGTTCACCGGGATGCCCTAATTTTTGCCAAGACCAGTCGACCTAGCGGGTCTTTATTCATGTGTAGTATCTTTTACTATGTCCGCGTTCACAGGGTGCGGAAGGTTGTCGCCATCCATAATGGTTAAGATCATTGCTCCACCAGAGAATATGCTTTTGATCACAAATGGTCCTTCATATGTAGGAGTCCATTTGCCCCTGGGATCACCTTGTGGAAATATGATACGCTTGATTACCAAGTCACCAACCCGATATTCATGACGTCTGACCTTCTTGTTAAAAGCTTTGATCATACTTTTTGGTACATCTGACCATGACAGACAGCCGTAAGCCTCTTCTCATCAATCAAGTTTAACTGGTTAAGCCGATTTTGAATCTATTCATCTTCATTCAGCCCTGCATCCTTTATGATTCTCAGAGAAGGTATTT
The DNA here is from genome assembly GCA_948472305.1 of Vicia faba. Taxonomy (NCBI): domain Eukaryota; kingdom Viridiplantae; phylum Streptophyta; class Magnoliopsida; order Fabales; family Fabaceae; genus Vicia; species Vicia faba. The sequence continues at coordinate 398,265,383 of OX451736.1, forward strand.
AGACTTCAATTGGTAGAACAACTTCCATGCCGTATACCAAGGAGAAAGGAGTTGCCCCTGTTGACGTGCGCGCTGTGGTATGGTAACCATGGAGAGAAAATGGTAACATCTCATGCCAGTCCTTGTAGGTCACTGTCATTTTTTGTATGATCTTCTTGATATTTTTATTTGCGGCTTCGACAACACCATTCATCTTTGACCGGTAAGGGGAAGAGTTATAGTGCTGGATCTTGAATTGCGTGCATAGTGCAGTGATCATAGTATTATTGAGATTGGTACCATTGTCTGTGATGATTCTCTCCGGGATACCGTACCGACAGATGAAATTTTGTTTGATGAATCAGGCCACAACGTTCTTGGTAATAGAAGCGAAAGAAGTTGCCTCAACCCACTTCGTGAAGTAGTCAATGGCCACCAAGATGAAGCGGTGTACATTAGAAGCTGTAGGTTTGAGTTCTCCAATCATGTTGATTCCCCACATCACGAATGGCCAGGGAGCAGTCAAGACGCTTAGAGGAACTGGAGGCACATGTACTTTGTCAGCATAGATCTGACACTTGTGACAGGTTCGTGAATCCTGATGGCAATCTGCTTCCATGGTAGACCAGTAGTACCCCGCTCGTAGGATCTTTTTAGCCATCGTGTGTCCACTAGAATGGGTGCCATAAGTGCCTTCATGTAGATCAGCCATGGTCTTGTCTGCCTCAACCTTGTCTACGCAACGAAGCAAAGTAGAGTCGTGATTGCGCTTGTAGAGAATGCATTACCGAGGAAAAACTTAGCATAGAATCTTCTCAAGAACTTCTTATCATTGACTAAATCTCCCTCTGGATACTCTTGGGCCTCGAGATACCTTTTAACTTCATGGAACCAAGGCTTGTCCACTGCTTCTTCAGTATCGATCTCGTGATAGTAAGCTAGTTCATCTATCCTCTCAATGGTGATATGGGGAGCCTCGTTACCCTACATGAGTTTAAAGATGGATGACATAGTGGCTAGTGCGTCCGCTAGTTGATTTTCCTCTCGTGGAAAATGCTCAAAGGTAATTTCCTCAAAATATGGGATTAATGTCAACATATGTTCTTTGTAGGGGATGAGATTAGGGTTCCTCGTGTCCCATTCTTCTTTGATCTTACTGATTACTAAGGCTGAATCTCCGAATACACTTAAGGATTTGATTCCCAAATCTATGGCAACTTTGAGACCCATAATATACGCTTCATATTCTGCCATATTATTGATGCAGTTGAAACAAAGTCTTGCAGTGAAGGGAGTATGACATCCTTCAGTGGATATGATCACAGCACCTACGCCATTGCCGAGTGCGTTAGTAGCTCCATTAAAAACCAAGGTCCATCGGGATCCCTGTTCAGGTCCGTCATATGGTCTGAATTATTCACAATTGTTTACCATCATGATGTCTTCATCTGGGAACTCAAATTTCATGTACTGATAGTCATCCACAGCCTGACGAGCAAGGTGATCGGCTAGCACACTACCCTTTATTGCTTTTTGGGTAGTGTACTAAATGTCTTACTGAGTCAGGATCATCTGCAATCTTGCTATTCTCCCAGAGAGGGAAGGCTTCTCGAATATGTATTTAATTGGATCCATCTTGGATATCAATAAGGTAGTATGGGTTAACATATACTATCTTAGTCGGAGAGAAGCCCATGCCAGAGCGCAACAAGTTTTCTTGAGTAGTGAATATCTTGTTTCACAGTCGGTAAACTTTTTGCTCAGGTAGTATATTGCTTGCTCTTTTTGGCCAGACTCGTCATGCTGCCCCAACACACACCCCGTTGAATTTTCCAAGACAATTAGATACATGATCAAAGGTATTCCCTTGATGGGCGACATCAAAACAAGAGGCTCTTGAAGGTACTCTTTGATCTTGTCTAAGGAAGCTTGGCATTCATCATTCCATTTGACTACTTGATCTTTCTTCAGTAATTTGAAGATTGGTTCACAAGTAGTGATTAGGTGAGAAATGAATCTGGCGATGTAGTTTATCCGTCCTAAGAATCCTTTGACTTAATTCTCGGTGCGAGGAGCTGGAATTTCTTATATTGCTTTTACCTTTTCAGGGTCTACTTCGATATCTTTACCGCTGATGATGAAGCCTAGGATTTTACTGGACCTCACTCCAAATGTGAATTTATTTGGGTTCAACCTTAGCTTGTATTTCTTTAGCCATTCAAACAGTTTCTGCAAATGGTCAAGATGTTCCTCTTCAGTTTGAGATTTGGCTATCATGTCATCCACATAGACCTCTATTTCATGATGGATCATGTCGTGAAATAGAGCTACCATGGTGCGCTGATAAGTTGCCCCAACGCTTTTTAACCTGAATGGCATAACTTTGTAACAGAATGTACCCCACTGTATGACGAAGGTCATTTTTTCCATGTCCTCAGGTGCCATTTTGATCTTGTTGTATCCGAAGAAACTGTCCATGAAATAAAATACTTTATGTGTGCGCTATTGTCAACCAAAATATTGATATGGGGGAGCGGGAAATTATCCTAAGGGCTTGCCCTATTCAAATCTCTGTAATCCACACACATGTGTACTTTACCGTCCTTTTTAGGCACTGGAACAACATTGGCGACCCATTGTGGATAGGAGGTGACGGCTAAGAATTTGGTGTTGAATTGTTTCATGACTTCAGTCTTGATCTTCTCTGACATTTCTGTCCGCATGCGACGGACTTTCTATTTTACCAGAGGGCGGTCTTCTTTTGTCGTTAGATGATGGACCACGATATCAACGTCAAGTCTTGGCATGTCTTCGTATGACCAGGAAAAGACCTCAACATAGTCATGTAGTAACTGAGTTAAGCACTTCTTGACACTAGGTTCCATATTGGCACCTACCTTGACTTCTTTCTTGTCCTCTTTGGTACCTAAGTTAATTGTGTTAACCGATTCTTTGTGGGGCTGTATGGTCCTTTTTCCTGTTGTAGTAACCTGGCTAGTTCCCCTGGAACTTCACAATTTTCCTCACCTTCGTCTTCGGCTTGGTAGATAGAATTATCAAAGTCATAATAGGCCATAGCAGAACCTTTACCCATGGGATCCTGAGTGGATGTGGATCTGCATTTTGATATGTGAGTGTGCGTAAGAGCATAGCTATCTTTAAAAAATAAAAACGTAAAAAAAGAAGAAGAACAAATAGCGTAAAATTCTGCATGCAAAAACGTCCATGATTCATTGATGACATATGAAAATGAAGTAACAACCCTTACAAATGGACCTTCTTGCCTCGGGTAAGACACAAGGTTTTAAAAGTATAAATTATTTAATTATTACAAGTCCGACAAAATTTAAAGACAATTACTGTTGTATAAAAGTAATAGGGACAAATTCTTTGGCTTCCCAGTTGTTGAGTCCTCCGCTGATAGTTGGGAAAATCCATTCTTCCAGGTCACAACCATCATCACTATCTTCCACTACGTTGATTCCATAGTTGCTGATCCGCAAAGGTGGTCCCCCGGCACGAGCACGACGAACAACTTTCTGGCCTCATGAAGTAAAACCCAAAACAAATTTGTCAGACTTGTAGGGAATGTCTGGGAGTTGGCCCAAAATAGTACACCAACCTTCTTCGACCACTGCCTTGGAATCTTTCAGAGAAGCCATCTTCAGCGGAGGTATGGTAATCTTCGGAACTTTGGAAACAATCTTGGTTTCCACAACTGTTTGTGAGACTTCCTCAAAATGCTGACACGGAGTTTCGATGAATTCACAATCCATTTCCACATATCTGAAGGAGTTCAGGTGACTGACCATATATTCCTCCTCTCCATGGACAGTGATGATTTTTCCCTTGGTTGGGTATTTCAACATCTGATGTAATGTAGAGGTGACGACACCAGCGTTATGAATCCAAGGTCGGCCAAAATAAACATGAATAGGAAGGGCGAATATCCATTACATAGAAAGTTGAATCAAAGGTCTGAGTTCCAACTTTAATGGGGATATCCACCTCCCTGTGCACCATTCTCTTTGAACCGTCGAAGGCCCTTACAACTATGTTGATGGGTTTTAAGGTCAAACCTTTACAGTCTAGCCTATCCAGAGCCTTCTTAGGAAGCACATTCAATGATAAATCAGTATCTACAAGGACATGGGCCAAAGTAGTGCCCCTGCATTCGACAGAGACATGCAACACCTCATTGTGTTTCCTCCCTCTAGGTGTCAGGTCGGAATATGAATAGCCCAAACCATTATCAGCGGTCAAACTGGCCACACAATCTTTGAATTGGTCAGCAGAGGTTTCCTATGGCACATGGGAAGTTTTAAGAAATTTCACCAAAGCCTTCGCATGAGCGTCGGAGAAAAACAGTAAAGCTATCATATAAATCTTTGAAGGAGTCTGCCCTAGTTGTTCGACTATGTTGTAGTCGCTTCTCTTTATAATTATCATAATTTCTTCCATCTCCTTCTTGGAGGCCTCTGGGATAGATACTAATTGCGCCTTCATCCGGACAGGTTCAACCAAAATGCCTTTGCCCCGAGTCTCGGTCGACTCGGTGATAGGGGTATCAACAGGGGTAACCAAAGGAACTGTAGTAGTAGTATCAACAGGAATAAAAGTGGGGATGATTACAGGACCGGTAACTGTTTTCGGAGGAGCAATCTCAGGGGAAAACACTCTTCAACTTCTTATTATTTTGTTGGTTCCCACAATGTTGCCGATGTCGGGGTTAGCTTTTTTAAAAATCGAGTCTTCATCAACCAGCCAATCTTGCTTGATGCCATGGTAGTAGACGTCACCCCCATAGTTCCAGGAAATAACTTTGTCTGAGGAGTATGGGATTGGCCCTGGCATAGCAATTATCAATGGAGTCACCTCCGGAACAGATGTAATCCTGACGGGTCTTTTGGTGAGACCTTGGGAGGATTGGTGGAAATGGTTATTATTGAAACATCCTTGTAAGAAGTGGTTGGAACAGGAGTCTTTTAAAACAAAATCTCTTTATCATCCATCAGGCGCTAGACACCTTCCTTCAACAAATGACAACCAGTCGGTAGAGATAAACCGAGGTGGCAATCTTTGCCACAGCCCAGAAATAAACCCGCCTTCAATAGGCTTCTCTTGATGGTCAGGATAGGAGTAACAAGTTCATCAACAGGAGTAATAAACACATCATCTTCAACATCGTTAACACCCCAGCCGTGCTTGGGCATAGGAGAAGTGATAACATTTGGAGTCTCAGGGGCGTCAAACTCAATTTCTTTTGCCTCGAGAAGGTCTTGCACCTTGATTTTCAAAACCCAACAGTCATTTGTATCATGACCTGGACTTTCTGAATGGTAAGCACAACGGGCGTTTGGGTTATAACAGGGAGAGGCAGTGTTGAGATTCTTCGGAGCTTCCCGCAAGGTTACCATATTATATCTCAACAAATATGGCAAGACTTGAGATAGCGTCATATTTATCCGGGTAAATTGTCTTACCGGTCTTTCTGTTCTAGGCTGGTTGTTCCTTTGTTGAGTAGGTGTAGGCTTAGGGATCATGACGGCCCCTACCGTTGGACGGCGTTCAGTTCTGTCGTGATTCCTTTGATGGTACACATTACCAACCTCTTTCTTCCCAGTGAATGGTTTTCTCACGGCACTGGAGGATGCGTCCTTTTGGATCTTCCCACTCTTAATCCCAGCTTCCACTCTCTCCCCGGTCAAGATTAATTCAGTGAAGCCAGCTGAGGAGCTTCCAATTAGATGATTAAAGAAAGGACCAGACAGGGTACCCAGAAACATGTAAACTAGCTCCCTGTTAGACAGGGGAGGCTGGACTCTTCCTGCTAAGTCCCTCCACTTCTGAGCATAGTCTTTGAAACCCTCGTTTGAACCCATAGCCAGACTCTGGAGTTGAGTACGGGTGAGAGCAAGGTCTGTGTTGTACTGATACTGCTTGTAAAAATCAGCGGCCAGGTCTTCCCAATTATGGATATTGGCCTTCTCTAGTTGATAGAACCAATCTAGCTGAGTCCCGGCTATCCTGAAAGAAGTGGACCCACAAATCTCTGTCAGCAGTGTGAGGCTGTATCTTCCTCACATAAGATCAGAGGTGCATCTTGGGACACGAAACCCCGTCGTACTTAGAAAACACTAGTGCCTTGAAATTTAGTGGAATAACAATCCCAAACACCAAACCCAGCTCTTCAAAGTCCAACCCGAGCACTTTCTGAATCTCCATTGCACTTAAGAAATCTTCCAACTGTGTGTATTTATCGTCAGCTGGAGGATACTGCTCTTCAGAGTAATCAACCTCTTATTCCTCTTCAGATTCTGGATGGTAATTCATTTCCCTGTTTTTACCTTCTTGATTATCCTTTTTAGCTGATAATGTTGCGAATTCTAGAGTCCGTCTGGCTTGCCCTTGGAACCTTCTTCCCAGATTCAGAACACCTATTGATTTCTTTTCTTTCTTCTTCTTTTCTTTGATCATAAATGTTTTCAAATCCTCTTTTCCTTTTGCCAGAGTCAAGAACATTTGTTGAAACTAAGCGTTCTGCACCTGAAGATCTTTTACTATCTATTCCATATCCATCTCACTGAAATAAACAGTAGAAAGATAAGGAGACCTGTTGTAAGAAACCTGTTTGTGTTATGATTAATGAAGATGCATATGCAAATGATTTCAAGGAAATTAGAGATTTAAATTTTCTTTAGACAAAAAGGAACACACGTCATATTAATAAATCAAAGTTTTAGTATATCATGCCTCTCTGGGCTTACAAAGAAAAAAAATACAAAACTTTAAGACAAAAAAGTTGAACGCATCCGCTTTGGTGCGATGTAGGCATTCAGACTCCGCTCTTCATGAAGCTTCCTGGTGAGTTCCAGAACCTTCTTCTTGCTGGCGTAGAATTGGGTTTCGAAAGTGTCTCGTTCTTCCTTAATCTGTATCCAATCCCTTTGCAAGTCTTCGAGATAGGTGGGCATGTTAGGAGGAAGGATAGTGTATGGGAAATCTCCTTCTACAACAGGCTTTATGATAACTGAGAGAATGGAGGAGTAAGGCATCATAAGACTTTGAGCACGGTCTCGTACCCATTTGAGATAAGGCTCAAGAGGGATGGAATTCTTGTGCCCCAGTGTCTTGCTATCTGCCTTGTTTACCATCCTCCAAGCTTGTATAAACCTCTGACGGTAGCCTTACTCGTCTCTTTCGTAGTCGAACACCAAACCTTGGATGAGTATCTCATGAGGACCATCTCCCCGGGAATACCCAAACTATCGTAAAGTTAAGCAAGGGTTATAAGTGATACCTCCCCTAATGCCAAGTAGAGGGACGTTAGGGAATTCCCCATAACGATGAATGATAGAAGTATCATCTGAGGATCTTGAACACCAATGAATATCAGAGTGGGTGAGGGACATCATCCTTTGAGACCATGTAAATATTTGCTCGTTCTTCAATGTTGATCGAGGTAAGTGTGAAATGAACAACTTGGCGAGTAGGGGGATACAACACAAAAGGGTACCTCTTTTCTTTATGGTGCGGTTATGGATGCAATGTAAGATTTCTCCCAACAAGGTAGGTATAGGATTACGGGAGAGAAAGACTTTGATGGCATTTACATCTATGAATTGGTCCGAGTTGGGGAAAAGAATCAGACCATAGATGAGAAGGTCTAGTACGTCTTCAAAGGCTTGAAAATCCATATCTTCCCAGAATGAACGAGCTTTCTCTAATAGAAATTTGGCTAGGAACCCTTTGAATCCACTTTTAGTCTCCCAATTTGCTATGATGTCGGCTCTCTTCAGATGCAGAGCTTCGGCCATGACCTTAGGTTTCGGGATCCCTTCTAGACCAATGAACGGTATCTGATCAATCACGGGCACTCCTAATAGTAGAGAGAACTCTTCTAGTGTAGGTACTAACTGATAGTCAGGAAAGGTGAAGCAATGATGTATGGGATCAAATAATTGGAAGAGTACACACATCATCTCCTCTTGGAAATTGAAGGTAGCCAAACTGAGGAGTCGTCCATATTTATTGGTAAAAGGAGAATCTCTAGGAACCCTTGATGCTAACTCTTGGAGCTGAGGGTATGCTTTCACGAAGTTGATTCGAATGGTGTTTCTTTGGACGGTGTACATAGCCTACAAAACAAAAACAAAGATAAATTCCTAAATCCTTGAAATGGTTAGTGAGATTGTGTATGATGTTATGATGTTCATGATGTTATGTACAAGTAAGCATATACACACAAGGCAAAAACAAGTCCTTAGGCTTAGGCCTGCATGGAGTTTGTAGGTAAGTACCCTCTTGAAGTTTAGTTAGCTCAAACCTGTCCTAGTTAATAGTAACCGGGTTCTAAGGGATCTCAATATCACTGTCCTTTCTTTTAGGCATTGTCCCACCATAATCAATCTTTTCTTGCGGCCGGGATATCCCAAAAGTCTAGTCTAAATGAGTGCAGTATCGAGTATCAACCAATTTTCAGCTTTCCATCGAAACTGGTTACCTCACTACGTCCTAATTGGCCAAGTTTGTTCAATTAAGGTTCTAAAGTCAGTTAGTGCTTCATGACGCCACTCAACGGCCCCGTATTCTTCTCGATTCAACACAAGGGATACCGGTACCCACAAATATGTCACACTAATATAGACAGTGTTTCAACCATATCGGTCTATGCCGTACATTTTCCACAATCTATTGCTACTTACCTAACAAGGTGTCCCAGATCCGGGTGGAGGATCAAAGCAAGCCCAAATAAGGAAACATAATGTAAAGCATGCAAGTCAAACAAAGAAAGTAAGTAAATGTGATCTAGCCCTAAGGTAACCCCACTTTTAAAATTTTCCCCAGCAGAGTCGCCAGTTCTGTAACATGGTGGGAGAATTGACTTGGTTGTTTTGCGCTTGATCGCAAATGTTGTGGATAGCAAGAGTCGCCACCGACTTTTCTTTTATCCAAAAGGAAAGGTTGAAAAGAACAGGAAAGACCTTTGAGATGTTTTCTTGATTTCGGGGGGGTAGATTATGAAAAGGGAAGATATTAGCACCCTTTTCATCCGTAGTTATCTACGGGCTCTTAGTTGCTTGCTAGATCACTTGCTTTTGTTTGAAAATGTGCTTCGTGTGGTTTTTGAAAGTATTTTGAAAAGGCGCCATCGTTTAGGCAAACTTTATAATGATTCTCGTTCATAAGAATGTATACAAAGTGTTGATCTTTTGAAAATGTATTCAAGTTTGAAAGATGTTTTTGAAAGTGTTGGTGTTTGTTTTGAAAATAGAAAGGATGTTTTGGTTTGAAAATGAGCAAACAACTAGGAACATTCTACCTACTCAAAAGTCTTTCTTGTTTATTTTCTCTTTCCTTTGACATTGTTATCTTACCATTGATTTGGTAAGAAACCCTATCTTTGGATGTAAAAGGGATGGGCAAGGGTCATCGTATAGTCATGAATAGTAATGTTGTAAGATATCTTATCATTTTCTTTGAGGGACTAAGATCATTCGTAAGGCAACATTTTTAGCATCATCGAGGGACTATTATCTTGTATTTTCGTTTGTTTTGGCTAAGACATCTTACATGCGTATTATGACCATTTATTTCTCAAGGAAACAAGTATATTTACCCTAAGGGTGTAAGTGTGCAAGTGTATTAATTTACATGCATTTTTTTATCTTTGAATTATGGTTTTCTAAGCATTGATTTTATCTTTCCATACAAACCCTAATTTACTAGCATTTATATATAAAGTACTAAATTGCGGAAATTAAAAATAATAAGCTATTACATCATTAGGGGAGGGGGTATACAAATTTAAAAATGGGGAAATTGCAAGAAAATTAAATCTAAATAATTATTACAACCATATTGAATATTGTACAAAATTGAAGATAAAAATGAAAGAATGCAAATGAGTAAAGAAACATGATTTTTATGAAAGGATTTTAACCTAGCCCTAATTAGAAAAATGATTAATTTAAAATTAGCTAAAATTAAAACCTAAATTAGTTCACAAAGAATAATAAGTTAAAAAATGATTTTTTAGGGTTTTTCATGAAAAGGCTTTGAATAGTAAAAATAATAGGAAAATTAATTAATTAAAATACCTAAGTTCTAAATTAATTTTAATTAAGAAAAGAAAATAATGTAGTCATTAATCATAAGCCTAAATATTAAATAATAAAAAAAAGAGAAATTAATTTGCTAAGAAAATTGTTTTTGCTCTTTTTAATTTTTATAAAGAGAAATAAAATATAAATGAGTGTAAAAATAATAAAATAAATATTTTTGGATTTTTATTATTGATAATAATAATAATATGAATAATAAAAATAATAAAATGAAATATGAAAGTGAAATAAACTAAAAGATAAAAATAAAATAAAATAAAATAAAATAAAGAAATAAATGACCAGGGGGTGCTGAAGCAGGGCCAGGAGTTAGAAGCCAGCAAAATACCAAGGCCCACTGCATTGAGGCCCAAGCGTGTGTTTTTGTGACAAAAAAAAAGAATGAAAATGTGGAAAATGGAAAAAAGGTAGCGTGCTAGGTGTTGAACCCACACCATCTTGGTTACCAGCGCGCTGCCTTACCACTGGGGTGGCTATACATCCGTTAACATTGGCACAAAAATAAATACATAACATAAAATTTACCCTGATTGTACTTCATCTTCAACCTCCAGCCAAAGGATCTGTAACTTGCTCATTCTTCAACCATTTTCAAAAATGTAAACATGAAACTTGTGTACTTTTTCACCACGAATCCAACCATGTAACTAATTTAAGCTAACATTAAAAGATAAGGATGAATTTATGAAAGTACCAAATTATGACCTAAATGTTTCAGCAAGTTTAAACCCAAAATTCTCCATGCTCACGCAACATAAATGAAATCAATGGACATGTATAGTTTCAGGGCAATGATATCTACATTCTATCTTTACAAATGCAAGTCTAACAATGCCTAAATAATGAGATAGAAGTTCAAGAAAAATACCTTAAAATTGGAAATCGTGAAATGAGTTTGAGCTTGATTCAAGTTATGGTGATGATCAGGTTAGCTTTCTTGGACCTCTAGGAAGCTAATGCAATGACTGACTTGAGCTTAAGGTGGCTGGAATGGTCTGGAGAAGTCCAACTGTGATGCTCTGTTTTTGAACTTAGAAATGGGTGAAGATAGTGTTACAGTCGTGTAACAGGTACAAGGATGTCTTATGTATGATGTTTGGAAGCTTTTGGAAGCAAAAGGCCAAGAAGCGCACGAGTAGTTTTTGATTTTGGGATTTCTGGCCAGAATATGCAACAATGGAAGTCTGAGATGCAGTTTTGAGTTTTTGTGAGTTTTGGAGCTTGTGTATTCGTGTATTTTGATGCAAATAACCTGTGCATAAGTAAGGAAAAGGTTCGAGCACTTGAGAGGGTCATAAGTGTAAGATGTAGAGTAATGGCTATCTTCATTGATTTTGAAGAAAAGTGGAAATATAGTTTCAAGACAAAGTACAAGCATGGGCTGAGTTGTTATATGCTTTAGACAAGTTTCTTTTGGGTTATAGGTTGTGTGTGATCAGAAGAAAATAATTGCAAAGCTCAAGAACTGATTTTGTGCATAAAAGCTACTTTTCAAAAATGGCAATGTGCACTTTCTTACCAAAATGACATTAAGCATGGACAATGCATTGAATGCTTTGAATAAATCCTCTAACAACTGTGCAAACATTTAATTATGGAGTACCAAGCAAGTTTGAGGCCTGCAAAGAAAAGATTGTGCAACCTAGCATGGATTTGAATTTTGTTCATCGCAAAATTCTGCCTTGTAAAACAACTTGAAACCCTAACTTCTGGCCTTCGATTTTGCTCAAACATGATCTCAATGAGTTCTTAGACATTTTAGAAAGCTTTTAATGTGATATACAACACCTCCTTGAATCACTTTTGAAAATTCCCCTTGCAACTATGTGAAAAATTTCCATGAAGTTAGGTCAAAATTCTGCCTAAACTAGGGCAAAATTTCACTAAGTTTCCAAGTTTCATGAACATGTATTCACAAAATCATAACTTGAAATACATGAATTTCTAGGATAAGTTGTGTGAAGAAATTTTTTATATATCATTGAGATCTACAACTTTCATGTTGACAGTTTTCTTTGAATCATCTTGCATCATGGTGAAAAATTAGCTCAAAGTTGTGAAAAAACATGAAGTTTTCAACACTTAGAAAAATTTCTAAGTTTCGGAAACTTTGACTTTTCAAAATGAAATCTTGACTTTTTGATTTCTTGATGAAAAAGTTTCATATTTTAACATGTTTTGATGAATTGTGATCTTTGATACTTGATTTTGACCAAAAATTCAAAGTTTGACTTTTCAGTGTGCAGTTGACTTTTGATCAGTTGACTAAAAATCAACTATCAATCAAATGACCTTGAGCAATGTTTTGAGTCATGCCATTAGGTCAAAATTATTCAATTTAATCCTTGAGACCATGTCTCAAACCAGTTAACCATTTGCTAGGTCAAAAATCAGAAATTGCCATTTCTCAATCAAAACCCTAATTTTGACCATTTTGCCCTTTTGATGATCTGATCAAATTTCTTGAAGAACTGTGGTCCAAACTTTATCAAATGACATATATGAGTTCATAATGTTTATATGGATCTAAAATTATGAAGTTTTACTGTAAATTGACCACAGTTGACTTTTCCCCCAATACAGTTGAGTTTTAGGTCAACTGATCAATTGACTGATTAAAAATGTGATCCAAGACTTGAAACTTGACATGAGCAATATTTAGGGTCCATAATGATCCATGAAAGTCATATTAGGAATTAAAATTTCAATTATCTTTGTGCAATCTCAAATCCTAATTTTAGTCATTAGTGCTTAAAGAGGTGTCTGGAGCTGATCAACCCTTGTGCAGTCTTGGACCAAAGGAGATCTTGTGAGAAAATACTTGATAAATGAGAGGTAAAATTTTGGGATACAACAACGTCAATCTTGACTTCTTTCTTATCTGCCTCAGTACCCAAATTTATCACTTCAACAGGTTCTTCGTGCGGTTGAATGACCCTTTCCTCTTGTATCAGGAGTTTGACGAGTTCCCCAGGTATTTCACAATCTTCTTCATCTTCGTCTTCGTCTTGGTAGATTGGATTCTCAAAGTCATACCTGGCAATAGCAGAATTGTTTTCAATGAGGTCTGGAGTGCATGTGGATCTGCAAATGTGTGCGTGTGCATGTAAGGTCACATGGCTATTTGAAAATGCAATAAAGTGAAAGAAAGACAAAGAGCGCAAAATTTGAATGCAAAATAGTCCAATATTTTTCATTAAAATGAGCATATGGAATATGAAAATGGAAAACCCTTAACAAATGGTCCATTTTGCCCCGGGCAAGGCACATAGCTTAAAGTCATTGTTTTAACAGAAATTACAGACAAATTTCTCAAAATAATAAAAACAGGAAATGCCATTTACTCCTGGATGAAGGAGATTGGGATGAAGTCCTTGGTCTTCCAGTTGTTGAGTCCTCCATCAACAGTTGGGTAGATCCAGTCGTCCCAGTCACCGCCACTGTCAGAGTCTTCAAGAGCATTAACTTCAAAGTTACTAATGCAGAGAGGTGGTTTCTCTACACGAGAACGTGAACCTCTTTTTAAGCTTTGGAAGTGAAGTCCAAACCAAATTTGTCTGACTTGTATGGGATATCAGGAAGTTGTCCCCAAATGGTGCAACCTCCATCTTCAACAACACTACGAGCGTCTTTGAGAGAAGCCATCCTTGGTGTATCTTTAGCAGCTTTTGGAGTGTCAGGAGTGGCTTTGGCAGCAGCAACCATTGGAGAGACCACTTCGAATGCTTGACAAGGGGTCTCTATGAACTCGCCATCCATTTCAACGTATTTAAATGGATTCAGATGACTGATCATAAAATTGTATATGTCATATAGAAATTATACATTAACTTCTATATGATATTTGTGCATATATGTGTTTTCACGTATTATTGTGAATTGTCTCGTTTTTGTAACGTTTGTTGTGTGATTGTTAGCATACTTTATTTAGGTTTTCACGGTGTGACAATACCATGGGATGATGAGAGCAGGTTACTAGCTTGCACAATAAAGGCGTCGAGCTTACGACGTAAAACAAGCATGTTTGTTTATATTTGTTTATGTCTATGGTGATTTGTGTTTTAACAAGTTGAAACAAGGAAATACTATGAATTTCAAATATTCACTTTTCAACTTGTTAATTCATTTTCACCCGGTTTTCATATTGTTATTTGTATTTGTTTTGTTATGTCAATTTGTGTTTTCTGAAAGATTGTTGTGTTTAGCTTGAGGAGTTTTCTTCATTGTATATATTGTAAATTTTGTACATTGAAATTTTTTTAGGAGTATTATTTTTTTAATTATTTTGTTGTTGTTTGGACTCAAGTTTTGGTCTGGTAACTTGTATAATATTGAGGTGATTTGTCAAGTTTGATCATTTCAACTTGCAAATACATGGTAATGATTTTGTTAAAGTTTTGTACACGTTAGAGGTATGTGTTTATCGCTTTCTATACTTTAGAATATTCATGATACTTAGACTTTTTATAATTTTTATGCCATTCATTCTTTTGTATACTTGTTCATTTATGAATCACTTTAGTTCCTACCCTTTTTGTAAGGTAGCTTTCCATTGTTCACATATGCTGGAGACCACAATGCTTGTTTTAACTGGATTTTATTATTCTTAATCTTTTGTTTTGTTTTGATTGTATGAATGCAAGAAAGTGATCAAGGAATTTTTCATTCCATTTTAAGCACAACTACCTAGCCAAATAGTCAATTCACCTAGTGAGTGTGTAATCATTAGTAACCCCTTTGAGCTTTTTGTTGATATCCATGTTGTATTTTCTAAATGTTTGTCTATGAGTGTTTAGTTCCCCTTTTTGTATGTATATTGATTCATTATTTTCTTGAACCCTTAACTATGATTTATAGTTGAATCTTTACCTTGCCTTAGAAAGTAGGGATTATTCACATTATGACGATAGTTGAATTCAAGTTAGGGAGAGGAATGCTTATGTGCTTATGTTGTGATTGCTATGAGGTTGAAAAAGAATAGAAGAAAAAAAAGTGAAATAGAAAAGATAGAAAAAGAAAGATAAAAATTGAAAAAGCATTGAAAAAAGAAAAACAAAAAAGAGTATGGAATAATATTGTGTTAATAAGTGATGTGTGTTGGTGTGAAACTTGTGATGAAGAAGAATTTTGATTGAAATTCTATTGTTTGAAACTTTGTGGAAGTAATTACTCTCTTAGGTTTAGGCAAGTTTCTGTTTCTATTAGCTTTAGGACTTATCACTTGTTTGTTAACTAAACCACATTACAACCATTAAAATCCCTTGAGATTCTTGCTTTTATATTTTCAATGTAAATTTTTGGATGAATCCATAATTTAGTCTATTATTTACAAGATTGTTGGATGAGTGAAAATACCCCCAATTTTGTGTGTTTTTCATCTACCGATGATTATGTTTGCTAGGTGTGATTAATGTGTGAACTAGTATTGTTTTAGAATGTTTGGAATAATGTTTGTATTTGGCATTTGTTTCATGTTTATGTCATAGCCGTAGTTTAGTGGTAAGTGTTTACTTTGTGTGTACTGTTTTTCATTTGAACAATTGCACTTGTTTTCTGTTTTCAAAACTTGTTGATTCATGATTATTTGATTTATAATTATTTTTTATTAAGGTTATTAGACTTTGATTAAGGACAAACAATGATTCAAGTTGGGGAGAGTTTGATAAGTGCAAAAGTGTAGTTATTTTGTATATACTTTTTGTTGCACTTATCAACTCTTGGTTGTTAATATCAGTTGAATAACCTAACTTTGTGTATAAATACGTTTAGTTTGTGTATAATGCATTTTCATGTATAAAGTGTATCATTTGATAGTTTTCCATTCATTTTATAGGTATTGATGCGTATTTGGAGCATGAGCAATAAAGTGTCGAAGACACGACTTCAAATGTGCGATTTTGAGCAACTCGTCAATGAATAAGGATCAAAATCAAAGAATAAGAAATAATAAATTTGGTTTATATTTTGACATTTTTATAAAGATCATTGAATAAGCTTTCCAAATCTTTGAACCGGGCACGAATCAGAGTTACGATTCAAAAGTTATGGCCGAAACAGTGCAAAATATTGTGTTGATTTTTGAACCTTCTGATTTTTGGTTGTCAGGCGATGCTGGACAGTCATAAATGCGTATTTAGGTATAAAAACACTTTTTTTGGGTATGGTTTTGGGTATTTTTGATCCCAACTCCATCAACCTTCATTTTTGGATAGCATTAGCTTAGAAAACAACATTAAAGCTTGTATATGAATGATCCGGGGTGGATATCTCATCAATCGACGTTGACAAACCGAGATATTTGTGGTTCATTTCTCTTCCTCTTTGTGTATTCTTTATGTGTTGAGTTTGTATATGTATTTACTCTGAACTTATGTATATTTGTCGCCTGTGGAATTATATTAAACTTTCTTTACAAGTCTTTGTGGATTGTTGTCTTAGATTTTTGCTCTGTGCTAAGGATTTGAGTTGTTATAGACATATACTGCTTAGATTCTTATTTAGGATGATTATTTGTTAGTTTCTGAACTCTAGAGATAGATTTAGAGCTGACATCTACTTAGGTATCAGAGTTTAATGCCTCTGTGTGGTTATATTATACTGAGAGATCGTCACTGCGATTACATAGTTGTCTTTTGTATTGTTGAGGAGGTAGAGATATTATTTCCTTGGTGATACAGTCAGTCTCTCAATTTGGGTTAGAAATGGCTTAGGTTGTGAGTGATACGTGGTGACATTGATGAGTATTGTTAGGTTGAATGTAACTGGTCGATAGATTTAAGTCTTTGATGAGTAGATTATATGCAGGCTTGATAAGTTCTTCCTTATTTTTTTCTTTTGATTACATTTATTTTTTTTGGATACTTTTCTATACCATTCAAACCCCAAACTCATTTACGAGAGATTTATCGAACAACAATTCAATAACCAATCTCTGTGGACATGATAAATTCCCGGATAAATATTTCCAAAACTTTTTTTGCTTGCTGCTATACCACTCCAACAAGGATCTCTTAATGTAACCAGCTCCGCTTTTAGTAAGTGCTGCAATGCTTGAGACAGTGACATATTGATCTTAGTATATTGCCTTTTCTTGAGACTTCGTCCTACGCATATTCCCTTGTTGTTGTTGAGTAGGTGTAGGATTGGAAATTAATAATTCCCCTACTGAATAATGATGGTCATTCTTAGTACGTCTTATTGATCCATATATAGCATTAGTCTCCTTTTTACCAATAAATAGTTTTTTCATAGCATTTGAGGTGGAGGCCATGGGTATCTTCCCGCTTTTGATCCCACTTTCAACGCTCTTACCAGTCAAGATCAATTCAGTAAATCCAGATGATGAACTTCCAATTAGCAAGTTGAAAAACGGACCAGTCAATGTTCCCATAAAAATGTCTATCAATTCTTTATCAGTTAGAAGTGGTTGCACCCTACCTGCCAAGTCTCTCCACTTTTGAGCGTATTCTTTGAAGCCCTCATTTGAACCCATGGTCATGCCTTGTACTTGCACCCGAGTTGGCGCAAGATCAACATTATATTGATATTGGAGATGAAAGGCAGCATCCAAATCGTCTCAAGTATGGATATTAGCCCCTTCCAATTGGTAAAACCACTCCAACTGTGTTCCCAATAGACTCTCTTGAAAAAAGTGCACACATAGTTTCCTATCAGCGGTGTGCGACTGAATATTGCGGACATATGATCTTAGATAAAGCTTCGAACAGGAAACATTATCATACTTGGCAAAAGCAAGGATCTTGAATTTGTGGGGGATGACTACCTCAGGTACCAAACCCAAGTCTCTAAATTCCAAGTCAGGCACAACTTGGATCTCTATAGTCTTTAGTATGTCTTCTAGCTGCTTATATTTGTCTTCGACCGGTGGGTATTGCTCATTAGAATAATCCTCGTCTTTAGAGATTTTATTGTTTCCACCTCCAGCACGGGTGCTTCTAGCATCTTCATCTTGATTTTCGTCCTCCTCAGAGGAGTCCTCTTCAACTTGAACTTGTCTGGCAGGGCCTTTGAACCTTTTCCCAATGTTGATTACAACTTTCTTCTTGATCTTTTTCTTCGTGGCAAGAAGCGCTGCCATTTCTTGCTGACCCTTTGCTAAGTTGAGCAGAGTCTCTTGGAATTGAGAGTGTTGAGTCTGCAAGTCCTTGACGGTTTTCACGAGATCCATCTTATACTGAAATAAACAGTATAAAGATGAGGAAACATGTGTCAAAAACCTTCTTATGATATGGTGCATGTTATGTAAAAGAAATGTTTTCAAGTATTTTTAAGAGATTTAAATTTGCTTAACCAAAGAGGAAACAAAACATCAATTATATTAATAAGTTCAAAGGTTACAAATTCCTCTTGGGCTTACAAAAAAACAAAGAGACGAAATAAACTCCTAAAACAAAAAGGTTCATGTTTCCCACTGGCGTATCCTCTTTGGTGCAATGTAAGCATTCAGGCTTCGCTCCTCGTGAAGTTGCCTTGTGAGCTCCAACACCTTCATCTCTCTTGCATAGAATTGGGCTTCAAAGGCGTCTCACTCTCCCTTGAGTTGAATCCACGACCTTTGAAATTCCTCGAGATTAATAGGCATGTCAGTATGTAGAATGGTGTAAGGAACGCCTCCTTCGGTAATAGGCTCCACAATTATTGGTAGGATAGCCAAATATGGCATCATGAGGTTTTGAGCGTGAGCTCACACCCACTTGAGATAAGGCTCAAAAGGAATAGAGTTCTTATGCCCCAAAGTTTTTCTATCAACCATGTTTACCATGCCCCAAGCTCGCACAAATCTTTAACGATAATCTTGGACATTGTTCTCGTAGTAAAATACAATACCTTGGATAAGCGCCTCATGAGGACCATCTCTCAGAGCATAACCAAACTATCGCAAAGCCAAAGAAGGGTTATAATTAATTCCTCCCCTAATGCCAAGAAGTGGAACATTAGTGAATTCCCCACAACTGTCAATGATGGTAACATCCTCCAAAGATCGAGAGCACCAATGAATATCTGAATGCGAAAGCGACAACATCTTTTGAGACCATCTCAAGTCTTATTCGTTCTTCAAAACTAATCGAGGAAGGTGCAAAATAAACCACCTAGATAGTAATGGTGTGCAACACATAAGGACCCCCCTTCTCTTCATGGTGCGAGCCTAAAGAGAATGCAAAATGTCTCCGAGCAAAGTAGGCACTAGATTACGGGATAGAAAGATTTTGACTGCATTCACATCTATAAGTTAGTCTGGATTAGGAAACAATACCATCTTATAGATTAGAAGAGCCAAGACTTCTTCAAAATCTTGAAAATCCAGAGCATACCAAAATAGTTGATCCTTCTCAAACAGAAACTTGGCTAGAAAACCTTTGACACCACTCCTCATTTCCCAATTAGCCACAATGTCAGACCTTTGCAAATGTAGGGCTAATGCAATCTCCTCAGGTTGTGGATCTTTCTCAATACCAGTGAAGGGTATTTGATCAAGAATGGGTAATCCCAATAGTTGAGAGAACTCTTCCATGGAGGTCACCAATTGATAATCAGGAAATGTGAAAAGTGATGCTTAGGATCAAAGAATCAAAAGAGCACATGCACAATGTCTTCTTCAAAGCTTGAGATAACCAAGTTGAGAAGTCGACCATATCTCTTGGTGAACGGAGAATTTTCAGAGACCCTTGATGCTAACTCTTTGAGTTGAGGAGGTACCTTGACAAGGTTGATTCAGATGGTATTTCTGCGTGTGGAAACAATATCCTACAAAAAAGAACAAAGATAAATCTCTAGGTCCTTGAAATGGTTAGTGAAAATGCTATGGCATAATGTCATAATGTTATGTA
The DNA here is from genome assembly GCA_948472305.1 of Vicia faba. Taxonomy (NCBI): domain Eukaryota; kingdom Viridiplantae; phylum Streptophyta; class Magnoliopsida; order Fabales; family Fabaceae; genus Vicia; species Vicia faba. The sequence continues at coordinate 398,285,334 of OX451736.1, forward strand.
CACATAATCATCTACAAGCAAAGCAAACAAGTAGTTAGGTTTAGGCTTGCATGGGGTTTATAGGTAAGTACCCTCTTGAATTTTAGTTGGTTCAACCTGTCCTAAAGAGTAATCGGGTTCTAGGGAATCTCAATATCATTGATCTTTCTTCATCGGGCATTATTTTAGCACGAGCCTCTATTTTGGCGATCGAAATATCCTGAAAGTACGATCTTAATAAACATAGTATCGAGTATCAACCAACTTCAGACTGCACCAAAGCCGGTTATCTCGCTACTTCCTAATGGCTAAGTTGTTCAACTAAAGGTTCTATGGTCAGTTAGTGCTTTATGACACCACACAACGGCCCTGTAGTCTCCTTGATTTGCCACAAGGGATACCAGTACCGACAAATGTGTCACACTAACATAGCCATTGTTTTAACCATATTAGTTTATGCCTTACAGTCTCCACAATCTATTTCTACTTACCTAATAATTCCCCCAGATCCGGGTAGATGATCTATAAAAAACCCAAACACCATTTTAAGAGTAAAGCAAGAAAGTCAAACAATGAAAGCAATAAAGGTGATCTAGTCTCTAAGGTAAACCCACTTTTAAGTTTATCCCCGGCAGAGTCGTCAGTTCTGTAATACGGTGGGAGAACTGACTTGAGTATTTTGTGTTTTATCGCAATTGTTGCAGATAGAAACAGTCGCCACTGACTTTTCTTTTATCCAATAAAGGAAAGGGTGAAAAGAACATGAAAGACCTTTTGAGAATTTTCTTGAGTTTGGGGGGTAGATTATGAAAAGGGAAGCTTTTAGCACCCTTTTCATCTGTAGTTATCTACAGGCTCTTAGTTGCTATCTCACTTTGAAAATGCTTTGTAAATGTGCTTGTATTTTATTTTGAAAGCATTTTTTAATAGTGCCTTCGTATAGGAAAACTTTGTAATGTTTCTCGTTTCGGAGAAAACGTATACAAAGCGTTGACTTTTGAAAATATTCCAATAAAGGTTTTGGTGTGTTTGAAAAGATGTTTGTTTTGAAATTTTTGTGAGCAAGCAACTATGAACGTTCTACCTACTCAAAAGAAAGTCTTTGTTCTTTTTCTCCTTCTTTAGATAGTGTTATATTACCATTAGTTAGTAAGAAACCTTATCATTAAATGTGAAGGGACATGCGTGGATCGTCGTACAGTCATAGAAGGCAATATTGTAAGATACCTTAGCAATTTGTTATAAGGGTCTAAGATCATTTACCGAAGGCAACATCGAAGGGTCATCGAGGGACTACGATCTTGTAATTGAGGGTCTTTTCTAAAGTATCCCACGTTCGAGGGACATGACTATTTTATTCTAAGGAAATAAGTGAGGGTTTACCCTAGAGGTGCAAGTGTGCAAACTGTATTGTTTTAATGCATTTTTGTCTTGAATTAGGGTTGTCTATTGTTTGTTTTAAATCTTGCCATACAAACCCTAATTACTAGCAATAATATAGAAAGCGATAAATTGCGGAAATTTAAAGTTCTACGCTATCACACCATTTTAGGGGATGGGGATACAAATTACAAATGGGTATGAAAAATAAGTAAACCCTAACTATTACAAAACTTTGACAATTACATAATTTATAGTGCGAAATAATAAAATGTACAAAAAATGCAAAGATAATGTAAAGAGAAAAGAAATTTGTTTTTATAGGTTTTTTGGTAGAAAAGAGTTTTAATGTATAGTATAAGTTAATTTAAAAGATAAATAAAAATCTAAGTCTAAATTAGTTTTAATAAATTTGAGAAATAAAAAAATATTTCTAGGGTTTTTATTATAAAATAAAGTAAAGAGAAAATAACAATTTTTAGTCTAAGTATATAAAAACATATTTTTGTATTTTTTTAATTAGGTAAAATAATAATAAATAAAAAGAAAAAGAAAATAAAATTAAAATTAGATATGAAGTCAGGGGAATTTGAAAAGATATTAGAAGGTTAGAAAGTACATTTGAAATTTATTAGGCCCAAAACTGTTTTTGGAATCAAAAAATAAGAAATAAAAAGAAATGTTGTTGGGCCTGCATGGTAAAAGTGAAGTGGAAGGTGTTATTGAGTAAAATAATCAGGCCCACCAGGAAAGAGGCCCAAGCGTGTTTTTGAACAAAAAGAAATAAAAAATGTTGTAAAAATGACAAAAGGTCTTGTTGGGGCTCGAATCGAGGACCTTCTATAGTAATGCCTTACGCGCGCGCTTTCTACCATTGGAATGGTGATACACCCGTTGGTTTATACAAAACAATCACATTATATTATAAAATAAATTATAGTGACAACTTCATCTTCTTCCTCGCGCCAGAACCAGAACTCTGTAACTTTCTCGTTTCTCAACCATTCTCAAAAGTGTAAACATCAAACTTGTTAGAAATTTTACCACGATTTCAAATATGTAAATAACTTAAACAATGGATCAAAGATGAGCACGAATTTTAACTGGTATCAAATCCTGACCTAATTTTTCAAGAAGTTCAAACTCAAAATTCACACTACCCAGGCAACATAAGTGAATTTTAAGGACATGGTTAGTTTTAGGGCTATGATATCTACATTTTATCTTTGAAAATGGAAGCTAATTGATGCTTGTATGATGAGATAGAAGTTCAGAAAACTCACCTTGCAGATAGAGATTGTGTTTTGAGTTAGAGAACCTTTCAAGGTGTTGTGATGATCTGGTTAGCTTCCTTGAACCTCTAGGAAGCTATTACAATAGTTAATTTGAGCTAAGAGTTCCTGAATCGTGTTGGAGAAGTCAAGATGCAATTATATGTTTTTGAAATTAGAGGATGATGAAGATTGAGTTACAGAAGTGCAACAAGTGTTTGGTTAGCTTCTAAATGATATATAGATGCTTTGTGATTGATTTTGAGGAAGAACACACGAGTGGTTTGAGAGTTTAATGTGTAAGGTCATAAATGACACAAAAATGGTGTTTTGAGACAATTATGAGTTTGAGAGAGTTTGAGGAAGTTTCAATGCTTGCTAATTCGTGTCCTTGGTTGTAAATAATGTCTCAATTTATAGGAAGAAGTTTGAAGGCTTTAGGTGGTCAGAATCAAAGGTTCATATGTTATGGATCTTTAGCTTGTTTTTGAAGAAAGCTTGATAGACATCTTTCTAAGGTATAGTACAAGGTTATCTAGAGTGGTTAAAAACTTTAAACATGTTTATCTGAATTTGTAGATGAAGCTTGTGCAGTAGGAACAAGTGCAAAGCTCGATGCAAGTTGACTTTGTGATTAAAGTAACTTTTCAAGAATTGCAATGGTGCCTTTGTGCCATAATTGGAAATGTAACTTGGATAATGGATCAAATGCTTGGAAAATGGTTAAATATGTTGTGTAATTAATTAATTATAGAGTGAAACACAAGTTAGAAGCCTGTAAAGTGAGATTATGCAGCATATGCTAGGGTTTTAGTCAAGTGTTCATCACAAAAATGACTTATAATTCAAGTTCTTGGATATTTTAGAAAGCTTGATACATTATCTACAACCTTTATGTTGACCATTTTGACAAAATCTAATTGGAACTAGATGAAAATTGACCAAGAAGTTAGGTTAAAAATCTGCCTAAACTTGTCAAAAATTTCACTAAGTGTTTTATGAAAATGTCATGACTTCATGGGGTTATATCTTCAAATCTAAACATTTTTTGGACATAAACCCTATGATACAAAGTTGTAGAATTCATCAAGATCTACAACTTTCATGTTGAAAGTTTTCTTTGGATCGTCTTGCATCTTGGTGAAAATTTGACATGAAGTAGTGAAATTATCAAGACTTAAAACACTTAGAAATTTTTCTAAGTCTTTGAAAAGTTTGACTTTTGATGACTTCTTGACTTTCTTGATTCCTTGATGATCAAGCTTCATAATTTTGAATCTATTGATGAATCTTGACTTTTGAAACTCAATTTTGACCAAAAAGTCAAAGTATGACTTTTGGTGTATCAATTGACTTTTCATCAATTGATCAAATATCAACTATCAGTCAATTGATTTTGAGAAAGGATTTGAGTCATGAAATTAGGTTAACATGTTGTGCTTGAAATCTTGAAATCATGCTTCAAGTCATTAGGTCATGTACTAGGTCAAAAGTCATTGATCAGTCATTCTCAATCAATTTTTTTGACCATTTTACCCCTTTGATGATTTGAGCACTTTCCTTGAGGTATTATGATCCAAACCTGATCAATTGATGAATATGACTTCAAAATGTTGATATTGGTCAAAAATCTTGAAGTTTGACTGCAAGTTGGCCACATTTGACTTTTTAACCAATACAACTGATTTTCAGTCATCTAAGCAATTGATTGAGCAATTTGATATGCAAGACTTGAAACTTGGTATGAGCAATCTTGAAGGTTTATAATGAACTATGAAAGTCATTTGGAGCATTAGAAGTCAAATTGTCCTTGTGAAAATCAAAACTCTAATTTGAAGCCTCAATGTTTAGGAGATGGTTTGACCTAATCAGCACTTGTGTAAACTTGAGGCATTGAAGATCTTTGTGACAAATGTCTTGAGAAAAGGGAAGACAAATTTTAGAGTACAACAGATATATGCCTCAGTCATTGGTGGATCGAAGTAAAACTCTCATAAAAAATATTGTTTGTAGTAGATATAGAAGAAAATATTTTTTTAATTATTTAATTTTAATTATGATTTTAATAAGAGAGATAACGTAATTATAATTATTTTAATCTAATAGACATATTTTTAAATATCATAGAGCTATCTATATTTTCTATTAACAATATTCAAATTAAATTTTTGTAAATTAATTTTTTTACACGTATTAAAACAAAAGTGAGATGTGAGAAAGCTAAAAAGAACACCTTGCTAGTTATCTATATCTTTTGCTTGCTTTATTTGATAAACGCATCCCAATTTACCACTCAATAGTTGTTGAGGCCCGTTATTCTCACAAAGAGCCAAATTATTATTAAACATTATATTATGTAATCATTTTCCATTTGTTGTTCTCAAATTTAACAAGTCCCATGATCTACAAATTGTTGTTAACTAAACTCACACTAGATCAAAGATGAAAACCAACCCTTTTATCTCAGTGGTATTTCTCTGTGCACTAATTTTTATATCTGGCATAGTCTTGAACCATCTAAAGATGAGAAACAAACTTTGTAAATATTATTTTTAAAATTTTTTTGGCTCTTTTTATTATGTATTATATTTAATAATCGTGTTTTATTTGTAGTTGGTGTATTTGAAATATCCAAAAAAAAAAAAAAACTTGGAGAAAATAACGATGGGGGCTTAGGAGGAGATGCACATAGTGAATATGGTAAGTAATGGTATTTTCCTTAGATTTCGAGGACTAAGGGTCTCCTAAGAAGAAAGATGAGGAAATAGTTGTTATTTCATTGATGTTTCAAACGAGGAAAAGTACAATGCATAAATAGGAAATCAGAATCTTAACAAACTGTAAATTTAGTGATTATTCTGTGATGACGTGTAAACGACCCACTACAAGGAACTAATACTAACAACCTTCTAGATGATCTCATTTTCTCATGGCAAAATCCTTGAACTTGATAGACTGTCTAATTGTTCTTTTGGGCTTGTCACTTGTGAGCCCAATTCTCCCTTGAGTCATAACAATACCTTCCCCATCAAAACCATCCTTGTCCTCAAGGTTGTAGATAGATGTTAGCTTCTGCCAAGGTTTCCAGGATGTGTCATCTGAAGAAAGTCCTCGCCATTGCACCAAAGCCTGTTGTTGAACTATTCCGTCAATCACTTCCTCCCTTGTAGCCAAAATTGCTAAAGGTGTGATCACCGGGTGATTGTCAACATCATCAAATGGAAACTCATCAACAGCAGTAGGGTCTGGTCCTCTATGCAATTTGAGAAGCGAACAATGGAAAACATTGTTAATTTTGGAATAAGAAGGGAGTTATAGTTTATAAGCGACCTTTCCAACACGCGCTATTATCAGAAACGACCCATAATACCTCTTAGAAAGCTTGTTGTACTTAGCATTGGCGAGAGATAATTGGCGATATGGCTGTAGTTTCACATACACCAAGTCACCTACCTTAAATTCTACTTCTCGCCTAGGGCATCCGTAACTAGCTTCATACGTTTCTGAGCCTTCTCTAGATTCTTACGAAGCACTTGCAAAATGGCTTCTCTATCGCCTAACATCCAGTCACATGCATCCACAAACGAAGACCCAAAAGTGTACGAAGGAATTGACTAAGGGGGTTTGCCGAACATAACCTGAAAAGGAGTCAAACCGGAAGCAATGTGATACGAAGTGTTATAGTGATATTCTGCCCATGACAAAAAACAAAACCAGTTGCTTGGCTTGTCATGAACAAACGCACGCAAGTATTGTTCAATGGTTCGGTTGGTGACTTCGGTTTGTCCGTCTATTTGTGGGTGATATGACGAACTCATGCGAAGCAAGGTGCCACTGAATTTGAATAAGTCAGCCCAAAATTTATTGACGAACACCGGATCTCTATCCGATACGATAGTCTTTGGGATACCCGTGTAAATTGCAGACCAAATTGACGAATACCTCTGTAACTCTATAAGCAGTAAATTGGGATGTCAGTGCTCCCAAATGGATAGCCTTTGAGAAGCGATCAACAACTACCAAAATTACAGAGTAACCATTCGAAATCGGCAACCCGGTGACAAAATCCATCAAAATGTCCTCCCACAAATTTTTCAGGAATTGGAAGTGGCTGGAGCAATCCACTGGGTTTGGCTGTGCTATACTTGGTCTGTTGGAAAACCACACAATTGGCTACAAACTGTTTTATATCCCTTCACATCTCTACCCAATGAAAATTTGTTGCAAGTCTCTTGAGCGTCTTTAAAACACCCGCGTGACCTCCAATCAGCGTCTCATGGAATTCCTTCATCAAAAGGAACTTGAATCGTGAGTCATAATTGATCTATATCTTGCCCTTATACAAAATCAGCCTTTCTCTGATGGTGTAACCTGGGTGACTGTCAGGTTCACCAAGGATTTAAGCCCCAAAATTCTTAACTTCGTCACTCATCTCCATCTATTTCTTAAGCTCCTCAAGGAACATAAATTACGGAATGGTCATAGCAAAGATGGTGGCCTTGCTTGGTTCAATCGATCTAGACAATGCATCTGCAACCACATTGCTCCTACCCGGCTTGTATTGAATCTCATAATGATATACCAAAAGTTTAGATAAGTAGAACTTCTGCTCAGGGGTTTGGATGACTTTGGTGAGGAGTTCCTTGAGGCTCTTGTGATCTGTTTGGATAATGAAATAATGTCCCAACAAATATTTCCTCCATCTCTTGACAACACTAGTCACGGCGTGCAACACTCTTAGATAAGTGGATGCTTTCATCATTCGAGGGAAAAAGACCTTACTAAAGTAAGAAATAGGGTGATCCCTTTGAAGCAACACTGCCCCCATTGCTTTTCCGGGCGCATCTGTTTGTACTACAAAAGGCTCTTTGAAATCAGGTAGAATGAAAACAGGGGTTGTGGCCAAAGCCTTCTTCAAGGATTCAAAAGCTTGTTGTTCTTCATTGGACCATTTGAAGGTGTCCTTTGGCAAGAGATTAGTCAGAGTAAGAGATAATGATGCATAACCCTTTACAAACCTTCTGTAAAACCCCGAAAAACCCTAAAAATCCTTGCAATCCTTTGACTGTTTTTGGTGAAGGCCAATCCACTACTGCTTGGATTTTCAACGGATCCGGTGACACAGAACCAACCTTAACAATGTGACCCAAGTATGATATCTGAGGTTGGTAGAATGAACATTTGGAAACCTTCATATGGAATCTATGATGAGATAGGATCCTACAGACCTGCTCCAAGTGTTGCAAGTGAGCCTCTAGTGTGGGACTGAATACTAAGATGTCATCGAAGAAGTCAGTGACCATTTTCCGCAACAATGGGAGAAATATGTCATTCATGGTAGCCTGGAAAGTAGCTGGGGCGTTACAGAGCCCGAATGGCATCACAAAATACTCGTAATTCCCATTATGCGTCCTAAATGCTGTCTTATGAACATCTTGGGGAGCTACTCTGATTTGATGGAATCCTGAAGTTAAATCTAACTTGGAAAATACTCTCGCAGCACCAAGTTCATCAAGTAGTTCATCGATAGTTGGTAAAGGGAATCGATCTCGAACAGTGATAACATTGAGTGCGCGATAGTCCACACACATACGCCAGGTACCATTTTCTTTTTAAGGAGCAACACCGGGGATGAGAATGGACTTGTGCTTGGCTGAATCCAACCTGTTTCTAATAGCTTAGCAACTTGTTCTTCAATCTCAGTTTTCTACGCATGTGGATAGCGATATGGCCGCACCTTGACAGGGGCAGCATTAAGGGTAAGGTTAATATGATGATCAGTGAGTCTTGAAGGTGGTAATGTGGTGGGTTCAGAGAATAGGTGGTCAAATTGGTGGAGAAAATTGTGAACATTAGGATCCGAGTGAGGCGTTGAGGGGAGGATTAGGGTTTCTCGATTAGGATCATAAATTTTGAGGGAAAAGAATTATGCTTCACAATTTGCTTTTGTCACTCTTTGTAATTGATGAATTGTGAAGGGTGTAGGGAAGGTACTAATCTCTCCTTGTAACTCCACACTCAAACCTTGCTGTATGAATTTCATGGTGAGGGTCTGATAATCCATTAGCACCGGCCCCATTTGTTTAAGCCATATGGCTCCCAAGACCACGTCAGCTCCCTGTAAGCTCAAAACGTAAAGTTCTGTGGTAAACCAATTACCCTGAATTAACAATTTCAACCCCACGCAAACATTAGTGCATTTTAACTCTTGACCACTCCCTACCATAACTCTCAAAGTTGGAGTTGGGCTTTGTGGAAGGCCCAATTTGGCTGCAATACTGGATTGAATGATGTTATGAGTACCGCCTCCATCCACCAAGATGTGGACCGGGTTTTCCAGAATCCGACCTAATACCCGAAAATTATCGGTGACTTGTGACCCAGCAAGAGCATGTAAACTCAGCTGAGCCCGTGGCGATTCTTCTGGAGGGGTTTCCATATCATCTGTCGTTTCTATTTATTCTGACTCTCCTTCATCTTTGGCATCCTCAACCACCATCAAGAACACCCTTCCGCTACAGCGGTGTTGTCGCGGCCATTTCTGATCACGGTTGAAGCAAAGCCCTTTTTCTCGCTTCTCTGCTAATTCGGGATCTGATAAACGACATAATCTAGGTTTTTGTGGGGTGTTGGTAGCAACCCCGGGACTTATCGTAGAGGAACTGGATTCAGCGGCCGCCGTGTTTGGTAGTTGTTCTGGAATGTATTTGGTCGCAAAATCTTGGTTTGATCATTGAACTTCTCTTCGTGGAGACGAGCCAACCCCGCTGCCTGCGTCATCGAGCTGGGTTGTTGAGCTAACACCTCCCTTTTTATTTATGTCTAAAGACCCGAAATAAAACAACTCAGTAGATACATGGGTGACAACTCCACAATTCGATTAGCTACGGCTTCAAACTTAGTAAGATATTCGGCAACAGATCCGGTTTGGGTAAGCTTGAAGAGGTTACCACGTAGGTCATCATACACAGTAGGAGAAAACCGAGTTTCAAGTGCTATGAGGAATTGATTCCATGAAATGATTTGGGAATTCCGATACATCCATTGGTACCAGGATAAGGCTGGTCCATCGAGATAGAATGAAGCTATGGTGATGCGGTATTACTCCAGTGTTTGGTGGTAAGTGAAAATATGTGAGATCTTGAAGATCCAACCATGGGTGTCACCGCCGTTGAAACGGGAAACATCCAGCTTTAGTCGTGGCCGATGGTTGTTGTCTGTCATTGACGGTGATGGTGAATGCACGGTATTCAGAGCAGTTTCATCTAACCGGTGACCTATATCATCCAGGCGAGAAAGCACAATGGACATTTGTTGAGCAAGCTCATCAATGCGCTCACTTGCAGAGGTAGCATGCGTTTTGGCCATGTTACTGGTGGAAGAGAGAATCTCTCAATGAGAGCACCAATGTTAAGTAACGGTATTTTCCTTAGATTTCGAGGACTAAGGGCCACCTAAGAAGAAAGATGAGGAAATAGTTGTTATTTATTTGATGCCTCAAACGAGGTAAAGTACCATGCATAAATAGGAAATCAGAATCCTAAGACCATGTGCAATGGGTATGTTGAGTTTGAACTCAACATGTAAAATCTCCTCCAATGGGTGTTGAGAGAGGGGTTGAGTGTGTGTTGGAAGAGAGAGGTGTTGAGAAAACTCAACACAATTGAAGCTGACCAAGGGCATGACGTGGCAGCGCCTCATTGGTCTGGGCCAGGCGCGTGTAGCCCACTCGCTGGGGGTGAGAGTGGGTCTTAATCCACGCAGAGAGAAAGAGAAAAGGGATAAGTGCAGTCACGTGGCTGTGCTTGATTGGCTGACCAGATTTTTATCCATTTAATACTTTGAACTCAATTATTTCGTTGCAAATTAATTTTTTTTTTTTTAACCAAAATTCATGATTTTTTTTTCTCTATAAATAGAGACTTGATTCATTTGATTTGGACACAAAAAAAAACTAAGTTTTTCACTATCTTAATTTTATTATTAGTGTTTATTTTGAAGTTAAGTGTCTTTTTTTAGTGAAATGGATCCCAATAATCATTTTAACACTCAAAATTCTGCTAATTTTCCATTTAACCAAAATCCCAACAATTTTCCAAATCCCAACTATTATCAAAATCCAAATCAATTTTCCAACCAACATCCTCAAAACATACCTAATTTTGGTTTTCCACCAAATTTCAACCAGACATCCTCTGTTCCAAACTTTCAAACATATTATGGATCTATGCCGAGAAATCCATCTCAAACACCCCCGTTTAATGGTTATGTGACAATGGCGAATGCAAATTTTCCAAGTGGTGGTGTACCTGAATTTCCCGAGTTTTCAACACAACTAACTATTGGTGGCATGATTGTTTCTAATGAAGTCGGTCCGAATTCAGAGGATTCAACTCCTAAGAGCAGGAAAACTCAGCAACCAGCATGGAACACTGAACAAAATTTGGTTCTAATTAGTGGGTGGATTAAATTTGGAACAAGCAGTGTTGTCGGGAGAAACCAGAAAGGTGAAACATATTGGGGTAAAATTGCTGAGTATTGTAATGAGCATTGCTCATTCGATCCTCCGCGTGATGGACCTGCATGCCGAAACCGTTTTAATTATATGAACAAAGTGTTGGGTAAATGGATTGGCGCTTATGATGGCGCTAAGCATATGCAAGGAAGTGGTTGGTCGGAGAATGATGTTTTGGCAAAAGCGCAGGAATTATATGCATGTGGGAAGAATGTTAAATTCACCTTAATGGAAGAATGGCACGCTCTCCGTGATCAACCACGTTATGGTAGTCAAATAGGAGGAAATATTGGCTCAGGAAGTAGTGGATCTAAGAGATCTCGCGAGAGTGATGCATGTGGCTCAAACACTGTAGAATCCAGTGCTCGTCCTATAGGAAGGGAGGCAGCTAAAAAAAGAGTAAAAAGAAAAGCAAGGAATATGCCTCGGAGGTGGTGGACAAAGAATGGGCTGAATACAAAGAATTCAAGACGAAAGAGCTTGAACGATTGGACAACATAGCGTTGATGCAACAGCAGGCTAACAATATAGCCTTGGAGAAGACTAAAACCAAGAAAATGAAGATGTATCTAAAGCTAACTTCCGAAGAGCATCTAGATGACCGGAAGAACCAGCTGTTGAAAAAGTTGGAGGCAGAACTGTTTGATAATTAATTTCAATGAAGTATTTGTCAGTGTTGTGTTTGCTTTAATTATTGTTGTTTCAATATGCCAGTGTAGTGTTTGCTTTAATTATTGTTGTTTCAATATGCCAGTGTAGTGTTTGCTTTAATTATTGTTGTTTCAATATGCCAGTGTAGTGTTTGCTTTAATTATTGTTGTTTCAATATGCCAGTGTAGTGTTTGCTTTAATTATTCCTTCTCTGATAATTAACTCTATACAATAAATTATTTCGAATCCGTCAGTGGTCCACCACCCAATTCGAATCTATTCCTTATCTGATAATTAACTCTATACAATAAATTATTTCGAATCCGTCAGTGGTCCACCACCCAATTCGAATCTATTCCTTATCTGATAATTAACTATATACAATAAATTATTTCGAATCCGTCAGTGGTCCACCACCCAATTCGAATCTATTCCTTATCTGATAATTAACTATATACAATAAATTATTTCGAATCCGTCAGTGGTCCACCACCCAATTCGAATCTATTCCTTATCTGATAATTAACTATATACAATAAATTATTTCGAATTCGTCAGTGGTCCACCACCCAATTCGAATCTATTCCTTATCTGATAATTAACTATATACAATAAATTATTTCGAATCCGTCAGTGGTCCACCACCCACATCCATTTATATATAGGGACTCATACATCCATTTATGTACCAATATCCCAAATCCCATCCAATCTACCTCCAATATCACAAAAAAATGGATCCATCACAATATCATTTTGATATCGCAGCCTACAATCAAAATCGTGAAATTGAAGAAAATTATATAGTCAATCGATTTAGAGAGCGTAGAAACAAAATATCGGAAGATAATGCACCTCGTAGTAGAAAATATCTCAATAGAGATCATGCAGCGGCAAACCAAAGACTAATTGACGACTACTTTGCCAATGAGCCTACATATGACGATGCAATGTTTCGTCGTCGTTACCGGATGAAAAAAAATGTTTTCCTTCGAATCGTTGGGGACCTTTCAAGTAGTGATAACTACTTCACCCAGCGAGTTGATGCAGCCAATAAAGAAGGTATATCACCCTTAGCAAAATGTACCACAACAATGCGAATGTTAGCATATGGTGTGGCAGCAGATGCGGTCGATGAGTACATCAAAATAGGAGGTACTACAGCATTGGAGTGCTTACGTCGATTCTGTAAAGGAATCATACGCTTGTACGAGCAAGTGTATCTGAGAGCACCAACCCAAGATGACCTGCAAAGAATACTGCATGTTAGTGAAATGCGGGGGTTCCCAGGGATGATTGGGAGTATTGACTGCATGCACTGGGAGTGGAAAAATTGTCCTAAAGCATGGGAAGGACAATTTACTAGAGGGGATAAGGGAACCACCACAGTTATTCTTGAAGCAGTTGCATCTCATGACCTATGGATCTGGCATGCCTTTTTTGGATGTCCGGGAACGTTGAACGATATAAACGTTCTAGACCGGTCACCAGTGTTTGATGACGTGGAATAGGGAAAGGCTCCAAGTGTGAATTTCTTTGTGAATCAACGTCCATATAATATGGCATACTATCTAGCTGATGGTATCTACCCTTCTTATCCAACTTTCGTCAAATCGATTAGACTTCCTCAAAGTGAACCCGATAAATTATTTGCAAAATTTCAGGAGGGATGTCGGAAGGACATCGAACGTGCATTTGGAGTGCTCCAAGCTCGATTTAAAATCATCCGTGAACCAGCTCGCTTGTGGGACATAGCTGATTTGGGTATCATCATGAGGTCATGCATCATATTACATAATATGATTGTTGAGGATGAACGAGATTCATATTCTCAACGTTGGACCGATTTTGAGCAGTCTGGGGAAAGTGGATCTAGTGCACCACAACCATACTCGACCGAGGTGTTACCCGCTTTTGCAAATCATGTGCGTGCTAGATCAGAGTTCCGTGATCCAAATGTTCATCAAGAATTGCAAGCCGATCTAGTGAAGCACATATGGACAAAGTTTGGAATGTTCCGTGATTGAATTATTTGTGTGTTGTATTGCATTTTAAATTATTTGTATCGTACTAATTACGTTACTTGTGTGTTGTATTGCATTTTAAATTATTTGTAACGTACTAATTACGTTAATTGTGTGTTGTATTTTAAATTAATTTAAGATGATTTGTATCGTATCCAATTATTTAAATAAATTTTGTTTTTATTACAAAAAATTAAAAAATAAATTATTAAGTATTTATTATTTTAATTTAATTTTAATCGATAATTGTAATTTTATGTAATCATAAAAATAAAAATAAAATTTAAATAAGAATATGAAAATAAAAAGTGGTGGGGTAGGGTGTTGAGTGAAAAACCATTGGAGAGGGTAAAAGTTGAATGAGTGTTGAGTTATTAGGTGGAAGAAAGAGAAAATGATGTGGAGTGTTGGGAGTTGAAAAAGTGGGTGTTGAGTTTTTCAACCATTGTAAATGGTCTAACAAACTGCAAATCTAGTGATTATTCTGTGATGACGTGTAAACGACCCACTACAAGGAACTAATACTAACAACCTTCTAGATAACTTCATTTTCTCATGACAAAATCCTTGAATTTGACAGAGTGTCTAATTGTTCTTTTGGACCTGTCACTTATGAGCCCAATTCTCCGTTGAGTCATAACAAAATATCTAAGAAAAGGATATAATGATGGGGATTTTGAGTTTTCGTTAGAAAGTGGAGGTTGGAGAGGTTCGATAAATAATGGAGGACTTCATGGAAGAGGAAAAAACTAGGGGCTTGAAATTAAACTAAATATTAATCTATCTATATGAAACAATTTAAACATAACTCAAATTAATTAACAAAAACCACCACAAAAAATTATGGTGCCTAAAAGAGTTATTGTGACATGAAATGTCACTCACAAATTCCACATCCAATCATGGATGGAACAAAACATGTTCAACAACTAAAAACAATACAAGTTTAACAAAACATAAAAAATAAGCACTAAACAAAACATAAAAGACTAAAAGAACATAAAATAGCAGTAAAGAATCCCCTCTAAACATCATCACCGCTCATTTCATCATCCTCCCCATCTCCCCCATCATCATTTGCTTCCTATGATTCATCTTTAACCTCCTCTAAATCAACTGCCTCATCCTGAACAAATAGCCTAACCGCAGACTAATTAATAAAATTTTGGAATTCATCCAGAGTTTTCAACTGGTGTCTAGCCTCATGCGGAGCTCCCATATACAGATGTAACATGTACATAGAATCATGAAGAGAAACATGGGCTAAATGGCTAGATTCATTCTAATCCCAAGTGTGGGTAAAGTTGCTTGGAGTCTTAGATCCAAATCATTACATCCTTGTTGTTGTGCTGGAGAGGCTGGAGCATTTCCTATTTCTCTTGACCTTGTTACACAGTATCTCTCAATGTACCTCTTATCCTTAACACCATCAATTGTCTCATGAAACAAAAGACGAAATCATCATTTGGGCTCTAAGGCACAACCCCATAACCATCCCTAGAAAAGATAAACTGCAAGGTGTTCGGTTTCCCAATCTATGACAACTTTCAGCAATCATCTTGATCTCATTAGCAATGATTCTTGAAACATCTACTTATCTATCATCCAAAATGTTGTACAAGAGATATGCAATGTCCTGAGGAACCGAAGAGGCATGCCTTTTGGGCCTTGTGTTATGAAGGATTAAAGTCATAACCACTTGAGCTTTGGTCTTAATATTCTTTCTCAGGAACTTCTTAGTAGCCCAACAATATTGGTTTCACAAGACTTTCCTCTTAAACAAATGGCATCAATTACTAGATTGAGATTCCAATTACCTCGAGCTAGATGCTTTGCATACTCATCAGGTTCACCTTTTGGGAAAGTGAAAGGGTTTCCAAGATATGCATTAACAACATCATAACATAAAGAGATATAGAACCTTCTCACCATGGTCAGAAAAGAGTAGGGCTGATCTTCAATGCAAATAGCATTTGCATAAAAATCTCGGATGACCTCATAGTTCGGGTTGGTGGGAGGAGTTGCCAACTTTTTCCAATTATTACCTTCAATAAGCTGATGGCATGTCCTAAAAGTACCTTTTGGATCAATGTTAAAAGTGCATTTTGACCAAATGCTTCGGCTTGAAATCTGTGTGTACCTCTCTTCTTACTCTGGCCCTAAGAACTTCTATTAAATCCCATAAATCTTGGTGCAGATGATGTTTCTACAACAGTCTTTTTCTTCTTGGAAGCAATGATTTTCTTAGGAGCCATGCCCCCAAAAGTAAACAACATACGCACAAACCACATTAAAAAGAAACTAAACATCACAAAAACCTCCATATGTAACCCTATTGGAATCATTACACAACATAACACAACAAAAAAGTCAAAAAGTAAAAACTGGAAAGCAATAAGGGCGTTTGCAACACTCCATTTTTGAATTAAATTATTTTCATTAAACTATTTATGCGATGTGGTGTTTTTGGTGTTTTTTTTTGTAACGTAAGAATGTGTCGTTATACCTTGGCGAGAGGTGAGTACCTTAGATTTATTAAATAATTAAGGTAGGGGTGTATGATTAATTACGTAGTAGCAGAGTTACATTGAGAATGTGATATATTATATTATTATTATAAATAATTATGGTTATGTTGATAATTATAATTTTATAATTAAATAATTATTTAAATGGGGAATGGAAAGATTGGAATTATTATTTAGGGTTCTAAGGTAAGTGTTGGAATAAAATATAATTGAGAAGAGAGAAGAGAAAATACAACATAGAAAATAGAGAAGAATCCTAGAAGAGAGAAGAAGAGAAAGAGGCTAGGGCAGGAAATTTCACTGTAAGAGTCAAGAACCGACATGGGATTCTAACGCTATAACGAGTTGCATAATAATGGGGCATGATTGTGATTAGGTTACATGATTGTGTGTTCTTGATTTCTCACTATTTTTCTTTATGGGGTTTTACTTATTGATGAATTTTTTTATGCATTTTTGTGTGTAATTGGTGAAATTGATAATGTAAATTGAGTTGGATTGATGGGAAATCTTTGAAAATGATTGGTAGGATTAAAAGACATTGTTTTTATTGAAAAATTGGAAGTTTGGGGTTTGAAACAATGGAATTCGTATTTAGAAAAGTTGCAGACTTTTTGATTCTACATCAGGTGTAATCGATTATTGGCCTGGAGATAACCGATTACTGTGTGCAATTTTGGGTGTAAAAGGGAAAATATGAAGGTGTAACTGGTTACTGGTCTGGAGGTAACGGATTACCGAGTGAAACAGAAGCGCAATATTTTTCAGTTACAAGAGTGTAACCGGCTACCCTCCTGGTGGTAACCGGTTACCGCTGAAGCTGTCAGATTTTTCAAAATTTGTAAAATTCATAACTTTTGACTCAGGTATTTGTTTTATGCACTATTTGGACCGATGAAAAGATAAAATCTTTTACTATACTATTAAAATATTGGAATACAGTATATAATTATTTGACCTAAATCGATACCTATCTGTGTGTATTTTTTACTAATGTTCTATGATGAATGTTGTGATTGAGTATGATGATGTTGTTTGAATGACTCAATTTTTTTGCATGATATAATGCATGATAATGATGATGACAAGGTCCTGTATTAGCATGGAATTGATGGGTAGATATATCAATGCGTTTTACGTTGTTGCATGTCGGTGTCACATGCATTCATGATAAGGACTTATGCTCTGTTAGATGGCCTATATTGGCATGATGATGAGAGCTTATACTATGTTGCTGCCTTATTCGTTATAATGGTGAGGGATTATGCCCTGTTGGTACCCCATGTTTTAAGTCAGTGTCAGACTCATTGCATTACATTATTGTTATTAACTTGACGTTGTAATATGTGGATGATACATGTTGAATTTGTGTTGCGTAGATGATGTATGTTGATGTTGTATCATGTTGAACTTGTATTTTGGATATGGCGATTTGATTGTACTTATATGATGTGTATGATATATGGATTATACTATGATTGATACTAAGTATTATTTGGATTGTTGATTGTATTTTGATATGCATTGTGATTGCTATAAAAAAAAGTAAAGGTGTGAGGTAAAGAAGTATGATTATGTATACTTATATTGCTATCTACTTATTATTATGCATTCTTTTATATGGTTATGACATCTCACCCCTTCTATTTGAATTTTTCCTCTATGTGGGTAACATGTAGATGATCCGAAGTAAATTGAGGTCGAAGTTAGCTGAGGAGTTGCCTCACTTTGCGTAGATTGAGTCTGTGCTAGCTCTGATACGTAACACTTGGAGATTTTGTACTTTTTTGTTTATGTTCGGAGTAAACTTTTGTAAAACTCCATTGGTTGGAATTAATTAATGTTTTACGATGAATTTTAACTTATGATAATTATAACTCATGTGGATGAATTGAGAAAAATTATTGTCGATGTTTTTCCGCTGCAAATAAATGAAAGATTTTTCAGACATGAAGTATATGTGGTTCTTTATGTTTTTATGAATGTGTTACATATTTCATACTGTTGAGCATGTGTATGTATGAAGGTAACATCTTGAATATTGAAATATTTTAAATTCCTTTGAATTTTATTTAATAATAACGTGGGAGATTTAGGATGTTATAATTAGTGGTATCGAAGCAGGTCGGTTCATCCGATCAAGTTGACGAGTCAATGTAGTATGATAGTGGAGTACTATTAATGGGTTGTTCCTTAGTACACGGCATATGTGTGAAATACTATCAGTGCTTTCTTGATTTGTAATCACTTGTTTGTAGGAGTGAGATTGAAACAAGTGGGGGAGAAGCTTGTGCTCCTCCGAAATGGTTCAGGTGGGGACAACTGGTTTAGTATGTCGTGAATTGCATGGGTGCAAATGTTAGTGAGGTTGAGTTGCTTTATGATTTCGAAGGAAGTATGGGTTCGAGATTTATGCCTAGTGGTCAGTCGAAGTGTCCTTGAGAGGGAATGATAATGTACTTATGTTTTTCGCATCTCTATAAGTGAAGGGTAATATGATGGCTAATGATGTGCCTATTGTGGGTGAGTCCTGATGTTTTCCCAGGGACAATTGCGACTCATCGTTAGAGAGAGATGTTGGATTGACTTAATTTTATCATTGAAGTGAACTGTTTGGAGTTAAACCATGTGATTACGAATTATTTTGATGAGTCGATGTATATTCTTATTCTAAAATATATCTGTTAAGCAAGTAGGATAACTCTAAGTAAGTGGAGCTCAGATGGTTATAATGTTATCAGCACTGCATGTTGATCGTGAAGTTGTCAGTGTTGAGTTATCATTGTGTGTGCTGTCGTTGTTTGGAGTAATGTTGGAGTGATGAATTGCTGTGAATTTTGTTGTTGGAAACATGTAAGTGATTGTTGAATGACGTTAATGTTATTGGGTATTTGTGAGTCGCGAGACAGAGTCGTAACTTAAATATATTAGTAGTATTGTGCAAAGAACTGGAATATTGATGTTATGTTATGATTGGGTGTCGGTGTTGAAATTATTGACATGTATTTGACGTGTCAATGTTGGGATTGGTGCGATATTATTAAGTAATTGCATGCTTAAATGTGTTTAATTTGTGAATTAGAACGTTGATAATGATGTATATAGATAGGATTTATAATTTGGAACATGAACGATGAAGTATGTGGAAGTTCGTGATGTTTGGGTATGAAATAAGTGATTTTTGTAACATAAAAATCTGGTTGTTTTGACTCTGGTATAATGGTTATCAGTTACCAGTACATGGGTAACCGAATACCGCTTGAAAAATATCATTTTTGGCCATTTTGAAAGGGTGTAATCGGTTATGGGTATATGGGTACCCGGGTACACCTGAAGCTGACAGTTTTTACGAAATCTTTAAAAATTCATAACTTGAGTTATGGATGTCCGATTTGAGTTCTGTTTGAAGTGTTAGAAAGCTAACATGTTTAACTATCTTTTAAAAATGGTTTTAGTACCTGTCATTGACTTATTTGTCACGTGGTGATGTTGGAGTGAGGTGGATTTTGCTTTTGATCGTGTCATTGGTACCAAACTTGTATCTATGGCACCATACAAGACATCAGCTTCAGAGTTGGGTGAATTGAAGAATCAATTAGAAGATTTGTTGGAAAGGAAATTTATGAGACCATGTGTATCACTTGGAGAGCTCTGGTGTTATTAGTTAAGAAGAAAGAAGGTAGTATGAAATTTTGTGTGGATTATCGAGAGTTTATTAAGATAGTGATTTAGATTAAATATCCACTTCAAAGGGATTCATGATTTGATGAACCGACAGGTAGACGAGTATGTCTTCAGTATAATAAAATTAAGGTTGGGTAACCTTTAAATTCGGGTGAAGGGTGAGGATAGTTAGAGGACAGCTTTCAAAACTCAGTGTAGGCAATACAAATTTTTGGATCAATTTGTTGTGTTGTGTATTGCGGACATTCTGATATAATCTAAGTCTTAATATAGGCATGTTGAAGATTGGGATGTGAATTTAGGATTCGAAAGGGAGGAAACTTTATGTAAAGTTGCAAGGTGTAAATTATAGTTGGAGGAGATGATTTCTCTTGAGTATTCTATTTCAGGTGGTGAGAAAGGTGGACTCATTCCAAGTAGATGTATTTCTATATTAGGAGGATCTGAAGTCGGTTACAGAGACCAAAAGCTTTTTGGACATAAATGGTTATTGTCACAGTTTGTCTGAGACGAGGTCAAGAATGATATGTTGTTAATGAATGATATGTTAGTATTAGTAAGGATATGAAGATATTGGAGAAACACATAGAACTGCAATTTATGCCAATTGAGAATGGTCAGAGTGGAGAGATCTTTGAGGAAAAGTGAAAGTTAGATGGTAGAATGGATTGCAAGTTATTGATAGCATACTATCGACATGTGTCAGGAAAAATTTAGAAGTTTCTATCATTAATCGGGGTGTGGAGATGGTATTATTGAGATTGTGATTGGAATGATATTCGAATGTGAAAATATATGGATCCTTGATGTTGTGAGATTTAAAAGAAAACTTAGGATGTACGAATGTGGTTGGAGCCCTCTACATTGATTAACACTTCAATTGGAACAAAATGAACTATGATGTATTTTGTATGTTAGCATTTCCTGAGTTGGAAAATACTTAACATTTGTGTTATCTATGTGAGTGTGAAGATGATTATGTAATGTATTTAGGCGATTGTGTCTCATCGACGAGATCGAATGATAAGGAAATTATGGAATAATTTGTAAACCTCAAAGGAGATTATTAGGTCTTGGGGCTTTAGGTGACTTTGAGCACAAGTTCTAAATGAACGCTATTATACTTTGGTAACGATGGTTTATGCTTCATTATGATTGTTAGCTATCTATTGACAAATTGAGGAACTGATCACCCTCAATCTCTTGATGATGCGGGTATGACTTTTGGAGTCAAGGATTAAACATTAGAAGCTGTAGGGATAATGCTAACTATTAGACATTCTAGAATGAAATTGTTAGGTGAAAGGTCTATATCTTATTCGTGTTATTGCCATGTCAATGGATGTATTAATTTATATGTTCGATTGGTGAATCGTAGCAATGTGGTACTAATATTGTGTGTCGAAGATATCAATATTATGGTTATGTCAGATTTATTATGGTGGTGTTGTTGTGTGATGGAATAGTAGATACAATGTTGATGTTGTGAAAACCAGAGAGTAAGATGCGAGATTTGTAGTCGTAGATGTTTGCATCGGGTAATTTTCGAGGACGAAAATATTCTAAGTGGAGGAGAGTTGTAACACCCTGTTTTTAAATTAAATTATTTTAATTAAAATAATTATGTGATGTGGTGTTTTTTTTGTATTTTGTTGAACGTAAGAATGTGTCATTACGCCTTAGTGAGATATGAGTATATTATATTCGTTAAATAATTAAGGTAGAGATGTATGACTAATTATGTAGTAATAGATGTGCATTGAGAATATGATATATTATACTATTATTATAAATAAATATGGTTATGATGATAATTATGATTTTATAATTAAATAATTATTTAATTGGGGAAGGGCATGATTTGAATTATGATTTAGGGGTCCTAAGGTCAGTGTTGGAATAAAATAGAATTGAGAAGAGAGAAGAGAAAACACAATATAGAAAACAGAGAAGAATCCTAGAAGAGAGAAGAAGAGAAAGAGGCTAGGGTAGTAAGTTTCACTGTAAGAGTCAAGAACCGACAAATTCAAGGTAAGGGTGGGATTCTGATGCTATAACAGGTTGCATAATGACCAGGCATGGTAGTGGTTAGGTTCCATGATTATGAATTCTTCATTTCTCACTATTTTTCTTTATGGGGTTTTACCTATTGATGAATTTTTTTTCATGCATTTTTGTGTGTAATTGGTGAAATTGATGATGTAAATTGAGTTGGATTGATGGGTAATGTTTATGAAAAATTTGTAGGATTAAAAGAAATTGTTTTGATTGAAAAATTAGAAGTTAGGGTATTAAAATAATGAAATTCGTATTTTGAAAAATTGCATATTTTTGGATTCTGCATTAGGTGTAACCGGTTACTGGCCTGGAGGTAACCGGTGTGCAATTTTAGGCGTAAAAGGAAAAATATGAAGGTGTAACCGGTTACTGGTCTAGAGGTAATCGGTTACCCATTGAAACAGAAGTGCAGTATTTTTGAGTTACAGAGGTGTAACTGACTACCCTCCTGGTGGTAACCGGTTTCCATTGAAGACGTCAGATTTTTAAAATTTTGTAAAATTCATAACTTTTGACTCGGGTGTTCGTTTGACTCGTCGTTTTGATCGATGAAAATCTAAAATTATTTTATATCCTATAAGAATAAATTGGAACATGGTATATAACTATTTGACCAAAATCGATACCTTTCTGTGTGTATTTCCAAGTAATATGCTATGATGAATGTTGTGATTGAGTATGATGATGTTGTATGAATGGCTCAAATGTTTTATGTGATGCATTACATGATAATGATGATGACGATAGCCTCTATTGGCATGGCGTTAATGGGTATGAATATCAATGCGTTTTACGTTGTTGCATGTCGATGTCACATGCATTCATGATAAGGGCTTATGCTCTGTAAGATGGCTTTTATTGGCGAGAGATGACCTGTATTGGCGTGATGATGAGGGCTTATACCGTGTTGCTTCCTTCTTCGGAATTATGATGATGGATTATGCCATGTTGATACCACATACATTGAGTCAATGTCGGTTTCATTACATTACATTATTATTATGAACTTGATGTTGTAATATGTGGATGATGCATGTTGAAGTTGCATTACATAGATGATGTATGTTGACATTGTATCATGTTGAAGTTGTATTTTTGATATTTCGATTTGATTGTAGTTATATGATGTGGATGATGTAGGAATATACTATGATTGATACTAAGTATTATTTGGATTGTTGATTTTATTGATATGCCTTGTGATTTCTATAAAACGAAGTAAAGGTGTGAGGTAAATAAGTATGATTATGTGTGTTTATATTGCTATCTACTTATTATTATAAATTCTTTTATATTGTTATGATATCTCACCCCTACTGTTTGAATGTTGCCTCTATATGGTTAACATGCAGATGATCTGAAGTAGCTTAAGGTCGAAGTTAGTTGAGGAGTTGCCTCATTTTGCATAGATTGAGTCAGTGTCAGCTCTGATACGTAACATTTGGAGATTTTGCGCTTGTTTTGTTTATGTTGGGAGTAAACTTTTGTAAAACTCCATTTGTTGGAATTAATTGATATTTTACGATGAATTTTGAATTATGATAATTATAACTCATGTGGAAGAATTGAGAATGACTATTGTTGATGTTTTTTTGCTTCAAATAAATGAATGATTTTCCAGACATGAAGTATATGTGGTTTTTTTAACGTTTTTATGAATGTGTTACGTGTTTCATATTGATGAGCATGTGCATGTATGAAGGTAACATCCTGAATATTGAAATATTTTAAATTCCTTTGAGTTTTGTTTAATAATTACGCGAAGATTTAGGGTGTTACACCACTGAGCACCATTTGTTGCACTGAGCGCCAAAAACGCTTATGCACATATTTCTGTATAGAAAGCTTAGCCCCAAATTTCGACCTAAACAACATATGTACACTTCATAAAGACTTAGCCTAGAATATTATTAATCAAATATACACACTAAACTGACTACAATCATGCATCGAAAAGAAAAATGGACCAAATTTACCATTTTAAACTTGAAATTGATAAACTAAACTATATTATACTTACATACACTGATAGACTGCAAAAATGATAAACACATACATGTTGGTAGATGCTTGCAGTGTAGATGTAGAGAAAGAATGAGGAAAAAGTGTGGATATCTTATTTTTGATGTTGGACCATGTCAAATGGGTCAAGATAGTGCTACTTGGGCCTGCGCAAAAGTGGGTAAGTGGATGGGTAAATTAAATTTTTTTACTGGCATACCAGGGCGTGCTCAACACCAATAGGCTGCGCTTAGCGCCAACTTTGCTGCATGTTGTTTTCAAAATGCCACAATTTGTCATAATTTCCACACACTTTCACCATTCAATTCCTATACTACTAATTGTAAAGCTATTACAAACTCACAAATATGGGTTGCCTCTCAACAAGCGCTTGTTTTATTTCTTTAGCTCGACATTTCTCAGTGACTTCAAGGATTGGCTAGTGGAACTGTTCTGGTGAGCCGATCAATTTCACCCCAAAGTAAAGTTTCAATCTTTGACCATTGAAAGTCTAACTTTCTCTTGAACAACCACATCATAATGTTTCACTTCCTTGATTTGGAATGGCCCTGACTATTTTGACTTCAATTTTCCCAGAAACAGTTTGCGTAGAGAATTGAAGAATAACACCATATTTTCTGGTTTGAAGTCTTTGGTGAGGATTTTCTTGTCATGATATTTCTTGACATTTTTCTTGTAGAGTTTGTTGGAGTCATAAGCTTGGAGTCTCAGCTCATCCAATTCATGTAATTACAACTTTCTTTTTTCTCTGGCTAGTTTTAGATCAAAATTCAAGAACTTCAACGCCCAAAATGCTTTGTGCTCCAACTCCACATAAAGATGGCATGATTTACCATAAACCATCTGGAAATGTGTAAGACCTATTGGGGCTTCATAAGCGGTACCGTACACCCATAAAGCTTCATCAAGTTTGAGAGACCAATATTTTCTTGAAGCTGAAACAATTTTCTTTAAGATTTTCTTGATTTCTCTGTTGGAAAACTTAGCTTACCCATTTAGTTATGGATGGTATGGTGATTCTACTTTGTGCTTGACACCCATTGCTCAAGGGATTTTACTAATTAAGAATTGCAAAAATGCAACCCTCCATCACTGATTAAAACCCTTGAGTGCCAAAGCAAGTGAAAATGTTTTTCTTGAGGAACTTGATCACTATTTTTTGATCTTCCTTTTGAGGCACAATTTACTATAACCACTTTGAAACATAATCCACCGCTACCAAAATATATTCATTTGAAAATGACGCGGGAAATGGACAAATAAAACTTATGCCCCAACAATAAAAAACTTGAACTTAAAGCATGTTTTGCAAAGGAATTTCGTTTTGTTTACTCATCCATCCGTTCCATTGGAAGTTATCACAGTTTTAGGCATGCTCATGTGCATCTTTGAACAACGAAGGCCAATAAAATCCTAAATGTAGAACTTTTGCTGCAGTTCATTGACCATTGTAATGAACACCATATAGTGAATTGTGGCAATGACATAATATGCTTGTTTCCCCTTCTTGGGTAACACACCTCCTAAAAATATTATATGCTCCAATTTTGAATAAATAAGGCTCATAAAAAACATAGAAATTTTAATCACGAAGAAATTTCTTTTTCTATTTCCAACTTAAATCCTCATGCACCAAACCAGAGGCTTTGTGATTGGCTAAATCTGCAAACCTTAGTCTTTATTGTATCATCATATTCATACATACATGTCATAAGGTCTATACTCATGGAATCAAGGAAATTCTCTTTGAAAAGCATCACTCTGAAGCAAAACTCGGGGTTTTAAGTTTTTTAAATGCACACGACATGTGTTCCAAGCTATTAAATCAACATATAATCAAGTCATCAACATATCAAGCTCTCATGTGTCTGGAAACGCTTCGAATTACACAGAAGTCAAGCGTTTCAATTAGTTTGAGACAATGTAGACAAATATTTAGTATTGTGCGTTTCAAGCCCAAAAATTCATAACTTAAGGTCAGAAAATGGTTTGGGAATGGTTTTCCAGTCTTCAAGACCGTCTTGATACATTCTCCAGTTTATCTGTTGAGGTCAAAGGCTAATCATGTGAGGAAGATTTTTAACAGCGCCAAATACCTGAAATTATGTTATACAGTGGATTTTTCGATTCCCTGGTTTTTGGATGCTTAAAAATTCTTAACTTCTGACCAGAAAATCATCTATGTGTGGCTCTTGAAGAATTTGAATCTTCTTGTTATTTGCTTCAAGTTTCATGTTCAGCTCGAAGTCAATTCAATGGGGAACATCTCGGAATGTGCAAATACTCTTAAGATATACAGTGAAAATACCATGAAATAGTATGTTGAACTATTGTTTATTGGATGTTCAAAAATTCATAACTTTTGCCCATATCGACATTTTTGGATGGTTCTTTAGGAGAAAAATCCATCTTGATTTTATCTTCAATTTGTATGTTTGGGTTAGAGGTTAATTATTTGCAGAAGATCTTTGAAAATACGAATCACTAGAGAAAATTGCATCCCATAAAGGTTTTCTACCGAACTGTTTCTCCATATTGTAAAAAACGTAACTCTCTCGATTTTTATTGTATCAGAACTATTCTTAAATCGCGAGATCATAAATTTTGTTAGCTACAACTTTGCTTCAGGTCCCAATTTGGATTGCGCTTCGAAGGCTTCGGTTTGTGGCTTGCTTCCCAAAGTGCGCGTGAAAATAAGCTAAAATTTTCAAGATAGCAAAATAAGTCCATTGTTTCTCGCCATTCGAAAAATCATAACTCTCTCGATTTTTATCGTATCAGAACTATTATTTTAGAACTATGTTACAAATTTCGTCATCTACGATATTGTTTCAGGTTGTGCGTCAAGATTCCCCACAGAAAGTCATGAGCTTGTGGTTTATTCGCAAACAGTACACAAAATAAGTTGGAAAAATTTGCACTGTAAATTTTTACATCAATTTCTCTCAGTTTAGAGCATCATAACTTGCTCAATTTTTATCATAACAGGACAATTCTTTTGGCGCCGCGTCACAGATTTTGTCATCAACATTTTTGTTTCAGGCCACGCGTCAGGATTTTGCACTGAATTTCATGAGTTTATGGTTCGATCTCGCACTTTGCATGAAATAAGATGAAAATTCAGTTTTGGAGTCAATACTATAAATATTTGAATTTCAAATTTCAACACAACTACTCTCATTATTCGCAATCTGATAAATCAAACTCTATTCTATCTCAACTTTTTCTCAAACCTCTCAAGAACATTCAAGATAAGACTCAAGAATCTTCAACTCTTCCTCCTTAAAGCTTTTGTGAACCTCCCTATCTTGCACTTCTGTTGCCAGTCGCGCCACCTCCGACCTTCCCTCACTCATTGGTGATCTCTCCCGGTCCACTAACTCCCTCTGTTGCCTTATGTTTTTCCGGCAATCTCGCCCTCTCTCCCGAGCGGTTTTTTTCTGGCGACCTCCTCTCCTCCACTTCCTATTTGAATTTCATTTTGATTCGCGGTAATTTAGTGAACTCATACTTGAGTTCATCATTTTGTTGAAATTAATTGAAGAATACTTGCATTTTGTTTGTTCATGAGTGGAGTTATGTAATCCTCATGAATTGAATTCTTCATTATATGAGTTAATTAAATCATGATAATGATGATGATGTTGAGGTGTGGAATTGGTTGAATTGATGATTTAATCGGTGTAGATCTTGAGATTTTGATTATTAATTGATGATGACTTATGATGTCGAATTATGTTAATTATGTCGAATTATTGATTTTGATGAGAATTGATGTGGATTTCTTGTGTTAATGCAATTTTGGATCAATTTGATGGTGAATTAATTTTTTCGATGTTAAAATGCTTCGATCCGGTTAATTTAATAAATACTTGAATAATTGTTTAGGGTTTGGAATCATTGCTTGAATGTGGATTTAATTGTTACAAAGCATTTATAATTTCGAAGCGATGATACATGAATCAGTGAATATTTTTGTGTATCCGTTTGTGAGTTTTAAACTCATTTTTTCTAATTCATATACATGTATATGTTGCTTCCCAGATATTGCCAATGGCGTGTAAATCACTTTTTGAACGTTTTTTTAGGCTTACTTGATCATGTTTATGAATTTATGGACCATTGGTGTTGAGTTATATTGTTTTCGATACGATTTTTCGGATGATTTGGTGACACGGCACAATGCTTCCCGGTTTTGGTAAGTTGAGCATAAGGAAAGATTTAATTGATGGTTAATGATCAAAGGACCTTGTTTTGGTACTTGGACGACATTTATGTCAATTTATATCGATTTCGGGCTGATATTTTATATTGTTCCATGTGATGGTGCAGTGCTGCACGGTTCGGTAAGTTGGTGCAAACATACAATTTAATTATTGCGTGGTGGATAAGTGAACTTGCCTTGGAATTTTTTTGGGATTGATATCAAGTTTTCTCAATTTCTTGTCGGTATTTTGTATGGTTCATGTATTAACGACAATGCTGCCCGGTTTTTGATGTTGATGTTTGAATGCTTGTTTGGATTTCTTTTCTTTGCAATTTAGTCTTGATCCATTTGTGATGTGGACACTTTATTCCGATTATGGGTCCTTGTTATTACTAACCTTTTTGTTGACTTGTGCAAGGCATTTCAAAAGAGTTTTCAATCGTTTAATTCTTTATTATTTGATTGAAAAGCATTTTATTCCATTTTCTTTGTGGATTTGAGTTCGCTTCTGACGCATTTTATTCCACTATCTAGATTTGTATTTCATGCAGGTTCATTGATTGATATTAGGATGTGTCTGAATCACATTCTCCTTGTGCTTTATTGAGGCTTCGACGCATATTTTGACTATTTCATTGTTGATGCTAGCTTGCACGATGTTTTCCGGGTTTCTCTACTTTGCTTGCTTGCTACAAAATTTTGTTCGTTTGGTATTAATCTGATTCTAGTTTAATTTTCCGCATTGTCTTTTCTTTTCCTTTCCATGAGAAGTAGGAATAGAGATGCATGACTGGGATTCCCTACTTTAGGTGGGAAAATCTGTTTAAACTCCTCAAAGGAGGCGGTGTTTGTTTTTGTTAAAATTCCTCAAAAGAGGCTATGCTTGTGTTTTCTTGTGTGCAAAAGACCTCGGCAAAGGAAAATCACACTCCCCTCCCATTTCCCTTTTATTTTGTGCTTGCTATCAAGTCAATAAGTGGAACGAAGGGTCCGCAATCGACCCCTACACTTTCTAGTCCATGTCGTTCATAGGTCGTGTCCTACGTTGATACTTTAAACCGTGCCCATTCTTGTCCATTGAGTCAAATAAAGTGGAAAGGGGTTCATAACCAACCCCCGCACTTTGTCATTCATTTCGATGATGTTAGCTCACGTTTCTTCAAATGTTGATGTTCTGAGTAGTTACTCGATGTCGGTGATCGAGCAAATCAAGGGGAAAGGGTTCCTTACTCCCACTTTGAGATCCATTGGACTCTTTGTTTTTTTCTTAGCTTGCACTCGATTTTGTTTTGGCTTAGGCGCGAATTTGTTTGATTGCACTTGTGCTTGTGCTTTTCTTTACACATTTGTATGTTCCCTTAGGATTCACTTGTTTCATTTCTGATGCAAGTTAGACGTTAGGATTGTAATTCATGCATGCTAACATAGGTAGTGGAATCCATTTCAAACCTCAATTATAGGATCAATTATTGTATGATAACATTAGGGATAGAGCTAAATAGTTTCTCTTAGATTTTTTTCTTTCCCTTTTACATGATTAAGACTAAAACTCTTTTCTTGGCAAATTCATAAAACACCTAACATTTATTAAATCCTTTTTCAAGGTGAAAAACATCAACCAATCTAACTTTTTCCGCCATCGGGACTTTCTTTAAAACTCTCAAAAGGATGTGTTAATTCTACTTTGTACAATACGACGCGTAAATCTCCAAAGGTCGGGTGGCACTATGTCTACTTGTTAGAGCACGAATGTAGCATTATCCGCCTTTGGGCATTTTTCTTTTGAAAATACCTTTTCAGGTAAGAACATATTAATTCCTTTCTATGCCAACGTATGAGTCTCCAAAGGTTGATTTGCGCAAGGAAGAAAAATTAATATTATTCATAAAAAAATGGAAACTTTTGAGCTGAACTACGAAGCTCTGATTCCTTAAAAGGGATACGTAGGCATTTGGCCGCAGGGCCTAGGCGAGTGAAACTTTGTAAATATTCCTTCTTTTCCCCATGTTTTCTTTTTCATGCATTCCCTCTTTTCTTTTTTTCCTTAGCTCGTAAGCTTTAGATTAGGACACGCCATTTTTTTAGAATAACAAGAGTGGATCCCGTGGAGTACCACGGACTTGAGAGGTTCTAACATCTTCCCTTTACGTAATCGACTCCCTTAGTCGTATCTCTCAATCGTGAGACCTTAATTTCACCCTTCTCAGGTTTACTCGATCTTTACCTTTCCCTTCCAGTGGGATAAAAAATGTTTGATGGAAACTTCATTAATTTTCTCTCGATGATTGTTCAGCCGATTGTTTTAGCTGGAGACTTCACTAGAGAAGGATTGACCAATTGTTAGTCAATCTCAGAGTCAGTCCTATTTTTTTGTTTTGTTTTAATTGAGTGTTTATCTTTATGCTTTAAAGCTTGTTCATTTGTACATGTTTATCTGAGAATATGTATGCATTTCATCTTTATTGCTTTCCATCTACTAGTGTTGTGTTGGATTCTGTGTTTCCTTGTGGGGAGGGTTGTTACTTGAGGTAAAAGACCCAATACCCAAGCTAGAGAGTCCATCTAGGAACACATAGGATTAGAATGGACAATCATGACAACTACGAGGCATATGTCTTATTAGTTTGGTCATGAGAGCCACGCTCAGATGAGGTTCAAATGGGGTACTATCGTTACGCTTGTATGTGCCAAAGTGATAGTACTTTCACTAGAACTGTTGACTATGTTTCTCTTTGACCTTACCTTGACCTAGACTTCACTCCTGAGTGGGGCGGGAATGATCTTACAGGTACAGATGGCGACTATATGTTCTGATGGTGACTATATGTTTTGTTGGTGACTTGGGTTTCTTTGGTTCATGTTTCAGACTTTTGATCTTATGACATCTGTTTATTTAGTAGTTCAACAGTAATATAGTATTGTGGAAGCTTTGATTCCGTCACTTTACATCATAGCATTTTTATTTTCAAAAAATATTATGTACAAAAAAACAATCCACATATGCATGTCATTTCCAGGGTTTTAAGATCACCGTCTCCATCAACTATGGAAAGCAACACGGATAACAACAAAGAGGAAACTAGACACACCTATGCCTACTAGTTTCTCATCCCTAACAAGTCACAAATGAAAGAGTTGAGTGTTTTACTTGTTGATGACAATCTGAAGAAGTTTCATGATAGTTATGGTAGTCACTTGTGTTTGCTAGACATCATTGTTGATCAAAAGGCCCTGCGAACTCTCCACAAATTCTATGAACCAGAGTTGTGTTTCTTCACTTTCCAGGATTATCAGTTGGCTTCTACTCTAGAGGACTACACGCATATCTTGCGTTTGAAGCTTAATGATCATGTTACTTCTGTTCGTGTGCCTGAACAAGTGAAGAAGGACATCATTGCTAGTGCTCTTTATTTGAGCTTGAAAGATGTAACAGACGGTTGGAGGCATAATGGTGATACTTATGGGTTCTCTTTTAAGTTTCTAGTAAGACATGCTCGAGAAGAAGATGGTAAAAAGAATTGGGTTACTTTCAATGCATTGTTAGCCGTTTCAATTTATGGCATAGTCCTCTCTCCCAATATAGAGAACTTTGTGGATTTGGCTGTTGTGTGTGTTTTCATGAACAAGAACCCTATACCAATGTTTTTAGTATATACCTAATATATCATTCACTCAAATCATCAGAATAAAAGAACTTTTAATATTTGTCTACCCATGCTTTATCAGTGGTTCATGCTTCACCTTCCCGCGAAGGGGCCGTTTATAGACACTGAAGATTCTCTTCCATTATCAAAGAGACTTGTGCCTCTCACTTCATATGACATAAGGTGGTATTATATATCAGGAAAAGGTCCAACTATTATTACTAGATGTGGGGAGTTTCCCAATGTTCCTCTCATGGGAACAAAGGGTTGCATCAATTATAATCCCATTCTAGTGTTCCGACAGTTAGGGTATTCCATGGATAATCCACCCAAGAAGGTGGAAGTTGAAGAGACTGTTCACTTTGAGAAGGGGGAAATCTAAAGGTGTTGTTAAGAATGTAGAGTGCTTGGAATAGGATTCACATAAGAGGTAGAGACTCTATAGGAAAGAAGGTTCATATTTCCAGAGCTCCATATGTAGAATGGGTCAAGAAGAGAGTTGAAACCCTTTTGTTGCCTTTCTAAAGAGAGAATTTGTTGTATGAATAACCACCTTTCGTCTTGTCTGAATTTGTGCCCACTAAAGAATATAATCAAGTTCGAGTGGAGAATATGCAACTCCGCAAGAAGAAACTTGAGACTAGCATGGAACTCTTCATAGTTTCCCAAGAAAAGACCCAACTAGCTCATAAGATTAAGAGAGTTTGGGGGGAGTACATCTGAAGTAGGGAAGGATGAAAAGAGATTGAGAGTTAAAGATAAATTTGTTTCTTTGGAAGATCATCATAGGGTTCTCAAATGTTTAAGGTTTCTCAAGAATTGATCAGACAAATTCTCCTCATAAGCAATGGGTCCACAACTAGGGTTTCATCTTTCACAAGGAAGTTTGGGTTTCTAAGGCCTCAAGTGGTTCCCATGGTTTCTCATATGTCTCAAGGAATGCTCATGCCAAATTGAAAGCCTTGCATCACATGTTTGCTCAGTCAATTTCATCACCTTCAAAATATGAAAATTGAGAGAGTTATGACCAGTGCAAGTTAGGAAATTTTAAGCAAATGCATGACGTTCAAATTGAGCAAACTTGATATTTTGGGTTATTGGGCTATTGTTTTAAAGTCCAAGCGTGTATTATAGTCCTCATACACCTCAAATCTTGTTCATGCACCCCTTGACCTATTTTATATTAATTATTTTTATTTATTCATTAATATTTAAAAAATAAATAAGATAAAATATGAGCCTTCTTACACAAGGTGCAAACCCATATTTTCTGACCTAATTCCATATTATATAATATCCACTCTTCATGCAAGCTGGCCACGAAACCCTTTCCTCAAATAATTGGCCAAAGTTTCAAATTTTCAAAGAACCCTAAGACGATTCAAAACCCTACTTACAATGCCTTTCACCACAAACTAATCATCATATTCAGTTCCAGGAACTCAGTAGGGTATGGTTGGATTGATCTCCATGATCAAAAGGGTGTAAAAGCATGCATACATGCTGCATCGATTTTGACACTACATAAATTCCATATATTTGTTTTCCTTGTGTTTCATTATATACTAACTCGTTTAACATGTTTATAAGGCTCAACAATGCAGGAATGAGCCATTAGGAGAGTCCCATAATGGTTGGATGGTGCAAAGTCATGTTAGCACTGATCCATGCATTTTTCTTCGTAGTTCTCCAACCCTTGCAATTTAGACTGAAATAACCATCCCATTGAAATCGCAAACCATGATTTAGGGGGGTAGGGTCCCCCTGGATTATTAATATTAGTTGTTTTGCAAGTTTGTGGAAAAGAGATTACCGGAGAAGACGACCGGGGCTAGGACTCTGGTGCCTCTCTAGTTCAGTCAATTTTCTTATATTATATACATATTGTTTTATTTAGTATACTGGATGTGTCACCGCCCCGGCGGTAGAAGCGTGCGTGTTAAGGCATTGGTGACAAAGGGTATGGGTTCGATCCTGCCTTTTATCATTTATTTTCCTTATTTTTTCATGTTTTGTAAGATAACTTACAAAACACGCTGAAGTTGTCTACTAACACCAAGGTGCGCTTGGCCCGGTGGTGAACATGTTGGCTGAAGGTTCTGAGGGCATGGGTTCAACACCCACCCCTACCCTTTGGTTGTATTTTCTTTCAATTCTCTCTTCTTCTTACTCTTCTCTTAAAACCCTTTTTTTTACAAAACCTTTTTTCAAAACCCTTACATTTTCACAAACCCTAATTAATTTTTAGGTTTTTTTTAATTAACCCTAATTAATTTCCAGGTTTTCATTTAATCAACTAACTTAGTATTTTTAGGTTTTCTCACTAAACTTTCTTTTTAATCAAAATCAATTTAGGGCTTGTTTAAATTAATAATTTATATTTCTGAATTAATTAAAATTAATTAGGTTTTTTAGGTTAATCATCAAACCTTTTTCTATCAAAAATCGCCAAAGCAATTTTCCTTTTCCTTTTCCTGTTCTTACCGCTTCGCGTATTTTATTATTTTTGCCTTTCGATTATTGTAACTGCTTACGGTTTGTAATAGTTATTTACGGTTTCTATTTCCCCCTATTTTTATCATCTGTACCCCCACTCCCAGAGCCTTGTAATAGCGTAGGAATCTTTAATTTATGCCTTTACTTTCTGCATTTATCACTTTCCTTATGATTGTTTAGCTTAATAGGATTATATGGCAAGACACAAAAGCAAATGATAGCTAACCTAATGGAAGATAAATTAACTGAATTGAATACACTCGCACACGTGCACCTCTAGGGTAAACTCACTTGTTGCCTTCGGAAAAACATTCATGTCCCTCGAACATGGGGACACTTTAGCATTGTCCCTTGATTAAAAAGATCGTAGTCCCTCGATGACCCTTTTGATGTTGCCTTCGGTAAACGATCTAGTCCCTTATGAATTGCTAAAGCGCCGCTACGAGTTTCCTTTTTTGAGTAGTTAGATAGCTCGTAATCGCTTTCTCACAAACAAAACAAACAATTTTTTACACAAACACTTTCAAAAATATTTTCAAGCAAACACTTTGTACACATTCTCGAGAGTCATTAAAAATTTGCCTCACTATTGGAATTTTCAAAATATTTTCAAACATACACAAGCACAAATCATTTTTAAAAATGTGAGCTACCGATTAAGAGCTCGTAGATAACCACAGATGAAAAGGATGCTAACACATTCCCTTTTCATAATCTACCCCCCGAACTCAATAATCTCAAGGTCTTTCCTGTTGTTTTCACCCTTTCCTTATTGGATAAAAGAAAAGTCGATGGCGACTCTTGCTATCCGCAACAGTTGCGATAAAACACAAAACAAAAAGTCAGTTCACTCACTGTATTACAGAACTGGCTACTCTGTTGGGGATTACTAAAAAGAGGGGTTAACTTTTGAGTTAGATCATTTATTGCTTTCCTTATTTGCCTTGTATGATTTATATTTAAGGGTTGCTCGGGTTTACTTTTCTTGCAAAGATCCTACACCCAGATCTGAGGGCATTTTAGGTAATTAGCAATAGATCATGGAAACTATACGGTGTATACCAATATGGTTGAAGTGATGGTTACGTTAGTGTGACACATTAGTTTATACGGGTGTCCCTTGAGTCAGTCGGGGAGAATACTAGGCTGCCACGTAGTGTCATAAGCACTAATGGACCTTTAGAACCTTAATTGACCCAACTTAGCTATTAGAAGGTAGTGAGATAACTGGATTTGGTGCAGTCTGAAGTTGGTTGATACTCGATACTACACTCATTGAGATTCGACTCTCGGGTTTTTTTTTGTGGCAAGTCAGTTGTCGTGCTAGACAAAACTTGTGGGAAAAATCAGTGATATTGAGATTCCTAGAACCCAGTTACTTCTTTAGGACAGGTTGAGCCAACTAAAACTTCAAGAGGGTACTTACCTATGAACCTCATGTAAGCCTTAAACCTAAGGCCTTGTGTGTTTTACTTGTGTTTGATTATATATTTAAACATGACATCATAACATTATAACATCATATCATGACTAACTATTTCAAAGATCTAGGGGATTTATCTTTGTTCTGTGTTGCAGGGTCATGCCTTCTAGTCGTAGGAATACCATTTGGATCAACTATGTAAGGATACCCTCCAAGCTTGAGGAATTAGTCTCAAAGGTTCTTGACAATTCTCAATTCACCAAGAGACATGGTCATCTACTCAGTTTGGTTACTACTGGCTTCCAGGAAGACATGATGAGTGTTCTTTTCTAGTTCTTTGATCCTAAGCATCACTATTTTACCTTCTCGGATTATCAGTCGGTGCCCACAATTGAATAATTCTCTAAGTTGCTCGAAGTGACTATTTTTTATCAGATACCCTTCACTGTTCTAGAGCAAGATCCCAAACCTGAGGACATTGCAGTAGCCTTACATCTAAAACGATCGAACATTGTATCTAATTAGGAAAAAGGAATGGAGTCAAGGGTTTTTCTCCTAAATTTCTAATAGATAAGGCTCAAGGGTTTCTAGATGCCATGAATTTTCATGCTTTTAAAGATATTTTGGCTTTGCTAATCTATAGTTTGGTACTGTTCCCTAATCTGGACCAATTCATATACGTGAATGCCATCAAAATATTTCTCACCCATAATCCGATGCCTACTTTTCTTGGAGATGTCCTGCATTCCCTCCACACTCGTACTATGAAGAAGCGAGGAACTCTTATGTGTTGCATACCTCTACTATCCAGGGGGTTTATTCCGCACCTGACCCGATCAGTGATAAAGAACGAATAAGGTTTGAGGTGGTCTCAAAGGTTGATGTGACTCGCTCATTCAGATATCCGTTGGTGTTCTCGATCTCAAGAAGATGTCACTATTATTGATCATTGTGTGGAATTCCCTAATGTTCCACTCCTTGGTATAAGAAGGGGAATCGCGTACAACCTTTCTCTAACGCTATGTAAGTTTGATTATGCTCGAAGGGATGGTCCTCATGATATGCTTATCAAGGGTATTATGTTCGACTATGAGAACAACCCTCAAAATTACTATCAAAGGTTTATACATGCTTGGGGCACGATCAACATGATTGACAGCAAGACTTTGGGACACAAGAATTCCATTCCTCTAGAGCCTTACCTTAGATGGGTGCGTCTTGTGCTCAGAATCTTAAAATGCCATATCCTTCTATCCTACCATTGATCGTAGAACATGTTATTGAAGCAGATGTTTCTCATACCGTCCTTCATCTCGATATGCCTACTGAATTTGAAGAACTACAGAAGTTCTGGATTCAACTCAAGGAAGAAAGAGATACCTTCGAGGCTCAGTTCTATGCTAGTGAGAAGAAAGTATTGGAGTTGACGAAACGACTCCATGAAGAACAAATCCTTAATGCATATGTCAACACAAAGAGGAAGTGTCCATGGGACACTTGAATTAACATTTTGCTTCTTTGTAACTCTTTTTATTGAAAGCAATTATAATTTGAGCTTGTTACTAAAAATTTCTTTTGTTTCCTTTTGTTTAAACAAATTTAAATCTCATAAAGGTCCTTGAAAACATTGCACTTGCATCTGCATATCATGCATATCATCATATAACAGGTACTTTCTAGGCAGGTTTTCTCATCTTGCTGTTTATTTCAGTAAAAGATGGCACTCGAGCAAACTGTGAAAGAACTTTAAGCTCATAACACTCAGTTTTAGAAGATGCTCTTGGACTTAGCTAAGGGTCAATACAAGTTGAATACCCTCATCACAAAGGGGAATAAGAAGAAGGCTAAAAAGCCCCCAATCTTTCTTAATATGGGCAGAAGATTCAAGGGTCCAATCAGAAGGGATCTAGATTTTCAGGTCCCCCTGAATGAAGAAGATAACCAAGAGAAAGATGATGAGAGTGTGAAACCTGAAGAGAATAACAACCTTGGTTTTGGCCAAGATTCTGATGAAGACTATTCTACCGAACAATATCCTTCTGCTGATGATAGATACGAACATCTGGAAGATCGACTTAATGGTATGGAGATACAAAAAGTGTTTGGGATGGACTTTGAAGAGTTGGGTCTTATATCGAGGGTTGTTATCCCTCACAAGTTCAAGGTTCCTACCTTTTCCAAATATGATGGTGTGCCCTGTCTAAAGCTTCGTCTGAGATCTTATGTTCGGAAGATCTAACCACATACTGCTAACAGAAAGTTATGGGTTCACTTCTTTCAGGAAAGTTTGTCTGGTACAAAACTTGAATGGTTCTATCAGCTGGAAGGAAGCAACATTCATACTTGGGAAGACCTAGTTGTTGCTTTTTACAAGTAGTATCAATACAATGCTGACCTTGCACTGACTCGTGTACAATTACAAAATATGACTATGGGCTCGAATGAAGGGTTTAAAGAATATGCTCAGAAGTGGAGAGATCTAGCCGAAAGAGTACAACCTCCTTTGTCTGACAAGGAGCTTGTTGATATGTTCATGGGCACTTTGACAAGGCCTTTCTTTAATCACCTTATTTAGAGCACCTCATTTGGTTTTACTGAGCTGATCCTAACCGGGGAACATGTCGAAAGTGGTATCAAGAGCTGAAAAATTCATGTGGCTGCGTTAGAAAGAAGTTAATATTGTTTATGGCCAGAAGGGTCGTGTTAAAAGTGACAGCAATCAGTATGTAGGCGCGGTGCTAACCTCTAATCCTGCGTCTGTTCAACAATAACAACGGCATAATCAACATAGGTTAGACGCACAGAGAAGACAGTTTACTAAGATCAACATGCCATTATCTTAAGCATCACAACATTTTTTTGAAAGCGGAGCTGATAACAGTAAGGGATCCTCCTCAAAGTCCCAACACCTCTTCTCCTCGATAAAATCCAAATGTGAAGTGTGCTTACCATTCAAATATCCCTGGGCACGGCACCAACAACTGATGGGCCTTGAAAAACAAAATCCAAGACATGATTGACAACAAAGAGATTAAGTTCGATCCTCCCAATCCCTGAATGTAATTACTGCACCTATGTTGAAGCATGACAAATGCGTAAGTGCTATTGATGATGTTATTAATGTTTCTACTGTAAGTTAACTGGTTACTCCCCTCCCAATCATCAAAGAGAATATATTACAGGACGGTTTATTTCGAGGCTGTATTGAAAGATGTTACTACTGCGCAACCAAACTCAATGGATGCAAGTTGCTGAAGGAAGGAATTCAACGCCTAATGGACAATCACATAATTTTGGTTGAGAAGATTATGTCTGTTGAGAACCCGTTTCAATATTTATCTATAATTTCTTGCACTCCTATCAGGATCACTTCTAAAGGTCCTGTAAGGATCACTGCCAATCGCAAATATGCTCCTCTAATCATCACTAAACTTGGACCTATTCCATATTCTTCGGATAAATCTATTCCTTGGAATTATGAATCCGATGTCTACTACCATGGAGTCAAGCAAGAACTACTGATCACTAAAGATGAAGTTATTAAAGCTACTGATTCCAACATTGACAATATTGCTAGGACTAGTAAGGTTACTAGAAGCGGAAGGGTTTTCTCCCAGGAAATCTCTCTGAAGACTTTTGCTACACCTATTCGAGTTACTACTACCAAGTAAACTACTGAGATTCAGGGCAAAGAGAAAATAATAGAGCCTGTCCAGGCGGAGGCACCTAAGGAAGTTGCAGCTGAAGGCACCTCCAGGCAAGAGATGGAGGGGATATTGAAGATTATCCGTAAGAGCGATTACAAGATCATTGAACACCTGGGGAAGACCCTATATAAGATCTCTATTTTATCCATGTTACTGAGTTCTAAAGCCCATGAATAAGCTTTGGTGAAATTCTTGAAGTCTGGTCATGTGCCACAAGAGATTTTTGTCGATCAATTTAAGAACTATGTTGCTAGCTTAACGACTGATAATGGATTAGGTTGAAAGCAGTGGCACTACTCTGGCTCATGTATTGGTTGATATTGGCTCTTCGTTGAATGTTCTACCGAAGGGTGCTCTTGATAGACTGGATTATGAAAGGGTTATACTGAAACCTAATGATATTATAGTTTGAGCCTTTGACGGCTCAAAGAGGATGGTACATAGAGGGGTGGATCTTCTTATCAGGGTAGGTTAGCAAGTATTTAAATCTACCTTCTATGATATGGATATTCGACCAGCTTATTATTGCTTACTGGGACGCCCCTGGATCCATGGGGCAAACGTTGTTACCTTAACCCTACACCAGAAGCTGGAGTATTCCGTGCAGGGAAAGAATTTTATATTCTGTGGCGAAAAAAAGTATATGGTTAGCCACTTGAACTCATTCCGGTATGTAGAGATTGACGACGAATTCATTGAGACTCCCTGTCAGACTTTTGAAGTTATCCCTCTAGCCGTTACTGAAGATGTTTCTACCATTCCGCATCAGCAACAACAGAGTCAACATTATATAAGATGTTGACAATGATTATGACCTTGACAGCTGGATCTTTCCCACCATCGGCAACAGACCCAACAATTGGAAGACTCAAGACATTATCTCTATCTCCTTTAGTCAGTAGTAATAGCTACATTTCTATTTTATTTCTTTCAAAGTTTGTATATGTAATCTTTCAAAACAATGACTTTAAGCCTTGTGCCTTACCCAGGGCACAATGGTTCGTTTGTTAAGGGTTGTCATTTCATAAACATATTTTCATTTAATAAAAGCATTGACGTTTTGCATTCAAATTTTGCACTCTATGTCTTTATTTTACTTTATTGGACTTTCAAATAGCTATGTGTTCTTACACACACCCACACAATAAATTGAAGATCCACATCCACTCTGGATATCATTGATAACGAATCTGTTATTGCCACTTATGACTTTGAAAATATGATCTACCAAGCCAAGGACGAAGGTGAGGAAGATTCTGAAATACTTGGAGAACTTGCCAGACA
Organism: Vicia faba; assembly: GCA_948472305.1. Taxonomy (NCBI): domain Eukaryota; kingdom Viridiplantae; phylum Streptophyta; class Magnoliopsida; order Fabales; family Fabaceae; genus Vicia; species Vicia faba. The sequence goes on from OX451736.1 coordinate 398,326,207, forward strand.
AAAAAGAGGTCAAGATAGGGGCCAACCTAGAGGAAAATGTCAAGAAAAGATTGATCCAGATGTTGCATGAATATGTTGAGATCTTCGCTTGGTAGTATGAAGACATGCCAGGACTCAATACCGATATTATGGTTCACCGTATACCGATGAAAGAGGGTTATTTTCCAATCAAACAGAAGGTTCATCACATGCATCCCAAGATGTCAGAGAAGATCAAGGCTAAGGTTATCAAATAATTCAACGCAGGTTTCTTGGTTGTTACATCGTATTCTCAATGGGTTCCAAACGTGGTCCCACTACCAAAGAAATATGGCAAGGTACGTATGTGTGTAGACTAACAAGATCTGAATAGGGAAAGCCCCAAAAATGACTTTCTGCTTCCATATATTAATGTTTTTATTGACAATACCATTCAACATAAGGTGTTCTTCTTTATAGATGGATTCTCAGATTATAATCAGATCAAGATGGCACTTGAAGACATGGAGAAAACAACCTTTGTCACACAGTGGGGCACTTTATGCCAAAAGGTTATGCCTTTTGGGTTAAAGGACGCCGGCGTAACATATCAACGTGCCATGGTAGCTTTGTTCAATGACATGATTCACCACGAGATAGAGGTTTACATTGACGATATGATAGCTAGATTACAGACTGGAGAAGAGCATCTTAACCATTTACACAAGTTGTTTGAAAGGTTGAAGAAGTACAAGCTAAGGTTGAATCCGAACAAGTGCACTTTTGGGGTGAGATCCAATAAACTCATGGGTTTCATTGTCAGTGGTAAAAGTATCAAAGTTGATCCTGCTAAGGTCAAATCTATTCAAGAAATTCCTGCTCCCTGTATTAAGAAGGAAGTCATAGGTTTCTTGGGAAGACTGAATTACATTGCTCGATTCATTTCTCATTTGACCGCTACTTGTGAGCCAATCTTCAAGCAGTTGAAGAAAGACCAGGTAGTAAAGTGGAACCATGAATCCCACATAGACTTTGACAAGATCAAAGAGTACCTACAAGATCCTCCAATTCTGATTCCACCAGTTGAAGGAAGATTGTTGATTATGTACCTAACAGTGTTACAGAACTCAATGGGGTGTGTATTGGGGAAACATGACTAGTCTGGTCGAAAAGAGCATGCAATATACTACCTTAGAAAAAAGTTTACCGACTGTGAAATAAGATAATCGTTTCTCAAGACAAATTGTTGCGCTTTGGCATGGGCTACTTGCCGACTAAGACAGTATATGTTGACCCACACCACCTTATTAATCTCTAAAATAGATCCCATCAAATACATATTCGAGAAGCCAACTCTCTCCAGAAGAATAGCCCGATGGAAAATGGTCTTGACGAAATACGATATTCAGAACACCACTTAGAAAGTAATCAAAGGAAATGTACTGGAAGATCATTTGGCTCATCAAGCTGTAGACAACTATCAGTCTATAAATTTCGTGTTCCAGGATGAGAATATTATGCTTGTAACAGATTATTAAGAACCTGGACCGTATGAAGGACCCGAGCCAGGATTCCGATGGACTATGGTTTTCAATGGAGCTTCTAACGCACTTAGAAACATAATTGGTGTTGCGATCATCTCCCCCAAGGGTTTCCATACGCCCTTCACCACCAGATTATGCTTTGATTGTACCAAAAACTTAGCCGAATACGAAGTGTGCATCATGGGTATCAAAGCTGCTATTGACATGAGAATTAAGTTCTAGAACGTATATGGGGACTCGGCCCTGGTGATCAGTCAAGTCAAGGGATAATGGGATACTAAGCACCTGAATCTCATTCCTTATAGAGAACATGTGCTTACATTAATCCCATACTTTGAGGATATCACTTTTGAGAACATCCCACGAGAAGAGAATCAGTTGGCAGACGCATTAGCAACCATGTCGTCTATGTTTAACGTCAGATGGGACAACAAGGCTCCTAGAATTACCATTGAGAGGCTAGACAAACCGATACATTGCTATGAAGTTGACACTGACGGAGTAGAAGAGAAGCCTTGGTTTTATAAAGTGAAAAGATACCTTGAGGTTTAAAAGTACCCCGAAGGGGCATCTATTAACAACAAGAAATTCCTATGGAGGTTCTCAGCCAAGTTCTTCCTGAGTAACGGGGTTCTGTATAAACACAATCATGATTCGACTCTGCTTCGCTGTGTAGACAAGAAGGAAGGGGATAAAATTATGAAAGATATGCACAAAGGTATCTTTTGTACTCACTCCAGTGGACACACTATGGCTAAGAAAATTCTGAGAACGGGGTATTATTGGTCGACTATGGAAACTGATTTCTATCACCATTCAAGAACTTGTCATAAATGCCAAATTTATGCTGATAAAATACATGTGTCTCTGGTTCCTTTGAATGTCTTGACTTCTCCTTGTTCATTCGCAATGTGGGGCATTGATATGATTGGAGAGATTAAGCCTGCGGCTTCTATTGGGAATCATTTCATCCTCGTTTCCATCAATTACTTCATGAAATGGGTTGAAGCAACCTCATTTTCCTCCGTTACCAAGAATGTTGTCGCCCGGTTCATTAAGCATAACCTTATCTATCAGTATGGCATCTCCGAAAGGATTATCACAGACAATGGTACTAATCTCAATAACACTATGATCATGGAACTCTGCATGCAATTCAAGATCAAGCACCACAACTCTTCTATATATCGACAGAAGATGAATGACGCAGTGGAAGACGCCAATAAGAATATTAAGAAGATTGTACAGAAGATGATGGTGACATATAAAGATTGGCACAAGATTCTACCATTTGCTCTTCATGGCTATCGCACTTCAGCCCAAAAATCAACTGGGGAAACCCCATTCTCTCTAGTCTATGTTATAGAAGATGTCCTACCTGTCAAAGTTTAGATTCCTTCTCTTAGAATCATGAAAGATGCAGATTTAGATGAAGATGAATGGATTCAGACTAGGCTGGACCAGTTGAATTTAATTGACGAGAAAAGATTGGCGGCTGTCTTCTATGATCAGATGTATCAGAAGCGTATAATCAAAGCCTCCGACAAGAAAGTCAAGCATTGGGTATATCAGGCTGGTGACTTGGTAATAAAGCACATCATTCTATCGCAAGGTGATGCTAGGGGAAAATGGACTTCCACTTACGAAGGGCCATTTGTGATCAAGAGAATATTTTCGGGGCGGTGTTATGATACTTACCACCATGGATGGTGAAGATCTTCTGCACCTTGTGAAAGCGTACATAGTCAAAAGATACTACGCATGAAAGTGACCCTCTAGGTTGACTGGCCTAGGAAAAAATAAGGGCATCCCGACGAACCAAAAGGGTTCGGGCAAAAGTTAGGGATATATAAATAAAGACTGTACAACTGGCAAGTTGAAAACCTGAAAAGTCGGCTTGGGCAAAAAAGGGTATCTCGGTGGACTGAAAACCCGAAAGGGCAGTCCAAGAAAAAAATAGGGATTAAAACGTACGACTATGTCCAGTAGGATCACTTATAGCAAGCTTTGTTACCAACATCAAGTTCAAACGATACATACTAATTTATTCAACTTCTTCCGACAGTGAGGGATGACATGCTTGAAGACATAAAGGCAATAGCAGAGTTGAAACTCAATGAGATCGTTCCCACATATATATTTTCTCTTTTTACTCTTTTTGTTGTACCCCAAAATTTGCCCTCTCTTTTCTCAAGGAATCACCCTGGATTCTCAAGTTTTCTCTCATACAATTTCAAGCCTTGAATTAGCATTTTTTCCGAGCAAACCACTCACAAGGGAAAAATGGTCATTTGCATGTTGAGAAGTCTAACTATGATTTTTAGACCAAAACCAAGTTTTAAGAATCATATTTCATCAAGACAGGTTGGAATATGAAGTTTGTATCATCAAAAAGTTCAAAGTCCAATTTACTATGGAAAAGCCAAATTTCTAAATACTTGGGATTTTTTCTAAGTATTTAAGAAAAAATGACACTTCAGAACTTCTGAGCCAGCCTCCAGGCAGGTGCAGTCAGAAGTTGTAAACATGGTTCAGCACATAGTCTTCAGTTAGAACATGGCTCTTCAGCATCTACGCAAGTTCAGTCAGAGTCTACTAGGGTAATACAAAGAAGGTAATAAAGCGTAATACGAAGCCTGAAAGCCCCTTCAGAACATGCTGGAGCCAGAAGGTAAGAGGATCAGAAGATTGGATGCTACGCTGAAGCAGAACTTCTAATCCAGAGTTTTCAAAGATAAATCAAAGAAGGTTACTTGAAAGCCTGGGGAATCTTTCAGAACGTGCTGAGGCAACAAAGTACAAAGATAAGAAGTTGGATGTTTGTCCTAGATAGAACTTCTGATCCAGAATTAAGCAATGATGCAAAATCTCAAATTACAGGATTTCTGATTTTGACAAATCTAATCATCATTTAATGCTCATTAATTCTCATAACCACTTTTGAGTCTTTGTCCAAAGGATCTCTCCACGTGTGGCATAGAAATTCCCTTGTTATCCTTAAAAGCAAACTTTTATACAAAAATATGGGAGGGTCCATGCGTTACTTTTTGCTTGTGGGTTTACTTTTCCTTAATCCCTGCTTGCTAATCCAGTCTAAGCTAAAAAAACTGTCAACTATCACACCCTTTTTTGAACTTGCTTCAAGAACAAGTCAGCATGTAGCGTATGATGTTGGCGCTACTTGACCTCTCCAAAACTACAAACTTTGCCTATAAATAGAACACCATTGGTCACTGAGAAAGGGTCCAGATTTTTTTTGTGTGAAAGAGGTCAAAAATTTGAGAAAGAAAAGCCTTGAATCCATGCCAAAATTCCAAGAATTCCAAGAATTGTAAACACAACACATAAAACCTTGTTAACTTTTGATTCCTTGCATTCAAAACTCCACTTGTTTTCAAATACTTCTTGACTAAAAACCATTCACAAAGTTTTTGATCCACACGTTGGAAACTGCCTAAAATTATGTGTTCATACTATTATACACTCTCCATCCATCCACTCAAAGAAATCAGAACATCACCTCCTTGCCATTCCCAGAAGTTGAAAACTTCCAGCTTACTGAGTATGTGAAGAAGCTGTTCAGAGCATCATCAGAGTTGAGGTTAACTCCGGTTCACAGAACTTCTTCTAGCTGCAAGGTAAGTTTCTGCTGAGCCTTACCACATTACTTAAGCATTACCAAATTTACATGCTCAAAAATACAATGTAGATATCATGTTTTTGATGTTGTACATATTCTGAGATTTCATGCACTTGCCTGCTTAAGTAGAGAATAAATCAGTTCAGAACTTCTTGAAGAAACTAGAACTCAGAGTTAGGATTAGAAAATACATGCTTGCCTCTGATTTATAGTTCTGATAATTCTTATTTTTTGAAACACCATGACACCTGCTATAACTGTTCTATACATGTCTTATGTTTTATGGAGAAATAACTAAATTATAGATGTTCTGACTAGCATAGAGAGAGAGAGACCAATTTCTGTCAGTGGAGCCAGCATTTCTGGAGTCTGTTTTGTTACCATTAATATCAGAACATCTGAAAACTATTGTATTCCCAGTGGGTTCAGAGCTCCTGACCTTATACATTTTCATTAACAGGTTTCTGTTTTGTAGCGTGCCAGGGTCAGAACCTCTGACTTTGTTTTATCAGCAATACGCTGATTCCTTTTTTCTTTTTTTTATTATTATTTTGCTATCGCTCTTCATTCCATTAATCAGCAAACATCAAAAGTATTTCTTTCACACTTTATTTTATTTCTTAAAACAAAAAACCAAAAATAGTTTCTTAAAACAAGACAAGTTTATTTCACATTTTCTTGTACATTCTTATGCATTTCAATATGGTTGTAATAGTAATTTAGGACTTATTTTCCTTGCAACCCCATTCGTAAACTTGTACACCCCATCCCCTAAATGTTGTAATAGCGTAGGACTTTACATTTCCGCACTTTTATTGCTTTCATATACTGTATAGTAATTAGGTGTGTATGGCAAGATAAAATCAAACAAGTAGACCACCAAAAATCAAAGACAAATGCATGCAATCAAACACATTTGCACACTTGCACCCTTAAGGTTAACTCCACTTGTTGCCTAAAAATGGCCATGTTATGCATGTGGGATGTCTTAGCACAAACGAAAATATAAGATCATAGTCCCTCAGTGACACTATCAAAAGTTTCCTTTCGAAATGATCTTAGTCCCTAAAGAAAAGTGCTAAGTCATCTCACAACATTGCTATCATGATCATATAATGACCCAATGCCCGTCCCTTCACATCCAACAATGGGGCTTCTTACCAAATCAATGGTAAGATAGCAACATCTAAAGGAGGAGGAAAAGCACATCTAAGACCTTTTGAGTAGGTAGATTACTTTTAGTTACTTGCTCACTCTCAAAACAAATATCCTTGCTATTTTCAAAACAATCACATACACTTTTAAAACATCTTCAAAAAACTTTCCAAACATTGAAATATTTTTAAAAGCTCAACACTTTGCATACATTCTTACGAACGGGAATCATTACAAAGTTTGCCTAAACGATGGCACCTTTTCAAAATACTTTCAAAAACCACACAAAGCACAATTTTCAAGCAAAAGCAAGTGATCTAGCAAGTAACTAAGAGCCCATGGAAAACCATGGATGAAAAGGGTGCTAATACCTTCCATTTTCATAATCTACCCCCCGATGTCAAGAAAACATCTCTAAAGGTATTTCCTGGGCTTTTTCACCTTTCCTTATTGGATAAAAGAAAAGTCGGTGGAGACTCTTGCTAAACTGCAACATTTGCAAACACAAACGCAAACACCTCAAGTCAGTTCTCCCACTGTATCACAGAACTGGCGACTCTGCTGGGGAGAATGTTTAAAGAGTGGGGTTACCTTAGGGTTTAGATCACATTTACTTACTTACATTGTTTGGCTTGTATGCTTTTCATTATGGTTCTTTGTTTGGGTTTGAAATCCTCTACCCGGATTTGGGATACATTATAGGTAAATAGCAATACGTTGTGGAAACTGTGCGGGGTATACCAACATGGTCTAAGCAATAACTATGTTAGTGTGACATATTTGTGGGTACCGGTAGCCTTTGAGTCAATCAAAGAGAGTACGGGGCCGCTGAGTGATGTCATGAAGCACTAATGAACTTCTAGAACCCTTTACTTGACCAATATGGCCTTTAGGATGTAGTGAGATGACCGGCTTTGTTGCAGTCCGAAGTTGGTAGATACTCGATACTACACTCATTGAGGTTTGGTTTCTTGGGATATTTCGGTCACCATTAAAGAGGCATGAGCTGAAACAATGACCAAGGAAACAATCCAGTGATATTGAGCTCCTTAGAACCTGGTTACTATTATTAGGACAAGTTTAAGCCAACTAAACTTCAAGAGGGTACTTACCTATAAAACCCCATGCAAGCCTAAACTAAGAACTTGTCTGATTTGCTTGTATATGCATACTTGTGCATAACCTCATGGACATCATGAACATCACATACATCTACGAACCATTTCAAGGATTTTCTAAATTCATCTTTGTTCTTGTTTTTGTAGGATATTGATTCACTTTGCAGGAAAACTATCCAAGTCAACCTTGTAAGAATTCCTCCACAACTTAAGGAGCTAGCTACAAGGATCCCTGAGAACTCTCCATTCACCGAGAGACATGGTCGTCTACTCAACTTGGTCACATCCAACATAGATGAGGATATGATGAAGGTACTCTTCCAGTTCTTTGATCCTTTGCACCATTGCTTCACATTTCCCGACTATCAGCTTGTGCCTACTTTGGAAGAATTCTCTCAACTCTTGAGGATTCCCTTTCTCAATCAACTACCTTTCAACAGTACAGAAATAGACCCAAAGCCAGAAGAGATTGCTCAAGCTCTGCATTTGCACTCATCTGATGTCCCAACTCATTGGGAAACTAGAAGTGGTGTCAAAGGCTTCTTAGCAAAGCCCAAAGCTGTTGGAATTCCTTAGACTTGCAAGCCTTTGAGGAAATTGTGGCTCTTCTTATCTATGGGAGGGTCTTATTTCCCAATCCTGATCAACTCATAGATGTGAGCATCGTCAAGATCTTCATGTCATGCAACCCGGTGCCTACCTTGCTAGGGGATATCCTAAACTCTTTTCACACTCACACAATGAGGAAAAGAGGTGTCCTTATGTGTTGCACTCATCTCCTGGAAAGATGGTTTATTTCTCATCTTCCCCAACCAGTCTTAAAGAATGAGTAAGGTTCAAGGTGGTCACAAAGGTTAATGACGCTCAAACATTCAGATATTCATTGGTGCTCTTGATCCAAAGAGAATGTTATCATTGTTGACCATTATGGGGAATTCCCTAATGTCCCTCTACTTGGCATTAGATGAGGCATCACCTACAACCTATGCTTAGCTCTAAGACAATTTGGTTACGCCCGAAGGGATGGCCCGCACGAGATGCTGATTCAAGGTTTGGTATTCGACTACGACAACGACGGTCAAGGTCTTCGCCAGAGATTCATCAGATATTTAAGGATGTTAAACAAGGTGGATAGAAAGACTTTGGGACACAAGAATTCCATCCCTCTTGAGACTTACCTCAAGTGGGTATGAACCCGCGCTCAAAGTCTTATGATGCCTTATCCTTCCATTCTCCCGGTGATCATTGAGCCTGTTAAGGAAGGAGAAGTTCCATACACTATCCTACATCCTGACATGCCCACATCTCTTAAAGACCTACAAAGGGATTGGATACAGCTCAAGGGAGAGCGAGATACTTTCGAAGCCCAATTCTAAGCAAGCGAGAAGAAGGTTTTAGAACTCACTAGGCTACTTCATGAGGAGCAGACTCTAAATTCCTACATTGCACCAAAGAGGATGCACACTACTTTTTTATCTTAGTGTCTTGTATTATTTTGTCCAAAGGACATTGATGTACTCAAACTCTATCTTATTAATATAACGTGTGTAACCTTTTTGTCTAAAACGAACTTGAATATTTGAAATCCTTGAAAACATTGCATATGCACATATCATTCATCATGACATAAACAGGTCTTTTGTAACGAGTTTCCTCATCTCTCTACTGTTTATTTAAGTAATACGGATCTCGAACAGACAGTCAAAGATCTCCAATCTCAGAACATGCAATTTCAATAGTTACTCATGACCCTAGCCAAGGGGCAAGAGAAATTGAAGACTCTGATGGCTGAGGAAAGAAAAAAGAAAACAAAGAAGGTCACTGGGGTTTTAAACATGGGGAGAAGGTTTCAAGGGCAGACTAGAAGAACCTTGAATTTTGCAACAACGTCCGGTGAAGGAGAGGGGAAAGGAAAGGAAACAGCGATTTCGTTAGAATCTGAAGAGGAGGAAGAAGAGGAAGACTACTCTGAGGAACAGTACCCTTCAGCTGATGATAAGTAAAGACATCTTGAAGAGCGGTTGAGCGCTATGGAAATACAAAAGGTGCCAGGTCTAGACCTTGAAGAATTGGGACTAGTGTCGAGGATCGTGATTCCTCCGAAGTTCAAAGTGCCTTTGTTTGCAAAATATGATGGGGTGTCATGTCCTAAGATGCACCTCCGATCATATGTGAGAAAGATCCAACCACACTCCGCTGATAAAGACTTATGGGTGCATATTTTCCAAGATAGCCTATCTAGAACACAACTTGACTAGTTCTACCAACTGGAAAGGGCTAACGTCCACAACTGGGAAGACCTTGTCGCAACTTTCTATAAGCAATATCAATATAATGCTGATTTGGCGCCTACCCATACTTAACTTCAGAGTATGGCTATGGCTTCCAATGAGGGTTTCAAGGATTACGCACAGAAATGAAGAGATCTAGCTGGAAGAGTTCAACCCCCCCTGTCTAAACGAGAGTTGGTGGACATGTTCTTAGGCACTCTATCAGGCACTTTCTTCAACCATTTAGTTGGAAGCTCATCTGCAGGATTTACTGAGTTAATACTGACCAGAGAGAGGGTGGAAGAAGGCATAAAAAGTGGAAAGATTCAGAAGGATTCATCTGCCTCTACAACTGTGAGGAAGCCTTTCATTAGGAAGAAGGAGGTATCTGCTGTTTATCCATAAAGGAACCAAGGGAGAGCCGAACGACGACCAATGGTAGGGGCTGTCATGATCCCAAAGCCTACATCTGTTTAACCAAGAAGTAATCAACCAAGGGTGGAAAGGCCGGTCCGGCAATTCACCAGAATCAATATGACTCTATCCCAGATTTTACCGCACCTTCTGAAATCCAATTTGGCAACTTTGAAAGAAGCTCCCCAAAACCCCAACACAACGTCCCCTCATTATCACCCAAATTACCGTTGCACATATCATTCCGAAAGTCCGGGTCACGACACTAACAATTGTTGGGCCTTAAAAACAAAATCCAGGACCTTATAGAGGCAAAAAAGATTGAGTTTGATGCGCCCGAGAAGCCAAATGTCATTTCTGCTCCTATGCCCAAGCATGGTCACAACACCAATGCAATTTAAGAAGATTTGTTTGTTACAACAGTTGATGAACTCTTGACTCCACTCCCAATCATTAAGATAAACTTGTTGAAAGCCGGTGTATTCTCGGGTTATAATGAAGACTGCCACCTCTGCTTATCCTCACCAACTGTTTTCCCTTTGTAGAAAACAAGCATTCAACGCTTGATAGACAACAAAGAGATTCTGTTTGAAAGTACTCCTGTTTCACCTGTTCCTGTTAAAGATGTTTCAATCATCACCATCTTCGCCAATTCTTCCAGGGTCCCCAAAAGACCCGTTATAATTACATCGGTTCCAAAAGCTACTCCCCTTATAATCACAATGCATGGGCCAGTCCCGTATGAATCAGGCAAAACTTTACCGTGGAATTACGGTGGGGACATCTACTACCATGGCATCAAACAAGATGGGCTGGTCGCCGAAGAGATAAACTCCGAAGAAGAAGACTTCGGCATTAGCAATATTTCCGGAACCAGTAAGATTACCCAAAGAGGTAGAATATTCTCTCCAAAAATTGCCCCCCTAAAGGAAATTTTTGGACCCGTGGCTGCTCCAAAGGTTACTTCCGTACCAATAATCATCTCTGCAAGTGCTCCTATTGACGAAGACGATACAACTCCTGCTGTCATTCCTACCAACACTCCTGCTGCTGAAACTTGAGGAAAAAGTATTCAAGTAGAGCCTGTCCAGACGAAGACTCAATCACTGACTATCCCTGAGACCTCCAAGAAGGAAATGGAGGAGATCCTGAAAATAATAAAGAGGAGCAACTACAACGTAGTTGAACAGTTGGGGCAATCTCCCTCCAAAATCTCCATGCTGGCATTGTTATTATGTTCTGAGGCACATGCGAAAGCCCTGGTGAAGTTTCTAAAGACAACCCATGTGCCACAAGAGACATCTGCTGACCAATTTCAAGATTGCGTGGCCATCTTGATGGAGGATAACGACCTAGGCTTCTCGGATGCTGATCTAACACCAAGGGGAAGAAAGCACAACGGGGCATTACATGTCTCTGTGGAATGTAGAGGCATAACTTTTGCCCATGTCTTGGTGGACACTAGCTCATCTTTGAATGTTTTACCGAAGAAAGCTCTCGACAGACTAGACTACGAAAGACTGACGTTGAAACCCAGTAACATAGTCGTGAGGGAATTTGATGGCTCAAAGAGGATGGTCCACGGGGAGGTGGATATCCCCATAAAGGTTGGGTCTCAAACTTTCAACTCAACCTTCTATGTAATGGACATCCTCCCCCTCTTACTCCTATCTGCTAGGACGGTCGTGGATCCATAATGCTGGCGCTGCCACCTCTACACTGCACCAGATGCTGAAATATCCGGTCCAGGAAAAGATTATCACTGTCCATGGAGAGGAAGAATATATGATTAGCCACCTCAATTCCTTCAGGTATGTGGAATTGGACGGAGAATTCATTGAAACTCATTTTCAACATTTCAAAGAAGTACCCCAAGAGGTAGCAGTAACCAAGACTGTGTCCCAGATTCCCAAGATTACAAGACCTCCACTCTGGATGTCATCTCTGAAGGACGCCAAGGCAGTAGCATAGGAGGGTGGATGCACCATCTGGGGAAAATTCCGGATATTCAGTATAAATCTGACAAGTTTGGTTTAAGGTTCACTTCAAGTGCTCAGAAGGTTGTACGTCATGCCCGTGCTGGAGGTCCACCCTTGAAGATTAGCAACCGAGAGGTCAACACGGTGGAAGATGGTGAAGAGGATTGCAGCTTGGAGGATTGGATATTTCCAACTGTCAACGGAGGACTTCACAATTGGGAGGCCAGAGACTTTGTTCCAATAACTTTCATCCCTCAGTAATTTATCTTTACATTTCTGTTGGACTTGTAATATTCACAAATAATTCGCACATTTAAAACCTTGTGTCTTGCCCGAGGCACAATGGTCCATTTGTAAGGGTTATTATTTCATCTTCATATGACATTAAATGAATCATGGACGCTTTTCACATACAAACTTTTGTGCTCATTGTTTTTCTTTTACATTTTATTTTTTAAGGATGGCTATACCCTTATACACACCCACACTCACAAATGCAGGTACCCCTCCATTCTGGATCCCATGGGTAACAATAATGCTATGGCCTTTTGTGACTCTGAGGATCTAATCTACCAAGCCGAAGACGAAAAGAACAATTCAACCCCACGAGGAGCCTGTGGACACAATCAACCTAGGTACCGAAGAGGATAAAAAAGAGGTCAAAGTGGGTGCCAATCTGGAGCCCAGTGTCAAGGAGCGTCTGATTCAGCTGTTGCATGATTATGTTGAGATCCTTGCCTGGTCATATGAAGACATGTCGAGACTTGATACAGACATCATGGTACATCGTCTACCTACAAGAGAGGACTGTCCACCAGTAAAACAAAAATCCTGCCGCATGATACCTGATATGTCAGAGAAGATCAAAGCGGAGGTCATGAAGCAATTCAATGTTGGATTCTTGGTTGTCACTTCCTACCCTCAATGGGTTGCCAACATTGTTCCCGTACCTAAAAAAGACGGCAAAGTACGAATGTGTGTGTACTATAGAGATTTGAATAGGGCAAGCCCTAAAGATGATTTTCCACTTCCCCACATTGATATCCTGGTTGAGAATACGACCCAACACAAAGTGTTTTCCTTCATGGACGGATTCTCAAGTTACAACCAAATCAAAATGACACCTAAGGACATGGAGAAAAATACATTTGTCACACAGTGGGGCACATTCTGCTACAAAGTGATGCCATTCGGACTGAAGAATGTTGGGGTAACCTATTAACGTGCCATGGTAGCTTTATTTCACGACATGATACATCATGAAATAGAGGTCTACGTAGACGATATGATAGCTAAATCAAAAACGAAGGAAGAGCACCTTGATCACTTGCAAAAGCTGTTTGAGAGGCTGAAGAAGTACAAGCTGAGGTTGAATCTAAACAAGTGCACATTCAGAGTACGGTCCGGTAAACTCCTAGGCTTTGTCGTCAGTAACAAAGGTATTGAGGTCGATCCTTCCAAGGTTAACGCAATACAAGAGATGCCTGCTCCTCATACTGAGAAGGAAGTCAGAGGATTCTTGGGACGCTTGAACTATATTTCCAGATTCATTTCTCACCTAACAACCACTTGTGAGCCAATCTTCAAACTATTGAAGAAAGATCAAGTAGTCAAATGGAATGATGAATGCCAAACTGCTTTCGACAAAATAAAAGAGTACTTACATAAGCCTCCTGTTTTGATGCCACCAGTCGAGGGAAGACCACTAATCATGTATATGATCGTTTTAGAAAACTCAATGGGGTGTGTATTGGGGCAGCATGACGAGTCTGGACGAAAAGAGCACGCTATTTACTACCTAAGCAAAAAGTTTACCGACTCCGAAGCCAGATATTCACTGCTCGAGAAAACTTGCTGCGCTCTGGCATGGGCTGCTCGCCGACTAAGACAGTATATGCTGACTCATACTACCTTATTGATATCTAAGATGGATCCGATAAAATACATCTTTGAAAAACCTGCTCTTTATGGAGGAATAGCGAGATGGAAAATGATCCTAATAGAATATGACATACAATATACTACCCAGAAAGTTATAAAGGGCAGTGTGCTAGCTGATCATCTTGCTCATCAAGCTGTAGAAGACTATCAGTCCATGAAGTTTGAATTCCTGGATGAAGACACCATGACATTAGACAACTGTGAAGAAATCAGGCCATATGACAGACCTGAACAAGGATCCCGATGGACCCTGTTCTTTGATGGAGCATCCAATGCACTTGGTAATGGTATCGGCGCTGTACTCATATCTCTATAAGGGTGTCATACCCCCTTTACTGATAGAATTTGCTTCAATTGTACAAACAACATGGCGGAATACGAAGCATGCATCTTTGGTCTCAGAGTTGCCATAGACTTGGGAATCCAATCCTTAGACGTATTTGGAGACTCAGCTTTGATCATCAGTCATATCAAAGGGGAATGGGACACTAAGCACCCAAACCTTATCCCTTGAAAAGAACATGTTTTGACATTGCTACCACATTTTGAGAAGATTACTTTCGAGCATTTCCTGTGAGAAGAAAATCAGCTAGCAGACGCTCTAGCCACAATGTCATCTATGTTTAAACTTAATTTGGATAACGAGGCTCCTCAAATCACCATCGAACGAATGGATGAACCAACACATTGTCACGAGATTAATACTGAAGAGGTAGTGGATCAGCCTTTGTTTCATGAGGTCATGAGGTATCTCGAGGCTCAAGAATATCCAGAAGGAGCTCCAATCAATGATAAGAAGTTCTTAAGGAGATTATCTGATAAGTTCTTCCTTAGTAATGGCATCCTGTACAAACTCAATCATGACACCATTTTGCTTCGATGCATGGATAAGGTTGAAGCTGAAAAGATCATGGCTGAATTACACGAAGGTACTTTTGGCACCCACTCTAGTGGGCATACAATGGCGAAGAAAATCCTACGGGAAGGCTATTATTGGTCTACCATGGAAGCAATTGCTATCAACACTCTCAGGCCTGTTATAAGTGTCAAATTTATGCTGACAAGGTGCACGTACCTCCGGTTCCTCTGAATGTCTTTACGGCTCCTTGGCCCTTTACTATGTGGAGAATTGATATGATTGGAGATATCAAGTCTACAACCTCCAATGGACACAGTTTCATCCTAGTGGCCATTGACTATTTTACCAAGTGGGTCGAAGCAGCTTCCTTCGCTTTTGTTACCAAGAATGTTGTTGCCCGCTTCATCATGAAAAAAATTTATTTGCCGGTACGGTATCCCGGAAAGGATCATCACAGACAATGGTATAAATCTCAACAATACCATGATCACCGCACTATGCGAGCAATTCAAGATTCAGCATCATAATTCTTCTCCCTATCAGCCAAAGATGAATGGTGTTGTCGATGCTGCAAATAAAAACATTAAGAAGATCATACAAAAGATGATAGTCACGTACAAAGACTGGCATGAGATGCTACCATTCTCTCTCCACGGGTATCGTACCACAGCTCGCACATCAACCGGGGCAACACCCTATTCTTTGGTTTACGGCATGGAGGCTGTCTTGCCTATTGAGGTTCAGATCCCCTCTCTGAGAATTATAAAGGATGCAGAATTGAATGAAAATGATTGGATCCAGACTCGACAAAATCCGCCATTACAGGCCATCATAGTGTATGCAAATGTATGCGACTTAATGAATGCACCATCACATACTCACAACAATCATTATTCATTGCAAGGCATCAACCCACATCACCATTATTACCAGTAAAATTCACAGCGATAATCATAACAACACAATAACTTAACAACAATTCAACAACAGGTCAACAACCATTCAACATTGGCCATATGCCTACGACATAATATTGCCCATAAATAGAGACAATTCAACCAAATTCATCATCACCTGCAATTTCATAATTAACCACAACAATTATTCCGCATAATTATTTGGACAAATTAACCAAATCCTGCAAATCAATTAATTCTCCATTATTATTTTATTACTAATAACCTTCTGTTACTAATTCACATCTTAGTCTCTACCTTACAACAACTTATACAATCCACCGTCTCAACCGTAATATTTTATAAACAGTTCCCGTAATTATTCAGACAAACCAACTACATCTGACTAAATAACCATCTGCTATAATTACTAGCATTTCTACTCGGTATTTTTATTACCAAACCCACACTGCTACTGTTAGTTCATATTATTCCTATTATTTCATCACTCTGCTAATGTACATCAGTTTACCAAAATAACTACTGCAACTATACTAATTATTTCCAACTCTATCTTATTAAGGCCGTTAAATTATGTTGAAACTACTAAATTAAGATTACTGACATAAAGGCTACTTCTATTAGTCTCTGAGAATAGCACACTCTCATAACATGTACATACAACTAACTTTTTATCTTTCCAGGTAAAAATTTACAAACAGACGAATATCATCAACAATTTTCAAATAGGTCGCAGATTAAATCCCAAAACAAGACGAGGAAACTATCTATATAACCAGACACAAATTAATTCCTGAAACAAGACAGGGCAACTATGTGTGAAAACAAATTGTAGATCAATTCCCAAAACAGGACGGGGCGAATATCTACATGAACAACTTGATGATTAACTCCCGAAACAGGGTGGGGAAACTATCTTTTTATCTTTATGACCAAGTGGAGATCAATTCTCGAAATAGGACGGGCGGCTATCTTCATCACCAGGTGGTATGAATTCCCGAAACAGGACGGGTTTATGAACAAAAACATGTTGTAGATCAATTCCCGAAACAAGACGGGGCGACTATCTACATGATAAACATCTCCCTCAAAACTAGATTCTGACAAGAATCTTTCCATCAGAGACTAAATCTGGTAAGCAGCTACTTAATCATCTTCCCCAGTGATTCATTCTAGAAAGCATTCTTCAAATATAATCGAGCGTAGACTCATTCTGATACTTCTATCAACAATTACTTTGGATGGAATCTATAAGCCCATCTCTTGCAACATTCTGCCACCTCTCCGAATGGCATATTTAAGCCCATTTAAGCAATACAATCAATCAATAGTGTTACTTATTTCAAAGATGAGTGCAAATTTCTAGGCACTAAGGTGTTCAATCCTCTTCTACCTTATGGTAACGAATGGCGGACATACGCCATTCTAACTCCTCAGGTATAAGAATATTGAACAAGGGAAGCTTTTGTACCCCAAAATTTTCCCTCTCATTTTATTCAAAATATTCTCCTAGGGTTCTCAAGTGCTTAAGGTTGCTCAAGAATTGATCAGACAAATTCTCCTCCTAAGCAATGGGTCCACAACTAGCGTTTCATCTTTCACAAGGAAGTTTGGATTTCTAAGGCCTCAAGTGGTTCCCATGGTTTTTCATATGTCTCAAGGAATGCTCATGCCAAATTTCAAACCTTGCATCACAAGTTTGCTCAGTCAGTTGCTCAGATGACTAAAAATCAACTTTATTGGATAAAAAGTCAATTATGGTCAACATACAGTCAAACATCAAGATTTTTGGTCAAAATCAATATTTTAAAGCCATATTCATAATTTTATCAAGGAATGATCATGATTCATCAAGAAAAAATTCTCAAATCATCAAAAGTCAAAAAATTGCGAAATTAGGGTTTCCTTAGGAGAAGTCAACTGAACTTTGAGCAAGCATAACTTTCACATGCTTCATCAGTTATTCCCCAATCAAAGCTTAATTTGAAGGAAATTCAATTCTCTAAAACTTTGTCTCTCTAATCTCAAGTCCAAAAATGCTTCATTTGAGAGATATGAGCCAATACATTACAGGTCATTTCAAAAGTCAACAAAAAGACACTTTTTGTCAAGGAAACTAACATCAAGTTAAACTCTTCAAATTCAAAAATGATCAACATAGGGATTGAAGTAGAAATATTTAGCTTTCTAAAAATTCCCATATCACCTTCAAAAGATGAAAATTGAGAGATTTATGACCAGTGCAAGTTAGTAAATTTTAAGCAAATGCATGAAGTTCAAATTGAGCAAAATTGATATTTTGGGCTGTTGGGTTATTGCTTTGAAGTCCGAGCGTGTATTATAGTCCTCATACACCTAAAATCTTATTCATGCACCCCTTGACCTATTTTATATTAATTATTTCGATTTATTCATTAATATTTCAAAAATAAATAAGATAAAATATGAGCCTTCTTACACAAGGTCCAAGCCCATATTTTTTGACCTAATTCCACATTATATAATCTCCACTCTTCACAAAAGCTGGCCACGAAACCCTTTCCTCAAATACTTGTCCAAAGTTTCAAATTCTCAAAGAGCCCTAAGACTATTCAAAACCCTACTTACATTGCCTTTCACCATAAACTAATTATCCTATTCACTTCCAGGAACTTAGTAGGGTACGTCTGGATCGATCTCCATGATCAAAAGGGTGTAAAAGCATGCATACATGCCGTATCAGTTTTGACACTACATAAATTCCATATATTTGGTTTCCTTGTGTTTCATTGTATATTAACTCGTTTAACATGTTCATAAGGCTAAACAATGCACGAATGACCCATTAAGAGAGTCCCATAATGGTCAGATGGTGCAAAGCCATGTTAGCACTGATCCATGCATTTTTCTTCTTAGCTCTCCAACCCTTGAGATTTAGGCTTAAATAACCATACCATTGAAATCACAGACCCTGATTTAGGGCGGTAGGATCCCCCTGGATTATTAATATTGGATATTTTGCAAGTTTAAGGAAAATAGATTACCGGAGAAGACGACCAGAGTTAGGGCTTGGGCACATCTCCGGTTTAGGAAGTCTTATTATATTATATACATATTTTTTTTATTTAGTATACTTGATGTATCACCGCCACAGCGGTATAAGCGCATGCGTTAAGGAATTGGTTTCAAAAGGCATGGGTTTGATCCTGCCTTTTGTCATTTATTTTCCTCATATTTTCATGTTTTGCAGGGTAACTTACAAAACGCGTTGAAGTTGTCTACTAACACCAAGGCACGCTTGGCCTAGTGGTGAACATGTTGGCTGGAGGTTCTGAGGGAGAGGGTTCAACATCCACCACTATCCTTTGGTTGTATTTTCTTTCAATTCTCTCTTCTTCTTACTCTTCCTCTTAAAACACCTTTTTTTTACAAAACATTTTTTCAAAACCCTAACATTTTCACAAACCCATAATTAATTTTTAGGTTTTTTCTTAATTAACCCTAATTAATTTTTGGGTTTTCATTTAACCAATTAACTTATTATTTTTAGGTTTTCTCACTAAACTTTCTTTTTAATCAAAATTAATTTAGGGTTTGTTTAAATTAATCAATTTTTTTTCTTAATTACTATCTGCAAAATTTACTAAATTAATTTATTTTGTATAAAACGCAAAACCAAAATTCAGTTCTCCCACTGTATTACAGGGTGTTTTGTATAAGAGGAACTACGGATCTATTTTGCTCAGATGCATGGATAGACAAGAAGCAAATAAGATCATAGAGAAAATACATGAAGGTTCCTTAGGAACGCTTCCAGTGGGCATAACACGGGCAAGAAAATCCTGAGAGAAGAATATATTTTATTCACAATGGAAAACAATTGTTACAACTATTCCAGAATCTATTACAAGTGTCAGATTTATGCCGACAAAATCCACGTGCCGCCCAATCCACTGAATGTTTTTACTTCTCCTTGGCACTTTTCCATTTTGGGTATCGATATGATTGGACGGGTTGAGCCAACTGCTTCCAATGGACATCACTTTATTTTGGTTACCATTGATTACTTCACCAAATGGGTCGAAGTTGCATCATATGCCAATGTTACCAAGCAAGTGGTTACTTGCTTCAACAAGCAGAATATCATTTGTCGTTATGGGGTTCCCGAGAAGATCGTTATTGGTAATGGATCAAATCTCTATAATAAGATGATGAAAGAGCTGTGTGACAGTTTCAAGAAAAAGCATCACAATTCTTCTTGATATCTTCCAAAGATGAATGGTGTTCTTGACGCAGAAAATAAGAACATTAAGAAGATTGTGCAGAAAATGGTTGTGACCTACAAAGATTGGCATGAGATGTTGCAGTTGGCATTGCATGTTTATCGCACTTTGGTTAGAACTTCTACTGGGGAAACCCCATTCTCTAGTATACAACATGGAAGCAGTCCTGCTCGTGGAAGTAGAAATTCCTTCTTTAAGGATCATGATAGATGTACAACTTGATGAAGCTGAGTGGGTTCATAAGAGACTTGATCAATTGAATCTCATTGAAGAGAAAAGATTGACAACTATTTATCACGGGCAGTTATACCAGAAGAGGATGAAGGAAGCTTTTGATAAGAAATACCATCCTCGGAATTTCTAAGCTAGTGACCTCGTGCTGAAGAGGATCTTGCTTCTCAACAATACAAATGCTCGGGGAAAATGGGCTCCAAATCACAAAGGACCATATGTTGTAAAGAATGTCTTCTCAAGAGGATCCTTGATGCTTACAACTATGGACATATAGGATTTCCCTCATTCCGTGAATACAGACGTAGTTAAAAAAATACTTTGCATAAATAGACCCGCTGAGTCGACAGCTCAGGCAAAAAAGGGCATCATGGCGAACCAAAAAATTAATAAAGAGGTTCGGGAAAAAATTAGGGATAAAGAATAAAAGAATGGAAAATAAAATTGTGTACATCTGTGTGATACGGTGGCACAACCGACTGTTTAATACTGGTTTTTTTTGTTGCGTTTGTGTTCACAAATGTGCGATAAGAAAGAGTCGCCACCATCTTTTATTTTATCCAACAAAGGAAAAGGGAAAAAGAACAGAAAAAACCTTTTTTGATATGTTTGAGTACGGGGGTAGATTATAGAAAGGGAAGGTGTTAACACCCTTTATATCCATGGTTTTCCATGGGCTCTTAGGTACTTGCTCATTTTTAAATTGCTTTTGTGTGTGTTTTAAAATTTTTTGAAAATGCCTTAGTGCAATGTTTCACTTTATGATAACCCTTGTATTAGTCCTCAAGAGTGTGATAAAGTGTTTTTGAAAACTTTTTTTGAATAGTTTGTTTGAAAGTGTATGGTGTAAAAGATTTATTTTGAGCAAGTACTTAAGAGTTTCTACCTACTCGAAAAAGACTGTTCATTTTCTTATTTCCTTTAGACAGTGCTATCCTACTATTAAGGAGTAGGTAGCTCCACCGTTGGAGTTTAAGGGACAACCAAAAGGGACGATTACGGTCCCTTGAGGCAACAGGGCAAGATCTCTTAGTAACTGTCCTAAAACTCTAAGATCATTTTTTTACCGAGGCAACATCGAAAGGGTCATCGAGGGACTAGTGATCTTTCAAATTAGAGGACAACCACTAAAAATTCTCACGTTTCGAGAATAGTGATCGTTTTCCGAAGGCAACTGAAGTGGGGCATACCCTAGGGGTGAGCATGTGCAAGTGTTTGATTTCAGTTTACTTATCTTTGCACAGTTATGGTGTTCTACTGTTTTAAACATTTGACTTATCTTTTGCATACAATCCTATTATCCATACATCTAACAGTTAATAGTAGCGAAAAAAATGAAATGCGAGAATCTAAAACCTACCTATTACAAGGCTTTGGGGAGGGGGTTACATAACCAAATTTGGGGGAAAGTGGCAAATAAATAAGAAAAATAGTAAATAAAAACCTACTTCACCACTATTACAAACCATTGATAGTTACAATAATTTGGAAAATAAAATGAAAATAAATAAGCGCGCGAGAAAATAAGACGGGGATAAAACCTAAGTCCTAAAAAACTTAACAATTAAAGAGAAAATATTTGTCATTTTTTTATGTTAAAAAAAATTGAAACTTAACCTAAATCTAATTAATTTTTATTTAATAAAAATTATCAAGTTACAATAATCAAAATTAATTAATTAAATTTATTAGAAAAATTAATTTTAATTATCAAACCTAATTCTATTTATTGATTTTTTTAATTATTAAAGAAAATGAAATTAAGACATTTAAAATTAAATAAAATGATAGTAAAGAAATAAAAAAAGAATGGGCTTGGTGTTGTTTGGCCAATTTGGGGGGGGGGGGGGGGTGAATTGAATATGCAAGGCCCAAAGGTGTTGGCCCAAATGCCAGAGTATTCCAGCGTAATCAGCCTTCAGGGAGTGCACCATGGATCTTCAATTTTGGAGCATTGGATCTACTTTGAGATGATCCAAAGGGTGGGATCTGAGGATGTATGGTGGATGCTTGGCTAGGAGATATATTAGATCTGCTGAATAATTATTTGAAAAAATAAACTGCTGGACCTGGGGCTCGAACCCAGGTCCTCTACTTTACACATGCGCTAGCTTACCAACTGGGTTGTCTTGGTCATTCAAACATATAATGATATTAATATATTATATATAAAAAATGGGCAAACCGTGAGGTGGTGAGAACGTGTTTCAGGCTGCTTTGAGGCTTGGTGATGATTGGAATCGATCCAGGGGACTTCCAGAAACGTGTTTGACACTTGTTTGGGGTTGAAACAAGCTGGAACTGAAAATTCAAATTTGACAACTTACTGTTTTTTTTCAAATTTGACAAGGGTTCTCCAGATCCTCTAACTCTGTTTGATGCTTTCCAAAAGCTTGATATTATATAGAGAGTAGTGAGAGAACACGAAAATGCCATGCTTGTAACAGCTACAGACAAGTTCTTGAATGCCATGAATGGCCATTTGTAACCTTGGCTAAAGTCATGGGATTTTGTACCATTTTTAATTTTGAATGAGTGCCAATATCTTGGCCTTGTTGTAAACGAAAATAGGGACCCATCCATGTATTAAAGCAAGCCTTAAACATATTATTTGTAATAATCTTGATTTATTTGATTTTTAATTAAATAAAATTAATATAAAATTCAAATAAAGTCAAGACTATGCAAAAATGTTTTTAGAAGTCCTCTATATTCTTAGAAACATGTTTGGAGTTCAAGAATTTGAGCCATTGCCTTAAACATTAAAATTTGCCCAATGCATATTTCTTGAAATTTCCCAAATTTTCCCAACTTGGGCAAGCCATAACTTGCTCAATTTATACCTCATGATGATGATCTTGTACTTTTTTGAAAGCCAAAGATGTCTACTTCAATCCCTCTTTTGATTAATTTTGCTTTTGAAGATGCTATCTTTATATTAAAGGTCTTGGAAAAAAGTGGCTTTTATTGACTTTCTAAAAATGACATGTAATGTATGAACTTGTATCTTTCAAATGGTGCATTTCTTGGACTTGATGGCTGAAGAGAAGTTGTAGGGAATTGGATTCTATTCAAAATGATCTTTAGTTGGAAAATTTCTAATAAATCATGAGAAAGTTATGCTTGGTCAAAGTTTGGTTGACTTTTCCTATTGAAGCCCTAATTTGCTATTTTTGACTTTTGATGAATTAGGAGCAATTATTGAGGAATCATGATCAACCCTTGATCAAATGATAGATATCACTTCAAAATATTGATGTTGACCAAAAATCTTGAAGTTTGACTGTATATAGGTCACAATTGACTTTTGACCTAGCATAATTGATTTTCCAATACTTGAGCAATTGTCTGAGCAAACTTATTGAGCAAAGCATGAAACTTGACATGGATGATCTTCAGGACATGTTAGGACCATGGGAAGCATTGGAGACCATTGGAGCTCAAAAATCTTGATGAAAATGGAAACCTTAGTTGGGGGGCTCATTGCCTTAGGAGGAGAATTTTCCTGATCAATTCTTGGGCATCCTTGGGGAAGGTTGAGGATCTCAATAGGCATGTGTTGAGTAAAATGAGAGGGACAATTTTGGGGTACAACAATCAGCTAAGTTGAAAACCTGAAAAAAGGCAACTTAGGCAAAAATGGGTATCCCGGTGGATTGAAAACTCGAAAGGACGATCCAGGCAAAAGTTAGGGATTTTAAGCGAAGGACTACAGTCTGTGTTACGTTAGTGCTATCATAATTTATTGTTGTTGGTTAACTTGGATGGATAAGGAATCAGTCTAATCAAGTTTTTTTAGAAATCAGGATATTAATGAGCTTTAAGGTTATAAGAGACATAGCAGAGTCGGTACCTGATGAATTCTCCTTCATATTGTCATTTATGTATTCTTCTTTGTATGCTTTGTATGTAATTACCTCTTTTCAAGAATTGCTTCTGGGCAGGTCAATCTATTTGCAGGTCAATCAATCAATACAATTCTTTTTTATCCAAATGGTGCCTCTTGGTTTTTACTTTTACTATTTTGTTTGCAAAAGACGTCTAGTATTTTTCATAAACTTTGCATTTAAAAATATTAAAGCTTTACAACACATGATATAAATATCTGAAATTGCTTGAAGTTTTGGATGTCTGAGATGACGGCTAAGGTTGTCATTCCATACCCGGAACATGTTGTTGTGTTTATACTGTTGCAGGTACTTTTATCCATTTATGGCATGAGAATAAGGAAAGATTGGTTCATTAACAACATGAGGGTCTTAAAGCTTGAGGCTTTCTGCATGCATAGTTCCTTATCCCTAGTGCAGCAGGATGCTATGTAATCTTTCTCCCCAACACAATTTACCCTTTTCAAGGATTTTAGGAATAATCATTTTATTTATCAACCGAATATTCTTGATGCATCCCTGTGAAGTTGACAAATACTTCCCCAGTGAGATTGGAACTCGTCTTCCCCATGAAGTTTGCATCTTTCTCCCTGGTGCAGTCTGCTTCTGGCAAGGTTTCTTGAAAAAAAATTATGTTCACCGGTGGGAGATTCTGGTTTGTATCCCCATGAATGCGAATGTTGTTCTTAATGGAGAAATTTCTTCTCCCCAGTAGAAGTCCTTGTTGGCATGAATCCTACCAAAATAGCTTCCCCAATGTAGTTTATATCGGCAAAGATTGCTATTAAGAGCTTTTCTTGTTCCCCAGAGGAAGATGTGGCATTTTCCCCAATTGGAGTCAAGTTTCGAGGATTTTCTTGATCAATTTTCCTCAAATTCCCCAGAGGAGCAAATTTTATTTTCCCCAGTAAAGCCTAGTGTTGATGAAAATCATGCGAAACCATGTTTCCCCAGTGTGGTGCATATATGGGAGTGTTGGTCAAAACTCTTTTTATCCCAATTGATAGAAGATTGTTGAGATATTATTAGTGGAGTTTTGAACCTCAAGTTTCTGTTTCAATGATTCTTTCCTCTTTCCCAAGTGAATATTTATACCCCTAGTGGAAAAATCCTCAGTGTGGCCTGATATTGGTTTTCTTTTAATTCAAGAATTCTCATTATCCCCAATAGAATTTATCTTCATCAAAAAGCTCTACGAGAGAAAGTTTCCATTCTCAGCGAAGTTCTCCTCATCCCAGCAGGAGAAAAGGGGTATGTTCCCCAGGAAGTTAATAGTCTACTTCCCTATAGATTTCTCTCCTTGGAAGTTGATATTTCAGATTTGTAATCTCCCAATGAAGTTCAGATAGATCATTCTCTACAGAAGATCAGATGTGCAAGGATAATTGTTCAGATTTCCTTGTCTTCATGGCAGTCGATTGTTGTTGTGTTTCCCTTGTGAAACATTAAGCATACATTATTAAACATGATTCATTACATTGAATCTATCAAAACGCGTAGCATTTCCATTGTATGTAGAATTACGCTGTAAAAAATAACACATACATTAAAGTATAAGCTAATTATGCCATGCACCTGACATAACCATATGATAAGTACTTGAAGCTGAATAATCCTCATGATTTTATTCCCCAGGATTTTTTCTTCAACCGACATGTTCCCAGATATTCACTTCATATTAAGTGTCATTTCTTGTGCGAGTCTTACCAGTTTTCCCAGTGGAGTCTGTCATATCAATATCCCGAGTAAGTCTGCCTCTGATCAATGTGCTTTCTCTAGGAGTCTAGTTGCGGCTATTCTTCCTTTCCCCGTGAGTTTTCTTTTAATGCAAGCATTTTTCGTTGATGTCTTCGAGTTTGCTTTTGATGCAAACATCCTCTGTTAGGTATCTTTTTATGAGTCTGATATCCTTATCGAGCATGTATATTTGAGTTCACCTTTGATATAGGTGTTCTTTGTTAGAGTCTGTTCTGGTCAGTCTCTTCTTGATATGTGTTTAATATTCCTAACGAACATCTTTCATTGATGCCTTCGAGCTTGCTTTTGATGAAAGTGTTCTCTGTCTGGTATCTTTTGAGTTCACCTTTGATTCAGGTGTTCTCTATAGAAGTCTATCTGCGGTTAGTCTTCTTTCTTCCTTGTAAGTTCACTTTTGATGCAAGTGTTCTCCGTCTGATGCCTTCTAGCTTAATTTTGATGCAAGCGTTATCTACTTGGTTTATTTTGAGTTCGCCTTTGATTCAGGTGTTCTCTGTTGAGATGTCTCCGTATGTGTCCAAAATTCTTATCGAGCATGTATTTTTGGGTTCGCCTTTGATTCTAGTGTGCTTTGTGAGAATCTTCTTTAGCTAGTCACTTTCTTATGAGTGTTCAACATTCTTACCGAACATATATATCCCAAGTGTTCTTGTATATGTCCAATTTCGGTCGGGCATGTTATATTTGATCTCTTTTCTTATGTGTGTCTAATCCTGACATGACATACACTCCTTGATAACCACCTTTCACCAGAAGAGAAAAAATAGAAAATTCGGAAAAGCAAAAAAAAACAATACCCTACTGTCTTTATTGTGCAAATTTTATGGTTCTATTGAGTATTCAATCCTCTTTTACCTTGATTGTTCGAAAGGCTACTGCCAATCTCACCCTCAAGATAAAGAAGATTGAATAGGGACGGTTGTTGCACCCTAAAATTCGCCCTTTTCATTTTAACCCTAATTGGCTTATACTTCATCATCCCATGCATACATACATGTCATAGGGTCTATACTCATGGAATCAAGGGATTTCTTTGTGAAAAGAGTGGCGAAAGATGATTGTTCCGTCAAGCAGCACTATGAAGCAGAACTCGGGGTTTTCAGTTTTTTAAATGCACACCGCATGTGTTCTAAGCTATTCAATAAAAAACAATCAAGTCATCATCATATCAAGCTCTTATATGTCCTGGCAGACTTCGAATTGCACAGAAGTCAAGCGTTTCAATAAGTTTGAGATAGTGTAGACATATATTCGGTATTGTGCGTTTCAAACCAAAAAATTCATAACTTGTGGTCGGAAAATGGTTTGGGAATAGTTCTTCAAGATTTGAGACTGTCTTGATATATTCTCCTGTTCATCTATTCAGGTCGAAGGCTAATCTTGTGAGGAAGATTTTTAAAAGCGTCAAATACATGAAATTATGTTATATAGTGGATTTGCTGATTCCCTGGTTTTCAGATGCTTAAAAATTCTTAACTTATGACTGGAAAATCATCTCTATGTGGCTCTTGGAGCATTTGAACCTTCTTGTTATTTCCTTTGAGTTTCGTGTTTGCTCAGAAGCCAATTCATTGAGGAAGATCTCTAAATGTGAGAATACTCTAGAGATATACAGTGAAAATACCATGAAATAGTGTGTTGAATCGTTGTATATTGGATGTTCAAAAATTCATAACTTTTGTCCAGTTCAACGTTTTTGGATGGTTCTTTGGGTGAAAAATCTGTCTTGATTTTATCTTTAATTCGTGTGTTTGGGTCAGAGGTAAATTCTTTGTAGAAGATCTCTGAAAATATGAATTACCAGAGAAAATTGCACCCCAGAATGGTTTTATCATATTGGGACAATTCTTGAAGTGTGAGATTACAAATTTCATTAGCCACAACTTTGCTTCAAGTTTTGGGTTTAGATTATTCTTTGAAGGCCTCGGTTTGTGGCTTGCTTCCCAAAGTGCGCATGAAAATAAGCTAAAAGTTTCAAGACAGCAAAATAAGTCCATTGTTTTTCCCCATTCAAAAAATCAACTCTCTAATTTTTTTTTATCGAGACGATTCTTTCAGAACGAAATCACAAATTTCATCATCTACAATTTTGTTTCAAGTTAAAAGTAAGGATTACGCACCGAAAGTCATGAGCTTGTGGTGTGTTCGTGAACAGTACACAAAATAAGCTGGAAAAATCTGCACTATGAACTTTTACACCAATTTCTCGTTGTTCAAAGCATCATAACTTGCTCAATTTTTATCATAAAGGGACGATTATTTCAGCGCCACGTCACAAATTTCATCATCAACATTTTTGTTTTAGGTCGTGCATCAGAATTTCGCACCGAATGTCATGAAATAAGCTGAAAATTCCGTTTTGGAGCCTGTTGTACCCCAAAATTTTCCCTCCCATATTCCTCAAGATTTCTCAAAGGTTGCACAGTCAAATCACCTCCTAAGGCAGTCAAGTCAAAATTAGGGTTTTGTGTTGCATCAAGGTCCTTACATCCAAATGACCTCAAGTGCTCCTTAATGTCCTAACTTATGCTCAAATTCAGGTTCGGCTCAAGAGTCAATTCTTTAAAGAAGGTATCCGACTGTGTGAGTTTTCTCGAAGAAATATGGTGAAAAAGTGTGCTGAAAGTGCAGTTTTTACGCGCTAAAAAATTCATAACTTGAAGATCGTGACTCGTTTTGAACTCATTCCGGTCGCCAAAATTCCGTCTTGACATTATCTACGTTTTCATATCTCACGACTGGAAGCCAATTTCGATCAGAAGGTCTTCAAAAATGTGGATTTATCAAGTATTTTCGTACAGAAAATTTGTGACAGAAGTTTATTTGCGTCATGTTCAGAAAATCATAACTTGGTCGATTTTCATCGTATCGAACTGGTTCCGGCGCCAAAATTTCACAAATTGAGTTGGCTATATTTTCACAGGAGGTATTGAGTTCGAACGGTGTTCAAAAGGCCTTCATTTTTTGCTCAGAGTGTGTGACACGCCGAAAATCCTGAATGCTGAATATTATTTCATCTGGGCCGAAACTTCGAAAATTCATAACTCGGTCAATTTTTATCGGATTGGACTCATATTTTTACACAAGGTCACTGACTCATAGATCTACAACTTTGCTTCAAAAGTCGAGACCAAATTATGCACCGATCAATACCAGTTTTTTATTGAAGAACGTGTCAGAGTCGACACTGGAGCCCAAAATAAGTTTGTCTGAGCTGAAACTTCAAAAATTCATAACTAATTCACCGTTTATCCGATTGAGCCAATTTTCAGACAGGAGTTAGTTCTTGATGTCGGCTACATTTTGTTTTCACATTTCAACTTCAAAAATTGCACTTAAGTCCCTGCGATTTAGCCTGGAAAGTGACGAACTCAAGTGAACATTGGAGGCCCAATTGCACATTCAAAGCCCATTTTCTTTACCCTAATTTCCATTATATAATCACCTTCTTTTCACACAAACCAGAAAAGAGAAAAAGGAGGAAAAGAGAGAAAAAACCTTGCCACAACACTGTTAGAATATCAAATTCTTTCAAGAACCATAAAACCTTGAAATCCTTATTACAAATCCCTCTCTCACTACAAACAAGCCATCACAGTTACAAACCAACACCTCATTACTTCTTCAGTAAGGATAAGGCTGGCTTGATCTCCATGATCCAAAGGGCATAAAAGCATTCATGTCACTAATTTTCCAGTAAGGGTAAGATTGATTTGATCTCCATGATCAAAAGGGTATAATCATTCATACATGCCATATTGTGCCTAAACATTAAATTTCTTCATATATTGGCTTTATTTGCATTTTATGATTTTATTTAATGTGTTCGTGAGATTCAACACTGCAGATTTAGACAGGATCCCATGCAGGTTCATTAAGGAACGTTGAGGCCAAAAGTCAAATGGCCAAAAGCCAAAAGCCAAATGGCCAAAAGCCAAAAGCCAAATGGCCAAAAGAACAACTTATGCATGACGAGACAGACATCCTAAGAAGATTAAGAAATGTTGAGGCCAGAACACAAATGGCCAACAGCCAGAACACAAATGGCCATGAAACCCAATCCAATGGCCAAAGAATGCAGACCACGGTACTCAGGAGTCAATGAACACGCACGTGATGCCAGAAAGTCAAACAAGGCCTTTGTCTAATGGGCCAGAATCCTTCAAAAAACCTCCCTTTGGGTCTGAATATCCCCCTGGTTTGCATTATTTTTGCTTTTTATTTGATTTTCTTTAAATTCTTTTTAATGTTTTTATTTCTTTTCACCATAAAATTAATTTTCATCAATAAAAATCAGAAACTAAAATGCTTATTTTTTTAATAATATTTAATCCGCTATTAATTTATTTTGTAAATAAACTTTAATAATCAATTTAGTAAAATTAGGTTTTCAATTTTAATCTTTTCTTAAATAACTAAAATATGTAGAAATTAGGGTTTTTAGCATTTTTATCCTTTTTCTTAATAAATAATTTTTTCTTATTATCATTATTATTAATTACTAATTTATTTTGTAAATACCCATGTAATTAATTAATTAGTGTAAATTAGGTTAAACTTGAATGTTTTTCATAAATAATTAAAAACAACTTAGAACTAGGTTTCATTTAACTTCTAATTTTAATTAATTTTCTTTATTCTCATTAAATACAAAAAAACAAAAACCTAAAAAACATTTCTTTTCTTAATTAAATAATTAATTAACATTTAATTTCAATTTAATCTCAAAAGGGTTCAACGACCTCGAACAGTCGATTCTAATTTCTTTTCGCGCATTTATTCTTATCTTTTCTTTGTGAATATTATGTAATTGCTCAAGCCATGTAATAGTAATTAGGAAATTTATTTACTTTCCGCATCTTTTATTAAAACGGGTCTTTGTTAATTTGGCGATGTATAGACCTGCGCCTTGTAATAGCGTAGGACTTTACCTTCCGCATTTAAATTTCCGCACTCTTAACTGCTAAACTTTGCATGAAAGAATGTATGGCCTAAAATAAAAACAAGCGTAGATCACCGTGATGCATGTACAAGATAAAACATAAACTGAAAACGACACACAAATTCACACACCACTCTTAGGGTACGCCTCACTGTTGCCTTGCCCTCGAAACGTGGTCGTCGAGTATAGGACGTTTTAGTAAGTCCTTATGTCCATGATCTATGGCATAAGGGTAGCTTCTAAGGTGTCCTACTGTTGCTCTGGTGACCACAATGTCCCTTAACTCGAATTGACCCGAACACCTCCAACGGTGGTGCTACCTATCTCTCAATCGTGGGATGGCACTACCTTAAGGACATTTACACAGCCTAATTCCTTAGGGTAGGTAGATGACTCATAGATACTTGCTCTATTCAAAAACAAATCAAAAACTCTTTTCACACAGACACTTTCAAAAAGCTTTCAAAAACAATTTTTCAAACACTCTTGAGGACTGATACAAGAGTCGATCTGAAACTTCAAACGAAACTTTTTCAAACCCACTCACACTTTGAAAAGCAAACACTTTTGAAAACACAATGAGCAAGTATCTAAGAGCCCATGGATAACCATGGATAGAAAGGGTGCTAACACCTTCCCTTTCTATAAATCTACCTCCCGAACCGAGAAACTATCTCATAAGGAATTTTGCTGTGCTTTTGTCCTTTCCATGTTGGAGAAAATAAAAGACGGTGGCGACTCTTGCTTCCGCGATATTTCGCGAACCAGCGTTAAACAGTCAGTTCCAGATCCACTGATCACAGAACTGTCGACTCTGCTGGGGATACTTTAAAGTGAGGTGTACCTTAGGACTAAGATCACTTGTGTTTTCAATTGCTTTGAATTGCTTGCTTTATTATTGTGGGTACTGTCTTGGGAGTTACATAGATCCTAACCCGGATATGGGGATACCCTTTTAGGTAGCATAAGCTGTGAGGGACCTGTCCGGCGTAGACCGACACGGGTGAAGCAGTGGCTACGTTGGTGTGGCACCTTGGTCTGTACCGATATCCCTTGTGTCGCAACGAGGAGAATATGGGTCTTCTGAGGAGTCATTAAGCACCAACCGACCTTAGAACCTTAAATGACCCAACTTGGCCAATAGAACAGTAGCAGTATGCTATGCCCATTGAGGCTAAACTCTCGTGATGGTTCTGGCCGCAAGAAAAGATTACGATGCTGGAGTTATGACCGATTGAGGGTAGTCAGTGATATTGGGATCCTCTAGAACCCGGTTACTTCTGATAGGACAGGTCTTAACCAATAAACTGAAAGAGGGTAATACCTAGACCCCATGCTGGCCTAAACTCTAAGGGCTCTTTTGTGTGACTTGTGTGCCTTCAAACTTGACTACTTGCATACTTGTTATCTGACACTTGAGTTTCTTGCAGGTTTTGTTTACAGTCCTTAATCTGGGCTCATAACAGGGTTTACCTACATCACTCCATGCATAGCATGACATCATACCATTGCATACATCCTGCATAAGGACTAACCCATTTCAAGGATCTCAAGGGCTTGTGATGCAGGTCATGATGAACCAACATGTCTGGCAAGGGGAAAAGGGGATTTATTTTCCTCTATCCAAGGTTGTCAGGGGCTATGACCCACTCGATATGGTGAGCCTTGACTCTTGAAGAAGGACTCTCAACAACATGAAGTTCCTTCAATCAAGTTACCAGTTTCTAACTCTAACAATTTTCTTGTTTACCCCGTGAGGTCCTTGAAAACATTACATGCATATCATACATATCATTGCAGGTACCCTTGTTACAGGTCACTTACCTTCTTCGCTGTTTATTTCAGCAATGGCTTCCCAACAAGATAACCAGGGTCTTCATGCTCAAGAGACTCAGTTCAGGGAGATCTTCCTAAGCCTATCCAAGGGGCAGGAAGAGTTAAGGACACTCCTCATGGGGAATTTGGCCAAGAAAAGTCCCGAAGATGACAAAGACGAACGGCTGAAATGTCTGCAAGCTGAGGTAGATACAATGAAAACCCAGATGCTGGGGCAAATGGCTCTCATCCAAGGTTTAGCTCGGGAGCAAGAAGAGTTGAGGACCATGATCAGTCAGCTCCACCAAGACAGATCAGACATGAAGCAATCAGTCCAAGTCAGGGACCGGGTCTTTGATCAACTTCCAAGAGGAAAAGAATCTGGTATGGTGAAGAATAGAACTCTCCAAATTGCTACCACTTCACAAGCCCAGCATCAACCTCGCCCAGAGCAACAGGTTGATCAGAATAAGCCAAGCAGGTCCAAGAGGCAGTTCACCCAGCTTAACATGCCGTTGCTTCAAGCTTTACAACACCTGCTGAGGTTGAATCTGATTACACTAAGGGCTCCTCCCCGGAACCCCAACATCTCTGCTCCTAACTATCATCCCAACAGAAGATGTGCATACCACTCTGATAGTCCCGGACAAGACACCGCCGACTGCTGGGCTCTGAAGAACAAAGTCCAGGACCTGATTAATGAAGGAGTATTGGATTTCACCCAAGTGGGTCAGGCTGAATGCTTCTACCATCCCTACAGGATTCATCATTTGAAGTAACAAGTCCTGAGAGGAAAATAATGTTTGTTCATTAGGATCTTTTCAAGTTGCAATTTTCTTTTGATTGTTCAAACATTTTATTCGTATCAAATGCTGTTATTTCATTAATGCATCGCATATGTCTGTTTTGAAGTAATTATTTCGTATTCACTATATGCAAACTGTTTTCACATTTTTTGATGTCAACTCTCAATTAATAATTCTAAGCCTCTTGAGGGAGGATGACGAAAACGATACCACGATCCTTACAGTATGCTTTTGAACAGACCCCGCTGATGAGGTACAGGCATTGTTTCAAATCCTAAATAGTGGAGTTATAAGGATGATAATCCCTCGTCAACCCCTCTAAGCCAAAGAAGTAGAAGTTTTTCTTTTCGAAAATTAAAACCCTTAATCATAACCTGGGGCAGGGTAGTTCTCTCAGCTGATCCAGGTGCACAACGAATGGCATCAAAAGAAGTCCTTCTGAAACAAAAGACAGTGATGGTTCCAAATAGCCATAAAAACAAGCAGTCATTACCAAAATCAAAAAGCCCATTAAGTCAAAACCTATGAAGGAGACTTACAAAACTGGGGCATCCCGCTGACTGTAATCACAAAAGAAACAGTTCAGACAAAAAACAGGAATAACGAAATCAAAAAAAAAAAAGGAAAGAGGTCACACAAACCCTCAATAACAAAAAGGAATGACTACCTATTCAAAATAAACTATCAACATCCGAACCATCACGGGAATATCAGGACAAAAACTCAAATAAGGTCTAACGCACGATCAGCTGAGTTTAGGATTGAAGAACATCACGAAGAGCGGGTGGGTACAAATAATTTGAGCCTTTATCCTTTGTTTCTTAAACCATGAACCAGGCCACGTTATAACCCTTAAAAGTCCTAGCTGAAGCATGGGTTAGTTCGAAAGCATATTGTTACGAAAGGTATCCTGACTCCTTAAGGCCTACGGTAAATACGGAGTTGACATCACGTTTTACAAACATTCACTTGTTTTAGGAAAACGAATGCATTTTCAAAATCTTCAAGACAGACATAAGCTTTGCATTTTTGATATAACATTGTTTGCATATAACTATTTGTTTGAACAGCAGGAAAATTCGCACGATGAATACCTAGTGAACAAAAGCACTTCCAATCAAGGGGCAGACGTGATTATTGTCCATCATCTGGGGCAATTAAGTCAAGATTCGGAGAATCTCTCAAAATGCCAAGATAACCAGGGGCAAATCTCCGCCTAAGTCACTTGGGGCATTGGACAGTAATTCCAGCAACAAATCTTGCACGATCAGACATCTTCTGGTAATATGGCTACACAACGCTACAACAGGGGCACCTCCCTACATCCTGAGAGCATGGACATAGTCGAAAAAAATACTGCGCATAATCAAAGACCCGCTAGGTTGACACACCTAGGCAAAAATAAGGGCTTCCCGGCGAACCAAAAGGGCTCGGGCAAAATAAGGGATGAAATGAAAAAAATCTGTGCACCCGGCAAGTCGAAAACCTGAAAAGGCGGCTTGGGCAAAAAAGGGTATCCCGATGAACTGAAAACCCGAAAGGGCAGTCCAGGCAAAAGTTAGGGATCAAAGCGTACGACTATGTCCCGGCATCTCGTCACTTGCCTATCAAAAGAAGATTTGTCAATCGGCAGTCACCAAGCACCTCCACAGGTAACATCAGAAACAGGGGCAGTAATGATTTGTCTAAGCAATCTAGTTTCTCTGTCCATCAAGGTACCAAGATAGGTTCGGCTGAAGGATGTAGCCCAGATGCCTTAATTCCCCAGAGAGTGAGCCAGCAAGTCAACGATACTCTCCCCAAGCAGAGTTAGTCCACTGTCAGCCTTAAGGAAATTGGGTATCCCCAGCAGATCTCAACATTCCTCAGAGGAGTATACAAACATTCTTAACAAGCATCCCCGGCAGTCTTGATCTAAGATTGTTCCCCGGCGGTATACCAGACATTCAGTGGAGCCATTCCCCAGTGCAATCTGAAAAGTTTCCCCAGGAAAGTTGAATCCATCCCCCCAGCAGGAATCTTATCCCCAGTAGATTCTGGAAGCTTACCCCTGCAAAGCACGAACGCGTCTCCCGGATTTTATTTAAAGATTATTTCTCCACCAGGATATAACTGGGTTATCCTCAGCTACTGGCCATGGAAAGACCGTCCTCGGCGAAGTCTTCCTATCCCCAGCAGAGTTCATCAGATCTTCCAACAGAGCTCATCAACAGAATCCCCAACGGAGTTATCATCACCCCCAGCGAAAACGAAGAACTCTCTTCAACATCAGCCGAGGATTCAGCTCCCGGCATTTGTCAAGGATTTATTTTCCTAGACGAAAATACATTCATAAACATCACATTGTCATACATTATGATACATGCATACACGCATCATATCACCCCAATCTCATTTATTTTTGAGAACATCATGACATCATGCATGTCATACATTATGACATTGCATACAACTAACTCGTTACTTTTCAGGAAAGAACGATCAACAGATAAAAGTCTTTCCCTTTTGAAGTAGAAGACGTCCAAGATTCCTTCATCATTCTGCTGAGGTTGTAGTCACCTAAGATTCCTTCATCTTTCTGTTGAGGTAGTAATCGTCCAAGGTTCTCTCATCGTCCCGTTGAGGTAGTAATCGTCCAAGGTTCTCTCATCGTCCCGTTGAGGTAGTAATCGTCCAAGGTTCTCTCATCGTCCCGTTGAGGTAGTAATCACCCAAGGTTCTCTCATCGTCCCGTTGAGGTAGTAATCGTCCAAGGTTCTCTCATCGTCCCGTTGAGGTAGTAATCGTCCAAGGTTCTCTCATCGTCCCGTTGAGGTAGTAATCGTCCAAGGTTCTCTCATCGTCCCGTTGAGGTAGTAATCGTCCAAGGTTCTCTCATCGTCCCGTTGAGGTAGTAATCGTCCAAGGTTCTCTCATCGTCCCGTTGAGGTAGTAATCGTCCAAGGTTCTCTCATCGTCCCGTTGAGGTAGTAACCGTCCCTGATTCATTCATCACATCATTATCAACAAAAACCTTTTGAAGTTCCAGACTCGATTCCTGTATCCTGCCAGGGCACCTCTGAAGAGTTTGAAGATCCGATTCCTGTATCTTGCCAGGGTGTATCTGTTGACGACTAACATTACCAGACTCGATTCCTGTATCCTGCCAGGGCACGTCTGAAGAGTTCGAGGATCCGATTCCTGTATCTTGCCAGGGTGTATCTGTTGACGACTAACAATACCAGACTCGATTCCTGTATCCTGCCAGGGCACGTCTGAAGAGTTCGAGGATCTGATTCCTGTATCTTGCCAGGGTGTATCTGTTGACGACTAACATTACCAGACTCGATTCTGTATCTTGCCAGGGCACGTATGAAGAGTTCGAAGATCCGATTCCTGTATCTTGCCAGGGTGTATCTGTTGACGACTATATTCCAGACTCGATTCCTGTATCTTGCCAGGGCACGTCTGAAGAGTTCGAAGATCCGATTCTTGTATCCTGCCAGGGTGTATCTGTTGACGACTGTATTCTCCGGACTCGATTCCTGTATCTTGGCAGGGCACGTCTGAAGAGTTTAAAAGATTCGATTCCTGTATCCAGCCAGGGCACATCTACATAAAGAGTTTGAGGATCAATCCCTGTAACAGGCCAGGTAAGTATCTTTCTTTTTTCAGGTACACAAGTTCTCGCTAAGGAATCTCTTACGCGATCGACACCTCCAGATGGCATCTATAAGCCCATCCTCCTATCCACCATCTCTCCAAATGGCATCTGTAAGCCCATTCACGTCATCACATTGCTGATACTTCACTATGTGAGCGCAAATTTCTGGGCACTTTAGTGTTCAATCATCTTCCACCTTCGGGTTACGAAAGGCACACAAGCCAATCTGCATCCTCAGGTCTAAGAAGATTGAACAGGGGCAACTGTTGTATCCCAAAATTTGCCCTCCCATATTCCTCAAGATTTCTCAAAGGTTGCACAGTCAAATCACCTCCTAAGGCAGTCAAGTCAAAATTAGGGTTTTGTGTTGCATCAAGGTCCTTACATCCAAATGACCTCAAGTGCTCCTTAATGTCCTAACTTATGCTCAAATCCAGGTTCGACTCAAGAGTCAATTCTTTAAAGAAGGTATCCGACTGTGTGAGTTTTCTCGAAGAAATATGGTGAAAAAGTGTGCTGAAAGTGCAGTTTTTACGCGCTAAAAAATTCATAACTTGAAGATCGTGACTCGTTTTGAACCCATTCCGGTCGCCAAAATTCCGTCTTGACATTATCTACGTTTTCATATCTCACGACTGGAAGCCAATTTCGATCAGAAGGTCTTCAAAAATGTGGATTTATCAAGTATTTTCGTACAGAAAATTTGTGACAGAAGTTTATTTGCGTCATGTTCAGAAAATCATAACTTGGTCGATTTTCATCATATCGAGCTGGTTCCGGCGCCAAAATTTCACAAATTGAGTTGGCTACATTTTCACAGGAGGTATCGAGTTCGAACGGTGTTCAAAAGGCCTTCATTGTTTGCTCAGAGTGTGTGACACGCCGAAAATCCTAAATGCTGAATATTATTTCATCTGGGCCGAAACTTCGAAAATTCATAACTCGGTCAATTTTTATCGGATTGGACTCATTTTTTTACAAAAGGTCATTGACTCATAGATCTACAACTTTGCTTCAAAAGTCGAGACCAAATTATGCACCGATCAATACCAGTTTTTTATTGAAGAACGTGTCAGAGTCGACACTGGAGCCCAAAATAAGTTTGTCTGAGCTGAAACTTCAAAAATTCATAACTAATTCACCGTTTATCCGATTGAGCCGATTTTCGGACAGGAGTTAGTTCTTGATGTCGGCTACATTTTGTTTTCACATTTCAACTTCAAAAATTTCACTTAAGTCCCTGCGATTTAGCCTGGAAAGTGACGAACTCAAGTGAACATTGGAGGCCCAATTGCACATTCAAAGCCCATTTTCTTTACCCTAATTTCCATTATATAATCACCTTCTTTTCACACAAACCAGAGAAGAGAAAAAGGAGGAAAAGAGAGAAAAAACCTTGCCACAACACTGTTAGAATATCAAATTCTTTCAAGAACCCTAAAACCTTGAAATCCTTATTACAAATCCCTCTCTCACGACAAACAAGCCATCACAGTTACAAACCAACACCTCATTACTTCTTCAGTAAGGATAAGGCTGGCTTGATCTCCATGATCCAAAGGGCATAAAAGCATTCATGTCACTAATTTTCCAGTAAGGGTAAGATTGATTTGATCTCCATGATCAAAAGGGTATAATCATTCATACATGCCATATTGTGCCTAAACATTAAATTTCTTCATATATTGGCTTTATTTGCATTTTATAATTTTATTTAATGTGTTCGTGAGATTCAACACTGCAGATTTAGACAGGATCCCATGCAGGTTCATTAAGGAACGTTGAGGCCAAAAGCTAAATGGCCAAAAGCCAAAAGCCAAATGGCCAAAAGCCAAAAGCCAAAAGCCAAATGGCCAAAAGAACAACTTATGCATGACGAGACAGACATCTTAAGAAGATTAAGGAATGTTGAGGCCAGAACACAAATGGCCAACAGCCAGAACACAAATGGCCATGAAACTCAATCCAATGGACAAAGAATGCAGACCACGGTACTCGGGAGTCAATGAACACGCACGTGATGCCAGAAAGTCAAACAAGACCTTTGTCTAATGGGCCAGAATCCTTCAAAAAACCTCCCTTTGGGTCTGAATACCCCCCGGTTTGCATTATTTTTGCTTTTTATTTGATTTTCTTTAAATTCTTTTTAATGTTTTTATTTCTTTTCACCATAAAATTAATTTTCATCAATAAAAATCAGAAACTAAAATGCTTATTTTTTTAATAATATTTAATCCACTATTAATTTATTTTGTAAATAAACTTTAATAATCAATTTAGTAAAATTAGGTTTTCAATTTTAATCTTTTCTTAAATAACTAAAATATGTAGAAATTAGGGTTTTTAGCATTTTTATCCTTTTTCTTAATAAATAATTTTTTCTTATTATCATTATTATTAATTACTAATTTATTTTGTAAATACCCATGTAATTAATTAATTAGTGTAAATTAGGTTAAACTTGAATGTTTTTCATAAATAATTAAAAACAACTTAGAACTAGGGTTTCATTTAACTTCTAATTTTAATTAATTTTCTTTATTCTCATTAAATACAAAAAAACAAAAACCTAAAAAACATTTCTTTTCTTAATTAAATAATTAATTAACATTTAATTTCAATTTAATCTCAAAAGGGTTCAATGCCCTCGAACAGTCGATTCTAATTTCTTTTCGCGCATTTATT
The DNA here is from genome assembly GCA_948472305.1 of Vicia faba. Lineage (NCBI taxonomy): Eukaryota > Viridiplantae > Streptophyta > Magnoliopsida > Fabales > Fabaceae > Vicia > Vicia faba. The sequence continues at coordinate 398,366,031 of OX451736.1, forward strand.
CTTATCTTTTCTTTGTGAATATTATGTAATTGCTCAAGCCATGTAATAGTAATTAGGAAATTTATTTACTTTCCGCATCTTTTATTAAAACGGGTCTTTGTTAATTTGGCGATGTATAGACCCGCGCCTTGTAATAGCGTAGGACTTTACCTTCCGCATTTAAATTTCCGCACTCTTAACTGCTAAACTTTGCATGAACGAATGTATGGCCTAAAATAAAAACAAGCGTAGATCACCGTGATACATGTACAAGATAAAACATAAACTGAAAACGACACACAAATTCACACACCACTCTTAGGGTACGCCTCACTGTTGCCTTGCCCTCGAAACGTGGTCGTCGAGTATAGGACGTTTTAGTAAGTCCTTATGTCCATGATCTATGGCATAAGGGTAGCTTCTAAGGTGTCCTACTGTTGCTCTGGTGACCACAATGTCCCTTAACTCAAATTGACCCGAACACCTCCAACGGTGGTGCTACCTATCTCTCAATGGTGGGATGCCACTACCTTAAGGACATTTACATAGCCTAATTCCTTAGGGTAGGTAGATGACTCATAGATACTTGCTCTATTAAAAAACAAATCAAAAACTCTTTTCACACAGACACTTTCAAAAAGCTTTCAAAAACAATTTTTCAAACACTCTTAAGGACTGATACAAGAGTCGATCTGAAACTTCAAACGAAACTTTTTCAAACCCACTCACACTTTGAAAAGCAAACACTTTTGAAAACACAATGATCAAGTATCTAAGAGCCCATGGATAACCATGGATAGAAAGGGTGCTAACACCTTCCCTTTCTATAAATCTACCTCCCGAACCGAGAAACTATCTCATAAGGAATTTTACTGTGCTTTTGTCCTTTCCATGTTGGAGAAAATAAAAGATGGTGGCGACTCTTGCTTCCGTGACATTTCGCAAACCAGTGTTAAACAGTCAGTTCCAGATCCACCGATCACAGAGCCAATACTGTAAATATTTGAAATTCAAATTTCAACACAACTACACTTATTATTCCGAATCTTACAAATAAAACTCTATTCTCTCTCAACTTTCTCTCAAACCTCTCCAGAACATTCAAGAGAAGACTCAAGAATCTTTAACTCTTCCTCCTTCAAGCTTCCGCAAACCTCCCTCTTTTGCACCTCCGACCTTCCCTCACTCGCTAGCGATCTCTCCCGATCCGCTAACTCCTTCTGTCGCCTTGAGTTTTTTCGGCGATCTTGCCCTCTCTCCCGAGATTTTTTTTCCGGTGACCTCCTCTCCTCCACTTCTGATTTGAATTTCATTTTGATCTGCGGTAATTTCTTGAACTCATACTTGATTCCATCATTTTGTTGAAATTAATTGAAGAATACTTGCATTTTGTTTGTTCGTGAGTGAAATTATGTAATCTTCATGAATTGAATTATTGATTATGTGAGGTTATTAAATGATGATGATGATGTTAAGGTGTGAAATTTGTTGAATTGATGATTTAATCAGTGTAGATCTTGAGATTTTGATTGTTAATTGATGATGACTTTTTATGTCGAATTATGTCAAATTATTGATTTAGATGAGAATTAATGCGAATTTCAGGTGTTAATGCAATTTCAGATCAATTTGATGGTGAATTAATTTTTTTCACGTTAAAATGCTTCGATCCAGTAAATTGTATCAATACTTGAATAATTGTTTAAGGCTTGGGAATCATTGCTTGAATGCAGATTTAATTGTTACAAAGCATTTGTAATTTCTAAGCGACGATACATGAATTAGTGAATATTTTTGTGTATTCGTTTGTGAGTTTTAAACTCATTTTTGTCCGATTCTGATACATGTATGTGTTTCTTCCCATACGTTACAAATGGCATGTAAATCACTTTTCGAATGTTGTTTGAGGCTTACTTGTAAATGTTTATGCATTTTCTGATGATTTGGTGACACAATGCAATGTTGCCCGGTTTTGGTAAGTTGAGCATAAGGAACGATTTAATTGATGGTTACTGATCAAGGAACCTTGTTTTGGTACTTGGACGACATTTATGTCAAGTTTTGTCAATTTCAAACCGATATTTTGTGTGATTTCATGTGATGGTGCAATGCTGCTCGGTTCGGTAAGTTGGGGCAAACATACAATTTAATTGTTGCATGGTGGATAAGTGAACTTGTCTTGGTCTTTGTTTGGGATTGATATCAATTTTGCTCGATTTTGGGTCGATATTTTTTATGGTTCATGTATAAATAGTAATGCTTCCTGGTTTTTGATTTTGATGTTCCAATGCTTGTTTGGGTTGCTTTTCTTTGCAATTTAATCTTGATCTAATTTGTGATGTGGATACTTGATTCTGATTACACCTCCTTGTTATTTCTAACTTGTTTTTTGACTTATGCAAGGCATTTCAAAAGATCTTTCAATCATTTAATTCTTGATTATTCGATTGAAAAGCATTTTTATTCCACTTTCTTTGTGGATTCAAGTTCGCTTCCGACACGTTTGATTATTGATTCTCATACCATGAGATACATATACTATTTTTTTTGTCTGGATTTGTATTTCATGCAGGTTCATTGATTTATATAAGGATGTGTCTGACACGCATTCTCCTTGTGTTTTATTTAGGCTTTGACGCATATTTTTACTATTTTGTTGTTGATGCTAGTTTGCACGAAGTTTTCTAAGTTTCTCTGTTTTTCTTGCTTGCTACAAACTTTTGTTCGTTTGATATTAATCCGATTCTGGTTTAATTTTACACATTGTCTTTTCTCTTCCTTGCCATGAGAAATAGGAATAGAGATGCATGACTAGGAGTTCTTACTTTAGGTAGGCAAATATTTTTAATGTCCTCAAAGGAGGTGATGTTTGTTTTTGTTAAATGTCCTCAAAAAGAGGTTATGTTTGTGTTTGCTTGTGTGAAAAAGCCCACAATGAAGGCAAATCCCATTCCTATCCCATTTCCCTTTTATTTTGTGCTTTCTATCGAGTCAATAAGTGGAACAAAGGGTCGACAATCGACCCCTACACTTTTTAGTATGTGTCGTTCTTAGATCGTGTCTTATATTGATGTTTTGAACCATGTCCATTCTTGTCCATTGAGTCAAATAATGTGGAAAAGAGTGTGTAACCAACCCCCACACTTTGTCATTTGTTTCGACGATGTTAGCTCACGTTTCTTCAAACATTGATGCTCTGAGTAGTTAGTCAATGTCGGTGCTCGAGCGAATCAAGTGGAAAAAGTTATTTACTCCCATTTTGAGATCAATTGGACTCTTTGTTTGTTGCTTAGCTCGCACTCGATTTTGTTTTGGCTTCGGATCGAATTTGTTTGATTGCACTTGTGCTTGTGCTTTACTTTACACCTTTGTATGTTCCCTTAGGATTCGCTTGTTTCGTTTCCGATGCAAGTTAGACATTAGGATCGTAATCCATGCATGCTAACATAGGTAGTGTTTCCCTTTAAAACTCAACTATAGGATCAGCCATTGTATGATAACATTAGGGATAGAACTAGATAGTTTCCCTTAGATGTTTTTCTTTCCCTTTTGCATGATTAAGACCAAAAATCTTTTCTTGGAAAATTCATAAAACATCTAACATTTCTCAAATCCTTTTTTAAGGTAAAAATAATCAACCAACCCAACTTTTTCTGCCTTTGGGCATTTCTTTTAAACTCTCAAAAGGATGTGTTAATTCTACTCTGCACAATACGGCGCGCGAATCCCCAAAGGTTTGGTGGCACTATGTCTACTTGCTAGAGAATTAATGTAGCATTATCCGCCTTCGAACATTTTTCTTTTGAAAATACCTTTTCATGTAAGAACATGTTAATTTCATTCTATGTCATTGGGCACACATCATTTTAACCTTGAAAAATGAACCGTCATTAATAAATCAAGAAACTCATTCGGCGCGAAACTTTTAACCTATTACCATGGTGCATATGGATATGTCGTAAACATGACGTTGTTTGTGTATTTTGTAGTAGTTTATGGATTCAGTGACTACTTCGTATGTGTGATATAATTGTCTGTTGAGTATTTTTGGTAAAAACTTTGAGATTCATTTAGTGTGTCTTCCATTAGATCAACTTGATGTTATTCTTTGGATGAATAATTTAGAATTCAATCATGTTTATATCAAATATTTTGATAAGATGGTTATCTTTCCCGATTCTAGTCTTGAGAGAGATTTGTTTATATCTGCCAAGCAAGTGAATGAGTTTGTGTAGGAAGGTGCTGTATTGTTGGCTTTGATGGCAACATTGGAAATTGGTGGGAAACGAAAGATTGGTGAATTTTCAATAGTTTATGATTTTCATAAGATATTTCCTGAAGATGTAAGTGATTTTCCGCCATAGCGTGAGGTGGAGTTTGTGATCGATTTAATTCCAAGAGCTAGTCTGGTATCGATGGCTCCATATCGGATGTAAGCATCTGAATTGAAAGAGTTAAAGAGTCAACTTGAGGATTTTCTTAAGAAGAGATTTATTCGTCCTAGTGTTTCACCGTGGGGTGCACCTGTTTTGTTAGTTAAGAAGAAAGAAGGTTCTATGAGGTTATGTGTGGACTATAGACAACTGAACAAGGTGACTACCAAGAATAAGTATCCACTTCTGAGGATTGATGGTTGATGGATCAGTTGGTTGGTTAAAGTGTGTTTAGTAAGATAGATTTGAGGTCTGGGTGTCACCAGATTCGTGTGAAGGCTGAAGATATTTAGAAGAATGCTTTTAGAATAAAGTATGGTTGTTATGAGTATTTTGGGATGTCGTTCAGTGTGACAAATGTACCTGGTGTATTTATGAAATACATGAACATGATTTTCCATCAGTATTTGGATAAATTTTTTATTGTTTTCATTGATGATATTTTGATTTATTCAAAGAGTGAAGAAGATCATGATGAGCATATGAAGATTGTGTTATCTGTGTTGAAAGAGAAGCAATTGTATGCTAAGTTTTCTAAGTGTTAGTTTTAGTTGAAGGAAGTGATTTTCCTTGGGCATGTGATATCGAAAGGTGGAATTGTTGTTTATCTGTCGAAGATTGAGGTTGTGTCTCAATGGGATGTTTTGAAATCTATTTATGAGATTAAAAATTTTCTTGGTTTAGCAGGTTATTATCGGAAGTAATAGATTATAAGTTTTCTTGGTTTAGAAGGTTATTATCAGAAGTTTAATGAAGGCTTTTCCAAGTTAGGTTTGTCGTTGACGCAATTGACTAGAAAGGGTCAAGATTTTATTTCAACTGTAGAGTCTGAGGCTAGTTTTCAATAGCTTAAGAGAAGGTTGACAATCGCTCCTATTTTGATTTTGCCTGATCCAGCAAAACTGTTTATTATGAATTGTGATGCTTCATTGATGGGTTTAAGAGGTGTGTTAATGCAGAATCGTTAATTTGTAGCTTATGCTTCAAGGTAACTTAAAGTGCATGAAAGGAATTATCCGACTCATGATTTAGAGTTAGCTTCTATTGTGTTTGTATTGAAACTTTGGAGGCATTATTTGTTTGGATCAAGATTTGATGTGTTTAGTGATCACAAGAGTTTAAAATATCTATTTGATCAAAAGGAATTAAGTATGAGGCAGAGAAGATGGTTGGAATTCTTGAAGGATTATGATTTTGGTTTGAATTACCATCCAGGTAAAGTTAATGTTATGGATGATACATTAAGTAGGAAGTCTTTGTATTTGTTAATGTTGATGGTGCGAGAGTCGGAATTACTTGAGCAATTTCGAGATATGAGTTTGGTTTGTGAAGATACTTCTTCTGGTGTTAAACTTGGTATGTTGAAGCTTAGTAGTGGCATTCTTGATGAGATTCCATAAGGTCATAAATCTGATTTGAGTTTGGTGGATAGATTGACGTTGATCCACCATGGTCGAGGTGGCGATTTTCGGATTGATGAGAATGATATATTGAGATGTTATGACAGAGTTTGTGTTCAGAATCTAGGTGAATTGAGGAAGAGGATTCTTGAGGAAGGGCATCATAGTGGATTGAGTATTCATCCTGAAGCTACTAAGATGTATCAGGATTTTAGGAAATTATTTTGGTAGCTAGGTATAAAGAAAGAGATTGCATAATTTGTGTATTCTTGTTTGATTTGTAAGAAGTCAAAGATTGAACATCAGAAACCATCTGGTTTGATACATCTGTTATTTATTCCTGAATGGAAATGGAATAATATTTCTATGGAATTTGTGTCTGGTTTACTCAGAGCACCGAGTAATTTTGAGGCTATTTGGATTATTATGGACAAGTTGACGAAATCAGCTCACTATATTCCGATGAGAATGGATTATCCAATGGAGAATCTTACCAAGTTGTACATTGAGAAGATTGTAAGTTTGCATAGTATTTTGTCTAGCATTGTATCAGATAAGGATACGATGTTTACTTCGAGATTTTGGGAAGTTTTGTTGAATGCTTTGGGTACGAAGTTGCGTTTGAGTTCTGATTATCATCCGCAAACAAATGGTTAGACTGAGAGGATGATTCAGTCACTTGAGGATCTTTTGAGAGCTTGTGTATTGGAACAAGGAGGTACTTGGGATAATTATTTTTATTTGTTTTAGTTTAGTTATAACAACATTTTCTATTCGAGTATTGGGATGGCACCATTTGAGGCTTTGTACGATAGAAGATGTAGGATGCCTTTGTGTTGGTAAGAATCTGGAGAGAGTGATGTGGTTGGACTTGAGATAATCCAGCAGACTACATATAATATTAAGATGATCCATGAAAAAATAAAGGCTTCTCAGAGTCGTCATAAAAGTTAACCTGATAAGAGGAAGAAAGTACTTGAGTTTGAGAAGGGAGATCATGTGTTTCTTAGGGTTACTCTGGTAACAGGTGTTGGTCGAGCATTGACGTTGTGTAAGTTGATGTCGTGTTTCATTGGTCCTTATCAGATTTTGGAGAAGATAGGTGATGTGGCTTATTAGATTGATTTTACACCGTCGCTTTCTAATCTCCATGATGTGTTTCATGTGTCTCAGTTGAGGAGATATATTGTGGATCCGTCTCATGTTGTCTAGTTAGATGATGTACAGGTGAGAGATAACCTAACTGTGAAGACATCACCTATGTGGATAGAGGATCGAGAGTTGAAGTAACTTCGTGGTAAAGAGTTTTCTTTGGCGAAGGAAGCTTGTGGAGGACAAGCTAGTGGAAACGTGACTTGGAAACACGAGAGTCAGATGAGGGAGTCTTATCCTGAGTTGTTTGTTTGAGGTAATTTTCGAGGATGAAAATCTTTAAGTGGGGAAGAGTTGTAACACTCCAATTTTATTTACTAGTTATTTTATTAGTTATTATTTTATTAATTATTATTTGATATGATAATTAATTAAATTGTGTGAATTTATGAATATATGAGTTATTTGGATTAATTGTTTATTTGTGTTTTGGGTTAGTAAGAGTGAGAATAGCATTATTAAGTAATTGGGCCTTGGTGATGGGTTAGTGTGAGAATGAGATAAGCTCATTAATAAAATAAGAGTTAGTAAGGGGTTTTTTAAAACAATATAAGATAAGAAAGAGGAAAAGAGGAGAAAAGAGAGAAAAGAGACGAGAAGAAGATATAACCTTAGAGTATCTACATCTAAGGTAAGGGTAGGTATTATTTTATTTATGGGTGTATGTAATTGTATGTGATGGGTAGTAACATGACATTAGGGATTTGTTCTTCAAATTGCTAGTTTTGACATGTTAGGGTTTTGAGTAAAAATCAATGGAAATGATGTTTGAATTATGTTTTGATGTTGGTAATTGATGTTATATGTTAGACATATGTTATAATACATTTAAACGATGAGAAATGGTTGTTTGGAATGGGTTTTAGTGACCCAATTCGTAGAGGACACACTGTTATCTGAAGCATAATTTTTTACATTTCGTAGAGGGCGCTTAGCAACATGGGTCGCGCTTAGCGCGGTCTAGGATGAGAAGTTTTATATTTTGTTTGATTGATTGGGGGTCTTGTATACTTATTAATTATGAAGGATTTCCATGAATTTTAAAAATTTATTTGATCTGTTTTTGATTGGTTTTGGATGACTTTTGATGAGAAACATAATACTTGGATTGTGTATATGTATGTTGGAAATTGATGTTGAGTGTCGATAACATGGATTAAACTTGTTTCTAAATGTTATAATGATTTGGTAAGATGATTAATTTCATGAGTATGCATTGTATGTGAATATTAACATGGTGTATGTGTGTTGTGCAATTTGGTGAAGATAATTCAAATGTGTTGAATTATGTCAAATATGCTTGTATGATTAAGATGCAGAGATGGTCTTATATATATATATATATATATATATATATATATATATATATATATATATATATATATATATATATATATATATATATATATATATATATATATATATATATATATATATATATATATAGAGAGAGAGAGAGAGAGAGAGAGAGAGAGAGAGATTGCACATTCATCATTTGTTTCAAGAGTCAATGTTTGGTAATTTCGTGGGAGTTACTGACTTGTCCCAAACCTAGAGATAGGGGTTTGAAAGCTTAGAGAACGGGCTTTTTGGTTGTTATCTGTCTTAGAGATGTGGACCCGACAGGACTGTTAAGGATAACAATTGGTACCTGTTGTACCCCAAAATTTGCCCTCCCATATTCTTCAAGATTTGGCAAGATCATGGTTCAAAATTCCTCAAGGGTTGCACAGTCAAAAACCCTAATTGCTCCACAGTCAACTACAGGGGCAAAAATGGTCATTTGACAGTCAAAAGTCAAAATTTTTGGTCAACATCTTATTTTGAAGCCACAGTCATCATTTGATCAATTCTTGATCATGATTCTCAAAGCATGGCTCAAAAAGTCTCAAGATGCAAAAGTTTCTATTTTTGGACAGTTGAAAAGTCAACTGCAAATTGACCAAGGCATAACTTCTTCATGGTTTATCAGAAAAATTCCATCCAATGCTCATTTTGAAGAGAATGACATTTCATACAACTCATCTTCACACTCCAAGTCCAAGAAATGCTCTCACAAAAAGTTATCAATTTCAACATTATAGGTCATTTTCAAAAGTCAACAAAAAGGCACTTTAAGTCAAAGACCATAACTTGAGATTGGTAAATCAAAATGACATGGGACCAAAGACATTGGTTAGAGGACTTCAAGACCTTTCCAAAATGTCCAAGAACATGATCATAGATTCAAAATTGAGCAAGATATGCATTGGAGAAGTTGGGAAATTTTTGGGAACTTTCAAAAGTCAACTTTGCCTAAAACACTTCAAATTTGCTAATGGGCCTCAAATTCTTCCTTGAATCATTACCCAAAGCCTATGCACGACCCAATGAGATCAAAATAATTTATTTTCTTATTTTTAATTAATTAATTGAATTTATATTTATATTAATTAGTTTTTATTATAAGAAAATTCAAAGATATGATTTTGTAGATCTTTTTGTGCAGCAAATTAAACTAGGGCAAGTTGGCAAAGTCGTTTCTCATCCAAGGAGACAAGATCTTCCATAATTGGAAAGGTTCCATTGAAAAAAAAGATTGAAATTTCATGATTGAAAATCAAATATCCAAACCATTAATTCATGGACTTTTGGGCTCTTTCTTGACCTAATTTGCTTCACATACAAAGGCTGAGTGAAACCCTACTCAGAGAGACACGAAAAAGCTGCTAAGAAGCCATAACCAATTTGCAACTTTTCAACAAAAATTTGGAAACTGAAATCATAGCTGCAGGACAATTCAAGGCCTAAAAACGATTCTAATACTTTGCTAGACCTTCCAGGAATCTGTTAGCATCAAGAATCATTCCAAACGCGTAAAGAATCAGAAGATACAAGTGACACGGTTTGCTATATTTTCTAAATTCGTATATCATCATTCATGCACTTTTAACAATTTTTTTGGATTGATTCATGCTCATAGGGACATTCTGAAGCTGTTGGTACCATTCAATTGAATTATAGCATCATGTATCAAAATCTGCCATGAGAAATACCTAGGGTTTCAGAACTTCAATATTGGGGGTTTTCATATATGGTAAAATTAAACCACCAAACCTGTATGGACACATTCGTGGCAACAAGACGAATCGTTTGAAACAATCGCGCTCAATTTATATTAACGCCTCTTCTATTCGCTATTTTTCGTGGCTATGCTTAGTGGGGGTTTAAAACCCTTGCTACTTGTTTTATATTTACAGGAAAAAGATGAAGAAGAAGCATGCCTGGCCAAGCGTGATTGGGAGATTCAAACTTTAGCGCGTTTTTTAACGTTTCCAGCATAATGGCTTTTTTTTCATATATTATAATTCCTTAGTATATTGTTTACAAATGCGCTTGTAAGCTCAGTTGGTTGGAGGACGTGTCTTGCAGGTATAGGGGCCTGGGTTTGATTCCTAGGTCCCCCCACATAATTGTTATTTTTTGTTCCAATATATTCACATGCAGCGTATTCTCAACGTCCCACCATACGTCCTCATGCATTGGCTTGCCAGATGGCCTGGATGAATAATTTGAAGGCCACAGAATAAAGTCCATGGTAGGGCTCAGTCAATGGACATACACACAAGCGTGGAAAGTCAAACAAGGCCTTTGGCTGATGGGCCTGAATTCCTCACAAATACCTCCATATGGGCCTGACACCCCCCTTGGTTTGCAATTTAATTTTCTTTTCTTTCTTTTAAATTTCTTTCAATTGTTTTATTTTTATAATTATTATTAACTCACTAAAATTAATTTTCCATAGAAAAATCAGAAACTCAAAAAATGTTTTTTTTAATTAATATTTAATTTCACCATTTGAATATTTTTGTAAATAAATAACTAACAATTAATCTAGTTAATTTAAATTTTAACACTTTTTTCTTAATAAATAAAAATGCATAGAATTAGGGTTTTTTTTGACATTTTCATATTTTTCTTAATTAATTTTTCCTCATTATTTATTATTATTATTAATTATTATTTTTGTAAATAAATATGTAAATGAACTAAGTAGTGTGAATTAGGTTAACTTTGATATTTTTTATTAATAATTAACATAATTTAGAACTAGGGTTTCCTTCTAATTTTAATTTTCTTTATTTTCATAAATACAAAAAAAAAACATAAAAACATCTTCTTTTCTTTAATTAAATAATAATTAGACTTTAATTTCACTTAATTTCAAGCAAAGGGTCAAAACCCTCGGACGTTTCAATTTTAATTCTTTTCGCGCATTATTTCTTTTAGTGATTATTATGTAACTGCTTTCCGAATGTAATAGTAATTAGGTATTTATTTACTTTCCGCATTTTTATCAAAAACGGGTCTTTGTAATTTAGCGATGTATAGACCTGCGCCTTGTAATAGCGTAGCCTTTATTCTCCTGTATTTTACTTTCCGCACTTTTAAATTCTAACTTTGTATGAAAGAATGTATGCTAATTAAAAACAAGCGTAGCTCACAATGCCATGATCAAAGATAACTGTTAAACTGAAAACAACACACAAATACACACACCATTTCTAGGGTACGCCTCACCTGTTGCCTTCAAAACGTTGTCGTCGAGTATAGGGCGTTTTAGCGGTCGCTCTGATGTCTAAGATCCAGTCACCTCGAAATGGTTGCCTCGGATAAAAGGATCTAGGACATTAGGGTAGCTTCTAAGATATCCTACTGTTGCTCTGGTGACCACACTGTCCCTAAAAAACGAATTGACCCGAACACCTCCAACGGTGGTGTTACCTACCTTTCAATGGTGGGATGGCACTACCTTAAGGACTTTTACACAGCCTAATTCCTTAGGGTAGGTAGATGACTCATGGATACTTGCTCTAAAAAACAAAACAAAAACCTTTTCACACTGACACTTTCAAAAGACTTTCAAAACAATTTTTCAAACACTCTTGAGGACAGATACAAGAGTTATTCAGAAATCTTTCAAAGAAACTTTTGCAAAACCCACTCACATTTTGAAAAGCAAACAAATATTTTGAAAACATAAGAGCAAGTATCTAAGAGCCCATGGATAACCATGGATAGAAAGGGTGCTAACACCTTCCCTTTCTATAAATCTACCTCCCGAACCGAGAGACAATCTCATAAGGAATTTTGCTGTGCTTTTGTCCTGTCCATGTTGGAGAAAATAAAAGACGGTGGCGACTCTTGCTTCCGCGACATTTCGCGAACCAGCGTTAAACAGTCAGTTCTAAATCCACCGATCACAGTACCACATGTATATTGTATTGAGTCACAATGTAGTCACATGTGTCGATTTGAAATGTTGAATTAGTGTGCAATATGTGATATTGGTACAGATGTTACATTTGTGGTATTTGTGATTGATTATCTTTAAATCTAGAATCATTGAGCAATGTTTTATATGTAATCATGTAACTTGTGTTTGAGTATGTTGGATATATGATTATGTGAAGTTTGATGATGTCAATTGATGTATGTTATGCATTACCTATTATTATATATTTACATAATGATATGAATTCTCACCCTTATGTTGAAATGATGTTTTATAAGACATCACTCTGGTACTGAAGATAGTGGTGCTTCTTCCAAGGACTAGTTGGAGGAGCTAGATTCTTTTTTACCAATTTTATTTAGGTAGTGAGTCATGCTCTAGTCTATGTAACACGGGGAACATATGGATTCATGTTATATTTTTTATATTCATATTTATTTGAGAGATGCTTGTTATACTCTCTGGATATTTATGTTGTATTGAGATTATGTGATGGTTGACCTTTAGTGCCTAATGATTTATGATATGATTGTCAGTATGGGGTTTCAATTTTTGTATTATTTTTAAATGAGAACTATTTCATTGTGAGATGCATATATGTTATTGTATGGAATATGATTCTAAATGCGTGTTATGAGCATGACCAATGTGTCGCGATAGAAATGATGAGACTAAGTCATTGGATTGACTTAACTCATACAGATCAAATAAAAATCGCCACCGCACTTTATTATTTCAAAAGGAAATAGGAAAATAGAAAATAAACCCAAAAGAGGAGGATAATATAGGTACGGGGGTTGGTTATGAAAAGGGAAGGTATTAGCACCCTAAATATCTACGGTACTTCGCATGAACCTTTTTGAAAATTTGTGTATTTTGGCTATAAAAGGTGTACACAAAATAAGATGGGGAGATGAGAAAAGAAGTATTTTTTACAATTTTTGCACCCTCCGCGGTTGCGAACCTTTAGTGCCTATGTACCACCTTTCGTGCAATAGGGGATCCGGGTACTCGTAGTTCATCTTAAAAGTTTTAAAACACATGTGTGTTGGTTAATTTATAGAGAAGAGACGTCATCGTCATATCCGAGTGGAAAACATACTTACTACCCATAATTATGAGAAAGGAGCACTTGCATCATCTCAAAGTGGAGGACATAGTCTTGGATTTAAAATCAAAAAGACATCACTCAACACCCAAGTGGAAAATGGCTCATTTCACTACATATCATAGAAGTATAGCAGTTTGCATCACTACAAGAATAAACAAAGAGTCTAATCTTGTAAGAAAAGTTTTAAAGTAAAAAGCCAAGCGGAAAAATGGTTTTAATGAAGTTAATTGACTTTTATTCTTGAAACAAATGTCAAAGTATAGTTAAATTTATTAAAGTTCGATTAAGAAAAGATTTTTGAAATTGTATGGACCTAAGTCCAAGTTTATTATGAAAGACGTTCATGTTTTAAAACAAGAAGAGTTTTGAAAAGGAAGGAGAAATTTTTTGAAATTAAAGAAGATGGGAGGAGATGAAGGGATTATCCTTAAGCACAAAGTAAGAGCTAAGGAAAAGAATGGTCTAACCAACAAGAAGCCAACCCTTGACATAAAAATTCAATATAGAATTCCATCCTTCGGATTAAAACTAAGCAAGCAAAAATACTAAACCTCTGATGAATACCAAGCTTCACGTGAATTAAGAACCAAACAAAGTCTTCAATGATAAAAAATTGGCCAGAGTAACAAATGTATATAGAGGAATTCTTAGTCACAGAAAAAGCATGAAAATCAGAATAACCTGCACATAGAAAAAATTCAAACCAATGTCTTGGAGTAAACGCCAAGGATTTTAGAAGATCTTCACAAAAATATCAACCAAAGATTACAGTGTTCTAAGGTCTCATGGCTTGTAATCCTAAGTCTCATGAATCCATAACTCCACAGTGTTAGGGATAGTAACCAAGTAGTTCACAAATAAATAATTCTTTTAAGGTTCAAGTTGATTATCAATTGTCTTTAAAAGAAAAGAAAACTCAAGTGAGCAAAGAAAAAATGACATAAAAATAAATTCTCAAGTGAGCAAAGAAGAAAAAAATGACATAAAAAAATAAATGCTCAAGTGAGCAAAAGAAAAATGGTATGAAATGTAAAGGCTAAAAAATGGTACATAAAAGTAAAGGCACAAAGTAAAGGAATAAAGTAAAGTTAGTTGTTAGTGAATTAAAAGTTAGAGTTCGAGTATAAAAAAAGGTTAGTTGAATGGGAAACATCAGTATTGAATTATGTAACAAATGATTGACATTAATGCTTATGACTGGGAACAAAGGATTGACATCAGCGCCTATGGTTGGAAACAAATATTGACATTAGTACTTATGACTGAAAACAAGGTTTTGACATCAAGACTTATGACTGGGAACAATTGGTTGACATCAATACTTATGACTGTGAACAAATGATTGACATCAACATTCATGGCTGGGAACAAATGATTGACATCAGTACTTATGTCTGGGAATAAATTGTTAGAACAAAATTTGGTTCTGCAATATTATCTGAGTTTTGATGAGAACAAATGAGTATGTTTGTATGAACACTTTTGATTCTCTAATGTTTGTAATTTTTGAGTATTTAACAAACAGGTTCTGCTTCTGATGGATGGCATAGCCAAGACATTAGAAGAGAATTAGTTCTGCTTCTGCACTACACAAGTTCTGATGAACAGTAGTAAGACCCTCTAGAAGCTTCTGAATTGTAGGATCTGATGTTTTTCTAAAGAAACAAGTCAGAAGATCTAAAGACAGAAGTTCTACTTAAGTCCAGATGCTGAAAACTCATACTTCTAAAGACAACGTGTTCTAAAGACCTAGTGCTGAAGATTCTGAAGACGCAATTCTGAAGACTCTGAAGACTTGAAGCTATAAAGACCCATGGTTCTAAGAAAAGGGATCTAAAGACCAAGTTTTAAAGACTCTAAAGACATAAATTCTAAATACTCTGAAGACTTGAAGTTCTAATGACCCAAGGTTCTAAGAAAAGGTTCTCACAACCAAGTGCTGAAGACTCTGAAGACACAGTTATAAAGATTTTGAAGACTTAAAGTTCTGATGATCTTGTGTTATATTCTCGCTTCTAAGTTCATGCTCACAGAAACCTCTAAAGTGAAGAAGGAAAGAAGATAACATTATTTTGGTACAAATAGTACATGGTAAAATAATGTTTCATTCCACTACCATGAAAGGACAGACGCGTCGCACGATCTTGTCTCTCACGTGATTGCTCAAGCTGCCAATGTTTCTGGAAATCCCAATAGTACCCTTCAATGGATATATTAATTTATTGGCTATATAAAGGCTTGAAGACTAAGAGAGAAAGATGAAGCTAATTCACTTAATATACACACAAAAG
This sequence comes from Vicia faba, assembly GCA_948472305.1. Classification (NCBI taxonomy): domain Eukaryota; kingdom Viridiplantae; phylum Streptophyta; class Magnoliopsida; order Fabales; family Fabaceae; genus Vicia; species Vicia faba. The sequence continues at coordinate 398,381,672 of OX451736.1, forward strand.
CGTTGTTCATAGCTTTCACATTTTTATTCTATTGTTCTTAAAATAGTTTACATATTCAGCTTGTGTAGAAGAAATATTCTTGAATAAAAATTTGTATTCAAACAATTGTTTGATTTTCCTTAAGGGATAGGTTAGGTATGTATCCTTAAGAAGTCCAGGACTAATGTGTCTTAGAGATTTTATTTTCCTTAAGGGACCGGTTAGGTCTGTATCCTTAAGAAGTTTGTGACTTGTGTTTCTTAGAGGTTGTTGTTAGTCACTTATGGGTAGTGTGATACGGTGGAAAGAACTGACTGTTTTTTGGAATGCTGGTTTGCGTTTTGTGTTTGTGTTTGCAAAATGTCGCGGTAAGCAAGAGTCGCCACCGACTTTTATTTTATCCAACAAGGAAAGGAAAAAAGCACAGAAAAATTCCTTTTTTGAGATATTTCTGAGTACGGGGGGAAGATTATAGAAAGGGAAGGTATTAGCACCCTTTCTATCCGTAGTTATGTATGGGCTCTTAGGTACTTGCTCATAATTTTAAAAAATTGTTTTCTTTGTGTTTATGGGTTTTGAAAAGTTTTTGTTTTGACTTCGATTTAACTCTTGCGTCTGTCTTCAAGAGTGTAATGAAGTGTTTTTGAAAACTTGTTTGTAAAAGGAGTGTAAGTATGAAAAAAGGTTTTGTTTTGGATGAGCAAGTATCTAAGAACAAATCTACCTACTCGAAAAAGGAATCGTTCTATGCTAATTTCCTTTAGACAATGCTATCCCACTATTAGTGAGTAGGTAGCACCGTCATTAGAGTTTGAGGGTCAATTCGAAAGAGGGACATATGGTCACTAAAGCATCGTTAGGACGTCTGAGCGGTAACCCTAATGTCTTAGATCATTTATCTGAGGCAACGATATCCAAGGCAACCATTTTGAGGCAACTATGATCTTCTAGACAAGAGGGCGACCTCTAAAACAACCTATACTCAATGACCGTGTATGAAGGCAACCAAGTGGGGTGTATCCTAGGAGTGCGCATGTGCGAGTGTGTTATTTTCAATTATTTTTATCTTTGCACATGTTTAGGGTGATCTAGTTGTTTTTAAATTAGGCATTCATTCTTGTCATGCAAACCCTATTTATCAAACATTTAGCAGTTGTATAATTTGCAAAATTAAAATGCGGAATTTAAACTAAATTATTACAAGGCGTCGGGTATTTACATCGGCAAAAACAACCCTTTGAAAATAAAATAAAGCGGTAAAAAGTAAACGTCCTAATTAATTATTACAAACCGGGAGCAGATACATTAATTGGATAAAGAAAAATAAAGCGCGCGATGCGAACTTAAATCGAATGCAAATTTAGGGTTCTGACCCTTTTAACTAAAGAAAAAGTTTTTTTTTTGTTTTTATTTATTTTTTAAGAAAATAAATTAATCCTAAAATTAAAAAACTAAATTAATTATTAAATACATTAATTAATGAAAAATAATTAATGACATATTTTTGGATTTTTTGTTAATTTAAGAAAGAAAATAAAATAATTAAATGAATGTTAAAACCTAATAATTTCTAATTAATTTTAAATATTTGCAAAATGAATTAAAGTTGCCTAATTAATATCCTAATTAAATTAGTTAATATTTTATTAATAAAAAATAAAGTTCTGAAATTTAATTGGGTAAAAAAAATATTTTTGGTGATTTTTTTGATAAAAAAGAAATTATGTTATTGGTTAGTAAATTAATTAAACAAAATAAAGTAATTAAATAAAATAAACAAAATAAAAAAAGAGTGAGAATGGGCCTGTTTTTAGAGGTGTAGAAAGCAATTTTGCTGGCCCATTTGAGCTGTCTATGTTGACTTTCTGTAATCCAATGCATGTGCGTTTGACTGGCCTGTGGTGCTCCTTTGATATTGGCCACCAGATCTAGCCATCTGGCCATCTGGCATGTTGATTGGTGAGGGAGTATGATGGAACTCCTGCTGAGGCGCATACTGGATTGCCTGAAAATAAACAAGAAAATGCAATTTGCTGGAGGCAGGGAATCTGGGTAAGTTTGATTCCAAGGCGCATAAATGTTTACTGTTAGGATACTCTGAATGCTCTAAAGGCTTAAGAGTCTATAACACAAAATCATGAATTGTGGAGGAATCAATCCATGTCATATTCAATGATAAGCTTGAATATGAAAAGTTAAAGCTGTGTGAAAAGCTTGTAGATGTAACTATAATGTTCGCTGAGCCAATAGAGAAGATTCAAGAAGATAGAGGTTCAAAAGTTCCTTATTTTGATGTTGCTAATAGTCTTTCTGATCAACATCATGCAAGGAAGAACAAAATCACATCCTCCCATCCTGAAGATCTAATTCTTGGAAGTAAACGTGTTATAGTCAGAACAAGATCAACTCTTAAACCTTATGATGAAGTGCTTCTGGGAATAGTTTCTTTAATAGATACTACATCTACTGAGGAAGCCCTTCTAGATAACAATTTGATTCTGGCTATGGAAGAAGAACTCAACCAATTCTCAAAGAATGATGTGTGGGATCTCGTTCAGAAACCCAAAGGTGTCCATGTCATCGGAACCAGTTGGGTATTCAGAAACAAACTCAATAAGAAAGGTGAAGTTGTCAGAAACAAAGTATGACTGGTTGCACAAGGATATAGTAAACAAGAAAGGTTATACTATACAGAAAAACTTTGTACGAGTTGCTAGGTTAGAAGCTATTCATTTGTTAGTTTATTTTTCTGTAAATCATAATATCATTCTTTATCGGATGGATGTTAAGAGTACATTTCTAAACGGTTACATTTCAGAAGAACTGTTCTTCAAACAACCTTTTGGCTTTGACGAATCTAATAAATCAGGTTTGGTTTTTAAAATAAAAAAATATCTTTATGGTCTAAAACAAGATCCTAGTGCTTGGTATGACATATTGAGTAATTTTATTTTAGAAAATAAGTTTACCAGAGGAAAAGTTTACACTACACTCTTCTGCAAAACCATCAAAAATGATATTATGATTGTTCAAATTTATGTTGATGATATTATTTTTGGTTCTGCTAATCCATCCCTCTACGAGTAATTTTCTAAGTTAATACAGGTTGATTTTAAAATGAGCATGATAGGAGAACTGAAGTTCTTTCCGAGAATCCAGATTGACCAAAAACTAGAGGCTACTTACATTCATCAAATTAAGTACACCAAAGAACTTCTGAAGAAATTCAACATAACAGACTGCACTTTAGCAAAGACACCGACGCATCCAACATGAATTTTGAAAAAAGAAGAGGTAATTGGAAAGGTATGTCAGAAGTTATATCGTGGTATGATAGGCTCTCTTCTGTATCTGACTGCATCTAGACTTGATATTTTATTTAGTGTACAAATTTGTTCTAGACTCCAATATTATCACAGGGAATCTCATTTAACTGATGTTAAGAGAATTCTAAGGTATCTGAAAGGAACCACTAACTTTGGCTTGATATATGAGAAAACATCAGAGTACACTCTTTCTGGTTTTTGTGATGCAACCTACATTGGAGATAGACTAGAGAGGAAGAGTACTTCTAGAAATTGTCAATTTCTAGGTAAGAGTATGATCTCATGTTCAAGCAAGAGGCAATTAACAATCTTTCTCTCAATTGCAGAAGAGTATATCTCAGCAGCACCATGCAGCACTCGGATGCTCTGGTTGAAGAATCAGCTGGAAGATCATCAGATTTATGAGAGTAACATTTCTATCTTCTGTGGTAATACGTCTGCTATTTGCTTGAGTAAGAATCATATCTTACATTATAGGGCTAAACACATAGAAATAAAACATCATTTTATTAGAGACTATGTTCAGAAAGGGCTCATATCTTTAAAATTCATAGATACAGACCATCAGTGAGCTGATATTTTTAGAAAATCCTTAGTTGAAGATACATTTTTATTTATTCTAAAGAATCTGAAAATGGATCTCTGCCCAGAGTAATATGTCATTAAATCAAACATGTTTTAGTCGTAGTCTGAAGTGATAAGACTCTCACTCAATTAAATATCTTCTAATTTCTTTTACTTCAGTCATCAGAAGATATTTCAGTCAGAAATGTCTCTGATCAGATGGAAACCTTCATGGTTTTTCCAGATACTGAGAATATCAAACGCATCACCTAAATAGACTTAGTCTCTATCACACTCTACCTAGGAAATGCACGAGTAGTTATTTTTCTTGGAATTGATTAGTCATGATTACATTTATTAACTACTCCTATATTTTGTGTCTTAAGAACAGTTGTTTCGTGTCGTATTCCTATGTTTTGTTTGATATGACTGCTAAGATCTTCCCTATTGGGCTTTAGTTAAGTGTTCTCTTGTTCTTCTATCTTAACTTTTGATCTTCTTCTCTTTTTATTCCCTACTTTTAGCAGTTTGTGATGTCATTTGATTCTCTCTCTCAAAATTAATTCCTTTGAGTGCTTCAATCGTCTCATTTCTTGAACGACTGGACTGACTATTTATATCTCCTCTCATCTATAGTCCTTCATTAATTCATTATTCTTGTATTATCTTCAATCGTTTCTTCTCTTCAAGCTTTTATGCATACCATGGTTGTTAGAACCTTTCAAGGAGATGAAAATCTTCTCGAAGTAATCAAAGAGAAAAGACCCAACTATGTGTCTGATGATGGTTTCATCAACGGTTTTATTGAAAATCAAGGATGGTCTGGGTATGCAACAATACTTAGAGGTCCTATTTATCCTAACCTCGTGAAGAATTTATGGCTTCATGTTTTTTTCAGTCCTAATGGAAACTTCATTCATTTTTATTTTTTGGTATTTCAATTACTGTCACTCTCTCCTCTATTGATGAAGTCATCCAGAGTTCACCGTTACCTAACTCCTGCATGAATGTTGATATTTTTCCAAGAGTTCCTAATTATCCCTTTAGATATGAGCCCCTTAATCTATATCATTTGAAATCACTTGCAAAAATATGCTTTCAGTTCTTCTTGAGAAACCTTCATCCCAGAGGGGAAGATCTTGATAAGGATTTTCCTATGGATATGTGTCTTCTTTATTGCCTTGGCAAGAGTACTCCAATTCATCTTTCGGTAATAATATTTAATCATATGAAGCTATCAATCCTTGCATTCAAAAAATCCAAAAAATTATTCATTCCTTATGGATGTGTATTGTCTAAACTGTTTGAGTTAGCTGGTGTAATTGAAACTGTTTGAAGAAACCTGTTCATCGGAGGAAATGATCTATTTGATGAGAGTTTGTGATGTGTTTGAATTTATATAGTTTTCCTTGTTTTCTTTCGCTCTGTTGTTTCCCCTTCTATTGTAATCACTTTCAAATATCAAGAAAAGTTTTTGATTTAAAACCCAATTCAAACCACCTCTTTCTTGTGTTTTTCACACCTTCACAAATCATTGACATCAGCGCTTATGTATGGGAACAAAAGATTGACATTAGCGCTTATAACTAGGAACAAAGGATTGACATCAACACTTATGACTGGGAACAATGGGGTGACATTAACGCTAATAGCTGGGAACAAATTGTTGACATCAATACTTATGGTTGAGAAAAAATGATTGACATCAACACTTATGGTTAGGAATAAAACATTCACATCAGTACTTATGACTGGGAACAATCGGTTGACATTAGTACTTATGAAGACACCCATGTTCTTTTAGGAAGACCATTTCTAATTATAGGAAGAAATCTAATAGATGCTGAAAATGAAGAACTTACTATGAGGGTAAGCAAGTAGATAATGGTATATATCCTAAATGTATTGAAATACCCTAAAGAATGTATAACTGATTACTCATTAATATCTAGTTGGAATTCTCTTGTTCACAAGCAGGTCATAGATAAAAAAGATAAGTTAGAACAAGAATTGGACGAAGAAGAAAAATATGCATTAGTAAGTTAAGGTAGCATAAGTGGACCTCTCCTCCAAATTGAGGGCAGGGTGGAACACTTCGATACCCTCAAAATTACAATTGAATTTGTAGAACACAATGTTCTATTGATAGAGAAACAACCTAAATTTGAATTGAAACAAGCCCCATCTCACTTTCAATATGTTTATTTAGAGGCATGGCAGAAGTTTGCTGGGATCATTGCTACTGATTTGTCTGATGAGCAAACATGTCAACTTCTGAAACTTCTTAAAAATCACAAGAAGGCTATTGCTTGAAAAATATTTGACAACAAGGGAATCAAACCTACAATTTGCATGCATAAAATAGTTTTGAAAGAGAACGTCAATAATAATATAGAAAGCCAAAGAAGATTGAATCCCATCATAAAGGATGTAGTTAAGAAGGATATCAGCAAATGAATAGATGAATGAATTATCTACCATATCTCTAATAGTGTGGATAAGACCTATTAAATGTGTCCCAAAGAAAGGTGGAAGGATTGTGATTAAAAATGTAAAGAATTAACTAATTCCTTTAAGAGTTATTATTGGTTGGAAAATATGAATGAATTACATGGAGTTAAACAAGGATACAAGAGAAAAAAAACATTTTCCTCTTCCTTTTATTGATCAAGTTCTTGATATGTTGTCTGGAAATGAATTTTATTGTTTCCTTGAAGAATATTCAGGCTTTAATCAGCTTGCAATAGCTCTCGAAGACCAAGAGAAGAAATTTTTTAGATTTCCCTATGAAGCATATGCTTTTAGAAAGATGTCATATGGATTATGCAATGCTTCTATAACACTTCACATATACATGATGGTCATCTTATCTGATCTTGTTTAATGTTCCATGAAAGTATTTATGAATGATTTATCATTATTTAGGGAGTCATTTCAAAGGTGCTTGGACAACGTAGAGTTGGTATTGACAAGATGTGAAGAAAGTAACTTGGCGTTGATTTGGAAAAATTGTCATTTCATTGTTAAGGAAGGAATATTCCTTAGACACAAATTTTCTATGGTAGGATTTGAGGTATGCCAAGCCACAATTGAAGTAATTGAAAAGTTACCGACAACCTCTTTGAAAAATACAACTACTTAGTCATTGCGCTACTTTTTAGTTTCATTACATAATTTATACATATATAATATATATTGGTATCTCATTTAATTTGTATTAAAAAATTTAAGACCCTTAAAATTTTGAGGTCCTGTGTTGTGGGTCTGTTTGCACAACCACATGATTGGACCCATTTGTATTTTGTCAAAAATTGAATTATTTAGTTTTGAATTTTTTATTTTAAATATGGGTTTTGAAGGGGTTTTTAAGACGAAGAATATAAAGAATATGATTGTTTGAATAATATGAAGATGAAGAAGGTGGTTGTGTACTTGCATGTATTCTTTGAATTTTTGGTTGAACTTCATCTTTCACTGAAGATTAAAGATTACTTTGAGACACTGATGATTCTATTTAGAAGCGTTCATTGAAATTTATCTTTTATGATTTTGTTTTTCATAAAAGGAAGAAAATATTCATATTTAAAAGAAGAACTTTTAACTTACAAAAATGGAGATTCTAACCTAAGATAGAAAATCTTCATATTTGTTTAACCTGATCATAAGTTTATTCATCTTCCTTGATTTTTTTTAAACAACTTAATTTATGCTTAAAATGTGTCAAATAAGAGTTTCACATTTTCATTATGAAGAACAAAAAAAGAATGGCATGTGGTGGAACTGATGGAAGATGAAGATAATGAATGATGGAAGATGGAGAGTTTTTTTATATTTTAATTTTAATTTTATAAATCTAAATTTCTATTCACTATTCATCTTCATCAATTTTCTTTTTTAGATTTGCGTTTTTTTCTCGAAATCTGAGCTTTGAAGATATTTTGATAGTTTATTCCATAAATATTATAATTATTATTTTACATTTGATATAACATTATATGTATACAAGATTGATACATGTATATGTGTTTCTAGTTTTCCACTGGTGACTTGCGTTCCCAATGATTTTTACTTTTTAAATCTTTAGAAATAGGAATGGCATTTTCAATATTGCCCTCTTTTCCACCATCGGCCTCGTGTCCGCCACAATTTCCACCTTCACTGCCGGCGTCTTTCTCGCAATCGGGAAAGAGTGGCTCATCTCCACCACGTCCTTCACCATTGGTTAATGGTATTACAACTCCATCAATGTAAACACCTTTGTTTATGTATCCACCATTCCCTTGTCCCATGTTTCTCATTGATTTCTCTATTTCGCCAACTACAAACAAACCAAAAACATTTTATATTAATATAACAAAAAAAAGTGCATGCATATACATGATATGACAATTATATATACAAATACATTGATTCTCATCTTCATAAGGCTCAATTGACACAATAGAGATTAGAAGCATTGCACATAAGCACAAGAAGATAGCATGCTTGATTTTCATCATTGCTACAAGTATGACTTTCTTGTGAAATATATTAGGAGCTATTTATAATCCTCATGAGGTAAGATATATATATATATATATATATATATATATATATATATATATATATATATATATATATATATATATATATATATATATATATATATATATATATATATATATATAATATATTGTACGATAAAAAATGTTATTTTGTATTGTACTCCAAAAACTATTATAAAATATAATGTTTGGCTAGTTGATTGTAACAATGATAAGGTATCATCACCTATTGAGCCATTCAAGAGCTACATTGAGGTAATTTTGTAAACTGCGGTAAGATTTTCTTGGGACTAAGACAAGTTGAAAGTAATTAGTATGTTTGGTATTTTCTTTAACAAAAATTTAGGTTTATTTTTTAGGTGTGGTTTATATATTTTTTTAATAAAAAAATGATAAATATATAATTTTCTCCTACATATATGCAATTTCTTCATATTTTTATTCTTTAAAAAATATTTAGGTATATTTATCATATTTTTATTAGAGAAAAATATAAACCACACATTAGAAATTGTATCTAAGTATTCTCTCTTTCTTTATTCTAGAAAAATAATAATCATGATCAACAACTAATTACTATTTTTTTCAAATGATATATAACAGAACATAATATTAATAATTTTATAAATAATAAAACTATTAATAATTATTCTCCCTATGTTATTTGGACCAATTTCAAAAAAAAATTGAAAATAAGTTTGATAAACTTTCTTAATATTTGAAAATTTTCTTGTTTTGCACTTTCATCTGCCTCAGTTATCAAAAAAGCTGATGTGACATAGTTTTTTTCATGTAATGTTTATTTCATATATGTACTTCACTTATTGAAATGATCTAAATACCCTCAATTAAAAATTAAAATCCGATAATAAAATTATTTATTTTAAAAGACCCTAAAATATCAGATTCTCAATCGTCCCCTTAATCTTCATTGTTTTGAACCCTAGAATCTCATATTCTCTATCGTCTCATTCTTCTTAATTGTTTTGAACCTTTGAAAAGCTCAAACACTTTGAATCCTTGAATATTCAACATCAAGCATTTCATTCACGTGTTTCCTAATTTCGTTTGTCATGTAGTGCCGGAAAGACAAGCATTGGTGGTATAAAAAAGGTATGATAGTAATAACGTTTAATAATTTGCAGTGGTCCCTAATGCAAAACTGGCCTTCAATTTGTAGTGGAGTATGGGTGATTTGTGTAATGTTCATCATCCATATAACACACTTCAATTTATAGTGGATCTAGGGAAAATAACTTGTACATGTTTCTTTTTGAAACTAGTGGAGATACCTTGTAGACATGTTGTGTTTCTTGTGCAGTATCAAAATTTGAACCCTGAAGTATATGTTGATTCATGTTACCTGGGGGTGGTTATAAAGCATGTGATGAAAATAATGTAAGCTCAATCAATAGTATGGACATGTGATCAAATGTGGATGTAGAAGACATGTTACCATCTTAGTATAAGAAGGGTCCAGGCATGCCTAAGAAATTGAGGTTCAGTGAGCATGATGAAACAAGGTCAAGGATGAGGAGGCCTAAAGTAGTTTATAGATGCATCAAGTGAGAAAAATTTATCCATGAGTCAAGGAAATGCCAGACTAATGGACATGATCTTAATGCATTAAAAATAAAGGAAAATATTCATGCTTATTTAGTGTTTGTCTCGTTTACTATGAATGAATTGAAAAATGTGTGATAAACTTGTTGCACCTGACTGTGTCTAGAAGAAAAACTGGAATAAGGCCTCATCAAGAGCTAATGAAGGTAAGTATGAGGAAAATGCTACTGAAGCTGTATTTGAGGAAAATTCTACTAAAGATGTTGAAGATGGTAGGAATGACTCAAATTTAGATCCAATGATTGAGGATATATTGTTAACTTTTCAAGATGAACCATCCCAAGATCCACATTCTCAAGTGTGTAATCCTACACATGATGATGAATAAGCTGCAAAGACACAAGAAGAAGCTAAGAAGAACATTCCACCTAAAAAGAAAAAAAATTTGAAAAAAGAAACGAGTTGAGAAAATAAAACTCAACCACGTTAAATGAGTAGTGATATGTTCAAGTTTGTTTAGAGGTCTAAAAATTATGTGGGCTTGTGATCAACTTCAGATGCTCCAATTGAAATTTATGACACTCATGGTTCTAAGAAGAAAAAGAAGTCATGGGATGGAATTTTCAGGCGAATGACTAAATAATACTTAATTTATGCGGAATATCTTCTACTTTTGGAACATCTATGTAATATAATTTAAGAATACCCATAGATTAATTTTCGGTCATATTTTGTAATGCAATTGAAGAACATATATGTTATACACAATATGTGTCACTTTTGAAATATATTTGTAATGCACAATATGTGTATATTTTGGATCAATATGTATTGAACAAAATATGTTCATTTTGAATCAACATGTAATGGAATTAATTATCTAAATGGCAAAGTTATGTTGACAATGCAATCCAAATTTTTATGTACATAATAGGTCCAAATTATGTTTAAGTTATATCAAAAGTTATGACAAAATTATGTCCAAAGTAACGTCCAAATTATGTCCAAGTTATGTCCAAATCATGTCCAAAATATGTCAAAACATATTTATGTCTAAATTGTCATGTATGAATACTAAATACTTTAATAGCCATGTTAAAGTTTAAACCATAAACACTCTCTTTTCATTTATTTAAAACAAATTACAATACACATCAACATCGCATTACAATACACATCAAACTTGTTATATTAATTTCTGATACATGCTTCTTAAACAAACCAAAAAAAAACCCAAGAAGAAATAATTACTACTATTACAAAGTTCATCTTCTTCTTCAATCTCTCAACATTTTTCTTCTTCTCTTCCATTTCGTTTAAACACAATGAGTTCCAATGTCTTTCCCAAAATCTTTGCTAAAATTCGTCAACAATTGTGATTTCTCCTTCATTTAAAGTTGCTTCTCTTTCATATTGACCAAAAATGTCATCATCCTAATGGTATAATTGGCAGTCTTCTTCTTTACTCCAATACTTTCACTTCTAGTATTTTCTTGCAGGATTTGCACTAGACTTTGAAACAAACATCTATATAGAAAGATTATATCCATATTTTAGAGTGATTATTCGATTTGAAGACATGCTTGACTTTGAACTTTTTGAGATTTTCATTAATGATGGGGGAATATGTAGAATGGAGAAGATGAAAACAAAAATGAAATCTAAAACAATGATGGGGAAGAAGGAAGGGAGCAGACACGAGGATGGGGAAGAAGGAATGGATTAGATACAATGAAGACAAAGGGGATGAACGAGTATTTTAGTTTTTAGGATTTATTCAAATGAAGATTTAACTAATCATGTTTAATTTTTAGTTGAGGATATTTGGGTCATTTTATTAAGTGAAATACACATGGGAATTATATATTAAATGGAAAATCAAAGAAAACCACATACATATAAGCTTTTTTAATGATTAGGTCAGATGGAGGTGCAAAATAGGGGAAGCTTCAAATATTAAGGAAGTTTATCAAACTTTTTTTATAGGGGTTTTTCGAAAATGGCCCAAATGGCAAGGAAAATAGATATTAAACTGAAATAAAATATATATGTAATACATATGTCCCTAAATATAAGAAGTCCCTTTAAAGTAAATTACCTTTATTACAAAAATTGGTTAGAGTATTAAATTTATTGACTATTTGTATAATTTTACAAGTTTACCCTTAGGAGAGATAAATGATTAATATTTAAACGATAGTATTTATTAAATAATGTAGAAAAAATGTAATATAATTAGGGATATATTTAGAAAAATAATAAATGCACTTTAAAAATATAATAGGTTTTGAAGATGATGAATGTGTAGAATATGATTGTTTGAGGAGGAAGAAGAAAATGGTTGTTTTACTTAAATGCACTCTTTGATTTTTTGGTTGAACTTCATCTTTTATTGGAGATTAAAGATTACTTTGAGACACTAATGATTTTATTTAGAAACTTTCCTTGAAATTTCTCTTTTGTGATTCTTTTTTTATAAAAGTATTTTTTTTTTCAAATTTAAAGAAAGAGAATTTAACCTTAAAAAGTGGAGATTTTAACTTAAGATAGAAAATTTTCAGATTCAAAGAGAAGTGATTTTAAGGCAAAAGAGAAAATATTATATATGAAAATAAGATTTTTTTTTTTTAAATCTGAATTAATTTTTTTCATATTTGTTTAACGTATATATAAAATTATTCATCTACCTTAACTTTATTTTCCAAAAATGTTAATCTGTGTCAAAAATGTCAAATAAGAGTTTCACTTTTTCATTATAAAGAACACATAAGGAATGACATGTGGTGGAATTGGCGGAAGATAGAGATGATGGAAGATGAGGATGATAGATGATGGAAGATGGATAATATATTTAGTTCTGAATTTAACTTTTAAAAATCTAAATTTTTATTCACTATTCATCATCATCAATTTTTCTTTTTTAGATTTGAGTTTTTTTTTTAATTTGAGTTTTTGAAGATGAAGAATATGAAGAAAAAGATGGAGAAGATAAAAGTTTGAAGATGAAAAAATTAAATATAAAATGAGAATTATTTAGATTAATTAAAAATATATTATTTAATATCAAAAAATATTAAATGATTGAGAATTAAGACCTGATAAAAAATTATTAATAAATAAATTAAATAATAATATATTAATAGTTTAAAATGTAAATTTCTCATAGTAGACAAAAATAAATATACCATTTTTTTTAATATAAATTTTATAATGCAAGCAACAAATGGTACAATTATTGATTCATCATGGTCCATATAAGTAACATTCATAATCTTAAAAAGATTGTTTGATGGTATAATTTAACAAAGTTATTTTCAAAAACTATCACTAAAGAGTTTTAAAAAATAAAAAACCAAAATAGATTTGAGTGCTTTTTTACCTTTATAGTTTTGAAAGTTAAGAATAAAAAAACTAAAAGAATATTAATAAACTTTTTATTAATGGGAAATTTGTAATATTGAATAATTATAAACTAGTGTTTAAAAGTATAACAAACATGATTTTCTTAAAAACTCTATTTTAAAATTGATTTATTAGTTTTTAAAAACTACAAATTAAAATTCATTTAAAGGAGTTCTTAACTACTCCAATACTTATTATTAATAAGATTATTTTAGTAAATGAGACTCGTTTTATCATTAAAATTAATATAATTAATTATTATTTTAAAAAGTGTGAAAATCTAAAAAAGAACAACTATTATGAGACGGAGGGAGTAACATCTTACAAAATCTGAAACAATTTTGATAGTTTTAAAATTGTTATTTCATTTAATAACTACCTGGTCCCAGCTATGTTTTACATATGTTATAACATTCATATTGCCCTCTTTTTCATCATTGGCCTCATGTCTGCCACAAATTCTATGAGTGCAACTTCATCATCAAATGTATTTTATGATGTCAAAATTGAGAAAAACTAGCATATTAAAATTGGGAAAAGCTAGTATTTTTGTATATTGGACAGTATCCCTAGATTTTATGGAAATCCTCTGCGTCTGAGGTCCTAGGAATCATTAAAAATCATTTTGAAATTGATCTAAGTCATTAAAAAAAATGTTTGTATAAATTTCCATTGCATGTGTCGACACATACGATTTTCAAGTCGACACGTGCAACTCAGTTTTAAAGCTTGGTGTCTCTAGAAGGCTCAGATCGACACATGCATTGCATAGGTCTGAAGCATTTCTAAAATTGTAGTAATTCTTATTTTATATGTCGACACATACAAATTTCAGGTCGACACATCTACTGTTTTTTTAAAGCCTGTAGCCTCTTACTTGGTTGGGTCGACACATACATTTTGTTACGTCAACACAAACAGCTTAAACTTGACGTATGTGTCGACACATATGAGTTATAGGTCAACATACACTGACTGTTTTGGTCAATTTTTAAAATCTTTTTAATTCTAAATAATTCGTTTTAACCCTAAATTTCCAAAACTATAAATACATTATTCATGCATGATTCATAACTTGGTGATACCATAAAATTAGCCTACATTTACTCTTCATCCTCAACCTCCAACCTATGCATATACACCGACATTCCATTATAACAATGTTCAGTTGGGGTGCCATCTAGACGAGGCTTGATAACTTCCAATTAGGTTCTTGTGCAGTCGAATATATTGGATTGAGATTTGTAGGGGTCTTCATCCGGAAAAATTGTGGATTTGTCCTCCAAGATCATTGATTAATTTGGAGTTTTTTGTGCAAGACATTAAAGAGGTAATTGCGGCCAAGTGAAGTCGTTTGGAAATAAAGAATGCAATGGATCCTTTGGAGATAAAGAACACACAGGAAGTAGCGAGATATTGAATCAACAACAAGCATTAAGGTTTGTGGAGTTTCTCTTGAACACTTCTCTTGTATCAACTTTTTATATAGTAAGAATTATCCTAATTCTATTGAAATTGGGTGCAGAAGTACCTACACGCGATGATGAAAGTGGGGAACTGTGAAGACAAATCCCCGTGTCTCTTTTATTATCGCTATTACTTGTTTTGATATTCATCAATCAATTTTTCTAATAGTGTTGAATTATCAATTGAATTGTAAGAAATTTTCCAAACTGTTTTTTATTCTAAATCAAGTGTTGATATTGCTTATAATCACTTTTGATTATAAGTGCTTTTGTGTATCAACACAACTTAAGGAAAATTATGAAAATTCAATTTCACACAAAGTGTTCGACAAATTGATTTTGTTTGTCTTTTTCAATATTGCCTTTGGAAATATAATTTCTAGTGACTTGCTACAAACGATTGATAACGTATTACGTGATATAAGTTCTATTAATTTAGTTTAGTGTATTCATTCCATTTGCAACTTATTGTATAGTTTCATATCTGAGTTTCCAATAATTGTTCGTATAGACAACTTTTTGAAAAAGCTTCTGCTAAACTCTTTGTTAAAATAACTTTTTGAAAACCATATTTTTCTGGAATTTTTAAAGGAGTATTTATTCACTCCCCTCTAGATATGTTGTCATTATATAATAAGTGGCATCAAGAGTCTGATTCATTCCAACTTCGACACTCTTTATAAAATGGCTTACGAACCTAAAGGGGATTACAAAAGAACCCTAATTTTCACAGGAGGAAACTATAGTTATTGGAAAGCTTGTATGAAAATTCATGTTAACTCATATGACAAAGGTGTGTGGGAAGCCATTCAAAATGGTCCAACACCGGTGACATATGTGGTTAATAATGTTACTATACCAAAGCAGGAAAACTTATAGAATGAGGGTGATACTAAAAAGTGGTCATATGATTGTAAAGCAAAGAACACTATCATATCCACTCTTGGTGCTGATGAGTTCTATTGCATTTCTCATTTTCAAACCGCTAAATCTATGTGGGATGCTCTACAAGTCACCTATGAGGTAACTAATAAGGTGAAACAAGCTAGAATTAATACACTTAATCAAGAGTTTGAACTTTTTTGTATGAAGCAAGGTGAAACCATTGGTCAAATGCAAAAGCTGTTCTCGCATCTTATTAATGTCAAAAATTTTAGGCAATCATATTTCCAATGCTATTTCTACTAAAAAAAGTTTTGATATGTCTTACTAAGAATTGGCAACCAAAGTTAACACAATCAAGAAAGCTGTAATACGGTGGGAGAACTGACTTTACTGGTTTTGCGTTTTATCGCAAATGTTGCGGTTAGCAAGAGTTGCCATCGACTTTTCTTTTATCCAACAAAGGAAAGGGTGAAAAGAATAGGAAAGACCTTTTAAAGATTTTGAGTTCGGGGGGTAGGTTATGGAAAGGAAAGGTATTAGAACCCTTTCCATCTTCTACGGGCTCTTAGTTGCTAGCTCTCTTTGAAAATGCTTTTTGGTGTAAGTGCATTTGAAAATATTTTTGAAAATACTCCTTAATGTGGTGAACTTTGTAATGTTTCTCGTATCGTTGAGAATGTATACATATTGTAGTGTCTTTGAAAATATTTTAGAGAAGAGTTTGTGTATGTATGAAAAATTGTTTTGTTTGTTTTTGTGAGGAAGCAACTATAAGCGGTCTACCTACTCGAAAGATCTTTGTTCTTTTCCTCTTTTCCATTAGACAGTGCTATCCTACTATTAGTTAGTAGGTATCCCTATCGTTGGATGTTTGAGGGACAAGCAAGGATCATCGTACAGTCACGAAACTAACTCGTGATACATTTTAACAATTAACCTAAGGTATTAAGATCATTTACCGAGGCAACATCGAAAGGTCATCGAGGGACTTATGCTCTTGTAACCAAAGGGTCTTTGCTAAAATTTCTCACGTTCGAGAGACGTGATTGTTTATTTCCGAAGGCAACAAGTGGAAGTACCTTAGAGGTGCGCGTGTGCAAAGTGTGTTGTGTTTCAATTATTTGTCTTGAATGTTAAGTTTTCTAACGTTTGTTTTTAGATCTTATCATGCAAACCTAATATCATACATCTAGCAGGTAAATATATACATAGGGAAAAATAAAGATGCGGGAATTTAAACTACGCTATTACATCGCTTCGGGGTGGGGGAGATACAAACCAAAAATGGGGAAAAAAGTAAATGTCCTAATTTTAACTATTACATCCCTTTGAGCAGTTACAATTATTCATAAAAAATAATAATGTGAAAGCAATAAGCAAGCGCGTGGAGAATGGAAAATAGGTAAAATCTAAAACCCTAAAAATTCTAAGTGGTGAAAGGAAATATTTTTTTTTTGTTTTTTTAAGGAAAATAATTAAATTAATGAAAATATAATTCTAATTAGTTTAATTAATTAAGAAAAAGATGATTATATAATTAATTAAAAGAATTACAATAATTAAATTAAGAAAAAAAAACTTAAGTCTAATATTTTTTTGGTGATTTTTTATGATTTTTTAATAAAAATGAATTAATTGAAAGAAAAGAATAAAATAGTTAAAATGAAATAATAAAAAAAAATAAAAGGTAAATGGGCTGCTGCAAAAAACGTTAGAGGGGTGCAATAAAAAATCTGCTAGGCCCAAGACAAACTGAGCCCAGGAGCTCCATTTGATCCAGTAGGGAAGCACGCCCTGGGGTGCACTATGGTCACCATGGCTTTGGAACGTTGGATTGGTGATTTGATGAATCTAATGGTCCAGATAAGAGCCACACCATGTGCTTGTTGACCCTCTTACGCACTGGATCTGAAATGAGAATACTGAAAAAATAATATGCAAAACCTGGGGATCAAACCCAGGCTCATAATCTTCATGTATGCATGCTTTACCACTGGACCGTTTTACACATTCGTTACATTAGTTCAAACAAAAAAATATATAAAACGAGAGATAATTCTAGATCAACAAGCACGCACGTTCCAGTGGGACCCTGGATATCTAAACGAACCAATCAGAATGTCGTTTCCGTCCATGCATGCCCTGGCCAGAGTCAAAGAAGCTCAGGGACGCCAAAGTCAAACTCTGGTCGTCTTCTACGACCATGGGAAATCTCAACCTTGCAAAAACGCATCAGTTAAAATGTACAAGGTACCCTATCCCCCTTAAAATCTTCCCCTGAGTCCAAATCGAACATTGGTTTAGGCTGAAAGTCCTTGTATCGCCCAGACCGACACTTAATAACTCTGAAATCCTAGCAATGGAAACCTGCGCTTCAAGCCTTAAAGCTCGTATGCATTACGTCAGACATGTCCTATACATTGCTATAAACATGTATGCATACATTAAATCGGTTAACAATGTATATGTAACAAGATTGGATTTAAGGAAATATAACGAACTAGTGCTTTTGAATTAAGGTGTTTTGGGTGTGAAAGGGATCGATTATAGGTGTGGTTTAATTCCTGGGCACCTCAGGAATGTGACTTAGTCACTTGTTTGGACTGATAGCACCTATAAATGAGGATATGAATTTTGTAACTTTGAGAATTATAGAGAGTTTGCAAGCCAGGTTTTTTGTGTCCTTTTTCTTCTGACTACTGGCATTATATAGAGAGAGGAGAAGAGTAAATATACATGGTAATGAATCAACCATAAAGGCCCTTTTCAAACCAATATCAAACATATTAACTAATTTCCAAACTTGCCATATCCTTGCCATTTCCGTTTTTTCAATGAACCTGGACATCTTGTGTTAGTCTTGCATGAATTGTTGGGCCCAAAACTGATCAGACCAAGCCCATATGTTTTAACCCATGCTTTTTTGTAATTTTATTTAATTTATTTTGTTTTAAATTAAATAAAATCAAGATAAACATAAATATAAATAAAATCCATGAATTAATGGATTTAGAGGTCCTCTAATATTTTGTAAACATGTTTGAACACCAAATATTAGGCTCACTAGCTCAAAGTTTCAAAATTTCCCAATTTGAACTTCATGAATTTCTTCAAAATATCCCAACTTGTGAAACTCATAATTTGCTCAATTTTTATTTTTTGAAGATGATCTTAGACTTTTTAGAAATATCAAGATGTCCTCTACAATCTCTATGTTGATCATTATTGATTTTGAAGATATTATCTTGATGTAAGTTGCCTTGACAAAAAGTGTCTTTTGTTGACTTTTGAAAATGACCTATAATGTATTAGCTCATATCTTCCAAATGCATCATTTTTTGGACTTGAGAATAAAAGAAAAGTTGTAGAGAATTTAATTTTATTCAAACTGGGCTTTGGTTGGGGAAAGGTTGATGAAGTATGTGAAAGTTATGCCTTGTCAAAGTTCAGTTGACTTCTCCTAAGGAAACCCTAATTTGACAATTCTTGACTTTTGATGATTTGAGAGTTTTCCTCAGGGAATCATGATTAACCCTTGATAAAATGATGAATATCACCTCAGAATGTTGATGTTGACCAAAAATCTTGAAGCTTGAGTGTATGTTGACCATAGTTGAATTTTTGATCAATATAGTTAATTTTCAATCATTCGAGCCATTGATTGAGCAAATTGGTGATGTAGGTCTTGAAACTTGACATGAACCTTATTGAGGACCTAAGGAGAACCACAAAATCCACTTGATACCTTTACAGACTAGATTTCCTTGAGAAACTCAAAACCCTAATTGTAGGCTCTTGATTTAGGAGGAGCATTTGACTGGTCATCCCTTGAGATTCTTGAGTACTTGACGAGCCTTGAAAGAATGTCTTGAGAAGAAAAGAGGATGGAAAATTTTAGGGTACAACAACTTCCCCTGTTCAATCTTCTTAAACCCAAATAGTTAGATTGGCATGTCCATAATTTGTGACTTGAAGGTAGAAGATAATTGAACACTTAAGTGCCCATAAATTTGCCCTCGCCTGTGCAAGAAGTAACATTGTTGGTTTATTGTACCGGGAATGGGCTTATATATGCCATTTGGAGAGGTGAATGAGAGTTTCTGAAGATGGGCTTCTAGATGCCATATGTAATGCAGTGGGAAAAATGACTTAGGTGTTGTACATTTTATCGCAATTGTTGGGGATAACAAGAGTCGCCACCGACATTTATTTTATCCAATAAAGGAAAGGGTGAAAAGAACACGAAAGACCTTTTGAGATATTTTCTTAAGTTCGGGGGGTAGGTTATGAAAATATAAGGTGTTAGCATCCTTTTCATCTGTAGTTATCTACGGGCTCTTAGTTGCTAGCTCACTTTGAAATGCTTTGTTTGAAATGTGTTTGTGATTTGTTTGAAAGTATTTTTGATAAGTGCCTTCGTTTAGGAGAACTTTGTAATGATTCTCGTCTCTATAAGAATGTATACAAAGTGTTGAATTTTGAAAATAGTTCATGAAAAGTGATGGTGTTTTTGAAAGATATTTTGAAATGTTGTGAGCAAACAACTATGAACGTTCTACCTACTCAAAAAGTATTTGTTCTTTTCCTCCTCCTTTAGATAGTGTTTTCTCACCATTAGTTGGTAAGGAACCTTATCATTGGATGTGAAGGGACAGACATGCGTCATCGTACAATCATAGAAGACAACATTGTAGGATACCTTAGCAATTTGTCATAAGAGTCTAAGATCATTTATCGAAGGCAACATCGAAGGGTCATCGAGGGACTATGATCTATTATTCTAGGGTCTTTGCTAAAGTATCCCACGTTCGAGGGACGTGACTGTTTATTCTAAGGCAACAAGTGTGGGTTAACCCTAAAGGTGCAAGTGTACAAAGTGTTTTGATTTCATGCATTTTTGTCTTGAATTAGAGTTGTCTATTTGTTGATTTTATGTCTTGTCATACAAACCCTAATTACTAGCAATAATATTGAAAGCGATAGATTGCGGAAATTTAAAGTTCTACGCTATTACATCATTTGGGGGAGGGGGATACAATTTACAAATGGGAATGAAAGCAATTAAAACCTAATTACAATTACAACCAAATTGAATAATGCAAAGTAAAATGTACAAGAATATAAAGATAACGTAAAAGAAAAGAAGATTGTTTTTGTTTGGGTTTTTATATGAAAAAGATTTTCGAGGTTAATCTAATTAACTAAAAAAGGGGTAATCAAAGTCTAAGTTGTTATAATTAAAAAAAAGAAAAAACAAAAAAAGGAAAATTAAAATAAAGACTAAGTTTAAATTAATTTAATTATGAAATTAATTTGTTAAGAAAATATTTTTGGTCTTTTGTTTAAAGGGAAAATAAAGTGAAAATAAAATAACAATTTTTAGTCTAAGTATTTAATAAAATATTTTTTATTTTATTTTTTTAATAATAATAATAATAAAAATAAAATAATATTTAAAAGAAAATAAAAGAAAATAAAAATTAAGTATAAATTAAATGCCAAGGGGGTTTGAAAGAAAAAAATAGTTTCTTGTTTGGTTTAGACCCAAGGCCTGTTTTTTGTAATCAGAAATTAGAAAGAACAATAAAAAAATGTTGGACTTCGTGTTCATAGCAAACAGGGGGTGATGCTTAAGTAAAGTGAAGCAGGCCCAATAGCTGGAAGGCCCTAAACGCTGCAAAAAAAAATAATAAAAATGGAAAATATGAAAAAGCAAAAGGTTTCGTTGGGGCTCGAACCCAGGACCTCCTATAACAATGCCTTACGAGTGCGCTTGTTTCCACTGGGGTGGCCTGTACATCCGGTATAGAAACAACAACCAATAAACTTAACATAAAACAAGTTTATGAGGCAAAATTCATCTTCTTCCTCGCGCCAGCCAGAACTTCTACAACTTATTAATTTCTCATCCATTCTCAAAAGTATGAACATCAAACTTGTTAGAAATTTCATCAGGATTTCAGAAATGTAAATAACTTAAGCAATGGATCAAAGATGAACACGTATTTTAAATAGTACCAAATCCTGACCTAATTTTCAAGAAGTTCAAGTTCAAAATTCTCACTACTCGGACAACATAAATGAATTATAAGGATATGGTTAGTTTCAGGACTATGATGTCTACATTTTATCTTCACAAATGGAAACCAAATGATGCCTATATGAAGAGTTCAAAAGTCATAAAACTCACCTTGAAAATGGAATTCATGCTTTGAGTTTGAGCTTGCTTCAAGATACTGCAATGATCTGGTTAGCTTCCTTGGACCTCTAAGAAACTAAGGCAATGCTTAGCTTGAGTTGAGAGTGGCTAAAATGTTCTGGAGAAGTGAAGTTGCAGACCTATGTTTTTGGTTATGGAAGAGGAGGAAAATAATGTTACAATTGTGGAACAAGGGCAGGGATGAACTATATTTGATGTAAGGAAGCTTTGAAAATGATTTTGAGGGAAAACGCACGATGGAATTGGAAGATACAAGTTCAAGGGCAGAATTGCATACAAATGGTGTTTTTTAAGAAATTTATGGTTAGAGGAAGTTTGGGAGAATTTCAGTGCTTCTAATTTCGTGTCCTAGGCTTGCAAACAATGTCTCAATTTATAGGAAAATATTTGAGAGCTTGAGATGATCAGAAGTACAAGTTCACATGTTATGGCTCTTTGGCTTGTTTTTGAAGCAAGCTTGATACACATTGTCCCAATGTATAGTACAAGGCTATCTAGAGTGGTTACAAGCTTTAAATATGTTTATCTGAATTTTTATGTTGAGTGGGTGCTAAATAAACACGTTAGAAGCTCAAGACAAGTTGACTTTGTGATTAAAGCAACTTTTCAAGAATGGAATGATAACTTTGTGCCATAAATGGAAATATAACTTGGATAATAGTTCAAATGCTTGGACAATGGCTCTATAATTTGTGTAATTAATTAATTATAGAGTGAAACACAAGTTAGAAGCCTGCAAAGCAATATTATGCAGCATGGCTATGAGATTGGATCAAATGTTCATCAAGAAAATGACCTATAATTCAAGTTTATGAGGCCATCTTCATTTCTTCGAAACCTCTAGCTCAAGCATGATATATTCAAGTTCTTGGATATTTTGGAAAGCTTGAAACATCCTCTACAACCTTCATGTTGACCATTTTTACAAAATCATCTTGGAGCTTGGTGAAAATTGGCCAAGAAATAAGGTCAAAATCTAAGCATTTTTTGGATATGGGCTTATAACTCAAAATCTAAGCATTTTTTGGATATGGGCTTATAACTCAAAATCTAAGCATTTTTTTGGATATGAGTCCTATAATACAAAGTTTTAGGTCTCATCAAGATCTACAACTTTCATGTTGAAAGTTTCTTTTGAATCATCTTGCATCTTGGTGAAAAATTGACATGAAGTAGTAAAATTACCATGTATAAAAACACTTAGAAAAATTTCTAAGTCTTGAAAAGTTTGACTTTTCACATTGACTTTTGACTTTCTTGATTTCTTGATGATCAAGCTTCATATTTTTGAATGTATTGATGAATTGTGACCTTTGAAATCAAATCTTGATCAAAAAGTCAAAGTTTGACTTTTTGTGCATCAATTGACTTTTCATCAGTTGATCAAATTTCAACTATCAATTCAATAATCTTGAGAAATGTTTTAAGCCATGAAATTAAGTCAACATGTTATGTTTGAATCCTTTAGATTATGATTCAAACCATTAGATCATGCATTAGGTCAATATCATTGATCAATCAAAACCCTAATTTTGACCATTTTGCCCTTTTGGTAAATTGAACATTTTTCTTGACGAATTGTGATCCAAATTTGATCAATTAATTAATATAACTTCAAAATGTTGATGTGGACCAAAAATCTTGAAGTTTGACAGTAATTTGACCATAGTTGACGTTTTACCGAATACATTTGATTTTTAGTCATCTGGTCAATTGATTGAGCAAATTTATGATTCAAGACTTGAAACTTGACATGAGTATTCTTGAAGGTCTAAAATGATCCATGAAGGTCATTTGAGGCATTAGAATTCCAATTACCCTTGTTAAAATCAAAACCCTAATTTGAGGCATCAGTATTTACGAGATGGTTTGACCTAGTCAACACTTGTGCAAATTTGAGCTTTTGGAGATCTGTGAGAAATGTCTTGAGAAAGGGGAGGGAAAATTTTGGGGTAAAACACCATCGAAAATAATTATTTACTTTAACTGTTTACTTTAATTATGAAGACCATTTCTAATTATAGGAAGAAATCTAATAGATGCTGAAAAATGAAGAACTTACTATGAGGGTAAGCAAGTAGATAATGATATATGTCCCAAATGCATTGAAATACCCTAAAGAATGTATAGTTGATTAATCATTAATATCTAGTTGGAATTCTCTTGTTCACAAGCAGGTCATAGAAAAAAGATAAGTTGGAACAAGAATTGGATGAAGAAGAAAAATATGCATTAGTAAGTAAAGGTAGCATAAGTGGACCTCTCCTCCAAATTGAGGGCAGGGTGGAACACTTCGATACCCTCAAAATTGAAATTGAATTTTTAGAACACAATGTTTCATTGATAGAGAAACCACCTGAATTAGAATTGAAACAAGCCCCCTCTCACTTTCAATATGTTTACTTAGAGGCATGGCAGAAGTTAACTGGGATCATTGTTACTGATTTGTCTGATGAGAAAACATGTCAACTTCTGGAACTTCTTAAAAAGCACAAGAAGTCTATTTCTTGAAAAATATTTGACAACAAGGGAATCAAACCTACAATTTGCATGCATAAAATAGTTTTGGAAGAGAACATCAATAATAATATAGAAAGCCAAAGAAGATTGAATCACATCATGAAGGATGTAGTTAAGAAGGATATCAACAAATGAATAAGATGCATGAATTATCTACCATATCTCTAATAGTGTATGGATAAGTCCTATTAAATGAGTCTCAAAGAAATATGGAAGGATTGTGATTAAAAATGTAAAGAATGAACTAATTCCTTTAAGAGTTATTACTGGTTGGAGAATATGTATGAATTACATGAAGTTAAACAAGGATAAAAGAAAAAAAACATTTTCCTCTTCCATTTATTGATCAAGTTCTTGATATGTTGTCTGGAAATGAATTTTATTATTTCCTTGAAGAATATTCATGATTTAATCAGATTGCAATAGCTCTCGAAGACAAAGAGATTTTTTTTTTTACATGTCCCTATGAAACATATGCTTTTAGAAAGATGTCATATGGATTATGCAATGCTTCTATAACACTCCACAGACACATGATGGTCATCTTATCTAATCTTGTTGAATGTTTCATGGAAGTATTTATGAACGATTTTTCATTATTTAGGAAATCATTTCAAAGGTGCTTGGACAACGTATAGTTCGTATTGACAAGATGTTAAGAAAGTAACTTGGCGTTGATTTGGAAAAACTATCATTTCATTGTTAAGGAAGGAATAGTCCTTAGACACACATTTTCAATGGTAGGATTTGAGGTATGCCAAGCCACAATTGAAGTAATTGAAAAGTTACCAGCAACCTATTTGAAAAATACAACTACTTAGCCATTGCGCTACTTTATAGTTTCATTACATAATTTGTACATATATAATATATATTGGCATCTCATTTAATTTGTATTAAAAAATTTAAGACCCTTAAATTTTTGAGGTCCTGTGTTTTGGGTCTTTTTGCACAACCACAGGATTGGACCTGTTTGTATTTTGTCAAAAATTGAATTATTTAGATTTGAATTTTTTTTAAATATGGGTTTTGAAGGGGTTTTTAAGATGAAGAATATAAAGAATATGATTCTTTGAAGAATATGAAGATGAAGAAGGTGGTTGTTGTACTTGCATGTATCCTTTAAATTTTTGGTTGAACTTCATATTTTACTGAAGATTAAAGATTACTTTGAGACACTGATGTTTCTATTTAGATGCGTTCCTTGAAATTTCTCTTTTATGATTTTGTTTATCATAAAAGGAATAAAATCTTCATATTTAAAAGAAGAAATTTTAACTTAAAAAAATGGAGATTCTAACCTAAGATAGACAATCTTCATATTTGTTTAACCTGGATATAAAGTTATTCATCTTCCTTAGTTTTTTTTAAACAAGTTAATTTGTGTTTAAAATGTGTCAAATAAGAGTTTCACATTTTCATTATAAAGAACAAAAAAAGAATGGCATGTGGTGGAACTGATGGAAGATGAAGATAATGAATGATGGAAGATGGAGAGTTTTTTTATATTTTAATTTTAATTTTAGAAATCTAAATTTCTATCCACTATTCATCATCATCGATTTTCTTTTTTAGATTTGCGTTTTTTCTCGAAATCTGAGCTTTGAAGATGTTTTGATAGTTTATTCCATAAATATTATAATTATAATTTCATTTAATAGCTACTTAGTCTCAGCTTTATTTTACATTTCTTATAACATTATATGTATACATGATTGATACATGTATATGCGTTTCTAGTTTTCCTCTGGTGACTTGCGTTCCCAACGATTTTTACTTTTTAAACTGTTAGGAATAGGAATGGAATTTTCAATATTGCCCTCTTTTCCACCATTGGCCTCGTGTCCGCCACAATTTCCACCTTCACTGCCGGCGTCTTTCTCGCAATTGAGAAAGAGTGGCTCGTCTCCACCATGTTCTTCACTATTGGTCAATGGTATTACAACTCCATCAATGTAAACACCTTTGTTTATGTATCCACCAATCCGTTGTCCCATGTTTCTCATTGATTTCTTTATTTCGCCAACTACAAACAAACCAAAAACAATTTATTAATATAACAAAAAAAAAAGGTGCATGCATATACATGATATAACTATTATATATAAATACATTGATTCTCATCTTCATAAGGCTCAATTGACAAAATAGAGATTAGAAGCATTGCACATGAGCATAAGAAGAGAGCATGCTTGATTTTCATCATTACTACAAGGATGAGTTTCTTGTGAAATATATTAAGAGCTATTTATAATCCTCATGGGGTAAGATAACTATATATATATATATATATATATATATATATATATATATATATATATATATATATATATATATATATATATATATATATATATATATATATATATATATATATATATATATATATTATATAATACATTGTATAATAAGAAAGATAAGAAGAGTTTGATTATATAAAATATATTGTACAATAAAAAATGTTATTTTGTATTGTCCTCCAAAAATTATTATAAAATATAATGTTTGGCTAGTTGATTATAACGGTGATAGGGTATCATCACCTATTGAGCCATTCAAGAGCTACATTGAGATTATTTTGTAAACTGCGGTAAGATTTTCTTGGGACTATGACAAGTTGAAAGTAACTATTATGTTTGGTATTTTCTTTATGAAAAAATTTAGGTGTATTTTTTTAAGTGTGGTTTATATATATATATATATATATATATATATATATATATATATATATATATATATATATATATATATATATATATATATATATATATATATATTTTAATAAAAATACGATAAATGTATAATTTTATCCTACACATATGTAATTTCCTTATATTTTTACTTTAAAAAAATATTTAGGTACATTTATCATATTTTTATTAGAGAAAAATATAAATCGCACATATAAAATTGTATCTAAATATTCTCTTTTTCTTTATTCTAAAAAAATATAATCATGGTCAACAACTAATTACTATTTTTTGAAATGATATATAACAGGCCATAATATTAATAAATTTATAAATAATAAAAGTGTTAATAATTATTCTCCCTATGTTATTTGGGCCAATTTCAAAAACAAAATCGAAAATAAGTTTGATAAACTTTCTTAATATTTGAAAATTTTCTTGTTTTGCACTTTCATGAGAGTCATCAAAAAAGCTTATGTGACATAGTTTTTTTTCATGTAATATTTATTTCACATGTGTACTTCACTATTGAAATGATCTAAATACCCTCAATTAAAAATTAAAATCCGATAAAAAAATTATTCTTCTAAAAGACCCTAAAATATCAGATTCTCAATCGTTCCTTTAATCTTCATTGTTTTGAACCATAGAATCTCATATTCTCTATCGTCTCATTCTTCTTAATCGTTTTGAACCTTTGAAAAGCTCAAACACTTTGAATCCTTGAATGTTCAACATCAAGCATTTCATTCACGTGTTTCCTAATTTCGTTTGTCTTGTAGTGCGGGAAAAACAAGCGTTGGTGGTATAAAAAAGGTATGATAGTAATAACATTTTCTAATTTGCAGTGGTCCCTAATGCAATGGACTTCAATTTGTAGTGGAGTATCGGTGATTTGTGGCATGTTCATCATCCATATAACACACTTTAATTTATAGTGGATCTAGGGAAAATAACTTGTACATGTTGCTTTTTGGAACCCGTGGAGATACTTGTAGACATGTTGTGTTTGTTGTGCAGTATCAAAATTTGAACCCTGAAGTATATGTTAATTCATTTTATCTGGGGGATGGTTATAAAACATGAGATCAAAATAATGTAAGCTCAATCAATGGTATGGACATGTGACCGAATGTGGATGTTGAAGACATGTTACCATCTTAGTATATGAAGGGTCCAGGCATGCCTAAGAAATTGAGGTTCAGGGAGCATGATGAAACAAGGACAAGGATGAGGAGCCTTAAAGTAATTTATAGGTGCATCAAGTGTGACAAGTTTGGCCATGAGTCAAGGAAATGCCAGACTAATGGACATGATCTTAATGCATTAAAAATAAATGAAAATATTCATGCTTATTTAGTGTTTGTCTCGTTTACTATGAATGAACTGAAAACTGTGTGACAAACTTGTTGCATCTGACTGTGTCCAGAGGAAAAACTTGAATAAGGCCTCATCAAGTGCTAATGAAGGTAAGTATTAGACAAATGCTACTGAAGCTGTATTTGAGGAAAATTCTGCTAAAGATGTTGAAGATGGTAGGAATGACTTAAATTTGGATCCAATGATTGAGGATATACTGTTAACTTTTCAAGATGAACCATCCCAAGATCCACAATCTCAAGTGTGTAATCCTACACCTGATGATGAATAAGCTAAAAAGACACAAGAAGAAGCTAAGAAGAACATTTCACCTAAAAATAAGAAAAAAATTCTGAAAAAAGAAACGAATTGAGAAAAATAAAACTCAACCATGTTAAATGGGTAGTGATATGTTGAAGTCTGTTTAGAGGTCTAAAAATTATGTGGGCTCGTGATCAACTTCAGATGCACCAATTGAAATTTATGACTCTCATGGTTCTAAGAAGAAAATGAAGTCATGGGATGGAATTTTCAGGCGAATGACTAAATATTGCTTAATTTATGCAGAATATCTTCTACATTTGGAACATCTATGTAATATAATTTAAGAATACCCAAAGATTAATTTTCGGTCATATTTTGTAATGTAATTTAAGAACATATATGTTATACACAACATGTGCTACTTTTGGAACATCTTTGTAATGCACAATATGTGTATATTTTGGATCAATATGTATTGGGCAAAATATGTTCATTTTGAATCAACATCTAAATGGCAAAGTTATGTTGACAATGCTGTCCAAATTTTTATGTACATAATAGATTAAAATTATGTTTAAGTTATGTCAAAAGTTATGTCAAAATTATGTTAAAGTTATGTCCAAATTATGTCCAAAGTAACATCCAAATTATGTCCAAGTTATGTCCAAATTATGTCCAAAATATGTCAAAACATATTTATGTCTAAATTGTCATGTATGAATACTAAACATTTTAACAGCCATGTTAAAGTTTAAATCATAAACACTTACTTTTCAGTTATTCAAAACAAATTACAATACACATCAACATCGCATTACAATACACATCAAACCTGTTACATCAATTTCTGATACATGCTTCTAAAACCAACAAAAAAACCCAAGAAATAATTACTACTATTACAAAATTCTTCTTCTTCTTCAATCTCTCAACATTTTTCTTCATCTCTTCCATTTATTTTGAACACAATGAGTTCCAATATCTTTTCCAAAATATTTTCTAAAATTCGTCAACAACTGTGTGATTTCTCCTTCATTTAGAGTTGTTTCTCTTTCATATTGACCAAAAATGTCATCATCCTATTGGTATAATTGGCAGTCTTCTTCTTAATCCAATACTTTTACTTCTAGTATTTTCTCCCAGGATTTGTACTAGACTTTGAAATGAACATCTATATAGAAAGATTATATCCACATTTTGGAGTGATTATTCGATTTGAAGACATGCTTGACTTTGAACTTTTTGAGATTTTCATTAATGATGGAGGAATATGCAAAATGGAGAAGATGAAAACAAAAATGAAATCTAAAACAATGATGAGGAAGAAGGAAGGGAGCAGACACGAGGACGGGGAACAAGGAATGGACCAGACACAATGAAGACAAAGGGGACGAATGACCATTTGAGTTTTTAGGATTTATTCAAATGAGGATTTGACTAATCAGGTTTATTTTTTAGTTGAGGATATTTGGGTCATTTTATTAAGTGAAATACACATGTGGATTATATATTAAGAGGAAAATCAAATAAAACCACAGAAAAAATAAGATTTTTTGATGATTAGGTCAGATGGAGGTGTAAAATAGGGGAAACTTCAAAAATTAAGGAAGTTTATCAAACTTTTTTTACAGCGTTTTTTTGAATATGGTCCAAATGGCAGGGAAAATAGATATTAAACTGAAATAAAATACATATGTAATACTTCTATCCCTAAATATAAGAATTCCTTTTAGAGTAAATTACCTTAATTACAAAAATTGGTTAGAGTATTAAATTTATTGACTATTTGTATAATTTTACAAGTTTACCCTTAGGAGAGATAAATAATTAATATTTAAACGGGAGTATTTATTAAATAATGCAGAAAAAATGTAATATAATTAGAAATATATCTGGAAAAATAATAAATGCACTTTAAAAATATAATAGGTTTTGAAGATGAAGAATGTGTAGAATAAGATTGTTTGAAGAAGAAGAAGATGGTTGTTTTACTTAAATGTACTGTTTGATTTTTTGGTTGAGCTTCATCTTTCAGTGGAGATTAAAGATTACTTTGAGGCACTAATGATTCTATTTAGAAATTTTCCTTGAAATTTGTCTTTTGTGATTTTTTCTTCATAAAAGTATTTTTTTTTTCAAATTTAAGGAAAGAGAATTTAACCTTAAAAAGTGGAGATTTTAACTTAAGATAGAAAATTTTCAGATTCAAAGAGAAGCGATTTTAAGGCAAAAGAGAAAATATTATATATGAAAATAGGATTTTATTTTAAAACTAAATTAATTTTTTTCATATTTGTTTAACCTATATATTTAAGGTTATTCATCTACCTTAACTTTTTTTTCTAAAAAAGTTAATATGTGACAAAAATGTGTCAAATAAGAGTTTCACTTTTTTCATTATAAAGAACACATAAGGAATGACATGTAGTGGAATCCGTGGAAGATAGAGATGATGGAAGATGAGGATGATAGATGATGGAAGATGGAGAATATATTTAGTTCTGAATTTAACTTTTAAAAATCTAAATTTTTATTCACTATTCATCATCATCAATTTTTCTTTTTTAGATTTGAGTTTTTTTCCTTCTAAATTTGAGTTTTTGAAGATGAAGAATATGAAAAAGAAGATGGAGAAGATGAAAAAATTAAATATAAAATGAGAATTATTTAGATTAATTAAAAATATATTATTTAATATAAAAAATATAAAATGATTGAAAATGAAGACCTGATAAAAAATTTATTAATAAATAAATTAAATAATAATATATTAATAGTTAAAAATGTAAATTTCTCATAGTAGACAAAAATAAATATACCATTTTTTTAATATAAATTTTATAATGCAGTCAACAAATGGAACAATTATTGAGTGGTTTTTTACTTTTAGTTTTGAAAGTTAAGAATAAAAAAACTAAAGAATATTAATAAACTTTTCATTAATGGGAAATTTGTTATATTGTATAATTATAAACTAGTTTTTAAAAGTATAACAAACATGATTTTTTTAAAAACTCTATTTTAAAATTGATTTATTACTTTTTAAAAACTACAAATTAAAATTCATTTAAAGGAGTTCTTAACTACCTCACTACTTATTATTAATAAGATTATTTTAGTAA
This sequence comes from Vicia faba, assembly GCA_948472305.1. NCBI lineage: Eukaryota > Viridiplantae > Streptophyta > Magnoliopsida > Fabales > Fabaceae > Vicia > Vicia faba. The sequence goes on from OX451736.1 coordinate 398,413,576, forward strand.
ATGAGACTCATTTTAACATTAAAATTAATATAATTAATTATTATGTTTTACATTTGCTATAATATTTATATTGCCCTCTTTTTCATCATTGGCCTCGTGTCCATCATAATTTATGTGAGTGCAACTTCATCATCAAATATATTGTATGATGTCAAAATTGAGAAAAACTAGCATATTTAAATTGGGAAAAGCTATCACTTTTGTACATTGGACAATATCCATATGTTTTATAGAAATTTTTTGCACTAGAGGTCTTAGGAATCATTAAAAATCATTTTGAAATTGATCTAAGTCATTAAAAATATTTTTCTGCATAAATTTTCATTGCATGTGTCGCCACATACGATTTTCAAGACGACACGTGCAACTCAGTTTTGAAGCTTGTAGCCTCTAGAAGGCTCGGGTCGACACATGCATTGCATTGGTCTGAAGCATTTCTGAAATTGCAGTAATTTTTATTTTATGTGTCGACACATACAAATTTCAGGTCGACACATCTATTGTTGTTTTAAAGCCTGTAGCCTCTTACTTGGTTGAGTCGACACATACATTCTGTCACGTCAACACAAACAGCTTAAACTTGACGTATGTGTCGACACATATGAGTTATAGGTCAATATATACTGATTATTTTGGTCAATATTTAGAATATTTTTAATTCCAAATAAAACATTTTCACGCTAAATTTCCAAAACTATAAATACATCATTCATGCATGATTCATAACTTGGTGATATCATAAAATTAGCTTACATTTTCTCTTCATCCTCAACCTCCAACCTATGCATATACACTGACATTCCATTGTAACAATGTTCAGTTGGGGTGCCATCTAGACGAGGTTTGATAACTTCTGATTAGGTTCTTGTGCAGCTGAATATATTGGGTTGAGATTTGTAGGGGTCTTAATCCAGAAAAATTGTGGGTATTTCCTCCAAGATCATTGGTTGATTTGGAGTTTTTCGTGCAAGACGTTCAAGAGGTAATTACGGCCAAGTGAATTCGTTTGGAGATATAGAATGCAAGGGATCCTTTGGAAATAAAGAACGCAAAGGAAGTAGTGAGATGTTGAATCAACAACAAACATTAGGGTTTATGGAGTTTCTCTTGAACACTTCTCTTGTATCAACTTTTTGTATAGTAAGAATTATCCTAATTCCATTGGAATTAGACACAGAAGTACCTACACGCGATGATGAAAATGGGAAACTATGAAGACAAATCCATGTGTCTCTTTTATTATCGCTATTACTTTTTTTTATATTCATCAATAAATTTTTCTTATAGCGTTGTGTTATCAATTGAATTGTAAGAAATTTTACAAACTATTTTTTATTCTAAATCAAGTGTTGATATTGATTATAATCACTTTTGATTATAAGTGCTTTTGTGTATCAACACAACTTAAGGAAAATTATGAAAATTCATTTTCACACCAAGTGTTTGACAAATTGATTTTATTTGTCTTTTTCAATATTGCCTTTGGAAATAGAATTTCTTGTAACTTGCTACAAAAGATTGATTACGTATTACGTGATATAAGTTCTATTAATTCAGTTTAGTATATTCATTCCATTTGCAATTTATTGTATAGTTTCATATCTGAGTTTCTAATAATTGTTCGTATAGACAACTTTTTGAAAAAGCTTCTGCTAAACTCTTTGTTAAAATAACTTTTTGAAAACCATATTTTTTTTGGAATTTTTGAAGGAGTATCTATTAACCCCCTCTAGATATGTTTTCATTATCTAATAAGTGGCATCAAGAGCCCGATTCATTCCAGCTTCGACACTCTTTAGAAAATGGCTTATGAACCTAAAGGGGATTACAAAAGAACCCTAATTTTCATAGGATAAAACTATAGTTATTGGAAAACTTGTATGCAAATTCATGTTAACTCATATGACAAAGGTGTGTTGGAAGCCATTAAAAATGGTCCAACACCGCTGACATATGTCGTTAATAATGTTACTATACCAAAGCAGAAAAAATTATGGAATGAGGATGATACTAAAAAGTGGTCATATGATTGTAAAGCAAAGAACATTATCATATCCACTCTTGGTGCTGATGAGTTCTATCGCATTTCTCATTGTCAAACCGCTAAAGCTATGTGGGATGCTATACAAGTCACCTATGAGGGAACTAATGAGGTGAAACAAGCTATAATTAATACACTTAATCAAGAGTTTGAACTTTTTTGCATAAAGCAAGGTGAAACCATTGCTTAAATGAAAAAGCGGTTCTCGTATCTTATTAATGTTAAAAAAATTTAGGCAATCATATTTCCAATGCTATTTCTACTAAAAAAGTTTTGATATGTCTTACTAAGAATTGGCAACCAAACGTAACGCAGTCAAGGAAGCTGTAATACGGTGGGAGAACTAACTTTACTAGTTTTTCATTTTATCACAAATGTTGCGGTTAACAAGAGTTGCCACTGACTTTTCTTTTATTTAACAAAGGAATGGGTGAAAAGAAAACGAAAGACCTTTTAAAGATTTTGAGTTCGGGGGGTAGGTTATCGAAAGGAAAGGTATTAGAGTCCTTTCCATTTGTAGTTATCTAGGGGCTCTTAGTTGCTAGCTCACTTAAAAAATGCTTTTTGGTGTAACTGCATTTGAAAATATTTTTGAAAAGACGCCTTAATGCGGCGAACTTTGTAATGTTTCTCGTATCGTTGGGAACATATACAAAGTGTATTTAGTTTGAAAATATTTTAGAGAAGAGTTTGTGTATGAGTGAAAAAAAAATTTTGTTTGTTTTTGTGAGGAAGCAACTATAAGCGGTCTACCTACTTGAAAGATCTTTATTATTTTCCTCTTTTTCATTAGACAGTGCTATCCTACTATTAGTCAGTAGGTAGACCTATTGTTGGATGTTTGAGGGACAAGCGAGGGTCATCGTACAGTCACGAAAGTAACTCGTGATACGTTTTAACAAATACCATAAGGTATTAAGATCATTTACCGAGGCAACATTAAAGGGTCATCGAGGGACTTATGCTCTTGTAACCAAAGGGTCTTTGCTAAAATTTCTCACGTTTGAGAGACGTGACTGTGTATTTTCGAAGGCAACGAGTGAAGGTACCTTAGAGGTGAGCGTGTGCAAAGTGTGTTGTGTTTCAAGTATTTGTATTGAATGTTAGGTTTTCTAATGTTTGTTTTTAGACCTTATCATGCAAACCTATTAGCATACATCTAAAAATTAAATATATACATAGGGAAGAATAAAAAAGCGGAAATTTAAACTACGCTATTACATCGCTTCGGGTGAGGGAGAAACAAACCAAAAATGGAGAAAAAAGTAAATGTCATAATTTTAACTATTACATCCCTTTGAGCAGTTGCAATTATTCATAAAAAATAATAATGTAAAAGCAATAAGCAAGCACAAGGTGAATGGAAAATAGGTAAAATCTAAAACCCTAAAAATTCTAAGTGGTGAAAGGAAATATTTTTTGTTGTTATTGTTTAGGTAAAATAATTAAATTAATGGAAACCTAATTCTAATTAGTTTAATTAATTAAGAAAAAGATGATTAAATAATTAATTTAAAAAATTAGAATAATTAAATTAAGAAAAAAATGTAAGTCTAATATTTTTTTGGTGACTTTTTATGATTTTTAAATAAAAAAGAATTAATTGAAAGAAAAGAATAAAATAGTAAATGAAATAATAAAAAAAAAGAAAAGGTAAATGGGCTGCTGCAAAAAACGTTAGGGGGGTGCATTAAAAAATCTGCTATGCCTAAGACGAACTGAGCACAGGAGCTCTGTTTGATCCAGTAAGGAAGCACGCCCTGGGGTGCACTATGGTCACCATGGCTTTGGAACGTCAGATTGGTGATTTGATGAATCTAATGGTCCAGGTAAGAGCCACACCATGTGCTTGTTTGCCCTCTTACACACTGGATCTGAAATGAGAATACTGAAAAAATAAAATGCAAAACCTGGGAATCAAACCCAGGCTCATAATCTTCACGCATGCACACTTTACCACTGGATCGTTTTACTCATTCGTTACATTAGTTCAAAAAAAAAAAGAAACGAGAGCTAAGTCCAGATCAGCTAGTTTGTGCGTCCCAGTGGGACCCTGGATATTTAAACGAACCAATCAGAATGTCGTTTCCGTCCATGCATGCTCTGGTCGTCTTCTCCGACCATGGGAAATCTCAAACCTACAAAAACGTATCAGTTAAAACTTACAAGGTACCCTATCCCCCTTAAAATCTTCCCTTGAGTCCAAGTCTAGCATTGATTTGGGATGGAAGTACTTGTATCGCCCAAATCGACACTCAACAACTCTGAGACCCTATCAATGGCAACCTGCATTTCAAGCCTTAAAGCTCGTATGCATTACGTCAGACATGTCCTATACATTTCTATAAACATGTATGCATACATTAAATCGGTTAACAATGCATATTTAACAAGATTTGATTTAAGAAAATATACCGAACCAGTGCTTTTGAGTTGAGGTGTTATGGCCGTGAAAGGGATCGATTATGGGCGTGGTTCAATTTCTGGGCACCTTAGGAATATGACTTAGTCACTTGTTTGGACTGATAACGCCTGTAAATGAGGATATGAATTTTGTAACTTTGAGAATTATGGAGAGTTTGTAAGCCATATTTTTCGTGCCCTTTTGCTTCTGACTACTAGCATTATATAGAGGGAGGAGAAGAGTAGATATACATGGTAATGAATTAACCATAAAGCCCATTTTCAAACTAATATCAAACATATTAACTTGTTTCCAAACTTGCCATATCCTTGCCATTTCTGTTTTTTCAATGAACCTGGACATCTTGTGTTGGTCTTGCACGAATTATTGGGCCCAAAATTGATTAGACCAAGCCCATATGTTTTAACCCATGCTTTTTTGTGATTTTATTTTATTTATTTTATTTTAAATTAAATAAAATCAAGATAAATATAAATAAAAATCAAATCCATGAATAAATGGAATTATAGGTCCTCTAATATTTTGTAAACATGTTTGAACACCAAAAATTAGGCTCACTAGCTCAAAGTTTCAAAATTGCCCAATTTGAACTTCATGAATTTCTTCAAAATCTCCCAACTCATGAAACTCATAACTTGCTCAATTTTTATCTTTTGAAGATTATCTTAGACTTTTTAGAAATATCAAGATGTCCTCTACAATATCTATGTTTATCATTATTGCTTTTTAAGTCATTATCTTGATGTAAGTTGCCTTGACAAAAAGTGTATTTTGTTGACTTTTGAAAATGACCTATAATGTATTAGCTCATATCTTCCAAATGAAGCATTATTTGGACTTGAGAATAAAAGAAAAGTTATACAGAATTTAATTTTCTTTAAAATGGGCTTTGGTTAGGGAAAGGTTGATGAAGTATGTGAAAGTTATGTCTGGTCAAAGTTCAGTTGACTTCTCCTAAGGAAACCCTAATTTGACAATTCTTGACTTTTGATGATTTGAGAGCTTTCCTTGGGGAATCATGATCAAACCTTGATAAAATGATAAATATGACCTCAAAATGTTAATGTTGACAAAAAATATTGAAGGTTGACTGTATGTTGACCATAGTTGACTTTTTTATCAATATAGTTAATTTTAAATTATCTGAGCCACTGGCTGAGCAAACTGGTGATGTAGGCCTTGAAACTTGACATGAACCTTATTGAGGACTTAAGGAGAACCACGGAAGCCACTTTATACCTTTGTAGACCAGATTTCCTTGAGAAACTAAAAACCCTAATTGTAGGCTATGGACTAAGGAGGAACATTTGACCGGTCATCCCTTGAGATTCTTGAGTACTTAAGGAGCCTTGAAAGAATGTCTTGAGAAGAAAAAGGGGGGGGGGGGATTTTAGGGTACAACCACTTCCCCTGTTCAATCTTCTTAAACCCAAAGAGTTAGATTGGCATGTCCACCATTTGTAACTTGAAGGTAGAAGATGTTTGAACACTTAAGTGCCCAGAAATTTGCCCTCGCCTGTGCAAGAAGTAACGTTGTTGGTTAATTGTACCAGGAATAGGCTTATATATGCCATTTGGAGAGGTGACATAGAGTTGCCGAAGATGGACTTATAGATGCCATTTGTAATACAGTGGGAAAACTGACTTCAATGGTTTGCATTTTATTACAATTGTTGCAGATAGCAAGAGTCGCCACCGACTTTTATTTTATCCAATAAAGGAAAGGGTGAAAAGAACAAGAAAGACCTTTTAAGATATTTTCTTGACTTCAGGGGGTAGGTTATGAAAAGAGAAGGTGTTAGCACCCTTTCCATCTGTAGTTATCTACGGGCTCTTAGTTGCTAGCTCACTTTGAAATGCTTTGTTTGAAATGTGTTTGTGATTTATTTGAAAGTATTTTTGAAAAGTGCCTTCATTTAGGCAAACTTTGTAATGATTCTCGTCTCTATAAGAATGTATGCAAAGTGTTGACTTTTGAAAATAGTTCATGAAAAGTGTTGGTGTTTTTGAAATATGTTTTGAAATGTTGTGAGCAAGCAACTATGAACGTTCTACCTACTCAAAATGTCTTTGTTCTTTTCCTCCTCCTTTATATAGTGTTGTCTCATCAATAGTTGGTAAGCAACCTTATCATTGGATGTGAAGGGACAGACATGAGTCATCATACAGTCATAGAAGACAACATTGCAGGATACCTTAGCAATTTGTCATAAGGGTCTAAGATCGTTTATCGAATGCAATATCGAAGGGTCGTCAAGGGACTATGATCTTGTATTCTAGGGTCTTTGCTAAAGTATCCCATGTTCGAGGGACGTAACTGTTTATTCTAAGACAACAAGTGTGGGTTAACCCTAGAGGTGCAAGTGTGCAAAGTGTTTTGATTTCATGCATTTTTGTCTTGAATTAGGGTTATCTATTTGTTGATTTTATGTCTTTCCATACAAACCCTAATTACTAGCAATAATATTGAAAGAGATAGAATGCGGAAATTTAAAGTTCTACGCTATTACATAATTTGGTGGAGGGGGATAAATTTTACAAATGGGGATGAAAGAAATTAAAACCTAATTACTATTACAAACAAATTGAATAATGCAAAATAAAATGTACAAGAATATAAAGATAATGTAAAATAAAAGAAGATTGTTTTTGTTTGAGTTTTTATATGAAAAAGATTTTCGAGGTTAATCTAATTAACTAAAAAAGGGGTAATCTAAGTCTAAGTTTATTTAATTAAAAAAAAAGAAAAAAAAAGGAAAATTAAAATAAAGACTAAGTTTAAATTAATTTAATTAATAAATTAATTTGTTAAGAAAATATTTTTGGTCTTTTGTTTAAAGGGAAAATAAAGTGAAAATAAAATAACAATTTTTAGTCTAAGTATTTGATAAAATATATTTTTTTTGTATTTTTTTTAATAATAATAAAAATAAAATAATATTTAAAAGAAAAGAAAATAAAATAAAAATTAAGTATAAATTAAAATCCAAGGGGGTTTGAAAATTAATTGGGAGGTTTGAAAGAAAAAAACAGTTTCTTGTTTAGTTTAGACCCAATGCCTATTTTTTGTAATCAGAAATTAAAAAGAACAATAAAAAGATGTTGGTCTGCGTGTTCATAGCAAACAGGGGGTGATGCTGAAGTAAAGTGAAGCAGGTAGGACAACTTCCATACCATAGACCAGGAAAAAAGGGGTTTCCCCAATTGATGTTCTAGCCGAAGTGCGGTAGCCGTGAAGAGCAAACGGTAATATCTTGTGCCAATCTTTATATGTCACAATGTATGATCTTCTTTATATTCTTATTGGAGGATTCCACTACGCCATTCATATTAGGTCGATACAAAGAAGAGTTGTGATGTTTGATCTTGAACTGCGTGCAGAGCTCAGTGATCATTGTGTTGTTGAGATTGGTACCATTATGTGTGATGATCCTCTCGGGGATTCAATACCGACAAATCAGGTTGTGCTTGATGAACTGGGTGTCCATATTCCTAGTAATAGAGGCAAATGAGGTTGCTTCAACCCCTTTCGTAAAGTAGTCAATGGCGACGAGGATGAAGCGACGCCTGTTAGAGGCTGTGAGCTTGATTTCTCCGAACATATCAATGCCCCACATTGCAAACAGCCAAGCACAGTCATGACATTCAACAGTACTGGAGGCACATGAACTTTGTTGGCATAGATTTGAAACTTTTGACAAGTTCTCGAGTGATGGTGACAGTCAGTTTCCATAGTCGACCAATAGTAACCAGCCCTTAAGATCTTTTTAGCCATAGTGTTCCCATTGGAGTGAGTAACGAAGACACATTCGTGCATATCCTGCATATTCTCTTCTGCTTCCTTCTTATCCATACAACGAAGCAGGTTTGAATCATGATTGCATTTGTATAGAACTTTGTTGCTTAAGAAGAATTTACATGAGAACCTTCACAAGAATTTATTCTCATTGATGGATGCCCCCTCAGGGTATTATTGAGCCTCGAGGTATCTTTTCACCTCATCAAACCAAGGTTTCTCTTCTACTCCACATGTGTCAATTTCACAGGAGTGTGCAGGTTCATCGAATCTCTCAATGGTGATTCTAGGAGCCTCATTATCCCATCTGACCTTGAACATGAATGACATGGTAGCCAGAGCATCCGCCAACTGATTCTCTTCTCTTGGTATGTGCTCAAATGTAATCTCGTCGAAATACGGGATCAGGGTTAGTACATGCTCTTTACAAGGAATGATATTCAGGTGCTTCGTATACCAATCTCCTTTAACCTGGCTGATTACCAAAGCTGAGTCCCCATAACCGCTTAAGAATTTTATTCTTAGATCAATAGCAGCCCTAAGACCCATGATGCATGCTTCATATTCGACCATAATATTGGTGCAATCAAAGCATAGTCTGGCGGTGACGGGCGTTTGGCAACCTTCGGGAGAGATAATCACAACAATGATTCTGTTGCCAAGTGCATTGGAAGCTCCATCAAAAACCATGGTCCATTGGGATCTAGGCCCAGGTCCTTTATACGGTCCAGGTTCTTCATAACCTATTACTTGAATAATGTTCTCGTCCGGGAATTCAAAGTTCATGGACCGGTAGTCATCTACCGTTTGATGTGCCAAGTGGTCGGCCAATACACTTCCTTTGATTGCTTTTTGAGTGGTGTACTGGATATCATATTCTGTTAAGACCATCTGCCATCTGGCTATTCTTCCAGAGAGAGTTGGCTTCTCGAATATGTACTTGATGGGATCCATTTTAGAGATTAACAAATTAGTATGGGTCGACATATACTTTCTTATTCGGTGAGCAGCCCATGCCAAATCCCAACAAGTTTTCTTGAGAAGTGAATATCTTGTTTCAAAGTCAACAAACTTTTTGCTAAGGTATTGTATTGCATGCTCTTTTCGACCAGACTCGTCATGTTTTCCCAAGTACACACCCCATTGATTTCTCTAGCACTATTAAGTACATGATTAGAGGTCTTCCTTCGACTGGTGGCATCAGAATTGGAGGTTCTTGTAGATAATCCTTGATATTATCAAACGCTATCTAACAGTTGTCGTTCCATTTTACTACTTGATCTTTCTTCAGTAACTTGAAGATTGGTTCACAAGTAGCAGTTAGATGAGAAATGAAACGAGAAATGAAATTCAAATGTCCTAAGAAACCTCTGACTTCCTTCTCAGTATGGGAAGTTGGCATCTCTTGAATAGCTTTAACTTTACAGGATCAACTTCGACACCTTTATTGCTGAAGACGAAACCCAGAAGCTTTTCGGATCTCACCCCAAAGGTGCACTTGTTTGGATTAAACCTTAGCTTGTACTTCTTTAGCCTCTCAAACATTTTATGCAGATGATCAAGATGTTCTTCCTCGGTCTGTGATCTGGCTATCATGTCATCAACGTAGACCTCTATCTCGTGATGAATCATATCATGAAATAAGGCTACCATGGCACGCTGATAAGTTACCCCGACATTCTTCAACCCAAAAGGCATGGCCTTATAACAAATGTAGTCTTTTCTATGTCTTCAGGCGCCATCTTGATCTAATTGTAACCTAAGAAACCATCCATGAAGGAGAATACCTTGTGTTGAGCGGTTTTGTCAACTAAAACATCAATATGTGGTAGTGGGAAGTCATCTTTAGGGCTTTCCATGTTCAGATCCCTATAGTCTATGCACATACGTACTTTGACGTCTTTCTTTAGCACCAGAGAAACATTAGCAACCCATTAAGGATATGATGCCACCGCTAAGAACCCTGTGTTAAATTGTTTCATGACTTCAGCTTTGATCTTTTCTGACATTTCAGGATGCATGTGACGAACCTTCTGTTTTATCGGAGCACAACCCTCTTTTATTGGCAGACGGTGAACCACAATATCGGTGTCGAGCCCTGGCATGTCTTCATATGACCAGGAGAAGATTTCAACATATTCATTTAGCATCTGGATTAACCTGCTTTTGACACTATTTTCTAGGTCAACACCTATCTTGACCTCTTTCATGTCTGTCTCGGTGCCCAAGTTCACCACTTCGACCAACTCTTCATGTTGTTGGATAGTCTTCCCTTCCTGTATCAAGAGTCTAGAAAGTTCTCCAGGTATTTCAAAATCTTCCCCACCTTCGTCCTCGGCTTGGTAGATTGTATTTTCAAATTCATATGAGGCAAGCAGAATTGTTATCGACGAGATCTAGAGTGGATGAAGATCTGCAATATAGTGTGTGGGTGTGTGTAAGAACACATAGCTATTTGAAAATGCAATAAGATAAAATAAAAATAGAGATCACAAAATTTGTATGCAAAACGTCAAATGCTTTTATTGAATGAATAAATGTTTATGAATTAATCAACCCTTAACAGATGAACCATTGTGCCCCGGGTAAGACACAAGGTTTTAAAGTCTTAGTTTAAATTTTACATAACCAATACTTCTAAAGCAATAAAAACAAGAATATAGCCATTACTCTTGGCTGAAAGAGATAGGGAACACGTCTTCTGCTCTCCAATTATCCATTCCATCTTCAATAGTAGGGAAAATCCAGCTATTGAAGTCACAATCACTGTCTGCATCTTCTATAGCATTAACCCCGTTATTGCTGATGCAGAACGAAGGTCTTCCAGCACGAGTGCGTCGAACAACCTTCTGACCTTCTACAGTAAAGCCTAGACCAAACTTGTTAGATTTATAAGGGATATCTGGAAGCTGACCCTAAATCGTACTATCACCTTCTTCAATAGTAGCCTTAGCATCTTTTAAGGAAGCCATTTTGTGCAGAGTTTTGGTGATCTTCAGAATGGCTGAAACATCTTTGACAGCAGTAGGGGAGATCACTTCAAAAGTTTAACAAGGTGTTTCAATGAATTCTCCATCCATTTCCACGTATCGAAATGAGTTTAGGTGGCTGATCATATATTCTTCCTCCCCACAAACGGTAACAACTTTACCTTTTACCAGATACTTTAGTTTCTGGTGCAAGGTGGAGATGACATCGCCTACCTTACGTATCCAAGGACGTCCCAATAGGAAAGAATAGGCAGGACGGATATTCATCATGTAAAAGGTAGATTCAAATATCTGTGAACCCACTTTGATCAGGAGGTTCACTTCTCCATGTACCATTCTTTTAGATCCGTTGAAGGCTCGAACTATGATATTACTGGACTTCAACACCACTACTTCAAAATCTAATCGGTCGAGAGCGCTCTTTTGTAAAACATTCATAGATGATCCTGTGTCAATCAATACATGGGCCAATGTAGTGCCCCTGCATTCAATGGAGACATACAGGGCCCTGTTGTGATTCCTCCCCTTCGGGGTTAAGTCAGCATCGGAGGAACCCAAACCATTTCCAGTTGTCAGACTAGCCACGTATCTTCCAAATTGATCTTCCGAAATTTCTTGCGGCACGTGGGTGATCTTCTGGAATTTGACTAAAGCCTTTGCATGGGCCTCAAAACACAGCAGTAGAGATAGAATATATATTTTTGATGTGGTTTTCCCCAACTGTTCGAGAATTTTATAATCACTTCTACGAATGATCTTCAAAACTTCTTCCAAGTCCTTTCCAGAGGTATCCCTGACAACATTTTCTTTTAGCGCCTCCGTCTAGGCAAGCTCTACCATCGTCTCTTCACCCCGAGCCGTAGAAGCTATCGTAGTTGAAGTGATTTGAATAGGAGGAGAGATTTTCGGAGAGTAAATCCTTCCGCTTCTTGTAATTTTGTTGGTCCTAGCTATATTGACGGAACTGAGATCAACCTCTTCATCTTCTTTGTCAGACAACTCTTGCTTGTCAGCCTTCTCCGAGGAATACAAAATAAGTCCAAGTGTTGTAATAATCAGAGGAACAACTTTTTGATTGGCGGTAATTCTTATAGGACCTTTCAAAGGGATCCTAAAAGGAGTACCGGAGATAACAGATAGATCTTGGCAAAAATTGTTGATGGATGGAACTTTTTCAATCAGAATAATGTGTTCATTCATCAAATGTTGAACACCCCTCTTCAGCAACCCGCAACCATTTGGTTCGCCTGCACAATAATAACAACTGTGATACAGTGGGATAACTTACTTTAGGGTTTTGCGTGTGTTTGCAAATATTGCGGTTTAGCAAGAGTCGTCACCGACTTTTCTTTTATCCAAGAAGGAAAGGTGAAAAAGCATAGGAAAGTCCTTTAGAGATGTTTTCTTGAGTTCGGGGGGGGGGGGGGTAGATTATGAAAAGGAAAGGTATTAGCACCCTTTTCATCCATGGTTTTCCATGGGCTCTTAGTTACTTGCTAGATCACTTGCTTTTTTTTGAAAAATTGTGCTTTTTGTGTGGTCTTGAAAGTATTTTGAAAAGGTGCCATCGTTTAGGAAAACTTTGTAATAGTTCTCATTCGTAAGAATGTATACAAAGTGTTGAGCTTTTGAAAATGTTTCAAGTTTGGAAAGATGTTTGGAAAGTGTATGTGATTGTTTTGAAAATAGCAAGGATATTTGTTTCGAAATTGAGCAAGTAACTAAAAGTAATCTACCTACTCAAAAAGGTTTTAGATGTGCTTTTCCTCCTCCTTTAGATGTTGCTATCTTACCATTGATTTGGTAAGAAGCCCCATCGTTGGATGTGAAGGGACAGGCGTTGGGTCATCATATGACCATGATAGCAATGTTGTGAGATGACTTAGCACTTTTTCTTTAGGGACTAAGATCATTTTGAAAGGCAACTCTGATAGCGTCATCGAGGGACTATGATCTTTTGTTTTACGATTTGTTTGTGCTAAGACCTCCCATGTGCATAACATGGCCATTTTTACAAGGCAACAAGTGGAATTACCCTAAGGGTGTAAATGTGCGAGTGTGTTTGATTGCATGCATAATTTATCTTGATTAGGGTGATCTATTTGTCAATTTTCATATCTTGTCATACACACCCTAATTACTAGCATATATTGAAAGCAATAAAAGTACAAAAAATAAAGATTCTACACTACTGCAAACATTAGGGGGATGGGGTGTACAAACTTCAAATGGGGGTTGCAAATTAAATCCTAGGTTATTATTACAACTATATTGAATAGGTAAGAATGTACAGGAAATGTAAAGTGTTTGTCTGTTTAAAAAAAAGGAAAATAACTTTTGTTTAAGAAAATATTTTTGTCTCTCCTTTTTTTTTTGTTAAAAAGAAAATATAACATGCAAATACAAAGTATTTTTGGTGTTTTTTGATTAATAATAAAAAATAATATGATGGCAAAACAATAAAAAAGAAAGAAAACATAATCAGCGCAAAATGCTGAAAATAGAAGAGGTCAGAAGTTCTGACTTTGCCTTGCTGCACAAACAGAAACATGTTAGCAAAAATATGGAAGTCCATAAGTTCTTGATCTTCTAAGAACTCAGAAGTTTTCAGAAGTTCTAACGCAACTGTCAGAACTTTGCCTCTCTCCATGCCAGTCAGAACATCTGCAACTTAGTTATTTCTTAATAGAACGGAAGTTGGATACATAATAATTATGACAAATTTCATGAAACTCTTCATAGGGATTTGTTCTAATTAGGCAGGCAGATGCATGGATTTTCAGGATATATACATCATCAGGATCAGAATATCTACATTGTGTTAAATAAGAAAAATCTGACAATGCTTAATCAGTATGATGAGAGTCAGCATAAGACTTACCTTGCAGATGGAAAGGATTCTTTGAACTGGAGGTTGGTCTTGAATTCTGGTGATGTTCTGAGCAACTTCTTCACGTACTCAGCAGGATGGAAGTTTGCAACTTCTGGAACAACCAAGGAGTGATATTCTGACTTCTTTGGGATGGAAGTGAATAGATAGTGTATGGCAATAGGAATACAGAAGTTAAAGTAGCTTCTAATGTGTGAATCAGCAACTGCATGGATGGCTTTAGTCAAGAACACCTGAGGAAAAATGGATTTTGAATGTAAGGAATCAATGCTAAGATTTTGCTATTTTGTGTTTATAGTTTCCCGGGTTCATGGAATTTTTGCAGTGGTTCAAAGCTTTCTTTCTTAATTTTCTCGCCTCTTTCAAAAAAAATTTGGACCCTTTCTCAGTGGCCAATGGTGTTCTATTTATAAGCAAAGTTTTGCAGTTGGGGAGGTCAAGTGGCACCAACATCATGTGCTAGATTCTTACTTACTCTTGAAGTAAGCTTAAACAAATGGGGTTCAATGCATCAAGTTGGATGGCTAACAACACCTAAGCTGGATCTGTCAGCATGAATTGAGGAAAAGTAGAAGCAGCGCGTGGGCCTAGCATACTTTTGCACAAAAGTTTGTCTTCCCAAGACAGTAGGGGTACACGTGAAGAGAATCTCTTGGATAAAGACTTCAAAAGTGTTTGTGAGCAATAAATGGGTTCCCATGTGAAACTCTGCATCCTTGCTTGACTCTGGATTTGAAGTTCTGCTTCGGCGTAACATCTCATCTTCTGATCCTCTTATCTTCTGACTCCAGCATGTTCTGAAGGAGTTTTCATACTTTCTGGAAATCTTGCAGCACGCTTTGTAACCTTCTTTGATTTACCCTTGCAAACTCTGACCGAACCTTTGTGAAAACTGGCTTAGAAGTTCTGACCAAACTCTGTCTTGAGAATATCCAGAATTTGCTGAGTGTGAACATTGGCCCAGAAGTTCTGAATTTGTCATATTTCTTAAACACTTAGAAAAAATTTCTATGTATTTAGAATTTGATTCTTCCAAAGTAAAATTTGACTTTTGAATCTCTTGATGAAACAAACTTCATATTTCAACATGTCTTGATGAAATATGATTTTTGAGATTTGATTTTGATCAAAAAGTCAAAGTCAGACTTCTCAGTGTGCAAATGACCGTTTTGCCATTGTGAGTGATTTTCTTTGAAAAATTGATAATTCAAGGCTTGGAATTGGATGAGAAAAACTTGAGGATCCAGGGTGATCCCTTGAGAAATGAGAGGGAAAATTTTGGGGTGCAACAGCTGCCCCTATTCAAACTTCTTGAACCTGAAGAGTTAGATTGGCGGATCCGCCATTCGTGACTTAAAGGTGAAAGATGATTGAACACTAGAGTGCCCGGAAAGTTGCACTCTAAGATGGATGGTGAATGGGCTTATAGATTCCATTTGGAGGAGTGTTGGTAAACGCTGGGATAAGTATTAGCACAAATCTCTTATTGATTCATACTAAACTTGCTGTTTTACCAGTGAGAAAATGGGTTAGTAAAATGCAGATGCTTGCATGATGTTTACCAGATGTGGTATCATGCTAAATGCATATGGTATGTACATGCTATGATGTATGAATGTGAGATGTATTTTTCTTTCTGGGAAAATAAATCCCTGACTACTGCTGAGGAAATATAGGGAGGTTAAATCTCTGATTGTCTATTGGAAATGAAGAACATGCATATCTTCAAATTTTGTTGAAAGGGTGCTTTTTCTGGGGAATATCGCTCAGATGTCAGCTGTTATCTTGTCGGATCCAGGCTTCACAGTTGTTGAGGATAAAGTAGTTGGCTGCCATCCAGTCGGATCCGGGCTTCGTGGAAACTTACTGGAAGAGGAGATGAATTAACTGTTATCTGGTCGGATCCAGGCTTTGCAGAAAATTCCTTGAAATTGAATAGTTATCTGGTCGGGTCCAGGCTTCACAACAACTTGCTGGGGATTCAGAGGTTAACTATTATCTTGTCGGATCCAGGCTTCACAGTAACTTACCGGAGGAAAGGATGAATTAACTATTATCTGGTAGGATGCAGGCCTTGTAGAAAATTCTTTGAAATTGAATAGTTATCTGGTCGGGTCCAGGCTTTAGGTCTTTTAGAAAACTGTACTATTATCTGGTCGAATCCAAGCTTCATAGTGTCTTTCCAGGAATCATGGTTAATTGTTATCTGGTCGGATCCAAGCTTTACAATATACTGTTTGAAAACTGTTATCTGGTTGGGTCCAAGCTTTGCAGATTCCTTTGATGAGGTAAATTATTATCTAGTCGGGTCCAGGCTTCACAATAAACTGGTTGACAACTGTTATCTGGTCGGGTCCCGACTTTACAGTTTTCTTAGAGGAGGTCGATTGTTATCTGGTCAGGTCCAGGCTTCACAATAAACTTATAGAAAACTGTTATCTGGTCGGGTCTAGGCTTTGCATATTTCTTTGATGAGGTCAATTGTTATCTGGTCGGGTCCAGGCTTCACAATAAATTGGTTGAAAACTGTTATCTGATCGGGTCCAGGCTTTGCAGAAATTGACTTAGCTGGGGAGAAAGTAGCCAAGAGGTTTGGGACTCTGGCTGGGGATTATCTAGTGTAAGGAGATTGTGGGCAACTCCGTTGGGGAAAGGTTTATTGTCACCGCCCTGGTGGGGAAAATGATGATGAGATAACTCTGTGGGGCTATTTCACATACATTAAAGAGATGCTTACTGCTGTTGTGCGCTGATGCTCTGTTGATGTTGCTGCTTAGCAGGACATATGTGCCAAATAGATTTAATTATGTTCATATGCATATGTTCATTCAATTTTAGTTATTGGAAAAATTTGCATTCAAAACAGAGATAGAAAATGTTGCACTTCAAAGTGTATTTGTATTGATATTTTGCCCATGAATAGGCGTTTTTTACATAGAGACAGAAATCCTAGTAAGAGGAAATCGCCAAAAGGAAAACAAAATTTAGAATGAAAACAAATAGCCATGTGAAATGATCTTATTGCCTTCCAACACTACTATTTCCCCAATGTCTTCGAACATCCTTTGCCGTTGATCGAAATTGATTAGATTGATCCTGGACCATTTGAACTTGGACCTTGGTGATATAATTGATTGTGTTGATTTCACGGGACATAGTCGTATGCTTTTTAATCCTTAATTTTTACCTGGACTGCCCTTTCAGGTTTTCGGTCCACCAGGATACCCTTTTTTTCCCAAGTCGCCCTTTCGGGTTTTCAACTTGTCGGGTGTACAATCTTTTGCATATATCCCTAATTTTTGCCCAAACCTTTCGGTTTTCCGGAATGCCCTTATTTTTCTTAGGTGTGTCAACCTAACGGGTCTCTTATGCATAGTATATTTTAACTATGTCCGTGTTTATAGGATGTGGGAAATCTTCACCGTCCATGGTGGTCAGTATCATGGCACCGCCAGAAAAAACTCTCTTGACAACAAACAACCCTTCATAGGTGGGAGTCCACTTTCCTCCGGGGTCACCTTATGGTAAAATGATGCGTTTTATCACCAAGTCACCAACTTGATATACTCGAGGTTTGACATTTTTGTTGAAAGCCTTGATCATCTATTTTTGATACGTCTGACCATGGAAAATAGCAGCTAATAGTTTTTCATCTATCAAGTTCAATTGATCCAATCTCGTTTGAATCCACTCGTCTTCACCTAGGCCTGCCTCGATCATAATCCTCAGCAAGGGAATTTGAACTTCCACTGGAAAAACAACTTCCATGCCATAGACTAGAGAAAAGGGAGTTGCCCTAGTTGATGTTCTAGCTGAAGTACGGTAGCCATGTAGAGAAAATGGTAACATCTCATTCCAATCTTTATAGGTCACTACCATTTTCTGCACAATCTTCTTGATATTTTTGTTGGCCGCTTCGACTGCGCCATTCATTTTCAATCTATACGAAGAAGAATTGTGAGGCTTGATCTTAAATTGAGTGCACAATTCCCTGATCATGGCATTGTTGAGGTTAGTCCCATTGTCGGTGATGATCCTTTCGGGGATACGATAACGGCAGATGAGGTTGTGTTTGATGAATCTGGCCACCACATTCTTGGTGACTGAGGAAAATGAGGCGACTTCGACCCATTTGGTGAAATAGTCGATAGCAACAAGAATGAAGCGATGTCTGTTGGAAGCTGTGGTCTTGATCTCTCCGTTCATGTCAATACCCCATATTTCAAATGGCCATGGAGCGGTCATGAAATTCAGAGGGATTGGAGTTACATGGATTTTGTCAACGTAGATTTAGCATTTGTTACAAGTTTTGAATGTTGGTGACAATCGGTCTCCATCGTCGACCAATAGTAACCGACTCTTAAGATTTTCTTATCCATCGTATGTCCACTTGAGTGAGTACCAAAAAGACCAGCGTGCATGTCTTCCATGATTTTCTCTGCCTCCTTCTTGTCAATACATCGGAGTAGAGTCGAGTCATGGTTGCGTTTGTACAATATCCCGTTGCTTAGGTAGAATTTGGCTGCAAAACTTCGTAAGAACTTTCTGTCATTGATAGATGCTCCCTCTGGATACTCTTGTGCTTCAAGGTATCTCATTACCTCATGGTACCATGGCTTTTCCGCATCGGTGTCAAGCTCATAGCAATGTGCAGGTTCATCAAATCTTTCAATTGTTATCATAGGGGCTTCGTTGTCCCATCTGACTTTGAACATTGAGGACATGGTTGCCAAAGCGTCAACCAACTGGTTTTCTTCCCTAGGGAAATATTCAAAAGTGATCTCTTCAAAGTGAGGAATCAGGGATAACACAAGTTCCTTGTAAGGGATAAGATTAGGGTGTTTAGTGTCCCAATCTCCTTTTACTTGGCTGATCACCAAGGCGGAATCTCCAAACACATCCAAATGCTTGATCCTTAAGTCAATGGCAACTTTCAGACCTAAGATGCTTGCTTCATACTCATCCATATTATTTGTGCAATCGAAGCATTGTCTGGAAGTGAAAGGAGTGTGGCAACCTTCAGGAGATATGATCACAGCACCAATTTTGTTACCTAAGGCGTTCGAAGCCCCATCGAATACCATAGTCTATCGGGATCCTTGTTCAGGTCCATCATATGGTCTAAGTTTCGCACAGCCGGCTACCAGCATAATATTCTCGTCTAGGAAGTCGAAGTTCATTGACTGATAATCATCCACAGCTTGATGGGACAAATGATCTTCTAGTACACTTCTGTTGTACCCCAAAATTTGCCCTCTCATATTCTTCAAAGATTTGCCAAGTCAAAGCTTCAAAATTCTCCAAGGGTTGCACAGTGTAAGGGCCTCCTAAGCAGTCAAAATTAGGGTTTTTATTCTGATCAAGAAAAAGAAGTTTCCAAAGGTCCAATCAAGTCTCACATGCCTACAAATATGGTCAAGCATCCTCATACCAAGTTTCAAGACTTTCAGCACAAAACTGCACAGTCAAAACCCTAATTGCACTACAGTCAACTGTAGGGGCAAAATGGTCATTTGACAGTCAAAAGTTCAAATTTTTGGTCAACATCTCATTTTGAAGTCACAAACATCATTTGATCAATGCTTGATCATGATTCTCAAAGCCTGGCTCAAAAATCATCAAAATGCAAAAGTTTCCTTATTTGGACAGTTGAAAAAAGTCAACTGTAAATTGACTAGGGCATAACTTTCACATGGATTATCAGAAAAATTCCATCCAAAGCTCATTTTGAAGAGAAAGACATTTAATACAATTCATCTTCATACTTCAAGTCCAAGAAATTCTCTCATAAAAAGTTATCAATTTCAACATTATAGGTCATTTTCAAAAGTCAACAAAAAGGGACTTTAAGTCAAAGGCCATAACTTGAGATTGGAAAATCAAAATGACATGGGACCAAAGGAATTGGTTAGAGGACTAAAAAGACCTTTCCAAAATGTCAAAGAACATGAGCAAAGCTTAAAAATTGAGCAAGTTATGCCTTGTGGAAGTTGGGCTATTTTTGGATATTTTGAAAAGTCAACATTGCTTCAAATGACCTAAAATTGCTAATGGGCCCATTTTTCTTCCACAATTCATTATCCCAAGAATGCACACGGCCATTAGGCCCAAAGGGAAGTTTTTCTCCATTTTTATTTATTTATTTGGATTTTTTTATCATTAATAATTCATTTAATTAAATAAAATGCATGAAAAATACAAAACTAATGAAATAAAATCTTTTTGTGCAGAAATTATTCTCATTGGACACTCAAAATCGTGCATGATCAATTAGGGAAGGATTGGATATGATTTGGTATCAATTTTCATGAAAAAGATTGAAAAAACTAATGCTTGAAAAATCAAATCTCATAAACCATCAATGCATGGATTTTGATCAAAATTCTTGACCTAATTCATTCTATACTTAAGCCTGATCACAAACCTAATGAAAGAGACCACTAAGCTGCGCAGAAAAGCATCCATCAAACTTGAAATTTTTGCAAAAAAACTCAAAACTGAAAACCAATTTGTAGGTGGTTTCAAGCCAAGATTTTCATCTCATTAGCTTCCTGAAGCTTCAAGGAGAATTTTCCAATCAAAACCAATCGTTCTAACACCCTAGATTGGTAACACGACCTCGCCCTGTACAGAGAAAATCTCATAATCTTGCATCTCGATTCATGCACTTTTAATAATTTTTGATGCTTGATTCATATTCAATATTCAATTCTGAAGCTAACCCATATGTTTAATTGAATTCTTATGCGCCCTACGCGAATCTACCATTATCGTTTTTTAGGGTTTGAAGAACTTTGAATTGGGGTTTCCCAGTTCAGGAAAAATTAGAACCCCACAGTACCCTAACTGGATTCAGCATGAGTGGACGATCACAAGGCTACCCTCGCGCTCAATTTATGAGCATCCATGGCCTAATCGTTATTTTCTGTAATGGTGTCTTAGGGAACGGGTTAAAACCGTTGCCAATGTTTTGATATTTTCAGGAAAACAAATAAGCGAGGAAGAAGATGATGCATGGAAGGACACCATTGGAGCATTCAAATTTCGCGCGCTGACTTTCCATTAACCATTATTTTCTCATTATATTAGTCTTCAGTTATTTAATATACAAGAAGCGCGTTCAGTACAACTGGCAAGGCATAAAACTGGTAATCTCTAGGACCTGGGTTCGAGCCCCAGGTCCTCACCCCCTTTCCATATATTTTTCCAATTAATAATCACATGCAGGTTCAATGTTGTGGTCCATGATACACTCTCACAATCCAACCATCCACGCATACCTGGGCATCAAATCAAAGGCCATGATCTGGAGAATACAATACACCCTAGTCAATGCGTGTACACGCGTCATGGAAAGGTCAACAAGGCCTCCAAATGGGCCAGCATTATTGGATTTTCACCTCCACTTTGGGGACAGATACCCCCCTAGGTTTGCATTTTTTTATTCTTTCTCTTTTGTTTTTTTTCTTTCTTTTAATTATTGTTCTTTTTTAATTAATTATTTTTTCCATAAAAACACAAAACAATAAAAAAAAATCAGAAAGATAAAAATAAAATAATAAATATTTTATTTAATAGTATTTTTGTAATTAAATTGCATATAATTAAATTAGTTTTAAATTAGGGTTTAATTTGATATTTTCATAATAAAAATCTAAAAAAAACATAGAATTAGGGTTTAATTAATTTTCATCTTTTTTTTTATAATAATTAAATATTAGATATTTATTTTCATAATTAAATTGTATATAAAAATTAGGGTTAATTTTAGGTTAAAAACTTCAACATTTTTCTTAATAAATTAAAAATAATTAGAATTAGGGTTAGCATCTTATTTTAATTTTAATTAACTCTATTTTTTCATTAAAATCACAAACTACCAAAAAATACCAAAATAATTTCTTTTCTTCTTTTTAATTAATTAATGTCACCATTTAATTTAATTTTTGCAAAAGGGTCCAACGCCCTCGTTTAATTCTTATTTAATTCGCATGCTTATTTCTTTTTTTCGTTCAATATTCATGTATCTCTCCCAAGGCCTTGTAATTAGCTCCTCGCACTTTTAATTTCTTTATTTTCTTTTAATTCTTTATTTTCTGTCAAATCGGGTCCTGGTTTAATTTTGGCGATGTGGACCCGCGCCTTTTGTAATAGCTTAGAATCTTTACTTTTCTCGCAATTTTCTTAACTGTTAATCAAAGCATGAAAGAATGTATGGACAAAAATAAAAAACAAACGCTAGATCACCAATAACATGACAAAAGACAAAAATAAATGAAAATGACAGACGAATCGCACACACCACCCCTAGGGTACGCCTCACTGTTGCCTTGCCTCGAAAGGTGATCGTCGAGTAGAGGATGTCTTAGTAAGTCCTCATGATCCGGGAACCTGGCATGAGGGTAGCTTCTAAGGTGTCTTCCCATTGCTCTGGTGATCACCATGTCCCGAACCTCGAATTGACCCGAACACCTCCAACGGTGGTGCTACCTACCTCTCAATGGTGGGATGGCACTACTTTAAAGGACATTTACACAGACGAATTCCTTAGGGTAGGTAGACGACTCTAGATACTTGCTCTAATTTCAAAAACAAATCAAAAAGTACTTTTCACACCGACACCTTTTCAAAAAGCTTTCGAAAGCAATTTTTCAAACACTCTTGAGGACTGATACAAGAGTCGAACTGGAATTTTCAAAGAAACTTTTTTAAAACCCACAGTTGAAAAGCAAACAAATCATTTTTGAAAACACAAATGAGCAGGTATCTAAGAGCCCATGGATAACCATGGATAGAAAGGGTGCTAACACCTTTCCTTTCTATAATCTACCTCCCGAACCGAGAGCAATCTCTTTAAGGAATTTTTCTGTGCTTTTGTCCTTTCCATTTGGAGAAAATAAAAGACGGTGGCGACTCTTGCTTCCGCGATATTTCGCGAACCAGTGTTAAACAGTCAGTTCCAGATCCACCGATCACAACTTCCTTTGATGGCTTTTTGATTTGTGTATTGAATGTCGTACTCAGTCAAGATCATTTTCCATCTGGCTATCCGTCCGAAAAGGGAAGGTTTTTCGAAGATGTACTTAATCGGATCCATCTTAAAAATCAACAAAGTGGTATGAGTCAATATGTACTGCCTTAGCCAGCGAGCAGCCCACGCTAAAGCATAACAAGTTTTCGAGCAGTGAATATCTGGTTTCACAGTTGGTAAACTTTTTTCTTAGGTTGTAAATTGCATGCTCTTTTCGGCCAGACTCGTTATGTTGCCCCATAACACACCCCATAGAATTCACTAGTACTTTCAAGTACATGATCAAAGGTCTTCCTTTAACTGGAGGCATGAGAATATGAGGTTCTTGTAGGTATTCTTTGATTTTATCAAAGGCAATATGGCATTCATCGTTCCATCTGACTACCTGATATTTCATCAAGAGTTTGAAGAGTGGCTCACAAGTAGCAGTTAAGTGTGATATGAAACGGACAATGTAATTGAGGCGACCCAAGAATCCTCTGAATTCTTTTTCAGACTGAGGGACTGTCATTTCTTGGATGGCCTTTATCTTGGCGGGATCAACTTTAATGCCTTTATTGTTGACAACAAAACCTAGAAGCTTCCTAGAGCGTACTCCAAACGTGCACTTGTTAGGGTTTAACATCAGCTTGTACTTCTTTAGTCTTTCGAATAGTTTGTGCAGGTGATCGAGATGCTCTTCTTCGGTTTGTGACCTAGAAATCATATCATCCACATATACCTCTATCTCATGATGAATCATGTCATTAAATAAATCAACCATAACCCTTTGATATGTTTCCCCTACATTCTTTAACCCGAACAACACGACCTTGTAGCAGAAGGTGCCCCATTGTGTAACGAAAGTAGTCTTTTCCATATCTTCGGGAGCCATCTTTATTTGATTATAGCCTGAGAAGCCATCCATGAATGAGAAGACTTTGTGCTGATCAGTATTATCGACTAAGACGTCAACGTGTGGTAGAGGGAAATCATCCTTGGGGCTCGCCCTATTCAGATCCCTATAGTCTACGCACATGCGAACTTTCCCGTCTTTCTTTGGCACTGGCACTATGTTGGCCACCAATTGAGGATAAGATGTTACGACTAAGAACCCTGCATCAAACTGTTTCATTACCTCGGCTTTGATCTTTTCAGACATGTCAGGCCTCATGCGACGAACTTTTTTTTTAACTGGAGGGCAGTCTTCCTTCGTAGGAAGACGATGAACCACAATGTCGGTATCCAACCCAGGCATATCCTCATACGACCAAGCAAATACTTCCACATAATCGTGTAACATCTGAACCAAACAGCTCTTGACACTGCTTTCCAAATTAGCATCGATCCTGATTTCTTCCTTATCTGACTCAGTACCTAAGTTGATAACCTCAATTGACTCTTCATGTGGTTGAATAGCTTTTTCTTCCTGTAATAGGAGTCTGGCTAGTTCTTCTGGTATGTCACAATATTCCTCTCTTTCGTCTTCGGCTTGGTTGACAGGACATTCAAAGTCATAGTTGGCAATAGTAGAGTCATTGGCAATAGGATCCAGAGTGGATGTAGACCTGTAAGAGTGTGTGTGTGTGCGCATGTAAGATACATGGCTATCTTTTGGAAAGAAAAGAAAGACAATGAACACAAACATTTGAATGAAAAAGAGTCCAATTTACTGAATGATCATATGATTAGATGAACATAAATAAAACCCTTGACAAAAGGACCAAAGTGCCCCAGGCTAGGCACATGGCTTAAAAGTAATTATCAAAATATTACAGACAACGAGTTCTTGAATTGATTAAAAGAAAAAACAAGTAGATTACTCCTCAATGAAGGAGATGGGCACAAAGTCCTTTGTATGCCAATTGTTGGGATTCCCTTTGGTTGTTGGGTAGATCCAGTCTTCAAAAACACACTCATCATCGGAGTCTTCTACAACATTCACTTCATGATTTTTGAGGTGGAGAGGCGGCTTTCCAGCACGAGCACCTGTAATTTTTTTCTGAGCTTTGGAGGTGAAACCTAATCCAAATTTGTCTTCCTTGAACGGGATATCGAGGAGTTGACACCACATCTCATTGTTTCCTTCTTCTACCACAACACATGCATCCTTAAGAGAAACCATCTTGGGGATAACCTTATCAGCTCTTGGAGTGTCGGAGGAGATTTTCATGGCGGCCACAACCTTAAATGTCTGGCAAGGAGTTTCTATGAATTCGCCATCCATTTCTACGTACTTGAAAGAATTGAGATGGCTTACCATAAATTCTTCTTCACCGCAAACAGTGACAACCTTCCCTTGAACTGGATATTTTAACTTCTGGTGGAGAGTAGAAGTGACCGCACCTGCCCATGGATCCATGGGCGCCCAAGCAAGCAAGAATACACAGGCCGTATGTCCATTATATATAATGTGGAGTTGAAAATTTGCGAACCAACTTTAATTGGGAGATCCACCTCTCCATGAACCATCCTTTTCGACCCATCGAATACCCTCACAACAATATCACTTGGCTTTAAAACCAAACCTTCACAGTCTGGCCGATCTAAAGCGCCTTTAGGTAAAACATTTAAAGATGAGCCTGTGTTCACAAAAACGTTTTCCAGAGTGGTCCCCTTACATTCAACAGAGACATGCAAGGCTTTATTGTGATTCTTTCCCATGGGAGTTAAATCTGCGTCAGAGAACCCCAGACCATTGACGTCTATCAGACTTTCTACGCAGTTCTCGAATTGGTCAGCTGTGGTTTCTTGAGGCACATGAGCCCTTTTCAAGAACTTAATCAAAGCTTGTGCATGGGTGTCGGAACATAGAAATAAGGAAAACATTGATATTTTAGAAGGGGTTTTCCCCAACTGCTCTACTATTTTGAAGTCGCTTTTCTTGATGATTTTCAGAACCTCTTCCATTTCTTGAGTGGATGGTTCTTCCATAACAGACTTTTTAGCAGGTGCCTCTTCCCTAGCAGGCTCACTTTCTTTCTCTTTCCCTCTAGTACTGGCACCAGCATTGCCATTGGTTATGCGGATTGGGGCTTTGGTAGTGGTTGGTAGTGAGATAGCAGGGGAAAAGACCCTTCCTGTTCTTGTGACTTTACTAGAACCAGTAATATTAGTAACACCAGCTTCATTATCATCAATCCAAGAACCTTGTTTTACCCCATGATAATAAACCTCGGCAACGTAATTCCATGGTACCGCTTTATCAGAAGCGTATGGAACAGGTCCGGCAGCAGTGATTATGAGAGGAGAAATGATTGGTTTGTTTGAAATCCTGATAGGACCTTTGGATGAGATCCTAAGAGGTTTGTTTGAAATTGTTATGATGTCCAAATCTTCAGCTTTGTCGATTGAATTTTTGATGGCGGGAATCTTTTCGAATAGAGTTTCGTGACTATCCATTAGGAGTTTTATACCTTTCTTCAATTCTTCACACCCATTGGGCAGTCTCATACAGCACACACAGTCTTTTTCACAGTCAGGGAAAATCCCATCATTCAGCAAATTGCTCTTGATTACATTCAGTGGAGTAGTTAATTCTTCAATAGAGGCAATGAAAATTGTATCTTCGATAGCATTAACACTTTTGTCGTGCTTCGGCATTGGAGCGGTAATTACATTTGGCGTCGGAAGAGGATAAAATTCAATAGTCTTGTTGTCAATTAAATCCTTGATTTTGTTCTTCAAAGCCTAGCACTGATCAGTCCCATGCCCGGAGCTGTGTGAATGGTAAGCGCACTTTGCATTTGGATTATATCTCGGTGACGAGGTGTCAGAGTTGGCGGGAGGATCCCGTAATGTCACTAAATTGGCCTTGAGAAGATGCTGAAAGGCTTGAGATAATGACATTACTAACCTTGTAAACTGTCTTCTTGGAGCTTCAACATGTTGATGATTGGCAGATGGTCTTTGAGTAGCAGTCGGATTGGAGATTCGGACAACATTGACAGACAGATGATTTTTCATTTTGGTATGGGCCTTTGCTCCATACAAAACATTAACTTCTTTCTTCGCGGCAAAAGGTTTCTTGACAGGATTGGGAGTGGAAGTAGATGCCACAGAGATCTTTCCACTTTTAATGCCACTTTCAACTCTTTCATCGGTTAGGATTAATTCGGTGAAACCAGAAGAGTAGCCAACCAATAGATTAAAGAAAGGACCAGATAATATGCTCATGAACATGTCAATTGGTTCCCTATCAGTCAAGGGAGGTTGGACCCTAATGGGAAGGTCTCTCCACTTCTGCGCATATTCCTTAAATCCCCCATTCTTCCTCATGGTCATACCTTGCAATTGAACCATTATCGGTGCCAAGTCGGCGTTGTACTGATATTGATGGTAGAAGGCAGTAGCTAGACCCTCCCAAGTATTGATGCGAGAGCCATCCAACTGATAAAACCATTCAAGTTATGTTCCAGCCAGACTCTCTTAGAAAAAGTGAATCCAGAGTTTTTTATCTGAAGTGTGCGGTTGTATCTTGTGCACATAGGACTTCAAATGGAGCTTTGGGCAAGAAACCCCATCGTATTTTGCAAAGGTTGGTATTTTGAACTTGTGGGGAATGACTACCCCAGAGATTAAGCCCAAATCGTCAAAATTCAAACCGGGAATAGCTTGGATTTCAACCGCTTTCAACCTATCTTCTAGATGCTTGTATTTGATGTCTGCAGGTGGATATTGTTCATTGAAATACTCATCATCAGATTCTTGGTCATTGATACAGTCAGCCTGTGTACTCTTGACCTCACCAATTTGGTTCTCGTCCTCATCGGATGAATCTTCCTCTATTGGAATTTGATGGATTGTCTCCTTGAACCTTTTACCCATGTTGAGTAGAGCTTTCCTCTTTGGATTTTTCTTAGCGGCCAACAAGGCCATCATATCTTGCTGTCCCTTGGCCAGGGCGAGTAAAGCTTCCTGAAATTGAGAGTTTTGGGCTTGAAGTTCCGTCACAGTTTTCTCTAGATCCATCTTGCTGAAATAAATAGCGGAGAGAAAAGGAAACCTGTTATGTGGAAGCTTATCATGTCATGATGCATGAATATGCAATATGCAAATGATTTCAAGGATTTAAGGAATTTAAATTTGTATAGACAAATAATGAACAAACATGAACTTGCATTTAAGAGTTCTTATTTGAATACAAGCATGCCTCTTGGGCTTACAACAACAGAAATAAGCATAAAGTAAACTCCTAAGACAGAAAAGTTGTGCGCATCTTCTTTGGGCAATGTAGGTGTTTAAGATCCTTTCTTCACGAAGCTCCCTTGTAAGCTCTAATATCTTCCTCTCACCCTCATAGATCTTAGCTTCAAAGGTGTCTCACTCTCCTTTTAACTGAATCCAAGCATTTTGCAAATCATCAAGAGAAGTAGGCATATCAGGATAGAGGATAGTATGTGGAATGTCTCCCTCAACTACTGGCTCCATGATAACAGGTAAGACGGCTTCATAAGGCATCTTAAGACTTTGAGTGCGAGCCCTAACCCATTTAAGATAAGGCTATAAAGGAATGGAATTCTTATGCCCCAACGTCTTGCTATCAACCTTGTTAACCATACCCCAAGCTCGTATAAACCTTTGACGGTAACCTTGGGTATCGCTTTCATAGTCGGATGCAATTCCTTGGATGAGTACTTCACGAGGTCCATCTCTCCTAGCGTATCCAAATTGTCGCAAAGCTAAATAAGGGTTGTAAGTAATGCCTCCCCTAATGCCAAGTAGATGGACATTGGGGAATTCCCCACAGGGATCAATGATGTTAATGTTTTCCAAAGAGCGATAATACCAACGGATATCAGCATGTGAAAGTGACATCAATCTTTTAGACCACCTCATACCTTGTTCATTCTTCACCACGGATCGAGGTAGGTGCAAAATAAACCAACTGGCCAAAAGAGGAGTGCAACACATCAAAGCCCCTCTTTTCTTCAAAGTGCGAGAGTGAAGAGAATGCAAGATGTCTCCAAGCAATGTAGGCACCGGATTACGAGATATGAAAACCTTGATTGCATTTACATCTATAAATTGGTCAGGATTGGGAAATAATACCAACCCATAGATTAGAAGAGCCAAAATTTCCTCAAAGGTTTGTAGATCCAAAGTATTCCAACACTCTTTAGCCTTCTCCAACAAAAACTTTGCTAGGAACCCTTTGACACCACTCCTTGTTACCCAATTTGCTACTATGTCAGATGGTTGCAAATGTAGAGCTCGAAAAATTTCCTCAGGTTTAGGGTGTCTTTAAATACTGTTGAAAGGTAACTGATTAAGAATAGGGATCCCCATGATTTAAGAAAATTCTTCCAATGTGGGCACAAGTTGGTAATCGGGAAAAGTGAAGCAATGATGCAAAGGGTCGAAGAATTGGACAAGCACATTTACCATATCTTCCTCATTACTTGAGGTAACCAGACTAAGGAGTCGACCATATATTTTTGTGAATGGAGAATCTTTAGGGACCCTTGATACTAAATCCTTGAGTTGTGGAGGTATCCTTACGAGACTGACTTGGATAGTGCTCCTACGAGTGGAAGCCATGTCCTACAAAACAGAACAAAGATAAATCCAAAAATCCTTGAAATGGTTAGTGAGAATGTTTATGGTATGATGTTTATGATGCTTATGATGTTATGTACAAGTGTATATACAAAGCGAACAAGTCCTTAGTTTTGGCTTGCATGGGGTTTCAGGTAAGTACCCTCTTGAAGTTTAGTTGGCTCATCCTGTACTAGTTAATAGTAACCAGGTTCTAAGGGATCTCAATATCACTGATCTTTCCCCCAAGTTTCGTTCAATAAGCGATTAACTCGCAACCAAAAAAAACTCAAGAGTCAAACCTCAATGAGTGTAGTATCGAGTATCTACCAACTTTGGACTGCACCAAAGCCGGTCATCTCACTACGTCCTAATGGCCAAGTTGGTAAAGTAAGGTTCTAAGGCCAGTCGATGCTTTACGACACCACGCGGTGGCCCCGTACTCTCCTTGACTGACTCAAGGGTTACTGGTACCAACCAAAGTGCCACATCAACGTAGCTACTGCTTCAACCGTGTCGGTATAACCTGCACAGTTCCCTCATAGTTTATTGCTACTTACCTATAGGGTGTCCCCAAATCCGGGTGTAGGATTTAAAATAAACCCAAACAAAGAACCAAAATGTAAAGCAAACAAATCAAATAATGTAATAAAAAAATGTGATCTATCCCTAAGGTAACCCCACTTTTAGAATCTTCTCCCCAGCAGAGTCGCCAGTTCTATGATATGGTGGGAGAACTGACTTGAGGGTTTTGCGTGTGTTTGCAAATGTTGCGGTTTAGCAAGAGTCACCACCGACTTTTCTTTTATCCAATAAGGAAAGGTGAAAAAGCACAGGAAAGACCTTTAGAGATGTTTTCTTGAGTTCAAAGGGAGGGGGTAGATTATGAAAAGGGAAGGTATTAGCATCCTTTTCATCAATGGTTTTCCATGGGCTCTTAGTTACTTGCTAAATCACTTGCTTTTGACTGAAAAATTGTGCTTTTTGTGTGGTGTTGAAAGTATTTTGAAAAGGTGCCATCGTTTAGGAAAACTTTGTAATAGTTCTCGTTCGTAAGAGCGTATACAAAGTGTTGAGATTTTGAAAATGTTTCAAGTATGGAAAGAAGTTTGGAAAGTGTATGTGATTGTTTTGAAAATAGCAAGGATATTTGTTTCGAAATTGAGCAAGTAACTAAAAGTAATCTACCTACTCAAAAATGTTTTAGATTTGATTTTCCTCCTCGTTTAGATGTTGCTATCTTACCATTGATTTGGTAAGAAGCCCCGTTGTTGGATGTGAAGGGACAGGCGTTGGGTCATTGTATGACCATGATAGCAATGTTGTGATATGACTTAGCACTTTTTCTTTAGGGACTAAGATCATTTTGAAAGGCAACTTTGATAGCGTCATTGAGGGACTATGATCTTGTATTTTTCGATTTTTTTTGTGCTAAGACCTCCCACGTGTATAACATGGCCATTTTTATAAGGCAACAAGTGGAATTACCCTAAGGGTTTAAATGTGCGAGTGTGTTTGATTGCATGCATAATTTTTCTTGATTAGGGCGATCTATTTGTCAATTTTCATATCTTGTCATACACACCCTAATTACTAGCATATATTGAAAACAATAAAAGTACGGAAAATAAAGATTCTACACTACTGCAACCATTAGGGGGATGGGGTGTACAAACTTCAAATGGGGGTTGAAAATTAAATCCTAGGTTATTATTACAACCATATTGAATAGGTAAGAATGTACAGGTAATGTAATATGTTTGTCTATTTAAAAAAAAGGAAAATAACTTTTGTTTAAGAAAATATTTTTGTCTCTCCTTTTTTTTTGTTAAAAAGAAAATATAACATGCAAATACAAAGTATTTTTGGTGTTTTTTGATTAATAATAAAAAAATAATATGATGGAAAAACAATAAAAAAGAAAGAAAACATAATCAGCACAAAATGCTGAAAATAGAAGAGGTCAGAAGTTATGACTTTTCCTTGTTGCACAAACAGAAACATGTTAGCAAAAATATGGAAGTCCAGAAGTTCTGGATCTTCTGAGAACTCATAAGCTTTCAGAAGTTCTGACGCAACTGTCAGAACTTTGCCTCTCTCCATGCCAGTCAGAACATATGCAACTTAGTTATTTCTTAACAGAACAAAAGTTGAATACTTAATAATTATGACAAATTTCATGAAATATCAGAAGCACAAATCAGAAGCAACATGTATTTGCTAATTCTAATTCTGAGTCTTAATTCCTTTATGAAACTCTACACTGGGATTTCTTCTACTCGGGTAGGCAGATGCATGGATTTTCAGGATATATACATCATCAAGATCAGAATATCTACATTGTGTTAAATAAGCAAAATCTGACAATGCTTAATCAGTATGATGACAGTCAGCAGAAAACTTACCTTACAGTTGGAAAGGATTATGTGAAATGGAGGTTGGTCTTGAATTCTGGTGATGTTCTGAGCAACTTCTTCACGTACTCAGCAGGATGGAAGTTTGCAACTTCTGGAACAACCAAGGAGTGATATTCTAAATTATTTGAGATGGAAGTGAATAGAGAGTGTATGGCAATAGGAATATAGAAGTTAAGGTAGCTTCTAATGTGTGAATCAGCAACTGCGTGGATGGCTTTAGTCAAGAACACCTGAGGAAAAAATGGAGTTTGAATGTAAGGAATCAATGCTAAGATTTTTCTATTTTGTGTTTATAGTTTCCTGGGTTCTTGGAATTTTGCAGTGGTTCAAAGCTTTCTTTATTAATTTTCTCGCCTCTTTCAAAAATAATTTTGGACCCTTTCTCAGTGGCTAATGGTGTTCTATTTATAGGCAAAGTTTTACGGTTGGGGCGGTCAAGTGGAACCAACATCATGTGCTAGATGCTTACTTACTCTTGAAGTAAGCTTAAACAAATGGGGTTCAATGCATCAAGTTGGATGGCTAACAGCGCCTAAGCTAGATCTGTCAGCATGAATTAAGGAAAAGTAGAAGCAGCGCGTGGGCCTAGCATACTTTGGCATAAAAGTTTGTCTTCCCAAGATAGTAGGGGTACACGTGGAGAGAATCTCTTGGATAAAGACTTCACAAGTGGTTGTGAGAATTAAATGGGTTCCCATGTGAAACTCTGGATCCTTGCTTGACTCTGGATTAGAAGTTCTGCTTCAGCGTAACATCTCATCTTCTGATCCTCTTATCTTTTGACTCCAGCATATTCTGAAGGAGTTTCCAGACTTTCTGGAAAGCTTGCATCACGCTCTGTAACCTTCTTTGATTTACCCTTGCAAACTCTGACCGAACCTTTGTGAAAACTGGCTTAAGTTCGGACCAAACTCTGTCTTGAGAATATCGAGAATTTGCTGAGTGTGAACACTGGCCCAAGAGTTCTGAATTTGTCATATTTCTTAAACACCTAGAAAAAATTTCTGTATTTAGAATTTGATTCTTCCAAAGTAAAATTTGACTTTTGAAACTCTTGACGAAACAAACTTCATATTCCAACATGTCTTGATGAAATATGATTTTTGAGATTTGATTTTGATCAAAAAGTCAAAGTCAGTCTTCTCAGTGTGCAAATGACCGTTTTGCCCTTGTGAGTGATTTTCTTTGAAAAAATGATAATTCAAGGCTTGGAACTGGATGAGAAAAAACTTGAGGATCCAGGGTGATCCCTTGAGAAATGAGAGGGAAAATTTTGGGGTGCGACAACAACCTTCAACACAACCTGGAAATAAACATGCTTGTAACAAATTCCTCTTGATCGTAGAAAGAAGAGTAACCACGTCATTCACAGAATTAACATTCAAAATATCTTTAACAACACTTAAGCCTTTATCATGCTTGGGCATAGGTGTTGTAATCACATTTGGGGTCTCTAGAGGATTGAACTTAATCTCCTTGTTGTCAATCATGTCCTGGATCTTGTTCTCCTAAAATCTAAGAATCAGGTCTCCCATGGGCGCTTCCTCTTGTACCGATGTATGCATTAAGACTCTGTTCCTCTTGAAGTTGCCTTGTGAGTTCCAACACTTTCTTCTCACTTGCATAGATTTGGGTCTCAAAGATGTCCCGTTCTTCCTTCTGTTGAATCCAATACTTTTGCAATTCTTCAAGGTCAGTAGGCATATCAGGGTGGAGAATGGTATAAGGAACATCCCCTTCGATAACAGGCTCCACCACTATTTGTAGGACGGCTGGATACTGCATCATGAGACTTTAAGCGCGAGCTAGAACCCATTTGAGATAAGGCTCCAAAGGAATAGAGTTCTTATGCCCCAATGTCTTGCTATCAACCCTGTTTACCATACCCCAAGCTCGTGCAAATCTTTGTTGATAACCTTGGACATCATTCCCATAGTCAAATATAATTCCTTAAATGAGTGCGTCATGAGAGCCATGTCTTCGAGCATAGTAAAATTGCTATAGTGCTAGAGAAGGGTTATAAGTAATG
Organism: Vicia faba; assembly: GCA_948472305.1. Lineage (NCBI taxonomy): Eukaryota > Viridiplantae > Streptophyta > Magnoliopsida > Fabales > Fabaceae > Vicia > Vicia faba. The sequence continues at coordinate 398,447,711 of OX451736.1, forward strand.
CCCCCCCTAATGCCCAAGAGTGAGACATTAGGAACTCCCCACAACGGTCAATGATAGTGACATCCTCCAGAGATATGGAACACCAATAAATATCTGAATGAGAGAGCAATATCATCCTTTAAGACCACCTTAATCCTTATTCATTCTTCAATACTTGTTGTACCCCAAAATTTGCCCTCTCATGTCTCCCAAGGTTTCCTCCTATATGGGTGATTACAAACACTTGTTTGAAGAAAATGAAAATTTTTGAAGTCACGTCAACAAAGTCCTTCGATTGGGATTTGAATAAAAGAGTCTTCGATTGGCATCTGGACAAGGAGCTTTGACTGGGCTTTTAAAACCCTTCAATCAAGCATTGGTTTACGAGCTTTGATTGGGCGCTAAAAATCCTTCGAACAAGCTTGGTTCACAAGACTTTGACTGAGCATGGGCTGTTCATGCCTAATTCGATTGATGGGGAAATGACTCTCCATGTGCGTGCCTTCAGCACACAAGGCCAAGATTTCTTCATATTTGTCTTCAATCCATTAGGCAAAAAAAATTTCCTTCGATCCATAAGGCATTGGCTGCCTTTGTTCCAGATTTGACTAGGCAATGGTCCCCTTTGAAATGGTTTTGATTCCACATCTAAAAAAACATACAGCTCTCCACTTTCGACACCTAGTAAGGCCTACTCGAAGGACACAAATAATGCCTTCAAAAAACATACATTTGGTCCAGTCGAAAAACATATAATGGGTGGACACAATTTAGCTTACTGACCAAAGTTTTGCATACTTATAGGCCCAAGCTTTCTGTATAAGCATTCATATTCACAAGCTTCGACTGGCCATGTTGAAGTCTTTCGATTGTTTTAGTTGGTTTGTGTTAGAGCCAATCGAAGAACAAGGCGAATAAGGACTCAATCTAAAGCCATAATGATGGGGGCCTAGGGCAATTCGAAAGAAAGTGAGGAGGCTTCTACAAAGCCTTCGATTGTTAGAGAGCTGAAGTAACCTTCGACCAGTCAAAAAGGGAGAGTTGATGTTTCAATTGGTTTGAGTTGAAAGAAAGCCATTCGAAGGAAGTAACAATAGGCCAATTGAAGAGCAACACTGGAGGGCATTCGAAGGGGCCAAATGCATCCAGGTTCATCCTAAGGCTCAAAGGGGCATGAATATTTCAAAAAAAGAAGTCTTTTAATGTGTCTGGTTTTTGTCCCATGACTTTCTAAGCTTGGTTAATGGATGTCTCTTGCCATTTCCATGCACCCTCTCCTATATATAAAGATCACATGCACAAGCATCACAGAGGCTGAAGAGAGCGAGAGGAACTCCACAAAAAAAATTGCAAAAAATCCAAAGCTATAAAACTCGAAAGACCATTTCCAGTCCAAAATACAAGTCATCACAAGCTCAGATCGAAATACCTCCAGTCGGTAAACTTTTTTTTTATCATTCAATCTATAATGTAAACTCGTTGGTTTGCATATTCATGTTATTCTTGTTTGTTTGTGAATGATTTAATATGATATACGTAAGTTGCAGCGTCCAGATGTTAGGATACAAATGCTAGGGGCCTTCGAAAAAGATTGCTTTTGAAACTCGAGGTATAATCCGTCACAGATTGAAACAACCTCATATTTGAGCTCATGGGACGAGTTCGTTGGGGATAGGTTTTCCATAGATGTTGAATCTAACAAATTTGCAGGATCCAGTGGTAGTTTCATTTATTTCAAATGATAAAGCAGCTCAATCGGTAAAGGGAACGTGTGTCAAGGGAAGAGACGTGAGTTCGAATCCCAAGTCTAGCATTTTGATTTTTCTAATACTTTATTGCAGGATATCATGCGTTGCATCCCCAAGCGAGCGCCACATGCCATCAGATTCAGGCCTTCCAATATCAATGCAAACAGGTCCCAAATGCATCAAGCATGCATCCCCATCATAGACACTCAGGGATCCTCACATTTGGATCCATACAGTCTCTGGGCTAGCTTAGTGTGGGCCTAGCGAATTTTCAATCACCCCCCCCCCCCCCCCCCCCGTTTTCTTATAATGTCTGGCCCATTTTTTTCTTTTATTTATTCTATTTGTTTATTTGTTTGCTTTCTTTTAATCATTTTTTTAGAATAATATAAATCAACACAACAAAATCAAAAAAGATTAAATAGACTTAGGTTTTTCTTAAATTAATTTTAATTTTGTAAAATAATTTAATTAATTATTTGGACATTATTTTATTAATTTAAAATCAACTAGACTTAGATTTATTTAATTCAAATATTTTCTTATAAAAACACAAAAAATTATTAGAATTAGGCTAATTTCATTCAATATCCTAATTAAATTTAGATTTAGTTTAATTATTTTTTCTTAATAAAAAATAAACAAAACCAAAATTTTTTTTTTCTTGTTTACTTAGAAATTTTCTTAGGGTTTTAAGCGTCCGTCTCTATTCCGCGCACATTATTTTGTTCTCGCAGTTTTTATAATAATGTACCTGTTGATATTATGTAATAGATTAAAATAGGACTTTACTGCTTTTCTTTATTTTCTTTCGCCCATTTGGACATGTAAATACCCCCTCCCCAAAGCATTGTAATACCGTAGGATTTAAATTCCTGCACTTTAAATTTCTGCCAAATATTAACTGTTAGTAACTAGGCTTCTATGGAAAGACTAATAACAAAATGCTAGCAAACTTAATAACAAGAGATAAATAAACTGAATTGAATCATTGCACATATGCGCCTCTAGGGTACCCCATTTCGGTTACCTTCAGAAATAGCCATAACTCTCAAAACGTAAGAGATTTTAGTGGCTACCCTCCCGTTCAAAAGATCATAAGTCCCTCGACGACCCTTTAGATGTTGCCTCGGTAAAAATATGATCTTAGAGCCCTAGGATAATTACTAAAACTTTTTGCCCAGTTTCCTTTGTGACTATAAAAACGTCCCTTCGAATGTCCCTCAAACATCCAACGATAGGGCTACCTACTCAGTAATAGTAGGATAGCATTATCTAAAGGATAAGAGGAAAAGAACAAACTTTTTCGAGTACAAGTAGATAGCTGTTAGATGCTTGCTCAAATAAAACAAACTTTTTACACTTACACATTTCAAAAACACTTCCAAAAACATTCGCTTTGTCAGCACTCTTGAGGACTGATACAAGAGTCATCATAAAGCGAATCGCCGCACTTAGGCATTTTCAAACTACTTTTTCAAAACACACAAAGCATAAGCAATTTTCAAAACATGAGCTAGAATCTTAGAGCCCGTAGAAAACTACAGATGGAAAGGGTGCTAACACCTTCCCTTTCCATAATCTACACCCCTTACTCAAAAAACTCTCGAAAATGTCTTTTTCTGTTCTTTTCACCCTTTTCTTAATCTGGATAAAAGAAAAGTCAGTGGCGACTCTTGCTTACCGTAACATTTGCAAAACACAAACACAAAACCAGTATTAACAGTCGGTTATACCACTATATCACAGAACTGGAGACTCTATTGGGGATTCTTAAAAGTGGGGTTACCTTAAGAGTTAGTTCATTTTAAAAATGTTGTAATTGCTTTTTTTGTATGCTTTATCCTTGGAGGGTTGTTTAGGTTGTTACTATAGATCCTACACCCGGATCTAGGGGCATATTTTTAGGTAAACACCAATAGATCGTGGAGACTGTATAGCATAGACCGATATGGTTGAAGCAATAGCTGTGTTGGTGTGACACTTTGGTTGGTACCGGTAACCCTTGTGTTGAATTGAGGAGAATATGGGGCCGCCGCATGGTGTCATAAAGCACTAACAGACCTTAGAACCTTAGTTGAACAAACTTGGCCATTAGAAAGTAGTGAGATAGTCGGACTCGGTGTAAAGTTGGGGATTGGTTGATACTCGATGGTACACTCATTGAGATCGGACTTTAAAGGTGTTTCCGCCGCAAGAAAATATTGCTAAGCTGAAATAATGCTTGATAAAAAAGATCAGTGATATTGAGACTCCTTAGGACAGGTTGAACCAAATAAACTTTAAGAGGGTACTTACCTATAAACTCCATGCAAGCCTAAACCTAAGGTCTTGTGTGCTTTTCTTGTGTATGATTAATTTTATTAAGCATGACATCATACATCATAACATCCATTTTTCATTACACTGGCCATTTCCAGGACCAAAGGAGTTTATCTTTGTTCTGTTTTGTAGATCATGGCTTCCGCTCATAGAAATACTATCCGAATCAGCTTTGTAAGAATACCACTCAAACTCAAAGAGCTAGTATCAAGGGATCCTAAGACATCCTTGTTCATGAATGAATATGGTCGACTTATCAATCTAGTTACCTTGGGCTTTGATGAGAAGATGATGAGTGTACTCTTTTAATTCTTTGACCCTAAACACCATTGCTTCACTTTCCCAGACTATCAACTGGTACCTACCATGGAAGAATTCTCTCAAATATTTGGTATACTTATTCTGGATCAGATGCCTTTAACCAGTTTAGAAGAAGATCCAAAGCCAGAAGTCATTGTAGCAGCTTTGCATCTGAAACGGTCCGATAATGTATCCAACTGGGAAACAAAAACTGGAGTCAAGGGTTTTCTAGTCAAATTCCTATTAGAGAAGGCTCAGCTGTTTTGGGATGACTTGGATTTCCAAGCTTTTGAGGAGGTTCTGGCCCTTCTAATCTATGGTTTAGTGATGTTCCCTAATCTATACTTACTCATAGATGTGAATGATATCAAGGTTTTCCTCTCTTGTAACCTGGTGCCTACTCTACTCAGAGACATCTTGTATACCCTCCACACTCGTACCATAAAGAGAAAATGGATTCTTATGTGTTGCGTGCCATTTCTGTCAAGATGGTTTATTTCACACCTCCCTAAATCAGTATTGAATAATGAAGAAGTTTTGGGTTGGTCGCGAAGGATAATGTCGCTTTCTCACTCGGATATTCTCTGGTATTCCTGATCTATGGGAGATATTTTTGTCATTGACCGCTACGGGGAATTCCCTAATGTCCCACTACTTGGAATTAGGGGAGGCATAACTTATAATCCTTCTATGGCTTTGCGAGAATTTGGTTATGCTCAAAGGGATGGTCCCCACGATATTCTTATACAGGGCATTATGATTAACTACGAGAATGATGTTCAAGGGTATCTTCAGAGGTTTATACGAGTTTGGGGCATGGTAAAAAGATTTGATACCAAGACCTTTGGGCCTAAGACTTCCATCCCTATGGAACGTTACTAAAATGGGTACGGGCTCACGCTCAGAACCTCATAATTTCGTATATAGCCATCTTACTAGTGGTTGTGGAGCCCATCACCAAAGGTGATGTTCCTTATACAGTTCTCCGTCCTGACATGCCCACTGATCTTGAAGAGCTGTAGAGATCCTGGATTCAGTTGAAGAAAGAACGAGATACCTTTAGAGACCATTTTTATGTCAATGAGAAGAAAGTGTTGGAGCTTACGAAGCAACTTCACGAAGAAAAAAGTCTTAATGTCTATCTCGACACAAAGAGGAAGTGCCCATGGGAAACCTGGTTTCTTGGATTTTAAAGTTTTTCAACTGTAAGCCTAAAAACCAATTGTATTTTGAATTCTACTAATAAAATATTTGTTTCATTTTGGTTCACAAATTTAAATTTCCTGAAATCCTTGAAAACATTGCATACATATATCATACATATCATTGCATAAACAGGTTTTAAGACAAGCTTCTTATCTTCACCGTTGTTTATTTCAGCAATCTCTCTTGAACAAACAATTATGGAGCTTCAGGCACAAAATGCTCAATCCAAGAAATGTTCCTGAATCTGGCTAAGGGACAAGAAGATTTGAAAGTTCTGATTCTTAAGGACAAGAAGAAGAAAAAGAGGCCAGTGGGTGTTCTGAATATGGAAAGAAGGTTCAAAGGACCAGTGAGGCATGTTTCAGAGCCTGCAACTCCGTCAAAAGAGAGAGACAATCAGGAAGGAGAGCCAAGAGAAGAAGACCACAGTACAAGGGATTCTGAAGAGGATGAAGTTGATTACACCGAGGAAAAATACCCTCCTGCTGATGATAAGTACAAACAGCTGGAGGACCGTCTCAACGCCATCGAAGTTCAGAGGGTACCTGGCTTGGATTTCGAAGAGCTAGGGCTAGTTTCTGGAGTTTTATCCCGCAAAAGTTCAAAGTTCCCGCATTTTCTAAATTTGATGGGGTCTCATGTCCTAAGCTGCATCTCAGATCTTATGTCATGAGGATCCAACCGCACACTGCTGAGAGGAATTTGTGGGTGCATTTATTTCAAGACATTCTATTAAGGACTCAATTAGAGTGGTTCTATCAGATGGAGGGAACTAACATCTGTAACTGGGAAGATCTGGTTGCTACTTTCTACAAGCAGTACCAATATAATGCTGACCTCGCTCCAACCCGCACGCAACTTCAGAGCATGTCTATGGGTTCTAGTGCGGGCTTTAAAGATTATGCCCACAAATGGAGAGACCTTGCAGGAAGAGTCCAACCTCCTCTGTCTGATAGGGAGCTGGTAGACATGTTCTTGGGTACTTTATCTGGTCCATTTTTCAACCATCTGATTAGAAGGTCTTCAGCTGGGATTACTAAGTTGATCTTGACAGGAGAAAGAGTGGAAGCTGCTATTAAAAGTGGTAAGATTCCGAGAGATACCTCTTCAAGTGCAGGAAAGAAGCCTCTCATGGGAAAGAAAGAGGCCAGTGCTGCTTACAACCAGAGAAGTCAGGGAAGAACCGAACACCGTCCAACGGTGGGAGCTTTAATAATATCCAAACCTGTAACTACTCAACAAAAGAACAATCAGTCCAGAACAAATAAGCCCATAAGATAGTTTACACGGATTAATATGACCTTGTCTCAAGTTTTTCTACATTTTCTAAAATCCAATCTGGTTACCCTGAGAGAGACTCCCAAAAACCCCAACTCTACATCTCTTCGCTACAATTCAAATGCTCGATGTGCCTACCATTCTGAAAGTCCAGGTCATGATACAGACAACTGGTGCGCTTTGAAGAACCAGGTTCAGGATTTAATTGAGGCAAAGGAGATTGAACTTGATGCTCCTAAGACTCTTAATGTTAGAACTGACCCTATGCCCAAACACGGCCGTGGTGTTAATGCTATTGATGATGACATGTTTGTTGCTTCTGTTGATTAACTAGCTACTCCACTCCTGACTGTTAAAAGAATCTCTTGCAAGCTGGTTTATCTCCGGGTTATGGTGAAAGTTGCCACTTATGTTTGTCTCTACCTAATGGTTGCCATTTTTTGAAGGAAGGTGCTCAACGCCTGATGGATGATAAAGAAATTCTGTTTGAGAAGAATCCATTTACAAGTGCTCCGTGTGAAGATGTTTCTATCATTACCATTTCCACCAATCATCCCAAGGTCTACTCCAAAAGACCTGTTAGGATTACATTTGTTCCAAAAGTTGCTCCGTTGATAATTACTTTTCCTGGACCTATACCATATTCCTCGGATAAAACTGTTCCCTAGAATTATGGAGCGGACGTCCATTACCATGGCTTCAAGCAAGACCTGTTGGCTATTAAAGACAAAGTTGCTGAAGGTATTGATCCTAACATCGCCAATATCATCAAGACCAGTAAGATAACAAGAAGTGGAAGAGTTTTATCTCCCGAGATCTCTCCAAAAACTGTTGCTACTCCTGTGATCATCCATGCTGCTTATCCTGTTAATACTCATGTGATTGTTCCTGTTGCTGCTCCTGTCAATATTCCCATGGCTACTCCTACTGTTATCCCTGCTAGCGAGTCGGTCGAGACTCAGGGTAAAGAGGTATTGGTTGAGCCTGTCCGGATGAAGGCACATCCAGAAGCCATTCCCGAGGCTTCTAAAAAGGAGATGGAAGAGATATTGAAAATAATCAAGAAAAGTGATTACAATGTCGTAGAGCAATTGGGGCAGACTCCTTCAATAATCTCAATGTTGGCCCTACTGTTGTGCATTGAAGCCCATGCCAAGGCTTTAGTAATATTCCTGAAGTCTGCCCATGTGCCTTAAGAGACCTCCGATAATCAATTCAAGAATTATATGGCTAGTTTGACAACTGACAATGGCCTGGGATTCTCTGATGCAGACCTAACTCTCAAGGGAAGGAAACACAATGATGCCCTACATGTCTTCATTGAGTACAAGGGTACTACATTAGCCCATGTTCTGGTAGATATAAGGTTATCACTGAATGTCTTACCCAGGAATGCTCTAGACAAGTTAGATTGCAAAGGGCTCACACTAAAGCCCAGTAACATTGTGGTGAGGGCATTCGATGGTTCTAAAAGAATGGTGCATGGGGAGGTGGACATCCCTATAAAAGTTGGTACTCAAACTTTTAATTCCACTTTTTATGTGATGTACATTCGCCTGTCCTATTCCTGTTTATTGGGTCGACCCTGGATCCATGGGGCTGGTGCTGTAACTTCTATCCTACATCAGATGCTGAAGTACCCAATCAATTGGAAAATTATCACAGTCCATGGGGAGGAGGAATACATGGTGAGCCACCTAAACTCTTTCAGGTACGTTGAAATGGACGATAAGTTCATTGAGACTCCCTGTCAGAACTTTGAGAAGGTTCCACAGACGATTGCTGCAACCAAGACTGCTTCAAGGTCCTAAAGATTACCAGACCTCAACTAAAGATGGTTTCTCTGAAGGATGCCAAGGCAGTAGTTGAAGAAGGTGGGTGTACCATTTGGGGCAAACTTCCAGATATTCCTTACAAATCTGACAAACTTGGTTTGGGTTTTACTTCAGGAGCCCAAAGAGTTGTTCGTCAAGCTCACAACGGAGGACCACCTTTGCAGATCAGCAACCATGGAGTTAATGCTTTGGAGGATAGTGATCGTGATTGTGACCTAGAAAAGTGGATCTTCCCAACCATCAACGGTGGACTCAGCAATTGGGAGGCTAAAGACTTTGTGCCCATTACTTTTATTCAAGAGTAATTTGTCTTTTTGTTTTAAGGAAATGTAATATTTGAACAATTGAAACATTAAAGCCTTATGTCTTACCCAAGGCACAATGGTCTCTTTGTGAGGGTCGTTACTTCATTTTCATATGTCATTAATAAAACATTGGACGTTTTGCATACAAATTTTACGCTCTTTGTTTTTCTTTTCTGCCTCTTTACTTTATAAAAAATATACAACAATGCTCTTACACACACCCACATATCAAACTACAGATCCACATCCACTCTGGATCCCATTTGTAACACCCCAATTCTACCCCAAGAAATTATCGAAAAATAAGAGTATAAAAATTTCCAATATAATCAGGATATCACATATTCAACAAAAATACATAAATCTGTCATACTTTTAGAATAGATACATAACACTTAAAGAAGTGGAATAAACCCAACTCATGAATATAGTCTTCATAACATAAGTCAAACTTTGATTAATCACGTAGCAAATTAATAATAATTCTCTAAATAAGATATATCATCTTTTGAATCATGAAACAACATCAATACAATAAACTCCTCAAATAACAACATAAGGTTCAATAATTAAACAACAAAACATACAAGCATTCGTTTCCCCCCGAGTGCTACGTATCAGAGCAAATGACACCGAACTCGAACTAACAATGCTATCGGCTACTCATCTTGGTTACCTGCACGTTACCAATAAAGGGTAACATTAAAAAAGAAGGGGTGAGATATCAAACTATATAAATAGGGTTATGATAAACAATATATAAGGTAAAGAATATACGATTCACCACTTCACACAACAAAAACATAAAGCAACACAATTCACCTACACATCAATTCAACTTATAACATTGCCAAGCATAAACAACACTTCAAATAAACAACAAAACAACAACTCCAAATGCAAATCAACTATGCAAATGCATGTGGTACCATTGGATAGAACTCCCAACATAAATATTTTCCAGTAATTCTGAGGCATAAAGCAAAGCCTTCAACTTAGAACATCCCAATCCAGGCTAACATAGGTGAGAATTCGCTCCAACTTAAAACATGCCAATCCAAGCCAACTTTAATGGTATGCTATGCTATGAGAAGATATAAACAACCACAACTCGACAATGCAACAACAACAAAAACATAACAACGGTCAACATAACAATAAATCACACCGTTAAACATTGGCCAAAGGCCTACAACAGAACTTGTCAACAAAATTAACAACTTTTCATCGATCATCACAAAATAACACAACATTGGTCATAAGACTTATAATCTACAATTTCCATAAACCGGACAAAATAACTTAACCTGTTGTACCGAAAATTCGGCATAATCCACATAATTTCAACAAAAAGACATATCCATAATTACCTACTAATTAAATTTAGTTACCCGATCAAATTTTGTTAAATTTCGGATGACTAATTACACCGCCTAATTCGGCTACCGATCAATGGTTCTACACAAGAAATTAATAGTTATTTAATCATTACTTCGCTCAACTAATTGATGTTTTATTCCTTATCACCCTATTTTATGTTTTGGTTTGCAGAAGAATCAAACAGGACGAATCGAGACGGGAAAATTTCATAAGTCTAAGTTTAGAAAAATTTGCTACAGCAGCTGACACGGGTGGCCGTGTTGCCTGACATGGTCGTGTCAGGAGAAGAAAAGGGGAATGGCGTAGAGTGCAAGGGCTGACACGGGTGCTTGTGTCAGCTGACACGATCTGTGTTAGGAGGCCTGGAGCATAAAAAACAAGTTTTGCCTCCCTTCACACATGTGTCTTGTTCTTGTTCATTCCTTGTTTCAATTTACCCATTTATCCTAGCTTAGCATTAACCCAACACAGTTAAAATACAACAAATAACAACACAACTCAAATCAATCGTTAATTTCAATAGCAACACAACAAATTTCTTAGCACAACATTGTAGTGAAACTAATACCCTAAACCCCAAATTAAAATTCACCATACTCCCATTTATTTAGTAAGAACCCCACCCTTACCTTTGATTGAGTGAAGCTCTAAGAAATTTCAATGGTATTTATGGGAATTTGACACTAGTAGGAACCTCCTCTTGTTCTTCTTCTCCTCTCAAAATCCTATTCCTCTTTCTCTTCTCGTTTTCCTTCTTTTTTCTGATAACAATAACTCTCTTTCTTCTCTAACTCTATTTCTATTATAATATTATTTCTCTTAACAAATCTAAATGAGCCTAAGTACCATACCCCCTTTTTACTTCACAACACCATATTTTAAGCCCAATCTCATATTTAAGCTTAATAATAAAAATAATACATCAACCTAATTCCACCAATAAAATCCGATTATTTATCATGCCACTAAATAAAATAATTCCGACTTCGACGCTAAAAATTTTAATTAATATAAAATATTCAAAAATATTTAATTAAATAAAATATTTAAATATCGGGGCGTTACAACTCACCCCCACTTAGAATATTTTCTTCCTCAAAAATCTACTTGATACAATCACTCTTAATGCGAATTTCGCATCCAACTCTCTAATCTTCTATTCGCGTTTGGCAACACTTCAACCACTACTTTCTCAGCGTAACAATGCTCAACATCATATAATTCAAATCCACACATGCTAAATATTCAACATCATCATGACATAATCGTTAATAACTTATCAACTACTTCAACAATATTTTGACATATCAACATTTAAATTGGTAACACACTTATACTCGGAAATACAACATCATATTATCATCTTAACAACATTTTTAACACCAAAAACACATGCACAATTTCATTCCCATATATATATATATATATATATATATATATATATATATATATATATATATATATATATATATATATATATATATATATATATATATATATATATATATATATATATATATATATATATATATATATGTATGTCAATTATCAATGAAATATGAACAACTCCATTCATATCGTCGTATCACCCTTATAGTGACATCAACATATCCAACATAGTCAACTTCGTCATATTATGGAATACTATCCATCATTTACGGTAACTAACAACAACATCACAACAACGGGGACAAAAATTATTATAACATCAACTTAACAATATAACTCAACAAATATACACACAACTCACCATCAACTAACAACCACAATAAATTCCTTATAGGATCAACAAATATCTCGGAGATATCACAACACATTGGCACATCATCCCTACATCAACAATCTACCAAATCAAGCATGTAGAGTCGTATACTCATAGCAATTGTGCCACATATGCCTCAGCTTCACAACTCTGATAATCCATCTTAAGTCACCGTCCTCATTAAAGTTTCTGCCAACTATGCAGTTCACAATTATTATTCCAGTTTCATACTTTCCTCAACATCCACCATAAAACCATTGTTCACTTGATATTCTTAATCTTTTACTTTGCAACGTTAGCTCGCATATAAACCCGCTACTCTGAATTGTTTATTACGTCACAACTCTTTCCTAGCAATTCCTCTATTACTTCACAAAAACTGCCGAGCGACTACCTCATGATATAACATTAACCACTTCACTCACCATTAATATAGCAAGATAAGTCTATACCATCCAACACGATCTTGTCTACTATCAACAAGAGATTATGGGTGATTAGTTCCTTAATTTGTCAATAGATAGCCGGCAATCATAATGAAGTATAAACCATCATTACTGAACTATAATAGTGTTCCTTTAGAACTTGTACTCAAGTCACCTAACGCACCATAATCCAATAATTTCCAATGAGGTTTACAAATACTTCCACAATTTCCCTCTCATTCGATTTTTTCGATGAGACACCAATGCTCAACATATTACATGGTCCACATTACACACTTAGCCTCACACGAAGGTTAAGTATTCTCCAATTCAAGAATTACTTTCTTCATCTCTGTACCATCAGGAATACAAATTCGATTACAGAATCTCAACACACCCTGCACATCTAACTTGAAATCATCATTCTCAAACTGATCGAGTCCAACCATCGAATCTACCAATTTCACATCTAGATTCTGAGCTTCTTTGACACTGTCCAGAAAATCATTGTTAATCTTCAACATCCCCAACATAACACTCTTCGATGTCACTTCTCAAACTAAGCTCGCATCTCTGAACTGTTCAATTAATTCCAATTCTTTAACCATCATTGGCGACATATGTAAAGTCCTTTGACTTAATGCATTATCCACCACATTATCTTTACCTTGGATGATAATTAAAACTGAAATCATAATCTGCCAATAACTGCAACCATCTTCGTTGTCTCCTATTCAATTCCTTCTGATCAAATAAATACTTTAAACTCTTATGGTCACTAAATACTTCAAATCTAGAACCAAAAAGACAATGTCTCCAAATCTTCAACATAAACACCACTAAGTCCCATCTTAGACGCGTTCATAATACACTACAAATGACTCACTCGGATTAGGCAAAACCAATACCGGAGTAGCCAACAATCTTTTCTTTAGTTCTACAAAACTTTCATCACATGCAATATCCCATACTTGAAATGATGAACGATTATCCCTTTTAATTCCGAACATCTCATTTCTCAACTTATTCTCTAACAACATATTATTCTTGACCTCGTCTCAAACAACCGCGATAATAATCACTTATGCCCAAAAAGCCTCTAGTTCTACAAACGAATTCAAAGTTCCGCCTTATAGGAATGCATCAACCATATTTGAAAACACTTTAATATGATAGAATATATTTCTATCTCCTTATAGGTTCAAACGGAACACCAATCCGATACTCAGAACACAAGACATGCATTTCTAAAGTTATCCGAAAATGCAAACACCGACGTCATGCAGCGACATACTATTACACATCTTACGATAACACCGGAACAAAATTTCTTTGCACCAGTACCAACACTTACCATTCTTGAAATCTTACTCAACTCCATGCATTTCCAACTCTGACCCGCGATTCAAAACATTCCAACAACTCCAACAACTTTTACAATCACTTACAAGGGTTCCACGACACGGTCTACAGCAAACTGTCACTCTATCACCGTTCACCCGTCAACATCTTACGCAAGGGATACTCAAACCGATAACTTCACAGTCCACCAGCAGGGCTGAAACGTCGCAACTATCTAAATTCCATCTTCTAAAATTATCCTTGTTACTTAACAATCACCTTCAGAAATATCATGGATTTACACTCTACTCGTATATCAACAACCGTTACATTGCTCCTCATCCTTCGAGATGTAAACATCAACAGTGTTTGATCATCCTCCCTTAAGACGTTCTAACTTGATTAACAAACAAAGTCTTTAATCCATGACACCTTCAGATTCGGTAAACAACAAAACTTCAACAATACTTGCAATGTCGCCAACAACAGCTTACTAAACCAACCTCTTACAACCGAAACACATCCAAGAAGCAAAGCTTCTCCCCCACTTATATTCAACCCAACTCCTGCATACAACTGGATTAGAAAAAGCAAACAAGTACCAAAAATGTTTCACACACTTGTCGCGCACTAAGGAACAAACAAAATTAGACAACTTGGCCAGACGGGCCAAACTGCTCTGATACCACTAATGTAACACCCCAATTCTACCCCAAGAAATTATCGGAAAATCATATAAAAATTTCCAATATAATCAGGATGTCACATATTCAACAAAAACACATAAACCTATCATGCTTTTAGAATAGATACATAACACTTAAAGAAGTGGAATGAACCAAACTCATGAATATAGTATTCATAACATAAGCCAAACTTTGATTAATCACGCAGCGGATTCATAATAATTCTCTAAATAAGATATAGCATCTTTTGAATCATGAAACAACATCAATACAATAAACTCCTCAAATAACAACATAAGGTTCAATAATTAAACAAAAAAACATACAAGCGTTCATTTCCCCCAGAGTGCTACGTATCAGAGCAAATGACACCAAACTCGAACTAACAATGCTATCGGCTACTAATCTTGGTTACATGCACGTTACCAACAAAGGGTATTCAAACAGAAGGGGTGAGATATCAAACTATATAAAAAAGGTTATTGTTGTACCCCAAAATTTTCCCTCTCATGTTTTCCAAAGTCTTCCCCTACATGGTTGGTCACAAACCTCTGCCTAAAGAAAGGGAAAATTTGTGAGTGATGTTTTTAAGTTTCTTTCGATTGGCATCTCCAAAATGCCTTTCAATTGGCATCTCCAAAATTCCTTTCAATTGGCATCTACAAAATGCCTTTTGATTGGCATCTCCAAAATTCCTTTCGATTGGCATCTACATAGCGCCCTTCGATTGACATGGACATAGGTCCTTCAATTGGCCTATTAATAAGGCCTTTCGATTGGCATTTTAACAAGTACCCTTCGATTGGTATCTGGACAAGGGATCCTTCGATTTGGAAATTTGTCAAAGCAGCTTCGACATGCATGTTAACCGTGTCTTTGATTGGCATGACTAAGCAAAAACACATATCCTAACCTGTCCAAGTTCACCCAAAGTTCAAAATGGCATGTCTTCCTTGCAAATATTGCAAGAATTCAATATTGATTGTGGATTCAATTCCCGATTTAAAGGCCAGATTCTTGCCTTGTTTGTTCCCAAGTCCACAAGAGCTTATTCGACCAGGGTGATTCGTTTCGAATCAAGTAATCGAAGCAGAGGAAGGCTCAATCGAATGGGCTATGACATCAAAGCTGGAGTAATTCAAAGTGGAGCTTAGAACCATCAATAGAGCAAATAAGAAGGGAAGTGGATCTGTAGGGGCATGTTAGCTTTCGATTATCATCATATTAGAGGCCCAAATAACTCATAACAGGCTGGCAGTAACGCATGAAAATAGATTGGCACTTGATTGAATCAAATATATCAAGTTTTTATAAAGAAATCAAATCAAATATCTTCATCATAATCGACCAACATTTGATACACAAATGTTAACCTAAATTCCCTTGTCTATATAAACCTCATGATCTTACACGGAAAAAAAACACACGCAGGCTGCCTCATAAGAAAATGCTGCCTACCCCAAAAAGTCCAGAAAATAGCATTAACTTCCAAAGTTGTCAAAACTCTGTTGCAGGCACCTTCCGACTAGGTCGACACTTTTATCGTGTTCTTGGAGTTCATACTGGCGTACACTCGTTCGTGCCCCAGCCATCTCACACCCAGGACTGCAGATCCAGGCGCCTCCAGTCGTAAAAATATTAAATCCCCCTTAATCTTAAATTAGAATTATGATTGCATATTCATAGTTTTTGTTATTATTTGTGAGAGATTTAACAAAGTGTACGCAAGTTGCAGTGTTCATACATTCGAACACCATGGATAGAGTTTTTCGAAGCCGGATGTGACAAATTGAATCCAACCCAGATCCGGGTCCAGGGATTGATTTTGAATGGGATGTTTTTTCTGTTTTGTTTAGTTTCGAATTACTGATTTACAGGACCAAAAGTAAGTGTCATGTATTTCGAATGACCAAGCAGCTCAGGTGGCGAAAGGGGATTCGCTCAATCGAAGGGACCAGGGTTTGAATTCCAGGCCTTGCATTTTTAATTTCTAACGAATTTGCTTGCAGATCTAGAGCCCCCAAGACCTTCGAAGGAGTTCTTCGATCAGCTCATTGGATCGAAGAGCAACCCAGGCCTTTTCGATCCAGACCTTGCTTCCAATAATTAATTATTTTCGTTTCCTATTTTTGACCTTTCGATTTTGTTTCCTTTCGAAGGGTTGTTTGTCCTTACTTCTTGTAAGCTTTAATTAACACTAAAAAACCACAAAAACATTAGGCTTAGCTTTTTACATTAAATTAATTTTGTCAATTAATTAATTAATTATTTTAATATTTTCTTAAAAAACTAAAATTTAATAGACTTAGGATTTTTAATTCAATTTCTTTTCATAACAAAAAAACAAAAAAAATTGTTTCACTTAGGATTTTAGACGCATTTTCAATTCATGCGCGCGTTTATTTACTTTAGCCTTTTTTGTTAATTATGTAACTGTGCCCAGTTAGTAATAGCTTAATTAGGGTTTTAATTTCCGCACTTTATTTTTCAGTAATTATTTATGTATCTACACCAAGGCCTTGTAATAGCGCATGACCTTTATTTCCCACTTTTTTATATTATATGCTTGTATATAATTGCTAGCAACCTAGGCGTGTATGATTAATCAATCAATCAGTAGATCACTAAACTGCAAGATAAAATATCTTAAAAAATAACACTATTGCACACTTAGACCCCTAGGGTATTTCCCACCTTGGTTGCCTTCGAAAATGGTCATGTCCCTCGAACGTAGGCATACTCTTAGCAAAGACCCTCAGTTTAAAGTCATCATAAAGATCATAGTCCCAAAATGTCCCTCGAGTTACCAACGAGAAATGATCTTATGATGATAGTCCCTTCGAAATGCTAAGGTATCCTTACACGTTGCCTTCAATGACCATTACTTCCCTTTCGATAGTCCCTCAACATCTAACGACTAGGGTTACCTACTCACTAATAGTAGGATAACACAGTCTAAAGGATATGAGGAAAAGAATAGTCTTTTTTCAGTAGGTGGATAACTTTTAGGTACTTGCTCAAACAAATTTTCACACCACACTTTCAAACACTTTTCAAACAAAGTTTTAAAAATGCTTTATCACACTCTTGAGGACTGATACGAGGGTTATCATAAAGCAAATCGCTGCACGAAGGAATTTTCAAGGCTTTTCAAACAAAATTTTTTTCACAAAAACACCCAAGCAATTTTCAAAAGATAAGCAAGTACCTAAGAGCCTATGAAAAACCATGGATGGAAAGGGTGCTAATACCTTCCCTTTCCATAATCTACCCCCTTACTCAAACTCGAAAAATGTCTTTTTCTGTTCTTTTCACTCTTTCCTTTTGGATAAAAGAAAAGTCGATGGTGACTCTTGCTTACTGCAGCATTTGCGAACAAAATATGTAAACCAATATTAACAGTTGGTTCTGCCACCGTATAACACAACTAGCGACTCTGCTGGGGAATTATAAAGTGGGGTTTAACTTAGGGTCTAGATCATTTTAAAATTGCTTTCTTTGTTTGCTTTGACTGCTTTATCTTTGAGGGTTTGTTGGGGTATTCTTGTAAAGATCCTATACCCGGATATGGGGCATCTTTTTAGGTAAACAACAATAGATCATAGAGATTGTGCGGCGTAGACCGATATGGTTGAAGCGATAGCTGTGTTGGTGTGACACTTTGGTTGGTACCGGTATACCTTATGTCGAATCAAGGAGAATACGGGGCCATCGCATGGTATCGTGAAGCACTAACGAACCTTAGAACCTTAGTTGAACAAACATGGCCATTAGAAAGTAGTGAGATAGCTGGCCTCGGTGTAAAGTTGGGAATCAGTTGATACTCGATACTACACTCATTGAGATTGGACTTTTGGGATGTTTAGGTTGCAAGAAAAGATTGCTAAACTGAAATAATACCGATAAAGAAAGATCAATGATATTGAGACTCCTTAGAACCCGGTTACTATTTCTAGGACAAGTTTGAAACCAACTAAACTTCAAGAGGGTATTTACCTATAAACCCCATGCAAGCCTAAACCTAAGGTCTTGTGTGCTTTGCTTGTGTATAATTAATTTGCTTAAACATGACATCATGCATCATAAACATTTGTTCTTCATTACACTAACCATTTCAAGGATTAGGGGAATTTATCTTTGTTCTGTTTTGCAGATCATGGCTTCCGCTCGTAGAAATACCATCCAAATCAACTTTGTGAGAATACCCTTCAACTCAAAAAGCTAGTATCTAGGGCTTCTGAGACTTCCTCATTCACCAAGAACTACGGTCGACTCCTCAATCTGGTTACCTCAGATTTTGATGAGAAGATGATGAGTGTGCTCTTTCAGTTCTTTGACCCTAAGCATCATTGCTTCACCTTTCCAGACTATCAGTTGGTACCCACCATGGAAGAGTTTTCTCAGATATTGGGTATGCCTATTTTAGATCAGTTGCCTTTCACTGTTTGGAAGAAGCTCCAAAACCAGAGATCATTGTAGTAGCTTTACACCTGAAACGGTCCGACGTTATATCCAACTGGGAAATAAGATGCGGATTCAAGGGTTTTCTAGCCAAGTTTCTAATAGAGAAGGGTCGGCTGTTTTGGGATGATTTGGACTTCTAGGCTTTTGAGGAGGTCTTGGCCCTTCACATGTATGGTATAGTACTTGTGATACGGTGGGAGAACTGACTTGGGTTTTGCGTTTGTATTCGCAAATGTTGCGGTTAGCAAGAGTCGCCACCGACTTTTTATTTTATCCTAGGGAAAGGTTAAAAAGCACAGCAAAAACCTTTTGAGATGTTTTCTTGGGTTCGGGGAGTAGATTATAGAAAGGGAAGGTATTAGCACCCTTTCTATCCATGGTTATCCATGGGCTCTTAGTTACTTTCTTTAGATCACTTGCCTTTTGTTTTCAATTGTTTTAAATGGTGCTTGAGTGTGTGGGTTTTGAAAATGTTTTGAAAAGATGCCAATGTGGTGGCAACCTTTGTAATGATCCATGTGGGGATGTATACAAAGATGTATGTCTTTTGAAAAGGTTTTCATTTGTTTTTGAGAGTTGTTTTGAAAGTGTAGTGATGTGATTTTGAAATTAGGCAAGTGTTTTGTTTTGCAAGTTTGATTCAAGTAATTAAGAGGTTATCTACTCCTAAATTTCTCGAAAGATTATTGTTATGTTTTAACCCTTTTAACAAGTTTGTTCCACCATTGAATTTGGTGGACAACCTTATGTTAGGATGTGAAAGGGACGGGCGCGGGTCATCGTTTAGACCATAATTGTAACGACGTTAAATGTCCTTGGGCAATTTCTCTAAGGGACTTGATCATTTGTTTTTGTTTGTTTTTGAAAAGTTTTGGTCGAGGGAGTATGATCATTCAAATTGTTTGCTTTGCCCAAAGAAGTTCAACATACAATATGGCCCATCTATTTGAAGGCAACAAGTGGAATACCCTAGGGGTGCAAGTGTGAGATGTGTTGTTTATTTTCATACTCATTTGTCTTGTATTAGGTCAAACTATTTTTTTTCGTTTTTTCGCATACAAACCCTAATTCTAACATGTTATCATTAGAAAGCAATAAGGTGCAAAATTAAATTTACTAGGCTATTACAAAACCAAATATGGGAAGGGGGGTACAAATGTTCAAATGGGGATATTGACAAGAATTTAAATCTAAATTATTACATCATTTTGAATATTTGCAATTTAATCAATGTACAAAAATTAAATAACAATGCAAGATGCAAAAGAATGTTTTGTATATGTATGAAAAAAAATATTATTTATGTAAAAGAGAAAAGAAAATAAAAAATTATATTATTTTTTTTGGAGTATTTTGAATTTAGGGCAAAAACCCTAATTTTATTAGGAAAAATGTATTATTGTTTAATTTAATACAAACATTTATTTATCATGTACAAAAAATAAAGATAATGAAGTATATTATGAAAAAAGTATTTGTATCAAATATTAATAAAAATAAAAAAAAATCAAGTATTTTTATATTTTAACCTAAATATATTAATAAACATATATATATATATATATATATATATATATATATATATATATATATATATATATATATATATATATATATATATATATATATATATATATATATATATACTAATTTCTTAAATATGCATTATGTGCAAAAATATTTATTTATTTAATATTTTAATAAAATAAATAAAAAGTATTTTTTATGTGACATATTTTCAGAAGGTAAATAAAAATAAAAAAAGTATTTTCACTATTTTTCTATTTATTCTAATAATAGTATATATATAATATTATGTTCAAACAAAAGAAATAATCAAATAAATATGCCATATATTCAAAAAATGATGGAAAAAATATTTTTAATTTTTTAATGCCATGAGAAAAAATAAACAAAGTCAACCAAAAAAGAAAAAGTCAAAAAGAGTCAAAAATGAAGCAAATGGGCTCAGGGGGTGTAAACGTGGAAATAGGGTGTGAAAAGAAATAACACAAAAGCCCAGTCCAAGAAGACACTGTCTTCAACCTCCAGCAACAAAATTCAAAAAAACGCGCGCCCCTGTTCTTCAATGTCCAACTCTCGATTCCTGGCTTTTCAGCAAAAACTCATAACACAACAAATGTTCAGCATGAAGAGACGGTTCTAACCATATAAAGAACTTGACCTATCTCTCTAAGATGAGGGAGAATTTCTCCTCCCCCAAATCCTAACCTAGTTTTTCATCAATGTTCAGAACCAAAATTCTCTCTACTCAGGCAAAAGAAATGAAATGTAAAGATATGTACATGTTCAGGGCTATGAGTAGAACCTTGTTTCTTCACAAACTTAAGACTAAGGATGAATGATAAGAGAGATACGAGTTCAAAGTTTTACCTGTGCAGTTGAACTTCAATCTGGAGAATGAGGAACTTCTAGTACAAGGTAATGATTGGAAAAGCTTCCTTGAGGTCTAGGGATGCTTTTTCAATGCTTGCTTTGTCTTGAAACTTCTTGTATCGAGATGTGGAACTTCAACTGCAAAAGGAAAAAATGAAAATGGTGGAAACTGTTAGAGTGATTACAGGTCAGGTTTTAGGCCATGGCTAGCTTGCATATGTTGTAAGGAAGGTGTATGAATTGTTTTTGGTGAGAATGCTCGAGGGAAGTGGGAGTTTGCACTCAATCTGCAGGGGTTCCCCTGTTTGTGCAGTTTCAAGGTGATTTTGAGATGGAGGATGCTTGAGAGGTTCAGGACTCGTGCCAAAGCTTGGGTATGTTCTATGGAATGTGTTTGATAGCTTTTGTGTTGTGTGTCTATGCTGAAGAGAGAGTTGTGATAAGTTATGCAATGTTACTTGAAAATGAAGCAAGCAATGGTCACTTTGTGTTTTAGGTCAGTAGGGGCCTCTAATCCTGCTGCATAATCTTCTCTTGATCAGAGCAACTTGTCCATAATCTTGTGCCAAGAGGATTTTGCTTGTACTTGCTTGGATTTCAAATTGACATAAAGCTAGCTTTTTACAAAAATGGATAAAGCACTTTATCTAGTTTAGGATTAATCCACTATGCAATGTTAGAACACAAAGAACATGGCCTCAACACATTGAATATGCATTAAATTATTGAGTATGTAATGGTTCAAGGACCTGTAATCAAGCATAAAGCAAGCTGAATTCAAATTTGCAAGATTAAGAACATGTTTTGATGAAGAACAAAAGTGAATTTTTGCCAACTTGTGAAATTCGAATCTCTCAAGTTATGAGGTTGTTTGAGAAGTTCTTTGACATTTTGGAAAGCTTGGAATGTGTACTACAATCCATCTTTGAAATGCAAATTAAAATTCCAAGTGGAAGGGTATGAAAAATGGCCTTGAAGTGGGGTAGAAAACCTTGTCAAAATAGGTTAAAATTTCACTAAGTTAAAAATGGTTTAGTGCCCTTATTCAAAAAATTGTAACTTGAGATATAAGCTTCAAATGAGAAAATTTTGTGAATCAAAGTTGTAGATTATGCAACAAGCTACAACTTTCATGTTTTGACTTTTGTTTGAATCCAAATGGATCTTGGTGAAAAGATGGGGCAAAGTTGGGAAAAAATTAGGGTTTTTCATAACTTAGAAAAATTCTAAGTTATGAAAAATTCCATTTTCAAACCCTAATTTGCATTTTGTGATTTCTTGGTGAACAAGTTTCATGATTTGGCAAGTTTTGATGAAAAATGAATCTTGACTCTTGATTTTGACCAAAAAGTCAAAGTTTGACTTTTCAGTATACAGTCAAAATTGATCAATTGACTGGGAAATTCAACTGTCAATCTTGTGTACTTGGGATCTTTTGAGCTTGATGAACATGTCAAGATAATTCCATGGGGTCCTTGAGTCCATATGTGAGCTTGGTTTTCCATTGGCTAGGTCAAACAGTCAAAAATTGCCTTTGTGCAGTCAAAACCCTAATAATGACCATTTTGCCCTTTTGGTGATCTGATCAAATTTCTTGTGGAATTATGATCCAAACTTGATCAAATGGTCCATATGAGTTCAATATGTTGATGTGGATCAAATTTCATGAGGTTTGACTGTCAATTGGCCACAGTTGACTTTTCCCCAATACAGCTGATTTCTAGGCCAACTGTCCAATTGACTGGGCAAAACTTGGAATCAAGACTTGAAACTTGGTATAGGTAAACTTGGGAGTCCAATATGAAGCATGAGAGTCATCTTAGGCATTTTAGGTCAAAACATCCTTAGGCAAACACAAACCCTAATTTGAGTCCACAGTGTAAGGAGAAGTCTTGAACAGAGGAAACCCTAACTGAATCTTGATCTTCAAAGGTCTTGTGATGAGAAAATGTTGAGGAAATGGGAGGGCAAATTTTGGGGTACAACAGTTGCCCCTGTTCAATCTTCTTGAACCTGAAGAGTTAGATTGGCAAGTTTGCCTTTCGTGACTCGAGGGTAAAAGGAGATTGGACACTAGAGTGCCCGGAAATTTGCACTCGTATGTTGAAGTGTCAGCAATGTGATGTCGGGAATGGGCTTATAGATGCCATTTGGAGAGGTGGTAGATAGGGAGATGGGCTTATAGATGCCATCCGGAAGTGTCGATCGCCTAAGAGATTCCTTAGCGAGAACTTGTGTATTTGAGAAAGACGGATGTTTTCCTGGCTTGTTACAGGTGTTTGATCCTCAGTCTCCTTATGCAGATGTGCCCTGACTGGATACAGGTATTGAATCTACAATGGGTTGCTCACAGATATGCCCTGGCCGGATACAGGAGTCGAATCTGGAAATAGTCGTTAATAGATGTGCCCTGGCTGGATACAGGAATCGAATCTTCGAACTCTTCAGACGTGCCCTGGCTAGATACAGGAATCGAGTCTGGAAATGTGGTCAACAGATATGCCCTGGCTGGATGCAGGAATCGAATCTTCGAACTCTTCAGACGTGCCCTGGCTAGATACAGGAATCGAGTCTGGAAATGTGGTCAACAGATATGCCCTGGCTGGATGCAGGAATCGAATCCGGAGATGTTGTAGTTGATAGATGTGCCCTGGCTAGATACAGGAATCGAATCTTTGAACTTTTCAGACGTGCCCTGGCTAGATACAGGAATCGAGTCTGGAAACTGATCACTCTCATATGTGCCCTGGCTAGATACAGGTATCGGATCTGGAATTGTGACAGTTGAAGGTAGTTGTTTTTGGGATTGTCTTTTTCCTGAAAAGGCAAAAAAACGTAAGTTGTATGCAATGTCATGATGTATGATATGCATGATATCATGATGTTCAACATGAGATAGTGTTGCATGCGTTTCATCATGTATGTAAGCAAGATGTATGAAAATGTGAAATGTTCATGGATGTAATTTCGCCTTAGGAAAATAAATCCTTGACGGTCGGCCGGAGAGTTGCTATGTGGAAGAGATACTTGGCCGAAGTTTTGCTGAGAGGCCTGTTGAGGACTTTAATGATGGATTCCGCTGGGGATAATGATGATAAACTCCGCTGGGGATTTGAAGGGACTTCGCCGAGGGCGGTCTTTCGTGGTTTTTAGCTGAGGATAACCCAGTTATAAGTCCTTGTGAGGAAATAACTCTAAATAAAACTCGGGAGAGACGTCCGTGCTCCGCAGGGGATAAGCTTCCAGAATCTACTGGGGATGAGCTTTAAGACCTGCCGGGGAATGTTGTGTCCTTTTAGGATCGACGGGGAGCCAACTTTGCTTGGGGAAAGTACTGATGAATCTTGTTTGTACTCTGCGGGGAGTTGAGATGATTCGGCCACATTCTTCAGTTGAACCAACCTTGGTATCTTGGCGGACGAAAACAACCAGACTGCATTAGACCACTTCACATTGCCCCTGTCTCTGATGTCACCTGTGATCAATCTCTCGTTTTATATGTAAACACTTATGAATCAGCCATTTTTAATGTCAAATGCATATATCAAAAATGAACATTGGACGTTCTTCGCAAGACAAAACAGAAAAAGAAAACAATTGGCACTTTTAACTGAAAAGTATATTTGTATTGATTTAAACTTTGCCTGTGAATAGGCGTTTTTGTACAAGAGGCTGATATCCTAGTAAGAGGACATCGCCAAATAGTATAGAGTTTACAATTTTGAAAAAGGAAACAAAACAGCTATGTGAACAATCCCACTGGGTTACAACTCTGCTATTGCCTTTATGCCTTCGAACATCTCATCGCTTTGCTGCCTAGTTGAAGATGAAGCTGATTGGTCGATGCCGAAACCTGGAGCCAGATAGTTGATACCGAATTCCGGATGCGAAGTGATCCGATGAGACATAGTGTTACGCTTTCATCCCTAACTTTTGCCTGGACCGCCCTTTCGGGTTTTCAGTCCACCGGGATACCCATTTTTGCCCAAGCCGCCCTTTCAGGTTTTCGACTTGCCGGGTGTACAGATTTTTTTATTCATTTCATCCCTTATTTTTGCCCGAACCCTTTTGGTTCGCCGGGAAGCCCTTATTTTTGCCTAGGTATGTCAACCTAGCGGGTCTCTTATTTATGCGTAGTATTTTTTCACCATGTCTGCATTGGCGGGGTGAGGAAGGTCGTCACCATCCATGGTGGTTAGGATCATGGCTCCTCCTGAGAACACACGTTTAACCACAAATGGCCCTTCGTAAGTAGGGGTCCATTTGCCCCGGGGATCACTTTGAGGAAGGATGATGCGTTTGATTACCAGGTCCCCAACTTGATACTCTTGCGGTCTGACTTTCTTGTTAAATGCCCTGATCATCCGTTTTTGATACGTTTGACCATGACAGATAGCAGTGAGCCTCTTTTCGTCAATCAGATTTAATTGATCAAGTCGAGTCTGGATCCAATCATCTTCATTCAAGTCTGCATCCTTCATTATCCGGAGAGAGGGTATCTGGATCTCGATTGGCAAGACTGCCTCCATGCCATAGACCAAGGAGAAGGGAGTTGCCCCGGTTGATGTCCTTGCTGAGGTGCGGTACCCATGAAGAGCGAACGGTAACATCTCGTGCCAATCTTTATAGGTCACTGTCATCTTCTGCACAATTTTCTTGATATTCTTATTGGCTGCCTCTACAGCCCCATTCATCTTCGGCCGGTAGGGAGAAGAATTGTGGTGCTGTATCTTGAATTGTTCACAGAGTTCAGTGATCATTTTGTTATTGAGATTGGTACCATTGTCCGTAATGATTCTTTCCGGGACTCCGTACCGACAGATCAGATTATGCCGGATGAAACGTGCCACGACGCTCTTGGTTACTGTGGCATAGGAAGCTGCCTCAACCCACTTCGTGAAGTAATCGATCGCCACCAAGATGAAGCGATGCCCATTGGATGCCGTTGGTCGGATCTCACCGATCATATCGATTCCCCACATTGCGAAAGGCCAAGGTGCCGTCAGGACATTCAAAGGAACCGGAGGGATATGCACCTTGTCAGCATAGATCTGGCATTTATGACAAGTTCGGGAGTGTTGGTAACAATCAGCTTCCATTGTGGACCAGAAATATCCTGCCTGAAGGATTTTCTTAGCCATGGTGTGCCCACTGGAATGTGTTCCGAATGTACCTTCATGCAGCTCCATCATGATTTTCTCTGCTTCTGCCTTATCCACACAACGTAGCAGAGTTGAATCATGATTCCGTTTGTAGAGAATGCCGTTGCTGAGGAAGAATTTTGCAGCAAACCTCCTCATGAACTTCTTATCATTGACAGATGCACCTTCAGGGTATTCCTGAGCTTCCAAGTACCTCTTCACCTCATGGTACCAGGGTTTTTCAATCACCTTTTCAGCCTCCAGTTCACAGCAGTATGCCGGTTCGTCCAACTTCCAGATAATGATTCGGGGAGCCTCATTGTCCCATTTAACTTTGAACATTGAAGACATCGTAGCTAGGGCGTCCGCTAGCTGATTCTCCTCTCTAGGGAAGTGCTCAAAAGTTATCTCTTCAAAGTGGGGAAGCAAGGTCAACACGTACTCTTTGTAAGGAATAAGATTCGGGTGTTTCGTATCCCACTCGCCTTTGATCTGATTGATCACGAGAGCGGAATCTCCGAAAACACTTAGAAATTTGATCCTTAAGTCGATTGCAGCTTGTAAACCCATGATACATGCCTCATATTCTGCCATATTGTTGGTGCAGCTGAAACATAATCGGGCGGTGAGGGGAGTATGAGTTCCTTTGGGAGATATGATTACAGCGTCGACGCCGTTACCCAAAGCATTGGAGGCTCCATCAAAATGCATAGACCATCGGGATCCTTCCTCAGGTCCTTCATCCGGTCCAGGTACTTCACAGTCAGTTACCACCATGATGTCTTCGTCCGGAAAATCAAAGTTCAGTGATTGGTAATCGTCCACAGGTTGGTGTGCCAAATGATCTGCCAGTACACTTCCCTTAATTGCTTTCTGAGTTGTATACTGGATATCATATTCTGTTAAGATCATTTGCCATATCGCTATTCTTCCAGACAGAGCGGGCTTTTCAAATATGTACTTGATGGGATCCATCTTGGAAATCAATAAAGTAGTGTGAGTCAGCATATACTGTCTCAGCCGGCGAGCAACCCATACAAGAGCGCAGCAAGTTTTCTCAAGCAGTGAGTAACGAGACTCACAGTCGGTAAACTTTTTGCTCAAGTAATAAATAGCGTGCTCTTTTCGGCCAGACTCGTCATGCTGCCCCAACACACACCCCATTGAATTGTCAAGTACCGTCAAGTATAGTATCAGAGGTCTTCCTTCCACCGGTGGCATAAGAATGGGTGGCTCTTGGAGGTATTCCTTTATCCTTTCAAAGGCAGCCTGACATTCATCATTCCAGCGTACTACTTGATCTTTCTTCAGCAATTTGAAGATTGGCTCACAAGTAGCAGTTAGATGTGAGATGAATCGGGCAATGTAATTCAATCGTCCTAGGAAACCTCTGACTTCTTTCTATGTTCTTGGAGTCGGCATATCTTGTATGGCTTTTACCTTGGCGGGGTCCACCTGAATACCCTTATCACTTACAATGAAACCTAGCAATTTTCCGGACCTTACCCCAAAGGTGCATTTGTTGGGATTCAACCTCAGCTTGTATAACTTGAGTCGGTCAAACAACTTCCTCAGATGGTCAAGGTGCTCCTCCTCAGTTTGAGACCTTGCAATCATGTCATCAACGTATACCTCAATCTCATGATGGATCATATCATGAAATAAAGCAACCATGGCACGTTGATAGGTTGCCCCAGCATTTTTCAATCCGAATGGCATGACCTTATAACAGAAGGTGCCCCACTGAGTCACAAATGTAGTCTTCTCCATATCTTCTGGAGCCATCTTGATCTGATTATACCCTGAAAAACCATCCATGAAGGAGAACACCTTGTGTTGAGCTGTATTGTCAACAAGGACATCAATGTGAGGTAGGGGGAAGTCATCCTTGGGGCTGGCCCTGTTCAGATCCCTGTAGTCAACGCACATTCTGACTTTACCGTCCTTCTTCGGCACTGGCACCACATTGGCAACCCACTTAGGGTAAGAAGTCACTGCGAGGAACCCGACATCAAACTGCTTCATAACCTCGGCCTTGATCTTTTCAGACATCTCTGGACGCATCCGTCGGACTTTTTGCTTTACCGGAGGGCAATCTTCCTTGGTTGGCAGGTGGTGAACCACAATGTCGGCATCCAAACCAGGCATATCTTCATAGGACCAAGCAAAAATCTCCATGTAGTCTCGTAGCATCTGGATCAATCGTTGCTTCACACTGAGCTCTAGATTGGCACCAATCTTGACCTCTTTCCTATCCGTCTCAGTACCCAGGTTAATTGTCTCCACAGGCTCTTCATGTGGTTGAATAGCTCTCTCTTCCTGGAGTAGCAGTCTTGCGAGTTCACCAGGTACTTCGCAATCATCTTCACCTTCGTCTTCGGCCAAGTTGATCGGATTTTCGAAGTCATAACTGGCAGTAGCAGAGCTGTTACCAGTGAGATCCAGGGTGGATTGAAACCTGTATAAGTGAGTGTGTGTAAATATAGCTGTTTTGCAATATATATAACACAGAAAGGAAAAAGAGCACAAGATTTGAAATGCAACAAATGTCCAATGTTTTGATTGATGATATATGAAAATGTCATACAAAAAGCCCTCACAAATGGAGCTACGATGCCCCGGGTAGGACACCGAGCCAACAAAGTTTTAACATATTGTTTGTTACAAATTGGAAATCAAAACAAATTAATTACTGCGTGACAAATGTGATAGGGGTAAAATCCTTTGCCGTCCAGTTGCTCGGTCCGTCGCTGGCAGTCGGGTAGATCCAACTGTCAAACTCTGCTTCCTCCACATCCTCCTCGATAGCATTCACCCTTGAGCTGGAGATAAACACCGGAGCCTTTCTGATCTTCTCTTTGCGCACAGCCTTCTGAGCCTCTGCAGTAAAGCCTAGCCCAAACTTGTCGTTCTTCTGAGTGAAGTCAGGAAGCTGGCCCCAGTTTGCATAATTGCCTTTCTGAACCACAGCCCGGGCATCCCTTAGGGAAGCCATCTTCAAGGAAACATTCTCTTCGACCGCTGCCTCTGCTGCTGCTGAAATTGGATGCACCTCCTCGAAATGCTAAAAGGGGGTTTCAATAAACTCCCCGTCCATCTCAATGTATCTGAAGGAATTCAAATGGCTCACCATATACTCCTCTTCTCCTTGCACAGTGACGATCTTCCCCCTGACGGGATACTTCAGCTTCTGGTGCAAGGTGGAGGTCACTGCCCCAGCTTTATGGATCCAAGGTCGACCCAGTAGACAAGAGTACGATGGACGTATATCCATCACATAAAAGGTAGAGTCAAACACTTGAGAGCCCACACGAATAGGGATGTTAACCTCTCCATGAACCATCCTTTTAGAACCGTCAAAGGCCCTGACGATGATATTGCTGGGCTTCAATTCCAGGCCTTCATAATCCAGACGGTCTAAAGCCTTTTTCGGTAGAACATTCAAAGAAGAACCAGTATCCACCAATACATGCGCCAGAGTAGTTCCCCTGCATTCGATAGAGACATGCAGGGCATCATTGTGGTCTCTTCCCTTCGTAGTCAGGTCAGCATCTGAGAAACCCAAGCCATTGTCTGCTGTTAGATTTGCTATGCAATCGGTGAACTGGACTGCAGACGTCTCTTGCGGCACATGGGCCGTCTTGAGAAATGAGATCAAGGCCTTAGCATGGGCCTCGGAGCATAGCAATAAGGAGAGCAGGGAGATCTTGGAGGGCGTATGCCCCAGCTGTTCGACAACATTGAAATCACTTTTCTTTATTATTTTCAGAATCTCCTCCATTTCTTGTCGGGAGGCCTCAGCATTTATGGGTATTGGTGCCTCCATCCGGGCAGGCTCTTCTTCAATCCCTTTGCCCCGAGCATTTGATGACTCGGCAGCAGGGGACACAATTTGATCAGCAACAGGAATAGGTAAACTTGTAGGTTTTATAAGGAGGGGTTTTCGAAAAGCGGGCGGTGCAATGTCAGGCGAGAAGAGCCTGCCACTGCGGGTGACCTTGGCTGGACCAGTGATATCGCAGATACTGGCGCCAGTGTCGAATTCTTGTTTGATTCCATTTACATACACGTCTGCCCCATAATGCCAGGGGACAGCTTTATCAGATATGTAGGGGAGAGGCCCCGGGACAGTAATAATCACAGGTGCAACAGTCATGATTTGTACAGGCTTCTTGGGGGGAGCCTTGATTGGATTTTTGAAGATGGTAACCACAGAAATTTCTTTTATCGGAACCGACTGAACAACAGACTTTTTGAATAGAATTTCCTTGCTATCCATTAGGCCTTGGATGCCTAACCTCAGCAAGGGACAATCAGATAGGGAAACAGCACAGAACAGGCAACCTTCACCGCAACCCGGAAATAAACTGGCCCGCAGTAGGTTCTTCTTAACGGTCTTCAGAGGGGTGACAACTTCATTCACTGAAACAGCATACATTTCTTCCTCGATGGCATTTACTCTATGCTGGGGCATAGGAGCAGTTACAACATTTGGTCTCTCCGGCGCTTCAAACTGAATTTCCTTTGTGTCGATCAGATCTTGCACTTTGTTTCTCAAGGCCCAGCAATCATCAGTAGTGTGCCCGGGACTATCAGAATGATAAGCACACCGGGAATTTGGGTTATACTTAGGAGATGCAGTGTTGACGACCTTAGGAGCTTCTTTGAGGGTCACCAGGTTGGTGGATAACAGTTGGGGTAAAATTTGAGATAAGGTCATACTCAGTCGGGTATACTGCCTCTTGGGCCTTTCGCTTCTTTGTTGATTGTACTGCTGAGGAGCAGCAACAGGTTTGGAGATGACCAAAGCATTGATGGCTTGGCGACTTTCAGGCTTGAGTTGTCTTCTAGGACCATAGACGGCGCTTGCTTCTTTCTTAAACGGCCTCTTCTCAGCACTTGTGGAGGCAGCCTTTTGTATCTTGCCTGACCTGATGCCAGCTTCAATTCTTTCTCCTGTCAATATCAGATCTGTAAACCCAGCGGAGGAGTTACCAACCAAATGATTGAAAAACGGACCAGACAATGTCCCTAGGAACGTATCAACCAGCTCTCGATCAGTCAATGGAGGCTGCACCCTGCCAGCCAAATCTCTCCATTTTTGAGCGTACTCCTTGAACCCTTCACCCGTTCCTAGAGACATACCCTGAAGTTGGGTACGCGTAGGAGCGAGATCAGAATTGTATTGGTATTGTCTGTAGAATGCGGTTGCCAAATCTTCCCAGTGTTGGATGCTGGCTCCATCTAATTGGTAGAACCATTCAAGCTGTAACCCCGAGAGGCTATCTTGGAAGAAGTGAATCCAGAGGTTCTTATCTGCCGTGTAAGGTTGGATTTTCCTTACGTACGACCTCAGATGCAGCTTTGGGCAGGAGACCCCATCATACTTGGCGAAGGCAGGCGCCTTAAACTTGTGTGGAATTACTACCCCGGAAGATAACCCCAAATCTCCGAAATCCAACCCTGGCACATCCTGAATTTCCATGGCGCTCAAACGGTCCTCCAATTGCTTGTATCTGTCAGCAGCAGGTGGGTATTGTTCGTCATTATAGTCCGTCTCGTTGTCGGAGACTGCGGGACTAGGAGCTCCTCCCCCTTGGGGACTGTTCTTCTCAGCAGAAGAAGTGGTTGGATCAGCTTCATTATGGAGTGTGTTCCCAAATCTGCGTCCGGTGTTGAACAATGCAGTCCTCTTTTTCTTCTTCTTCTTCATGAGTAGGGTCTTCAACTCTTGCTGACCTTGGGCTAGGCTTAGGACCATTTCTTGAAACTGTGCACTTTGGGCCTGAAGGGCCTTGATTGCTTGCTCACTGGAGGAGTCTGGATTCATGATGACTGTGCACACAAACAGCGAAGAAAATTAAGCAACCTGTGAAATAGGGTACCTGCTATGCATATGGTGCAATGGAATGCGTATGTTTTATGTTTTCAAAGACAAACAAGATTCAACTTTGTAGACAAAAAGGGAAACACACTTCATTAGATTAAAATTTTCAATTGTTCAACAATTTGCCCTTAGGCATTACAGGAATGAAAAATACTGGAAAGGAAATAAACTACAAAAGGGGACAAATCAAAGCTCATCAATGCTCCCATGGCCTCCTCTTTTCAGTGCTGATGTAATTGTTCAGGACCAGCTCTTCTTCCAATTGCTTAGTCAGCCTCTGAATCTTCCGTTCCTGCTCGTTGAACTTCTCTCGATAGAAATCCCGTTCTTCTTTTAGCTGCGCCCAGGATCTTTTCATGGTGTCAAAATCAATAGGTATCTGAGGAGGGAGGACAGTTGGAGGAACCCCATCTTCATCAGGAGATTCAAGAATGAGAGGTCTAACAGCTTCGTAGGGCATACCTAACCTTTGAGCACGGATGCGGACCCATTTGCAATAGGGTTTCAATGGCAGGGAAGTCTTTGGCCCCAACTCATGTGGGTCAGCTTTGTGGATTCTGTCCCAAGCTCTAATGAATCCTTGGCGTAGTTTGTCACTGTTTGCCTGAAACTCAAAATGGAAGTGAGGAACCAGCATTTCATGAGGCCCATCTCCTCTGGCTCTTCCAAACTGTCGGAGAGCTAAGCACGGATTGTAAGAGATTCCTCCTTGGATACCAATCAATGGAACATTCGGGTATTCCCCGCATCGATCAATAACAACTACCTCATCCAAACCTCTGAGAGTCCAAGTAATGTCACTATCAGTGAGAGACATTAACCTCCGAGCCCAACCTTTTCCTTCTTCATTCTTCAGCACGAACTTAGGAAGGTGCGAAATAAACCACCTTACTAGCAAAGGAGTACAACACCACGGAGTCCCCCGTTTTCGAGCAGTACGAGCATAGAGTTGTTGTAGAATATCACCCAAAAGAGTGGGTACCGGATTCCGAGACATGAAGATCCTTATGACATGGATACTGATAAAGGTGTCAGGGTTGGGAAACAATACCAGACCATAGATCAAAAGAGCCAGAATATCCTCGTACGCTTTGAAGTCCAAGTCATTCCAGAAATCATTAGCCTTGCCAACCAGAAATTTGACCAAAAAGCCCTTGATCCCATTTCTAGTTTCCCAGTTGGACAATACCTCTTCTTTGGTCAAGGGGAGAATTGCAGCAATCTCTTCAGGCCTAGGAGTCTTTTCCAAACCAGTGAATGGAGTTTGTTCCAAGACAGGGATCCCAAGCAAATAAGAAAATTCTTCCAGGGTAGGAACCAGCTGGAAGTCTTGAAAGGTGAAACAGTGGTACAGAGGGTCATAAAACTGGGTCAGAACACTTATCAGTTGTTGGTCCCATTTTGCAGTGATCAAGCCAAGGAGAGAACCATGTCTGCTGATGAAGGAAGAAGTGTTTGGAATCCTTCCGACCAAATCCTTGAGTAAAACTGGTGGTTGAACAAAGTTGAGCCGGATAGTATTCCTACGCACGGGCATCATGATGTCCTACAAAACAGGGCAAAGATGAAACCCTTTTTGTCTTTGAAATGGGTTAGTCCTTTATACAGAATGCATGCAATTGTATGATGACATGATGCTATGATGAAGCACACCACAAGTATTCACATAGGTAAGTAAGGCACACAAGTCACACAAGACACCCTTAGGTTTCAGGCCAGCATGAGTTTCAGGTATTACCCTCTTTTGGTTTTGTTGGTTAAAACCTGTCCTATCAAAAGTAACCGGGTTCTAGAGGATCTCAAATCATTGGCTACCCTCAATCGGTCATAACTCCAGCATCGCAATCTTTTCTCGCGGCCAGAACCATCTCGAGAGTTTAGCCTCAATGAGTGTAGCATACTGTTACCGTCCTAATAGCCAAGTTGGTCAATTCAGGGTTCTAAGGTTGGTTGGTGTTTAATGACCCCTTAGAAGACCTATATTCTCCCCGTTGCAACACAAGGGATATAGGTACAGACTAAGATGCCACACCAACGTAGCCACTGCTTCACCCATGTCGGTCTACGCCGGACAGGTCCCTCACAGATTATGCTACCTAAAAAGGTATATCCCAGATCCGGGTTAGGATCTATGAACTCCGATGCAAAGCCCACAAATATAAAAGCAAACAAAGCAAACAATTGAAAATAAAGGTGATCTAAGCCCTAAGGTTACTCCACTTTTAAAAGTTATCCCCAGCAGAGTCGCCAGTTCTGTGATACGGTGGGAGAACTGACTTGGGTTTTGCGTTTGTATTTGCAAATGTTGCGGTTAGCAAGAGTCGCCACCGACTTTTTATTTTATCCTAGGGAAAGGTTAAAAAGCACAGCAAAAACCTTTTGAGATGTTTTCTTGGGTTCGGGGAGTAGATTATAGAAATGGAAGGTATTAGCACCCTTTCTATCCATGGTTATCCATGGGCTCTTAGTTACTTGCTTTAGATCACTTGCCTTTTGTTTTCAATTGTTTTAAATGGTGCTTGAGTGTGTGGGTTTTGAAAATGTTTTGAAAAGATGCCAATGTGGTGGCAACCTTTGTAATGATCCATGTGGGGATGTATACAAAGATGTATGTCTTTTGAAAAGGTTTTCATTTGTTTTTGAGAGTTGTTTTGAAAGTGTAGTGATGTGATTTTGAAATTAGGCAAGTGTTTTGTTTTGCAAGTTTGATTCAAGTAATTAAGAGGTTATCTACTCCTAAATTTCTCGAAAGATTATTGTTATGTTTTAACCCTTTTAACAAGTTTGTTCCACCATTGAATTTGATGGACAACCTTATGTTAGGATGTGAAAGGGACGGGCGCGGGTCATCGTTTAGACCATAATTGTAACGACGTTAAATGTCCTTGGGCAATTTCTCAAAGGGACTTGATCATTTGTTTTTGTTTGTTTTTGAAAAGTTTTGGTCGAGGGACTATGATCATTCAAATTGTTTGCTTTGCCCAAAGAAGTTCAACATACAATATGGCCCATCTATTTGAAGGCAACAAGTGGAATACCCTAAGGGTGCAAGTGTGAGATGTGTTGTTTATTTTCATACTCATTTGTCTTGTATTAGGTCAAACTATTTTTTTTCGTTTTTTCGCATACAAACCCTAATTCTAACATGTTATCATTAGAAAGCAATAAGGTGCAAAATTAAATTTACTAGGCTATTACAAAACCAAATATGGGAAGGGGGGTACAAATGTTCAAATGGGGATATTGACAAGAATTTAAATCTAAATTATTACATCATTTTGAATATTTGCAATTTAATCAATGTACAAAAATTAAATAACAATGCAAGATGCAAAAGAATGTTTTGTATATGTATGAAAAAAAATATTATTTATGTAAAAGAGAAAAGAAAATAAAAAATTATATTATTTTTTTTGGAGTATTTTGAATTTAGGGCAAAAACCCTAATTTTATTAGGAAAAATGTATTATTGTTTAATTTAATACAAACATTTATTTATCATGTACAAAAAATAAAGATAATGAAGTATATTATGAAAAAAGTATTTGTATCAAATATTAATAAAAATAAAAAAATCAAGTATTTTTATATTTTAACCTAAATATATTAATAAACATATATATATATATATATATATATATATATATATATATATATATATATATATATATATATATATATATATATATATATATATATATATATATATATATATATATATATATATATATATATATATATATATATATATATATATAT
This sequence comes from Vicia faba, assembly GCA_948472305.1. Taxonomy (NCBI): domain Eukaryota; kingdom Viridiplantae; phylum Streptophyta; class Magnoliopsida; order Fabales; family Fabaceae; genus Vicia; species Vicia faba. The sequence continues at coordinate 398,483,926 of OX451736.1, forward strand.
ATATATATATATATATATATATATATATATATATATATATATATATATATATATACATATACTAATTTCTTAAATATGCATTATGTGCAAAAATATTTATTTATTTAATATTTTAATAAAATAAATAAAAAGTATTTTTTATGTGACATATTTTCAGGAGGTAAATAAAAATAAAAAAAGTATTTTCACTATTTTTCTATTTATTCTAATAATAGTATATATATAATATTATGTTCAAACAAAATAAATAATCAAATAAATATGCCATATATTCAAAAAATGATGGAAAAAATATTTTTAATTTTTTAATGCCATGAGAAAAAATAAACAAAGTCAACCAAAAAAGAAAAAGTCAAAAAGAGTCAAAAATGAAGCAAATGGGCTCAGGGGGTGTAAACGTGGAAATAGGGTGTGAAAAGAAATAACACAAAAGCCCAGCCCAAGAAGACACTGTCTTCAACCTCCAGCAACAAAATTCAAAAAAACGCGCGCCCCTGTTCTTCAATGTCCAACTCTCGATTCCTGGCTTTTCAGCAAAAACTCATAACACAACAAATGTTCAGCATGAAGAGACGGTTCTAACCATATAAAGAACTTGACCTATCTCTCTAAGATGAGGGAGAATTTCTCCTCCCCCAAATCCTAACCTAGTTTTTCATCAATGTTCAGAACCAAAATTCTCTCTACTCAGGCAAAAGAAATGAAATGTAAAGATATGTACATGTTCAGGGCTATGAGTAGAACCTTGTTTCTTCACAAACTTAAGACTAAGGATGAATGATAAGAGAGATACGAGTTCAAAGTTTTACCTGTGCAGTTGAACTTCAATCTGGAGAATGAGGAACTTCTAGTACAAGGTAATGATTGGAAAAGCTTCCTTGAGGTCTAGGGATGCTTTTTCAATGCTTGCTTTGTCTTGAAACTTCTTGTATCGAGCTGTGGAACTTCAACTGCAAAAGGAAAAAATGAAAATGGTGGAAACTGTTAGAGTGATTACAGGTCAGGTTTTAGGCCATGGCTAGCTTGCATATGTTGTAAGGAAGGTGTATGAATTGTTTTTGGTGAGAATGCTCGAGGGAAGTGGGAGTTTGCACTCAATCTGCAGGGGTTCCCCTGTTTGTGCAGTTTCAAGGTGATTTTGAGATGGAGGATGCTTGAGAGGTTCAGGACTCGTGCCAAAGCTTGGGTATGTTCTATGGAATGTGTTTGATAGCTTTTGTGTTGTGTGTCTATGCTGAAGAGAGAGTTGTGATAAGTTATGCAATGTTACTTGAAAATGAAGCAAGCAATGGTCACTTTGTGTTTTAGGTCAGTAGGGGCCTCTAATCCTGCTGCATAATCTTCTCTTGATCAGAGCAACTTGTCCATAATCTTGTGCCAAGAGGATTTTGCTTGTACTTGCTTGGATTTCAAATTGACATAAAGCTAGCTTTTTACAAAAATGGATAAAGCACTTTATCTAGTTTAGGATTAATCCACTATGCAATGTTAGAACACAAAGAACATGGCCTCAACACATTGAATATGCATTAAATTATTGAGTATGTAATGGTTCAAGGACCTGTAATCAAGCATAAAGCAAGCTGAATTCAAATTTGCAAGATTAAGAACATGTTTTGATGAAGAACAAAAGTGAATTTTTGCCAACTTGTGAAATTCGAATCTCTCAAGTTATGAGGTTGTTTGAGAAGTTCTTTGACATTTTGGAAAGCTTGGAATGTGTACTACAATCCATCTTTGAAATGCAAATTAAAATTCCAAGTGGAATGGTATGAAAAATGGCCTTGAAGTGGGGTAGAAAACCTTGTCAAAATAGGTTAAAATTTCACTAAGTTAAAAATGGTTTAGTGCCCTTATTCAAAAAATTGTAACTTGAGATATAAGCTTCAAATGAGAAAATTTTGTGAATCAAAGTTGTAGATTATGCAACAAGCTACAACTTTCATGTTTTGACTTTTGTTTGAATCCAAATGGATCTTGGTGAAAAGATGGGGCAAAGTTGGGAAAAAATTAGGGTTTTTCATAACTTAGAAAAATTCTAAGTTATGAAAAATTCCATTTTCAAACCCTAATTTGCATTTTGTGATTTCTTGGTGAACAAGTTTCATGATTTGGCAAGTTTTGATGAAAAATGAATCTTGACTCTTGATTTTGACCAAAAAGTCAAAGTTTGACTTTTCAATATACAGTCAAAATTGATCAATTGACTGGGAAATTCAACTGTCAATCTTGTGTACTTGGGATCTTTTGAGCTTGATGAACATGTCAAGATAATTACATGGGGTCCTTGAGTCCATATGTGAGCTTGGTTTGCCATTGGCTAGGTCAAACAGTCAAAAATTGCCTTTGTGCAGTCAAAACCCTAATAATGACCATTTTGCCCTTTTGGTGATCTGATCAAATTTCTTGTGGAATTGTGATCCAAACTTGATCAAATGGTCCATATGAGTTCAATATGTTGATGTGGATCAAATTCATGAGGTTTGACTGTCAATTGGCCACAGTTGACTTTTCCCCAATACAGCTGATTTCTAGGCCAACTGTCCAATTGACTGGGCAAAACTTGGAATCAAGACTTGAAACTTGGTATAGGTAAACTTGGGAGTCCAATATGAAGCATGAGAGTCATCTTAGGCATTTTAGGTCAAAACATACTTAGGCAAACACAAACCCTAATTTGAGTCCACAGTGTAAGGAGAAGTCTTGAACAGAGGAAACCCTAACTGAATCTTGATCTTCAAAGGTCTTGTGATGAGAAAATGTTGAGGAAATGGGAGGGCAAATTTTGGGGTACAACAGTACTGTTCCCTAATCCAGACTTACTCATAGATGTGAATGCCATCAAGGTCTTCCTTTCTCGTAACCCTGTGCCCACTTTACTCAGAGATATCTTGCATACCTTTCACACTCGTACCACAAAGAAAAAAGGTATTCTTATGTGTTGTGTTCCTTTTCCTTCGAGGTGGTTTATTTCTCACCTCCCTAAGATAATACTGAAGAATGAAGAAGGTTTGGGCTGGTGACAAAGGATAATGTCACTTTCTCACACGGATATTCTCTGGTATTCCCAATCTATAGGAGATGTTTCTATTATTAACCGCTTCAGGGAATTCCATAATGTCCCACTAATTGGAATTAAAGGAGGCATAACCTATAATCCTTCTCTGGCCCTGCGACAATTTTGTTACGCTCGAACGAATCCTCCTCACGAGATGCTTATCCAGGGCATCGTGTTTAACTATGAGGATGATGTTCAAGGGTATCGCCAGAGGTTCATACGAGCTTGGGGTATGGGAAACAGATTTGACATCAAGATGTTGGGGCCGACGATTTCTATTCCTGTGGAGCCTTATCTCCAATGGGTACGAGCTCGTGCTCAGAATCTTATGATGCCATATGTAGCCATCTTACCAGTGATTGTGGAGCCCATTACTGAAGGGAATATTCCCTATACGGTTCTTCATCATGATATGCCCACTGATCTTGAAGAATTACAGAGGTCCTGGATTCAGTTGAAGAAAGAGGAGGTCAACTTTAGAGACCATTTCTATTCCCATGAGAGGAAAGTTTTAGAGCTCACGAAGAAACTTCATTAGGAAAGAAGCCTCAATGTCTATCTCGGCGCGAAAAGGAAGCGCCCATGGGAAACCTGATTTTTTTTAGTTTTGTGAACTTTCAATTGAAACACCTAAAAGGAAATTGTATTTTGAATTCTACTAATAAAATATTTGTTTCATTTTGGTTCGCAAATTTAAATTTCCCAAAATCCTTGAAATCATTGCATACACATGTCATACATATCATTTCATAAACAAGTTTCATAGCAGGTTTCTCATCTTCTTCGTTGTTTATTTCAGCTTACAGACTCAAAACGCACAATTCCAACAGATGATCATGGCTGTAGCCAAAGGGCAAGAGGAACTAAAAGTCCTGATTGTTAAAGACAAGACTAAAAAGCCCAGGAGGATAGCTGGTGTGGTAAATATGGGAAGAAGATTCAAAGGACCACTAAGGCAAGTGGTTGAGCTGACATCTTCCTCCAAAGAAGGAGCTAACCAAGAGGGTGAGACAAGAGAGGATGATCCTAGTCTGCCGGAATCTGACAATGAGACTGATTACAATGAAGAGCAGTATCCTCCGGCCGACGAAAAGTACAAACAACTGGAAGAGCATCTTAGTGCAATGGAGATTCAGAAAGTGCTTAGGCTGGACTTTGAAGAGCTGGGTTTGGTGTCTGGGATTGTCATTCTTCCAAAGTTCAAGGTGCCAGTGTTTTCCAAGTACGATGGGGTTTCATGTCCCAAGAAGCACCTTCGATCTTATGTGAGAAAGATACAACCTCACACTGCTGACAGAGACTTATGGGTCCATTTCTTTCAGGATAGTCTATCCGGAACTCAGTTAGATTGGTTCTATCAGCTGGAGAGGACCAACATCCATAATTGGGAAGACCTGGCCATTTCTTTCTATAAGCAGTATCAGTATAATGCTAACCTTACTCCCACCCGTACTCAACTCCAAAGTATGGCTATGTGTTCGAGCGAGGGCTTCAAAGTCTACACTCAGAAGTGGAGGGGCTTAGCAGGAAGTGTCCAGCCTCCCCTGTCTGATAGGGAGCTATTGTATATGTTTCTGAGTACCCTGTCTGGTCCATTCTTTAATCACCTAATTGGAAGTTCCTCGATCGACTTTACTGAATTAATCTTGACATAGGAAAGAGTGGAAGCTGGAATTAAGAGTGGTAAGACCCAAAAGAGTGCATCCTCCAGTGTAGTAAGGAAGCCATTTGCTGGGAAGAAAGAGGTTAGTGTTGTGTACAATCAAAGGAGTCAGGAAAAAACATAACGCCATCCAACGGTAGGGGTTGTCATGATGCCTAAGCCTGTACCCACTCAATAGTGGAATAATCAGCAGAGAACTGAAAGGCCGGTAAGACAGTTCAGATAAATATGACTTTATCCCAAATTTTGCCTCATTTGTTGAAATCTAATCTGGCAACCTTGTGGGAAGCTCCAAAGAATCTCAACACTACCTCTCCCCGCTACAATCCAAATGGTCGTTGTGCTTATCATTCAGAAAGTCCAGGTCATGATACAAACGACTGTTGGGCTATGAAAAACAGGGTACAGGACCTTATCGAGCCAAAGGAAATTGAGTTTGATGCCCCTGAAATTCCAAATGTTATCACTGCTCCTATGCCCAAGCACGGCCGCGGTGTTAATGCTATTGAAGATGATATGTTTGTTACTACTGTTGAAGAGCTTGTTACTCCTCTTATGACTGTTAAGTGGAACTTATTAAAGGCCAGTTTATTTCCGGGCTATGGCGAAGGTTGCCATTTCTGTTTATCTCTACCAAATGGTTATCATTGGTTGAACGCAGGTGTTCAGCGCCTGATGGATGATAGAGAGATTTTGTTTGAGAAGAATCCCTATCCAACCTTTTTTTGCAAAGATGTTTCAATAATATATTTCTGCCAATCCTCCCATGGTCTCCATCAAAAGACGCGTCAGGATTACATTTGTTCCGAAGGTTACTCCGCTGATAATTACTATGCCAGGGCCAATCCCATACTCCTCAGATAAAACTGTTCCTTGGAACTATGGCGGTGACGTCTACTACCAAGGCGTCAAGCAAGATTGGATGGCTGATGAAGACCAGGTTTATGAGAATGTTGATCTCGACATTGTCAACATTGTTGGAACCAAAAAAATAACAAGAAATGGAAGAGTGTTCTCCCCTGAGATTTCTCCTCCAAAAGCTGTTACTGGTCCTATGATCATTCCTACTTTCATTCCTACTGATACTACTATTACAAACCATGTGATTATCCCTGCTGACCCCCTATCACCGAGTCGACTGAGACTTGGGGAAAAGACATATTGGTTGAGCCTGTCCAGACGAAGGCACATTTGGTATCTACCCCAGAGGCTTCCAAGAAAGAAATGGAAGAAATTTTGAAAAATATCAAGAAAAGAGACTACAACATGGTCAAACAGCTAGGACAGACCCCTTCAAAGATCTATATGCTAGCCTTGTTGTTGTGCTCCGAAGCTCATGCAAAGGCTTTGGTGAAGTTCCTGAAAACTTCCCATGTGCCCCAGGAAACCTCTGCTGACCAATTCGAAGATTGTGTGGCTAGTTTGACGGCTGATAACAGTTTTGGTATTTCTGGTGCTGATTTGACTTCTAGAGGGAGGAAGCACAATGATGCGTTGTATGTCTCTGTTGAATGAAAGGGCACTAATTTGGCCCATGTCCTAGTAGATACTGGTTCATCATTAAATGTGCTGCCTAAGAACACTCTGGATAGACTAGATTGTGAAGGTTTGACCTTGAAGCCTAGCAATATTGTAGTGAGGGCTTTTGACGGTTCAAAGAGAATGGTGCACGGGGAGGTGGACGTCCCTATCAAGGTTAGTCCTCATACTTTCTACTATAACTTCTATGTGATGGATATCAGACCATCTTATTCTTGTTTGTTGGGCCGCCCTTAGATACATGGGGTTGGAGCTGTTACGTCCACTCTGCATCAGATGATGAAATACCCAATCAAAGGGAGAATTGACACTGTACACGGTGAAGATGAATACATGGTCAGTCACCTGAGTTCCTTCAGATATGTGGAAATGGATGGTGAGTTCATCGAGACTCCGTGCCAGAATTTCGAAGAGGTACCTAAGACTCTGGCTGAAACTAAAATTGTTACCAATATGTCGAAGATCACCAGACCTCCCTTGAAGATGGCTTCTCTCAAGGATGCAAAAGCGGTTGTCGAAGAAGCTGGATCTACCATCTGGGGTCAACTCCCTGATATTCCATACAAGTATGATAAATTTGGTTTGAGTTTCTCTTCAGGGGCTCAAAGAGTTGTTCGACATGCTCATGCTGGAAGACCTCTCATACGCATCAGCAATCATGGGGTCAACGCTTTACAAGACGAAGATGGTGACAATGACATGGACAGCTGGATCTCCCCTACTACCAAAGGTGGACCCAGTAACTGGACGGAAAAGGATTTTGTACCGATTACTTTTGTTCAGAAGTAATAGTCTTTCTTGATTTTTTTGGATATGTAATAAACAATATAACTTTATAGTCGTGTGTCTTACCCAGGGCACATCGGTTTATTTGTGGGTGTTATCATGTTCTATTATCATATGGCATTAATTAAACATTTGACGTTTATGCATACAAATTTTGCGCTCTTTGTTTTTCTTTTCTACTTTTACTTTGTCTATACGGCTATGCTCTTACACACACTCACGTATCGACTGCAGATCGATATCCATTCTAGATCTCATTGATAACAGTTATGTTATTGGAAATTATGACTTTTAAAATTCGATCAACCAAGCCGATGACGAAGGTGAGGAAGATTGTGAGGTACCTGGAGAACTTGCTAGGCTGTTACAATAGGAAGAAAGGGCTATACAGCCTCATGAAGATCCAGTTGAGACAATAAACTTGGGCACAGTGGTAGACAGAAAAGAAGTCAAGATGGGCGCAAATCTGGGGCTTAATGTCAAACTGCGGTTGATACAAATGTTGCATGACTATGTCGAGATATTTTCCAGGTCATATGAAGACATGCCAGGACTAGATACGAATATTGTGGTTCACCGTCTGCCAACTAAAGAAGATTGCCCTCTGGTAAAGCAGAAGGTTCGTCGCATGCGCCGTGAAATGTCAGAGAAGATCATAGCAGAGGTTATGAAACAATTCAACATTGGTTTCCTACTCGTCACCTCTTATCTCCAATGGGTGGCCAACATAGTGTCGATGCCTAAAAAAGATGGAAAGGTAAGGATGTGTATGGACTACAGAGATTTGAACAGGGCGAGCCCCAAAGATGACTTTTCGCTCCCCCACATTGACGCTCTGGTGGATAACATCGTGCAACACAAGATATTTTACTTCATGGATGGTTTCTCTGGTTACAATCAGATAAATATGGCACCCGAAGATATGGAGAAGACAACCTTCATCACGCAATAGGGAACTTTCTGCTACAAAGTGATGCCGTTTGGATTAAAGAATCCCGGAGCAACCTATCAGTGAGCCATGGTCGCCTTATTTCATGACATGATTCACCATGAGATAGAGGTATATGTGGATGACATGATAGCAAGGTCTCAAACTGAGGAAGAGCACCTTGATCATTTACAAAAGGTGTTTGATAGGTTAAAGACGTACAACTTGAGGTTGAATCCAAACAAATTCACCTTCGGGGTAAGGTCTGGTAAACTGCTAGGTTTCATTGTCAATGACAAGGGCATTCAGGTAGACCGTACAAAAGTGAAGGCTATATAAGAAATGCCAGATCCTCGCACTGAGAAGGAGATCAGAGGCTTTTTAGGACGACTAAATTACATTTCCAGGTTCATTTCCCATTTAACTGCTACTTATGAGCCAATCTTCAAGCTCCTGAAGAAAGATCAAGTGGTAAAGTGGAATGACGAATGCCAGACTGCCTTCCAAAGAATCAAGGAATACCTTCAAGAACCACCAATTCTTATGCCTCCGATTGAAGGAAGACCTTTAATAATGTACTTAACAGTGTTAGATAATTCAATGGGGTTTGTGTTGGGGCAGCATGACGAGTTCGGTCGAAAAGAGCAAGCAATATACTACCTTAGAAAAAAGTTTCCCGACCGTGAAACAAGATACACACTGCTCGAGAAAACTTACTGCACTTTGGCATGGGCTTCTCACCGACTGAGACAGTATATGTTAACCCACACTACTTTGCTGATATCTAAGATGGATCCGATCAAGTACATCTTCGAGAAGCCCGCACTCTCCGGAAGAATAGAAAGATGGAATATGATCTTGACCGAATATGATTCCAATACACGACCCAGAAAGCAATCAAGGGAAGTGTACTAGCTGACCATTTTTCTCTTCGAGAAGCCCGCACTCTCCGGAATAATAACAAGATGGAAAATGTTCTTGACCGAATATGATATCTAATACACGACCCAGAAAGAAATCAAGGGAAGTGTACTAGCTGGCCATTTGGCTCATCGGGCAGTGGATGACTACCAGTCCATGAATTTTGAGTTCCCGAACGAGAATATTATGTTAGTGACTGACTATGAAGAACCTGGACCAGATGAAGGACCCTAAGAGGGATCCCGATGGATTATGGTTTTTGACGGAGCCTCGAACGCACTCGACAATGGCATTGGTGCTATAATTATATCTCCTGAAGGTTGTCATACCCCTTTCACCGCCAAATTATGTCTAAACTATACCAATAATATGGAGGAGTATGAAGCATGCATCATGGGTCTTCAAGCTGCTATTGACCTGAGGATTAAGTTCTTGAGCATTTTCGGAGATTCAGCCTTGGTAATAAGTCAAATCTAAGGCATGTGGGATACGAAATACCCAAATCTTATCCCTTACAAAGAACATGTGTTGACATTGCTTCCATACTTTGAAGAAGTCACCTTTGAACATTTTCCACGAGAAGAGAATCGGTTAGCGGATGCATTAGCTACCATGTCATCTATGTTCAAGGTCAAGTAGGACAATGAGGCTCCCCGAATTACCATCGAGAGGTGGGATGAACTCGCATACTGCTACGAGCTCGACACCGAATAAGTAGCAGACAAACCTTGGTTTCATGAAGTCAAAAGGTATCTTGATGTTCAAGAATATCCCGAGGGGGCATCTGTCAATGATAAGAAGTTTTTGAGAAGGTTCGCCGTAAAGTTCTTCCTCAATAATGGAATCCTCTACAAGCATAACTATGACTCTACTCTACTTTGGTGCATAGACAACAGAGAAGCAGAGAGGATTATGACAGATCTATACGAAGGTACCTTTGGAACCCATTCGAGTTGAGATGCCATGGCTAAAAAGATCCTACGAGCAGGATACTATTGGTCCACTATGGAAGCAGACTGATATTTGCATTCCCGAACTTGTCACAAATGCCAGGTCTACACTGATAAGGTGCTTGTACCTCTGGTTCCTTTGAACGTCTTGACGGCTCCTTGGCCCTTTATAATGTGGGACATTGAAATTATCGGAGAGATTAGACCTACCGCTTCCAATGGGCATCGCTTTATCCTAGTGGCCATTGATTATTTCACGAAGTGGGTTGAAGTTGCCTCTTTTGCTACTGTTACCAAGAATGTTGCGGTGCGGTTTATCAAACATAACCTGATTTGTAGGTATAGTGTGCCCGAGAGAATCATTACTGACAATGGTACGAATCTTAACAATACGATGATCACCGAACTCTGTAAATAATTTAAGATCTAGCATCATAATTCTTCCCCTTACAGGCCGAAGATGAATGGCGCTGTGGAGGCTGCTAACAAGAACATTAAGAAAATCATAAAGAAGATGACAGTGACATACAAAGACTGGCATGAGATGTTACCATTTGCTCTTCATGGGTACCACACCTCTGCACGAACGTCGACAGGGGAAACACCATACTCTATCGTATATGGTATGGACGTTGTCCTGCCTATTGAGGTCCAAATCCATTCTCTGAGAATCATGAAGGATGCGGGTTTGAACAAAGACAATTGGATCTAGACTCGACTTGATCAATTGAATCTGATTGATGAGAAAACGCTTACTGATGTCTGTCATGGTCAAATGTATCAAAAACAGATGATCAAGGCTTTCAACAAAAAGGTCAGATACCATGTATATCAAGTCGGGGATATAGTGATCAAGCGCATCATACTACCGCAAGGTGATCCCAGGGGCAAATGGACTCCCACATACGAAGGGCCATTTGTGATCAAAAGTATATTTTCAGGAGGAGCCATGATTTTAACCACCATGGATGGTGACGACCTTCTTCACCCTGTTAATGCGGACATAGTGAAAAGATACTACACATGAATAAAGACCCGCTAGGTTGACTGGCCTAGGCAAAAATAAGGGCATCCCGGCGAACCAAAAGGGTTCCGGCAAAAATTATGGATGAAGACAAAAATATTTGTACACCCGGCTAGCCAAAAACTTGAAAAGGAGGCTTGGGAAAAAAAGGGTATCCCGATGGACTGAAAACCCGAAAGGGAGGTCCACACAAAAGTTATGGATTTGAAGTGTATCACTATGTCCCATTGGATCACCTTGCGACCAGACTTCAGTATCAACTATCAAGCTCAAACGGCACTGATTAATCCAGTCAGCTTCGGACAAGTAGCAAAGTGATGAGACGCTCGAAGACATAGCGACAATAGCAGAATTGAAACTCAATGGGATTATCATGCATAGCCGTTTTCTTCTCTTTGTACACTACTTTGTATAGTCTTCATTCTCACAACGACATTCTCCTACTAGAACGTCAGCCTCTTTGTACACAATGCCTGTTATAGGAAAACTTCAGAAATCAATACAATTCGTTTCTTTGGAAGTACAAAACTGTCTGCTTTTCTTTTTTTTCTCTTTCCTGTTTGTTTTGCAAAAACGTCCAATGACTTATTCTTGACATATGCATTTGAATATGATTTCTATTCACAAATATTTGCATAAGATACAGGAGGACAATTGCTCATGACTTAGGGAACAACGAAAAGTCTATAAAACCATTTCAATCCCGACAAGTTACTCCTTCCAGCAGGTATAGGGGAAGAGACAGTTTTGAGACGAAGTCATCATTACATAATACCCCGTGACGTCTATGTTCCCCACAGAGTAGAGGTAACCAAAAGTATTGATCTCTGCTTCCCCAAACAAGAGTTACTTTCCCCATCAAAGTTCCTTTAGAGATACCCAGCATAGTCATCTCCATTCACCACCCCCAGTGGAAATAAGGAATTCAGCTTCCCAATACTCTTCAGCAGCAGTCTGGGATTTATTTTCTCCGACTAAGAAATACCGCAATAGCATCCCATATTCATACATCATGGCATGCGCATACATATTGCATACGGTACAATCTCATTTATTTTGAGAACATCATCACAATGCATTTCATACATCATTACATTGCATACAACTAACTCTTTACCTTTCAGGGAAAAGATCAAATCAACAAGCTACGTCTAACAAAGGGCTATTCTAGAATTTTCCTCAGAAGGATGTCCTCACAAGATCTTCTCTGGATCATCCAAATCGACACTGATATCTCTCTGATTACTATTCCAGTTGAAGATGTTCCAAGACTTTTGTCTGGGTCAGTTGAATCGATACTAAGATTCCCCTGATTACGATGCCAGTAAAAGTTAACCTAAGATTTTCCTTGGGTCAGACAGGTCGAAACTAAGATCTCTCTGATTACCATCCCAGTGGAAGAGGTTCTAATACTTTCTTCTGGGTCAGTTGAATCGATACTAAGATTCTCCTGATTACTATGCCAGTCAAAGTTAATCCAAGATTTTCCCTGGGTCAGACAGGTCGACACTAAGATCTCTCTGATTACCGTTCCAGTGGAAGAGGTTCTAAGACTTTCATCTGGGTCAGTTGAATCGATACTAAGATTCTCATGATTACTATGCCAGTCAAAGTTAACCCAAGATTTTCCCTAGGTCAGATAGGTCGACACTAGGATCTCTCTGATTACCATTCCATTGGAAGAGGTTCCAATACTTTCGTCTGTGTCAGTTGTATCAATAATAAGATTCTCCTGATTACTATGCCAGTCAAAGTTAACCCAAGATTTTCCCTGGGTCAGGCAGGTCGACACTAAGATCTCTCTAATCACCACTCCAGTTGAAGATATTCCAAGACTTTCATCTGGATCAGTTGAATTGATACTAGGATTCTCCTTATTGCTATTCCAGTCAAAGTTAATTCAAGGGTTTCCCCTGGTTCAGTCAAATCGATAATAAGATTTCTATGCCAGTTGAAGACAACTCAAGACATTTCTCTGGTCCAGTCAAATTGATACTAAGATTTTTATTCCAGTTAAAGAAGCTATGAAGCCCGGAAACTGACCGGATAATAGTCAATCAACAATTCAAGACACTGTGAAGCCTGGATCCTGACCAGATAACAGTTTAATCTCATCTCCCCAGTAAGTCGTTATGAAGCCGGGAGCACGACCAGATAACAATTAGCCTTATTATCCTTAATAAGCCACTGTAAAGCCTTGGATTCTGATCCGATAGCAGCTCACTTCCGTCTCTTCAATCAAGTGATGACTCCCCAATAGAGTAATGGACAACTAAAGATCCTAAAACTCTATGTTCCAAGACAGAGACGAACATTCCTCAGCGGAGTCCTCTCTAACAGCAAGAGCAGGAATTCTCACAAAGGAATATCTTATGAAATCATCATTGTTCTGGATGGCATCTTTAAGCCCATCTCCGACGACTCTCCGTCACATTCTTTTGGCATCTTCAAGCCCATCTGCGAAGATCTTCTGTCATCTTTTCCAAAATGACATCTATAAGCCCGTTCCTAATACTATCTACACATTCAAGTATCATCTTAGACGAGTGCAAATTTCTGGGCACTCTAATGTTCAATCATCTTCCACCTTCCGATCACAAAAGGTAGACCAACCAATCTACATCCTCAGGTTTAAGAAGAATGAACAGGGGCAGCTGTTGTACCCCAATATTTTCTGTCTCATGTTTTCCAAGGTCTTCCCCTACATGGTTGATCACAAACCTTTTTCTAAAGAAAGGGAAAATTTGTGAGTGATGTTTTTAAGTTTCATTCGATTGGCATCTCCAAAATGCATTTCGATCGGCATCTCCAAAATGCCTTTCAATTGGCATCTAAAAAATTCCTTTCGATTGGTATCTCCAAAATGCATTTCGATTGGCATCTACATAACGCCATTCGATTGGCATGGACAGAGGTCCTTCAATTGGACTGTTAACAGGTCCTTTCGATTGGAATTTTAACAAGTACCCTTCAATTGGTATGTGGACATTGGATCCTTTTATTTAGCATTATGTTAAAGCAGTTTCGACATGCATGTTAACCGTGTTCTTCGATTGGCACGCACATGATCTTTTGATTAGCGTAGCAAAGAACTCTTCGATTGAAATTTCAATAAATAATCTTCGATTGGTATATGGATAAAGGTCCTTCGATTGGTATGGACAAAGGCCCTTCGATTGGCATTCCAAAAGTTCCTTCGACTGGAACTTCAGAGTTTCCCTCAATCAGAACATCAGAATGAAATGACCTTCGAATGGAATTCCAGTGCAAAGTTTGTCTTAATCTAAGATTCTCTAATGAAGGAAGTTCTGAACACTTCGAGTCAGAACTTAGACTCATCACAAGGCCCAGGGCTGGTCGAAGTTGTCTAATAGCGAATGTTCTGAATAAATTCGAATTGGAATTTGAAGCTGACAAAGAAGGCAGTTTCGAAGGAATGAAATAGGCTAGCATGACTAAGAAAAAACACATATCCTAACCTGTCCAAGTTCACCAAAAGTTCAAAATGGCATGTCTTCCTTGCAAATATGGCAAGAATGCAATGTTGATTCTGGATTCAATTCTTGAGTTAAAGGCCAGATTCTTGCCTTGTTTGTTCCCAACTCCACAAGAGCTGATTCAACCAGGGTGATTCTTTTTGAATCGAGCAATCGAAGCAGAGGGGGGGCTCAACCGAATAGGATATGGCATCGAAGCTGGAGTAATTCAAAGTGGATCTTAGAGCCATCGAAGAGAGAAAATCCAAAGGGAAGTGGATCTGTAGGGGCATGTCAGCTTTCGATTGTCATCATATTGGAGGCCCAAATAACTCATAACATGCTGGCAGTAATGCATGAAAATAGATTGACACTTGATTGAATCAAATATAGAAAGTCTTTATGAAGAAATCAAATCAAATCTCTTCATCATAATAGACCAAGATTTGATACACATATGTTGACCTAAATTCCTTTGTCTATATAAACCTCATGATCTCACACGGAAAAAATAACACACGGAGGCTGCCTCAGAAGAAAATGCTGCCTACCCCATGAAAGTCCAGAAAATAGCATTAACTTCCAAAGTTGTCAAAACTCTGTTGCAGGCACCTTCCGTCCAGGTCAACACTCTGATCGTTTTCTTGGAGTTCATATCGGCGTACACTCGTTCGTGCCCCAGCCATCTCACACCCAGGACTGCAGATCCAGGCGCCTCTAGTGGTAAAAATATTCAATCCCCCTTAATCTTAAATTAGACTCATGATTGCATATTCATATTTTTTGTTATTATTTATGAGCGATTTAACAAAGTGTATGCAAGTTGCAGTGTTTATACATTCGAACACCATGGATAAAGTTTTTCGAAGCTGGTTATTTTTGAAACCCATGATATCGGCTGTGACAAATCGAATCCAACCCAGATCTGGGTCTAGGGATTGATTTTGAATGGGATGTTTTTTTGTTTTGTTTAGTTTCGAATTACTGATTTGCAGGACCAAAAGTAAGTGTCATGTATTTCGAATGACCAAGCAGCTCAGGTGGCGAAAGGGAATTTGCTCAATCGAAGGGACCAGGGTTCGAATTCCTGGCCTTGCATTTTTAATTTCTAACGAATTTGCTTGCAGATCTAGCGCCCCCAAGACCCTCGAAGGAGGTCTTTGATCAACTCATTGGATCGAGGAGCAACCCAAGCCTCTTCGATCCAGACCTTGCTTGCAAGAATTCATTCTTTTCGTTTCCTGTTTTTGGCCTTTCGATTTTGTTTCCTTTCGAAGGGCTGCTTGTCCTTACATCTTCTAAGCTTTAATTAACACTAAAAAACCACAAAAACATTAGGCTTAGATTTTTACATTAAATTAATTTTTTTAATTAATTAATTATTTTAATATTTTCTTAAAAAACTAAAATTTAGTAGATTTAGGATTTTTAATTCAATTTCTTTTCATAACAAAAACAAACAAAAAAAAATTCCTTTCACTTAGGATTTTAGACGCATTTTCAATTCATGCGCACGTTTATTTACTTTAGCTTTTTTTTGTTAATTATGTAAATGTGCCCAGTTTGTAATAACTTAATTAGGATTTTAATTTCTGCACTTTATTTTTTCGTAATTATTTATGTATCTACACCAAGGCCTTGTAATAGTGTAGGACCTTTATTTTCCGCTTTTATATTTTATATGCTTCTATATAATTGCTAGCAACCTAGGCGTGTATGATTAATCAATCAATCAGTAGATCACTAAACTGCAAGATAAAATATCTGAAAAAAGCACACTATTGCACACTTACACCCATAGGGTATTTCCCACCTTGGTTGCCTTCGAAAATGGTCATGTCCCTCGAACGTAGGCATACTCTTAGCAAAGACCCTCAGTTTAAAGTCATCATAAAGATCATAGTCCCAAAATGTCCCTCGAGTTACCAACGAGAAATGATCTTATGATGATAGTCCCTTCGAAATGCTAAGGTATCCTTACACGTTGCCTTCAATGACCATTACTTCCCTTTCGATAGTCCTTCAACATCTAACGACTAGGGTTACCTACTCACTAATAGTAGGATAACACAGTCTAAAGGATATGAGGAAAAGAACAGTCTTTTTTCAGTAGGTGGATAACTCTTAGGTACTTGCTCAAACAAATTTTCACACCACACTTTCAAACACTTTTCAAACAAAGTTTTAAAAATGCTTTATCACACTCTTGAGGACTGATACGAGGGTTATCATAAAGCAAATCACTGCACGAAGGAATTTTCAAGGCTTTTCAAACAAATTTTTTTTCACAAAAACACACAGGGAATTTTCAAAAGATGAGCAAGTACCTAAGAGCCCATGGAAAACCATGGATGGAAAGGGTGCTAATACCTTCCCTTTCAATAATCTAACCCCTTACTCAAACTTGAAAAATGTCTTTTTCTGTTCTTTTCACCCTTTCCTTTTGGATAAAAGAAAAGTTGGTGGCGAGTCTTGCTTACCGCAACATTTGCAAACAAAATATGCAAACCAATATTAATAGTCGGCTCTGCCACCGTATCACAGTTATGATAAACAATATATTAGGTAAAGAATATACGATTCACTACTTCACACAACAACAACATAAAGCAACACAATTCACCTACACTTCAATTCAACTTATATTATTGCCAAACATAAACAACACTTCAAATAAACAACAAAACAACAACTCCAAATGTGACTCAACTGTACAAATGCATGTGGTACCATTGGATTAGAAATCCCAACATAAATATTTGCCAGTAATTCTGAGGCATAAGGCAAAGCCTTCAAGTTAGAACATGCCAATCCAGGCCAACATACGTGAGCATTCGCTCCAACTTAAAACATGCCAATCCAGGCCAACTTTAATGCTAAGCTATGCTATGGGACTATATAAACAACCACAACTCGACAATGCAACAACAACAACAACATAACAATGGTCGACATGATAATAAATCACACCGTTCAACATTGGCAAAAGGCCTACAACACAACATGTCAATGAAATCAATAACTTTTCATCGATCAGCACAAAATAACACAACATTGGTCATAAGACTTATAGTCAACAATGTTTATAAACCAGACGAAACGACTTAACCTACTGTACCAATAATTTGGCATAATCGACATAATTTCAACAAAAAGATATATCCAGAATTACCTACTAATTAAACTTAGTTACCCGGTTAAATTTCATTAAATTCCATACGACTAATTACACCGCCTAATTCGGCTACTGATCAATGGTTCTACAAAAGGAATTAATAGTTACTTAATCATTGCTTCGCTCAACTAACTGATGTTTTATTCCTTATCACCCTATTTTATGTTTTGGTTTGCAGAAGAATCAAACAGGACGAATCGGGACGGAAAAATTGCATAAGTCTAAGTTCAAGAAAATTTTCTACAGCAGCTGACACGGGTGGCCGTGTTGCCTGACACAGTCGTGTCAGGAGAAGAAAAGGGGAATGGTGTGGAATGCAGGGGCTGACACAGGTGCCCGTGTCAGCTGACACGACCCGTGTCAGGAGGCCTGGAGCATAAAAAACTAGTTTTGCCTCCCTTCACATATATGCCTTGTTCTTGTTCATTCCTTGTTTCAATTTACCAATTTATCCTAGCTTAGCATTAACCCAACACAGTTCAAATACATCAAATAACAACACAACTCAAATCAATCATTAATTTCAATAGCAATACAACCAATTTCTTAGCACAACATTGTAGTGAAACTAATACCCTAAACCCCAAATTAAAATTCATCATACTCCCATTTATTTAGTAAGAACCCCAACCTTACCTTGGATTGAGTGCATCTCTAAGAAATTTCAATGGAATTTCTCGGAATTTTACACTAGTAGCAACCTCCTCCTGTTCTTCTTCTCCTCTCAAAACCCTATTCCTCTTTCTGTTCTCTTTTTCCTTCTTTTTCCTGATAACACTAACTCTCTTTCTTCTCTAACTCTATTTCTATTATAATATTATTTCTCTTAACAATCTGAATAGGCCTAAGTTACATACCCCCTTATTACGACAACAACACCATAATTTAAGCCCAATATCATATTTAAGCTTAATAATAAAAATAATACCTCAACTTAATTCCACTAAATTAAATCCGATTATTTATCATGCCACTAAATAAAATAATTCCGACTTCGACGATAAAAATTCGAATTAATATAAAATATTCAAAAATATTTAATTAAATATCAAAGTGTTACACCATTGATAACAGTTCTGCTATTGCTCATTGTGACTTTGAAAATCCAGTCTACCAAGTCGAGGATGAAGGTGAGGAAGATTGTGAGGTACCAGGAGAACTTGCCAGACTGTTACAACAGGAAGAAATGGAAATACAACCTTATGAAGAGTCGATCGAGTAAGTTAATTTGGGTACTGAAGAGGACAAGAAAGACGTCAAGGTAGGTGCTAACTTGGAGTCCAGTGTCAAACAGCGATTAGTTCAGATGTTACATGAATAGGTTGAGGTTTTTTCCTGGTCATACAAAGACATGCCGAGACTTGACACCGATATTGTGGTTCATCGCCTACCTACAAAAGAGGATTTCCCTCCAGTGAAACAGAAGGTTCGTCGTATGAGGCCGAATATGTCAGAAATGATCAAGGCTGAAGTCATGAAACAGTTCAATGGAGGTTTCTTACCTGTCACGTCTTATCCATAATGGTTCCCCAATGTTGTTACAGTACCTAAGAAGGATGATAAGGTACGTATGTGTGTGGATTACAGAGACCTGAACAGGGCAAGCCCCATGAATGATTTTTTGCTTCCCCATATTGATGTTCTAGTTGACAACACCGCACAAGATAAGGTATTCTCCTTCATGGATGGCTTCTCCGGATACAATCAGATTAAAATGGAACCTGAAGACATGGAGAAGACGACCTTTGTCACACAGTGGGGCATTTTCTGCTACAAAGTTATGCCATTTGGGTTAAAGAACGTCGAGGCAACCTATCAGCGTGTTATGGTAGCTTTGTTTCATGATATGATCTATAAAGAGATAGAGGTCTACGTTGATGATATGATACCCAGGTCTCATACTGAAGAAGAGCACCTTGATCACCTGCAGAAACTGTTTGAAAGACTGAAGAAGTATAAGCAGAGGCTAAACCCGAATAAGTGCATTTTTGGAGTAAGATCTGGTAATCTCTTGGGTTTCATTGTCAGCGAAAAAGGCATTGAAGTGGATCATGCAATGGTTAAAGCTATACAAGAAATGCCAACTCCTCGCAATGAGAAGGAGGTCAGGGGACTCTTGGGACGCTTAAACTACACTGCCAGCTTCATTTCCCATCTAACCGCTACTTGTGATCCAATCTTCAAATTATTGAAGAAAGATCAAGCAGTCAAGTGGAATGACGATTGCCAGAACACCTTTGACAAAATCAAGGAATATCTTCAGGAGCCTCCAATTTTAATATCGTCGGTTGAAGGAAGACCTCTGATCATGTACTTAACAGTGTTAGAGAACTCAATGGGGGTGTGTGTTGGGGAAGCATGACGTGTCTGGTCTAAAAGAGCATGCAATATACTACCTTAGCAAAAAGTTTACCGAGTGTGAAACAAGATATTCACAGCTGAGAAAAATTGTTACGCTTTGGCATTGGCTGCTCGCCGACTGAGACAATATATATTTACTCACACTACCTTATTGATATCTAAAATGGATCATATCAAATACATCTTTGAGAAGCCCACTCTCTCCAGAAGAATAGCAACATGGCAAATGATCCTGACTGAATACGAAATTCAATACACAACCCATAAAGCAATTAAGGGAAGTGTACTAGCTGATCATTTGGCTCATCAGGCTGTGGATGACTACCAATCCATGAATTTTGAGTTCCCGGACGAGAACATCGTGTTAGTAACTGATTGTGAAGGACCTGGACCGGATGAAGGAACTGAAAAAGGATCCCGATGGACCACGGTCTTTGACGGAGCTCCCAATGCACTAGGAAATGGAATAGGTACTGTGAACATATCTCCTGAAGGATGTCATACTCCTTTCACTGCCAGATTGTGTTTC
This sequence comes from Vicia faba, assembly GCA_948472305.1. Lineage (NCBI taxonomy): Eukaryota > Viridiplantae > Streptophyta > Magnoliopsida > Fabales > Fabaceae > Vicia > Vicia faba. The sequence continues at coordinate 398,504,336 of OX451736.1, forward strand.
AATTGTACCAATGATATGGATGAGTATGAAGCATGTATCATGGGTCTCAAAGATGATATCGACTTGAGGATCAAATTCTTGAGTGTATTTGGAGACTCAGCCTTAGTGATTAGTAAAATCAAGGGAGAATGCGATACGAAGCATCCTAATATTATTCCGTATAAAGAGCATGTGTAGAAACTAATCCCATACTTTTAAGAAGTTACCTTTGAGAATTTTCCACGAGAGGAAAATCAACTAGCGGACGCACTAGCTACTATGTCATCCTTGTTCAAGGTCAGGTGGGATAGTGAGGCTCCTCATATCACTATTGAAGGGATGGACGAACCAGCATACTGTCACGAGATTGATACTGAAGAAGTAGTGGACAAACCTTGGTTCCATGTGGTCAAAAGATATATCGAAGCCCAAGAGTATCCTAAGGAAGCTTCAGTCAAGGATAAGAAGTTCATAAGAAGATTATCTGCCAAGTTCTTCCTCAGTAACGGGATCCTCTACAAGTACAACCATGATTCTACCTTGCTGCGGTGTATAGATAAGAGTGAGGTAGAAAAGATTATGGATGATTTTCATGAAGGTACCTTTGGCACCCCTTCTAGTGGGAACTCAATGGATAAAAAGATCCTACAGGCAGGATACTACTGGTCCATCATGGAGGAAGACTGCTATCAGTATTTGCGAATTTGTCACAAATTCCAGATCTATGCTGATAAGGTGCATGTACCTCTGTTTCCTCTAAACGTCTTGACTGCTCCTTGGCCGTTCGTAATGTGGGGCATCGATATGATTGGGGAAATCATACCTATGACTTCTAGTGGACACCGCTTCATCCTAGTTGCTATTAATTACTTCACAAAATGGATCGAGGCAGCTTCATTTACTTCTGTTACCAAGAATGTTGTGGCCTGATTCATCAAACATAACCTTATCTTTCAGTATGGTATTCCATAAAGAATCATTACAGATAATGGTACCAATCTCAATAATATAATGATCACCAAGCTCTGCATGCAATTCAAGATTCAACATCATAACTCTTCTCCTTATCGGTCGAAGATGAATGGTGTTGTTGAAGTTGCTAACAAAAAATATCAAGAGAATCATACAGAAGATGACGGTGACATACAAAGACTGGTATGAGATGTTACCATTTACTATTCATGGTTACCGTACCATAATGTGCACCTCAACAGGGGAAACTCCTTTCTCTTTGGTATACGGTATGGAGGTGGTCTTACCCATAGAAGTCCAGATCCCTTCCTTAAGAATCATGAAAGATGTATGGATGAGTGAAGACGAATGGGTCTAGACTCGACTTGATAAATTAAACTTGATTGATAAGAAGAGACTCGGGGTGTCTGCTATGGTCAGATGTACCAAAAACGTATGATAAAAGCTTTTAACAAGAAGGTCAGACGTCAGGTATATTAGGCTGGTGACCTGGTAATCAAGCGCATCATCCTTCCACAAGGTGATCCCAGAGGCAAATGGACTCCCACATACGAAGGGCCATTTGTGGTCAAGAACATATTTTCTAGTGGAGCCAGGATCTTAACCACTATGGATGGTGACAACCTTAAACACCCAGTAAACGCGGACATAGTTAAAAGATACTACGCATAAACAAAGACCCGCTAGGTCGACGGGCCTAGGCAAAAATTAGGGCATCCCGTCAAACCAAAAGGGTTCGGGCAAAAAATAGGGATATACATGAAAAAAATCTGTACACTCGGCAAGTCGAAAACCTAAAAAGGCGGCTTGGGCAAAAAAGGGTATCCCGGTGGACTGAAAACCAGAAAGGGAGGTCCAGGAAAAAGTTGGGTATTTAAAGCGTATAACTATGTCTCATTGGATCACCATACAACCAATCTTCAGTATCAACTATCAAGCTCAAACAGTACTAATCAATCCAATCAGCTTTGGACGACCAACAAAAAAGATGAGACGCTCAAATACATAAAGGCAATAGCAGAATGGGAACCCAATGGGATTATTTCACATATTTGTTTTTCTTTGTATATTATTTTTGTATAGTTTCCATTCTTATGACGACATTCTCTTACTAGGATGTATGTCTGCTTGTACAAAAACACTCATTCAAATAAATATAAAGTTATCTCTTTGAAAGTGCTAAACACCTGTTTTTATTTTTCTATTTTGTTTACAAAGCGTCTAGTGATTATTTTTGAACATATACATTTGAATGTGATTACTGCTTATAAATATACACATAAAAAACAGAAGGACATTTACTAATGACATTAAGGAACAGGATAATATCTAAAGGCCATCCACAAAATCCCCGTAGATGTTTTCCACGACAGATATTTTCTCCAGCAGGTACAGGGGCAGAGATATCCTACTACAAGGTCACTTCCATGTTCTCAGTGTGCAGTCTAATGGTATCGGGTTCTCATATCCCCGACAGAGTAAGAATCTCCAATTACTGCTCAAACAAAAATCCCCAGTGAAGTCGCCAAGCTTCTCAAGATTCCACAATAGGATTTCAATAAAATCCCCAAGCAGATTATAAAGTTCACCTTCCCCAACAGAGTTTATTTCTCTAACAACAGAAGTTTATCCCCCAGCGTTTCAAATTCAAACAAAATCTGAAGACATACATTCTTCACCCCCAGCTGCAATCAGGGATTTATTTTCCCTAATTCAACAATACATCAATGAAACAACAGACATACATTGCATTCAAACATCATTTCTACAAACATCATAGCGTATGTAGTACAAATGCATATATTACAATCTCATTTCTTATGAGAGCATCATGCAATTCATACATCATGACATTGCATGAAACTGACTTTACCTTTCCAGGTTGAGTTTGAAGAAAGACAAACACTATCAACTTATACAACAGGTCAAAGATTAATGCTCGAAACTAGACGGGAAAACTATCTACACAACCAAATGGTATGAACTCCCGAAGCAAGATAGGTTTACCAATAAATACAGCAGACCACAAATTAATGCCCGAAACCAGACGGGGAACTATCTATGTGACCAATTTTTCCAAGTTCCAGATTAACACCTGTGATAAGCTAGGAAAACTATCCGTGGATGATCGACTGTAGGTTAATATCTGTAACAAGCCAGGACAACTATCTCAATGACCAAAAATTTTCATGTTCCAAATTAATATCAGAAACCGGACAGGACAACTATCTATGAACCGCTGATTTATAGATTAACACCTGAAACCAGATAGGAAAACTATCTACATGACCAAACGAAGCAATCTTACACGGATTCCTTCTCAACTTTCCAGATGCAGTCTTACATGGACTCATCCTGAAGCAGCCTCACACATGCTCCTTCTCATATATTTCGGGATGCAGACTAACATAGACTCATCCTGGAACAGCCCTACACGGGCCCTTTCTAATACATTTTCAGGTAACGGTTAATTCCATTATCCCCAGCAAGTTACTATAAAACCTGGAATTCAACAAAAAAACAGCAAACTTTTATCTCTCCAATCCACAGATAACTCCTCGGTAGGGCCTTGGACAACTGAAGCTCCTAGAATATATTCCCCATAGAGTTTTCCTCAAGCAGGAGAATAACAAAAACCCATATTCCCTAGTGGAATCCTCCTAAGACAGCAGGAACAAGAATCCCCAAATGGATACCGCTTAGGAAGTCAACATCAACTTTATATGACATCTTTAAGCCCATCGTCGACGACTCTTCGTCATCTTAACCAAATGGCATCCGTAAACCCGTTCCCTCCATCATCAACCATCAGTCTTACTCCATGCAAGTGCAAATTTCTGGGCACTCTAGTGTTCAATCCTCTTCCACCTTTTGATCATGAAAGGAAGACAAGCCAATCTAAATCCTCAGGTTTAAGAATATTGAATAGGGGAAGTTGTTGTACCCCAAAATTTTCCCTCTCATGTCTCTCAATGTTTCTTCCTATATGGGTGATTACAAACACTTGTTTGAAGAAAATTAAAATTTTCGAAGTCACGTTAACAAAGTACTTTGATTGGCATTTGAATAAAAGAGTCTTCAATTGGCATCAGGACAAGGAGCTTCGACTGGGATTTTAAGATCCTTCGATTAAGCATTGGTCTACGAGCTTCGATTGGGCGCTGAAAATCCTTCAACACAAGCTTGGTTCACAAGACTTCGACTGAGCATGGGTTGTTCATGCCTAATTCGATTGACAAGGAAATTACTCTCCCTGTGCGTGCCTTAAGCATACAAGGCCAAGATTTCTTCAGATTTGTCTTCAATCCATTAGGAAAAAAATTTCCTTCAATCCACAAGGCATTGGCAACCTTTGTGCCAACTTTGATTGGGGAATGGTCCCCTTTGTAATGGTTTCGATTCCACATCTAAAAAAATACACAGTTCTCCACTTTCGTCACCTAGTAAGGCCTACTCAAAGGACACAAATAATGCCTTCGAAAGACATACATTTGGTCCAGTCGAAAAACATATATTGGGTGGAAACAATTTTTCTTGCTGACTAAAGTTTTGCATACTTATAGGTCTAAGCTTTCTGCATAAGCATTCATATTCACAAGCTTCGACTGGCCAGGTTGAAGTCTTTCGATTGTTTTAGTTGGTTAATGTTAGAGCCAATCTAAGAACAAGGAGAATAGTGACTCAATCGAAAGCCATAATGATGGGGGCCTGGGGCAATTCGAAAGAAAGTGAGGAGGCTTCTACAAAGCCTTCGATTGATAGAGAGCTGAAGCAACCTTCGACCAGTCAAAAAGGGAGAGTTAATGTTTCAATTGGTTTGAGTTGAATGAAATCAATTCGAAGGAAGTAACAATATGCTAATCAAAGAGCAACGTTGGAGTTCGAAGGGGCCAAATACGTCCAGGTTCATCCTAAGGCTCAAACGGGTATGAATATTTCAAAAAAATAAGTCTTTTAATGTGTCTGATTTTTGTCTCATGACTTTCAAAGCTTGGTTAATGGCTGTCTCTTGCCATTTCCATACACCCTGTCCTCTATATAAAGATCACATGTACAAGCATCACAGAGGCTGAAGAGAGCGAGAGGAACTCTACAAAAAAATTGCAAAAAATCCAAAGCTATAAAATTCGAAAGACCATTTCTAGTCTAAAATCCAAGTCATCCCAAGCTCAGATCGAAATACCTCCAGTTGGTAAACTTTTTCTTATCATTCAATCTATAATGTAAACTCGTTAGATTGCATATTTATTTTATTCTTGTTTGTATGTGAATGATTTAATATGATATACGTAATTTGCAGCGTCCATATGTTAGGATACTAATGCTAGGGGCCTTCGAAATATATTGCTTTTGAAACTCAAGGTATAATCCGTCACAGATCGAAACAACCTCATATTTGAGCTCAGGGGACGAGTTCGATGTGGATGGGTTTTCGATAGATGTTGAATCTAACAAATTTGCAGGATCCAGTGGTAGTTTCATTTATTTTGAATGATAAAGCATCTCAATCGGTAAAGGGAACGTCTGTGCAGGGAAGAAACCTGGGTTCGAATCCCAGGTCTAGCATTTTGATTTTTCTAATACTTTCTTGCAGGATATCATGCGTTGCATCCCCAAGCATGCGCCATAGGCCATCAGATCCCGACCTTCCATTATCAATGCAACCAAGTCCCAAATGCATCAAGCATGCATCCCCATCATAGACACTCATAGGATCCTCACATTTGGATCCATATAGTCTCTGGGCTAGCTTAGTGTGGGCCTAGCGAATTTTCAATCATCCCCCCCCCCCCCCCCCATTTTCTTATAACGTCTGGCCCATTTTTTTCTTTTATTTATTCTATATGTTTATTTGTTTTCTTTCTTTTAATCATTTTTTAGAATAATATAAATCAACACAAAAAAAATATAAAAAAAAAAAGATTAAATAGACTTAGGTTTTTCTTAAATTAATTTTAATTTTGTAAAATAATTTATTTAATTATTTGGATATTATTTTAATAATTTAAAATCAACTAGACTTAGATTTATTTAATTCAACTATTTTCTTAATAAAAACACAAAAAATATTAGAGTTAGGCTAATTTCATTTAATTTCCTAATTAAATTTATATTTAGTTTAATTATTTTTTCTTAATCAAAAATAAACAAAACCAAAAAAAATATTTTCTTATTTACTTAGAAATTTTCTTAGGGTTTTAAGTGTTCGTCTCTATTCCACGCGCATTATTTTGTTCTCACATTTTTTATAATAATGTACCTGTTGACAGTATGTAATAGATTAAAATAAGACTTTGCTGCTTTTCTTTATTTTCTTTCCCCCATTTGGACATGTAAATACCCCCTCCCCAAAGTATTATAATAGCGTAGGATTTAAATTCCCGCACTTTAAATTTCTGTCAAATATTAACTGTTAGTAACTAGGCTTGTACGGAAAGACTATTAACAAAATGCTAGCAAACCTAATAACAAGAGATAAATGAACTGAGTTGAATCATTAGACACATGCACCTCTAGGGTACCCCACTTCGGTTGCCTTCAGAAATAGTCATAACTCTCAAAATGTGAGAGATTTTAGTGGCTACCCTCCAGTTCAAAAGATTATAAATCCCTCGATGACCCTTTCGACGTTGCCTCAGTAAAAATATGATCTTAGAGCCCTAGGTTAGTTACTAAAACTTCTTACCCAGTTACCTTCGTCACTATAAAATGTATCTTCGAATGTCCCTCAAACATCCAACGATAGGGCTACCCACTCACTAATAATAGAATAGCACTGTCTAAAGGATAGGAGGAAAAGAACGAACTTTTTAGAGCACAAGTAGATAACTTTTAGATGCTTGCTCAAATAAAACAAGCTTTTTACACTTACACATTTCAAAAACACTTTAAAAAACATTCGCTTTGTCAATACTCTTGAGGACTGATACAAGAGTCATCATAAAGCGAATCGCCGCACTAAGGCATATTCAAATTACTTTTTCAAAACACATAAAGCACAAGCAATTTTCAAAACACGAACTAGCATCTAAGAGCCCGTAGAAAACTATGGATGGAAAGGGTGCTAACACCTTCCCTTTCCATAATCTACCCCTCTTACTCAAAAAACTCTCGAAAAGGTCTTTTTCTATTCTTTTCACCCTTTCCTTAATTTGGATAAAATAAAAGTAGGTGGTGAATCTTACTTACCGTAACATTTGCAAACACAAATGCAAAACCAGTATTAACAGTCGGTTCTGCCACTGTATAACAATACTCATTGAGGAAGGTGAGAAATAAATCCACTGTATGTCAATGGTATACAAAACATAAGAACCCCTCTCCTCTTCATGGTACAAGTGTGAAGAGAATGAAAAACATCTCTGAGCAAACTAGGCACATGGTTACGAGAGAGGAAAATTCTGACAACATTCACATCTATAAGTTAGTCTGGATTAGGGAATAATACTAACCCATAGATTAGAAGAGCCATGACTTCTTCAAAATCTTAAAAGTCCAAATCATCCCAAAACAATTGAGCCTTTACTAACAGGAACTTAGCTAGAAAACCCTTGACTCCGCTCTTTATTTCCCAGTTGCATATAATGTCAGACCGTTTCAGATGCAAAGCTGCTACAATGACTTCTGGCTTTGGAGCTTCCTCTAAACCGGTGAAATGCATCTGATCAAGAATGGGTACTCCCATTAATTGAGAGAACTCTTCCATAGTGGGTGTTGTACCCCAAAATTTGCCCTCCCATTTTGCATTGATCTCTCATCACAAAGTCCTTGGAGATCAAGATCCAGTTAGGGTTTTATCTGCTCAAAACTTCTCCTTACACTGCTGACCCAAATTAGGGTTTGTGTTTGCACAAAGATGTTTTGACCTAAAATGCCTAAGATGACTTTCATGCTTCATATTGGACTCCCAAGTTTATCCATACCAAGTTTCAAGCCTTGATTCCAAGTTTTGCCCAGTCAATTGGACAGTTGACCTAGAAATCAGCTGTATTGGGGAAAAAAGTCAACTGTGGCCAATTGACAGTCAAACCTCATGGAAATTGACCCACATCAACATTATGAACTCATATGAACCATTTGATCAAGTTTGGATTACAATTGCACAAGAAATTTGATCAAAACACCAAAAGGGCAAAATGGTCATTTTTAGGGTTTTGACTGCACAAAGGCAATTTTTGACTGTTTGACCTAGCCAATGGCAAACCAAGCTCACATATGGACTCAAGGACCCCATGGAATTATCTTGACATGCTCAACAAACTCAAAAGATCCCAAGTACACAAGATTGACAGTTGAATTTCCTAGTCAATTGATCAATTTTGACTGTATACTGAAAAGTCAAACTTTGACTTTTTGATCAAAATCAAGAGTCAAGATTCCTTTTTCATAAAAACATGCCAAATCATGAAACTTGTTCACCAAGAAATCACAAAATGCAAATTAGGGTTAGAAATTAGAATTTTTCATAACTTAGAATTTTTCTAAGTTATAAAAAACCCTAATTTTTTCGCAACTTTGCCCTACTTTTTCACCAAGATCCATTTGGATTCAAACAAAAGTCAAAACATGAAAGTTGTAGCTTGTTGCATAATCTACAACTTTTATTCACAAAGTTTTCCCATTTTAGGCTTGTATCTCAAGTTACAAATTTTTGAATAAGGGCACTAAACCATTCTTAACTTAGTGAAATTTTAACCTATTTTGACAAGGTTTTCTACCCAACTTCAAGGCCATTTTCCATACACTTCCACTTGGAATTTCAATTTGCATTTCAAAGATGGATTGTAGTACACATTCCAAGCTTTCCAAAATGTCCAAGAAATTCTCAAACAACCTCATAACTTGAGAGAATCGAATTTCACAATATGGCAAAAACTCACTTTTGGATTGATCATGAACATGTTCATAACTTAAGCCATTTTCAAGTCAGCATAGTTTGTGCTAAATTACAGGTCCTAAAACCCTTTGACACTCAATAATTAAATGCAAAACCTTTGTGCCAAGGCCTTGTTTCATGAGTTAAGCATTGCCTAGAGGATTAATCCATTTTTAGATAAAGCATTTCTTCCATTTTTGCAAAAGTTAACTTTATGTCCAATTGAAAATCCAAGCAGTACAAATGAGATCCAATTGGCACAAGATTATGAGCAAAACACTCTGATCAAGGAGGGATTATGCAGCTCATTAGGGGGCCTCTACTTACCTAGAACACAACTTGGGCATTTGTTGCTTAAAGTGTAAGTAACTTGGCATATTGTAACACAACTCTCATATCAGCTTGCAAAGACTTAAGTGAACTTGTGAAACACACTCAAGACATCCCAACCAAGCTAGTGCACGACCCAAACATCTCTCATACACTCCCAATCTCAGAATCATCTTCAAACTGCAAAAACAGGGCCAGGCCTGCAGTTTGAGTGCCATCTTCCATTTCCCTCAAGCTCTCTTGCCCAAACCAGTTCACACACATTCCCTAGCATCTATGCAAGCTAACCATGACTTGAAACACGACCTGTAATCCCTCTAAGCAGTTCCACCATTTTCAGTTTCTTGTTTTGCAGGTGAAGTGCTCTAGCACGATTCAAAAGCTTTCAAGACAAAGTAAACATTGGAATAGCATCCCTGGACCTCAAGGAAGCTTTACCAATCATCACCTTGCACTGAAAGCTTCCCCATTGCCAGATAGAACTTCAACTGAACAGGTATTTTGGTGAACTTCTATCTCTCTTATTAGGCATCATTAGCTCTAAGTTTGTGAATAAACAATGTTCTACTAATGCCACTGAACATGTACATGTTTTTACTTTTCATTTCTTTTGATTGAGCTGTGAGAATTTAAGGTTTAAAAATGGCAGAAAATCTAGGTTAGGATTTGGGGGAGAAGAAATTCTCCCTCATCTTAGAGAGTTAGATCAAGTTCTGCATATGGTTGGATTCGTCTCTTGATGCTGAACATTTTTTATGTTATGAGTTTTCATTAATAAGCCAGGAATCAGGAGTTAGAAGTTTGAGAAGAAGGGCGCGCGTTTTGGACTGGTTTTGTCTGAAGGTTGAAGACAATGTCTTCTTGGGCTGGGCCTGAGTTATTTTCTTATTCACACCACTTTTTTGGTTTTACACCCCCTGAGCCCATTTGCTTTATTTTTAATGTTTTGTGACTTTTTCTTTTTTTAATTGACTCATTTATTTTTTCTCAGCATATTAAAAATTTAAAAATATTTTTTCTCACCATTTTTTAATTTATTAGGTATTTGTTTGATTTTTCTTTTAGTTTGAACATAAATAAATAAATATATATGTTTTGTTTAAAATATTAAAATAATGGAAATACATTTTTACACATTTTTATTTTGTTCTACTTTCTGAAAATATTTTATGAAAAAAATACTTTTTTTTTATTATTATTATTAAATATTAAATATTATTAATTAATATATATAATACATATTTTGTAAATAATATAAATAAATAACTTATACATTAGTATACTTAGGATAAAATAACAAAATATACATATTTTATTTTATTAATATTTAATGCTAAAAAAATACATTTTTACAAATATACTTCATTTTTCTTTTATTCTTTGTATATAAATAGCAAATATTATATATATTAGATAATTAATACCCTTTTAATTAAAATTAGGGTTTTTTGCCCTAAATATGAAAATAGTCCAAAAAATAATATCTTTTTATTTCTCTTTTTATTTTTACATAAATAATACTTTTTCATACATATAAAAATTCTTTTTTTTACATTTTTGCATATTTATTTCATTTCCATTTAATTATGCAATTATTTGTATTGTAAATATTCAAAGAAAATGATGTAATAGCTAGATTTAATTTCTTGTCTAAATATACCCCATTTGAAACATTGTACCCCCCTCCCCATATTATTATGTTGTAATAGTGTAGGAATTTAAATTTCGCACTTTAATGCTTTCTAAACATACCATGCTAGAATTAGGGTTTGTATGCGAATAAAACGAATAAAATAGTTTGACCTAATTTCAAGATAAATAAGCATGAAAATGGACAACACATTTCACACTTGCACCCCTAGGGTATTCCACTTTGTTGCCTTCAAATAATTGGGCCATATTGCATGTTGAATTTCTTTGGGTAAAACAAACAATCAAATGATCATAGTCCCTCAAAATGTTGCCTAAATGAATGATCAAGTCCCTTTTAAAGAAAAATTGCCCAAAGACATTTAACACTATTGCAATTATGGTCTAAACGATGACCCGCGCCTGTCCCTTTCACCTCCTAATACAAGATTGTCCACCAAATGCAATGGTGGAACAAAATTGTCAAAAGGTTTAAAACATAACAAAAATCTTTGAGAAAACTTTAGGGTAGATAACTTTTAAGTACTTGCCAATTTGCAAAGAAAACACTTGCCTATTTTCAAAACCCACTTCACAAACACTTTCAAAACCAACTTTCAAAAACCTTGAAACATCTTTTTAAAAGACAAAACACCTTTTGTAAAACATTCGAGTAAAGAATTGTTACAAGGGTAGCCTATACAAGGCATCTTTTCAAAACATTTTCAAAAACCACACACCAAACACCATTTCAAACAATTGAAAACCAAGGCAAGTTGATCTAAGCAAGTACCTAAGAGCCCATGGATAACCATGGATAGAAAGGGTGCTAATACCTTCCCTTTCTATAATCTACTCCCCGAACCCAAGAAAAATCTCAAAGGTTTTTGCTGTGCTTTTTAAACCTTTCCTTAGGATAAAATAAAAAGTCGGTGGCGACTCTTGCTCAACCGAAACATTTGCGAAAACAAGCGCAAAACCCTAGTCAGTTCTCCCACCGTACCATAGAACTGGCGACTCTGCTGGGGACTACTTTATAAGTGGAGTAACCTTAGGGCTTAGATCACCCTCTTGCATGACTAATTATTTGATTTGTTTGCTTTATACTTTGGCTCTATTGTTTGGGTTTGCAATCCTACACCCGGATTTTGGGAAACATTCATAGATAGCAATACATTGTGGAAACTGTGCGGGGTATACCGACACGGTCGAAGCAATAGCTATATTAGTGCGACATATTTGTGAGTACCGGTAACCCTTGAGTTCAATCAAGGAGAGTACGGGGCCGCTGAGTGATGTCACTAAGCACTAATGACCTAGAACCTTACTTGACCATCTTGGCCTTTTATTAGGGGTAGTGAGATGACCGGCTTTGGTGCAGTCCGAAGTTGGTAGATACTCGATACTACACTCATTCAGGGTTGTTTTCTTGGAATATTTTGGTCGCTAGTTAAGTGGCTAAACCAAAACAATGAACATTGAAAACAATCCAATGATATTTAGCTCCTTAGAACCCGGTTACTATTTATAGGACAGGTTTTTAAGCCAACTACACTCAAGAGGGTACTTATCTATGAAACCCCATGCAAGCCTGAAACTAGGGTTTGGTGTGAATTGCTTGTACATATGTTTTGTGCATACATCATAAACATCATAAAGCATCATATGCATTCACTAACCATTTCAAGGGTTTGGATCTTCATCTTTGTTCTTGTTTTACAGGTCATGGAAATTCCTCGCAAAAACACCATCCAAGTCAACCTTGTGAGAATCTCTCCTCAACTCAAGGAGCTCACCTCAAGAATTCCGGAAAACTCATCCTTCAGTGAAAGACATGGTAGACTGCTCAGCCTAGTCAGCACCAATATTGAAGAAGACATGATGAAAGTGCTATTCCAGTTCTTTGACCCTCTTCACCACTGTTTCACTTTCCCTGATTATCAGTTGGTGCCCACTTTGGAGGAGTTTTCTCAACTCCTGAGAATTCCTATCCTTAATCAACTACCCTTCAACGGTACGGAAAAGGAACCAAAGCCGGAAGATGTTGCTCGAGCATTACATCTACAACCATCCGACATCAAGGGGCATTGGGAAACCAGAAGCGGCGTCAAGGGATTCTTAGCAAAATTCTTGTTTGAGAAGGCACAAGAATGTTGGAACTCATTGGACCTACAAGCTTTTGAAGAAATTGTGGCACTCCTCATTTATGGGTTGGTCCTGTTCCCAAATCCCGACCAGCTTATAGATGTCAACGCCGTCAAAATCTTCTTATCCAGAAATCGAATACCAACATTGCTTGGGGACATCCTTCACTCATTTTACACACGAACAATGAGAAAGAGGGGTGTTCTCATGTGCTGTACTCCTATCCTTGCAAGGTGGTTTATTTCGCACCTTCCACAATCTGTCTTGAAGAATAACCAAGGTACAAGGTGGTCCCAACGGTTGATGACTCTTACCCATTCTGATGTGCATTGGTGTTCTCGGTCCAGAGAAAATGTCATCATCGTCGATCGTTGTGGAGAGTTTCCTAATGTTCCTTTACTTGGAATCAGAGGAGGTATCACCTACAACCCTTGCCTAGCTTTGAGGCAATTTGGATATGCACGGAGGGATGGCCCTCATGACATGTTGATTCCTAACCTAGTCTTTGACTTCGATAACGATGCGCAAGGACTTCGCCAAAGATTCATCAGAGCTTGGGGAAAACTCAACAAGGTTGATAGCAAGACTCTGGGACACAAGAACTCCATCCCTCTTGAGCCCTATCTCAGGTGGGTACGAGCCCGAGCCCAAAGTCTAATGATGCCTTATCCTCATGTACTCCCAGTGATTAAAGAGCCCGTCAATGAAGGAGAGGTCCCCTACACCATCCTACATCCAGACATGCCTACATCGTGGGAGGAAATGCAGAAAAGTTGGATTCAGCTCAAGGAGGAACGGAATACTTTTGAAGCTAGCTTCTACGCCAGTGAGAAGAAGGTTCTAGAGCTTACCCGTCGACTCCACGAGCAAGAGGCCCTCAACACCTACATCGCACCAAAGAGGATGCGCAATGTCTTTCTGCCTTAAGAAGTTTATTTTGTAATATTTGGGCCCATGGGGCATTTGTGTACTAACAAATTTCTTCTTATTAATATGACGTGCGTTCTTCTTTGTCTGAAACAATTTTGAATGTTCTAAATCCTTGAATGCATTGCATACATCAGCATACCATTCATCATGTGCATAAGCAGGTCTCACCCCAGGTTTCCTTATTTGTCTGCTGTTTATTTCAGTAGGATGGATCTCGAGCAAACAGTCAAAGACCTACAAGCTCAGAATGCACAGTTCCACAACTCCTGATGACCTTGGCTAAGGGTCAGGAGGATATCAAGACTCAATTGGGGAATAAGGACCCAGTGAAAAAGAAGAAAAAGAGGATTAGGGTGGCTACTTTGGGGAGAAGATTTGACGGAGAAGCTCGAAGAGTGCTTGAATTTCCTCCTACTTCTGATGAAGGGACTAGTAAAAGAGATAGAGTTGCGGTGCCTTCCGAGTCTGATGCGGAGGAAGAAGAGGTTGAAGAGGATGAAGATTATTCTGACCAGCAATACCCTCCAGCTGATGATAAATACAAGGGTTTAGAGGACAGATTGGCTGCCATGGAACTACAAAGAGTACCGGGTTTAGATTTTGAAGACTTGGGTTTGGTTGCCGGGATTGTGATTCCCCCAAAATTCAAAGTGCCAGTGTTTGTGAGGTATGATGGGTTGTCCTGTCCCAAAATGCATCTCAGGTCCTACGTGAGAAAGATTCAACCCTATACGGCAGATAAGAATCTTTGGATTCATTTCTTTCAAGACAGCCTTTCGGGAGCTCAGTTGGAATGGTTTTATCAGCTAGAAGGAACCAGTGTCAAAAATTGGGAGGATTTGGCCACCGCTTTTTACAAACAATACCAATATAACTCTGATCTTGCTCCTACTCGTACCCAACTTCAGGGTATGTCACTAGGAACAAGTGAGGGATTCAAAGAATATGCACAAAAATGGAGGGATTTGGCTGCGAGGGTGCAGCCTCCTTTAACCGATCGTGAGCTCGTTGATATGTTTCTTGGGACCCTATCTGGGCCATTTTTCAATCATCTAATTGGTAACTCTTCCGCGGGGTTTACCGATTTGATCTTAACAGGCGAAAGAATAGAAGATGGCATCAAGTCAGGAAAGATTCAGAAGGGTGTTGCTGCAAGTGTTGAGAAGAAGCCTTTTAAGAAGGAAACAGCTATGGTATATTCTCAGAGAAGAGCAGGGAAGACGGAGCGTCGGCCAACTGTGGGGGCCATAATGATTCAAAACACTCCGAGTGAGCAGCCTCGCTATAACCAGTCCAGACCAAATCAACAACGAGTGGAACGGCCACAACGGCAGTTCACCCGTATTAATATGACTCCAGCGCAAGTGCATCCCCATCTATTGAAGTTGAATCTCGCCACCATCAAGGAGGCACCAAAGAATGTGAATACGTCCTCTCCGCATTATCATGCCAATGCTAAATGCGCCTACCATTCAGACAGTGTTGGACACGACAACAATGATTGTTGGGCACTCAAGCATAAAATCCAAGACCTGATAGAGGCTAAGGAGGTAGAGTTTGACGCTCCAGAGAAGCCTAATGTGATATCTGCACCCATGCCGAAGCACGGCCGAAATGTCAATGCCATTGAAGAAGATTTGTATGTTGCTGATGTCAGTGATCTGACTACTCCATTGCTAACCATTAAGTTGAATTTGATAAGGGCCGGGATCTTCCCGGGATGTGAAGAAGACTTCTATGGTTGCTACTCTCTGCCGTTTGATTGTCCGCTACTGAAGAAAGGCATCCAAGGCCTTATGGATAGTCGACAAATTTTGTTTGAAAAAGTTTCTGCTGTTCCAGTTCATACTGAAGATGTCTCAATCATAACCATTCACGCCAATCTTTCCAAGGCCGTCAAAAAGCCTGTTAAGATTACACCAGCTACAAAATCTTTTCCTTTGAAGATAACAATGCCAGGGCCTGTTTCCTATGTTTCTGAGAAGTCGATACCTTGGAACTATGGCGGTGACGTCTACTACCATGGTATCAAGCAAATCGAAGTAATTGAAGAAAGTTCGGATGATGAAGAAGCCAGCATTAGTAACATTGCGGGCACTAGCAAAATCACCAGGAGCGGGAGAATATTTTCTCCAGAGATTGCCCCTCCAAGAGCAGTCTTTGGACCCTCATCAGCTAACGAGGTCATCCCTGCACCAATAAAACTCTCTGCTAGAACTCCTCTAATTGAAGACATTGTTGTTCCTAGTACTGTCTCTCCTACCGCTGCTGACAAAGGTAAGGGAATCCAAGATGAGCCCGTCAGGACGAGGGCTCAACCCTTGGTAATCCCGGAGACCTCCAAGAAAGAAATGGACGAGATTTTGAGGATAATCAAGAGAAGTGATTACGATGTGGTGGAACAGTTGGGGCAAACCCCCTCCAAGATCTCCATGCTGGCACTACTACTTTGCTCAGAAGCGCACGCTAAAGCCCTGATAAAATTCCTGAAGGCAGCTCATGTGCCCCAGGAAACCTCTACGGATCAATTTTAGAATTGCGTGGCTAGCCTGACTGCAGACAATGGATTAGGTTTTTCTGATGCCGACCTAACTCCTAAAGGTAGAAATCACAATGATGCTTTGCACATTTCAGTCAAGTGTCGAGGAACTACTCTCGCACATGTCTTGGTTGATACTGGTTCGTCGCTGAATGTTTTGCTTAAGAAGGCCTTGGACCGACTAGATTGTGAAGGGTTAGAATTGAAGCCGAGTGATATTGTTGTTAGAGCTTTCGATGGTTCGAAGAGAATGGTCCATGGAGAGGTTGAAATTCCCATCAAGATAGGCACTGAGGTGTTTAAATCCACTTTCTATGTGATGGACATCCGTCCATCATACTCGTGCTTGCTGGGTAGACCTTGGATACACCATGCTGGGGCAGTCACCTCCTCCTTACATCAGATGTTGAAGTATCCTGTTAAGGGAAAGATCATCACTGTCCATGGCGAAGAGCAGTACATGATTAGCCACTTAAATTCTTTCCGATATGTGGAGGTTGAAGGAGAGTTCATTGAGACACCGTTTCAACATTTCGAAGAAGTCCTTCCTGAAATAGCAGTAGCAAAGTTGGCAGCTGAGACACCGAGACAGATGGCCAGGATGGCATCTCTGGAGGATGCAAGGGCCGCAATCAAAGAAGGGAAGAACTCAGCATGGGGGCAGTTACCTGACATTCCATATAAGACAGACAAATTTGGATTAGGGTTCACAGCCGCTGGCCAGAAAGCTATGCGCCGTGCGAAGATTGAAAGGACGCTAGTCAAAATTTCTCCCTACGGAATCAACGCCCTGGAAGATGAAGACAAGGAGAGTAACATTGAAGAGTGGATTTATCCAACTGTCAAAGGAGGATTGAGCAATTGGGAGGCTAAGGACTTTGTCCCCATCGCTTTTATTCATCAGTAATTTATCTGTTAAACATTTCTTATTTGGTCTGTAATATTTACTTTCAAACAATCCGTACATTATCTTTTCACCTCCTGCCTTGCCCGGGGCATGTAGGTCCACTTGTAAGGGTTTTGATTATTTTTCATATCCATATGCCATGTTTAATGATTCATTGGACGTTTTTCATTTGATAAACTGCTTGTGTTCATTTTCTTTCCTTTTGCATTTTTTTGTTTAAGGATGGCTATCCCTTACACACACCCACACTCACCAATGCAGGTACCCATCCACTCCGGATTCCATGGGTGACTATTCTGCTATATCTTTCAATAACTCTGAAGATTTGGTCAATTTAGCCGAGTATGAAGATGACGAAGGTTGTGAAGTACCCGGGGAACTAGCCAGACTTCTGCAATAAGAGGAAAGGGCCATCTTACCGCATGAAGAGCCATTAGAAATTGTCAACTTAGGGACCGAGGAAGACCGGAAGGAGGTGCAAGTGGGTGCCAATTTGAAACCGAATGTCAAGGAAAGCCTGATATAATTGTTGAATGAGTATGTTGAAATCTTCGCTTGGTCTTATGAAGACATGCCGGGTTTAGACACAGACATCGTGGTTCACCGTCTCCCCACAAGAGAAGACTGTCCACCGATCAAACAAAAAGTTCGCCGAATGAGGCCTGACATGTCTGAAAAGATCAAAGCAGAAGTGATGAAGCAATTCGATGCTCGCTTTCTGGCTGTTACGTCCTATCCTCAATGGGTCGCTAACATTGTGCCGATACCTAAGAAAGATGGCAAAGTCAGGATGTGTATGGACTACCGGGATTTGAATAGGGCCAGCCCTAAAGATGATTTCCCGCTATCTCATATTGACATCTTGATCGACAATACAGCTCAGCATAAAGTGTTTTCCTTCATGGATGGATTCTCGGGCTACAATCAAATCAAAATGGCCCCCGAGGATATGGAGAAAACAACTTTTGTCACACAATGGGGCACTTTCTGTTACAAGGTGATGCCGTTCGGGTTGAAGAATGCAGGGGAAACTTATCAACGCGCCATGGTAGCTTTATTTCATGATATGATACATCATGAGATTGAAGTTTACGTAGACGATATGATAGCTCGGTCACAAACAGAGGAGGAGCACCTTGAACATCTAGAGAAGTTGTTTGCCAGGTTAAAAGAATACAAGCTCAGGCTGAATCCAAGTAAATGCACTTTTGGAGTTAGGTCTGGTAAACTCCTGGGATTCATTGTAAGCAACAAAGGCATTGAAGTCGATCCCGCAAAAGTAAAAGAAATACAAGAGATGCCTGCTCCCCGTACTGAGAAGGAGGTTAGAGGATTCTTGGGGCGCTTGAACTATATTGCCAGATTCATCTCCCATCTGACTTCTACCTGTGAGCCAATTTTCAAACTCTTGAAGAAAGATCAGGTAGTCGAATGGAACGACGATTGTCAAGCTGCTTTCTATAGAATCAAGGAGTATTTGCTAGAACCTCCTATTCTGATGCCACCCGTCGAAGGAAGACCGTTGATCATGTACTTGACCGTCTTGGATAACTCAATGGGGTGTGTTTTGGGCCAGCATGACGAGTCTGGTCGAAAAGAGCATGCTATTTATTACCTTAGCAAAAAGTTTACCGACTGTGAGACTCGCTACTCACTGCTCGAGAAAACTTGCTGCGCTTTGGTATGGGCTGCTCGCCGACTAAGACAGTATATGTTGACTCATACTACCTTGTTGATTTCCAAAATGGATCCTATCAAGTATATCTTTGAAAAGCCCGCTTTATCTGGAAGGATAGCAAGATGGCAAATGATCTTAACTGAATATGACATCCAGTACACCACCCAAAAAGCTATAAAAGGGAGTGTACTAGCTGACCATCTGGCTCATCAGGCTATCGAAGATTATCAACCCATGAGGTTTGATTTCCCGGACGAGGACATCATGAATTTGGATAACATTAAAGGTGACGAACCGTATGACGGGCCCGAAAAGGGATCCCGATGGACCCTGTACTTTGATGGTGCTTCAAATGCACTTGGAAATGGTATTGGTGCAGTACTCATTTCTCCGGAAGGTTGTCACACACCTTTCACAGCCCAACTTTGCTTCAGCTGCACAAACAACATGGCTGAGTATGAAGCCTGCATCTTTGGTCTCAAGGCTGCTATAGACTTGGGGATCAAATCTTTGATCGTATTTGGGGACTCAGCTTTGGTTATCAGTCAAATCAAAGGAGAGTGGGACACCAAACATCCTAATCTTATCCCATACAAAGAACATGTCCTGACATTGTTGCCTCATTTCGAGCAAATTACCTTCGAGCATTTCCCGCGAGAAGAGAATCAGCTAGCAGATGCTCTAGCCACAATGTCCTCCATGTTTAAACTCAACTGGGATAACGAGGCTCCCCAAATCACCATCGAGCGAATGGATGAACTTGCGCATTGTCACGAGATTAATACCGAAGAAGTAGTGGAACAACCCTGGTTCCATGAAATCAAAAGGTATCTCGAGACTAGAGATTATCCTGAAGGAGCTTCCGTAAATGACAAGAAGTTCTTAAGGAAATTCGCTACTAAGTTCTTCCTGAGCAACGACATCCTTTACAAACGAAGCCATGATTGTGTATTACTCTGATGCGTAGATAAAGCTGAAGCAGAGTTGATCATGACTGATATACACAGCGACACATTTGGCACTCACTTGAGCGGGCATACAATGGCTAAGAAGATCCTAAGGGCAGGCTATTACTGGTCTACCATGGAAGCTGACTGCCATCAATATTCCCGTACGTGCCACAAGTGTCAAGTCTATGCTGACAAAGTTCATATCCCTCTGGTTCCTCTCAACGTCCTGACTGCTCCGTGGCCCTTTGCAATGTGGGGCATTGATATGATTGGAGAGATCAAACCCACGGCTTCCAACGGACATCGCTTCATCCTGGTTGCCATTGACTATTTCACCAAATGGGTCGAAGCAGCTTCCTTCGCCTCTGTTACTAAAAATGTGGTTGCCCGCTTCATCAAGCAAAATCTTATATGTCGGTATGGTGTCCCAGACAGGATCATCACAGACAACGGTACGAATCTGAATAACACGATAATCACTGCATTGTGCGAACAGTTCAAGATTTATCATCACAATTCATCTCCCTATCGGCCGAAGATGAACGGTGTTGTTGAAGCTGCGAACAAAAACATTAAGAAGATCATTCAGAAAATGACAGTCACTTACAAAGACTAGCATGAGATGTTACCGTTTGCTCTGCATGGATACCGTACGACGACACGTACTTCAACTGGGGCAACCCCATTTTCTTTGGTTTATGGCATGGAAGCTGTTTTTCCTATGGAAGTCCAGATCCCTTCTCTAAGGATTATGAAGGATGCAGGTTTGAATGAAGATGATTGGATGCAGACTCGACTTGATCAACTCAATTTGATCGACGAAAAGCGACTTGCTGCTATATGCCATGGTCAGACGTATCAAAAACGGATGATCAAGGCCTTCAATAAGAAAGTCAGACGTCAAGTGTATCAAGTCGGAGATCTTGTGATCAAGCGGATTATCTTACCGCAAAGTGATCCCAGGGGCAAATGGACTCCTAAATACGAAGGACCATTTGTGATCAAGAGCATATTTTCTGGTGGTGCAATGATTCTGACCACCATGGACGGCGACGATTTGCCGCACCCTGCGAACGCAGACATAGTCAAAAGATATTACGCATAAAATAACCCGACAAGTCGAAAACCCGAAAGGGCGGCTTGGGAAAAAATGGGCATCCCGGTGAATCGAAAACCCGAAAGGGCGATTCAGGCAAAAATTAGGGATAAAGACAAAAAAAAATCTGTACACCCGGCAAGTTGAAAACCCGAAAGGGCGGCTTGGGCAAAAATGGGTATCCCGGTGAATCGAAAACCCGAAAGGGCAATTCAGGCAAAAGTTAGGGAATTAAAGCGTATGACTATGTCTCGTCGGATCACTTCGAGGACAATCTCTTCATCAACCGGTTCCAGGCTTCTGATCAGTCCAGTCATCGTCAAACGAAGCATTGAATGGACAGATATTCAGAGTTGAGAAAGCTATAGCGGAATGGAATCCCATGGAATTATTTCACATAGCCATCCTTATTTTGTATAAATCTTTCAAATAATTACGACAAAATCCTCTTATTAGGATGATTGTCTCCTTTGTATAAATATACTCATAGAAAATCAATACAAATACTTTTCCCAGAAATTTGTGTCATTTCCTTTTCTTTGCTCTTGCACTGTTTGTTTTATTTTGAGAAACGTCCAATGTTTTGTTAAACATGCATATGCATTTGAACATAATCATTTCCTTACGAATCAAGAGAGAGGATTACTGATAGGTCAAAGGTGCGGTTGGATATCTCGATACCCTTTCAAAAGGAAACCCCCGGGAGATTTGGAGTCCATATCCTCCAACAAGTCTTGAAGCTTATCCCCCGCAGAGAACAGACGTCTCTCCCGAGTTTTATTCAAAGTTATTCATCACAAGGCCTTATAACTGGGTTATCCTCAGCTAACAACCACGGAAGATCGCGCTCGCCAAAATTCTTCCTATCCACAGCGGAGTTCATCAAAAATTCCCCAGCAGTAACTTATCTTTACAAATCCCCCAGCCAGAAGGTCCTTAGGAATTCAATTCCCCACAGAGTTTAAGTTTCAGCATCCCCGGCAAAGCCAGACTAATGAACCTTCTCCCCACGGAGTTTTAGAAGAGCAAATCTTGAGTTCCTCAGTAAGGTCGCCAGAGATGCTTCCCTCTGAACTAAAGATTCTCAATCTTACCTCCCCAGCATGAGTCTACTAGTTTGGTACTCCCCAGTAGAAGTCATCAGGAATTCCCCAAAGGTTTGGTATACAACCCAAGCTCCTTATTCCCCAGTCACATCCAAGGAATTATTCTTCCCGGCAGCAGTTAGGATGCTTTTTATCTTCAGCCATCCAGGATTCATCTATCCCCAGCAAGACAGCTCATCAGCTTACATGCGCATTCATTACATTCATATCATAAACATTGATATAACATATATTGCATCATACATTTCATGCAACATAATTTTGTGTTTAGCTGACATTTTGTCCTTTTCAGGATGAGAATAAAAAGCTATCCTTAACAGTTTCAGATACAGTTTTACACGGACTCGTCATCAAGCAACCCTACACCGATTCCTACTCAACTCCAAGACTTCTGAAAACAGTTTACGGGTTCTCCAAGTAACGGATGTTAACCTATCGCTTGTTCAGTTTCTTCTCAAGACTTCTGAAAACAGTCTATGGATTCTTCCCAACAACGGATGTCAATCTATTGCTTATTCATATCCCCAGTTCAGAGATGGTTCAAAGCATGGACACCTTCCTGATATTCCCTTCCAGATGGCATCTTTAAGCCCATCCCCGACAGGATTTCTGTCACTCTCCCAGATGGCATCGTTAAGCCCGTCTCAAAATGGCATCTCTAAGCCCATTCCCGCATCCTTTGCTTTGACGAGTGCAAATTTAAGGGCACTCTAGTGTCCAATCTCCTTTTACCCTCGAGTCGCGAAAGGCAAGCTTGCCAATCTAACTCTTCAAATGCAAGAAGATTGAACAGGGGCAACTGTTGTACCCCAAAATTTTCCCTCCCATTTTGCATTGATCTCTCATCACAAAGTCCTTGGAGATCAAGATCCAGTTAGGGTTTCATCTGCTCAAAACTTCTCCTTACACTGCTGACCCAAATTAGGGTTGTGTTTGCACAAAGATGTTTTGACCTAAAATGCCTAATATGACTTTCATGCTTCATATTGGACTCCCAAGTTTATCCATACCAAGTTTCAAGCCTTGATTCCAAGTTTTGCCCAGTCAATTGGACAATTGACCTAGAAATCAGTTGTATTGGGGAAAAAAGTCAACTGTGGCCAATTGACAGTCAAACCTCATGGAAATTGACCCACATCAACATTATGAACTCATATGAACCATTTGATCAAGTTTGGATTACAATTCCACAAGAAATTTGATCAAAACACCAAAAGGGCAAAATGGTCATTTTTAGGGTTTTGACTGCACAAAGGCAATTTTTGACTGTTTGACCTAGCCAATGGCAAACCAAGCTCACATATTGACTCAAGGACCCCATGGAATTATCTTGACATGCTCAACAAACTCAAAAGATCCCAAGTACACAAGATTGACAGTTGAATTTCCTAGTCAATTGATCAATTTTGACTGTATACTGAAAAGTCAAACTTTGACTTTTTGATCAAAATCAAGAGTGAAGATTCCTTTTTCATCAAAACATGCCAAATCATGAAACTTGTTCACCAAGAAATCACAAAATGCAAATTAGGGTTAGAAATTAGAATTTTTCATAACTTAGAATTTTTCTAAGTTATAAAAAACCCTAATTTTTTCCCAACTTTGCCCCACTTTTTCACCAAGATCCATTTGGATTCAAACAAAAGTCAAAACATGAAAGTTGTAGCTTGTTGCATAATCTATAACTTTGATGCACAAAGTTTTCCCATTTGAGGCTTGTATCTCAAGTTACAAATTTTTGAATAAGGGCACTAAACCATTCTTAACTTAGTGAAATTTTAACCTATTTTGACAAGGTTTTCTACCCAACTTCAAGGCCATTTTCCATACACTTCCACTTGGAATTTAAATTTGCATTTCAAAGATGGATTGTAGTACACATTCCAAGCTTTCCAAAATATCCAAGAACTTCTCAAACAACCTCATAACTTGAGAGAATCTAATTTCACAATATGGCAAAAACTCACTTTTGGATTGATCATGAACATGTTCATAACTTAAGCCATTTTCAAGTCAGCATAGTTTGTGCTAAATTACAGGTCCTAAAACCCTTTGACACTCAATAATTAAATGCAAAACCTTTGTTCCAAGGCCTTGTTTCATGAGTTCAAGCATTGCCTAGAGGATTAATCCATTTTTAGATAAAGCATTTCTTCCATTTTTGCAAAAGTTAACTTTATGTCCAATTGAAAATCCAAGCAGTACAAATGAGATCCAATTGGCACAAGATTATGAGCAAAACACTGTGATCAAGGAGGGATTATGCAGCTCATTAGCGGGCCTCTACTGACCTAGAACACAACTTGGGAATTTGTTGCTTAAAGTGTAAGTAACTTGGCATATTGTAACACAACTCTCATATCAGCTTGCAAAGACTTAAGTGAACTTGTGAAACATACTCAAGACATCCCAACCAAGCTAGTGCACGACCCAAACATCTCTCATACACTCCCAATCTCAGAATCATCTTCAAACTGCAAAAACAGGGCCAGGCCTGCAGTTTGAGTGCCATCTTCCATTTCCCTCAAGCTCTCTTGCCCAAACCAGTTCACACACATTCCCTAGCATCTATGCAAGCTAACCATGACTTGAAACACGACCTGTAATCCCTCTAACCAGTTCCACCATTTTCAGTTTCTTGTTTTGCAGGTGAAGTGCTCTAGCATGATTCAAAAGCTTTCAAGACAAAGTAAACATTGGAATAGCATCCCTGGACCTCAAGGAAGCTTTACCAATCATCACCTTGCACTGAAAGCTTCCCCATTGCCAGATAGAACTTCAACTGAACAGGTATTTTGGTGAACTTCTATCTCTCTTATTAGGCATCATTAGCTCTAAGTTTGTGAATAAACAATGTTCTACTAATGCCACTGAACATGTACATGTTTTTACTTTTCATTTCTTTTGCTTGAGCTGTGAGAATTTAAGGTTTAAAAATGGCAGAAAATCTAGGTTAGGATTTGGGGGAGAAGAAATTCTCCCTCATCTTAGAGAGTTAGATCAAGTTCTGCATATGGTTGGATTCGTCTCTTGATGCTGAACATTTTTTATGTTATGAGTTTTCATTAATAAGCCAGGAATCAGGAGTTAGAAGTTTGAGAAGAAGGGCGCGCGTTTTGGACTGGTTTTGTCTGAAGGTTGAAGACAATGTCTTCTTGGGCTGGGCCTGAGTTATTTTCTTATTCACACCACTTTTTTGGTTTTACACCCCCTGAGCCCATTTGCTTTATTTTTAATGTTTTGTGACTTTTTCTTTTTTTAATTGACTCATTTATTTTTTCTCAGCATATTAAAAATTTAAAAATATTTTTTCTCACAATTTTCGAATTTATTAGGTATTTGTTTGATTTTTCTTTTAGTTTGAACATAAATAAATAAATATATATGTTTTGTTTAAAATATTAAAATATTGGAAATACATTTTTACACATTTTTATTTTGTTCTACATTCTGAAAATATTTTATGAAAAAAATACTTTTTTTTTATTATTATTATTAAATATTAAATATTATTAATTAATATATATAATACATATTTTGTAAATAATATAAATAAATAACTTATACATTAGTATACTTAGGATAAAATACCAAAATATACATATTTTATTTTATTAATATTTAATGCTAAAAAAATACATTTTTACAAATATACTTCATTTTTCTTTTATTCTTTGTATATAAATAGCAAATATTATATATATTAGATAATTAATACCCTTTTAATTAAAATTAGGGTTTTTTGCCCTAAATATGAAAATACTCCAAAAAATAATATCTTTTTATTTCTCTTTTCATTTTTACATAAATAATACTTTTTCATACATATAAAAATTCTTTTTTTACATTTTTGCATATTTATTTCATTTCCATTTAATTATGCAATTATTTGTATTGTAAATATTCAAAGAAAATGATGTAATAGCTAGATTTAATTTCTTGTCTAAATATACCCCATTTGAAACATTGTACCCCCCTCCCCATATTATTATGTTGTAATAGTGTAGGAATTTAAATTTCGCACTTTAATGCTTTCTAAACATACCATGCTAGAATTAGGGTTTGTATGCGAATAAAACGAATAAAATAGTTTGACCTAATTTCAAGATAAATAAGCATGAAAATGGACAACACATTTCACACTTGCACCCCTAGGGTATTCCACTTTGTTGCCTTCAAATAATTGGGCCATATTGCATGTTGAATTTCTTTGGGTAAAACAAACAATCAAATGATCATAGTCCCTCAAATTGTTGCCTAAATGAATGATCAAGTCCCTTTTAAAGAAAAATTTCCCAAAGACATTTAACACTATTGCAATTATGGTCTAAACGATGACCCGCGCCTGTCCCTTTCACCTCCTAATACAAGATTGTCCACCAAATGCAATGGTGGAACAAAATTATCAAAAGGTTTAAAACATAACAAAAATCTTTGAGAAAACTTTAGGGTAGATAACTTTTAAGTACTTGCCAATTTGCAAAGAAAACACTTGCCTATTTTCAAAACCCACTTCACAAACACTTTCAAAACCAACTTTCAAAAACCTTGAAACATCTTTTTAAAAGACAAAACACCTTTTGTAAAACATTCGAGTAAAGAATTGTTACAAGGGTAGCCTATACAAGGCATCTTTTCAAAACATTTTCAAAAACCACACACCAAGCACCATTTCAAACAATTGAAAACCAAGGCAAGTTGATCGAAGCAAGTACCTAAGAGCCCATGGATAACCATGGATAGAAAGGGTGCTAATACCTTCCCTTTCTATAATCTACTCCCCGAACCCAAGAAAAATCTCAAAGGTTTTTGCTGTGCTTTTTAAACCTTTCCTTAGGATAAAATAAAAAGTCGGTGGCGACTCTTGCTCAACCGAAACATTTGCGAAAACAAGCGCAAAACCCTAGTCAGTTCTCCCACCGTACCACAGTGGGTACCAACTGATAATCAGGAAAGGTGAAGAAATGGTGTTTAGGGTCAAACAACTGAAAAGGCACACCCATCATCTTTTCTTCAAAGCTTGAGGTAACCAGGTTAAGAAGTCAACCATATTTTTTGGTGAACGAGGAGTTCTCAGGAACCCTTGATGCTAACTCTTTGAGTTGAGAAGGCACCTTTACAAAACTGATTCATATGGTATTTCTGCGAGTGGAGGCCATGGCCTGCAAAATAGAACAAAGATAAATTCCCTTCGTGCTTAAAATGGTTAGTGAAAATGACCATGGATGTGATGATGCAGGATGTCATGTTTGAAAAATAATCAGACACAAGCAAGACATACAAGGCCTTATGTTTAGGCTTGAATGGGGATTGTAGGTAAGTACCCTATTGAAGTTTAGTTGGTTCAACCTATCCCAAAATAAGTAACCAGGTTCTAAGGAATCTCAATATCACTGATCTTTCTTCATCGGGCATTGTTTCAGCTCAAGCGATCTTTTCTCACACCCGAAATATCTCGAAAGTCTGATCTCAATGAGTGTAGTATCGAGTATCAACTAACCTTCAGTTTTGCACTGAAGCTGGCTATCTCACTACTTTCTAATGGCCATGTTTGTTCAACTAAGATTCTAAGGTCAGTTAGTGCTTCATGACACCACACAGCAGCCTCATATTCTCCTTAATTCAACACAAAGGGTATAGGTACCAACAAATGTGTCACACTAACGTAGCCATCACTTCAG
Source organism: Vicia faba (assembly GCA_948472305.1). NCBI lineage: Eukaryota > Viridiplantae > Streptophyta > Magnoliopsida > Fabales > Fabaceae > Vicia > Vicia faba. Next base: position 398,532,154 of record OX451736.1, read on the forward strand.
CCATATCGGTCTATTCCGTACAATCTCCACGATCTATTGCTACTTACCTAAAGTGCCCAAGATTCGGGTATAGGATCTTTAAGAATAACCCAAACATAAACCAGAAATATAAAGTAAGCAAGTTAACAAGTTAAGGATTTTAAATATGATCTAGCTCTAAGGTAACCCCACTTTTAGTTTTCTTCCCCGACAGAGTCGCCAATTCTATAATACGGTGGGATAACTGACTTTACTGGTTTTGCATTTTATCATAAATGTTGCGGTTAGCAAGAATCACTACCGACTTTTATTTTATCCAACAAAGGAAATGGTGAAAAGAATAGGAAAAACCTTTTAAAGATTTTGAGTTCGGGGGGTAGGTTATGGAAAGTGAAGGTATTAGCATCCTTTTCATCCGTAGTTATCTACAGGCTCTTAGTTGCTAGCTCAGTTTGAAAATGCTTTTTGGTGTAAGTGCATTTTATAATATTTTTGAAAATACGCCTTAATACAACGAACTTTGTCATGTTTCTCGTATCGTTGAGAACATATACAAAGTTTTTTGTCTTTGAAAATATTTTAGAGAAGAGTTTGTGTATGTGCGAAAAATTGTTTTGTTTGTTTTTGTGAGCAAGCAACTATAAGCGGTCTACCTACTTAAAAGTCTATGTGCTTTTCCTTTTTTCCTTTAGATAATGCTATCCTACTATTAGTCTGTAGGTAGCCCTATCGTTGGATATTTGAGGGACAGGCGAGAGTCATCGTACAATCATGAAAGTAACTCGTGATACATTTTAACAATTACCCTAAGGTATTAAGATCATTTACCGAGGCAACATAGAACGGTTATCGAGGGACTTATGATCTTGCAACCATAGGGTCTTTTCTAAAATTTCTCCCGTTCGAGAGACGTGATTTTTATTTCTGAAGGCAACAAGTGGAGGTACCTTAGAGGTGCGCGTGTGCGAAGTGTGTTGTGTTTCAATTATTTGTCTTAAATGTTAGGTTTTCTAATGTTTGGTTTTAGATCTTATCATACAAACTTATTAGCATACATCTAGCAGTTAAATATATACATAGGGCAGAATAAAGATGCGGGAATTTAAACTACACTATTACATCGCTTCGGGGTGGGGGAGATACAAACCAAAAATGGGGAAAAAGTGAATGTCCTAATTTTAACTATTACATACCTTTGAGCAGTTACAATTATTCTTAAAAAATAATAATGTGAAAGAAATAAGCAAGCGCGTGGAGAATGAAAAATAGGTAAAATCTAAAACCCTAAAAATTCAAAGTGATGAAAGGAAATATATTTGTTTTTTTTGTTTAGGATAAATAATTAAATTAATTGAAACCTAATTCTAATTAGTTTAATTAATTAAAAAAAATGATTAAATAATTAGTTTAAAAAATTACAATAATTAAATTATGAAAAAAGACTTAAGTCTAATATTTTTTGGTGATTTTTTAATAATAAAAAATTAATTGAAAGAAAAGAATAAAAGATCAAATGAAATAATAATAAATAAAAAAAGAAAAGGTAAACGGGCTGCTGCAAAAAACGTTAGGGGGTGCAATAAAAAATCTGCTAGGCCCAAGACAAACTGAGCCCAGGAGCTCGCTTGATCCATTAGGGAAGCACACCATGGGGTGAACTATGGTCACCATGGCTTTAGAATGTTGGATTGGTGATTTGATGAATCTAATGGTCCAGATAAGAGCCACACCATGCGCTTATTGACCCTCTTAAGCACTGGATCTGAAATTAGAATACTGAAAAAATAATATGCAAAACTTGGGGATTGAACCCAGGCTCATAAGCTTCACGCATGAACGTTTTACCACTGGAACATTTTACTCATTCGTTACATTAGTTCAAACAAAACAAAATAATATAAAATGTGATCTAAGTCCAGATCAGAAAGTATGTGCCTTCCAGTGGGACTCTGGATATTTAAACGAACCAATCAAAATGTTGTTTCCGTCCATGCATGCCCTGGCCGGAGTCAAAGAAGCTCAGGGAAGCCGAAGTCAAACTTCGGTCATCTTCTTCGACCATGGGAAATCTCAAAACTACAAAAAAGCATCAGTTAAAATGTACAAGGTACCCTATCCCCCTTAAAATCTTCCCCTGAGTCCAAATCTGGTATTGGTTTAGGCTGAAAGTCCTTGTATCGCCCAGATCGACACTCAACAGCTCTGAAACCCTAGCAACCACCACCTACGTTTTAAGCCTTAAAGCTCGTATGTATCATGTCAGAAATGTCCTATACATTTCTATAAACATGTATGCATATATTAAATCGGTTAACAATGCATATTTAACAAGATTGGATGTAAGGAAATATACCGAACCAGTGCTTTTGAGTTGAGGTGTTCTGGGCATGAAAGGGATCGATTATGGGTGTGGTTCAATTCATGGGCACCTCAAGAATGTGACTTAGTAAGTTGTTTGGAATGAAAGCACCTGGAAATGAGGATATAAATTTTGTAACTTTGAGAATTTTTTGAGAATTATGGAGAGTTTGTATGCCAGATTTTTCATGTCCTTTTACTTTTGACTACAATCATTATATAGAGGGAGGAGAGGAGTAGATATACATGGTAATAAATCAACCATAAATTCCCTTTTCAAACAAATATAAAACATATTAACTTATTTCCAAACTTGTGATATCCTTTCCATTTCTGTTTTTGTAATGAACCTGGACATCTTGTGATGGTCTTGCACGAATTATTGGGCCCAAAACTGATCAGACCAAGCCCATATGTTTTAACCCATTTTTTTGTGATTTTATTTTATTTATTTTATTTTAAATTAAATAAAATCAATATAAATATAAATAAAAATCAAATCCATGAATAAATGGACTTAGAAGTCCTCTAATATTTGGTAAACATTTTTGAACACCAAAAATTAGGCTCACTAGCTCAAAGTTTCAAAATTGCCCAATTTGAACTTCATGAAATTCTTCAAAATCCCCCAACTTGTTCAACTCATAACATTCTTAATTTTTATCTTTTGAAGACGATCTAGGAATTTTTATAAAGCTCAAGATATCCTATACAATCTATATGTTTATGATTTTTTATTTTTGAAGACATTGTCTTGATGTAAGTTGCCTTGACAAAAAGTGACTTTTGTTGACTTTTTAAAATGACCTATAATGTATTAGCTCATATCTCCCAAATGAAGAATTTTGTGGACTTGAGAATAAAGAAAACTGATATAGAATTGAATTGTCTTCAAAATGGGATTTGGTTGGGGAAAATTTGATGAAGCATGTGAAAGTTATGCCTGGTCAAAGTTCAGTTGACTTCTCCTAAGGAAACCCTAATTTGACAATTCTTGACTTTTGATGATTTGAGAGCTTTCCTTGGGGAATCATGATCAACCCCTGATCAAATGATGAATATCACCTCAAAATGTTGACGTTGACCAAAACATCTTAATGTTTGACTGTATGTTGACCATAATTGACTTTTTGATCAATATAGTTGATTTTCAATCATCTGAGCCATTGACTGAGCAAACTAGTGATGTAGGCCTTGAAACTTGACATGAACCTTATTTAGGACCTAAGGAGAACCATCAAAGCCACCTGAGACCTTTTCAGACTATATTTCCTTGAGAAAATCAAAACCCTAATTGTAGGCTCTTGACTTAGGAGGAGCATTTGACTGGTCATCCCTTGAGATTATTGAGTACTTGAGGAGCCTTGAAAGAATGTCTTGAGAAGAAAATGGGAGGGAAAATTCTAGGGTACAACAGAAGCCAATAACTTTGCAACACTTAATCTCACTGCTTTTTTTGGAAAGTAAGAAGAACATGAGCAAGAACTCAATTGCATGGAAAACCATGAAAAGAAGCTTGATAAAAAAAAAGACACCCACAAGGAGGAAGGATTAAAGTCTAAAGCTATAAGGGCTTAGAGTTCAATATCCTCAAGGGATGAATGATAGTGGCTCGATAAATGAAGAGAAGTCAGATGATAAGGAAATGAGATTATTTGTAAGAAAATATAATCAATACATTCAAGCAATGAAAGCTCATGTGAGAGTGACGAAGATACAAATTACTATTTTATGGCAAATTATCGTAAAAGCAAGAAAAAGGATGTAAGTCATTCTAAATACTCTAATGTTGCAAATTTGTCTTTTGATAAGTTGAATATGACTTGGAAAATCTACAAAAATAAGTTTTATATGCTCACAAAAAGTTAGCCTTCCAAAAAAAGGTTTTTACATGTTTGGAGGTCAAGTTTGAAGAAACCAATGAACAACTTGAGGAATTAAAGAAATTCATTGTAGATAGTTCAAGGTTGGACAAAAGTGATAGGAATCCAAATTGGACAAAATATATCATCCAATTGATATTATTTCTATTAGATGTTAAGAGGTTAAAAAACCTCATAAAAACTATAACTTAATTAAGAAGAAGTCTAATAGAAAAAGTGACTCTCATCATAGATTATTTTGCCACTATTGTTGCAAAAAAGACCATACTGTTGAAAAATGAAAATTTAGGTGCTCTTTTGTCCCTAAAGAAAATTTCCAATGGTTTCCCAAATGCAATAATTATTTAACTCACTCTCAAAGACCCAATGAGAATTGGGTACCTACCAATTTATTTTTTATATTTTGTAGGTTGAGTGTCTTGATGCTATGATGGGAAAATGGATTCTCGATAGTGGATGTTTGTGATACGGTGGGAGAACTGACTTGGGATTTTTCATTTGTGTTTGCAAATGTTTCGGTTTAGCAAGAGTCGCCACTGACTTTTTATTTTATCCTAAGGAAAGGTCAAAAAGCACAGGAAAGACCTTTGAGATGTTTTCTTGGGTTCGGGGAGTAGATTATAGAAAGGGAAGGTATTAGAACCCTTTCTATCCATGGTTATCCATGGGCTCTTAGTTACTTGTTTAGATCACTTGCTTTGCTTTTCAATTGTTTGAAATGGTGCTCTTCAAATGTTTGAAATGGTGCTTTGTGTGTGGTTTTGAAAGATGTTTTGAAAAGAGGCCATCGTTGTGGCAACCTTTGTGATGATTCTTGTTTGAATGTATACAAAGGTGTTTTTATTTTTGAAAGGTTTTCAATATTTGAAAGTAGGGTTTTGAAATTGTGTTTGTGAAGTGTGTTTGAAGATAGCAAGGATGTTTTTGCAAGATTTTGATCAAGTAATTAAGAGATATCTACCCTATTTTACTCAAAGATCTTTCTTATGTTTTTAACCCTTTTAACAGTGTTGTTTCACCATTGCATTTGGTGAACAACCTTGTGTTAGGATGTTAAACGGGACAGGCGCGGGTCATCGTATAGACCATGATAGAAATTGTGTCAAGTATTTTTGGCAATTTTCTTGAGGGACTTTGATCATTTTTGTTTAGGCAACTCAGATAGCGTCATCGAGGGACTATGATCGTTTGTTTGTTTTTGTTTTTCCAAAGTACTTAACATGCATACCATGACCAATTTTTGAAGGCAACAAGTGGATTGTAACCCTAGGGGTGATAGTGTGCATTGTGTTTGTTTTTCATGCATTTTTGTCTTTGATTAGGTCAAACTAATTGTTGATTTGATTTTGGCATACAAACCCTAATTCTCTAATCATGGCATAATTGAAAGCATTTAATTGCGTAAAAATAAATCTAAGCTATTACAACTTTGATATAGGGAGGGGGTACAATTTTGAATAGGGGATTATTTTGCAAAAAATTTAAATCCTAAGTTATTACAACCAAATTGAATTTACAATGCATAATATTTAAATATACAATTATTTAAATAAACAAAACAAATAAATATATATAGAATAAAAATGTATTATGCAAAAAAGAAGTTTTTTATGTATGTAAAATTTTTTTCAATGTAAATAAATATAAAGAAATAAATAAATAAAAGAAAGGTTAATTTTATTTATTTTAGGGTAAACCCTCATTTTCTTTAAGAAAATAATATTATATATTATTTATATACAAAAATATATTAACATGTATAAAAATGGAATATATTTTAAAAAAAGGTGTTTTTTAGTATAAATAATAATAAAAATAAAAATGTAATATTTTTGTATTTTTATTCTATGTTTTTTTTAATAAAATAAAGTATATATATATATATATATATATATATATATATATATATATATATATATATATATATATATATATATATATATATATATATATATATATATATATATATATATATATATATATATATATATATATATATATATATATATATATATATATATATATATATATATATATATATATATATATATATATATATATATATATATATATATATATATATATATATATATATATATATATATTAAATATTTTAAGTATATATAAAATAAAATAAAATATTTACAAAAATAAAATATATTCAAGAAAATATTTCCAATGTGAATAAAAAAATAAAAGTATTATTTACATTATTTTTAAATTTAAACAAAATAATATAAAAGTATATAAAATGTTTTAATGCTAGTAATAATTAAAATAAATACCAAATAAATATAAAAAAATTATGAAAATATTTTTTATGCATTTTTTATGTTTGGAAATAAAATAATAAAGTCAGAAATGAAATTAAAATGCAAAAATAATAAAAATACAAGAAGTTGGGCCAGGGGGTGTAAAAAGCAAGCATAAGGGTGCAAAAAGTAGGAAATAGCCAGGCCCAGCCCAGCTACTTCATCTTCAACCTTCGTCCAACAGAAACACGCGCGTTCTTAGTTCAAACTCGTATCTCCTGTTTCAGTGCTTAAAAACAAAAACTTGTAACATGAAAGTTGTAGAGCATAATCACACGATTCCAACCATATAAAAACTTAATCTAACTCTCAAAGACCAGAGAGAATTTCTTTGGGCCTAATTCTTGTCCTAGTTTTTTCAGGATGTTCATCAATAAAATTATCTCAAAATACTTAAATTAAATGAAAACTGAGCATATATACAACTTAAGGGCTATGAGTACTACATTTTTCATTCACAAACCTAAGCCTAATGATTCCTAAATAGAGAGATAAGAAGTTGCAAAATACCTGTTTCAGTTGGACACGAGTATGGAAATGTAGAGCTTTTCAGTGAGGCCTGAGATGCCTTGTAGCTTTCCTGAAGTTCACTTGGTCTTTTCCAATAGCTGGTTTGCTTCGAATGTTCCTGAATCAGCCTCTAGAAGTCAACCTGCACAAGCTTGAAATGAAAATGGTGAACACTATAAATGGAGTTACAGTTGGAAATGGAGGTTTGGGATAGCTTGAGTGAGTTGAATGGAAGGTGTTTGAAGTGGAAAGGAGCAAAACGCATGAGCAAAATGAGCTATGGCACTCAAGCTGCAGCAACTGTCCTGTTTTGCAAGTTTTTGGTGTTTTGGTGTTCAAGGGTGTTTGAGGGATGATTGGCTCGTGTTTCTGAACTTAGGCAATGTGAAAAACTTGTTTCAAATCTTAAGTTTATTTTATCAGATGTGTGAGTTATGGACTTTTGGCACAATGACTTGGTTTTGAAGCAAAAAGTGAGAGTTGACAATGCAAGGGATGTAATGGCTTATAACCTAGCTGCACAAAGTGGTTGAGCTTTGCCTGACATTAGGGAGCATTGTTTGCAGCAAAGGGCTTGGTGTATGGCTCAAGAAATGAAACTCGACATAAAGCATGCTTTATGTAAATGGAAGTGTTATCTTTATGCCCAAAATGGAATTATTCATTGTATAATGCTCCCTTGATCAGAACAATGCCTCTAACCAATGTATTTGCATTCAATTTTTGAGTATAAATTAGTTTAGAGACCTGTAATCAAGTACAAATCTAGTTTGGTCAGATTTTGCAACTTGTATGAACATGTTTTGGCCATGGTTACAAAGTGAGGTTTTGCCAACTTCAAGCATTCGATTCTCCCTAACCACAAATGTGTTTGAGGAGTTCTTGGACAATTTGGAAAGCTTGCAACAAGTACTATAATCCATATTTGAAATGAAACTTTTGACTCCAAGTGGAACTATGTGAAAAATGGCCAAGAAGATGGGTCAAAATCCTGCCTAAATTAGGGCAAAATTTCTCTAAGTTAAAAGTTTTAGGGACCCTTGTTCCAAAAATCATAACTTGAGATCCAAGCTTCTTTTGAGAAAACTTTGTGAATAAAAGTTGTAGACTTTGTGATGGACTACAACATTCATGTTGTAAGTTTTGTTTGAATCCATTTTCATCTTGGTGAAAATGTGGGACAAAGTTAGGAAAAATTAAGAAAATTTCATAACTTAGAAAAAATCTAAGTTATGAAATTTTTCAATTTGAAACCCTAATTTGCAATTTTGGGTTTCTTGATGAACAAGTTTCATAATTTGACACAACTTGATGAAAAATGACCCTTGGCACTTGATTTTGACCAAAAAGTCAAAGTTTGACTTTTCAGTATACAGTCAAATTTTGATCAGTTGACTGAAAAATTCATTTGTCAATCCTATGCATTTGAGATCTTTTGAACTTGTTGAATAGGTCAAGATAATGTCATTGAGTCCTTGAGTCCATGTTTGAACTTGATTTGCCATTGGCTAGGTCAAACAGTCAAAAATTGCCTTTGCACAGTTAAAACCCTAAAAATGACCATTTTGCCCTTTTGGTGATCTGATCAAATTTCTTGTGGAATTGTGGTCCAAACTTTATCAAATGGTTCATATGAGTTCATAATGTTGATGTGGGTCAAAATTCATGAGGTTTGACTATAAATTGGCAACAGTTGACTTTTTCCCCAATACAGTTGATTTCTAGGTCAATTGTCCAATTACTGGGCAAAAATTTGAATCAAGGCTTGAAACTTGGTATGGTCAAACTTATGAGTCCAACATGAAGTATGAAAGTCAATTTTGGCATTGAAGGTCCAAAAATCCCTGTGCAAACTCAAACCCTAATTTAGGTCAACAATGCAAGAAGGTGTCTTGAGCAGAGCAAACCCTAGCTTGATCTTGAGTTCCAAGAGCCTTGTGATGAGAAATGTTGATTAAATGAGAGGGAAAATTTTGGGGTACAACAGTTGCCCCTGTTAAATCTTCTTGAACCTGACGAGTTAGATTGACAAGTTTTGCCTTTCGTGACTCGAAGGTAAACGAGGATTGGACACCAGAGTGCCCGTAAATTTGCACTCGTCAAAATGTTGTTGAGGGAATGGGCTTAAAGATGCCATTTGGAGATGGTAGAATCTTGTTGGAGATAGGCTTAAAGATGCCATCCAAGAATGTTTGTTGAACTGCAATGTTGTAGGTTAGAAGAATGAGCATCAAAATGGTATCCGTGTCTGGAATGCATTTGAACTGTATCTGGAGACTGAGTCTGTATGAGCAAAGGAATGGCGTCCGTGTCTGGAGCATATCCGAGCTGTAACTGCATTTGATCTTTGAATGAATATCAGAATAACTGTCGTGTCTGGAGTGTATCTGTATTCTGAATGGGTAACAGAGAAACATCTGTATATGGAGTAATTGTGTATGGGGATAAGTTCTGAATGAGTGGCAGAATGGCAACCGTGTCTGGAGCGTATCTGGATTGTATCTAAAATGGAGATATGTATGAGTAGCATAATGACTTCCGTGTCTGGAGTGTATCTGAAATTGTAACTGGGATCTGAATAAGTGACAGAATGACTTCCATGGCGACTGCACTAGGGAGAATCAAACTTATGGTGTAAGGGCCAGAAAGGCATCCGTGTTTGGAGCGTATCTAAACTTTGAAGTTGATAGTTGAATTTGAATGAGAGATAGAATGGCCGTCGTGTCTGCAGCGTATCTAGTCTGTATCGAATTGCTGGAGTCTGAATGAGTTGTAGAATGACCGCCATGTCTGGGGTGTATCCGTAATGCATCTGAATTTTTGTTAACGATAGCCTTTTAATCTTATCCTGGAAAGGGTAAAATGTTAGCTGAAACACAAAGTCATGTTGCATGATATGTATGATGAAATGAACGTTGTTTCACCAATGTTTATGATATATGAATGTAATGGATGAGTATGTAAGTTGAGTAGCTGTCTTGCTGAGGAAAATAATTCCTTAATAACTGGAGATAATGAAATCCTTGACTGCTACCGGGGAAGTAAATTCCTGACCGATGTTGAGGATTCAAAAATCTTTGATTATTGAAGATGAGAAGTCCTTGCTGACTGCTTGGGGATTGAAGATCTTTGATTATTGAGAATGAGAAATCCTGGGACCACTGCTGGGGATTTAAAACCCTTGGTGACTGGTGGGGATTTAAGAAGAGCTTTGACAACTTCTGCGGGGAATGGGAATCCTTCATGACTTTTCTGGGAAATAAGAAAAACTCTGAAAATCTCTACTGGGGAGTTAAAACCTGGGAGGCTTCTGCTGGAGAAATGAGACCAAGAATCTTCGATCTGCTGGGAAATAGCTCTGTGGGGAGAATATTTACTCGGCCGGTGAAATCAGGAGCTTGGGTTGTACGCCAATCTACTGGGGAAGTTGGGGAACACTGAATGGTTCCCACTGGGGATCAATAGTTGGGGAATTTTGACTTCGCTGGGGAAGAAGGTTTAGAATATTCTAGCTTCGCTGGGGGTCTTGAAGCTTAACTCCGCTGGGGACATGTACCCCAAGGTTTTAGCTTGTTGAGAATCTGAATGACATATTGTAGGGGATTTCTTCAGGAATAGCACAAGGATATCTTCCTACACCTTCCACCTATCAGTAATTATCCTTTCTCAATTTCATTTTATTTGTAAACAGTGATTATATTCAAATGCATATGCCTATTTAACAAAACATTGGACGTTTTCAAATAAAACATAAGTATAAAAAGAAAGGAAAGGCAAGCAAAATTTTGCACTTTGAAGTATCTTTGTATTAACTTTTGTAAGTATCTTTGTACAAAGGAGACAGACATCCTAGTAAAAGAATGTTGTCGTAAATTGAGAAAATTTTTATACAGAAGAAAGATGGCTATGTGCAATAATTCCATGGGGTTCCCATTCTGCTATGGTCTTCACAACTCTGAGTATCTTGTCCATTCGCTGCTTCGTCCGCTGATGATTGGATTGATCATAAGCTTGAAGCTTGTTGGTGAAGAGATTGTCCTTAAAGTTATCCGACGAGACATAGTCATACGCTTTAATTCCCTAACTTTTTCCTGGACCGCCTGTAGCGATAAAAAATGTAGCGGGGTAAATCGGAGATCAAATTATTGATTAATTCGTCTCACAAAAGCAAGAGTCGCCACCGCGCTTTATTGTTTCCAAAGGAAAAGGGAAAAGAGCGAAATAAAACCCTAAATATGCAATGTAAATAATACTTTTTAAAAGTAATGAAAATACAAGGCGTTTTTGAAAAGAGATCTATGGTTCGGGGGTTGGTTATACAATGGGAAGGTATTAGCACCTAATGTATCTATAGTACTCTATAGGAACCTTTTGAAATATCTGTTTATTTAAAATTGATTGTTTGATTAAAAATAAATCGTTTTGGCCGAAAAGGGATACGGACGGGTTTTTGAAGATACGACGACCTAACGTTAAAGTTTTTGCTTAAAGGGTATAAATTTTGAAAAGATTGAATACTTGAAGGAAAATTATCCTAAGTTTTAATGAAAATGCAAATATTCGCGCGATTAGACTTGAGGACATGGAGTCAACAAATTTATCGTTTTTCCGTTGGATTTAAACGTAAACGGAATAAACAAATAAATATGAAATAAATAAACAGAAAAATATGCGGATAATGATTAAATAACAATAGTTAAATGATAGACTAAATGATGTGAATAATGCATTTTTATGATTTTTGTTTAATATTAATGAAAAGAAAGTATTTTTAATAGTTTTCAATTTTACGCATTTAAAAAATGGATAAAAGTAAAATGAGAATTAATTAAGGGGAATAAAATATTTTTTAGTTTTTTAAGTCTCTATATTTTTTATATATTTTTGGAGTTTTGATATTAACTAAAACGAGTGAATTAATATTTTCATTTCTATATATTTCTAAATTTAATATGTTGTCTTTTTTAATATAAAGTATTATTACAAGATGACTTAATGGCCTACACTAAATTGAATATTTTAACTAATTTTATAAAAGGCCCTAATTAATATAAAAAAATTGTTCATTAGTAATTAATACCATTAAGAATAAATATATTTAATTAACTATATAAAAAGGTTGTTTATTATTACTAATTAGAAATAAAAGTGAATTAAGCTGATTTATTAAAACAAACTAAAGGAAATAACAAAATGGGCCAAAAGGGGTTTTAGGAGGCCTGATCAAAATGGAAGAGGGGGGGGGGGGGGGTGCCCTGAGCAATTCGTTGGGCTTAGGAAGCAAAATGGGGTAAGGCCCATTTCATAAGTTGTTTCTTTTAGGGGGTTAAATAAAGTTTAGGGAAAGCAAATTAGGGTTAAGGTTTTCCTGGACAGAAACGGCGCTCCTTGTTGTTCGTCTTCTTCATCTTCGCGCGTTATCCTCTTCAATCGCTTCTGAAATCTCCTCCTGTTTAATGGCCACCAGCTCCCACTGTCCTCTTCCCTCCAGCCAAACGTTAAGGGGGCGACGGATTTTATGGTACAAATTTCGTTTAGGGTTTTAATGTAAATGCATGTTCATGTTCTTTCTGCTTGATTCTGATTTCGTTTTATTGTTTGTGGGAGGTGTTATGAAAGTAAAAGGGGAAAGGAAATCGTTACCTAGAGGCGGAGACGGAGGAGGAACGGTTGGGTGCGACGGAGGCCACGGCAAGGAAGGTCAGGCGCGAGCTTGCTTCGGACTACTGGACCCTGGTTTGTGTATTTGTGTCCTTCTTCTTCTTGCCTTGGTATTCTGTACGCCTCGTTATGCGCTTTGAATGCTTGCTTGCTACTGTTGAAAAATCTTTTTTTGACTAGCTTCTTTTTCTTCTTCTCACTGCGATCCTGTTGCCTCTTTGCGTTTGTGATTTTGCTGCCTGAATTTGGGTTGCCTATGAGGATATAATCTAAGGCTTTATGTGTGTTTGGACATGGTTTCAATGGTCTACTTTGTTAGTTTCGAAATGGTTATGCAGTAAGTTTTGGGGCTTGATGGTTTAGGCCATGTTGAATGATTTTTGGTTGATGCAATGGCAGGTTTTTTGTAATGCAGTTGGTTTGAAATGGTGATGCAGTAAGTTGTAGTTGATGCAGGTTTGACTGGTTTTACTGGTTTAGGCCATGTTTTGATTTTGGTTGGTTCGGCAGGTTTGACAGTAGGCTATGGTTTTTGGTTCTGATATGGTTTTTGATATATGGTATTGATGATGTGGTAGGCGGGTTTAGGCCATGGTCCAGGACACATTGGTTTTTGACAGGTTTATGGTGATATTGGCTTGAGGGCTCAATCAGTTTCGGTGAGGTTCTCTATGGTTTAAACAAGTTGTTGAGGTTTAGGCCATGTTGTGGTCTGATTCTCCAATGGTTCTATGCAGATTGCAGGTTTATGCAGTAACAGGTTTAGGAGGGCTTGAGAAAAAAAATGGTTTTTGCCCTTTTTTTTTATAGCTTGGAGATAGATAGATAGATGATGATATGTGTGTGATTTTGTTATGTTATATCAGTCTTTTGGCCTTCAGGTTTCCGTTGAGGGTTTTGGTATATTTTTATTATATTCTTGGTACTTCTGCACCCTTACTGCTCCATATGGTTTGTCTCTATTCCTATTTCATGTTTTTACTTCCTACTGACTATGTTACTGCAGTTTGTCTTGTATCTCTTCCTGCCTAAACCAAACCTGCAAAACCACACTTCTATCTCTCTTCTCTCTCATAAGTACCATTTTGACATTTAAATGATGTACTGTACTATTTTCTGAAATTGCAAAAGTGCTGGAATATGATGAAAAAGGAATGTTATATTGCTTGCAAAATTGTTTAAACTGCATATTTTAACTTGTCTACTGCATGGAACTGTGGGAGCCTCTTTGTATGTTTGGCCTCTTCCTATATGGGCATGTTTACGTTGCAATTTGGCTTTGAAAGTGCATATGCTGTTGATTTTTTTGTATGCTATTTGTCAAACATTTGAATTGATGCATATTGCTTTGAACTATGCAGTGGGCTTTTGAAAATGCAATTGATTTGAAAAATGCAGTTCTTTAACAAAAATGACTTTGTGCATTCATTTTGAAAATAAAATTCCTCTCTTTTTTGTGAACCGGGAGAAATCCCGCGATTTGCAAAAAAGGGTAAACTGATTCCAGCCATTGCTTTTAATGATGAACACTAAATAGTTTTCTAGTTTTAATTATTTGTTCAATTCTAATTTTCTTTTAATTTTTGCAGGTAGCATCAAGTGAGCAGACAAAAAGGCATTGGATAGAAGATTTAGAATTAGAAAACATTAGATTAGTTTTTATTTCATTTTAACTTTGTAAAATTATTATTGTAAATTCGTTGTAATAAATACAATATTTACACAATAATTGTACAATTAGAAGAAAATGAATAAAATTCCAATATTTGCCAATTAATTTCTTCCTTCTCTAATTATTTATTTTATCGTTTACAATTCTTTAAATCGTACAATAATTGAAAATAAATTTCAATTACCTAAATTCAGAATAATAAACAAATAAATAAATAATATCATTGATCAATTAATAGTTTCAATTATTTAATTCATTATTCATAACTTTCTAAATTATAATAATTAAAAATAGAATTTCAATTATTTAACTTAGAATGATAAATAATTAAATAATCATTATTGACCAATTAATGAACTTTTTCAAATATTTATTATATTATTCATAAATCTTTAAATTATGTAATAACTGAGAATAAATTCCAGTTATTTAAATTTAAGATAGTGAATAATAAATAAACACTGTCTGCATGATTAATACGCCTCTTTTCTAATATTTATTTTATTATCTATGCATCTTTAAATTATATAATAATTGAAAACAAATTCCAATTATTTAAATTTAAGATAATAAATAATTAATAAACATTGTTTTAGCATGAATCGATTAAATAATTTAGTGTTCAAAATAAATAGCTCTCGGCCTGAAAAAAGTTATGAATTTTTAAAATCAATAGATCAAAACACTTGTAATGTAATGATGCAGATGGGAGATGGTATCTTAGGTCAAAATTTGGGGTACAACAGCTGCCCCTATTTAAGTTTCTTCTATCCGGAGATATGAAGATCGAAATCTTCATTTCGACGAGATTGAAGGTACTTAAATACATAATTACGCAAATTTTGTCCTAAGATGCCGCCCTTATGTTTGATATGAATGCAACGATTGAATTTGCAGAGAAAGATGTTGTATGGAACAAGACAATGTTGGAGGAATCGAACACCAACAAGTCACAGAGACGTGGGCTATACACTACTGGGGAAACGAGCTATCGACTTCAAACGACAGACTCCTGACAGCGAGTAAAATTGAGGGAATACGACCTCTGAACCTAACAAAGAAGGCAATCTTGCATAGGCCATAAAATAGATTATTGACCCAAAATAACAGTGAGTTCGCAACTCAAGGTCAATGATAGACAGAGAGTATCAAATTGATGATAACAGATTACCGATCTCTGAAGGTAATGATTCATGACAAGCTTCTCAGCGAGATTTTCGGAGATATACTCATTCATGCTGATATAATAATATTGTAGATACGCAAGTTGTTCAAATAAAGAAAACTGCCACTTGCTGTCGTCCAAAGAAAATACCGAAAACATACAAGATGCTCAAATAAAGAGGCTGCCACTTGCTGTCGTCCAAAGAAAATACCAATAACATACAAGCTGCTCAAATAAAGAGGCTGCCACTTGCTGTTGTCCAAAGAAAATACCAATAACGTACAAGTTGCTCAAATAAAGAGGCTGTCGCTTGCTGTATTCCAGAAAAGTAATAAGGTACAAGTTGCTCGTGAAGAGCTGCCGCTTGCTGTATTCCAGAAAAGTAATAAGGTACAAGTTGCTCGTGAAGAGCTGCCGCTTGTCGTTTTTCAAAAGATAATAATAACGCACAAGTTGCTCGTGAAGAGCTGCCGCTTGCCATCTTCCACAAAATAATAACGTACAAGTTGCTCATGAAGAGCTGCCGCTTGTCGTTTTCCCAAAATCATAATAACGCGCAAGTTGCTCGTGAAGAGTTGCCGCTTGCCATCTTCCACAAAATAATAACGTACAAGTTGCTCAAGAAGAGCTGCCGCTTGTCGTTTTCCCAAAATCATAATGAAGGAAATTGCGATGACACCGGCAGAGAATAACATCTTCGTCAGAAAGAAACATGAATCAATCTTTCCCGAGGAGATCATATAGTCAAACGTGCAAAATAAATGCACCAACTATCTAGGTCGCAAACTCAATGGGGAAAATCAAAGAGACAGCCTATGCAAGAGGCAACAACTTCATCCAGGAATAAACCAGAGAGGGGACAGTCAAACAAGACTCTACCCAATGAGAAACTAATTCGATTGGGGATTCATCCTATCCAGAAATGGACAAGGTAAGCTGAATCAAAAATCATCCACGAGGATTAGCTCAGTTGGGGAATTTAGAAAGGAAGCACATTTTCTGCCTAAGCTAACCTTCTACTTGGAAAGAAATATGTACATTGTTTGAACAAACAAAGTACAACCCAAAATCAACGGCAAATGTGGATATGCATGCTGATATGGGTGTAAATGAGTAAATGAATGTTATGCTGACAAAACAGACAGATGGAATATCTTGAAGATAATAAGATGTCACAGCAAAATAGATACTCGGCCAATCTTGAAAAGACGGAAGATAACCGGAACTGGAAACACAAAGCAACGTCGGAGCGTAACGCTACAAGGCTCAAGTCTTCTGAGGAGAAGAGCATCCAAATCCAAACTTACAATACCAATAAACCACTGGCATGAGATGAAGTGTACCGCACTTCAAAATCTCCAAACAAAGGTAGCCAAAACAACACTTAATTTGAACAACTGGGGAGTAACCAACTTAGCACCACTATAACCAAGCGCGCACACAGCCGACACTTCATGACGATTTTGAAAGAACGAGTTCATCATACAAGTATAAATTACTGTACTGTTTTGCATTTCATGACTTGACCATCTCCGGAACGACTGTTAATATTCCTTTCGTTATTCACGACACATTTTAGAAATAAGAATATTTTAAATACTTTGTTTCAAATATTACCGTAAAAAAAAATTAAAATTTTGCCCACAAACGGTAATGCTCAAATTTCATTAATAAGCTGGTGGTTCGCTAACAATGCGCCTCCAACAGTTTACAAAAGTTTGGGAAATAGTACATGAAATAAAAGGTTACACAAAAACAATGATCACTATTCTCCCTAACAACTTTGAATTCCAAAATGTGCTCGAATGCCACGGCCGGGATGACCAAAAACTTGCCTAAGCGAAGTACTTCTTGACTGGATCGGCATTCAAGGGACGCGGGAGTTCTTCACCGTCCATATTGGTGAGAATCAAAGCACCTCCAGAGAAAACTTTCTTAACAACATACGGTCCTTCATAATTCGGAGCCCACTTCCCTCTAGAATCAGGTTGGAAACATAATATCTTCCTGAGCACGAGGTCACCTTCTCTGAACTCGCGCGGTCGAACCTTCTTATCAAAAGCCTTCTTCATTCTCTGCTGATATAACTGACCGTGACACAACGCTGTCAATCTCTTCTCTTCGATTAAGTTTAACTGATCATACCTACTTTGACACCATTCGGCCTCAGAAAGTTTAGCTTCCATCAACACTCTCAGAGACGGAATCTCAACCTCCACGGGGAGTACTGCTTCCATGCCATAAACCAGGGAAAATGGGGTTGCACCCGTTGAAGTTCGAACTGAAGTACGGTATCCATGCAGAGCAAACGGAAGCATTTCATGCCAATCTTTATAAGTTACCAACATCTTTTGGACAATCTTCTTGATGTTCTTGTTAGCAGCTTCAACAGCCCCATTCATCTTCGGTCTGTAAGGAGAAGAATTATGATGTTCGATCTTGAACTCTTCACAAAGCTCTCTAATCATCTTGTTGTTCAAATTCGAACCATTATTAGTGATGATCTTGCTCGGGATACCGTATCGACAAATGATTTGATTCTTGATAAATCTGACTACCACCTGTCTAGTTACATTAGCATAAGATGCGGCTTCCACCCATTTAGTAAAATAATCGATCGCTACCAAGATGAAACGATGACCATTTGAAGCTTTGGGTTCAATCATCCCAATCATATCAATGCCCCACATAGAGAAAGGCCAAGGTGAAGATATAACATTGAGGAGGGTCGGCGGCACGTGCATCTTGTCCGCATAAATCTGGCATTTATGACATTTCTTCACATATTTGCAGCAATCAGATTCCATTGTCATCCAATAGTAACCAGCTCTTAACATCTTCCTAGCCATTGCATGTTCGTTAGCATGAGTGCCAAAGGATCCTTCGTGTACTTCTTGCATCAGCATGTCTGCTTCACGTCTGTCCACACATCTGAGCAAGACCATGTCATAATTCCTCTTATACAAAACTTCTTCATTGAGAAAGAAACTGCTTGCTAATCTTCTCAACGTCTTCCTATCTTTATTGGATGCCCCAGGCGGGTACTCTTGAGTCTGAAGAACACGTTTAATGTCATAGAACCACGATTTGTCATCGGTAACTTCTTCTACTGAGAACACATGAGCAGGTCTATCGAGGCGCATAACTCTGATTGTAGGCACATCGTTCCAATCATTCACTTGAAACATTGAAGACAAAGTAGCTAAAGCATCAGCCATTTGGTTCTCATCTCTAGGGATATGATGTAATTCCACTTTGTTGAAGAAAGTTAACAATCTTCTAGCATAGTCTCTGTAAGGGATCAAACCAGGATGACGAGTCTCCCATTCTCCTTTGATTTGATTAATTACCAATGCAGAATCTCCGTAAATATCAAGAATCTTAATCCTTAGATCCACCGCTTCTTCGAGCCCATAATACATGCCTCATATTCAGCCATGTTGTTCGTGCAGTCAAACTTCAATCTCGCCGTGAACGGGATATGAGTACCTCGGGGGGTGACGATGATTGCCCCAATTCCATTTCCATAGGAATTCACAGCTCCGTCAAAAATTAAACCCCAATGCGATTCAGGATCAGGTCCTTCTTCAGGTAACGGCTCTTCACAATCTTTAGCTTTCAAGTACATAACATCTTCATCTAAGAAATCAAACTTCATGGATTGATAATCATCAATTGGTTGGTGAGCCAAATGATCGGCTAAAATACTCCCTTTGATTGCTTTCTGAGTGTGATACTCAATGTCATACTCAGATAACAACATCTGCCAACGGGCTATTCTTCCAGATAAGGCGGGCTTCTCAAAGATATACTTGATCGGGTCCATTTTGGAGATCAACCAAGTAGTGTGATTAATCATATACTGGCGCAGACGGAGAGCAGCCCAAGCTAAAGCACAACAGGTTTTCTCAAGCAATGAGTATCGAGACTCACAGTCTGTGAATTTCTTGCTCAGATAGTATACAGCATGTTCCTTTCTTCCAGTCTCATCTTGTTGACCAAGCACACATCCCATGGAATCTTCCAATATAGTCAGGTACATAATCAAAGGTCTTCCTTCCACCGGAGGAATCAAAATGGGAGGTTCCAGCAAATATTCTTTGATGCTATCAAAAGCCCTCTGACAATCTTCTGTCCACACACATCCTTGGTTCTTTCGGAGAAGCTTGAAAATCGGCCCACAGGTAGCAATCATATGAGATATAAATCTAGAAATGTAGTTCAGTCTCCCAAGGAATCCTCTTACTTGTTTTTCCGTCTTGGGGGTGGGCATTTCTCGAATAGCTTTGACTTTATCAGGATCTACTTCGATACCTTTCTGACTGACAATGAAACCCAGAAGTCTTCCAGAACGAACACCAAAAGTGAACTTGTTGGGATTCAGACGGAGTTTGTACTTTCTCAAACGCTGGAATAACTTCAACAAATGCTCCAAGTGATCCTCCTCAGTCTGTGATTTGGCAATCATATCATCCACATACACTTCGATCTCCTTATGCATCATGTCATGGAACAAAGCAGTCATGGCCCTTTGGTATGTTGCGCCAGCATTCCTCAAACCAAACGGCATAACCCGATAACAGAAAGTCCCCCAAGGTGTAATGAAAGCGGTCTTCTCCATATCTTCCGGCGCCATCTTGATTTGATTGTAACCAGAGAAACCATCCATGAAAGAGAAGACTTTGAACTTGGCAGTACTTTCGACCAATACGTCAATATGAGGTAATGGGAAGTCATCCTTCGGACTAGCTCTATTCAGATCTCTGTAGTCTACACACATCCGAACTTTTCCATCTTTCTTTGCAACAGGTACTATGTTGGCTAACCACTGAGGATAGACTGATGTAACAAGGAAACCTGCGTTAATCTGTTTCTGAACCTCCTCTTTGATCTTGTCAGCCATGTCGGGACGAGTCCTTCTCAACTTCTGCTTGATCGGCGGACATTTAAGTCTCAACGGTAAATGATGCTCCACAATGTCATTGTCTAACCCTGGCATATCTTGGTAGGACCAAGCAAAGACGTCAACATACTCTTTGAGAAGCTCCAACATCTTCTCCTTAACTTCCGGGATAAGCAATGCTCCGACTTTGACTTCCCTTCTAACCTCTTCATCACCCAAGTTGACCAACTCTAAAGGCTCTTCAAATGGTTGAATAATATTCTCATCATGCTCGAGCAAACGGGAAATCTCAGCAGGAATCTCTTCGTCATCCTCTTCTTCGGCTCTGAACACAGGGAATTCAAAGTTGGGAGATGGCATAGGATCATTGTTTTCGATGGTTAAGTCATGGACTAATCTGCACATATGATTATGCTTTATTTTAGAAATCGATTTGTGCAAATAAAACAAAAGGTTATTAATTAATTTCATTATTATTTCCCCGAAAAAGTGAAAAATAAAACAGTAGTGGACAAAGTAACATTTTTATTCATTAAAGGGAAATACTTGAAACAAAGAGCCCAGACATTTCTCTTTTGCCTTGGGCAGAGCAAAAGGAATTATTTTTCATAGCCCGACACGAAATACGTTTCGCCTTGGGCAGAGAGAATTTTTTCAAAGAAAAACAAAACAAAACATTACTCGGAAATGTGCATAACAACAGGAACATCAACAGCTATCCAGTTTTGGCACGCCAATCCATGCGTCACAAAATCAGGCAAATCTTCCTCGGAATCATCATCTATGATAGCATCAACCTCAGGATGTACAAACCCTGCACTTCGGAACACCTCTTGAATCGGACGAACAACCACCTCTTTCTTGACTCTTGCAGATACCGGATGAAAACCCAGACCTTCCCCAGACTTGTTCTCGGGTAACGTCAACACCTGGCCCCATCCTTCGGCCGAACCACTTTCCACCACTCGCGCATCCTCAAAAGAAGAGATGGATGCCCCTTGCTTCTTCACTGTATTCTTAGCAACAGAAAGACCTTGGAACTTGGTTCCAACATCCTCGTCCACATCAATAAAAGATAATGATGATAAATGGCTTACCACCATAGCTTGCTCTCCCCCAATCATCACTAGCTTCCCATGCCTTACAAACTTTAGTCTCTGATGAAGCGTAGAGGTGACTGCCCCGACATCATGGATCCAGGGACGACCCAATAAACAACTGTAGGCAGCACGGATATCCATCACTTGGAAAGTGATTTGAAAAGTATGGAGACCAATCACTATAGGAAGATCCACTTCACCAATGACTGTCTTCCTAGAACCATCAAACGCTTTAACAATTACTCCACTAGGCCTCATAGGAGCACCTGGATATGAAAGCCGAGATAACGTAGTCTTGGGCATCACATTCAACGACGAACCTGTATCCACCAACACACTTGATAAGGTATCATTTCCACAACTTACTGAGATATGCAAAGCCATATTATGGTTTCTCCCCTCCTCCGGGAGTTCTTCATCACTGAAACCAAGATTGTTACACGAAGTTATATTTCCCACAATTCCATCGAACTGGTCAACCTTCACATCATGATCCACGAACGCCTGGTCCAAGACCTTCATCAAAGCTTCTCTATGCGCACCAGAATCTCTCAATAAGGCAAGCAAGGAAATCTTGGAAGGTGTTTGCAAAAGTTGGTCCACGATCTTGTATTCACTTCTCTTGATAAGCTTCAGAATCTCATCATCCTCAGGGTGAGGGATAGGTTCACTGGGTCGGCCTATCTCAACCCTTGGTTCAACATTTCTTACTGGAATCTCCGCCGGTATGGGCCTCCTAACTTGAACTTCTGGTCTCTTCAAAGGTACTGCTGCAAAAACACGTCCACTTCTCGTAACTCTACTCACATCAACAATGTTAACAAAAGACGGTCTCGTTGGTATAGGGACTTCTACCCCATTCTCAATCATTGTGGCATTATACTTATACGGAACAGCTTGGTCCGAGTTGTAAGGCACAGGACCAGGTGGGTAAATAATCAAAGGATCAACAGGTGCAGTCTGACTATCGTAAGCAATCTCTATTGATTCAGGCAAATTGAATTGTGGTATGATAACATTTACTTCATCCTCCGGATTTCGGTCATAGGTAATAGTGATAACTCTCTGATCTAGCAACTTCTGAATATCCTCCTTCACAATAGGACAATCATCCTCTCTGGAACAAAACTCACAAGCATCATAATCATGTTGGTGCCTAACAAAGGCAAGTCTTCTCAAACTATGATGTAACCTGATCAACGACTCTCTTATGTGTTCAACTTGAAAAACTCGAAACTTCCCCGGACAACCTTCCACCATATTCACTGAAGCTGCCCCATGTCGAGGCAAAGGATTATCTCTCACATTTGGATTAACATCCTTAAACGATAAGATACCATTCTTAATTAATCTCTGTACGTCCGCCTTCAGAGCAAAGCAATTCTCAAGGTTGTGCCCCAGCGACCCTTGATGATATTCACAAAACTGATCCGCCTTGTACCACGGAGAAGTACTGTTCGGTGCGACAGGAGGAGGCTTTGTCGTTATGAGATTCTTTCTGATAAGAGCAGGGAACAATTCAGTATAAGTCATAG
This sequence comes from Vicia faba, assembly GCA_948472305.1. Taxonomy (NCBI): domain Eukaryota; kingdom Viridiplantae; phylum Streptophyta; class Magnoliopsida; order Fabales; family Fabaceae; genus Vicia; species Vicia faba. The sequence goes on from OX451736.1 coordinate 398,555,232, forward strand.
GAATGGCATCAAACTGCGGTTTTCTGGATGAACGGTTCTGATTGTTGAATGGATAAGCCTGTTGTCGAGGCTGCTGCTGAAAAGGCCGTTGTTGAGTTGGTGGAGTTTAATGAGCTGGGGTCATCAAAGCTGGGCGGACAGCCGGAGTGACTGTCGCAACGTGAGAGTAACCTCTCCTAGGTCTACCTGGGAACAAAGCGCTGACATCCTGCTCTTTTCTTTTCGGGAAAACACTTCCAAACTTCTTAGCACTGCTAGACGGACTCCCTTCTTTAACCAAAAGCCCTTCGCGAATCCCTTCCTCTAATCGCATACCCATGCTTACCATTTCGGTGAAGTCACTGGGTGCGCTGGCTATCATTCTTTCATAGTAAAAGGATCCTAAAGTCTTCAAAAATATCTTAGTCATCTCTTTCTCCTCAAGAGGTGGATAGATTTGAGCAGCAATTTCACGCCACCTCTGGGCGTATTCCTTAAAAGATTCCCGGTCTCTCTGCGACATCGCCCGGAGTTGATCCCGGTCCGGCGCCATGTCAACGTTGTACTTGTACTGATGGAAAAAGGCTTCGCTAAGATCGTTGAAGTTGCGTCAAACTATCTTGAAAATAATAAATCAACAAGTCATGATCATCGGAATACGTAGACATCTTTCTCACGTACATTGTCAAATGACTTCTAGGACATGAATCACACTTATATCTCTCAAAGTCTGGCACTTTGAATTTTGCTGGAATCTTGACATTCGGAACTAAACAAAGGTCATGCGTGTTCTTCCCAAACAAATCCTTCCCTTTCAATGCTCTAAGCTCCTTCTGCATTTCCTGGAACTGATCCTGAAATTCTTCCATTCTATCAAAGAGACCCAAACTTTCAGCAGGCTCGGCAGGATAAGCAGGTTCATTCAAGTAAGGCACGGAGTGGACCACAGGAGCAACGGTTGTCATAATCGGTTGCGGAAAAGGTGTTACAGACGGAATTACTGGCGGCATAGCAGTTGTCTCTGGCTGAGGAAGAGATAAAGCAGGTTGAAACAAAGGTTGTACGGCAGGCTGATACCCCTCTGGCACAAAGTTGTAAGGCATTCCCCACGGAAAACCATTCGGCATCTGATGTTGAAGCGGAGAGTTGATTTGAGTCACGGAGGCAGGAACGATGACAATCTTGGAAACCACTGGAGTTGAAGTCTGAATCTCGGCAGCCGTAGTCAATGGCTGATTCTGAACAGCCACCAAACTTTCCACTAGAGCAGTTAACTTTTCCATCTCGACACGAAGTGTAGCAACTTCCCCACGAAGCTCATGATTTTCCTGTTCCAAATCTTCCATTTTCCTTTGACGATTGGCCCGAGTGTCGTATCGGTGAGACAGCTTGACAACCTTTGGGAGTGGAAAAAGAACAAGGATAAGACTCTAGAAAACATGTGAAGTGGAATGTGGAATGATGCATGATGTGCGATGCAAATGATGATTCATTTTAAAAGTTTTTCAAGGAACCTTGATAATTTTGCATACATCAATGGTAAAGGAACTTGGAACAACAAAAACTCAATCCATTGATCGAAATCGATAAATTACAACTTACAATTTGGAATATCAAAACAGTAAATTACAACTTTGGGATAACAAATCCAATAATGAAAGCAATAAATTACAACTTCGAAACATGAAATCCATAATAAAGTAATAAATTACAATTTTAAAACATGAAATCTAAAATAAAGCAAAAAATTACAACTTTGGAGCATGGAGCCCATAATAAAGCAATAAATTACAACTTCGGAGCATGAAGCCCTTTTACATAGTTTCACAAAATGACATCAATAAAATAAACTAAAAGCTAAAGATCACTCGGAATCCTCAGATGAAGGTCCAAACACCAACTGTAACTGGAGCTTCTTGATCTTCTCTTCATAAAAGTCTTCCATCTCTCTCTTCTCAGCTATCAGTCGATCAATGACTTCCTTCTGCGGATTAGGAACGAGAGCCAAGCTTACCGAACCTTCCCTTTTTCTCTTCCTTTCACTCGCATACTTCTTCAGCAAGGCATCCTTCTGACGAAGCTTCTCATCATGATCAATGAACCGGCCGTCTTGAATAAACAACAACTCCTCCTTTTCCTTTAACTGTCGAGTCAGGACTCGATTCTCATATTCAGACATATGGTACTTTTCCTTCCAAGCATCCCTCTCAGACTTCATCCTAGCCATATTTCCTTGGTATTCTCCTATATCCGCGGTAGGGATAACAACAGATGATGGTGCAATGGCAGGGAATAAAGGCTTCTCAAGCTTATAGGGCATCTTGAGAGCATAAGCCCTAGCACGGACCCACTGTAAGTAAGGCTCCAAAGAAACGGCACCTCTATGTCCCAGCATATCTCTCCCTTTTCTATGGATGTGGCGCCAAGCTCCTTCGATCTCCCTCTTAGCTGCCTGATGATCTTGTCCTTCCTGAAGAAAGAAACCACTCACATTGATGTTGTTTGGTTTATCTCTCATCGGGTACCCGAACTGACGGCGCGCGAGAACAGGGTTATATTTGATTCCACCTCTCGTACTGAGAAGAGGTACGTTAGGAAAAGCCCCACATCTATCAATGATCTCCACGTCGTGGTAAACTCGATTATACCAGTCAATGTCGAAATGAGTGAGAGCCATAATCTTTGGCGCCCAACGCGGTTCCTTCTCGAGATCCCAGAAAGCATCAGACCCAGGTAGATGCGAAACATACCACTGATACAGCAACGATACACAACAAATAATCATCCCTCCTTGATAAGAGTTTCGAAGGTGGATGGAGTAGTATGTGTCTCCTAGCAGCGTAGGGACCGGATTTCCAATCAGGAAAATTCTGATGGCGTTGATATCCACAAACTTATCAATGTTAGGGAATAAGAATAGACCATACACGAGTAGAGAGAACACGTCTTCGAAGGAAACAGTATCCTTTGTCTCAGCAAAATGACGAGCTTTCTTCAACAAAAATTGCGCCGACAAACCCCGGATTCCCCCTTTCGTAGTCATGTTCTCCTCTACCTCTGACTTCTTTAAGTGGGTGATGGCTGCTATCTCGTGAGATTTGGGCTCCTCTTCTAATCCAGAAAAAGGAACACGGTCGGCGATCGGCAAACCAAGAATATAGGAGTACTCCTCTAAAGTGGGCATCAACTGATAATCCGGAAAGGTGAAACACCGGTACAAGGGATCATAGAATTGAACCAACGTGTTGAGGATGCCTTTCTTCATCTTGCGCTTCATGAGCGGTACGATGGACCCATACTTCTTCTGGAAATCCGTCGGACTCTCGATCTTCGGAATCAAACTCTTCAGTTCTTCAATCTCGGGCTCCTTGAAACTAAAGCTTCGAGTATTTCTCCTTCCAAGTTCCATAATAACCTGAGATGTCTGCAAAAATCATTCCGAAGTTCCTTGAAAAACAAGTTTTTCACGAAGATGTTGGTGAATGCATGAATGAATGATAATGCAACAGTCACACACAAGCTTGCAAACATGGGGTTCAAAGGTTCAACGTTCAGCATGGAGTCGAGGGTAAAGCCCACCCAAAGGTATGTACTAACGGTTCAATCACACCTGTAAGACATGGTTCTAAGAGTTCCCAGAGTCTACATTCCTCCTTCGGATATTACCAACGTCTTGATTACTCAATAATTAGCAATATTCTCAAGAGAAACTCGTCTGAGCGTAGCATCGCGTAACAACTACTTCCGAATTACTCCGTTATAGTCTCCACGCTACACCTAAAAAGGCCAAGAGGGGTTAGGGTTCTACAGTCCTCAACTTCTCGGGCTCCTAGGTCGAAAATAATAATGTCTTCCCGATTACTCGGTAAACAAATATTAAGTTCAAGAGGGCCTTCCATTGAGTGGGGGATCTCATGCCTCCTTCTTCGGGATTACTCCCTCAAAGTTAACATGACTGTACCGCCCGTCCTATTCCTTAAGTGTTACTTAATCCGGGTATAGGATTCGTCCTTTGCAAAAAAACCCAAACACCCCAATTTAAACACATAATCAAACAAATCAAATAATAATAAAACAGATAAGACAAATTAGGCTTAACCCACTTAGGGATGGACCAGCAAGAGGTCAATCTTTCCCCAGCAGAGTCGCCAATTCTGTAGCGATAAAAAATGTAGCGGGGTAAATCGAAGATCGAATTATTGATTAATTCGTCTCACAAAAGCAAGAGTCGCCACCGCGCTTTATTGTTTCCAAAGGAAAAGGGAAAAGAGCGAAATAAAACCCTAAATATGCAATGTAAATAATACTTTTTAAAAGTAATGAAAATACAAGGCGTTTTTGAAAACAGATCTATGGTTCGGGGGTTGGTTATACAATGGGAAGGTATTAGCACCCAATGTATCTATAGTACTCTATAGGAACCTTTTGAAATATCTGTTTATTTAAAATTGATTGTTTGATTAAAAATAAATCGTTTTGGCCGAAAAGGGATACGGACGGGTTTTTGAAGATACGACGACCTAACGTCGAAGTTTTTGCTTAAAGGGTATAAATTTTGAAAAGATTGAATACTTGAAGGAAAATTATCCTAAGTTTTAATGAAAATGCAAATATTCGCGCGATTAGACTTGAGGACATGGAGTCAACAAATTTATCGTTTTTCCTTTGGATTTAAACGTAAACGGAATAAACAAATAAATATGAAATAAATAAACAGAAAAATATGCGGATAATGATTAAATAACAATAGTTAAATGATAGACTAAATGATGTGAATAATGCATTTTTATGATTTTTGTTTAATATTAATGAAAAGAAAGTATTTTTAATAGTTTTCAATTTTACGCATTTAAAAAATGGATAAAAGTAAAATGAGAATTAATTAAGGGGAATAAAATATTTTTTAGTTTTTTAAGTCTCTATATTTTTTATATATTTTTGGAGTTTTGATATTAACTAAAACGAGTGAATTAATATTTTCATTTCTATATATTTCTAAATTTAATATGTTGTCTTTTTTAATATAAAGTATTATTACAAGATGACTTAATGGCCTACACTAAATTGAATATTTTAACTAATTTTATAAAAGGCCCTAATTAATATAACAAAATTGTTCATTAGTAATTAATACCATTAAGAATAAATATATTTAATTAACTATATAAAAAGGTTGTTTATTATTATTAATTAGAAATAAAAGTGAATTAAGCTGATTTATTAAAACAAACTAAAGGAAATAACAAAATGGGCCAAAAGGGGTTTTAGGAGGCCTGATCAAAATGGAAGAGGGGGGGGGGGGGGGGGGGGGGTGCCCTGAGCAATTCGTTGGGCTTAGGCAGCAAAATGGGGTAAGGCCCATTTCATAAGTTGTTTCTTTTAGGGGGTTAAACAAAGTTTAGGGAAAGCAAATTAGGGTTAAGGTTTTCCTGGACAGAAACAGCGCTCCTTGTTGTTCGTCTTCTTCATCTTCGCGCGTTATCCTCTTCAATCGCTTCTGAAATCTCCTCCTGTTTAATGGCCACCAGCTCCCACTGTCCTCTTCCCTCCAGCCAAACGTTAAGGGGGCGACGGATTTTACGGTACAAATTTCGTTTAGGGTTTTAATGTAAATGCATGTTCATGTTCTTTCTGCTTGATTCTGATTTCGTTTTATTGTTTGTGGGAGGTGTTATTAAAGTAAAAGGGGAAAGGAAATCGTTACCTAGAGGCGGAGACGGAGGAGGAACGGTTGGGTGCGACGGAGGCCACGGCAAGGAAGGTCAGGAGCGAGCTTGCTTCGGACTACTGGACCCTGGTTTGTGTATTTGTGTCCTTCTTCTTCTTGCCTTGGTATTCTGTACGCCTCGTTATGCGCTTTGAATGCTTGCTTGCTACTGTTGAAAAATCTTTTTTTGACTAGCTTCTTTTTCTTCTTCTCACTGTGATCCTGTTGCCTCTTTGCGTTTTTGATTTTGCTGCCTGAATTTGGGTTGCCTATGAGGATATAATCTGAGGCTTTATGTGTGTTTGGACATGGTTTCAATGGTCTACTTTGTTAGTTTCGAAATGGTTATGCAGTAAGTTTTGGGGCTTGATGGTTTAGGCCATGTTGAATGATTTTTGGTTGATGCAATGGCAGGTTTTTGGTAATGCAGTTGGTTTGAAATGGTGATGCAGTAAGCTGTAGTTGATGCAGGTTTGACTGGTTTTACTTGTTTAGGCCATGTTTTGATTTTGGTTGGTTCGGCAGGTTTGACAGTAGGCTATGGTTTTTGGTTCTGATATGGTTTTTGATATATGGTATTGATGATGTGGTAGGCGGGTTTAGGCCATGGTCCAGGACACATTGGTTTTTGACAGGTTTATGGTGATATTGGCTTGAGGGCTCAATCAGTTTCGGTGAGGTTCTCTATGGTTTAAACAAGTTGTTGAGGTTTAGGCCATGTTGTGGTCTGATTCTCCAATGGTTCTATGCAGATTGCAGGTTTATGCAGTAACAGGTTTAGGAGGGCTTGAGAAAAAAATGGTTTTTGCCCTTTTTTTTTTTATAGCTTGGAGATAGATAGATAGATGATGATATGTGTGTGATTTTGTTATGTTATATCAGTCTTTTGGCCTTCAGGTTTCCGTTGAGGGTTTTGGTATATTTTTAATATATTCTAGGTACTTCTGCACCCTTACTGCTCCATATGGTTTGTCTTTATTCCTATTTCATGTTTTTACTTCCTACTGACTGTGTTACTGCAGTTTGTCTTGTATCTCTTCCTGCCTAAACCAAACCTGCAAAACCACACTTCTATCTCTCTTCTCTCTCATAAGTACCATTTTGACATTTAAATGATGTACTGTACTATTTTCTGAAATTGCAAAAGTGCTGGAATATGATGAAAAAGGAATGTTATATTGCTTGCAAAATTGTTTAAACTGCATATTTTAACTTGTCTACTGCATGGAACTGTGGGAGCCTCTTTGTATGTTTGGCCTCTTCCTATATGGGCATGTTTACGTTGCAATTTGGCTTTGAAAGTGCATATGCTGTTGATTTTTTTGTATGCTATTTGTCAAACATTTGAATTGATGCATATTGCTTTGAACTATGCAGTGGGCTTTTGAAAATGCAATTGATTTGAAAAATGCAGTTCTTTAACAAAAATGACTTTGTGCATTCATTTTGAAAATAAAATTCCTCTCTTTTTTGTGAACCGGGAGAAATCCCGCGATTTGCAAAAAAGGGTAAACTGATTCCAGCCATTGCTTTTAATGATGAACACTAAATAGTTTTCTAGTTTTAATTATTTGTTCAATTCTAATTTTCTTTTAATTTTTGCAGGTAGCATCAAGTGAGCAGACAAAAAGGCATTGGATAGAAGATTTAGAATTAGAAAATATTAGATTAGTTTTTATTTCATTTTAACTTTGTAAAATTATTATTGTAAATTCGTTGTAATAAATACAATATTTACACAATAATTGTACAATTAGAAGAAAATGAATAAAATTCCAATATTTGCCAATTAATTTCTTCCTTCTCTAATTATTTATTTTATCGTTTACAATTCTTTAAATCGTACAATAATTGAAAATAAATTTCAATTACCTAAATTCAGAATAATAAACAAATAAATAAATAATATCATTGATCAATTAATAGTTTCAATTATTTAATTCATTATTCATAACTTTCTAAATTATAATAATTAAAAATAGAATTTCAATTATTTAACTTAGAATGATAAATAATTAAATAATCATTATTGACCAATTAATGAACTTTTTCAAATATTTATTATATTATTCATAAATCTTTAAATTATGTAATAACTGAGAATAAATTCCAGTTATTTAAATTTAAGATAGTGAATAATAAATAAACACTGTCTGCATGATTAATACGCCTCTTTTCTAATATTTATTTTATTATCTATGCATCTTTAAATTATATAATAATTGAAAACAAATTCCAATTATTTAAATTTAAGATAATAAATAATTAATAAACATTGTTTTAGCATGAATCGATTAAATAATTTAGTGTTCAAAATAAATAGCTCTCGGCCTGAAAAAAATTATGAATTTTTAAAATCAATAGATCAAAACACTTGTAATGTAATGATGCAGATGGGAGATGGTATCTTAGGTCAAAATTTGGGGTGCAACACCGCCCTTTCGGGTTTTCAGTCCACTGGGAAACCCTTTTTTTGCCCAAGTCTCCCTTTTGGGTTTTCAACTTGCCGGGTGTACAAATTTTGTGTATTTATCCCTAATTTTTTCCAGAACCGCCCTTTTGGGTTTTCGATTCACCGGGATGCCCATTTTTGCCCAAGTCGCCCTTTCGGGTTTTTAACTTGTTAGGTTGTTTTATGCGTAGTATCTTTTGACTATATCTGCGTTCGCAGGGTGCGGCAAGTCGTCGCCGTCTATGGTGGTCAGAATCATTTCCTCACCAGAAAAGATGCTCTTGATCACAAATGGTCCTTCGTAGGTAGGACTCCACTTGCCCCTGGGATCACTTTGTGGCAAGATGATCCACTTGATTACAAGATCTCCGACTCGATACACCTGACGCCTGACTTTCTTGTTGAAAGCCTTGATCATTCGTTTTTGATACGTCTGACCATGACAAACAACAGTAAGTCATTTCTTGTTGATCAAATTAAGTTGATAAAGCCGGGTCTGAATCCAATCGTCTTCACTCAAACCAGCATCCTTCATAATCCTTAAGGAAGGAATCTGAACTTCCATAGGTAAAACAGCTTCCATGCCATATACCAAAGAAAAGGGGGTTTCCCCTGTTGAAGTATGCGCCGTGGTACGATATCCATGCAGAGCAAATGATAACATCTCATGCCAGTCCTTGTAGGTGACTGTCATTTTTTGAATGATCTTCTTGATATTTTTGTTCACGGCTTCAACAACACCGTTCATCTTCGGCTGATAGGGAGATGAATTGTAATGATAAATCTTGAACTGTTCGCACAGAGCGGTGATCATAGTGTTGTTCAAATTTGTACTGTTGTCCGTGATGATCCTGTCGGGGATACCGTACCGGCATATGAGATTCTGCTTGAATAAACGGGCAACCACATTCTTTGTAACAGAGGCAAAGGAAGCTGCTTCGACCCATTTGGTGAAGTAATCAATAGCCACCAGGATGAAGCGATGTCCATTGGATGCCGTGGGCTTGATCTCTCCAAACATGTCAATGCCCCACATTGCAAACGGCCAAGGAGCTGTTAGAACATTGAGAGGAACAGGAGGAATATGCACTTTTCCAGCGTAGACTTGACATTTGTGGCAAGTACGAGAATGTTGATAAAAATCAGCTTCCATGGTAGACCAGTAGTAGCCTGCCCTTAGAATCTTCTTAGCCATTGTATGTCCGCTTAAGTGGATGCCAAATGTGCCACTGTGTATCTCGGTCATGATCAATTCAGATTCAAACTTGTCCACACAACGAAGTAGAACACAATCATGATTGCGCTTATAAAGGATACCATTGCTCAGGAAGAACTTGGCAGCAAATCTCCTTAAGAACTTTTTGTCATTGACTGAAGCTCCTTCAGGGTATTGTCGAGTCTGGAGATACCTTTTGATTTCATGAAACCAGGGTTGTTCCACTACTTCTTCGGTATTAATCTCATGACATTGTGCAGGTTTATCCATTCCCTCGATGGTGATTTGGGGAGCCTCATTATCCCAGTTGAGTTTAAGCATGGAAGACATTGTAGCCAGAGCATCTGCTAGCTAATTTTCCTCTCACGGGAAGTGCTCGAAAGTAATCTGCTTGAAATGAGGCAACAATGTTAAGACATGTTCTTTGTATGGGATAAGATTAGGATGTCTAGTGTCCCACTCTCCTTTGACTTGATTGATAACCAAAGCCGAGTCCCCAAATACGACCAAATATTTGATTCCCAAGTCTATAGCAACCTTGAGACCAAAGATGCAAGCTTCATATTCAGCCATGTTGTTGGTACAACTGAAGCAAAGTCGGGCAGTGAGGGGTGTATGGCAACCTTCCAGAGAAATGGGTACCGCACCGATACTGTTGCCAAGTGTGTTTGAAGCACCATCAAAGTACAGGGTACATCGGGATCCTTGTTCAGGTCCGTCATACAGTCCGTTACCTTTAATGTTGTCTAATGTCATGATGTCCTCGTCAGGGAAGTCGAATCTCATAGATTGGTAATCTTCGACGGCTTGATGAGCTAGATGGTCATCTAGTACACTCCCCTTTATAGATTTTTGGGTAGTATACTGGATATCATACTCAGTCAGGATCATTCGCCATCTAGTGATTCTTCCACAGAAAGCAGGCTTCTCGAAGATATACTTGATCGGATCCATCTTGGAAATCAACAAAGTGGTATGAGTCAACATATACTGCCTTAGCCAGCGAGCATCCCATACCAAAGCGTAACAAGTTTTCTCGAGCAGTGAGTAGCGAGTCTCACAGTCGGTAAACGCTTTGCTAAGGTAATAAATGGCATGCTCTTTTCGGCCAGACTCGTCATGTTGGCCCAGTACGCACCCCATTAAGTTATCCAAAACAGTCAGATACATGATTAACGGCCTTCCTTCAACGGGTGGCATCAAAATAGGAGGTTCCAGTAAATACTCCTTGATCTTATCAAAAGCAACTTGACAATCATTGTTCCATTCAACTAGCTGATCCTTTTTCAACAGCTTGAAGATTGGCTCACAAGTAGATGTTAGGTGAGAGATGAACCTCGCAATATAGTTTAAGCATCCCAAGAAACCTCTAACCTCGTTTTCAGTGCGGGGGGCAGGAATTTCTTGTATAGATTTGATTTTAGCAGGATCAACTTCAATGCCTTTTTTGCTGACAATAAATCCTAAAAGTTTACCAGACCTGACTCCAAAAGTGCACTTGCTTGGGTTCAGCCTGAGCTTATACTCCTTCAACCTGACAAACAGCTTTTGTAGATGATCAAGGTATTCTTCTTCTGTCTGTGAACGGGCTATCATGTCGTCTACATAAACTTCAATCTCATGATGTATCATATCATGAAACAAATCTACCATGGCGCGTTGATAGGTTGCCCCGACATTCATCAGTCTGAATGGCATCACTTTGTAGCAGAAGGTACCCCATTGTGTGACAAAAGTAGTTTTCTCCATGTCCTCAGGTGCCATTTTGATCTGGTTATAGCCTGAGAATCCGTCCATGAAAGAAAATACTTTGTGCTGAGTTGTGTTGTCAACCAAGATGTCGATGTGTGGCACTGGAAAATCGTCTTTAGGGCTAGCCCTGTTTAAATCCCTATAGTCCACACACATTATGACTTTGCCGTCCTTCTTAGGTACGAGCACAATGTTAGCAACCCATTGTGGATAGGAAGTAACAGCCAGAAAGCCAACGTTGAATTGCTTCATTACCTCAGCTTTGATCTTCTCAGACATGCCGGGCCTCATTCGGCGAACCTTTTGCTTGATCGGTGGACAATCTTCTCTTGTAGGGAGACGGTGAACCACAATATCTCTATCTAATCCCGACATGTCTTCATAGGACCAGGCAAAGATCTCAACATATTCGTTCAACAACTACACTAAGCGCTCTTTGACACCTGGTTCCAGGTGGGCACCCACCTTAACCTCTTTCTTGTCTTCCTATGTTCCCAAGTTGATGGTTTCTAGCAACTCTTCATGAGGCAGAATATCCCTATCTTCTTGTTGCAAAAGTTTGGCTAACTCTCCCGACACTTCACAGTCTTCGTCAACTTCGTACTCAGCATGATTGACCAAATCTTCAGAGTCACCGAAGGCTAAAGCAGAACAGTCACCCATGGAATCCGGAGTGGATGGGTACCTGCATTTTGTGAGTGTGGGTGTGTTTAAGGGATAGCCATCCTTAAACAAAACAAGATGAAAAAGGAAAGAAAATGAACACAACAGTTTATAGATGAAAACATCCAAAGATTCATTAAAACATGGCATATGATAATAAAGAAAATCAAGCCCTTACAAATGGACCTATATGCTTCGGGCAAGGCATAAGGTGAAAACAATGTACGAATTGTTTAGTTATTACATACCAAAATAGGAAATTGTTCAAAGATAAATTACTGGTTGATGAAAGTGATGGGAATAAAGTCCTTTGCTTCCTAGTTGCTTAATCCTCCTTCGACGGTTGGAAAGATCCAATCTTCAAAGTTGTCTTCTTCATCAACATCTTCTAAGGCATTAATTCCATGGTGAGTGATTTTTACGGGTGGTCCTCCAGCCCTGGAGCGACACACAACTTTTTGGCCAACAGCAGTAAAACCTAGTCCGAACTTGTTTGTCTTATGGGGAAAATTAGGCAGTTTCCCCCACACTGTACTCCTTCCTTCTTTAATTACAGCCTCCGCATCCTTGAGAGATGACATTCTAGGCACATGCTTGGAAACAATAGGCACATCAACCATTGTCTTCGCAACTGTGACTTCAGGAGAAACTTCCTCAAAATGTTGGAAAGGCGTTTCTATGAATTCGCCATCCAACTCCACATAGCGGAAGGAGTTAAGGTGACTTATCATGTACTCTTCCTCGCCGTACACCGTTATAATCTTACCTTGAACAGGATACTTTAGCATTTGGTGTAAAGAGGAGGTAACTGCCCCAGCATAATGGATCCATGGCCTTCCCAACAAACACGAATATGAAGGACGGATGTCCATCACATAAAAGGTGGAGTTGAAGGTTTATGTGCCCACTTTGATAGGGATGTCCACCTCACCATGAACCATCCTCTTAGAACCGTCGAAGGCTCTAACAACGATGTTACTTGGCTTCAGGGTCAAACCTTCGCAATCTAGTCTATCCAACGCCTTTTTCGATAGTACATTCAGGGATGAACCGGTATCAACTAGGACATGGGCAAGGGTGGTTCCCCTGTATTCTACTGAGACATGCAGCGTGTCGTTGTGTTTCCTTCCCTTAGGGGTCAAATCAGCATCGGAAAAACCAAGACCATTATCAGCAGTAAGGCTGGCCACGCACTCTTGAAACTGGTCAGCTGAAGTTTCTTGAGGCACGTGTGCCATCTTTAAAAATTTGATTAAGGCCTTAGCATGGGCCTCAAAGCAGAGTAGAAGAGCCAACATGGAGATTTTGGAAGGGGTCTGCCCTAGCTGTTCCACGACGTCGTAGTCGCTCTTTTTGATTATCTTTAAGATTTCTTCCATTTCTTTCTGGGTGGTCTCGAGGATTACCAAAGTCTGAGCCTTCATCCTGACAGACGCTTCTAGTATCACCTTACCCTTATCGGTAGTATCAACAACGGGTCTAACTTTAGGAGCATCCAATTCTTCAATTATCGGGCCTTGCACAAATTGCTTAACAGGCACAGAAGCCTTCGAGGGTCCGAAGACTGCCCGTGGGGGAGCAATCTCCGGAGAGAAAATTCGTCGACTGCGAGTTATCTTGCTTGTTACCGCAATGTTCCCTATATCAGGGGTTTCATCTTTAGAATTCTCTTGGACTGATTCAATCTGTTTGATACCATGATATAAGATTTCTCATCCGTAGTTCTATGGTATCGTCTTGTTAGATTGATACGGGACAGGCCCCGGCATGGTGATTTTTAATGGCACAAACTTAGGATCAAGCGTAATCTTGACAAGCCTTTTGCAAGCCTTGGGAAGATTGTCGGAGATGGTTATTATTGCAATGTCATTGGTTGAAGTAACAAAGGTAGAAGGAGTAACAGGAGTGAAGGTATCAGCAGAAGCCTTTTGGAAGAGTATCTCTTGGGTATCCATCAGGCATTGGATGCCTGGTTTCAACAGTGGGCAGTCAGCTCGTATGTTAAACAGAAATAACAGTCTTTTCCACAGCCTGGGAATATCCCGGCTCTCATCAAATTCACTTTAATCACTGGTAACGATGTCAAAAGTTCAGCAACATCGGTAACATGAAGGTCTTCCATAACGGCATGAACATTATGACCGTGCTTGGGCATTGGGCAAGAAATCACATTCGGCTTTTCGGGCGCATCGAATTCTACCTCCTTGCCGTCGATCAGGTCTTGGATTTTGTTCTTAAGAGCCCAACAGTTGTTGGTATCATGCCCTACATTGTCAGAGTGGTAAGCACATTTTGCATTGGAGTGGTAATATGGAGAGGAGGTATTAGGGTTCTTTGGCGCTTCCTTCAAATTGGTAAGATTCAGCTTTAGCAAATGAGGGAGTACTTGAGCTGGTGTCATGTTGATTCAGGTGAACTGTTGTTGTGGCCTTTCTACCCGTTGCTAATTAGATCTTGGCTGATTGCTGCGAGGTTGATCATTTGAAGAGTTTTGAATCATCACAGCCCCTACCGTTGGTCGGCACCCCATTCCTCCTTGACTTTTCTGAGAATAAACAGCAGAAGCTTCCTTCTTAGCTGGGAAGGTCTTCTTAACAACGGTGGACGCAGAGGCATCTTTCTGAATCTTACCACTTTTAATTCCGGCCTCGACCCTTTCACCGGTCAAAATTAATTCGGTGAATTCCGCAGAGGAACTTCCAATTAAATGATTGAAGAAAGGGCCAGACAGGGTCCCTAAAAACAGGTCAACCAGCTCTCTATCCGACAATGGTGGCTGCACCCTTCCAGTCAAATCACGTCACTTCTGGGCATACTCTTTAAATCCCTCGTTAGAAGCCATACCCATACTCTGTAGTTCAGTACGAGTAGGTGCTAAATCAGCATTGTATTGGTATTGCCGGTAGAAAGCAACAGCTAAATCTTCCCAGTTATGAATCTCAAACCTCTCAAGTTGATAGAACCAGTCCAATTGTGTGCCTGATAAACTGTCTTGGAAAAAATGGACCCAAAGATCCTTATCAGATGATTGGGGTTGGATCCTTCTGACGTAGGATCCTAGATGCATCTTTGGACATGACAGACCGTCATAATTGGAAAATGTAGGAACTTTGAACTTGGGAGGAATGACGATCCCAGCGACCAATCCTAGTTCTTCGAAATCTAAACCAGGTACCCTTTGCAACTCCATGGATGCCAACCGATCCACAAGATTTTTAAACTTAACATCCACCGGGGGATATTGCTGTTCGGAGTAATCTTCGTCTTCTTCCTCTTCCTCTTCTTCTCCTTCAACTTTGGATTCAAAGGCATTGCAGTTCCTTTTCCTTTACCAACCCCTTCATCAGACGTTGAGGGGAACTCGAGAACTTTTCTAGCATTGCTTTCAAACCTTCTTCCCATAATGACCACACTGGGTCTTTTCTTCTTTTTCTATTTATCTTTCTTCAACAGTGCTTTTAGGTCCTCTTGACCCTTTGCTAAGGTCGTGAGGAGTTGCTGGAATTGAGAATTCTGTGCTTGCAGATCCTTAACCGTCTGCTCCAAATCCATCTGGCTGAAATAAACAGCAAAAAGATAAGGAAACCTGGTGTGAAGACCTGTTTATGCATATGATGAATGATATGTTGTTCATGTAATGCATTCAAGGATTCAGAAATTCAAATTTGTTGTAAACAAAAAGAACACACGTCATATCAAGAAGAAATTTGTTAGTACATAAGTGCCCCATGGGCAAAATATTACAAAATTCTTAATGTAAAAAGACATTGCGCATCCTCTTTGGTGCGATGTAAGTGTTGAGAGTTTCCTCCTCATGAAGTCGGCGGGTAAGCTCCAAAACCTTCTTCTCACTGGCATGAAAGTTGGCTTCAAAAGTATTCCGTTCTTATTTGAGTTGGATCCAACTCTTTTGTAATTCTTCCAATGATGTTGGCATGTCTGGATGTAGGAGGGTGTATGGAACCTCTCCTTCCATAACAGGCTCTTTGATCACGGAGAGAATGTGAGGATATGGCATCATAAGATTTTGGGCACGGGTTCGTACTCACTTGAGGTAAGGCTCAAGAGGCATGGAATTCTTGTGCCCCAGCGTCTTACTATCCACTTTGTTGGGCATCCTCCAAGCTCTGATGAACCTTTGTCTAAGTCCTTGCGCATCGTTGTCGAAGTCAAAAACTAGGTCAGGGATCAGCATATCATGAGGACCATCCCTCCGAGCATATCCAAACTGTCTTAGAGCTAAACAAGGGTTGTAGGTAATGCCTCCCCTAATGCCAAGTAGTGGGACATTAGGGAATTCCCCACAACGATCAATGATGATGACATTTTCTATGGACCGAGAACACCAATGAACATCAGAATGTGTGAGGGTCATCAATCGTTGTGCCCACCTTAAACCCTGCTCATTCTTCAAAACTGATTGTGGAAGGTGAGAAATATACCACCTTTCTAGGAGAGGAGTACAGCACAAGAGAACACCTATTTTCCTCATTGTTCGTGTGTAAAATGAGTGTAGGATGTCCCCAAGCAATGTAGGCACAGGGTTCCAAGATATGAAAATCTTGACAGCATTCACATCTATAAGCTGATCAGGGTTTGGGAACAAAACCAATCCATAGATGAGAAGTGCTACAATCTCCTCAAAAGCTTGTAGATCTAGAGAATTCCAATATTCTTGTGTCTTCTCCAACAGGAACTTTGCCAAGAAACCCTTGACACCACTTTTGGTTTCCCAATGACCCTTGATATCAGATGGTTGCAAGTGTAATGCTTGAGCAACATCTTCAGGCTTTGGTTCTTTTTCTGTACCGTTGTAGGGTAGTTGATGAAGAATAGGAATTCTCAGGAGTTGAGAAAATTCCTCCAAAGTAGGTACTAGTGGGTAATCAGGGAATGTGAAACAGTGGTGTAGGGGTTCAAAGAACTGGAAGAGAACTTTCACCATGTCTTCTTCAATGTTGGAGTTGACCAAGCTGAGAAGTCTACCATGTCTTTCACTGAAAAGAGAATTCTCAGGAATCCTGGATGTAAGCTCCTTGAGTTGAGGAGGGATTCTCACAAGGTTGACTTGTATTGTTTTCCTGCGAAGAGATTCCATGACCTACAAAACAAGAACAAAGATGAAGATCCAAACCCTTGAAATGGTTAGTGGATGCAAATGATGCTTTATGATGTTCATGATGTATGCACAAGCATATGTACAAACAAGTCACACAAGATCCTAGTTTCAGGCTTGCATGAGGTTTCATAGGTAAGTACCCTCTTGAAGTTAGTTTGCTCAACCTGTCCTATAAATAGTAACCGGGTTCTAAGGAGCTCAATATCACTGGATTGTTTCCTATGTTCATTGTTTTGGTTTAGCCACTTAACTGGCGACCAAAATATTCCAAGAAAACAAACCTCAATGAGTGTAGTATCGAGTATCTACAAACTTCGGACTGCACCAAAGTCGGTTATCTCACTACCCCTAATAAAAGTCCAAGATGGTCAAGTAAGGTTCTAAGAGTTCATTAGTGCTTCATGACATCACTAAGCGGCCCCGTATTCTCTTTGATTGACTCAAAGGCTACCAGTACTCACAAATATGTCGCACTAATATAGCTATCTCTTCAACCATGTCGGTATACCCCGCACAGTTTCCACAATGTATTTCTATTTACCTATGAATGTTTCCCAAATCCGGGTAGAGGATATCAAGCCCAAACAAAAGAACCAAATGTAAAGCAAACAAAGAAATCAAGATAAGCATGCAAAGGTGATCTAAGCCCTATGGTTACTCCACTTTTAAAGCATTCCCCAGCAGAGTCACCAGTTCCGTGATACGGTGGGAGAACTGACTTGGGATTTTGCGTTTGTGTTCGCAAATGTTTTGGTTTAGCAAGAGTCGCCACCAACTTTTTATTTTATCCTAAGGAAAGGTCAAAAAGCACAGGAAAGACCTTTGAGATGTTTTCTTGGGTTCGGGGAGTAGATTATAGAAAGGGAAGGTATTAGCACCCTTTCTATCCATGGTTATCCATGGGCTCTTAGTTACTTGTTTAGATCACTTGCTTTGCTTTTCAATTGTTTGAAATGGTGCTCTTTAATTGTTTGAAATGGTGCTTTGTGTGTGGTTTTGAAAGATGTTTTGAAAAGAGGCCATCGTTGTGGCAACCTTTGTGATGATTCTTGTTTGAATGTATACAAAGGTGTTTTTGTTTTTGAAAGGTTTTCAATGTTTGAAAGTAGGGTTTTGAAATTGTGTTTGTGAAGTGTGTTTGAAGATGGAAAGGATGTTTTTGCAAGCTTTTGATCAAGTAACTAAGAGCTATCTACCCTATTTTACTCAAAGATCTTTCTTATGTTTTTAAACCTTTTAACAGCGTTGTTTCACCATTGCATTTGGTGAACAACCTTATGTTAGGATGTTAAACGGGACAGGTGCGGGTCATCGTATATACCATGATAGCAATTGTGTCAAGTATTTTTGGAAATTTTCTTGAGGGACTTTGATCATTTTTGTTTAGGCAACTCAGATAGCGTCGTCGAGGGACTCTGATCGTTTGTTTGTTTTTGTTTTGCCAAAGTACTTAACATGCATACCATGGCCTATTTTTGAAGGCAACAAGTGGATTGTAACCCTAGGGGTGCAAGTGTGCATTGTGTTTGTTTTTCATGCATTTTTGTCCTTGATTAGGTCAAACTAATTGTTGATTTGATTTTGGCATACAAACCCTAATTCTCTAATCATGGCATAATTGAAAGCATTTAAGTGCGTAAAAATAAATCTAAGCTATTGCAACTTTGATATAGGGAGGGGGTACAATTTTGAATAGGGGATTATTTTGCAAGAAATTTTAATCCTAAGTTATTACAACCAAATTGAATTTACAATGCATAATATTTAAATATACAATTATTTAAATAAACAAAACAAATAAATATACATAGAATAAAAATGTATTATGCAAAAAAGAAGTTTTTTATCTATATAAAAAAAATTTCAATGTAAAGAAATATAAAGAAATAAATAAATAAAAGAAAGGTTAATTTTATTTATTTTAGGGTAAACCCTAATTTTCTTTAAGAAAATAATATTATATATTATTTATATACAATAATATATTAACATGTATAAAAATGGAATATATTTAAAAAAAAGTGTTTTTTAGTATAAATAATAATAAAAATAAAAATGTAATATTTTTGTATTTTTATTCTATGTTTTTTTTAATAAAATAAAGTATATATGTATATATATATATATATATATATATATATATATATATATATATATATATATATATATATATATATATATATATATATATATATATATATATATATATATATATATATATATATATATATATATATATATATATATATATATATATATATATATATATATATATATATATATATATATATATATATATATATATATATATATATATATATATATATATATATATATATATATATATATATATATATATATATATATATATATTAAATATTTTAAGTATATATAAAATAAAATAAAATATTTACAAAAATAAAATATATTCAAGAAAATATTTCCAATGTGAATAAAAAAATAAAAGTATTATTTACATTATTTTTAAATTTAAACAAAATAATATAAAAGTATATAAAATGTTTTAATGCTAGTAATAATTAAAATAAATACCAAATAAATATAAAAAAATTATGAAAATATTTTTTATGCATTTTTTATGTTTGGAAATAAAATAATAAAGTCAGAAATGAAATTAAAATGCAAAAATAATAAAAATACAAGAAGTTGGGCCAGGGGGTGTGAAAATCAAGCATAGCGGTGCAAAAAGTAGGAAATAGCCAGGCCCAGCCCAGCTACTTCATCTTCAACCTTCGTCCACCAGAAACACGCGCGTTCTTAGTTCAAACTCGTATCTCCTGTTTCAGTGCTTAAAAATAAAAATTTGTAACATGAAAGTTGTAGAGCATAATCACACGATTCCAACCATATAAAAAACTTAATCTAACTCTCAAAGACCAGAGAGAATTTCTCTGGCCCTAATTCTTGACCTAGTTTTTTCAGGATGTTCATCAATCAAATTATCTCAAAATACTTAAATTAAATGAAAATTGAGCATATGTACAGCTTAAGGGCTATGAGTACTACATTTTTCATTCACAAACCTAAGCCTAATGATTCCTAAATAGAGAGATAGGAAGTTGCAAAATACCTATTTCAGTTGGACACGAGTATGGCAATGTAGAGCTTTTCAGTGAGGCCTGAGATGCCTTGTAGCTTGCCTGAAGTTCACTTGGTCTTTTCCAATAGCTGGTTTGCTTCGAATGTTCCTGAATCAGCCTCTAGAAGTCAACCTGCAGAAGCTTGAAATGAAAATGGTGAACACTGTAAATAGAGTTACAGTTGGCAATGGATGTTTGTGATAGCTTGAGTGAGTTGAATTTAAGGTGTTTGAAGTGGAAATGAACAAAACGCATGAGCAAAATGAGCTATGGCACTCAAGTTGCAGTAACTGCCCTGTTTTGCAAGTTTTTGGTGTTTTGGTGTTCAAGGGTGTTTGAGGGATGATTGGATCGTGTTTCTGACCTTAGGCAATGTGCAAAACTTGTTTCAAATGTTGTCTTAAGTTGATTTTATCAGATGTGTGAGTTATGGACTTTTGGCTCAATGACTTGGTTTTGAAGCAAAAAGTGAGAGTTGACAATGCAAGGGTTGTACTGGCTTGTAACCTAGCTGCACAAAGTGGTTGAGCTTTGCCTGACATTAGGGAGCCTTGTTTTCAGCAAAGGGCTTGGTGTATGGCTCAAGAAATGAAACTTGACATAAAGCATGCTTTATGTAAATGGAAGTGTTATCTTTATGCCTAAAATGGAGTTATTCATTGTATAATGCTTCCTTGATCAGAACAATACCTTTAACCAATGTATTTGCATTCAATTTTTGAGTGTAAATTGGTTTAGAGACCTTTAATAAAGTACAAAGCTAGTTTGGTCAGTGAGTTTTTGTCAACTTCAAGCATTCGATTCTCCCTAACCACAAATGTGTTTGAAGAGTTCTTGGACAATTTGGAAAGCTTGCAACAAGTAATATAATCCATATTTGAAATGAAACTTGAGACTCCAAGTGTAACTATGTGAAAAATGGCCAAGAAAATGGGTCAAAATCCTGCCTAAACTAGGGCAAAATTTCTCTAAGTTAAAAGTTTTAGGGACCGTTGTTCCAAAAATCATAACTTGAGATCCAAGCTTCTTTTGAGAAAACTTTGTGAATAAAATTTGTAGACTTTGTGATGGAATACAACTTTCATGTTGTAAGTTTTGTTTGAATCCATTTTCATCTTGGTGAAAATGTCGGACAAAGTTAGGAAAAATTAAGAAAATTTCATAACTTAGAAAAAATCTAAGTTATGAAAATTTTCAATTTGAAACCCTAATTTGCAATTTTTGGTTTCTTGATGAACAAGTTTCATAATTTGACACAACTTGATGAAAAATGACCCTTGGCACTTGATTTTTACCAAAAAGTCAAAGTTTGACTTTTCAGTATACAGTCAAATTTTGATTAGTTGACTGAAAAATTCATCTGTCAATCCTATGCATTTGAGATCTTTTGAACTTGTTGAATAGGTCAAGATAATGTCATTGAGTCCTTGAGTCCATGGTTGAACTTGATTTGCCATTGGCTAGGTCAAACAATCAAAAATTGCCTTTGCATAGTCAAAACCCTAAAAATGACCATTTTGCCCTTTTGGTGATCTGATCAAATTTCTTGTGGAATTATGGTCCAAACTTGATCAAATGGTTCATATGAGTTCATAATGTTGATGTGGGTCAAAATTCATGAGGTTTGACTATAAATTGGCCACAGTTGACTTTTTCCCCAATACAGTTGATTTCTAGGTCAACTGATCAATTGACTGGGCAAAAATTTGAATCAAGGCTTGAAACTTGGTATGGGCAAACTTATGAGTCCAACATGAAGTATGAAAGTCAATTTGGGCATTGAAGGTCCAAAAATCCCTGTGCAAACTCAAACCCTAATTTAGGTCAACAATGCAAGGAGGTGTCTTAAGCAGAGCAAACCCTAGCTTGATCTTGAGTTCCAAGAGCCTTGTGATGAGAAATGTTGATAAAATGAGAGGGCAAATTTTGGGGTACAACAATGTTCAAGACACATGATGAGAGACATATCTCTTTTCTTCGATTTTTTGGTGAAGAAGAAAGGTTTTGTATCATACGGTGATCACCACAAAGGTGCAATACTCGGAAAAGCTAGTAAAGGTAATCAATTAAATATTATTATCCATAATGTTATGTTAGTTGAAGGCCTTAAACATTGTCTTCTTAGTATTAGTCAATTATGTGACAATGGGTATAAGGTGACTTTTACTAAACATTGTTGCATAATGGAACATAATGAAAAGAAGGATTGCATGTTTAAGGGTGTGAGGGTTAGTAATAACTATATGTTTGACTTAAGAGAAACTTTATTGAATAATACCCAATGTCTTATTACCATTAGTGAAGATTCTTGGCTATGGCATAAACGTTTGGCTCATGTCAACTTTGATCTACTTAATAAACTAGTTGCAAAAGATTTACTAATTGGTCTACCAAAAATGAAATTTTCAAAAGACCACCTATGTGATGAATGTCATAAGGGTAAGCAAACAAGAGTTTCTTTTAAATCTAAAAAGGTTTTTTCAACATCGAGACTACTTGGAATCCTTCACATGGATTTGGTTAGTCCCTCACAGACCAAAAGCATAGGTGGTAGTTACTATGGATTTGTAATTGAAGATGATTACTCAAGGTTTTGCTAGACTATTTTCTTACATAGAAAATATGAAACGTTCTCGGCTTTCACACATTTTTCCAAGTTAGCTCAAAACAAATTAAATTCAAAAATTTTTTCCATTTGAAGTGATCATAAAAGTGAATTTGAAAACCACCTCTTTGAAGAATATTGTAATAAATTTGGAATTGAACATAAATTTTCATCTCCTAGAACTCCACAACAAAATGGTGTTGTGGAGCGTAAAATTCATGTTTTAGCGGAGTTGGCAAGAACAATGCTCAATGATTGTGGTCAACCAAAATACTTTTGGGCCGATACTATTAGCACGGTATGTTATATCTTGAATAGGATAATTATTCGTCTCATTCTTGACAAAACTCCTTATGAACTTTTAAAAGGTAGAAAACCAAATTTATCTCATCTTCATGTCTTTGGATGTAAATGTTTTATTTTAAATAATGGAAAAGATAATGTTGGAAAATTTTAACCGAAAGCCAATGAAGGTATTTGTTTCTTGGATACTCTCTATCTAGTTAAGCATATATAGTTTAAAACAAAAGTTTACTTATTGTTGAAGAGTCGTTTCATGTTACTTTTGATGAGACTTCTCCAAATAGTCGTTTCATGGTGTAGGTGCATCTATGGAAGACATACTCAAAGACACCAATAAAGGAATTGATCAACCTAAAATGGTGGAAATTGAGAAGGATGAAGATAACAACAGAGAAAAGGAAGATTATGAAAGTCAAGAAGAAGATGATGGTCTTCCATTGGAGTGGAGAACCTCCAAGAATTATCCAATTAACAACATTATTGGTGATATCACCAAAGGGGTAACAACTTGCTCTAAGATAAGTCGTCTTTGTTTATCATCATGGTTACATATCACAAGTTGAACCTAGAAACTATAAGGATTCCTGATTTGATGAGCATTGGCTTATGACCATGCAAGAAGAATTGAACCAATTTGAAAGAAATGATGTCTGGGACCTTGTTCCTCGTCCACAAAATCATCAAATTATAGGCACTCGATGGGTATTTAGGAATAAGGTTGATGAACATGGTGTGATAACAATAAATAAGGCCCGTCTTGTGGCTCAAGGGTATAACTAAGAGAAAGGTATTGATTATGAGGATAATTATGCTCTGGATGCCCGACTTGAGGCTATACGCCTTTTATTAGCTTATGCATGCTCTAAGAACATCAAATTATATCAAATGGACGTAAAAAGTGTGTTCCTTAATGGATACATAAGTGAAGAGGTGTATGTTTCTCAACCTCCCGATTTTGAAAATTATGAGTTTTCTAATCATGTGTTTAAGCTAAAACGTGCATTTTGTGGTCTTAAACAAGCCCCTAGGGCTTGGTATAACCAACTTAGCAAGTTTTTACTAGAGCAAGGATACTCTAGAGGGAAGGTAGACACTACACTCTTTATTAAATGTCAAGGAAATAATATTTTATTAGTTCAAATTTATGTTGATGATATCTGTTGTACCCCAAAATTTGCCCTCCCATATTTCTCAAAACATTTCAAGAAAATTCACAAGTCCAACCCGGCGCATTATATTCAGGTGTTCTTTCGCCAAGATATCTCTGATAACATATTCTCAAATTCAGGTTCGGCTCAAGAGTCAATTCTTTAAAGAAGTTTTCTTGAAGAAATATAGTGAAAAAGTGTGCTGAAAGTGCAGTTTTTACGCGCTAAAAAATTCATAACTTGAAGATCGTGACTCGTTTTGAACCCGTTCCGGTGGCCAAAATTCCGTCTTGACACTATCTACGTTTTCATCTCTCACGGCTGGAAGCCAATTTCGATCAGAAGGTCTTCAAAAATGTGGATTTATCAGGTATTTTCGTGCAGAAAATTTGTGACAGAAGTTTATTTGCGTCATGTTCAAAAAATCATAACTTGGTCGATTTTCATCGTATCGAGCTGGTTCCGGTGCCAAAATTTCACAAATTGAGTTGGCTACATTTTCACAGAAGGTATTGAGTTCAAACGGTATTCAAAAGGCCTTCGTTTTTTGCTCAGAGTGCGTGACACGCTGAAATTCCTGAATGCTGAATATTATTTCATCTGGGCCGAAACTTCGAAAATTCATAACTCGGTCAATTTTTATCGGATTGGGCTCATATTTTTACACAAGGTCCCTGACTCGTAGATCTACAACTTTGCTTCAAAAGTCGAGACCGGATTATGCTCCGATCAATACCAGTTTTTTATTGAAGAACGTGTCAGAGTCGACACTGAAGCCCAAAATAAGTTTGTCTGAGCTGAAACTTCAAAAATTCATAACTAATTCACCGTTTATCCGATTGAGTCGATTTTCGGACAGGAGTTAGTTCTCGATGCCGGCTACATTTTGTTTTCACATTTCAACTTCAAAAAATGCACTTAAGTCCCTGCGATTTAGCCTGGAAAGTGACGAATTCAAGTGAATATTGGAGGCCCAATTGCACATTCAAAGCCCATTTGCTTTATCCTAATTTCCATTATATAATCACCTTCTTTTCACACAAACCAAAAAAAGGAGGAGAGAAAAAGAGAGAAAAAACCTTGCCACAACACTGTTAGAATATCAAATTCTTTCAAGAACCCTAAAACCTTGAAATCTTTATTACAAATCCCCCTCTCACTACAAATAAGCCATCACAGTTACAAACCAACACCTCACTACTTCTTCAGTAAGGATAAGGCTGGCCTGATCTCCATGATCCTAATTTTCCAGTAAGGCATAAAAGCATTCAGGTCACTAATCTTCCAGTAAGGGTAAGATTGATTTGATCTCCATGATCAAAAGGGTATAATCATTCATACATGCCATATTGTGCCTAAACATTAAATTTCTTCATATGTTGGTTTCTTTTGAATTTTTATGATTTTATTTAATGTGTTCATGAGGTTCAACACTGCAGATTTAGACAGGATCCCATGCAGGTTCATTAAGGAACGTTGATGCCAAAAGCCAAATGGCCAAAAAGCCAAAAGCCAAATGGCCAAAAGGCCAAAAGCCAAATGGCCAAAGTAGAACATTTTATGCATGACACCAATACATGGCGAGGCAGACATTAAGCCAGACATTAAGGGAACGTTGAAGCCAGAACACAAATGGCCAAAAGCCAAAAGCCAAAAGCCAAAAGCCAAAAGCCAAATGGCCAAAGTATAACAACTTATGCATGAAACTCAATCCAATGGCCAAAGAATGCAGACCACGGTACTCAGGAGTCAATACTTCAAAAAAACCTCCCCTTGGGCCAGACACCCCCTATGGTTTGCTCAATTTTTAATTTTTATTTGTTTTTCCTTTTTATTCTTTTAATTGTTTTTTTAATTGTTTTCTTTTAATTCCATAAAATAATTTTCATAATAAATATAAAATACAGAAAAATCAAAAAAATGTTTATTTTATTAATATTAATTTTACTATTATTATTTTTGTAAATAAACTTTAAACAATTAATTAGGTTAATTTAGGTTTCAAAACTTTAATATTTTTCTTAATAAATTAAATATGTAGAAATTAGGTTTTTTTAACTTTTTCATCATTTTTTTTAATAAATAATTTTCTCATCATTATTATTATTATTAATTACTAATTTATTTTGTAAATAAACATGTACATAAATTCTTTAGTAAATTAAGTTAAACTTTAACATTTTTCTCAAATAATTAAAAATAACTTAGAATTAGGGTTTCTTTTAATTTTAATTTTAATTTTCTTATTTCATAAATGCAAAAAAACCTAAAAAACACTTCTTTTATTTCAATAAATAATTAATTAATTTTTAATTTCAATTTAACTTCAAAAGGGTCCAACGCCCTCGTTTCCAATCTTATTTCAATTCGCGCGTTTTATTTCGTTTCTTTTAAATATTTATGTAATTCTCCCAAAGCCATGTAACTCGGACATTTTATATTTCTCGCACTTTAGTTCTTTATTTATTTTCTGTCAAATCGGGTTCTGGAAATTTTGACGATGTGGACCCGCCGCGCCTTTGTAATAGTTTAGAACTTTTAATTTTCCGCATCTTTTTAACTGCTAATAAAATGCATGCAAGAATGAATGACAAAAAAATAAAAACAAATGCATAGATCACTAATAACATGACAAGATAAAATATTTGAATCTGACACACGAATCACACACCACCCCTAGGGTACGCCTCACTGTTGCCTTGCCTCGAAAGGTGATCGTCGAGTAGAGGATGTCTTAGTAAGTCCTCATGATCCGGGAACCTGGCATGAGGGTAGCTTCTAAGGTGTCTTCCCATTGCTCTGGTGATCACCATGTCCCGAACCTCGAATTGACCCGAACACCTCCAACGGTGGTGCTACCTACCTCTCAATGGTGGGATGGCACTACTTTAAAGGACATTTACACAGACGAATTCCTTAGGGTAGGTAGACGACTCTGGATACTTGCTCTAATTTCAAAAACAAATTCAAAAATACTTTTCACACCGACACCTTTTCAAAAAGCTTTCGAAAGCAACTTTTCAAACACTCTTGAGGACTGATACAAGAGTCGAACTGGAATTTTCAAAGAAACTTTTTAAAACCCACATTGAAAAGCAAACAAACCATTTTTGAAAACACAATGAGCAAGTATCTAAGAGCCCATGGATAACCATGGATAGAAAGGGTGCTAACACCTTCCCTTTCTATAACCTACCTCCCGAACCGAGAGCAATCTCTTTAAGGAATTTTTCTGTGCTTTTGTCCTTTCCATTTGGAGAAAATAAAAGACGGTGGCGACTCTTGCTTCCGCGACATTTCGCGAACCAGCGTTAAACAGTCAGTTCCAGATCCACCGATCACAGAACTGGTGACTCTGCTGGGGAATTACTCTTAAAAGTGAGGTGTACCTTAGGGTTAGTTCATAACTGTGTTTTCAATTGTATTGACTTGTCTGCTTTAAATTTGTGGGTTGCATGGGAGTTGCATAGATCCTAACACGGATCTGGGGATACCCTGTTAGGTAGCATAAGCCGTGAGGGACCTGTCCGGCGTATACCAACATGGGTGAAGCAGTGGCTACGTTGGTGTGGCGCCTTGGTCTGTACCGATATCCCTCGTGTTGAAACGGGGAGAATATGGGTCTTCCAAGGAGTCATTAAGCACCAACAGACCTTAGAACCTTAATTGACACAACTTGGCCATTAGAACAGTAGCAGTATGCTACGCCCATTGAGGCTAAACTCTCGTGATGGTTCTGGCCGCAAGAAAAGATTGCGATGCTGGAGTTATGACCGATTGAGGGTAGTCAATGATATTGGGATCCTCTAAGAACCCGGTTACTTTGATAGGACAGGTATGAACCAACAAACTGAAAGAGGGTAATACCTAGACCTCATGCTGGCCTAAACTCTAAGGGCTTCTCTTGTGTGACTTGTGTGCCTTCCAACTTGATTACTGGCATGCTTGCTATCTGACACATGGACTACTTGCAGGTTTTGTTCATAGTCCTTAATTGGGACTCCTAACAGGGTTTGCTAAGTTTCTTGCAGGTTTCTGTTTATAGTCCTTAATAAGGGCTCCTAACAGGGTTTACCCACATCATTCTATGCATAGCATAACATCATACCATTGCATACATCCTAACCCATTTCGAGGATCTCAAGGGCTTGTGATGCAGGTCATGATGAATCAAACATCTAGCAAGGGGCAAAGAGGATTTATTTTCCTCTAGCCAAGGTCGTCAGAGGCTATGACCCACTTGATATGGTGAGCTCTGACTCCTGAAGAAGGTTCCCCCAACCAAGGTTGTTTGGAAATCAAAACCAGATGTGATGACTAAAGTCAGGGGCTATGACCCACTGGATATGGTGAGCCTTTGACCCTTGAAGAAGGACTCTCAACAATATGCAGTGCCTTCAGTCAAGCTACCGGTTTCAAATTTTAACAAATTTCTTGTTTACCCCGCGAGGTCCTTGAAAACATTACATGCATGTCATACACATCATTACATAACAGGAATCTTTGTTGCAGGTCACTTACCTTTCTCGCTGTTTATTTCAGCAATGGCCTTCCAACCAGATAACCAGGACCTTCTTACTCAAGAGACTCGGTTCGGGGAAATCCTCCTGAATCTATCTAAGGGGCAGGAGGAGCTAAGGACACTTCTCATGGAGACTTTTGTCAAGAACAGTGATGAGGATGAACGGCTGAAACACCTGAAAACTGAGATGGATGCCATGAAAGCCCAGATGCTGGGGCAGGGGACCGCCATTCAAGGGTTAGATCAAAGACAATATGAGCTCTGGTTTCTCGTCAACCAACTGCTTCAGGGTAGCCAACTGGGGCAAAAGCCTAAGGGTAAAAAGCCAGTCATCGTTCAACCACCTTTGAGACAAGGAGGTAAGGGGAGAGCTCCTCAAATGGCTCCAGTGTCACAAGTTCAACATCACAGCCAACAAAAGAGCGAGAGTAGGCAGTTCACTCGGCTCAGTATGACCTTATCCCAGATATTGCCACAGTTGCTGGAGACCAAGCTGGTAACACTAAAAGAAGCTCCGAAGAGCCAAAATACAACGTCACCGAAGTATAACCCCAACGCCCGCTGCGCTTATCACTCTGACAGCCCGGGGCATACTACAGATGATTGTTGGAGCTTGAAAAATAAGATCCAAGACATGATCGACGCTGGAAAGATTCAGTTTAAAGTACCCAAGACTCCCCACGTGATCACTGCTCCCTTGCCAAATCATGGCTCGGATTGAGAAATTTTTGTTCATTCGAATGTTCAAGTTGCAATTTTCTTTTGTTCAAACATTTACTCATGATAAACATTGTTATTTCATTAATGCATCGCATATGTCTGTTCTGAAACAATATATTCGTATTCACTAAATGCAAATTATTTCCATATTTTTTCTGATGTCAGCTCTTGATCTAAAATTCTAAGCCTCTTGAGGGAGGATGACGAAAACGATACCACGATCTTTACAGTATGCTTTTGAACAGACCCCGCTGATGAGGTACAGGCATTGTTTCAATCCCTAAACACTGGAGTTATAAGGAAGATAATCCCTCGTCAACCCCTCTGAGCCAAAGAAGTAGGAGTTTTTCTTTTCGAAAATTGAAACCCTTAATCATAACCTGGGGCAGGGTAGTTTTTTCAGTTGATCCAAGTGCATAATGAACAGCATCAAAAGAGGTCCTTACGAAACAAGGAAAGACAGTGATGGTTCCGAATGATCAATAAAGAAAGGCAGTCCTTATCTTTCAAAATAAAAAAAAAACCCATTAAGTCAAAACCCATGAAGGAGACTTACAAAACTGGGGCATCCTGCTGACTGTAATTCCAAAAAAGGAAACAGTTCAGGCAAAAAAAGAAAGGGATAACAAAAATCAAAAAAGAAAGAGGTCCTACAAACCCTCAGCAAAAAAGGAGATGATTGCATAATCAAAATATACTGTCAATATCTGAATCATCATTGGAACATCAGAGCAAAGACTCAAACAAGGTCTAACGTATGATCAACTAAGTTTAGGTTTGGAGAACATCACGAAGAACGGGTGGGTACAAATAAAATTTGAGCCTTTATCCTTTGTTTCTTAAACCGTGAACCAGGCCACGTTATAACCCTCAAAAGTCCTAGCTGAAGCACGGGTTAGTTCGAAAGCATACTGTTACGAAGGTATCCTGACTCCTTAAGGCTACGGTAAATACAGAGTTGACATCATGTTTTACAAACATTCACATGTTTTAAGAAAAAATGCATTTTCAAAATCTTCAAGACAGACATAAGCTTTGCATTTTTAACATAACCTTGTTTGCATATGACTCTTTGTTTGAACAGCATAAAAGTTCGCACGACAAGCGCCTAATGAACAGAAGTACCTCCAATCAAGGGGCAGACATGACCATGGTCCATCATCTGGGGCAGTTAAGTCAAGATTCGGAGAATCTCTCAAAGACCAAATAGCCTGGGGCAAATCTCCACCTGAGTCACTTGGGGCATCCCAACAACGAATCTTGTCTGATGGCATGGCAAAACATTTCTAACAGGGGCACCTCCCTACATCCTGAAAACACGGACATAGTCGAAAAAATACTACGCAAAATCAAAGACCCGCTAGGCTGACATACCTAAGCAAAAATTAGGGCTTCCCGGCGAACCAAAAGGGTTCGGGCAAAATGAGGGATGAAATGAAAAAATCTGTACACCCAGCAAGTCGAAAACCTGAAAAGGCGGCTTGGGCAAAAATGGGTATCCCGGTGGACTGAAAACCCGAAAGGGCGGTCCAGGCAAAAGTTAGGGATCAAAGCGTACGACTATGTCCTGTCATCTTGTCACCTGCCTACCAGAAGAAGGTTTGACCCTCAACAATTATCAGCATCCCACATGTGCCTCCCCCATAGAAACAGGGGCAATAACGGGTGGTCTAAGCAATCTGATTGTTTCTGTCCTCCAAGGTATCAGGGTAGGCTCAGCTAAAGAACATAACCAGCATATCTCAATTCCCCAGAGAGTAAGCAGTCAATACACTCTTCTCCAAGCAGAATCATCAAATCTTAAGGAAATTGAGTATCCTCCAAAAGATCTCAATACTCCCCCAGCAGCAGCATACATATTCTTAACAAGCATCCCCGGTAGTCTTGGTCTAAAGGTTACTCCCCGGCGGTACATCAATATTCAAAGGGATCACTTCCCCAGCAGTTCAGTACTCCCCATGAGAGTCCAATCCAGTTCCCCAGGAAATTTGGAATTCATATCCCCCAAGCAGTAAGCTTATCCCCAGTAGATTCTGAAAGCTTATCCCCGCAGAACACGAACGCGTCGTCCGGCTTGATTTAAAGAGTTATTTCCTTAATAGGATATAACTGGGTTATCCTCAGCCAAAAGCCACGGAAAGAGCGTCGTCAACGTAGTTCTTTCTTATCCCCAGCGAAGTCTATCCATACTTCCAATACAACAAAGATATCCTCAGCAAGTTATTATCAACAACTCCAGTAAAGTATCTCTCTCCCCACAGAGTATCACTCCCCAGCATGGTCGCTAGAGTACTTTTCTCCCCGCAGAATCTTCCATTTACCAAGTCTATTCCTCAATGGAGTCATGTTCTCCTACCGGTATTCTTGCAGCTATCATCCCCAGCGGGAATAAAAGCTTATTCTTCAATATCAGCCCAGGAGTGACTTCCCGGCACCCGTCAAGGATTTACTTTCCTAGACGAAAACATACATAAACATCACATACTTCATTATAGCATGCATAGACGCATCATACCATACAAATCTCATTTATGGTGAGAACATCATTGCTTGATCCATATCATGCATTGCATATGACTTACCTTTACCTTTCAGGGAAGATGCAGTTAAAATGCTCAAACTAGTCCAGCTAAATCGACTCCCAACAGATTTTTCTGATAAAGACTCAGCAGAACTTATGGTTCCCTCTCCGACGGTGAGTGTGAGGTGGTAATTCCTTCTTCAGATGTTTCCCTCTCCGACGGTGAGTGTGAGGTGATAGTCTCTTATGGTTCCCTCTCCGACGGTGAGTGTGAGGTGGTAATTCCTTCTTCAGATGTTTCCCTCTCCGACGGTGAGTGTGAGGTGATAGTCTCTTATGGTTCCCTCTCCGACGGTGAGTGAGGTGGTAATTCCTTCTTCAGATGTTTCCCTCTCCGACGGTGAGTGTGAGGTGATAGTCTCTTATGGTTCCCTCTCCAACGGTGAGTGAGGTGGTAATTCCTTCTTCAGATGTTTCCCTCTCCGACGGTGAGTGTGAGGTGATAGTCTCTTATGGTTCCCTCTCCAACAGTGAGTGAGGTGGTAATTCCTTCTCCAGATGTTTCCCTCTCCGACGGTGAGTGTGAGGTGATAGTCTCTTATGGTCCCCTCTCCAACGGTGAGTGAGGTGGTAATTCCTTCTTCAGATGTTTCCCTCTCCGACGGTGAGTGTGAGGTGATAGTCTCTTATGGTCCCCTCTCCAACGGTGAGTGAGTTGGTAATTCCTTTTTTCAGATGTTTCCCTCTCCGGCGGTGAGTGTGAGGTGATAATTTCCTATGGTTCCCTCTCCGACGGCGAGTGAGGTGATTCCCTTTCAGATTATAATGGCATATGGTTCTCGTTCCAATCCTGCGAAGATGGTATTTCCCACCAAGATTCTCTCAACGAGCGTTGTTGAAGTTAAAATCACCCAAGGTTCTCTTACCATTCATGCTAAGGCAGTAACCATACCTGGTTCATTCATCGCCGTTTGAAGCTCCAGACTCAGCTCCTGTAACCAGTCAGGACATATCTATACCAAGCATCTAATAAACAACTCCTGCGACGTGTCAGGTACTCATTTTCTTTTGCAGGTATGCAGGTTCTCGCTAAGGGATCTCCTACGCGATCAACATCCGGATGGCATCTATAAGCCCATCATCCTATCCAGCAATCTCAAAATGGCATCTATAAGCCCATTCCCATCACACTGCTAACATGTGAGCGCAAATTTCTGGGCACTCTAGTGTCCAATCATCTTCTACCCTCGGATTACGAAAGGCACGTCAGCCAATCTGCATCCTCAGGTCTAAGAAGATTGAACAGGGGCAACTGTTGTACCCCAAAATTTGCCTTCCCATATTTCTCAAAACATTTCAAGAAAATTCACAAGTCCAACCCGGCGCGTTATATTCAGGTGTTCTTTCGCCAAGATATCTCTGATAACATATTCTCAAATTCAGGTTCGGCTCAAGAGTCAATTCTTTAAAGAAGGTATCCGAATGTGTGAGTTTTCTTGAAGAAATATAGTGAAAAAGTGTGCTGAAAGTGCAGTTTTTACGCGCTAAAAAATTCATAACTTGAAGATCGTGACTCGTTTTGAACCCGTTTCGGTGGCCAAAATTCCGTCTTGACACTATCTACGTTTTCATCTCTCACGGCTGGAAGCCAATTTCGATCAGAAGGTCTTGAAAAATGTGGATTTATCAGGTATTTTCGTGCAGAAAATTTGTGACAGAAGTTTATTTGCGTCATGTTCAAAAAATCATAACTTGGTCGATTTTCATCGTATCGAGCTGGTTCCGGTGCCAAAATTTCACAAATTGAGTTGGCTACATTTTCACAGAAGGTATTAAGTTCAAACGGTATTCAAAAGGCCTTCGTTTTTTGCTCAGAGTGCGTGACACGCTGAAAATCCTGAATGCTGAATATTATTTCATCTGGGCCGAAACTTCGAAAATTCATAACTCGGTCAATTTTTATCGGATTGGGCTCATATTTTTACACAAGGTCCCTGACTCGTAGATCTACAACTTTGCTTCAAAAGTCGAGACCGGATTATGCTCCGATCAATACCAGTTTTTTCTTGAAGAACGTGTCAGAGTCGACACTGAAGCCCAAAATAAGTTTGTCTGAGCTGAAACTTCAAAAATTCATAACTAATTCACCGTTTATCCGATTGAGTCGATTTTCGGACAGGAGTTAGTTCTCGATGCCGGCTACATTTTGTTTTCACATTTCAACTTCAAAAAACGCACTTAAGTCCCTGCGATTTAGCCTGGAAAGTGACGAATTCAAGTGAATATTGGAGACCCAATTGCACATTCAAAGCCCATTTGCTTTACCCTAATTTCCATTATATAATCACCTTCTTTTCACACAAACCAAAAAAAGGAGGAGAGAAAAAGAGAGAAAAAACCTTGCCACAACACTGTTAGAATATCAAATTCTTTCAAGAACCCTAAAACCTTGAAATCTTTATTACAAATCCCCCTCTCACTACAAATAAGCCATCACAGTTACAAACCAACACCTCACTACTTCTTCAGTAAGGATAAGGCTGGCCTGATCTCCATGATCCTAATTTTCCAGTAAGGCATAAAAGCATTCAGGTCACTAATCTTCCAGTAAGGGTAAGATTGATTTGATCTCCATGATCAAAAGGGTATAATCATTCATACATGCCATATTGTGCCTAAACATTAAGTTTCTTCATATGTTGGTTTTATTTGAATTTTTATGATTTTATTTAATGTGTTCATGAGGTTCAACACTGCAGATTTAGACAGGATCCCATGCAGGTTCATTAAGGAACGTTGAGGCCAAAAGCCAAATAGCCAAAAGGCCAAAAGCCAAATGGCCAAAGTAGAACATTTTATGCATGACACCAATACATGGCGAGGCAGACATTAAGCCAGACATTAAGGGAACGTTGAAGCCAGAACACAAATGGCCAAAAGCCAAAAGCCAAAAGCCAAATGGCCAAAGTATAACAACTTATGCATGAAACTCAATCCAATGGCCAAAGAATGCAGACCACGGTACTCAGGAGTCAATACTTCAAAAAAACCTCCCCTTGGGCCAGACACCCCCTATGGTTTGCTCAATTTTTAATTTTTATTTGTTTTTCCTTTTTATTCTTTTAATTGTTTTTTTAATTGTTTTCTTTTAATTCCATAAAATAATTTTCATAATAAATATAAAATACAGAAAAATCAAAAAAATGTTTATTTTATTAATATTAATTTTACTATTATTATTTTTGTAAATAAACTTTAAACAATTAATTAGGTTAATTTAGGTTTCAAAACTTTAATATTTTTCTTAATAAATTAAATATGTAGAAATTAGGTTTTTTTAACTTTTTCATCATTTTTTTTAATAAATAATTTTCTCATCATTATTATTATTATTAATTACTAATTTATTTTGTAAATAAACATGTACATAAATTATTTAGTA
Source organism: Vicia faba (assembly GCA_948472305.1). Lineage (NCBI taxonomy): Eukaryota > Viridiplantae > Streptophyta > Magnoliopsida > Fabales > Fabaceae > Vicia > Vicia faba. The sequence continues at coordinate 398,590,482 of OX451736.1, forward strand.
AATTAAGTTAAACTTTAACATTTTTCTCAAATAATTAAAAATAACTTAGAATTAGGGTTTCTTTTAATTTTAATTTTAATTTTCTTATTTCATAAATGCAAAAAAACCTAAAAAACACTTCTTTTATTTCAATAAATAATTAATTAATTTTTAATTTCAATTTAACTTCAAAAGGGTCCAACGCCCTCGTTTCCAATCTTATTTCAATTCGCGCGTTTTATTTCGTTTCTTTTAAATATTTATGTAATTCTCCCAAAGCCATGTAACTCGGACATTTTATATTTCTCGCACTTTAGTTCTTTATTTATTTTCTGTCAAATCGGGTTCTGGAAATTTTGGCGATGTGGACCCGCGCCTTTGTAATAGTTTAGAACTTTTAATTTTCCGCATCTTTTTAACTGCTAATAAAATGCATGCAAGAATGAATGACAAAAAAATAAAAACAAACGCATAGATCACTAATAACATGACAAGATAAAATATTTGAATCTGACACACGAATCACACACCACCCCTAGGGTACGCCTCACTGTTGCCTTGCCTCGAAAGGTGATCGTCGAGTAGAGGATGTCTTAGTAAGTCCTCATGATCCGGGAACCTGGCATGAGGGTAGCTTCTAAGGTATCTTCCCATTGCTCTGGTGATCACCATGTCCCGAACCTCGAATTGACCCGAACACCTCCAACGGTGGTGCTACCTACCTCTCAATGGTGGGATGGCACTACTTTAAAGGACATTTACACAGACGAATTCCTTAGGGTAGGTAGACGACTCTGGATACTTGCTCTAATTTCAAAAACAAATTCAAAAATACTTTTCACACCGACACCTTTTCAAAAAGCTTTCGAAAGCAACTTTTCAAACACTCTTGAGGACTGATACAAGAGTCGAACTGGAATTTTCAAAGAAACTTTTTAAAACCAACATTGAAAAGCAAACAAACCATTTTTGAAAACACAATGAGCAAGTATCTAAGAGCCCATGGATAACCATGGATAGAAAGGGTGCTAACATCTTCCCTTTCTATAACCTACCTCCCGAACCGAGAGCAATCTCTTTAAGGAATTTTTCTGTGCTTTTGTCCTTTCCATTTGGAGAAAATAAAATACGGTGGCGACTCTTGCTTCCGCGACATTTCGCGAACCAGCGTTAAACAGTCAGTTCCAGATCCACCGATCATAATATCATTTTTGGATCAACTAATTCCCATCTTGTCAAAGAGTTCTCTAAGATTATGCAGAGAGAGTTTGAAATGAGTCTAATGTGAGAGTTAAACTACTTTCTAAAACTACACATTATGTAACTTAATGAAGGAACATGTGTACGTCAAACCAAGTATTGTCTCGAATTACTCAAAAGATTCGCTATGGATGGTACAAAGGAGATTAACACACCTATAGCAACAAATGGTAACTTGGATAGAGATGAAAAAGGTAAGCATGTTGAAGTCAAAAGGTATAGAGGTATGATTAGATCTCTTATTTATATTTAGTGGTTGTATGTGTACACGATATCAATCCGTTCTTAAGGAATCACATTTAAAAGTCGTTAAGCACATTCTTAGATACCTTATTAGTACCTCTAAGTTTGGGCTTTGGTATTCTAAGGGAAACGATTGTAGCTTGATTGGTTAGTCTGATTCCGATTTTTCTGGTTGAAAATTGGATAGGAAAAGTACTAGTGGAACTTGTCACATGTTTTCAAAATCCTTGGTAAGTTGGCATAGTAAAAATCAAGTTTTCGTCGCTTTGTGAACGGCCGAGGCGGAATAGGTAGCCACCGGTATTTGTTGTGCCCAAATTTTATGGTTTAAGCAACAACTACTTGATTTTGATATTAAAATTTTGTGTATTCTTATCATGTGTCACAACACTAGTGCCATTAATCTAACTAAAAATCCTATAAAACATTCATGCACTAAACATATTGAGATACGTCACCACTTCCTTCGTGATCATGTTTAAAAATGAGATGTTGTATTTGAGCATGTTGATAAAAAAAATCAACTTGTCGAGATTTTCACTAAACCTCTCACAATCGAACCTTTTGTCAACATACGTGGGGAATTGGGGATAATTGATATCTCCAATGTTGCTTAATTCTACCTTGTTGCTGGAACTTTATATTTTCAAACTAACTTGGTGTTTGAGTATTTTAAATCATGTGAGTGAAACTTCTATTCCATCAAGAGTGATGTAATACTGTTTCAATTTCTCCTTGAAAGTAAGATTTACCTTCATGCATGTTACGTGTATATTTTCAAAAATGCAAGATATTTTCTCAAATGATGAAAACCATGAATGTTCATTTCCAAATATTTTTGATTGATAACCACGATGTGTTCTTAATCCATATGCTTATAATAACTTCATGTATTAATTATTTCACATCTTTATAAATCTGTTCTTGTTCTGCAGGCATGTGCTATTGTTTATTCTTTATTTCTTGCACTTGTGCTTGAGCTATTTGTATGCATGTTATTTTCAATATGTGTTTCTTGTTGTCTTGGTTACATGGCATGAAAAACATATTCATTTTGGTTTTAGTAGCGACATATTCTTGTCGCTATGCTAGGCACATGTGTGTGCGTCATTGGGAGTTCCATCATGATGCGTTACTATATCATGATGCTACAAAAACAACTTGACGTTGTTTGTTATTTCCTATTTGTTTTTTCTTTATGCATTGCATTACATTTGTTGTAATGTTGTTTCTCGGTTATTTAAAATTTCACAACATCACATATATATGGGGATATGTGATTGTTACTCTTCTATGCAAAATAGCCTCTGAGTGATATATTAGCATTGTTATGGAACTACGATACTTATCATGGTTTGTTATTTTTTTATGTTGTCAAATGAAGAGAAGCATATGCAAGATGAAGTAGGTAAGAAAAAAGTCAGGGGAGTCTTTGATAAATACAAGAAATGCATTGTCGCAACTTTTACCATCATAAAAAAGGTGGAGTATGTGAGTACAATTTCGTCATCAAATGTTTTGTAAGATGTCAAAACTAGGAAAAGCTAGCATGTCAAAATTGGGAAAAGTTAGCACTTCTGTACATTGGACGGTACCCTATGTCTTGTGGCACTCCTAAATATTAGAGGTCTTACAAATCATTTAAAATCATTTTGAAATTGATCTAAGTCATTAAAAAAAATTCTGAATAAATTTTCATTGTATGTGTCGACACATACGATTTTTGGGTCGACACATGCAACTCAATTTTGAAGTCTGTAGCCTCTGAAAGGCTCATCTCGACACATACATTGCAAAGGTCGAAACATACTTAAGCATTTCTCAAATTGCAGTAATTCTTATTTTAAGTGTCGACACATACAAATTTCAAGTCGACACATCTACTGTTGTTTTAAAGCCCAAAGCCTCTGACTTAGTTAAGTCGACACATACCTTCTTTCAGGTTAACACGTATAGCTTAAACTTGACGTATTTGTCGACACATACAAGTTATAGGTTGACACATACTGATTGTTAAGATCAATTTTTAAAAGATTTTTAATTCGAAATAAGTCTTTTTTGTCCTAAATTTCAAAATCTATAAGTACATCATTCATAACATGGTGATACCATAAAATTAGCCTACATTTTCTCTTCATCTTCAACCTCCAACCTATGCATACACACTGACATTCCATTGTAACGATGTTCTATTGGGGTTCCATCTATACGAGGTTTGATAATGTTCGATAGGGTTCTTGTATAGCTGAAGATAATGGGTTGAGATTTATAGGGGTCTTCATATGGAAAAACCACGGGTTTATCCTCCAAGACTATTGGTTGATTTTGGGTTTTTCTTGCAAGATGTTTAAGAGGTAATTGTGGCCAAGTGAAGTCCTTTGGAGATAAAAAACGCAATGGATCCTTTGGAGATAAAGAACACAAAGGAAGTAGCCAGAGAATGACGGGTTACAATTTAAATCTTGTGTTTGAAATAGGTGAAATTGACAATGCGCGAAAGCTTTAGAGATAAAGTACGCAAAGTATTAGAAAGATCCAGATAATAAATTTGCAAATCTTATTTCTTGGTTTTTCTCAAGATCAAAGGAAGATATGGGGTTGAATAAACAACGAGCATTAGGGTTTGTGGAGTTTCTCTTGAACACTTCTCTTGTATCAAATTTTGGCATAGTAAGAATTATCATAATTTCATTGGAATTAGGCACAGACGTACCCACACGCGAGGATGAAAGTGGGGAACTCTGAACACTTATTCTCAAGTCTCTTTTGTTATTTATTTTACTTGCTTTGATATTTATCAATCAATTTGTTTAATAGCATTGCGTTATCAGTTGAATTGTAAGTAATTTTTCGGATTGTTTTTATTCTAAATCAAGTGTTGATATTTCTTATAATCACTTTTGATTATAAGTACTTTTATGTATCAACACAGCCTAAGGAAAAATTCTTAAAATTCATTTGCACACCAAGTGTTCGACAAATTGATTTTGTTTGTCCTTTTCAATATTTCCATTGGAAATAGAATTTCTAGTAACTTGCTATAAATGATTGATACCATGTTACGTGATAAAAGTTCTATTAATTCAGTTTAGTGTATTCATTTCATTTTCAAGTTATTGTATAGTTATATATTCTAGTTTCCAATAACTGTTCCTATAGACGACTTTTTGAAAAAACTTCTGCTAAACTCTTTGTTAAAATAACTTTTTCAAAACCATATTTTTATAATATTTTTAAAGAGATATCAATTGATCCCTTCTAGATACATTGTCGTCGTCTAACAATTCCCACCTTCAGTGTCGGCATCTTTCTCACAATTAGGAAAGAGTGGCTCATTTCCACCACGACCTTCACCATTGGTTAAAGGTATTAAAACTCCATCAATGTAAACACCTTTGTTTTTGTATCCACCATTCCCTTGTCTCATGTTTCTCATTGATTTCTCTATTTCGCCAACTGCAAACAAACCAAAAACATTTTATTAAAATAAAAAAAAAGGGGAAAAAGTGCATACATATACATGATATGGCTACTATTTATATAAATACATTGATTCTCATATTCATAAGGCTCAATTGCCACAATAGAGATTAGAAGCATTGCACATAAGCACAGGAAGATAGCATGCTTGCTTTTCATCATTGCTACAACGATGTGTTTCTCGTGATATATGGTTATAATTAGGAGCTATTATTGATCCTTATGGGGTAAGATAAATATATTGTAAAATAACAATATTTTAGAGTTATTATTTAATATATTTTACAATAAGAAGAATAAGAAGAGTTTGATTAAATAAAATATATTGTACGATAAAATAAAGTTATTTTATATTGTACCCCAAAAACTAATATAAAATATAATGCTTGGCGTGTTGATTGTAAGGATGATGGGGTATCATCACCTATTGAGCCATTCAAGAGTTACATTGGGGTATTTTTGTAAACTAATGGCATGTTGAAAGTATCTAATATGTTTGATAAATTAATTAATAAATATCTTATTTATTCTAGGGGGTAGTTGGATGTTAGGACCTCATAAACATCTGAAGCATTACATATTGGAGGGGAATAATAGAAATATGAACCTCTTATAAAGAAGATAGAAGTTGAACTATATCATAATTGTTTTGATGTAGATTGAAAAGAAGATATGAATGAAACTCAAAGTACATTGGACATCATGTACTTGATGTTTGAATCCTCACTCTCTGAATGTTTCTAAAGAGTAGATTGTCTATGTCGATTTGTTTTCTTTTGATTTAATTGGAGACCTTCTTCTTCTTTCTCTTCTTCTTCTTCAATATTAAGAGTCCGTTTATTTCCGATCTCTCTTATTTACAAGCCTTTTTAACTTGAAATTTATGCTTTTTTAATCTTTTTCATCCTTTCCATACTATTTGCTCCAGTATTTAGGAGGTATGGTTTGAGTGAAAACCTCACTTTCATCACTCTAATCATTATCTCTGACTTCATCATTATTTTCTGTATTTTTTGGATCAAACTAAGACATTTGCAATTATTAGTGCGATAAATAATTAGATTGAAGAAATAAAAAAATATTAATAAAGGTTAAAGTTTTGTCTAAGCATGAGTTCTTTCACTATCGAGAGCGACACATGGTTTTTCTTTCCTTGTCTTTTTTTTAATTGGAGTAGTAGTGGAGCTAGTCCCTCTTTTCTGATTCTGAAAAGTAAGAAAAAAGATAAGTAAAGAAGAAATTTTTTAACATAAAGGATAAATTTTTTTTTGGAAATGTACATGTGTTTTCTCTTTCGATTGGCCAAGCACTAGGACAAATTCTTCACTTTTTCCTGCTGATTCAAGCTTCTTCTTCTTCTTAAACACTTGGGGGGGGGGGGGGGGGGGGGGAGAGCTCGAAATATAAATTTTTCTTACAAGTAAATAGTATGAATAGAAGAAAAAAAAGAGTTTGTGGATTTTTGGAGTCCTTGTATATTACCTTCTAGAATGATGGATCTAACTCAAACATGCTCAAGATTGACTCTCAAAGGTCATGGATAATTGTGTATATGATACTTAGACGAATAAATTTTTATGCATGCTTTTTCAATTATTTTTTTCGGACTTGTAAAGACCCAAAAGGACACTTTTGGAAGTTGGTAATGGTAGAAATTTTGGAAGATGAAAGTCCAAAGCAAACTCATATCTATATTTTAAATAAGAAGGAAAATTAAGTTTTGGAACATTTTCAGTAATTTTCCGTTTTAAAGAAAAAATTGCCTCATAAATAGTTCGACTCAGTTGGTAGAGATTATACATAGTTTCAAAGTAATTTTGAAAATCCAGAATCCCCTTGATGTGCAAACCTCGACCTTTCTTTTTTGAATATTTTTTATAGAGAGGAAAAAACGCTTGTTAGATGTTGCGGCATAATTAAGTGATCCACAACAACATCATTATGATATGTTGTCTACCACTTCACAAATTCTTTAGTACATAGGTAAGAAGCTTCAAATTCAAAAGGACTCATATTAATGATTTCTTTAGAAAAATATCCCAGGCCATGATAAATGAAATGAGCATACCTAAATACTTTTGGACAAATGCGATTAATACTGCATGCAATGTCTTAATCTGGGTGGTCATTCAACCCATCCTAGAGAAGACACCCTATTAGTTAATTAAAGGTAGAAAACCAATTATTTCTTACTTTCTCATTTTTTGTTGCAGATGTTTCATTTTAAATAACAGAATGGACAAACTTGGTAAATTTAATGATAAGTCTGATGAAGGGATATTCTTAGGGTACTCATCTATGAGTAAACCTTATAGGGTTTTATTTGCACAGATTTCTGGCAAACAATCTCTAGCCTCTTAATTAAAGGTTACTTGCAAGATCGGCTACAAAAATCATAAACTTCGTATTAAGTTTGATATGTTTTTTGGGTAGTTGAAATGGGTAATGACAGAATTATAAATGAAACAAGTAAACAAATAAAAAATTGCAAAGTAAAAACAAACAAATTGGAAACTTGAAAGTAAATTTCTTTGGATTAAAGGTGGACACATGCATACATTCCAAGCTTGAACTCGTTTCTCTCTTGACGCAGATACTTTGAGTAATTTTTTGAATGTTACAAAATGTGACCTTGAAAACTGAATATAAACTTTGCTGAAATAAACAACAAAAGTAAATGCTATCCCACACATTCGATAGTTATAAATCTTCGATATTGTGAGTTCATGTAAAGAAACTGCCTCTTGAAACTTCCCACGTTCTGCTGACAACCTTCAATAAAATTGCTTCAATGTCAACTCCCTTCACGTTCGACTGGACTGCAACCACTTTGTCGACCTGGCCTCAAGACTTAATATCAAAAATTGGTTAAGTCCCAAAAGATTTCTTAACAACCTGTCGATGTCTCTTATTCCATTGTTGGTAGTGTCGAAGTTTTTCCTCATTTGGTGATGATCTTTAACTTGTAACTCTATTTCCTTAGTTGAAAATTGCTAGCTAACAAATTTCCCCCAAAATGCCAATTTCGACTGAGGTTATGTCGACTGAGAATTTTTTCATTTTCCTTCTTCTAATTTTTTGACAACCGGTCTACTCAACCGACGTCATGCGTCATGATGGCCACTTTCTGCGCCACTATTCCCAAAGTCATTCCATCATTTCTCATTATTTCTCCTAGTCTCTAGGTCATGGGATTCCAACAAACCCCACAAACTCTTCCACTTCTAGATATGTAACAATCATAATTTCATACATTAAACGCCACTTGTCGGTCATTGACTGCTTAAACTTACCTATAAATAACCCTTCTAGGCCATCACTTTCTTTTCTTCTTCTTCCTTTCACAAACTCATATTTATGCAACTTTTTCGTAGTCACGAAAACCTTTTTTCCGTTGCTCTTTTTCCTTCCTTTTCACCATAATGGCTGCTTTATCACTCACTCCGATCAACACTGGTAACAACCTCGTAGCTTTCGTTCTCTCTGATGAAGAAGGCTTAACGATCATTCCTCAATCGTCATCTAATGATGAATCTAAGGTGAAAAAATGGAAACAAAAAATGCTCATTATGTTTATTGTTGCAGAGAAACTCTTTACCTTCCACGAGCCATACCCGACACAAAGAACCCTTCCAAGGAAAGTTTAAGAGTACTTCCCTTATTTCAATCCTTCCATTCCTTTTGATTTCAACAAGAACAAACCTATTGATGTTAGGTTCATGGAACATAATTCTAGGGTGTTTCGCTCCATGTCTAATCCGGGTAACAAGGCTTATTTTCTTGGCTAGACAAAGTCCAAGAACAACAACCAGAGCAATGGAAGGATGCTGGTATTTTCGACGCCATCCAACTGTCAAGGAATGCTCATAGAATCAACCCTTACATGATCCTTTCTTTGATTTTCTTCTTGGAAGGTACAACTAACACCTTCTAGCTTCCATGTGGGATGTTAACACCGACCTTGTTCGACGTAGCAACCATTACTGGCCTTTCTCCTTTGGGAGAGACCTTCAACCCCACTATGCTGACTGAATATTCCTTTTATTTTAAGCTCCCAATTTTTAAGCACTACATAGTCGATAATCATGTCACCAACAAAAAAGGAGGTTTCTGATGTGGAGCACAATGCCTTCTTAACTCTTTGGCTATCTTATTTTTTGTTCTGCCCAGGGTCCTTGCAGATAGCCAAAGGTTTTATCCCTTTGGCAATTCAAACTTATGAGGGTCAACAAATCTCCTTGGGTAAACTTATGCTGGCATAGTTGTACCATGCTTTGGTTAATTCTTTTTCTAGGGTGAAGTCTCTCCCTGATAATAACAAGGGACTGGCTCTCTCAGCTCCATTTTGGCTGTTACAACATTGGCTGAACTCCACATTCGAGTATCAACTAGGCTGCCCCATCTCAGAAGAAATCTTGTGTTTGCTTGAGGATAGAGTTGTCAAAGGCCTAAAACTATCTTTGATGACTCAATAACAAAATCTTGACAGGTTCATTTTTATGAAATATATAAATTTGTTTGCCAAAACTACTACCCTTTTTTCCGGCCACGGTTCATATGTGGATTAAAGCGTTGGTCCAGATTGGTTTAGAAGTCCTTTCCCTAGAGTTTCTCAAAGAGCAGTTGCACGGTTGAATGTTGTCTGGAAAATGTTATGGAGCCCTACATTACTCTCATTTAGAATTCACGTTGGGTCTAAAGGTTATGGCTTCATGGGTAACCAGCCAAACTTGGTGGCCTGTCAATTAGATTCAGCTAGATGTTACCCAAATCTTTATTTTCTCATAATATTGACATCATTTGGGTTGTTCGACAAGTGAATGCTGACGAACATTTGGCGTACCTAAAATTTCATAATACCACTCAAAACCTTGAACTCCCTGTGTTTAATTTCAAACATTCCTTCTTTACTACCAAAGAATTCTACCAATGGTGGTCTGAATTCCAAAAGAAGTATTTTTCTGCACTAGGCTTCTTCTAAAGGTTCATCGACGCCTTTAATGTTTTGGAAGCTAATCAAACACTTGCAGCACCAACGACAGATGTTAAGGTTGAGAATGTCCAAGGACCTTCCAATGCCAATGTTGAAGAGGTTTAACTGAAAAAGTTATATTTTTCTTTCTCCAAACCATTTGATCACAAAAGCCCTTTTGACACCATTTTATTATATTCTGGGGTCGAAAATGCTCATTGACTGTTGAAACTGCATCCACCAATCCTCCCAAGAATAAAAAAGCTTCTTCCACTTTACAACCCCAATATAATGCTTTTTATATCTCCAAAATGTTAAAGTCGACTTGCCTCTAACTTTTTTTCCTTCTAGGTTTCTGAAAAGACACCACAACCTTCGGTCGAGAACGAAAATTCTGTCGACAGTGAGCATGCCCAAATCTTTTCCTCTTTTAAGGTTCCAACTCCCACTAAGCCCAAGGGAGCCAAGAACAAAAGAAAATTTTTTCTCAAGAACCTGGCCCCAAAGGCCACTCTTTCGACTACCAAGACTTCTGTTGTGGATGCCTCGACTCTTAAAACCAATGATCAAGAAGATACCTCTCCTCCTTAATAATTTACTCCACCACTTCCATCCCTACAAGAAAAATATGTTCCAAAACCAACTTTTGAGATATTTGTTCTTTCCTCTACTATTCTTCATGCATTAGGTCTTTGAACTAACCTTAAATCATTTTTTACGAACAACCTCATGTAGAAATCACCGAATCAGATCACTCTGTCAAAACGCATCCTATTGAAAATACGAATGAACCTGAGAATGAGCCAGAGAATATGAATGAGTCCACCTCAAAGTTGAGCCCTCAAAACCATAATGGTTTAATCAATGCTTTGACTGAGGAAGTCCCTCCATCGAAGATACCTCGAAAGGTCCATCTTCTGCTGAAAACAACCTCCATATCTTGCCAAACACCAGCTCTAAGCTCTCTTAGCCAAGAAGATATTTTGGCCTTGAAGCAAAAGAATCCAGCTGAAAGCCTGTGAAGGCTTCAAAAGCTTCGACACAAATCTGCTGGTTCGACAACAACCCTTGATATTGAGCTAGATGTTATTGTTACCCTCAAACTATAAAAACATAAAACATACTTGTTTGAGGGTGAGTTTCTTGTTGTGGTGGAAGAGGAATTTGCATTGGGAATTGATGTTTTTAAATTTCTCAATGAGATCTCTCACCAAGATATCCCAGAGTCTTTGGCTAGATATCTAATTGAATTTGAAGCCTTCTTCATCCAACTTTCCAAAGACATAGTCCTTTACAAAAATGTTGACTTCCAAATCAAAACAAAGTCTAATGAAATGAGGCTTAAATGGGATTTAAGTGAAGCTTGTGAGAAGAAATTGAGTGAATCTGAAACTAAGAATTAAGAACGCATAGACCAACACTTGGCTTTTGATCAGCGGATTTCGACTTAAGCTCATATAGTTGAGCTTACTAAAAAGATTATTGAAGTTGAAAAACAAAAAGCTTCATTAGATACGACTAGTGATCTTCTAACCCATGATGAAATAAACCAAGAAACCCTCAAAGGGATTGCTCATGGTGATAAAGCCCTCAAAATCAAATAAAGGGATTAGACAACTGAAGGTTAAGAAAGCTCGCCTCGACAACAAGATCGCCTATTAGATGACTCTCTTTGAAGGCTTTAAGTCTAGGTTTCTGTCTTGATATCTCTTGTTTTTATTTTCTTTTTCGAGACTAAGTTTTCTTTTTTGGACTTTTGTAATCCTTTTGGGAGTTTATGATTGCCATTTTGGCTCCGTTCCATTTTGGCTACTGACATACCCCAAATATACCCGCCCTTTACTTCTACAGTCAAAAATATTTTCAACTTTGGTTTTTATAATATTCTTTGGTTCAATTTTAATAACATTTTAACAATAATTTATTTCACTCATTTAAAAAGTATAATAGTTTATTTCAAATTATTTGTATTTTAAATAGCAAATAATTGTTCACTTTCGTATACTTTAAATTGGGTTATTTATTACAAATGGGTAACATAGAACAATTGGTAAGGAATGAAGTTTGCAATTATATGAGGTCGTGGGTTCGAATTTCTTGTGTTTCACTTTTAGCATTTTATTTTTCTATTTGTTGTTACTAATTTTCTTTCCTTTTTCAGAAATCAAATTTTGGGCTTCTCTTGGTTTTTGGGTAACTTACTTTCCAAGTTTTTTTAAACTTAATTCTAAGTCTATAAATAACACTATCGTACATCATAATTTTGCATCCACTTTTGGTTTATTTCAAAGTTTCTGAACAGAAACTCTGTGAAACAAATCCGAAAAACATCGACAAACTTACTATTTTTCTTCCAAGCTCTTACAATTTTTTTTAGGTTTATTCTAGGGTTGTTGACTTTAACGGACAATAGCCTAAGAACAATCTCATCATAATAACCCACAAATTCTCCACAAAATACAGAACAATAACTTTACAATTTCATTCACACATAAACATCCATCATTTTTCAACTTTTTCTCTCTTCGCACATTTGCAAAACTATTCTTGGCCAAATGATTTCTATATGAGGCCCCCTCTATTCTATTATTTTCAATTTCATCTTTTATAAAATTTTTATTCTATACCCTTTTCTCGATAAACTATATATATTTATTATACTATTACAATTCAAAAAAATATTTCTTTTCCATAGTATAGACACTAAAAAACAATATAATACCTAATCTGTTTGTTCTCACTATCTTCTCATGCAATTTTCCCTAATTAACAAATATTGTTCTACCATTTTTGTCCACAAATCTTTCTAATCCAGAAACATTGTTAACAATTGTACCCAAAAACAGTACTATGACATTCTTCGTGTTTTATTACATAGTCAATTTTAAAATCTGTATAAACAAGTTGCATTATCACTAACACAAATTATAAACAACTCAACGATCAGATTTAATTAAGAATAGAAATCACTGTCGATTGTGTAGCTTTTGTCGTTATCCATGTCGTTGTTTGTTTTTAGCTTTGCTTGCAAGTTCTAGAGTATAAGAAAAACCAAATCATCTCAGACCTCAGCCTAATCTCCACTGGTCGATGCTAGCCGTCGTTCCAAAATCATGATGGAACACTCTCTGCTTGCTCTCGATCCCGTGGAACCTCCCATCAACTCACAAAAAAATCGCACACTACCAACATTCAATCAATATCATCAACATCACCATTCAACCTGTCATCAAACATAACACAAACAATTATCAACATAGAAAACCACAACTCTTACCGATATAAAACTTATTCAGAAGCAGAGTAAAAATTCTAAAATAAACGTCTCTAACATGTCTTATGAAAATTCACCGCCGATACCACTTCAGGCAGTAACACTATCGGTGGTCGACCCTTTGTTAGTTGGTTAATTCTTATTAGTTGTTATTTGGGCTTTAACTTGTATTTGGGCCTGGGCATGTTGCCTATATAAAGGGCCATTACTTTGTAATAAATACTGCAGCAACAATAATAACAATTTCAGTTTTAGGAGTTAGTTACACTAACTAACTCATCAATCTCTCTCTCTCTCTCTCTCTCTCTCTCTCTCTCTCTCTATCTCTCTCTCTCTCTCTCTCTTTCTCTCTTCTTCTTCTTCTTCTTCTTCTTCTTCTTCTTCTTGTTTTTCACAATATTCATCTTTCTTGAATCCTTTGTTCCAACAAATTGGTATCAAGAGCTTGTTTGCGATTCAGAGACAATCTAATGGAAAACGAATCAACAACCTCAACACAATTTCCAGCAAATCATACGGTTTTCAAAGGTGAAAACTATCAAAGATGGGTGGCACAAATGAAGGTTATTTTTAGATTTCAAGATGTTATAGAAATCGTGAATGATGGAATGTCACAATTGGAGGAAGATGCTACCGAAGCCTAGAAAGTTACGCATAAAGATTAGAGAAATAAAGATGTCAAGGCGTTGTTCTTGATTCACCAGTGTGTGGATTGTGATGTGTTTGAGAAGATAATCAAAGAAGAAACAGAAAAATAAGCTTGGGAAAAGCTGAAGTTTGTGTATGGTGGAGATGAGAAACTGAAGAAGGTGAAGTTGCAGACTCTGAGAAAGTAGTATGAGATGTTGTAGATGAAAGAGAATGAATCTGTCTCAGCATATTTCTCATGAGTGGTGATGCTAACAAACCATATGAAGGCGTGTGGTGAAGCACTAAGGATTTGTAGAAGATAGAAAAGGTATTAATATCTCTAATTGAAGATTTTGATTACTTTGTTGTAACAATCGAGGAGGCCAAGAATCTATCTGAGTTGAAGTTGGAAGAACTTCAAGCTTCTTTGGAGGCTCATGAAATGAGGCTGCAACAAAGAAACTTAGAAAGGGAGAAGACAACTAAATAAGCATTGGAATCAAGATTCAGCAAGAAAGCTAGAAAAGAGAAATTGAAGCAGCGTAAGAATCTTGCTGGTGATGAGAAGTGAAGCAAGAATACTGATTCGAAAGGAGTGGGCAACAAGTATTATGGGAAGAAAGTTGACATGAAAGACGGGAAAAGTTACAATTTTCAAGGTTTTTGCCACTATGCTAGATATTGTTGAAGCAAGAAAGATGCAAGGTCAAAAGATAGTGATGAAGCTCAATATGCACGAGCTGGAAGTAGTGATTCTGATGATGTGTTGTTGCTGGTGAACACTTAATCGAACACTGAGAAAAACAACATGTGGTATCTGGATTCAGGATGTAACAACCATATGACTGGCAATAAAAACCGGTTTACCAAGTTAGATGAGTCAGTCAAAAAGGTGATAAAGTTTGCAGATTGCAGGCATATCAAATCAAGCGGTAAAGGAGACATTTCGATTATCAGGAAGGATGGTCGAAAGGCTACTATCACTGGAGTTCTATATGTACCTTCGATGACAAGTAACTGGATAAGTGTAGGTCAATTACTTACAAAAGGCTTAAATATGAAGTTGGAGAATAATCAAATGAAGGTATATATGGATGATGGGAGGCTAATCATAAAAGCACCATTGGCGGAGAACAAAACCTTCAAAGTCGAACTCAACACATCAGATGAAAAATGTATTGCTTCAACTACAAAAGAAGACAAGAACTGGTTATGGCATCACAGGCATGGACATCTAAACTTCAAAAGTTTATGTATGCTCAATCAGAAGAAAATGGTGCTTGGGTTGTTGTATGTGAAGGAACCAAAGAAGATATGTGAAGAATGCTGTAAAGCTAAGCAGGCAAGGAAGGTATTCAAACGTGATTTTCCTATAAGTTCAAGGCAAAAACTGGAGTTGGTTCATTCAGATGTGTGTGGACCTTTCGAAGTAAAGTCCAATGGCGGTAACAGGTATTTCCTTACTTTCATTGATGAATTCACCAGACATATGTGGATTTACCTCATTAAAAGGAAGAGTGAGGTATTCACACAGTTCAAGAAGTTCAAGTTGCATGCTAAGAAACAAAGTGGCTACAAATTGAAAAAGTTAAGAACTGATGGTGGGGGTGAATATGCTTCAGCAGAATTTTCCAGATTTTGCAATGAGGAAGGTATAGAGCATGAGGTTGTTGCACCCTATATGCCCCAGCATAATGGAATCGCTGAGAGAAATAATAAAAGTGTACTGAACATGACCAGATCTATGTTGAAAGCTAAGAATATGCCTAAGAGATTTTGGGTTGAAGCAGCTTCGACAACAATATACATTCTAAACAGATGCCCAATGAAGAATATGGTCAAAAAGACACCACATGAGGCTTGGACAGGGTCGAAGCCAAATGTAAGTCATCTTAGAATTTTTGGATCAATGTGTTTCAGGCATGTACCTGAACAATTAGGAAGGAAGATGGATGATCGAAGTGAAACCATGGTGCTCATAGGTTATCATTCAACTGGTGCATACATGTTTTATTCACCAATTGAAGATAAACTTGTGATCAGGAGAGATGTTCTTATAGACAAAAGCAAAGGATGGGATTGGAGTCGAAGTGCAGTTAGACAAGAATTAGACACAATCACAATTGTGTTCGAAGAAGATGAAGCTTCGACAAGTCAAAATGAACAAGGTGATACTTTGGCTGGTCGAAATGAAGAACCACTTGTGTAGAACGAAAGAAGATCCACAAGAACGAGAACTGAGTCAACTAGGCTAACTGGATATGAGTGGTTTCCAGATCAAGCAATAGATGGTGATGGTGACTTAATCGAATAAGCCATGATGATGGTTGAAGCAGAACCAATTGACTTGGGTGAAGCCTTGAGCAATTCGAATTGGTGTGAAGCCATGAAAGAAGAACTTAGGGCCATTAAGAAGAACAAAACTTGGGTACTTGTCGAAAGAACCTACAAGAAACCAATTGATGTTAAATGGATCTACAAGGTGAAATGAAGGTGCAAAGTACAAGGCAAGACTGGTGGCCAGAGGTTTTCTACAACAACCAGGTATTGACTTCAATGAAGTGTATGCGCCTGTTGCTAGGATCAAAACAATCAGGATTGTTGTTTCGATAGCTGCATATAGAGGATGGAAAATGCACCAACTTGATGTGAAGTCAGCATTTTTGAATGAGCCTCTAGACGAAGAAGTCTATGTCACTCAACCATCAGGCTCTGACGTCGAAGGTTTATAGATTGAGGAAGGCTTTATATGTCTCAAAGCAAGCTCCTAGAGCTTGGAATAAAAGGATAGATAGCTTCCTAATCGAAGAAGGGATCAAGAAGTGTGCATCTGAACATAGAGTGTATGTAAATGATGTCGAAATTTCCAATTAAATCATTTTATGCCTCTATGTTGATGACTTACTCGTTACGGGAGCAAATGATGCTAAGATAATGAAGGTAAAGTCAAAGTTAATACAGGAATTCGAAATGTCTGATTTAGGGAATCTTTCCTACTTCCGGGGAATGGAATTCAAAGACATCGAAGGATGAGCTTTCTTGCATCAAACGAAGTATGCTCAATATATAATGAAGAGGTTCAATATGAGCAACTGTAAGGCAGTCGTTGCTCCATTAGAGACTGGAGAAAAGCTGAAGAAGGAATCAAATGATGAGTTTGTAAGTTCGACCCTTTACAAACAAATCATTGGATCATTGAGGTATCTTTGCAATACTAGACCAGATATATGCCAAAGTGTAGGATTGTTGAGCAGATTTATGGAGAAGCCTCTGGAATGTCATCTCATTGTAGTAAAGAGGGTGTTGAGATACATCAAGGGAACTGTTGATCATGGTGTGCTGTTTCCAAAAGGATCGAAGAACAATACAAAGGTCGAAGTGCATGGATACACTGACTCATATTTCAGGGGATATCAAGATGAAAAAAAGAGTATTACATGGTACATTTTCATGATTGAAGGAGCTCCAATCTCCTGGAGTTCGAGGAAGCAAAGAATTATGGCTTTGTCTTCATGCGAAGAAGAATATGTTGTTGCATCATATGCTGCATGTCAAGCAGCATGAATCAAAATGCTACTTGAAGAGCTCAAAATAATGGAATCAAAGATGAAGTTGTTTGTTGATAACAAGTCAGCAATAAATCTTGCGAATCACCCAACGTGTCTTGGTCGAAGTAAGCATGTTAAACGAAGGTATCATTTTATGAGAGACCAAGTAAACCAAGGGATGCTTGAAATAGAACATTGCAAGATAGAAGTGCAACTAGCTGACATATTCACCAAACCTCTGAAGAAAGTGAGATTCGAAGAGTTAAAGAAAGGCATTGGAATGAGAAGTCTTGATAACATGAATTAAGGGTGTGTGTTAGTTGGTCAATTCTTGTTAGTTGTTATTTAGGATTTAGCTTGTATTTGGGCCTGGGCATGTTACCTATATAAATGGTCATTACTTTGTAATAAATACTACAACAACAATAATAACAGTTTCAGTTTTAAGAGTTAGTTACACTAACTAACTCAGCAATCTCTCTCTCTGTCTCTCTCTCTGTCTCTTCTCTCTTCTTCTTATTATTCTTGTTTTTCACAATATTAATCTTTCTTGAATCCTTTGTTCCAACACCCTTTGCTACCTTTGATCTCCGCTCTTGTCATCAACATTGCAACCCGCTTCAACCTCTAGATCTGCGACCAACCTCTAGAAACGCTCTCACTGCATCACCATGCTCAGTCTCATGCCAGATTCTGACACGCACTCAACTATGCACGACATCACCACCGACCGTTTCCGATGCAAGCTGCACCTTCATCTCACTGGCGGACTCGTTCAATAGCGATGACATCTCGCATTCATCTCTGATCGTGACTCTCTTTACGGTATGATGACCCTTATTTAATGTTTTTGTTATGATGTTTATTTGTTTTGTAAGGATCGGATTAGAAGGGGATGGTCATGGTTGTTCTTAATGGGATAAGAAAGTGGTTAAGAAGAGAAGGAGAGGTTATTGTACGAGATAACACGAAAAAGGTGAAAGAGGAGTTATGCTGAATCCAAAAGTCATTACCTGAATAACAATAGTTGTGGCGCTTTATACCGTGGTTTGTGTTAATATTTTTAGTTTTTATATTTTCTTTTTTCTAGTTAGAATTAGGTTTAGAAGTACATATGGGCTTTGATATTCTCTATTTTTGTTTTTCTCTAACTCTACACCTTCGGTTTTCTAACAGCAACCTCTAGACTACTTATTTAAATTAGTTAGTTAATTTAGTTCTTTGACTGTGTTAATTACTTAATTTTAATTTTATTAAGTTAATTATTTTTATTAATTTAAATTTTCTTATTAAAACTTAAAATATGTTCTTTTATTCCAATTAGGTTATTTGCTCAAATTAGGTTAATTTTCTCATGCATATACTAATTTCTCCGACTAATTGATAAATAACAAAAGTCAAACTTTTGAAAGTCAAATTAATTTCAAAAATTAAATTAAATTAATTAATATTCTACAAAGATATTAGAACTCACGCAACTCATCAGATACTCCATCTATGAGCAACACGTGGCCAATATATGGCTACATGATAAGGGTGACATTATCAGACTCCCTCCCCATCCTTAATGACGAGCAACATGTGGCCAATATTTGGCCACGTGAGGAGAAAGACTTTATCAGACTTCCCCCACTCTGTGTCTTATCATAATCTTTAATCAAATCGAAAATCAAAACAGCTAACCAACCAAAAACAATTTTTCCTACTAACATAACAAAAACTACAAGATTATTTTCGAAAAATGATTAAGGAGAATTGCTACCAAAATTAACTACGAATTGCGTCTACGACCACTCATTTTTTTAAACCCAGACAAGGTTCAAGGATAATTCAAAAGAAGTTCTACGCAATCTTATAAAAAAACACCAACAAACACTATGAACTACGAATTGGGACTCTAATTCCCCTAACTAAAATATGAAAACCCTATTCCTAAACCTTAAAACTAAAGTCTAGTATTCTTGTGAATAAGGTAGATGAAGGGTTCCTAACACCTTCCCTTCGTCTAAATTGAGTCAAGAACATAGAATCTCTGTATCATTAATTAGGGTTATTCCGTTATATTCCCGTCTTAGGATAAAAGTTAATGGTGCCGACTCTATATTTTTTTCCGATTATTACAGCTACCAATATATAATATGATTTTATTACGCTGTGATTTGTATCTCTTGAAGCATAGGTTTATATTTTTTCAAATATTTCCCATTTACTTTTAAGATTCATCGATCAAAGTCCACTTCTTTAATCTCGTAAGCATTACTTGTAAACACCTACATAACTTGAAATTGTCCTTCCCAATTTGGTGACAATTTCCTTAGTATTCTATCTTTTCGATCCATAAGTAGGAGCCCTTTCCAAATGTGTTCACCTACTACAAACGTTTCTAACTTGGCCTTTTTATCATAGTCCTTTATAACTCGCTCCTTTTGTCGAAATCAACATGTCTAAAACATTCAACCTTTCTTCGTCTAAATCCATTGTTTCGTCGAACATCATACTCCTATATTATTCTGAAGAAATCTCATTTTGACGTTGTATTCTTATAGACTGCAAGTGAATTTAAACTAGAAAAATAACATCATTTCTAAATACCAAAGGAAAAGGCGTCCAATTTGTAGCCTCCTCAGAGGATGTTCAACAAACCCACAATATTTGATCCAATATTTTATGCCAATTATTGGGGTTTTTTGGAGACATGTTTCTTAATCAACCCAATTATCACCTTGTTATCAGTTTCGACCTGACCATTTACTTGTGCATAGTAAGGTGTGGAAGTTACCTACTTGAGCCCTATTTCAGACGCGAAATCTTGTAACTTTCGACCAGTCAAAACTAACCCTTGATCCATGGTTATGGTTTTTAGGATCCTAAATATAAAGATGATATGTTTCTGAATAAATTCAATCACTGCCTCCTGATACACATTTACTAGGGGGTGGCTTATATCCATTTTGTGAAGTAGTATATTCCCACCAGGATAAACTTTTGTTGCTTCGACGAGGCTGGTCGAATCTCATCTACAATGTCAAATTCCCATCCTCGAAAAGGCCAAGGCTTAACTATTGCATATGATTCACTAGCTGGAATATGTTGAATGCCTGCATGCTTCTGACATTCTTGGCACCCTTTGGTGAAATCAATGCAATATTTTAACTTACTTGGCCAATAGACACCCCGTTGAAACATCAACCATTTTATCTTGTGGCCTGCTTGGTGAGCGCCTCAGGCTCCACTATGAACTTTAGATATTGCAACGTATGCCTCAGTCTCTCCAAGACATTTAAGTAACACGCCTTCAGGAATTTTCTTGAACAACTCATTTCCCATGCAGACATAGCATAATTCCCTATACTTTATCTTCATGTCAGTATTTCCGATTGGATTTTCTAAATATATCACAATTGGCTTTCTCCAGTCTGCATCTAACAAATTTTCAATGCCAAAATTTCACATATTTCCTATAGACTTTCTCCCCCCAAGCTTTAGGGATTGACATATTTGAAGATGTTGTTACTGTCGAGATTATTTTTTCCTTGATTTTGACAAAATCCCTTAGCTTGTGTGTTGGCACTCTATACCTAGGGTAAACTTGTGCTAACTCATTAGTCTCTTGATTTTCCATTCTAGGTACATGTTTAATGCTCACAACTTCAAAGCATTCTAGTAATTGATTCACAATTGCAAAGTACACTAATAGATGCTCTTTAATACACTTATATTCTCGTGTAATTTGCTTGATAACTAACTTTGAATCTCCTTTTATTTAAACTTTCTTTGCACCCAAATATCTAAATATTTTAAGCCCAAGATTAAGGCCTCATACTCTGCTTCGTTATTGGCACATTTTCCATCCACTCTAAATTTAAATTTTGTTGGCATTCCTTTTGGAGAAATTACTAAGATGCAGACACCCGTTCCCTTTTAGTGGCTTAACCCATCAAAATATAACTTTCAGGGGTTTGTATCTACCACATTCGCGGATGGATAGACTATTGCGTGATCGACAATAAAGTCTGTAACAATTTGGCCTTTCATGGTCCTCAAAGGCATATACGACAAAGAAATTTTAGATAACGCAAGTTCCCATTTCCCAATTCGACTATGTAATATGGGCTTAGACAACATATATTCGATAACGTCAAAGTGAGATGAAACATAAACATCAACTAGTTTAATATATTGCTTTAATTTCATATATCAGAAGTATAAACACAGGCACAAATTTTCAATCATACTATACCTAGCTTCAGCATCTATCAATACTCAACTAAGGTAATAAATGGGTCTTTCGACACCACTATCATCCTCTTGAGCTAATATGATTCCTATTGTCAAGTCAAATGCAACTATATACAATCTCATATTCTTATTTCTACTAGTAGGAAGTAAAATGGGAGGCTTTGTCAGATATTCTTTGATTGCATCGAAAGCCTCTTGTTGCTCTTTTCCATAGTGGAAATCACTCTCTCTCTTTTTATCTTGAGCAATGGCGAGAACACTTTCGTCTTGCCACTTGGATTCGATATAAACCTTCTCAAGAAATTTATTTTCCCCAAAAAATATTGCAACTGTTTCTTTGGCGAAGGAGGCTTGAGATCCAAAATTTCCTTTGTTTTATTTTGATTGATCTTGGTGCCTTTTTTATGCACTATGATGCCTAAAAAGTCTTATGCATGTACACAGAAAGCACATTTTAGTGGATTCATTTTCAATCCATATTTCCTCATTCTTTCAAAGGATCGTCGAAGATGGTCTTAATGACCATTTTCTGAAGAAGATTTTATCAAAATATCATCAATATATACCAGCATGAAATTTTTTATAAAATCATGGAATATAACATTCATTTCTCTTTGATAGGTTGCTCCGACATTTTATAAACTGAAAGGCATCACAACCAATTCATATGTTCCCAATGCCCCTATACATCAAAATGTCATTTTGGGTACATCTTCATCTGCTATGAAAATATGGTTATAACCGGAATATCCATCAAGCACACTCAAATATTTGAAACTCGCAGCTGAATCGATAATGTTTCCGCCACTTGCATAGAAGACTCATCCTTAGTATTTTCATTATTTAAATCCCTAAAATCTATACAAAATCGAATAGTTCCATTTTTCTTTATTACAAGTACAATATTGGCTAACCATTCAATGTACCTTGCCATTTTGATGAACTTTCTTTTGAGGAATCTTTCAATATCTTGATTGATCTTCAATGTGATTTCTAAGGAGAACCTTCGAGGATGTTGCTTCATTGGCCTTTTCCCTTGTTGAATGGGTAGACTATGCTCTACCATGCTTCAACTTAATCCAAGCATTTCACCATAGTCTCAAGCAAAACAATCTATGTATTCTTTCAACAACTTGATCAACTTAACATTCATCTTTGGACCAACATTCATACTGATATAGGTTGGTCTTTTCATCACGCCATCTCCTAGATCCACTTCTTCCAAAGCATGTTGGTCTTGCATTTTCTATACTGAATTCAATAGGTATTTCTTGAACCCTAAAGGCTCATTTTCATAGATACAATATAGCCTCTGACTTTCTGAAGTTGTTGTTTGGCCAAATTGGCCTTCTTGATTCTTAACTTTAGCTTTGACAGACAAATTTTGCAACTTCTTGGCTTCCAAAGCCGGTTTTAATTTGATTTTAGCCACATAAGCCAAAATTCGAGCCAGACTTTCTGACTCACTGGTCATTGTTGTCAACGACAGGCCACCCCATAGGTGGATTAGACTCCTTAAGCACCATTGGTTCTTTAGTGTCCCAAATGAATCCATGGCCAGGATACAAACTTAGAAAATGATTTTCATTTTCTTTAGGAGCATAAACTTCATCATCACAAGGCACCACATTTTCCAAGTGTTGGTTGAAAGAATAATTTCCACCTTTATTCTCATCAACTTTCTAATAGCTCTGATCAGCTTCAATATATTCTATGATGCCATCTTTTCTCATAATGGATATCCTTTGGTGCAAGGTTGATGGTACTGCACATATCCCATTAATCAATTCACAACCTAACAATCGATTGAAGTTTACCTTGGAATCTATTATAATGAATAATATCGATTTGGTGGTTGTACCAACAACCAACTCAACCTGGATAACTCTTATTATGCTACTATTTTTGCCTTCGTAATTGGATAACACCATGTTGCGTGGTTGAAGATTTGCACCATACTTACCCATTTTCTTGAAAAAGGCATGGGGCATCAAAATTATAACTACTCCTCCATCAACAAACACTTTATTCACCGGCATACCATCTACTTTTGCCCTTATGAATAAAGGTTTGAAGTGATACAGTATTCCTAGACTTTGTTTCACAAACACAATTTTTTCTCCTCAACCACACCATTATTCATAACATAGTAACATAATGGCTTTTCATTAGCAGCTTCATCTAGCACATAATCTTCCTCATTTCCAGATACCTCTGACACTCGATCATACTTCGCAGGTAGTGCTAACACAATGCCACCATTGATAATGAAGTCTTCACCATAGTTATTGTCAATCATTTCATTTTCAGTAGAGTATCATACTCGGGTTCTTCTTCCTCTTCATCTTCAGGCATGGGAGTATACTCAATGTTTTGTGTTGCCACTATCTCCTTGTCCCCTAAAGGAGCTACTCTCATAGCCAATCTATTGTTTTCTATGATCTTCTATTTCTCATTTAAACTTCCCTTTTGATAATACCTTTTCTGAATTGGAGCTTCGACATATTTCATAACTTCCATAGGTTTCACAGCTTCTATAGGTTTCACAGCTTCTACAGGTTTTACAACTGCAACATGCTTAACAGTATCGACATGCTTTAGTTGTGACGTTGGGGCTTCTTTTGCAACCTTCTTATTTCTCTAATAACTCCTCCACTGCGTTCTGGTCATTGGGTTTTTCCCTTTATAACTTGGAGAAACCTGATATCCCTTAGATTCCAACCTTTTTTCCCTGAATTCAGTCTCTTGATCAATCACCTTGCACTTTGGCCTCTTTCCCACTTTTTGATTCACCGGTTCCACCCATTTTTCTTGTGGGGTGTCAGAAGGAGGAAAAAATGTTTTTGGTCGAGGCATTGGAATATCCTTCATTATTCTTTATTGGGTCGAGGGATTCCCTTCTTGTCGAACACAAATATTGGGAATATGGACTTCTCTTCCTTAAGAGCCTCTTTCTTAACAACTTTATATTCTACAACAACCTTTTCTTCATACACCAGGTTGCATCTTTGGCATAACTTGGCTTTGGATCCTTTCACTTTGTATTTCTCTTGAAAATCAGCCAAACTTTCCGTAACTTCTGGATAAACTTGCTTACAACTCATCTTTCACTTTCATGTCGAAACACTCAGTAGTTTCAACCATCATGGCCTCCATGTCGAAGCCCTCAATAGCTTGGATCATCATACAATCAAAAGGTTTAGCATATAAAGCCTCTTCGACCTTCAGAGGATCAATGTCGACATGAATCTTTGGCTTCTCGCCAAATTGAATTCTGCCTTCTTTCAAAGCTTTCTGTACCAAATCTATGAAAAGCATATATTGAGATGTTTTATGACCAAGAAAATTATAAAATTTACAAAATCCCATTTTCTTATTTTGTTCAAGAGGAGGATTCTTTAGGCCTTGAGGCACAACAATTTTACCATCAACTACTAATAAATCAAATATTTCATCACTTAGTTATATCGAAAGTGTAATTTTTTGTGATGGTTTTGTCTTTCTTTTTAGTTTTGCGGGATTAGGTCCTGGCTGGAGTTCGGCTATATTAACCTCACTTTCTTCTATTGACTCTTTGTCGTCTTAAGAACAATCTTCAATTGCTATGTAAGCAACTTTCCCTTTCTTATGGTATTTACTAATTTTGACTTTTTAATCTTTTAGGTGTTTGATCTGTCGAATTCTGATAAATAGTTACGCCATATCTCTTAGGTATTAAGTATCCAATTTTTTCCTATTAGAATAATCTAAACTGTTAGCAGACATTTCAACTAACTCATGCTCAGGGACTTAAGTAAAACATCTTGTTTCAAATGTCTAAACCTGTTGAGGTAATGATCGAAAGACTCAACGCTATTTCTTTTAACGTTGGCCAATTCTGTCAGGCTTATTTTCTACTGTCCCATATGAAACTATTCATGGAAAAATCTTTCCAACTGGTTCCACGTATGGACTAAATATGTAGGAATCATTGTAAACTGATTAAATGCATTTTTAATAAGGGAATTTATGAAAAACTTCATCTTTAGGTCCTCATTATTCGCTATGTCACCAACTTTGGTTTGGTACCGGGTGACATATTCAATAATGTATTCCTCAGTATCCCCAGCAAACTTAGTGAACTTTGGGAGTTTCCATCCCCTGTGTAATTTTGTTTTCAAAATAAAATCTGGAAATGAGGAAGAATACATAGGCCTTTGGCAACCAATATTCATGTTGTTTCAAACCATGACTCTTTTAACAATGGCTTCCAGATTTTGATCTCCCACTACTGCCTCCTATCAAACCCGCCTGACCATCTAGTCGGTGTTTTAATTTCAATTGACTATTACAACAGGAGAAGGCACGACAACCTTATGTCTCAGTTTGACAACCTAGGAATTTGTTTTTCTTGGTTGAATGTTTCGTTGACCACTTCCTCGTACTGTACATGTACCTCTAGCAGGGGTGGTTCAATTTATCGAACTTACGCTCTAGGGGCACCAACAAAGTCTCAAATATGATTCATTTGAGTTTCCAACGTCTAGTAACTATGAGTCGAACTCTGTTGTCACACCATAAATTTCGCCCCTAAGTTTTTAGTCGTATTAGCATAACATATTTTGTTTTATCTGGTCACAATCTTTGATAAGCACCTACATTCATTACATTGGCATCATTAGTCGCATTTAAGTTGACCAAAAGTCAAATTAAACCAACATTTGTATCATTTTAGAATTAAAAAATACCCGACATCTTCCTTCATGCATTTTTATCTCTTTACACTTGTTCATGCATTGCATCAAGTTGATTATATTTTGGTTCTATAGGCGACTGTTAAAAGCGATTTGACATTATGCGAGAAATTAAAAGGTAAAATATTTCGAGTTTTCATCTTTAGATGACTAGTTTATGAATCTATGTTGTGTGTAGATCATGTTGGTGTGCTCACTTTATTTTTTTGATGCAGTTTGCACTCTCTTTCTTAATCGCCAGTGTCTGTTCAATTGGGTATTTTGATTTTGATTTTGATCATTTGAAATCTTTTTTATTAAACTCCATGACTTGTAGTTTATTTTAATATGTTTATTTCCTTTTTTCGATTAATTAAGTGTCCATTTTTTATCGTTTTTGATTATTTTGGATCTCCTTTTTTTATTCATAAAAATTGAAACAAAAATATTTTTGAGTGTATTTATTTTTACTCTTTTTGTTTCTTAGGTTGTTTTTATCAATAGGGGCCTTTTGGCTATTTAATAAAATTTAAAATCCTAAGTTTTTGATATAAAAGATAAGATAAGAGATTTGTGTAGGAGTATCACACTATGGAAAACCTAATTAACAGCGGTTGAGAAAGATATATAATAACGCGGGCCCAAACATTTTTATGTAGAGTATCATTGTATATGTGGTACTTACAATCACGGTCCTGAGACTGTTGTTTTATTCTAGAAAGCACAGACCATATCACAATGGTTCTTTAACCCAACCGTTGTGATAGAACTAAAGGTCCCAGGTTCGATTTTCAGCATCAACATTTTGTAATTTATATTATTCTGGTCACAGTTTAATATACAATCACAGTTAGGTTTTATAACCATTGTCAAAACTTCCTCTGTTTTAAATATTCAATTCTATGCTTCTCAAATTCTTCCCATTTATTATCTTGTAACTTTTATAACCATATCAGAGAGTTTACAACAACCTGTATTTTTGTTAACCATGCATAAAGAGCATAAAAAATAGCTAACATTGTGCATCAAAAGCAAAAATTAATATTCACATCAAACACAATATTTTTAAGTCAAAAGTAATATTCAAATCATCATATACAAAAAATAAGTCATTAGCACATCTCAATAAATCAAATAGAAGGACCCTTAAGCACATTATGGATATACGCCCAACGTTTATGAAGATCGACAAAGTCCTCAACATGGAATGGGGTTACGTAGTTAAACATCTACATAAGAAAGAGAAAAAAAGTGTTTAAAATATATGTCAACTTATATATTAATATATGTAAACATATTATGACATATATACCTTATCCCATGAATCAACAATGCTGACAAGGACAATGTTTAACATGTGTTTCATGACATAATACCCACACTCATATTTCCCGGGTTTTTTCCTCGTCTACAAATGAATGTAACCACACATGAATATAACAACACATGAATATAAATGAAATAAAATAGGTAATCGGGCCACTTACTTTAGGAGAGATCCATGAGAGCTTTCTTCTAATATTGTTCATCATATTCACTTGCTCCACAAGACTGTACATTGAAAATGAATTAAATATATTATATGCTAAACTACTAACAATATCAAAGAAAATGAATTAAATATACACTTACTAATTAATAACATCTTTCATTTTCTTGTTGAGTGGATCATGCAAGGAACACAATACAATTATCGTATTCGTCTTAAGTGATATTATGACCAATTGCCAATGACCACTGAATAAACATGAGCATATATGTTATTCGTATTTGCTAAAACAAACTAAATATAAAATACATAAACATAAATTACAAAAATACATACGAACAGAGAAATGGTGCGAAGTAACATTCTTTTCCTCTCTCATTTAATCGTTTTTCAAGTAATTTTGAATGTCTTTTGGTTGATTATATGCCCATAGAATAAAAAGCTGATCCAATATTCCATAAGCACTCGATTTATTTAACTCTATACAAACACGGTGAATGTACCTAAATGGTTAAAGAAAATGAATAAATTAATTGAGGAAATACCAAAAATGATAATATTCTATAATAACATATATATATTCTACTATATACTTACGTGAACCAAACTTACAATATCCCTACGTCCAATCACTTATATCCACTGATAAAATCCCTTACATCTTCAGAACTATAATAGAATAACTCCACACATGGAAAATGTTCTAGCGATAGAGGTTACGGAACATTTATCACCATAACATTCAAGTATAACATGGTGATTTCATTTGAGTTAGGGTCCAATAACTTATTGCGGTTAACTGGAGGGGGAAGGGGCTGAAAAATTATTTCCTTTTGTAGAAGCATGACGTACAACACTTCTACTTGGTGTTTGATCATGATCATGATCATAATCACCATCAACATAATGTTTATCTTCATTTGTACGTTGTTCGAGGTTCTCACTTTATCTCTACATCATAATATTTAGTTAGAACAAAACTAGAACTATATATCATACATTTCTGATAAAACAATAAATTCTCAAGTAAAGCACATACCGAATATAACTCTTGAAACTTTTCAATATCTTTCTCCCTTTTTTCCCTCTCCTTGTTTAATATCCTCCTTTGTTCTTCTAATTGCTTCTCAAAATTTTCAATCTTTTGTTTTTGTGCATTCAATTCTAAGCTTTCAGTACTTTTTTTAGACCCAAAGAATAACCTTAATACGGCATATTCTCCCACATCATGGACACACACATCATGCTCATCTGTTCCGATTGCCTCTACTAATATGTCATATCTTACTTCTAGAACAAATGCACCTTCACGAGTCGCCTCAACCAACTTATTCCATACAACATGAGCAACTTACATATATTATTACCAACACATTTAAATAACAAATAACATAAACAAAACAAATCATACTTACAATTTTCTCGGAACCTACTCTTGTTGCCTCAGAGGTGTATTCTCCATTCGGTCTTAATTGAGCCCTATTCCATATCTCATGTATTGACGGTGGGGATGGGATGCGATCATCTCCTGTTTGTGGTTGTTTTTCAAGCATGATTCTTTTCTCATGTTTCCCGTAAACCCCACGAGACAATCTATGGGGGTACATGTTCTTTTCCTTGTTTTGTATTCCTACTTTGCTTTTAAGCTGTTATTAACATAGTGAATAATATATATGATTAGTATCTATAACTCATTAGAATAACTTTATTGGTTAAATAAGACTAGTACTAACCTTGAATTCCTCAGAATGACGTATCTGCCCAAACTTCTTCCATTGCTTCTTCAATATAAAACTATATCTTTTCCATGGAAGATCAATACCTCTCTTAGGCTTCCTAATGTAGTCAGCCGTGAGCTGTGACTTAAATCCCCTCCAATGAGTACCGGCATAAGAGATCCACTTTTTTTTCAACTTTTAGCCATCGGTAAACTCAAAATTCAACTACATTTAAATCAATATATTAGAAATTATAGGTAGTAATATCTAATATATGAAAATTATAGTATGTAATACCTTAAATTTAGTCCATATGCTTTCTTTGACTTTCTCATCCACTTTTTTCCAATCATTTATCATTATAGTTACTTTTCTCCATCCAAGAAATGCAACATAACTCTTAAAAGTAGAGGAATATCAGAATCAACTACTCTGTAGAATGAATCAAATTCAATCAGATTTTTATCACCTGATGAGTTGTGGACTGATGTGAATTAGGGCATCATTATGACACCTCTTTGTGATATTTTTTATTGAGTATCATTTGTTTGAGTTTCATTCACACAACACTCATTTGTTTGATGTTCTTCTCTAGTATCTGATGAAGAACTCGACAAGGTCGACATCTACGTTCAAAAACAACAACAACAAAATCAAAAACAAGAACCACAACAATGGAAAATGAAGTTTATTGTAGATGCATGGGGAAATATTTACGTACCCTAAATGTGACGGCTAATTAAGTGATGTTGGTGTTGGTGTTGTCTTCCTTCCTGAAGGGAACGACGGTGTTGTTGTTGTCTTCCTTCTCGAAGGTCACAACTTGGTTGGTGTACTCTTCTTTCTCGATGTCACGATCATGATGATCTTGTCAACCTTGACGATAATGACGAAAATAAAAAATATATAGTGAAGAATGGATACTGAAGAGACAAGCTAGGGTGAACTACACTTTTGGTTGAAATCGTGTATTGTTTCACAGTATTGAACATTGGGACTTAAGGTTTAAATCGTGTATTATTTCGTCAAGTTTATTTTTTCAATGGAAAAAAGGACACTGAAGAGACAAGCTAACTAGGACTCTATAATATTATATAGATACCACTACGGATAAAACTAGAAACCGTTATGATATATTACTTTCATAGAGAAATTTCATAAAGAAGTGTCAGAGTTTAATTTTCAATTAAAAATTTTAAATAAAAAAACAAACTATATCACAACGGTGGAACAAACCAACCGTAGTCATAACCCTTTAAGTTTTTTATTTAAAAATAAATAAAAAATAAAAGGCACGCCTTAATATTAATGGAATAATACATATGATAGCGTTGAGGTTCAAACCCATGTAAGCTTGACGATTTCACAACGGTTGGCTCATCAACCATTGTTATATAAAATTAATTTTAAATAAAAAACAAAAATAATATGGAAGTGCCTTAGTTTAGAGATGTCACAACTGTGTAGGGAAAAACCGTGGTGACCATAGCATTGTTATTTACATGTTTTATAGTAGTGTCAGATTGGTAAACGAAACAGAAATAACCAAAGAGGCACTGGAACTTCCTTCTCTGTGTCACCTCCCTTCTTCTCACGATATTTCACTTTAACCCAACCCCTCCATGGAACCCTTTCATTCCTCCATATCCACACTACCATCACCTCCATTCATACTCCCTTCGTGCTACCTCCACTCGTTCAACATCATCACCATGCTCATCTTCGATGCATACCACCACCACCTTCTATAGACATCCGTTCGAACAACTAATAAAACAAAAATACATAGCATATTCGACCCAATTTGCACAAATAAATTTACCATTTTATCTCAATTATGTTTGATTATGTCGGCATTTCAAGTTTGTTTCGGGTAATTATTTCATCCAAGGCCTACATGAGAAAAAAAGAAGAAATGGAAAAGAAACGGACTCAAAATCTGGAAAACAACATAAATAGTAGAAGAATCCATATCAGAAGGTTGTGACGATCTTCACACCTTCAATTCTTCCCGGCAAAAGATAAACTTGTGTGCCCCTCGGCACACAAACCATTCTGATCGGCACAAGGTGGAAATATGTGTGCCCCACGACACACATTTCATACCACTTGACACAACCTATTTTCTGTTTTGTTTGATGCGCGAAGATTTCTCCATGAGTCTCCATGTTGCCAGTGCCAACGACCTACATGATTTTCTTCTGGTCTTTCTCCACACACAAATTTTTTGAAGCATAAAGTCACACTCCTAGATTTTCTCAAGCAGTTTTGTTACAAAAGAGGAATATAAGAGAAGGACAGTTATACAACTCTAGACCTATCTCATCTTCAATATCTCTTTTTTATTACATTATTTTGCATTTTTGTTTTATTTGACACCATTATTATAGTTTCAACAGTTCAAAGCTTTGTTTAGAACTTAAGTAGTTTAAACCTTCACCTAAACAACAATAGCCTCCTAAATTTGTTTTTAGTTTTAAATTTTTGTTCTACATTCAAGTTAGTTTTCCGCAAGCAAATCCTGGCGGCATATTTTGGAGGATTGCTATAAGTACTTGAAAAGTTGTAGAAATTTTGTTTTCATAATTTAGTTCTAGGTTTTTAATTTGATTGTATCACTTTTTTTATTTATCATTCATGCCTGAATTAATATATGTTTGTTATTATTTTGTGTTCATAATTAATAATATTTTAAGCTAAATTCTCTGATACTGGTAAGTAAAGTCTCAAACGGAAGGGTTCGGTAATAAATTGGCATAAACATTTTATAAAAATACTTTTCTGGTTTTGTTTCCAAATTTCAATATAAAATTGTTTTGTTACGAGAGTAAGAGACAAACTAAGGCTAAAACCAATAATCATGAGACTGTAAGATTTTAACCGGATAGTGATAATCAAACATTAATTTTGAATACAACGATAGATGTTTTTGATTAATTAGACTCTATTTGTTTTCAAAAAGTATCTTTGGATTTTAAATGAAACAGCAAGAGAAAGCATTTAAATTTAATTATTTAATCCAAATCAACAATCACGAGAGTGTGAAATAAAGGTTTTTAGACTGATAGTTTCTACTAAATAGTGTTTTGAATACTCAAAGTTATGCAAAAGAATTACTGAATTTCCGGAGTCAGACTATTACATAGCGGTGTCCCGTTATTAAATATTTCAATTAAGTCTAACCTTATTTTTCGTCTATCCAAAAATCTAAGATTTAATTAGCCTTAACTTTACACAGTAGATTTAGATAGCAGTAATTCATTTACCAGTCCCTGTGCATTCTATATCTTTTAAAATTATGCAATTAAACGGTGCACTTATAGTTAATACACCCGATGGACTCTTAAAGTGGCGATCAAGTTTTTGGCGTTGTTGTTGGGGACTTATTTAGTCAATATTATGAATCCTTTGTTACGCAATATAGAATAAGGCAACCAATTTTATTTCCTTTTTATACGTTGATTGTATGCCAAGCACTTGCTCTCAAGGCAAAGAATTAGAGAAACCAATTGACGAGGTTGAGCATTTTGTTATTATAAGACGCCGAATTAGAGAATACCAAATCAAGTACAATCTTCCTGATTTATCTCTTCCTGAACCAAGAATGGCCAAAGGATCCAAAATTATCCTCTGAAGGATTATGCTGCCCCATCGCAAGAGGAACCTTACAACAACATTGCTACCCCCGCTATCGCTCGGAACGATTTCGATTTGAAACCTTTGTTGTTACAAGCTTTCCAACAAAATAAGTTTTCAGGATGTCCTACGAACGATCCGAATCTACATTTATCCATGTTTGTGTAGTACGCAGACACAATGAAAGAAAATGGTGTCAGCCCCAAAGCGATAAGACTTCATATTTTTCTTTTTCATTACGAGATAGAGCTAGAGCTTGCCTCCAGTCTCTACCATCCAACTCTGTTACCACATGGAATGAATTGCAGAAAGTTTTCCTAGCACGATATTTTCCGCCGAGTAAAACGGTTATGCTAAGAGCCAATATCAATGGTTTTAAACAAAAGAAAAGTGAATCTCTCATTGAAGCATAGGAAAGATACAAATACATGTTGCGAATTTGTCCACATCATGGTCTCGAAGAATGGCTGATAATCCACACCATTTACAATGGCCTCTTGTATAACACAAGACTAATGATTGACGCTACAGCTGGCGGCACACTGATGGACAAACCTTATCATGACGCTTATCAATTTATCGAAAGTATAACTCAAAACCATTACCATTGAGGAAGCGACAGAACCATTATAGAGAAACCTCTGACGAAAGGCGGTATGTACGAAGTTAGAAGTTTAGGCCAAGTTAATGCTAAGGTAGAAGCTCTTACCCAAAAGTTAGAAAACATGACCACAACTACTGCAGCCACTGTGGCTGCAGTAACTTCAACATGCGATTTATGCGAACTTTATGCATATGTAGCGCCTGAATGTCCACTTTTAACAGGAGTACTAGTTAATCAACTAAATTATGCTCAAGGAAACCCATACGAGAATACCTATAATCCTACTTAGGAAAATCATCCTAACTTTTCGTACAAGAACAACAATGCATTATATCCACCTGGGCAAGCTTCAACAACACCCTAAGGATACCAGAAAGTCGCCCAAATTACTCTAAATGTTCCTAGGAAATCCAATATAGAGATCATGATAGAAAACTTTGTAGCCACTCAAGCTCAACAAAACAAAGATTTTCTGAATCAAAACATACACATTAGTGAACAAATAAAGCAACTATCAAACAAGTTTGATGCCCTTGCCACTCATAACAAAATGCTTGAAACGCAAATCTCTCAAGTGGCTCAACAACAAGAGGCTACAGCTGCTCCAACTGGCACTTTTCCTGGCCAACCACAACAAAATCCAAAAGGTCATGCTAATGCAATAACACTTTAAAGTGGAACAAAAATAGAAGGACCGACTGACCCAGGAATAAAAAATTCAACCATGTACCAGAGCACTAGTAAACCAACTGAGGAAGAAGACGAACCAAAAAAAGATGAGAAGGGAGATGAAAGTGCAAAGGTAAAAGAGAAAGAAAAACCCTACGTACCTCTGTCGCCTTACAAACCACCGATACCATACCCTCAAAGACTAGCAAATCTAAAAATATAGGGCAATTTAAGATATTCGTTGAACTTCTAAAAAAATTAAATATCACTATACCTTTTACAGAAGCCATCATGCAAATGCCCTCCTACGTGAAGTTCCTTAAATAAATCTTATCCAATAAGAAAAATCTTGAGGACAATGAAACCATAATGCTTACTATAAAATGTAGCACTATAATACAAAATAACATGCCCCCTAAGCTGAAAGACCCTAGTAGATTTTCCATACCATGTGTAATTGGAAAATTCATCATAGACAAAGCTCTATGTGACTTAGGAGCCAATATAAGTCTAATGCTCTTATTTATTTTCAAAGTACTAAATGTGGGAGAATTTCGACCAACAAGAATGTGCGTACCACTAGCTGATCGTTCAGTGAAGTTTCCTTTAGGAATGCTCGAAAATATTCCTGTATGTATTGGACAATTTTATATCCCGGTTGACTTCATTATTATGGATATCATGGAAGACTCCAACATCCATATTATATTAGGAATACCATTCCTCGCCACCGTCGTAGCCATAATAGATGTGAAAAGAGGTAAACTCATATTTGAGGTTGGCGAAGAAAAAGTCGAATTCATCCTCTCACAATTCTTTAAAGCATCAGCTATAGATGATTCATGTTGTTTCTTTGACGTCATTGATGAATGCGTTAAAGAAATGGAGGAACAACAGACAAATATTTAGAAGCTCTAAGAATTCCAATTCCTCCAATCATTGAAGACGATAATTGGTGAGATGAATACAAAGATGACAATTTAAGTGAATGTCTCGCGCTAACTCCTGGCCCTATACCTTGCATAAGGAAACCTACTGCCGAAATTAAAACATTACCAAAAGATCTAAGATATGAATTCCTAGACACAGAACTCGAACAACCCGTCATAGCCAATGCATATTTAGGATAAATAGAAACAAAAAAAATTACTACAGGTCCTAAGGAAATACCCGACTGCTTTAGGCTATGACATCTCAGATCTAAAAGAAATAAGCCCCTCAATATGCATGCATCACATTATGCTTGAGGAAGACTGCAAGACCTCAAGACAACATCAGAGAAGAATAAACCCAATTCTGAGTGATGTAGTTAAGAAAGAAGTACAAAATTTATTAGAAGCATGAATCATATATCTGATATCCGATAGTAAATGGGTTTGCCTGGTACATGTTGTACCAAAGAAAAGAGGTGTTATAGTTGTCAGTAACGCAAAAATTGAATCTGTAGCACAATGTACTCAAACCGGATGGAGATTGTGCATTGAATATAGGAAGTTAAACAAAGCCACTAGAAAATATCATTTTACTTTACCCTTCTGTTGTACCCCAAAATTTTCCCTCTCATTTTACTCAACTTATGTTCATGGAGATCCTTAACTTGCTCAAGGATGCCCAAGAGTTGACCAGACAAACCCTCTCCTAAGACAAGGAACCTCCAATTAGGGTTTCAATTTTCATCAAAATGGGTGAACTCCAAAGGCCTCAAATCTTTTCCATGGCCCTAATATGTTCTCAAGATCATCCATGCCAAGTTTCATGCCTTGCACAAAAAGTTTACTCAGTTAACTGCTCAGATGCTTGAAAATCAACTATACTAGGTCAAAAGTTAACTGTGACCCACATACAGTCAAACTTCAAGATTTTTGGTCAACATCAACATTTTGAAGTGATATCCATCATTTGATAAAGGTTTGACCATGATTCCCCAAGGAATGCTCCTAATTCATCAAAACTGAAAAGTTGCTAAATTAGGGTTTCTTAGGAAAAGCCAACAAAACTTTGACCAAGCATAATTTTCTCATACTTTATCAAACATTTATCATCCAAGTCTCATTTTGAAGAGAATCCAATTTCCTACAACTCATATTCATCCCTCAAGTTCAAAAAATACACTTATAAGAAGATATGAATTTCTACATTATAGGTCCTTTTGAAAAGTCAACAAAAATACCTTTTGGGTCAAAGCTTCTTACATGAACATGGAAGATCAAATTGAGATGATACCGAAAGGGTTGTTTAGGGGATATCCTAAGCTTTCTAAAAAGTCCAAGAACACCTCTCTAGGGTTAAAATTGGAAGAGATATGAATTCTCAAAGTTGACCTTTTTTGGAAAATTGCCAAAAGTCAAATGTGCTCAAAAGTGCATTTTTTGTCAAATGGGCCTAGCATTTCAGGATTGTATCTTGTTAGGGACATGGTCCACGAACCAAATCAGCAGCCATATATTATTTTCTCTATTTATTGATTTTATTTTGATTTTTATCTATTAAAAGTCACATTAAATCAAATAAATAACAAAAAATAATAAAAGATTGTTTTGATTTTGTATTAAAGGGCAATCAAAATATGTTGTATGGTATCAAACAAAATCGTGCAAAATCATGAGAGGAAAGATATTTAAAATTGGAAAGATTTGAAGAGATTTGAAATGCATTCATGTCTTTGGATTCTTGCCAAAACTATTAACCTAATTGATTCTCATACATATAGAAGATGATCCTAACCCTAAAAAAAAGAGTAGCGTGCACAACCTGCCTCAAACAACCAGAAACAAAGTTCAAAATTTTGTTCAAAAGTGTGAGACATATCTTCTTCCATAGACTAGTTCAAGGCGTGCTGAAGGTCAAATCGTGTTCCTGGGTGATCATTGAAGCAATAGCAAGCATCATCAAGAAGCGAGCGCTAGCTATAACACGATTCGTTCATATGTTTGAATTTGGTTTTCACAATTCATGCATGATCATTGAGTTATAAGTATATGTTCGTGTTTATATCGCCCTTTAGAATGTTTTTACATACTTAATTGCATGTTTTGGTGCCTGTTGAATGGGACACCATTGCTAGGGTTTACAAGGTTGTTTTAGGGCTTTCAAATGCAGGAAAAATTAGATCTCAGGATGGATACCATCATGATCAGAGGATCGAATCCAATCGATCCATGATCTTGAATCTGATTTATATTGCCTAGACAGGATATTTGAGGATTGCAGGTTTGTAGCTATGGTTGTTGTTCGTGGGTAAAAGCTCTGAACCTAAGACGACAGTCCCTTAGAGGAGACGAGTTTGTGTCACAACTTCAGTGGGTGGTTTAAACTTCACGAGCGTTTTGCTTAAAGTCACTGACCAGCTTACAATATATTGTTTTTTATGTGTTTATGTAAACAAATAACTTGGCAGCACAGTTGGCAAAGGGGGAAGTCTGTGAGGTGCACATCATGGGTTCGACCCCAGGCATGTGCTTTTGCATTTTCTTGATATTTCCTACAAGTTCCATTGCACCATATCCAATGATGTCCACCGTGAGACCTCAGATCTAGCCCCCAAGATCTCATCATATCTAGATCCAACGTACAATACGTGCAGTCATACCGTGAACCATCAGAAGGAAGCTACACTGGATCTGGCGCAGGCAAGGGCTTAGTATGCATGGGCCTAACAAAAAAACAGGAATACACCCCCCTGGGTTGCTTATACAGGCCCAATCTCACATTTTTTTATTTATTTCAATTCTTTTCTTATTATTTTTTAATTATGTCTTTTTTTGCAAATAACACAAAAAAATCATATTTTTCTTTATTTAATCAAAAAATCATAAAAACATCAAAAATCATTTTTTTCATAAAAATATTTTATTAATTAATTAGTTTAATTAAATTTAGGCAATTTAATTCTCTATTTAGTATAATTTAAAGTAATTAGAATTAGGGTTTAATTTTGTACATAACCTACTTTTTCCTTAAAAATAACATAAATATTTTCTCAAATTAGATTTTTAGGTTTTCCAGTTATTTCTCGCATGTAATTCGCCGCGCGCGCTTTTAGTTTTCCTTTTTATTATTATTGTAACTGCTCCGAGTTTGTAATAGATTTAAGTAGGTTTTTAATTCCGCATTTTATTTTCAATAAAAAAAATTATGTATCTCCCCAAAGCCTTGTAATAATTAGGACTCTAACTTCTCGCATTTTTATTTCCGCAAACTATAAACTGCTTAGATGTATGTATAGGATTGTATGGAAAGACAAGTTGAAATTAAAACAGTAGAAAACCCTAATTATGCAAACATAATTAACTAAAAAAATACACTTGCACGTGCTCACTCCTAGGGTTTACTCCACTCCGGTTGCCTTCGGTAAACGGTCATGAAGTATAGGGAATGTTAGTGGTTGTCCTCTAGTCCCAAAAGATCTAAAATGACCCAAACAAATGTTGCCTCGGAAAAAGATCTTTAGGGCTTTAGGATGATTACTAAAATTTCCTAACATTTCTTTTGTGATCGTATTTGTCCCTTCAAACGTCCCTTAAAACTCCAACGGCGGCCCTACCTATTCCTTAATAATAGGATAGCGCTGTTTAAGTGAAAACGAACAGACTTTTTTACGATTAGAAAGATTAGATCCTAGATACTTGCTCAAACAAAACTTTTTATACAAACACTTTTCAAAATAATTTTCAAAACAATTTCGTCACACTCTTGAGGAGAGATACAAGGGTTATGACGAAGTTAAAAAAAAACTTTTTAAAACACACACAAGCAATTTCAAAATGAGCAAGTACTTAGGAGCCCGTGGAAAACCACAAATAGAAAGGGTGCTAACACCTTCCCTTTCTATAAACTACCCCCATACTCAGAAACATCTCGAAAAAGGTTTTTTCAGTTCTTTTTCCTTTTCCTTAGTTGGATGAAATAAAAGTGGGTTGCGACTCTTGCTTAACGTGACATTTGCGAATAAAAATGCAAAACCAGTATTAACAATCGGTTCTGCTACCGTATCACAGAAATGGCGACTCTGTGGGGGACTTTAATAAGTGGGGTATACCTTAGGATCTAGGTCATTTAATTTCTTCTCTTGCTTGTTTTGATTGCTTTACTTTTAAGGGATTGTTTGGGTTACTATAGATCCTACACCCGGATCTGGGGAACACCTTTTAGTTAAGTAGCAATAAACTGTGAGGGAACTGTGCAGGGTATACCGACACGGTTGAAGTAGTAGCTACATTGATGTGGCACTTTGGTTGTTACCGGTAACCCTTGAGTCAATCAGGGAGAGTAAGGGGCCGCCGCGTGGTGCCGCGAAGCATCAACTGACCTTAGAACCTTTAATTTCACAACTTGGCCAGTAGGACGTAGCGAGATGGCCAACTTTGGTGTATTCCCAAGGTCGACAGATACTCAATGCTACACTCATTGTGGTTTGGCTCTTGAGTTTTGTTTGGTTGCGATTCGATCGCTCATTGGACGATGTTGGGAGAAAGATCAGTGATATTGAGATCCCTTAGAACCCGATTACTATTTATAGGACAGGTTGAACCAATCCAACTTCAAGAGGGTATGACCTTAAAACTCATGCATGCCTTAAACCTAAGGACTTCGTGTGACTTGCTTGTTGTTTTTTATACCTGTGATTTTCTAACATAATCATGACATCATAAGCATGGCATATCATGACTAACCATTTCAAGGATTTCCTAGGGCTCATTTTTGCTTTGTTTTGTAGGACATGGCATCTTCCCGTAGGAACACTATACAGATTAACCTTGTGAAAGTGTCTCTCAAACTTAAGAACCTGGAATTAAGAGTTCTTGAAAGTTATCATTTCACTAAAAAGCATGGTCAGTTGCTCAATTTGGTCACTACAAAACCTGATGAAGAATTATTAAAAGTGTTGTTTTAGTTCTTCGATCCTGTGCACCATTGTTTCACCTTCCCGAATTACCAGCTAGTACATACTATGGAGGAATTTTATCAGTTCTTTGGGGTACCTATTCTTGATCAGTTACCTTTCAACGGTACAGAAGAACATCCAAAGCCGGAAGACATTGCCAGAGCTCTGTCCTTACAACGGTCTGACATAGTGACAAATTGGGAGACTAGAGGGAATGTCCAAGGAATTCTGGTTAAGTTTCTATTTGAGAAGGCTTACCATTTATGGGATACCTTAGATTTACAAGCTTTCGGATAGGTGCTGACACTTCTCATTTACGGGACATTACTTTTCCCTAATGCGGATCAACTCGTAGATATGAGCACTATTAAGGTTTTTCTGTCTCATAATCCAGTGCCTACATTACTCGGGGATATTCTACACTCTCTGCATGCTCGTACTCTAAAGATAAGGGGAACCCTCATGTGTTGCACTTCTCTATTGGCTAGGTGGTTTATTTCGCACCTACCCAGGTCTGTTTTGAAGAACGAACAGGGTTTGAAATGGTCTCGTAGGCTGACGTCCCTTAAGAATTCAGACATTCATTGGTGTTCACGATTCTCGGAAGATGTTACTATCATCGATCGCTGTGGTGAATTCCCTAATGTCCCTCTCTCAGGCATTAGGGGAGGAATCATTCACAACCCTTGTTTGGCATTGCGTCAGTTTGGTTATGTGAGAAGAGATGGTCCTCACGATACGCTTATCCAAGGAATTGCCTTCATCTATGAGAATGATGATCAGGGATACCGTAGAAGGTTCATAAAAGCTTGGGGCATGGTACATAAAATTGATAGCAAGATGCTAGGGCACAATAATTCCATTCCTCTTGAGCCTTATCTCCGATCAGTACGAGCTCGCGCCCAAAGCCTTATGATGCCTTACCCAACTGTCCAACCAATAACTGTGGAGCCAGCTATTGAAGGAGATTCTACTTTTAGTCATCATCTTGACATGCCAACCGATCATTAAGAGTTACAGAAGTCTTGGGTTCAACTCAAAGAGGAAGGTCCTGGAGGTCCTGGAGATCACTAGGCTACTTCACGAAGAAAGGAACACAAACGCCTACA
The DNA here is from genome assembly GCA_948472305.1 of Vicia faba. Lineage (NCBI taxonomy): Eukaryota > Viridiplantae > Streptophyta > Magnoliopsida > Fabales > Fabaceae > Vicia > Vicia faba. Next base: position 398,631,928 of record OX451736.1, read on the forward strand.
TTGCACCAAAAAGGATGCGCTCTTAGGAAACCTAGTTTCTTTTTGCTTTAAGTTTTGTTTTGTTTAATTGTAAGCCTAAAAGGAATTCTTTGTAACAATTCGAACTTATTAATGCAATTCACGTGTGTTTCTTTTGGTTAAACAAATCTAAGCCTTTAAGAATCCTTGAAATAATTGCATACGCATCCCATTTATAGCATCGCATAAATAGGTACCATTACAGGTTTCTCATCTTCTTCGCTGTTTATTTCAGCAAAAATGTCTTTCGAGCAAAGCATCAGGATCTTCAGGCACAAAATGCCCAATTCCAACAAATGTTCATAAATCTGGCGAAAGGGCAGGAGGAACTGAAAGCCCTCATCCTGAAGGAGAAAAAGAAAAATAAGAAGGTCGCTGGTATTCTGAATATGGGCAGAAGGTTCAGGGGGCCGTTAAAGCAGCAAGTCGATCTGGCCTCTTCATCCAAGGAAGGGGAGAATCAAGTAGGAGAGACAAGGGAAAAGAACCTCAGTTCTGAAGTTTTTGACAATGATACAGACTACAATGATGAGCAGTATCCTCCTACTGAGGATAGATACAAGCAGTTGGAAGATCATCTGAGTTCTATGGAAATCCAGAGGATAACCGGGTTGGATTTCAAAGAATTGGGATTGGTGTCGGGATTGGTCATCCCGCAGAAGTTCAAGGCTTCAATTTTTGCTAAGTACGATGGGGTGTCTTGCCCAAAACTCCATCTTCGTTCCTACGTTAGAAAGATCCAGCCGCACACCACTGATAGAAATTTGTGGGTTCACTTCATTCAAGAAAGTCTATCAGGGACTCAGCTTGAATGGTTCTACCAACTAGAGAGAGACAATGTCTGAAACTAGGAAGATCTAGCTGCTTCTTTTTATAAGTAGTATCAATACAACACCGACCTTGCTCCTACTTGTACTCAACTCCAGAGTATGTCCATGGGTGCAAGTGAAGGCTTTAAGGACTATGCACAAAAGTGGACAGACTTTTCTGGAAGAGTCCAACCCCCGTTGTCTGATAGGGAGTTGGTCGATATGTTTCTGGGGATACTATCTGGTCCATTCTTTAATCATTTGATCAGTAGCTCGTCAGCTGGTTTCACCGAGCTGATCCTAACCTGAGAGAGAGTAGAAGTTGGGATTTGGAGCGGTAAGAGACAGAAGGATGCCTCTTCGAGTTCGGTAAAGAAGCCTTTTACTAGTAATAAGGAAACCAGTGTCATCTATAGTCCGAGAGGCCAAAGCAGAGCTGAACACCGTCAGACAATAAGTGTCGTAATTATACCTAAGCCTGCAGTTGCTCCACAATGCAACAATCAACAAAGGGCGGAAAGACCACAATGGTAGTTTACCCGAATCAACATGACGTTGGTTGAAGTTCTACCCCATTTGCTGAGATCCAACTTGGTGACCTTGATAGAGGCTCCCAAGAATCCGAACACCACATCTCCCCGATATAATCTAAATGCTTGGTGTGCCTATCATTCTGAGAGTCCTGGCCACGATACCAACGACTTCTGGGCTCTGAGAAATAAGGTACAGGATCTGATAAAAGCCAAGGAGATTGAGTTCGATGCTCTGAAAAAGCCCAATGTCATAACTGCTCCCATGCCAAAGCATAATTGTAGAGTTAATGTTGTTGATACCGATCTGTTTGTGACCTTAGTGGATGAATTTTCTACTCCTCTTATAACGGTTAAGAAGAATTTTTTGTCGGCCAGTTTATTTCCAGGTTGTGGTAAAGGTTGCCACATGTGTTCATCTCTGCCCTCTGGTTACCATTTGCTGAAGTCACGTGTTCAGCGCGTGATAGACAACAAAGAAATTTTATTCGAGAAAACTTTGATTCCCGCTTTTCCATTTGAAGATGTTTCTATTATAAAAATTTCCGCCAATCCTTCCAAGGTCTCCTCGAGAAGACCTATTAGGATTACATCTGCTCCAAGAGTCTCTCCTCTAATAATCACCTTTCCTGGTCCTGTCCCGTATGCCTCGGACAAAGTTGTCCCCTGGCATTATGGTGCCGATGTATACTATCATGGCATCAAACAAGATCTAAAGAATGAAGAGGCTGGTCCTGATGTCAGTAACATTGTCAGAACCAACAAGGTCACTAGAAGTAGAAGGGTTTTCTCTCCCGAGATTTCCCCAAAGACTGTCAATAGGCCTACTATTATTTCGTCTACTGGTACATCAACTACTACTCATGTGCTTACTCCAATTACAACTCCCGCCATCGAGTCATCTAAGACCCGAGACAAAGAAGTTATAGGTGAGCTTACCCGGAGGGAGGCACCTAGAAAAATTTTCGTGGAAGCCTCTAAGCAAGAGATAGAGGAAATACTGAAAATAATCAAAAAGAGCGACTACAATATGGTCGAGCAGCTGGGGTAGACCCCCTCAAAGATATCCATGTTGTACATGTTGTTGTGCTCCGAGGCCCATGCTAAGGATTTGATTGCATTCCTCAATATTGCGCATGTGTCGTAGGAGACCTCAACTAATCAATTCAAAGACTGTGTCTCCAGCCTGACTACTGACAATGGGTTGAGTTTTTCAGATGCAGACTTGACACTGAAAGGGAGGAAGCATAATGATGCCCTACATGTTTCGATTGAATGCAGGGGAACAACTATGGCTCATGTGCTGGTAGATACTGGGTCTTCGGTGAATGTTATGCCTAAGAAGGCGTTGGATCGGTTGGACTGTGAGGGCTTGACCTTAAAGCCTAGTAACATTGTGGTAAGGGCTTTTGATGGGTCGAAAATAATGGTGCATGGGGAAGTGGACATCCCCGTCAAAGTAGGTTCCCGGGCTTTTGAGTCCAGTTTCTATGTAATGGACATCCGACCGTCATACTCTTGTTCGTTGGGTCGTTCTTGGATCCATGAAGTTGGGGCTGTTACCTCTACACTGCACCAAATGCTGAAGTATCCAGTAAAAGGGAAGATTGTCACTGTGCGTGGTGAGCGGGAGTATATGGTGAGCAACCTGAACTCCTTCAGGTATGTGGATATGGATGGGGAATTCATAGAGACTACTTGTCAAAACTTTGAGGAGGCTCCCCAGATTTTGGCATCAACTGAGACTACCACCAGCACCAAACCTCCTTTAAAGATGGCTTCTCTCAAGGACACCAGAGCAGTGGTTGAAGAAGATGGATGTACCAACTGGGGACAACTCCCTTATTTTACTCACAAAACTGACAAATTTGGTTTGGGCTTTACTTTAGGAGCTCAAAGGGTTGTTCGACACGCTCAGGCTGGAGGACCTCCCCTACGCATCAGCAATCATGGGGTCAATGCTATTGAAGACAATGAGGAAGATTCCAATATTGACAACTGGATCTACCTGACTACCAACGGTGGACCGAGAATTGGACAGCCAGAGATTTTATACCAGTTTCTTTTATTCTGCAGTAATTGTCTTACTTGTTTTCTGAGTTTGTAATAAACAATGTAAACTTTATGGCCTTTTGTCTTACCTGAGGCACAATGGTTCTATCTGTGAGGGTTATTATATGTCGTTTCATATATCATCAATAAAACATCGGACGTTCCTTGCATACAAATTTTGCGCTCTCTATTTTTATTTTCTTCTTTACTTTATCAATACAGCTATGCTCTTACACACACTAACATATCAAACTGCAGATCCATATCCACCCTGGATCCCATTGATAACAGTTCTGCTATTGCCAGTCATGACTTCGAAAATCTGATCAACCAAGCCGAGGATGAAGATGAGGACGATTGTGAGGTACCCAGAGAACTTGCTAGACTGCTACAACAGGAAGAGAGGGCTATATAGCCTCATGAAGAGCCAGTTGATATGATAAACTTGGGCACAAATATGGACAGAAAAGAAGTCAAGATCGATGTAAATCTAGAGACTAATGTAAAACAGCGATTGATACAAATGTTGCACGACTATGTTGAGATCTTTGCCTGGTCATATGAAGACATGCCTGGTTTAGACACTGACATTGTAGTACACCGTCTTCCGACTAAAGAAGAGTGTCCTCCGTTTAAGCAGAAGGTCCGCCGCATGCGCCCTGAAATGTCATAGAAGATCAAAGTGGAGGTTATGAAACAGTTCAACACTGGGTTCTTGGCTGTCACCTCTTATCCGCAGTGGGTTGCTAACATTGTTCCGGTGCCAAAGAAGGACGGTAAGGTACAGATGTGTGTGGACTACAGAGACTTGAACATGGCAGGCCCAAAGGATGACTTCCCGCTTCCCCATATTGATGTTCTGGTTGACAACACCGCATATCACAAAATCTCTCCTTTATGGATGGTTTCTCTGGGTACAACCAGATCAAGATGGCTCCTGAAGACATGGACAAGACAACCTTCGTCACACAGTAGGGCACCTTCTGTTACAATGTGATGCCTTTTGGGTTGAAGAATGCTGGGGCTTCTTGTCAGCGAGCCATGGTCGCCTTGTTCCACGATATGATTCACCATGAGATCGAGGTTTATGTTGATAACATGATAGCCAGATCTGAAACTGAGGAAGAGCACCTTGACCACCTACAAAAGTTGTTCGACAGGTTGAAGACATACAAGTTGAGGTTGAATATGAACAAGTGCACCTTCGGGGTAAGATCTGGTAAGCTTCTGGGTTTCATCGTCAGTGACAAAGGTATTCAGGTAGACCCTGCAAAGGTAAAGGCCATACAATAGATTCCGGCTCCCCGTATAAAGAAGGAGGTTAGAGGTTTCTTGGGACACCTGAATTATATTTCCAGGTTCATTTCACATATGACTGCTACTTGTGAGCCCATCTTCAAGCTTCTGAAGAAAGATCAAGTGGTAAAGTGGAAAGACAAATTCCAGACTGCTTTCGAAAGGATCAAAGAATACCTTCAAGAACCACCAATTTTGATACCTCCGGTTGAAGGAAGACCTTTGATATTATACTTAACAGTGCTAGACAATTCAATGGGGTGTGTGCTGGAGGAGCATGACGAGTCTGGTCGAAAAGAGCAGCAATTTATTACCTTAGCAAAAAGTTTACCGACTGTGAGACAAGATACTCACTACTCGAGAAAACTTCCTGCGCTTTGGCATGGGCTGCTCGCCGACTAAGACAGTATATGTTAACCCACACTACTTTGTTGATATCAAAGATGGACCCAATCAAATACATCTTCGAGAAGCCCACACTCTCTGGAAGAATAGCGAGATGGCAGATGATCTTAACTGAATACAATATACAATATACAACCCAGAAAGAAATCAATGGAAGTGTATTGGCTGATCATTTGGCTCATCCGGCCGTGGATGACTACCAGTCCATGAATTTTAAATTCCCGGACGAGAATATTATGCTGGTGACTGATTATGAAGAACCTGGATCGGATGAAGGACTTGAGTAGGGATCCTGATGGACCATGGTTTTTGACAGAGCTTCAAATGCACTTAGTAATGGCATCAGCATTGTAATCATATCTCCTGAGGGCTGTCATACTCCTTTCATTGCCCGACTATGTTTCAACTGCACTAACAACATGGCGGAGTAAGAAGCCTGTATCATGGGTCTCAAAGCCGCTATCGACCTCAGGATCAAGTTCTTAAATGTCTTTGAGGATTCAGCCTTGGTAATAAGCCAGATCAAAGGCGAATGGGATACAAAGCATCTGAATATCATCCCGTACAAAGATCACGTACTGACATTGCTCTGTCACTTTGAGGAGGTAACCTTTGAACATTTCCCATGAGAGGAGAATCAGTTAGCGAACATGCTAGATACCATGTCTTCTATGTTCAAGGTCAAGTGGGACAACGAAGCTCCCCGAATCACCATTGAGAGGTTGGATGAGCCAACACACTGCTGCGAGGTTGATATTGAAGTGGTAGCAGATAAACCTTGGTTTCACGAAGTAAAAAGGTATCCCGAAGGGGAATCTGTCAATGATAAGAAATTTCTGAGAAGGTTCGCCGCAAAAATTTTTCTTACTAATGGAATCCTCTACAAGCGCAACCACGACTCTACCTTATTGCGGTGTGTAGACAAGAGAAAAGCAGAGAGGATTATGACAGATCTACATGAAGGTATCTTCGGAACCTATTCTAGTGGACATACCATGGCTAAGAAGATCCTACGGGAAGGATACTACAGGTCCACTATGGAAGCAGATTGTTATCAACACTCCAGAAGTTGTCATAAGTGCTGAATCTATGCTGATAAGGTGCATGTGCCTCCGGTTCCTTTGAATGTCTTGAAGGCTCCTTGGCCCTTTGCGATGTGGGGTATTGAAATGATCGTAGAAATCAGACCTATTGCTTCCAATGGGCATCGCTTCATCCTGGTGGCCATTGACTACTTCACAAAATGGGTTGAGGTTGCCTCCTTTGCTACTGTAATCAAGAATGTTGTGGCGCGGTTTATCAGGTATAACCTTATCTGTCGGTATGGTGTGCCAGAGAGAATTATCACTGACAATGGTATGAATCTCAACAACACGATGATCACGAAGCTCTATAAACAACTCAAGATACAACATAATAACTTTTCTCCCTACCGGCCGAAGATGAATGGTGCTATTGAAGCAACTAACAAGAACATCAAGAAGATTGTACAGAAGATGACGGTGACATATAAAGGCTGTCATGTGATGTTACCATTTGCTATTCATGGGTACCGTACCTCAGCACGGACGTCAACAGGGGAAAAACCCTACTCTTTGGTATATGGCATGGAGGCAGTCCTACCCATTGAGGTCCATATCCCTTCTTTAAGGATTATGAAGGATGCAGGTTTGAACAAAGACGAATGGATCCAGACCCGACTTGACAAACTGAATTTGATCGATGAGAAGAGACTTATTGTTGTCTATCATGGTAAAATGTATCAAAAGCGAATGATCAAGGCTTTCAACAAAAAATTCACACGCCAAGAGTATCAAGTCGGGGATCTAGTGATCAAGCGCATTATACTTCCGCAAGGTGATCCTAGGGGTAAATGGACTCCCATATATGAAGGGCCATTTATGATTAAAAATATCTTCTCGGGTGGAGCCGTGATTCTAACCACCATGGACGGTGACGGGCTTCCTCACCCTGTCAATACAAACATAGTGAAATGATACTACGCATGATAAAAGACCCGCTAGGTTGACTGGCCTAGGAAAAAATAAGGGCTTCCCGGCGAACCAAAAGGGTTCGGGAAAAAGTAAGGGATGAAAACAAAAAATCTGTACACTCGGCAAGTCGAAAACCTAAAAAGGCGGCTTGAGAAAAAAAGGGTATCCCGGTGGACAAAAAACCCGAAAGGGCAGTCCAGGAAAAATTTAGGGATGTAAAGCATATCACTATGTCCCATTGGATCACCTTACAATCGGACCTCAGTATCAACCATCAAGCTCGAACGACAACAATCAATCTAATCAGCTTCGGAAGAGAAGTAAAGTGATGAGACGCTCGAAGACATAGTGGCAATAGCAGACTTGGAACCCAATGGGATTGTTGTACATAGCTGTTTTCTTTTTTACATAATATTGCATAGCTTCCATTTTTACGGTGGTGTTCTCTTACTAGAGTGTCAGCTTTCTTGTACAATAACGCCTGTTATAGGCCAACTTCGAAGATCAATACAAATCATTTTTACAAAAACTATGTGTTTTTTCTTTTTCTGTTTTGTTTTGCAAGAACGTCCAATGGTTTATTATTGACATATGCATTTGAATATGATTGTTGTTCAAAAATGTTTGCATAAGAAATGGAAAGGAAATTGCTCGTGACTTAAGAAACAGGGACAAAAACCAGAAATGTCAAACCCGACAGTTACTTTGTCCAGCAGGTATCGGGGTAGAGATAACTTTTAAACACAGCCATCAGTGCATACAACCTCGGGACATCTGTACTTCCTCAGAGAGTAAAGGTAATCGAAGCACTAATATTAGCTTTCCTGAAACAGGAGGTACTTTCCCCAGCAAGTTCCCTTCAGAGAACTGGCAGCTATATTTCCACAGCCGAATTTCATAATCGCAAGCGGGTCATAAAATTTATATCTCAGGAAGAGCTTATTTCCCTCAATGCAGAAACTCAATCTCCGACATAGTTTATCCCTCTAGCCACTGAAGTTCACTTTCCACCCAAATTATTTCCCCACAGAGCTACTCTCAAATATAGTCTCTCCCTAGCAGAATATTTGCAAACAACAAGGAGCAAATCTCCAGCATAGTCATTTCGGTTCACCATCCCCAGCGGAAGTAGAATAACCCTAGTTCTTTACAATAGTCAGGAATTCTATACTCTCCAGCAGCGGTCAGGGATTTATTTTCCCAGACTCCAATATGTCACAATAGAAACTCATGATCATACATCATGACATGCGCATACATATCACATACAACATAATCTAATTTATTTTGAGAATATCATCTCACAATGAATTTCATGCATCGTATATAATTAACCCTGTTACCTTTTGAGGAAAGAAAATTATCATCAGCCAACCCATGTGATTAAACGAGGCAACCTTACCTAGGTTCTTTCTCGGTTCAGTTGCAGTTTTACCCAAACTCCTTACGAAGTAACCCTATTATCCTGGTTCCTTCCCACAAGCCATACTATCCAGGATTCCACCTTGAGGTAACCCTACTATCCAGGTTCCTTCTCATAAGCCCTACTATCCAGGGTTTCATCTTGAGGTAACCCTACTATCCAGGTTCCTTCCCATAAGCCCTACTATCCAGGATTTCATCTCGAAGTAACCCTACTATCCAGGTTCCTTCCCACAAGCCCTACGATCTAGGCTTCCACCTTGAAGTAACCCTACTATCCAGGTTCCTTCCTATAAGCCCTACTATCCAGGATTTCATCTTGAGGTAACCCTACTATCCAGGTTCCTTCCCACAAGCCCTACTATCCAAGCTTCCACCTTGAAGCAACCCTACTATCCAGGTTCCTTCCCATAAGCCCTACTATCCAAGCTTTCATCTTGAGGTGACCCTACTATCCAGGTTCCTTCTCATAGCCCTTTTATCCAGTATTTCATATGAAAGCAACCCTACTATCCAGTTTCCTTCTCTCTCATCTCCAGACAACAATTTATAACATTGTAACACCTGGACCCAACCAGATAAGGTCGACTTCATATTTCCCCAATAAGTCGTTATACAGCCTGGACCCTAACCAGATATACAGTTTACTCCCACATCCTTGATTATGAGTTAATTCCCCATTAGAGTAGTGGACAACTGAAGCTCATATACTCTATTTCCCAGGACATAAATCAACATTCCCCAGCGAAGTTCTCCTCAACGGCAGGTACAGGAATTCTCGCAAAGGAATCTTTTAAGAAACCGATATATTTTATGGATGGAATCTTTAAGCCCATCTCCAATGATTCTCTGTCGACTTCCAAATGGCATCTGTAAGCCCATTCCCAATATCACCAATCAGTATTACTTCACGCGAGTGCAAATTTCTGGGCACTCTAGTGTTCAATCATCTTCTACCTTTAGATCACGAAAGGCAGACCAGCCAATCTACATCCTTAGGTTTAAGAAGATTGAATAGGGGAAGCTGTTGTACCGTAAAATTTTCCCTCTCATTTTACTCAACATATGTTCATTAAAATCCTTAACTTGCCCAAGGATGCCCAAGGATTGATCAGGAAAATGCTCTCCTAAGACAATGAACTTCAAACTAGGGTTTCCATTCTCATCAAGATGGATGAACTCCAAAGGTCTAAAATATTTTCCATGGTCTTAGTATGATTTCAAAATCATCCATGTCAAGTTTCATTCCTTGCACAAGGAGTTTGCTCAATCAACTGCGCAAATGGCTGAAAATCAACTAGGCTAGGTCAAAAGTCAACTGTGGCCCACATGAAGTCAAACTCCAAAATGTTTGGTCAACATCAACATTTTAAAGTGAAATCCATCATTTTATCAAGGGTTGATCATGATTCCTCAAGGAATGCCCCAAATTCATCAAAACTCAAAAGTTGCTAAATTAGGGTTTCTATGAGAAATGTCAACCAAACTTTGACCAGGCATAAATTTCTCATACTTTATCAGAAATTCCCCATCCAAAGCTCATTTTGAAGAGGATGAAATTACCTACAACTCATCTTTAGCCCTGAAGTTCAAAAAATTCACTCATGAAAAGATATGAATTCAGACATTACAGGTCATTTTAAAAAGTCAACAAAAACACCTTTTGGGTCAAAGCTTCTTACATGAACATGGAAGATCCAATTTAAATGAAACCAGAAGGGTTGTTTAGAGGACATATTAAGCTTTCTAAAAAGTCCAAGAACCCCCTCTTAGGATCAAAATTGAGGGAGATATGCATTGTCAAAGTTGGCTATTTTTAGAAATTTGCCCAAAGTCAACAATGCCCAAAATGCATTTTTCTTCAAATGGGCACAACTTTTTATGCTTGTATCTTGTTACTATCATGGTCCACCACCCATTAACCACTCCATGCATCATTTTCTTATTTATTTGATTTATTTTGATTTTTAATCATTTAAAATTCAAATTATATCAAATAAATGATATAAAATTATTTTGGGATGATTTTGCACTAAATGATGAGAATACAAGCTATATGTTAGCAAGAAAATTATGCTAGGGTTGATTGAATTAAAAATGGCATGATTTGGAAAATTTTGGAAACAAAGAATATGACTTAAAAATCAAACATCTTGATCATAAATTTCCAAGATTGAATCCAAAATTGTTAACCTATTTAATTCATATACATATAACAGAGCATGTTTAATCCTAAGGACGCGATTAGAGAGGCGCAGCTGGTTCAAAAGAGTCAAACAAGGTTTCAACTTTCCAAAGAAAAGTGCAGACCAGATTTTTCTTTACATCCAATTTAAGCAATTCCAAAGCCACTAATCTATTCCTGGACATATTCTGAAGCGATTCCAATCACTCTCAAGTCACCAAACGCGCAGAATCGTAAGATACAAATCACTGTTTACCCCCCTTTGCTTTCAATTTGTTTTCTTGGTTTTACATGTTTTAAATCAAATTCGTTTACATAAATGTGTTTATAATCATGCTTGGAATCTCGTTAAATGCTTGGATTTGAGTTTTAGCGCAGAAACAGACTTACGCCATTTCTAGGGTTTGAAAGCTTCAAATTAGAGATTCTCTGTATAAGCAAAATTAGACCAAATCGTGGGTACCAATGAACTAAGGGCACGATTTACAATTGATCTACGCCTTTGGTTTAGATTTATCTTGCTAGTATTTTAGTTCTGAATCTTGCAGGGATGTAGCTACGGACAAAAACAATCACTATAGCATTTAGTGACGGTTTTGTCCGTAGGTAAAAGGTCGATACCTAAAACAACAATTCTGAGGAAAGAGACGATCACGTGGCCGACTCCCACTAGCCGGTTTGAATTCTGGTGCGCTTCCTGAGGCATATCACTTTATTTCGTTTATACTGTATTTGTTTGATTATACTAACAAATGAGTCATCCAGCCCAGATGGTAAAGCAAGCACGCGTGTGATTGGAAGGACCTGGGTTCGATCCCAGGTCCAGACATTTTATTATTTTCTTAACAAACGTTGCAGGATCTTACGCACCTCACATTCTAAGCGCCTTGCATAAACCTCAAGATCCATCCATTGGATCAATCTCCTCCCATATCCAATGCCTCATGCAAGCAAGGTCCATGGTGCATGCTCAGGCGTGGCCAACACTGGATCCAAACGCCTGATTGGGCCAAATGATTTAGGCTCAACGAAATTCAATAACGCACCCTCTGATCTGCTTTCACCACAGGCCCAATCTCTATCTTTTTTTATTATTTCCTTTTGTTTTATTTATTTGATTAATTATTTTTTTATAAAAAAAACAACAAAAATCTTTCTTTATTAAATAAAAAAATTAGAATTAGGTTTTTTTATTTAAATTAATTATTATTGAAAATAAAATAGTTTAGTTATATTAACTTGATTCATTTTTTATTATTTAAAATTAATTAGAAAATTAGGTTTAATTTGTAATTAAATTATTTTCTCAATAAAAAATATACAAAAATATTTTTTAATTAATTAGATTTTTAGGCTTCTAATTTATTCTCGTATTTAATTTGTTGCGCGCGCCTTTACTTTCTTTTAATTCAAAATTAATGTAATTGTTTCAAGTTTGTAATAGATTAATTGGGATATTAATTTTTGGATCTTTATTTTCAGTCAAATATTTGTGTATCTGCCCAAAAGCCTTGTAATAGTTAGGACTTTAATTTCTCGCATTTTTTAAATTTCCGCAACTATGAACTGTCTAGATGTATGGATAATAGGCTTGCATGCAAAAGACAAATGAAATTAAAACAGTAGATCACCTTAATTGTGCAAAGATTAAATAAACTGAAATCAAACACATGCACATGCTCACTCCTAGGGTTTGCCTCACTTGGTTTCCTCGGAAATAATGGTCATGCACCTCGAACATAGGGATATCTTAGCAATGACCCGCAATTCAAAGTCGTCATAAAGATCATAGTCCCTTATTGTCCCTCGAGTTGCCTACGAGAAATAATCTTATGATGATAGTCCCTTCGAGATGCTAAGGTATCCACACATGTTGCCTTTAATGACCATTTCGTCCTTTTGAATGTCCCTTAAAACTCCAACGATGGGGCTACCTACTTCTTAATAGTAGGGTAGTGTTGTCTAAAGGAAACGAGAAAACGAACAGTCTTTTTTCGAGTAGGTAGAAAATATTAAGTACTTGCTCGAGTAAACTTTTTACACATACACTTTCAAACAAGCTTTTCAAATGAAGTTTTCAAAAACATTGTATCACACCCTTGAGGAAAAATACAAGGATTACCATAAAGTGAAACACTGCACTAAGGCAAATTTCAAAACTTTTCAAAAACACAAGCACGAAAGCAATTTCAAAAATGAGCAAGTACCTAAGAGCCCGTGGAAAACCACAGATAGAAAGTGTGCTAACACCTTCCCTTTCTATAATGTACACCCCGTACTCAGAAACTCTCGAAAAAAGGATTTTTCTGTTCTTTTTTCCTTTCCTTTGTTGGATGAAATAAAAGTCGATGGAGACTCTTACTTATCGCAACATTTGCGAACAAAAAATGCAAACCAATAAAAACAGTCAGTTCTGCCACTGTATCACACCTGTTCTTTTCACCCTTTCCTTATTGGATAAAATAAAAGTCGATGGCGACTATAGCTATCCGCAACATTTACGATAAAATGCAAAAAAAGTAAGTTCTCCCCCCTATATTATGGAATTGGAGACAATGCTAGGGACTTCTTAAAAAAGAGGGGTTACCTTAGAGTCTTCGATCGCTTTTACTTGTCTGCTTTATTTTTTTTAAAATCAAGGGCTTCTTGGGTTTAATTTCTTGTAAAGATCCTACACTCGGATCTAGGATACCCTAGGTAAGTAGAAATAGATCATGGAAATTGTACGACATAAACCGATATTGTTGAAGCGATGGTTATGTTAGTGTGACACTTTGGTTTGTACCGATGTTCCTTGAGTCAGTCGAGGATAACATTGGGCTATCGCATGGTGTCATAAGCACTAACTGACTTTTAGAACATTAATTGACCCATCTTGGCCATTAGAAGGTTGTGAGATAGCCGAATTTGGTGCAGTATAGAGTTGGTTGATATTCGATGCTACACTTATTGAGATTCGACTCGCGGGATGTTTTGATGGAAAATCAGTTGTTGTACTAAAATAAAACTTTCGAGAAAGATCTATGATATGAGATCCCTAGAACCCGGTTACTATTTTTAGGACAGGTTGAGCCAACTTAACTTCTATAGAAAGGGTACTTACCTACGAACTTTATGCAAGCCTTTAAACGTAAGGCTCTTGTATGTTTTGTTTGTGTTTGCTATCTGTTCAAACATGACATCATGACATCATAACATCACATTTTCACTAACCATTTCAACAATCTCTGGGGCATGTGATGCAGGTTTATCATGAACAAGATTGTTAGCAAGGGGCAAGGGGATGTATTTTCCTCTAACTGAATTCCGTCAAAGACCGAAGTACATTCCCTTAAGTCAAAGGCTAGGATCCACTCGACATGGCGAGCTTGATGCTCATAGAAGGACGTTCAAAGATGCAATGTTCTTTAGTCAAAGTTGCAGCCAGACTCAACCTCTAACATTTCACTTTTGTCTATCCTGCGATAACCTTGAAAAGATTGCATATGCATACCATACACATCATATCATAACAGGTATTCCCCAAGACAAGTTTTCTCATCTTCTTGTTGTTTATTTCAGTAAAAGATGGCTCTCAAACAAACAATCAAATAACTTCAATCTCAAAATGCTCAATTCCAACAAATGTTTCTGGACTTAGCCAAGGGGCAAGAAGAGCTGAAGACCCTCATCACCAAAGAGAGGAAGAAAAAGACAAAGAAACCAACCGTCATCCTTAATATGGGTAGAAGATTCAAAATTTGGGTCATGAAGGCTCTAGATTTTGAGGTCCCATAAAATAAAAATGATAACCAAGAGGACGATGATAAGAGTATGAAAGCAGAGGAGAATAACAACCAGGGTTCTAATGAAGAAGAAGCAGATTATTCTGATGAACAATATCCTCCTACTAATGACAAATACAAACAGCTGGAAGATCGTCTCAATGCTATGGAGATCCAGAGAGTGCATGGGTTAGATTTTTAAGATCTTGGTTTAATCTCGGGTGTTGTAATTCCTCACAAATTCAAGGTCCATAATTTTCAAAGTATGATGGTGTTTCCTGTCCAAAACATCATTTAAGGTCTTCTGTTCGGAAGATTCAAGCCCATACTGCTGACAAGAAGTTATGGGTGAACTTATTTCAAGAAAGCTTATTGAGAACATGATTGGAGTAGTTCTATCAGCTGGAAGGGATCGATATCCATACTTGGAAAGATTGAGATGTTGCATTTTACAAACAATACCAGTACAATGCTAATCTTGCACCAGCCCGTGTGCAATTACAAAGTATGACCATGGGCTTGAACGAAGGCTTCAAAGAGTATGCCCAGAAATTGAGGGATCTAGATGAAAGAGTTCAACCTCCTTTATCTGATAGGGAGATGGTTGAGATGTTTATGGGAACTTTGACAGAGCTGATATTAATAGGGAAGTGGGTTAAGTCAGGTGGTTTTGTATACGAGTATTGTAAAGAAGACATTCAACGGGAAAAAAATAAGCTAATGTTATGTATGGTGTGTGTTGTACCCCAAAATTTCCCCTCTCATATTTCCCAAGACATTGCAAGAATAACCTCCAAGTAGCTCAAGATTGCTCAAGAGTTGAACAGTCAAATCATCTCCTAAGGCAATCAATCTCAAACTAGGGTTTTGTGTTGCATCAAGGTCCTTGCATCCAAATAACCTCAAGTGATCCCCAGTGTCCTAATATGTTCTCCAGTTCATCCATGTCAAATTTCAAGCCTTGCCGAGGAAGTTTGGTCAGTCAATTGCTCAAGAGGTCCAAAAATCGACTGTGCTAGGGCAAAAGTTAACTGTGACCTACAAATAGTTAAACTTCAATATTTTTTGTCAACATACTCATTTTGAAGGATATTTCATCATTTGATCAAGGGTTGATCATGATTCATCAAGGATTGCTCAAGATTTATCAAGATTCAAAAGTTGCTAAATTAGGGTTTTGTAGGAAAAGTCAACTCAAATTTGACCAAGCAAAACTTTCTCATACTTTATGAGAAATGATCCATCCAAAGCTCAATTTAAATAGGATGAAATTTCCTACAATCCATCTTCACACCCCAAGATCAAGAAATGCACTCACAAGAAGTTACAAATTTGGACATTATAGGTCATTTTTGAAAGTCAACAAAAACACCTTTTTTGCCAAAGCTTATAACGTGAGCATGGAATATCAAATTTATATGATACCAAAAGGGTTGGTTAGAGGACATCTCAAGCTTTCTAAAAAGTCCAAGAAAACTTCCAAAAGTTCAAAATTGAAGAAGTTATGCATTGTTGAAGTTGGGCATTTTTGCAAAATTGCCAAAAGTCAACTATCCCCAAAACTTCAAATTTTGTCAAATGGGCCCATTCTTTTCCACTTGATTTGGTCTTTTCATGCTACACACGTGTCCTAGCTTCAGCCTTGTGTCCATTTATTAATTTTTCTATTTTATTTGATTTTTTATTGAATTAATTTATTTTAAATCAATTTAAATCAAATAAAATCCAAATATTGATGACTTATGATCTTTTTGATTGATATAGGTCTTAATTATCATAATGGACATGATCAAATCCGAATCAAGCCATATCATGAACAAAATATTGGATTTTGGACAAATTTGGAAGCTTTTCAATGGAGAATCAAATCATATCTCCAAACATCAATGCATAAGGATTCAGCCCAAGAAAGTTAACCTAATTCATTCCATGTTCCATATACAATGCAAAGAGGCACGAATTAGAGGTTAGAAGCTGCAGAATCACCAGAACCAAACTTGGAAAATTTGGAGAAAAGCTTGAAACTAAAATCGAGCATAAAGGTGTTTTCAAGGCCAAAACTTAACGCTATTCAATTGCTGGACATCCACTGAGTCAGAAGCAGCCCTTAACAAGCTTTCATACACATTCAAAAGCACTATAAGTCCTTCGAAACATCACCCTGCATTTGAAATCGCAACCTCTCATTCTGGCATTTTCTTGACAAAACATTGACATATTCATGATCCTTGATTAATTTCTAAACTTTATGCATTGTTTAATTGTGTTTATATGACCTGTAGTGCCATACCCGAATCTAGGGTTCTTGGTATTTGTTTTTGGGCGTTTTCACTACAGGTGAAATCAAGGCCATTAATGGACATAGATGTGCTCAGGATGCCCAGACGAACATGTCTATGGTGTTGGTTTGTATTTTTATAGACTAGAACTAATTTTAGGATGCAGCTATGGATTTAGCTGCGGATGTAAATCCACAGGTAAATAACCAGGGCTGGGAGAGGAAGATGAAGATGTGGCTCTCCCTGGTTGGCCCATTCAAACACTTGGCGCGCGTTTTTTTAATTTTCTGGCATATTATTGATGTTTCCTATATAATATTCATTATCTATTATAATAACAAATGAAACATAGTGATGCAGTGGCAAGGGCGTGTGTTCATTGGCTAACAGGACTTGGGTTCGAATCTTAGGACCTCCACATATTTGTTATCATTTTTTTTAAGGTATTCTAGCGTATCTCATGCCTTGCAATGCACCATACTCCCTCAAATCTCCAAACGCCAGATAGCCTCCAGGCCAAATCTGATGGCCTAGATGGAATGTCCATCATACACTCAAATCAACGTGCGCATGGAGAATCAGAAAGTCAACCAGACTTGCCCATAATTGGGCCCTCAGAATTGCTATTTCACCCCTGATCTGGGCCCAAACCCCCTTGGTTATTTCTTTTTTCTTTCTATTTCTTTTATTTATTTTATTTAATTATTTGATTAATTATTTTTATTATTTAACTAACCAATTAATCTTTTTCTTAATCAAATAAAAAAAAACAAAAAATATATTTTATTTATTAAAATTAAATTCAGCATTTTATTTTTGTAAATAAATGTTAACTTAATTAATTTGGTTTAATTAGGGAATAACCTTTAATATTTTTGCAATAATTAAAATTAATGTAGATAATTAGGTTTTATTAACATTAATCAATTTATTTTTATTTCTTTAAATACTCAAAAATCCAAAAATATCTTTTTTTAATTAATTAATTAGTTTATTAATTTAATTGTTAACTTAATTTAATTTCTTTTAATCCAAAAATAACAAAAAATACTTTCTTTCAAATAAAAGGGTCAAAACCCTTAAAAAACTCGCATTCGATTCAATTTTTCGCGCGCGGTCCATTTTACCATATTGATGTAATTGTTTCCCGGAATGTAATAGCTTTAATTAGGACTATTTAATTTATTTATCGCTGTATTTATTTTCCTCATTTTAAATTCAAGGGTTTCTTTTGGCGATGTAAATACCCGACGCCTTGTAATAGTTAGTTTTAATTTCCGCAATTTATAACATGTTAGATGTTTGTAATAGGGAATGCATGACAAGATCAATGTTTAAACCTAAAATCAACGTAGATAACCACTGACATGTACAAATACAAATTAACTGAAAACAACACACTCGCACATGCGCACTCTTAGGGTACACCTCGCTTGGTTGCCTTCGAACGTGGTCATTGAGTATAGGAAGTTTTAGAGGTCGCTCTCTCGTCCAAAGATCATAGTTGCCTCAAAACGGTTGCCTCGGAAAAATGATCTAAGACATTAGGGTTACTTCTAAAGCGTCCTAACATTGCTTTAATGACCGCACGTCCCTTAATCGAGTTGACCCTTAAACTCCAACGACGATACTACCTACTCTTTCATAGTGGGATAACATTATCTAATGGACATTAGCACAAATTGATTCCCTTTTCGAGTAGGTAGATGGTTCTTAAGTACTTTCTCTTTCAAAACAAAAACTTTTCGCACTTACACTCCTTTCAAACGAAAACTTCTTTCAAACCCACAAACACAAAGAAAATCAAATTTTGAAAACACTTTGAGCAAGTACCTAAGAGCCCGTGGATAACCACAGATATAAAGGGTGCTAACACCTTCCCTTTCTATAATCTACCCCCGGACGCGAGAAACATCTCAAAAAAGGAAATTTTCTGTGCTTTTTTCCTTTCCTTGTTGGATAAAATAAAACACGGTGGCGACTCTTGCTTACCGCGACATTTTTGCGAAAACAAACGCAAAACGCGAACCAGCATTCCAAAAACAGTCAGTTCTTTCCCACCGTATCACAGTGTGGTACCCAAAAATTTGCCCTCCCATATTTCTCAAAACATTTCAAGAAAGATCTCCAAGTTGCTCAAGGTAGCCCAAGGGTTGACCAGACAAGCTCTCTCCTAAGGCAGTCTACTCAAATTAGGGTTTCATGTTGTCTCAAGACCCTTGAGTATAAGTGAGCTCAAGTTCTCACCAATGACCTAATATGTTCTCAAGATAATCCATGTCAAGTTTCAAGCCTTGCAGAGGAAGTTTGCTCAGTCAATTGCTCAAAGGTCCAAGAATCGACTGTGCTAGGGCAAAAGTCAACTGTGACCTACATACAGTCAAACTTCAAGATTTTTTGTCAACATTATCATTTTGAAGTATATTTCATCATTTGATAAAGGGTTGATCATGATTTATCGAGGATTTCTCATAATTCATCAAGATTCAAAAGTTGCTAAATTAGGGTTTTGTAGGAAAAGTCAACCCAACTTTGACCAAGCATAACTTTCTCATAATTTATGAGAAACGACCCATCCAAAGCTCATTTTGAATAGGATTCAATTCCCTACAATCCATCTTCATCTCCAAAGATCAAGATATGCACTCAAATGAAGTTATGAATTAGGACATTATAGGTCATTTTGAAAAGTCAACAAAAACCCTTTTTTTGTCAAAGCTTCATACATGAGCATGGAATATCAAAATGCGATGATACCGAAAGGGTTGATTAGAGGACATATCAAGATTTCTAAAAAGTCCAAGAACACCTCCAAAGAGTCAAAATTGAGGAAGTTATGCATTGTTGACGTTGGACCTTTTAGCGAAATTGCCAAAAGTCAACTATCCCCAAAACTTCAAATTTTGCCAAATGGGCCCATTCTTTTTCACTTTTTTTTAAGTTGGCATTATAGCCCACGTGCTCTAGCCTTGGCCATGTGTCCATATCATATTTTTATTATTTAATTTGATTTTTATTTGAATTAATTTATTTTAAATCAAATAGAATCAAAAATATTGAAAACCAAAGATCTTTTGATGATTTCAGGCTTCATTGGACAACTAGCACCATTCAAAACTCGCATCAAAGCTTGTGTGCACAAAAAGATTCAAAATAAGCCAATTTTGGAAAGCTTTAAAGGAGGATCAAATCAAATATCAAAGTTATTGAAAGAGGAAGATTTGGGCAAGGCAATCAACTCTAATGCATTATGTGGTACATAAGGGTGGCGTGCAGACCAAAAAGAAGGTTGGAGATCAGTCATAGAGCAAGAACAAAAACTGAAAAATCAAGCAAAAAGTTTGAGTTCGAAATCACTCCTAGAGGAAGTTTCAAGGCTTGATACTTCTTCCAATCGCTTCCTGGCAATCTCAGGAACCTAAAGCAATCAAGACCCATCGTTTTCAAGTCGTCCAGTGCACTGTACGGTCGTCATGGTATCATCTCTTTCTTGAAATCGATTAGTTTCATTCTTGTATCTATAATGTAATATAATTGCATATTCGTGATCACCATATCATTTGCAAGCTTTTTCCAATAGCCAATTTCATTTAAATGTCCTATATCGTGAATCACCATTGCTAGGGTTTTATATTTGGTTTTAGGGTTTTTGGTTTCAGGAATAATTAGCCTTCATGATGGCTATGGCTGTGATCAGAGGGATGAGACGAGTCTAACCATGGTGTTAGATTCCATTTATGTTACCTCTGGAAGAATTTAGAGTGAGGCTACGATATTAGTTGCGGATAAAATCCGCAGGTAAAGCTCCAGTTCTCCAAGGACAGGGATGATGCGTTGGCACTCCCCATAGGACCATTCAAATATTTGCACGCATTTTTTATTGTTTTTCCAATATTTCTTTTGTTTCATATATTATCTTCAGTGCTTGATTAACAGACAATAAGAAACAAGTGTCCCAGCGGAAGCCAGCTAAGCTCTCAAAGCGTTAGAGGCTGGAGGTCAGGGGTTCGATCCCTGCCTCCAGCATTTGTTATTTTTCCAAATTCTTGTAGGAAATCTAGTTCACGCCTAAGCTGGAGACCCACCATGGACATTCACCATCTAGCACGCCAGATGGCCAGATGGCCAGATCTGGTGGCCACCATGGAAGGTGCACCAAAAGACCAGTCAACGCCAGCGCATGGGATCAGAAAAAGTCAATCTGGACCAGCATCATTGGGCCAGAATAATTGCTATTCACACCTCAAAATCAGGCCCTTTCTCTACTTTCTTTTTATATTTTGTTTGTTGTATTTAATTATTTTATTTTGTTTAATTTAACTACTAACCAATAGAATGATTTCTTTTTATAAAAAAAAAATCACAAAAAATATTTTTTATCCGATTAAATTTCAGAATTTTTATTTTTATTAATAAATATTATTTAATTTAATTAGGATATTAATGTTAGATAACTTCAAATGATTTTTGCAAATATTTAAAACTAATTAGAATTAATAGGTTTTAACCCTAACTTAATTATTTAATTTTCTTTCCTAAAATAACAAAAAACTCCAAAAATATGTCATTTAATATTTTTCATTAATTAATTTATTTAATAATTAATTTAGAATTTAGTTTTAGGATTTAATTTCTTTTCTTAAAAATAAAAACAACAAAAACATTTTCTTTAGTTAAAAGGGTCAAAACCCTAATTTTGCTTTCGATTTAATTTTGTATCGCGCACTTTATTTTTCTTTATCCAATTAATGTATCTGCTCCCGGTTTGTAATATTTAATTAGGACATTTACTTTTTCGGCTTTTATTTCATTTTCAAAGGGTTTGTCTTTGGCGATGTAAATACCCGACGCCTTGTAATAATTTAGTTTAATTTCCGCACCTTTAATTTCCGTAAATATATAACTGCTAGATGTTTGATAATAGGGTTTGCATGACAAGAATGAATGTCTAATTTTAAAATAATTAGATCACCCTAAACATGTGCAAAGATAAAAATAACTGAAATCAACACACCCTCACATGGACACTCCTAAGATACACCCCATTTGGTTGCCTTCATAAACGGTCATTGAGTATAGGTTGTTTTAGAGGTCTCCCTCTTGTCTAAAATATCATAGTTGTCTCAAAATGGTTACCTCGGATATCGTTGCCTCAGATAAATGATCTAAGACATTAGGGTTACCACTAAGACATCCTAACATTGCTTTAGTGACCGTATGTCCCTCTTTCGAGTTGACCCTAAAACTCCAACGACGGTACTACCTACTCACTAATAGTGGGATAGCATTGTCTAAAGGAAATTAACATAGAACGATTCCTTTTTCGAGTAGGTAGATTAGTTCTTAGATACTTGCTCATCCAAAACAAACTTTTTTTTCACACTTACACTCCTCTTTACAAACAAAGTTTTCAAAAACACTTCATTACACTCTTGAAGACAGAAGCAAGAGTTAAATCGAAGTTAAAACAAAAACTTTTCAAAACCCACAAACACAAATAAAACAATTTTGAAAATGATGAGCAAGTACCTAAGAGCCTGTGGAAAACCACGGATAGAAAGGGTGCTAATACCTTCCCTTTCTATAATCTACCCGCCGTACTCAGAAATATCTCGAAAAAGAAATTTTTCTGTGCTTTTTTCCTTTCCTTGTTGGATAAAATAAAAGTCGGTGGCGACTCTTACTTACCGCGACATTTTGCGAAATCAAACGCAAAATGCAAACCAGCATTCCAAAAATAGTCAGTTCTTCCACTGTATCACATAACTGGCAATTATGTTGGGGAATTAATAAGTGGGGTGTACCTTAGGAATAGTTCACCATATTGTTTTCAATTGTTTGACATGTTTGCTTCATCATTGTGGGATTTGTATCGGAGTTACTATAGATCCTAACTCGGATCTGGGGATACCTTTTAGGTAAGTAGCAATAGACTGCGAGGGAATTGTACGGTGTAGACCGATATGGTTGAAGCAGTAACTACGTTGGTGTGACATATTAGTTAGTACCGATATCCCTTATGGAGGAAAAAGGAGAGTATGGGGCTGCTAATGGGTCATTAAGCATCAACTGACCTTAGAACCTATAATTGACCAACTCGGCCATAGAAAATTAGCAGTATGCTACACTCATTGAGACCAAACTCTCGTGATGATTCCGGCCGCAAGGAAAGGTTGCCAAACTGGAATTATGACCGATCGAGGGTGGTTAGTGATATTGAGATCCTCTAGAACCCGGTTACTATTGCTAGGACAGGTTGAACCAACTAAACTGAAAGAGGGTAATACCTAAACTCCATGCCAGCCTGAAATTTAAGGGTTATCTGTGTGACTTGTTTGCCCTTACCATGTTTTCTATCTGTGAATACCTGTGGTGTGTTTCTATCATGACATCATGCATCATGACATTGCATGCATATTGCATTGGACTAATCATTTCAAAGACCAATGGGATTCATCTTTGTTCTGTTTTGCAGATCATGGAATCTATATGTAGAAACACTATTCGGATCATCTTTGTACAGATTCCCACTCAGCTTAGAGATTTGGTTTCCAAGGTTCCTGATACTTCCTCTTTTGACAGAAGACATGGGCACCTTCTTGGTTTGGTCACTTCCAGATTAGATGAGTAGATGATGAGTGTTTTATGCCAGTTCTTTGACCCATTATACCACTGCTTCACCTTCCCGGAGTATCAGTTGGTCCCTACTTTGGAGGAGTTTTCTGACTTGCTTGGTATTTCTATTCTAGAGCAGACGCCATTTACAGGTTGGGAGGTAGCTCTTAGGCCAGAGGATGTTGCTACATCCCTACATCTGACCAAGGCTGAGGTAATGTCTAACTGGGAGACTCGGAGTGGGACAAAAGGCTTCTTGGCTAGGTTCTTGGTTGATCAGGCTAATCAGTTCTGGGACAGTTTAGACTTTCAGGCGTTTGAAGATATCCTGGCTCTTCTCATTTATGGTCTGGTTCTGTTTCCAAACTCAGATTCTTTTGTTGACGTGAATGCGGTGAGGATTTTCATGTCCCGTAATCCGGTGCCCACTCTCTTAGGGGATATTCTACATGCTATTTATGCCCTTACTACTCGGAAATGGGGAACCCTTATGTGTTGTGCACCATTGCTGGCGAGGTGGTTTATTTCTCACCTCCCCAAATCTGTTTTGAAGAACAAGGAAGGCATGGGTTGGGCCTACAGAATTATGTCCCTTGCTCACACGGACATTATCTGGACCACTAAAGACATGGAAGAAGTAGCTATTATTGATCGTTGTGGGGAATACCCCAATGTTATGCTACTGGGAATCAAAGGAGGGATCACCTATAATCCTTGTTTGGCCTTATGACAATTTGGGTGAGCTAGGAAGGACAAACCTCATGAGTTACTGATTCCAAGCATTGTCTTTGACTTCCAAGGGGATAGTGAGGAGCATCGCCGCAGGTTCATACGAGCTTGGAACAGGGTACACCGGTCTGATCCACATGAGCTAGGGATGAAGACCTCTCTTCCGATGGAACCGTATCTCCGGTGGGTTCGAACCCGTGCCCAAAATCTAGGAATGCCATACGAAGATGTCTTACCAGTAATTGTTGAGAATATTGATGAAGAAGGGGTTCCTCCTACCATCCTCCATCCATACATTCCGACTGACATTGGGGCATTAAAGAGGTCATGGATCCAGCTAAGAGAAGAACGGGATACTTACAGAGAAAAGTATCATGAGCAGGAGTGAAAGATCCTAAAGCTTACAAAGCAGCTGGAGAATGAGAAGGTCCTCAACGACTATGTCAGCACCAACGGGAAATGACCATGGGAGCGTTGATGTCTTTTTCTATTTCTAGTTTTGATTTACTTTTCAGTATTTCTTTTTGTAACACCTTAAAGGCATTTGTTAAACATTGTTTCAAGTTTTTAATCTAATAAAAGTGTGTTTCATTTTGGTTTACGGATTTTAATCTCCAAAGTATTTGAAATCATATCATACGCATTCCATTCCCATGCACCTCATTACAGGTACCCTTACAGGTTTCTCATCTTCTTCGCTGTTTATTTCAGAAAACATGTCTTCTGAAACATCAACTGATCAAGCTATAAAGGCTCTGCAAGCTCAGAACGCTCAGTTCCAGGAAATGTTCATGAACCTGGCCAAGGGTCAACAAGTCTGAAGTCTCTTATCTTGAAGGATAAAAAGAAGAAGAAGAAGAAGAAGATAATCCTCTTGAATATGGGTCACAGGTTTGGCAACAGGTTGCGAGATGGAGCTGATCTGTCTCATTCATCTAGTAAATATGGAGAAGATGATTTATTTGTAACCTCCGTGAAAGACGTTTCTACTCCGTTGATGACTGTGAAGAAGTACCTTCTGTTAGCTGGTTTAATTCCAGGTTATGGCGAAGGTTTCCATCTGTGTTCCGTCCTACCTACTGGTTTCCATCTTTTGAAGTCAGGCGTCCAACGCCTGATGGATAACAAAGAAATTATGTTTGAGAAGACTTTGGTTCCATTTTTTCCTTTTGAAGATGTTTCTATAATCACCATTTCCGCTAATTCTTCTAAGGGTTCCTCGAGAAAGCCTGTTAGAATTACATTTGTTCCTAGAATCGCTCCATTAATCATTACCATTTATGGGCCTATCCCCTATACGTCAGACAAGGCTGTCCCGTGGCATTATGAGGATGACGTTTATTATCACGTGGTTAAACAAGACTTGAATGCTGAAGAGGCTGATACCGATGTCAGCAATATTGTTGGATCTAGTAAAGTCACCCGAAGCGGAAGGCTTTTCTCCCCTGAGATCTCTCCACCGACTGTTCGGAAGCCTGTTGTTATTACACCTTACAGTACATCTGCTATTGTCCCTGTCCAAGTTCCAATCATTACCCCTGTTGCCGAGTCATCTGACACTCGAGGCAAAGGGATCACCGGTGAGCCTGCCCGGACGGAGGCACCGAGGAAGATTACAATTGAAGCCTCTAGAAAGGAGATAGAGGAAATTTTAAAGATCATCAAGAAAAGCGACTACAATGTAGTCAAACAGCTGGGGAAAACCCCGTCGAATATCTCTATGTTGTCTTTATTGTTGTGTTCAGAGGCCCATGCTAAGGCTATGATTGCTTTCCTAAAGACTGCGCATGTACCGCAGGAGACGTCAGCTAACCAATTCAAAGATTGCGTGGCTAGTCTGACGGCAGATAATGGTTTGAGTTTCTCCGATGCAGACTTGACTTCTAAGGGGAAGAATCACAATGACGCTCTACATGTTTCAAACGAGTGGAGGGGCACTACTCTAGCGCACGTGCTGGTGGACACTGGGTCCTCGTTGAATGTTTTACCTAAGAAAGCGTTAGACCGGTTGGACTGTGAAGGGTTGGTGTTGAAACCAAGAAATATCATGGTTAGGGCCTTTGATGGGTCCAAAAGGATGGTACA
Source organism: Vicia faba (assembly GCA_948472305.1). Lineage (NCBI taxonomy): Eukaryota > Viridiplantae > Streptophyta > Magnoliopsida > Fabales > Fabaceae > Vicia > Vicia faba. The sequence goes on from OX451736.1 coordinate 398,658,111, forward strand.
TGGAGAAGTGGATATTCCTGTCAAGGTTGGTTCCCAGACTTTCGCGTCTACATTCTATATGATGGACATTCGGCCATCTTATTCCTATTTGCTGGGTCGCCCATGGATCCACAAAGCTGGGGCAGTAACTTCTATGCTCAATCAGATGTTAAAGTATCTAGTGAAAGGAAAAATTGTTACAGTACAAGGAGAAGAAGAGTACATGGTGAGCCACCTCAACTCTTTTCCGTATGTGGAGATGGACGGGGAGTTCATTGAGACCCCCGTGTCAACATTTTGAAACTGTTACTGAAGATCCTCCCACGAAGATGGCTTCCCTCAAGGATTCCCGGGCTGTTGTTGAAAAAGGTGGGTGTGCGAATTAGGGTCAACTCCATGACTTTGCACATAAGACTAACAAGTTTGGTTTAGGTTTCACTGCAGAAGCTCAAATGGTTGTTCGGCGTGCGTGGATCGAAGGACCTCCCCTGTTTATCACTAGTTTGGGAGTGAATGCCATTGATGATGACGATGAAGAATATGAGTTTGACAGATGGATCTACCCGACCACTGACGACGGAATAAGCAATTGGACAGCAAAAGACTTCGTGCCAATTTCTTTTATTACCCAGTAATGAGACTTTTGTTTTGAGTTTGTAACAGACAATTTTAAACTTTGCGGCCCGGTGTCTTACCCGAGGCACCGTGGCTTTGTTTGTGAGGGCTTGATATTTGTCATCTCCAAATATCATTAATAAAAGAATTGGAAGTTTCTTGCATTTCAAATTTTGCGCTCCTTGTGTTTGATTTTTTTATCTTGCAAAACAGCTATTTTACACACAGTCACATATCATGATCTACATCCACTCAGGAACCCACTGATAACGACTCTGCTACTTCCAGTTATGACTTCGAAAATCCGATCAACCAAGCCAAGGAAGAAAGTGAGGATGATTGAGAAGTGCCTGGGGAGCTTGCTAGACTATTGCTTCAAGAAGAGAGGGCCATACTACCTCCAATCCACCAATTCTGATGCCTCCAATTGCAGGAAGACCGTTGATCTTATACTTAAAAGTGCTGGATAATACAAAGAGGTGTGCTGGGGCAGCATGACGAGTCTGGCCGAAAAGAGCATGCTATTTACTGCTTTAGCAAAAAGTTTACCGACTGTGAGACCCAATACTCACTGCTCGAGAGAACTTTCTGCGCTTTGGCATGGGCTGCTCGCCGGCTGAGACAGTACATGCTAGCTCATACTACCCTTTTGATACCAAAAGATGTGAACGTCTTGACAGCTTCGTGGCCTTTTGCAATGTGGGGCATCGACATGATTGGTGAGATCAGACCTACTGCGACCAACGGGCATCGTTTCATCCTGGTAGCTATTGATTACTTTATGAAGTGGGTTGAAGCAGCTTCCTTTGCTACAGTAACCAAGAACGTCGTGGCACGTTTCATTCGACACAATCTGATCTGTCGATATGGTGTACCAGAGAGGATCATTACGAACAATGGTACAAATCTCAATAATAAGATGATCACCGAGCTCTGCAAGCAGTTCAAGATACAACATCAAAACTCTTCTCCTTATCGGCCGAAGATGAATGGGGTTGTTGAAGCGGATAATAAGAACATTAAGAAGATCGTGCAGAAGATGACGGTGACATACAAAGACTGGCACGAGATGTTACCGTTTACTCTTCATGGGTACCCTACCTCGGCGCGGACGTCAACAGGGGAACACCCTATTCCTTGGTATATGGCATGGAGGCCGTCTTGCCCATTGAAGTTCAAATACCCTCTCTTCAGATTATGAAGGATGCAGGTTTGAGAGAAGATGACTGGATTCAGACTTGGCTTGATCAGCTGAACTTAATTGATGAGAAGAGACTTACCGCTATTTGTCATGGTCAAAAGTATCAAAAGCGGATGATCAAGGCATTTAACAAGAAAGTCAGACAACAAGAGTATCAAGTTGGGGATCTGGTGATCAAACGCATCATCCTACCACAAGGTGATCCCAGGGGAAAATGGACCCCTACTCACGAAGGGCCATTTGTGGTTAAGGACATTTTCTTAGGAGGAGCTATGATTCTAACCACCATGGATGGTGACGACCTTCCTCACCCCGTCAATGCAGACATAGTGAAAAGATACTACGCATAATCAAAGACCCGCTAGGTCGACTGGCCTAGGCAAAAATAAGGGCTTCCCGGCGAACCAAAAGGGTTCGGGCAAAAATAAGGGATGAAAATGGAAAAAACTGTACACCTGGCAAGTCGAAAACCTGAAAAGGCGGCTTGGGCAAAAAAGGGTATCCCGATGGACTGAAAACCCGAAAGGGCAGCTGTTGTACCCCAAAATTTGCCCTCCCATATTCTTCAAGATTTGCTAAGAGCATGCTTCAAAATCTCCCAAGGGTTGCACAGTCCAATGGCCTCCTAATAGTCAAAATTAGGGTTTTGGTTCTGGCAAAGAAATTGAAGTCTCCAAGGGTCCAATCAAGTCCCACATGCCTACAAACATGGTCAAGCATCCATATGCCAAGTTTCAAGACTCACATCATAAAATTGCACAGTCAAAAACCCTAATTGCATCACAATCAACTGTAGGGGCAAAATGGTCATTTTGAAGTGGTGAAAAACACAAGAAGGGGGGGTTGAATTATAAAACTGAAATCTAAGGCAATGAACAAGACATTTTTATCCTGGTTCGTTTGATCTCAAACTACTCCAGTCCACCCGTCAAGGTGATTTCGCCTCTCTCCAACGAGGTCTTAATCCACTATATTCAACTGAATATTACAGACTGCTTTAACAACTGCTAAAGCCTTCTTGATTCAAACCACAACCCGGTTTGTCAAGGTAACACTTTCTTACAAAGAGATAAAACAATGTGTGTAGATGTTTTCTACAAAACTGTATCACAACTGTGATGTATACACAAATTGAAGCTTAGAAACTAGATTGCTAAACAGTAATGGAATATCGGAGTATGTGGTTTAGCAAAACTGAGAGAACGAAGATTATGGTTTAGCTTTTTGTGCGTGTAGAAATTTGGAGAGCATTAGCCATTTCAATCTTCAAAGCCTTGTTTATATAGCACTGAGATGATGAACGTTGGATGCAATATTCTTGATTCAATGCTAATAACAAGCTTTCCTTATTGAGCATATCTTGTCTGGAATGAGGCCGTTGGAATTAATTTGCTTTCAATGCACAGTACCGTTGCTTACTTAATGCAAGTTCTGGCTTGGCTCATTCTGACTCTGCTTCGCTGCTGATGAATTATTGTGTTTTTGTATCAGAGTGTTAAGCGCAGTCTTGTTCATCAGGCTTCAGCATGTACGTGAGTTGACCATCTGATTTTGACATTCTGATGTAGTAACTTCTGATGCTGGTGTCTGAAATCAAGTTCTGATGCTGAATAGATGTGATCTTGCTTATATCAATCAGAGTATCTGCAAGTCAGAACATAATAATTTTAGGCAGCAGATAGTTCATACATGAAACTTATAAATACTATATCTTTTCGATTTGTTATCATCAAAACTCAAATATAGGGTAGTAGATTCAAACTTTGTTCTAACAATCTCCCCCTTTTTGATGATGACAAAAACTAGATATTTTAAATGAAAATAATCGTGAAAAGGTATCTGGAATATGTATCAGAATAAGAAGTAAAAGGATAAGGAGTAAGGAGATGTCAGAGTTGAGAGATACTCCCCCTGATTTTATTACTTCCCTTTGATTATACGTGTTCTTCAGGATCAGATCTTTTTGCCTTTCTTTGAACATCAGAGTATTAGAGTCTTTGACTTATTAGAAGCTTCAGAGCTTTTCTTGTCAGAGCTTTGCTTTGGATCAGAATATTAAGGCGGATCAGAACTTCATATTGATCAGAGCTTCTAGTCTTCAGAGTGTCCAGGAGCTTCCTTGTGCCTGTAGACTTTAAGCAAAACAGAAAAAGACATTTCAAGTAATAGAGTTAGAATGTTAGAGAATTTCTGTCTAGTTAGCCGTTATTGATTAAAATATCATTCTTGTTCTCCCCCTTTTTGTCAACAATCAAAAAGTGTTGGTGATGTGCTAAAACAATTAAGATCAGAAAAACTAATCATATTAAGATAGTTCAGAATCAAAACAAGAAAATATTACAAAACATAATCAAACAGTACATCAGAAAATCAAGGAAAACATGAAAAAGGTCATGCATGAAAAAAAAAGGCTAAGGTTGAGGAGGCAAGCGTGTGAACAGGTTCTCCAGCATGGCTTGAATCTTTTCAGCAGTCTCATTCTGCTTATGCACCATGCTGACAACAGTGTCAATCTTGCTGTCCTGCACATCCATTCTCTCTTTCATCTTCGGATCACTTTCATCCATCCGCTGCTGCAGACGCATGTCATTCAGCCTTAGTTCTTCCAGAGTCTGCCTGTCCAAGGCAGCTTGAGAAGCATCAGAAGGAGGAGGCTTCTCAGAACTTTCAGCAACATCCTCTGCTTGACTTTCTTCAGCCTGAATGGTCTTGTCTTCTTCTGATGATTGCACCTTTGCAGCTTGCTGTTTCTCAGACCAAGGTTCACTGTCCAGATGGAGCACGTCCTCTTTCAGAAGCTGATTTCCAACTTCATTCAGAAGCTTGCTGAAATTTTGTTGTGCCTGCTCATAGTTGATATCCTGCAACTTGAGGGCTTCAGCACGTACCCAAAGTCTGAATTGTGACCAGAGCTGATCAGAAGCAGCTGGGTCAATCATCCCAGGACAGACTTGCTTCAGAGAAGCAATCCATTGCATCACACCTGTTTCAAAATTCAAAATACCAGAGCCAACATCTGGTTGCTTTGGTTTTGGGAAGGCAATTTTGTGTTTTAGATCAGCAAGACGGTCAAGACTGGTTAAGTCAATGAAAGTCCTGCTGGGGTTTTCAGAGGTTTTCTGAGAAGATGTTTGTTTTGGAGAAGGGGTATCAGAGTCAGATATTACGATTGGACTGGGTGGTGTTTTGGGAGTATTTGGTGGTGTCGATTCTGATGAGGATGGTAACTGGGGCATGACAACAGTTGTTCCACATGGCAATTGGATTGCCAGCGGTGATGGTTGAGGTGAGTGAGGTTCAGATTGATGAGGGGAAGGAGTTTCAGAGTGGTGAAACTCTGTTTGTGGTGATGGTGGATTAATTTCTGGTTGGGGAGAGGGAGTTGGAATCTCTGATTGCTCAGGGATCAGAGGTTCTTCTGAGAGTGGTTGTTGTTGTTCTGGTTCTTCAGCAGATTACTGTTGTTCTGGTTGTGGAGGTGGAACATTTTGTGGTTCAGAGTTTGGTTGATCAGAGGTTTGATGATCAATATCAGACAGCACTTGGTCAAGCGCTGATGTTGTTGAAATTGTTGGTTGTTTGGGGTGTTTGGTTCTGGGTCTTCTGAGTTTTAATGCCTCAGAAGGGTCTTCTTCTTGTACAGTTTCATCTATGGTAGGGATGGGGATTGAGATTCTATGAGAGGTTTGAGGAAGGATAGATGCTGGAATAGTAGCAGAATTTAAAACAGGGGCAGCAGATGAAATACCTCTTTTCTTGGGAGTCTGCTGAGATGATCCTTCTGATGGCGCCTTCCTCTTCTTTGTCTTCTTCAGAGTCACTTCTGGTTGAGGTTGATGCAGATCTCTGATATTCAGCTTTGGATCTGTACCATCTGCCTTGCACGCATCCAAGTACCTGAGAATCACCTCTGGTTTGGATTCAATTTCAGAAAATAACGGAAAGTCACTCAGAGGCACTCTTCTGCTGGAGATATCAGCAATGGGAGTAGCTCTGGGTTCCTTCTGAATATTCTCTATCAGCTTCATCTTTTTCAGGTTCTTTGTGTTCAGAGGTTTCCCAATTGTTGGATCAATAATGCTTAGCTCTTGAGCTTCTATCAGATGCTCAATCAGTCTATTCTCTGTCAGAATATCTGATATCAACCTTCCAAAAGGTATCCAATCCCTCTTGGTTCTTTTTTCTTCCCTTGTTTCTTTCACACTTGTTCTGAGGTGATTGAAGAGGAAGTGAGCCAGATTGATCTTTACCTTCTGATCAATAAAGTAGATCAGAAACTGCTGATCCACATTTATGTAATCAGGAGAACTGGTTGGTTTCCTGTGGTTGAAGCACCCCAGAATAATCTTAGCCCATACTCTGAAATGATCCTTCAGATCTTTAATCTTGCTGCTGGGCATTCCAAGAGTGAAAATCCTGTCAGCTACCACACCTATATCAGCACATCTTTCATCCATGTCCACACAACGGACGCCACCACCACTTTGACCGATTAGCCTTGCAATGTGATCTTCAGTAATCACAATCTTCTTCCCCATAACAAAGGAGGTGACTAGATGTGTTGAAGCCTTGGCGTGAATCCAAAATTCCTTGACCAGCATTGGGAATGTTGGTCCAACCAACCTATCGAAATACCTTTCCCACTTTTGAGCCCTAACTTCTTCAGTTAGGTCAAAACCATTCTCCTTCAAGCTTTCAAAATCAATGATTAATTCAGAAAGCACTTCAAGATTCTTCACCGGAGTGAGGAGAGTTCTGAGTGGCACTTGATACTGCTCAGATGATGCTTTCTTCTGAGTACCTGCAGAAATGCTGCTGGAGGTTGCCATGTTCACACTAAAAGGGTTTTTGAGAATGAACTGAGAAAAATAGGTTGCAAGAGATGAACACAGAAATATGCAGAAAATGCTTGAGTATTAGTGAGAAAGCGTAAAGAATAAGAATGAGAGATTAATGTGCTTAAATAGAGTTTTCAAAACTATTTTGAAAAGATAAACGTTTTCTAAGAGAGAGAAAAAATCATGATTGCCATTTAAAAGTATGATTACTTTTCATTAAATGCTTGCTGATTTTGGGGGATTTGAGAAAGATACTTAAAAACCGTTACCAGACATGTGTCTCAATGCACCCAATCAGCGCTTTGCCTTCTCAGAAGCGTGCATGCGTTCTGCTTCAGAGATATGCTGATGATTGGATGACACTTGTTTGATGTAGTGATCAGCACGTCTGTCTTTGAGCTTAGACTCTCAGATCTTTAGACTTGCATCTGATACAATCTGCATGTTCTATCTTTCTGAAAGGAGATTGATCAGAAGTTCACAGTAAAATAATTACATTCTAAAGGTAACTATATGGAATTAAAACATTTTCACTCTGGACATACTTTCATGCTGAGATGTTTCAGAATGAAATTAAACCTATCTTCTGAAAGGGGTTTAGTAAAGATATCAGCCCATTGATGGTCTGTATCTATAAATTTTAAGTTCAAGATACCTTTCTGAATATAGTCCCTAATGAAGTGATGTTTTATTTCTATATGCTTAGCTCTAGAATGTAAAATGGGATTCTTACTTACGCAAATAGCAGAGGTATTATCACAAAGCATAGGAATGTTACTCTCAAAAATCTGGAAGTCTTCAAGCTGACTTTTCATCCAGAGCATTTGTGTGCTACATCCTGCTGCTGCTATGTACTCAGCTTCTGCTGTTGACAGAGCAATTGTTGATTGCCTTTTGCTGGACCAAGAGATCAGATTTTCTCCCAAAAACTGGCAGCTTCCAGAAGTACTTTTACGTTCCACTCTGTCTCCAGCAAAATCAGCATCACAGTAGCCTACTAAGCTGTAATCACTAGATTTTCTATAAAACAAACCCAGATTAGTAGTACCTTTCAGATACTTGAAAATTCGCTTAACAGCTGTTAAGTGAGATTCTCTAGGATCTGATTGGAATCTAGCACAGATACAAACACTGAATAATATGTCAGGTCTTGAAGCAGTCAGATAGAGGAGAGAACCAATCATACCTCTGTAGACTTTCTATTCTACATTTTTGCTTACCTCTTCTCTTTCCAGAATGCACGTGGGATGCATTGGAATCTTTGATGGCTTACATTCTGAGAGGTCAAATTTCTTCAGAAGATCTATGATGTATTTGCTCTGATGAATGTAAGTTCCTTCTGGAGTTTGATTGATCTGAATTCCTAGAAAGAATTTCAGTTCCCCCATGAGGCTCATCTCAAATTCTGCCTGCATACAGTTAGCAAATTTTCTTCCAAGAGAAGGATTAGTAGAACCAAAAATAATATCATCAACATAAATTTGACAGACTAAGATGTCACTCTTAACTGATTTACAGAATAGAGTAGTGTCCACTTTCCCTCTGGTGAATTCATTTTCAAGCAGAAAGTTACTTAGCCTTTCATACCAAGCTCTGGGAGCTTGTTTCAGACCATACAGTGACTTCTTTAGTTTGAAAACATGTTCTGGATGTTTTGTATTTTCAAAACCTGGGGGTTGGTGTAGATAAACTTCTTCTTCTATATAACCATTTAAGAATGCGCTTTTGACATCCATCTGATACAGAGTAATGCCTCTATTAACAGCAAATGAAATTAAAAGTCTGATAGATTCTAACCTGGCGAATGGGGCAAAGGTTTCTGTATAGTCTATCCCCTCTTGCTGACTATAACCTTGTGCAACCAGTCGTGCCTTGTTTCTGATGACTTCACCTTGTTCATTTAGCTTGTTTCTGAACACCCATCTTGTTCCAATGACGTTGAATCCTTTTGGTCTGGGAACGAGATCCCATACGTCGTTTCTGGTGAATTGATTCAGCTCTTCTTGCATTGCCAGAATCCAGTCATTATCCAGGAGTGCTTCATCAATAGAAGAAGGTTCAATCAGAGACACCAGTCCCATAAGAGTTTCTTCAGAGTTTCTGAAGCTTGCTCTTGTTCTGATTGGATCTTCCTTTCTTCCTAGGATAGTCTCTTATGGGTGATCCAAGCTGCTTCTGGGTAATCTCTTCTGAGGTTGATCAGCAGCTGTTGTAGGATTTCTAGCAGTGCTCCTTTCAGACGTTGAAGGAATGTCTGTGTTGAGAGCTTCTGATGACTTGTCTTCAGAACCTGCAAATTCAATTTCTATACCTGCAAAAACTTCATTCTGCTTTGACTTTTCAGAGTCAAGCGTGTCATCAAAACGAACACTGATTGATTCTTCCACAATCTGTGTTTCTGTATTGTATACTCTGTACCCTCTTGAGCGTTCAGAGTATCCTAACATAATACACTTCTGTGCTTTAGAGTCAAACTTGTTCAAATAATTCTTTGTATTTAATATAAAGCAAGTACATCCAAATGGATGAAAATATGAAATGTTGGGCTTTCTGTTCTTCCACAATTCATATGGAGTCTTTTCCAGAATAGGTCTTATTGAGATTCTATTCTGAATGTAACACGCTGTGTTTATTGCCTCTGCCCAGAAAGTTTTAGCAACGTTTGTCTCATTGATCATGGTTCTGGCCATTTCTTGCAATGTTCTGTTCTTTCGTTCTACAACTCCATTTTGTTGGGGAGTTCTAGGACAAGAGAAATCATGCAGAATGCCTCTGTCATTAAAGAATGACTCAAAATCTTTATTTTCAAATTCTCCACCATGATCACTTCTGACTTTAACGATTCTAAGATCCTTTTCATTCTGAACTTGGTTACAGAAGGTAACAAACACAGAGTGTGACTCGTCCTTGTGTCTTAAGAACTTTACCCATGTCCATCTGCTATAGTCATCTACGATTACTAACCCATACTTCTTACCACTGACTGAAGCAGTTTTAACTGGTCCAAATAAGTCAATGTGCAGAAGTTCTAATGGCTTAGAGGTAGAAACAACATTTTTGGATTTAAAAGAAGGTTTTGCCAATTTGCCTTTCTGACATGCTTCACACAGAGCATCTGAATTGAACTTCAAATTAGGAAGTCCTCTGACCAGATTGAGTTTGTTAATCTGAGATATTCTTCTCATACTAACATGCCAGATCCACTGCTCGTTGTTAACAGACAGAAGACATTTTACATTCTGACTCTTTAGTTCAGAAAGTTTGATTTTGTAAATGTTGTTTTTCCTCTTACCATTAAACAGGATAGTCCCATCTTTCTGACTAACAGCTTTACATGATTTTTGATTAAAGATTATATCATAACCGTTATCACTTAATTGACTTATGGATAACAGATTATGCATCAATCCATCTACTAGCAGAACATTATTAATAGAGGGAAGATTTCCATTACCTACAGTTCCAGAGCCAATTATCTTTCCCCTCTGATTGCCTCCAAAGCCAACGTGGCCTCCAGGCTTAAGTTCCAGGCTTTGGAACATATGCCTTCTTCCCGTCATGTGTCGTGAGCAGCCAGAGTCCAGGTACCATGACTGGTGTTTCTGACTTGCTGCTAAAGATATCTGCAACATGTATTATTTTATCCTTAGGTACCCAGATTTTCTTGGGTCCTGATTTGTTAGTTTTACCAAAACTCTGGTTGAATTTTGGTTTCACAGAGTGCTTACTGCTAGTATATTTGATATCATGTGTGTGACCATACACAAAGTGTGAATTCAGAGGAGTGTGTTTAATGGTTAAGTCCATGACATTCTTTGGTGTAGGAACCTTACCTTGGTATCCTATTCCTTTCCTTCCGTTTCTGCTAACTCCATAGATCATTGAAGCCATTCTGCTTCTATCTATGCTTTTAGCTAGGAACTTCTGGAAACTGTGATCATACTCCTTGATGATCTCATCAGCGTTGCTGGGAGTTTCAGAAATTGGTTCCTTCTGAGAGTTTTGTAAAGTGTTTTCTAATTTTGAAATCTTATTTCTCAGCTCAGAATTTTCCAATTTGAGACTCTCAGTCTTATTAGAGTCAGATTCAAGATTCCTTTTCAGGTCTCTGAATTTAGCTCTAATTTGCTGATAACGTTCCAGAATCTCATTAAGGCTTTCAGCAAGTTCAGCCTTTGTAAAGTTAACAGCAAAGTTAGGAAATACCTCTTCAGTGTTTGATTCTGAGTCTGATTCAGAAGCTTCACTATCTTCTGAAATGTTAGCCATGAGAGCTATGTTTGCCCTTTCATCATCTGATTCTGAGTCAGCTTCAGACGAGTCAGAGTCATCCCATGTAGCCATGAGACTTTTCTTCTTCTCTCTTCCAAACTTCTTTTTGGGCTTTTCCCTCTGAAGCTTTGGGCAGTCACTCTTATAGTGTCCTTGCTCGTTGCACTCATAGCAGATGATGTCTTTGGTGTTTGGCTTTTTGCTACTGGAGGAGCCTTCAGATCTTCTGTATCCAGAGGAAGAATCTGTCCTTCTGTATCTGGAAGAAGACTCGTTCTGATCAGATCTTCTGGGATTCCTGAACTTCCTTTGTCTTTGCTTCCACAGTTGATTTACTCTTCTGGAGAGAAGGGAAAGTTCGTCTTCTTCTGATGAGGATCCATCAGATGTTTCTTCAACTGCCTGCAAAACTTTAGACTCAAATTTTTTGTTAGATTTTAATGCTAAAGGCTTACCTTGCTTCTGAGGCTCATCAGCTTCTAGCTCTATCTCATGACTTCTGAGGGAGCTGATAAGTTCCTCCAGAGTGATTTTGTTGAGATCTTTAGCTAGCTTCAGAGCAGTAACCATAGGTCTCCACTGCTTGGGTAAACTTCTGACGATTTTCTTGACATGGTCAGCAGTAGAGTATCCTTTGTCCAGAACTTTGAGACCAGCTACCAGAATCTGGAATCTAGAGTACATAGTTTCAATGGATTCAGATTCTTCCATTTTGAACGCCTCATACTTCTGAATGAGCGCCAGAGCTTTTGTTTCTTTGACCTGAACGTTGCCCTCATGCGTCATTCTGAGAGAATCAAAAATATTCTTTGCTGTGTCTCTGTTGGAGATCTTTTCATACTCAGTATAGGAGATGTCACTGAGGAGGATGGTTCTGGCCTTGTGGTGATTCTTGAAGTCACGCTTTTGTTGATCAGACATTGCTTTTCTATCAATCTTTTGACCACTTGCATTCACAGGGTGCGTGTATCCATCTGTCACCATATCCCACAGATCAGCATCATGTGCCAGAAAGAAGCTTTCAATTCTGTCTTTCCAGTAATCAAAGTTTTCTCCATCAAAGACTGGAGGTTTGCCACTGAATCTGTCTCTGTCCTCATTGTTGTCATTGCTGATGTGAGAATTGTTTCCTGCCATTGTGTTTTTCTGACGCTGGATCTTGTACTGACACGGTTAAGTGTTTTAGCTCAGAACCAGGCGCTCTGATGCCAATTGAAGTGGTGAAAAACACAAGAAGGGGGGGTTGAATTGTAAAACTGAAATCTAAGGCAATGAACAAGATATTTTTATCCTGGTTCGTTTGATCTCAAACTACTCCAGTCCACCCGTCAAGGTGATTTCGCCTCTCTCCAACGAGGTCTTAATCCACTATATTCAACTGAATATTACAGACTGCTTTAACAACTGCTAAAGCCTTCTTGATTCAAACCACAACCCGGTTTGTCAAGGTAACACTTTCTTACAAAGAGATAAAACAATGTGTGTAGATGTTTTCTACAAAACTGTATCACAACTGTGATGTATACACAAATTGAAGCTTAGAAACTAGATTGCTAAACAGTAATGGAATATCAGAGTATGTGGTTTAGCAAAACTGAGAGAACGAAGATTATGGTTTAGCTTTTTGTGCGTGTAGAAATTTGGAGAGCATTAGCCATTTCAATCTTCAAAGCCTTGTTTATATAGCACTGAGATGATGAACGTTGGATGCAATATTCTTGATTCAATGCTAATAACAAGCTTTCCTTATTGAGCAGATCTTGTCTGGAATGAGGCCGTTGGAATTAATTTGCTTTCAATGCACAGTACCGTTGCTTACTTAATGCAAGTTCTGGCTTGGCTCATTCTGACTCTGCTTCGCTGCTGATGAATTATTGTGTTTCTGTATCAGAGTGTTAAGCGCAGTCTTGTTCATCAGGCTTCAGCATGTACGTGAGTTGACCATCTGATTTTGACATTCTGATGTAGCAACTTCTGATGCTGGTGTCTGAAATCAAGTTCTGATGCTGAATAGATGTGATCTTGCTTATATCAATCAGAGTATCTGCAAGTCAGAACATAATAATTTTAGGCAGCAGATAGTTCATACATGAAACTTATAAATACTATATCTTTTCACTTTGTTATCATCAAAACTCAAATATAGGGTAGTAGATTCAAACTTTGTTCTAACACATTTGACAGGCAAAAGCCAAAATTTTTGGTCAACATCTTATTTTGAAGCCACAAACATCATTTGATCAATTCTTGATCATGATTCTCAAAGCATGGCTCAAAAAGTTTCAAGATGCAAAAGTTTCTATATTTGGACAGTTGAAAAAGTCAACTGTAACTTGACCAGGGCATAACTTCCACATGGTTTATCAGAAAAATTCCATCCAAAGCTCATTTTGAAGAGAATGACATTTCCTAAAACTCATCTTAACACTTCAAGTCCAAGAAATGCTCTCACAAAAAGTTATCAATCTCAACATTATAGGTCATTTTCAAAAGTCAACAAAAAGGCACTTTAAGTCAAAGACCATAACTTGAGATTGGTAAATCAAAATGACATGGGACCAAAGGCATTGGTTATAGGACTTCAAGACCTTTCCAAAATGTCAAAGAACATGATCAAAGCTTAAACATTGAGCAAGATGTGCCTTGTGGAAGTTGGGAAATTTTTGGGAATTTTGAAAAGTCAACTTTGCTTCAAATGCCTCAAAATTGCTAATGGGCCTCAATTTCTTCCAAGAATCATCACCCAAAAGCTATGCACGACCCATTGACCCAAAGGGGAGTGATTTTCTTATTTTTAATTAATTAATTGAGTTTATTATCCTATTAATTCATTTAATTAAAATTAAATATAAGAAAAATACTAAAACATGGTTTCCAAATCTTTTTATGCAGCATATTCCCTCATCATGACCTAAAGATTTCGTGCACATCCAAAAGGGAAAGAATCTCCCATGATTGGCAATGTTTTGATGGAAAAAAGATTGAAAAAGATGCTTGAAAATCACAAATTCAAAGGCATGCATGGATGTTGGGCCAGTTTTTCTAACCTAAATCATTCCTGATACATATACAAACAAACCCTAATGCTAGAAAACAGAAAAGCTGCGCAGGAACTAAGAGACCAAACTTGCATTTTTTCACAAAAAATCTAAAATCTGTTTTCATAGTTGCAGTGAGGTTCAAGGTATCAAAACTATTCCAAAGGCTTGCTGACACCACCAGGAGGAGATTGCAATCAAGAACATAGACCCTGACCTCAAGAATTGGTATAACCGAGTCACCCTGTTCATGACATTTTGCATATTCGTGTTTGTATTTTCAGGCCATATCAACGCATTTTAATGTTTAATTTGTACTAATATGATCATTCCAAAGATAATGGTACCATTCAATTAATGAATGGCTGCCTGTACAAGAATACGCCATTGATGCTTGCTAGGGTTTCAGAAACCTCAAAAGAGGGGTTTATGTATCTGGAAAAATTAGGCCATGAAATTGGGACCAATGAACTCGTGACATTCCCATGAAGCCAAATCACTCATCGCGCCTTTTTTATGCTTGCTCAAATTCTATTTGCTATTATTCGTTGTTTCAGTTTGTGGGGGTTTAAAACCCCCGCTATCTAGCTTATGTTTTCAGGTAAAACGAAGAAGAAGGTAGACGTGTCTCAGCCAGATTGGACGGTTTGAATTTAGCGCGTTTTTTCAAGCCACCAGCACCTTCTCACATATCTTATTCATTGTCCATTATGATATCAAAGTGACTCAATGGCACGGTTGGTGAACACGCTGGCATGCAGGTATTGGGACCTGGGTTTGATTCCCAGGTCCCCCATATTTCTTCCATATTTTTTCTTGTAACATGTTTCTGTGCAGCTTTCATCCAGTGGTCCACCAAACGCCTTTCCTGCTTGCCTGCCAGATGTCCCCAGGGATCCATCCAAGGGCCAGAATATGCTGATTACCATGTACACTAGTCAAACGCTCCATACACAATCACTGAAAAGTCAAGAAGGCCTCAATCTGTTGGGCCAAAATGCTCACAATATACCTCCAAATTGGGACAACCACCCCTCTTGTTTGTATTTCTTTCTCTCATTCTTTTTCTCTTTTTTCATTTGTTTTAATTTAATTATTTTCTTTTAATTCCCCAAATTAATTTTAATAATACAAAAATACAAAAAGACCAGAAAATCATTAAAAAAAAAATGTTTTATTAATATTAATTTCTATTAATTTTGTAAATAAATTCTAAATAACCAAATTAGTTTAGTTTTAGGTTTAATTTTAATGTTTGTTTTTCTTAAATAAATAAAATACATAAAAATTAGGTTTAGCATTTTCATTCTTTTTTTCTCAATAAATAATTTTTATTCTTATTATTCTTAATCATTAATTATTTTTGTAAATAAAAATGACATTTAATTAATTAGGGTAAAATTAGGTTAAAACTTAAACATTTTTTTTAATAATTAAAAACAAACTAGAATTAGGATTTTATTTAACTTCAAATTTCAATTAAGTCTCTTTATTTCCATAAATACCAAAAACATAAAAAATAAGTTCTTTTTCTCATTTAATAATTAATCAATTTTCAATTCCAATTTAATTTCTTTAAAGGGTCCAACGCCCTCGCACTCGATTCTTATTTCTTTTCGCGCATTTATTTTTATTTCTTTTGTGAATATAATGTATTTGTCCCAAAGCCTTGTAATAGATAATTAGGACATTTACTTTCCGCACTTATATTCAAATCGGGTCTTTGTTTAATTTGGCGATGTATAGACCCGCGCCTTGTAATAGCGTAAAACCTTTATTTTTCCGCATTTTAATTTCCGTGCCCTTTAAACTGCTAATCACATGAAAGAATGAATGGCCAAAAATAAAATCAAAGCGTAGCTCACCAAATGCATGACAAGACAAATATTATCTGAAAATAACACACAATTCACACACCACTCTTAGGGTACGCCTCACTGCTGCCTTGCCCCTCGAAACGTGGTCGTCGAGTAGAGGACGTTTTAGTGAGTCCTCATGTCCATGAACATGGCATGGGGGTAGCTTCTAAGGTGTCCTACTATTGCTCTGGTGACCACACTGTCCCTAAACTCGAATTGACCCGAACACCTCCAACGGTGGTGCTACCTACCCCTCAATGGTGGGATGGCACTACCTTAAGGACATTTACACAGACTAATTCCTTAGGGTAGGTAGATGACTCGTAGATACTTGCTCTAATTCAAAACAAATCAAAAACTTCTTTTCACACTGACACTTTGCAAAAAGCTTTCAAAAACAACTTTTCAAACACTCTTGAGGACTGATACAAGAGTCGAACTGAAATTTTAAATGGAACTTTTTTTCAAACCCACTCACCTTGGAAAGAAAACAAACATTTTGAAAACACAAATGAGCAAGTATCTAAGAGCCCATGGATAACCATGGATAGAAAGGGTGCTAACACCTTCCCTTTCTATAAATCTACCTCCCAAACCGAGAACTAATCTCAATAAGGAATTTTTCTGTGCTTTTGTCCTTTCCATGTTGGAGAAAATAAAAGACGATGGCGACTCTTTCTTCTGCGACATTTCGCGAACCAGCGTTAAACAGTCAGTTCCAGATCCACCGATCACAGAACTGGCGACTCTGCTGGGGAGTTATAAGTGAGGTGTACCTTAGGATTAGATCACTGTGTTTTCAATTGCTTTGACTTGTTTGCTTTAAATTGTGGGTTGCATCGGAGTTACATAGATCCTAACCCGGATCTGGGGATACCCTGCTTAGGTAGCATAAGCTGTGAGGGACCTGTCCGGCATAGACCGACACGGGTGAAGCAGTGGCTACGTTGGTGTGGCACCTTGGTCTGTACCGATATCCCTTGTGTTGCAACGAGGAGAATATGGGTCTTCTGAGGAGTCATTAAGCACCAACCGACCTTAGAACCCTAAATTGACCCAACTTGGCCAATAGAACAGTAGCAGTATGCTACGCCCATTGAGGCTAAACTCTCGTGATGGTTCTGGCTGCAAGAAAAGATTGCGATGCTGGAGTTATGACCGATTTAGGGTAGTCAATGATATTGGGATCCTCTAAGAACCCGGTTACTT
Source organism: Vicia faba (assembly GCA_948472305.1). Classification (NCBI taxonomy): domain Eukaryota; kingdom Viridiplantae; phylum Streptophyta; class Magnoliopsida; order Fabales; family Fabaceae; genus Vicia; species Vicia faba. The sequence continues at coordinate 398,675,122 of OX451736.1, forward strand.
TTGATAGGACAGGTATGAACCAACAAACTGAAAGAGGGTAATACCTATACCTCATGCTGGCCTAAACTCTAAGGACTGCCTTGTGTGACTTGTATGCCTTCATACTTGACTACTTGCATGCTTGTTATCTGACACTTGAGTTTCTTGCAGGTTTTGTTTACAGTCCTTAATCTGGACTCATAACAGGGTTACTTATATCACCCCACGCATAACATGACATCATACCATCATACCATTGCATACATCCTACATAAGGACTAATCCATTTCAAGGATCTCAAGGGTCTGTGATGCAGGTCATGATGAATCAAACTGTCTAGCAAGGGGAAAAGAGGATTTATTTTCCTCTAAGCCAAGGTTGTCAGGGGCTATGACCCACTGGATATGGTGATCCTTTGACCCTTGAAGAAGGACTCTCTACAACAGGAAGATCCTTCAATCAACCTACCGGATTCAAATTCTAACAAGTTTCTCTGTTTACCCCGCGAGATCCTTGAAAACATTGCATGCATACATACACATCCTTGCATAATAGGTACCTTTGTTGCAGGTCACTTACCCTTGTCGCTGTTTATTTCAGCAATGGCTTTCCAACCGGACAACCAAGATCTCCGGGCTCAAAACGCCCAACTGCAAGAAATGTACTTGAACCTATCCCAGGGGCAAGAAGAAATAAAGGCTCTCCTCACAAGGAACTTGGTCCTAGGGAATGCAGGGGGTATCAGGAACGATCAGCTGGAAGGGCTACAAATTGAGTTGGCAACCATGAAGATCCAAATGATGGGGCAGTTGATGGGCCAAATGACTCTCATTCAGGACTTAGCTAAAAAACAGGAAGAGCTCCGGGTCCTCGTCACCAAGCTGCTTCAAAATAATCCAGTGGGGCAAACAACCAAGGTTGAAATTCCAGTCAGCATTCAACCACATGCGGGGCAAGAAGACAAAGGAAAATCTCCTCAACTTGCTTCAGGGTCACGAGCCCAGCCTCAACGGGGTAGTCAGCGTAAACGATATGCGCCTGGAAGACATTTCTCAGAGACTGATATACCATCATCCTTTATACTGAAGCGCTTGTTGGAGGTCAATCTGATCACTCTAATGGACCCTCCTAAGAATCCGAATATGACACCTTCAAGGTATAACCCCAACACCCGCTGCGCTTATCATTCAGACAGCCCGGGGCATGCTACAGATGACTGCTGGACTCTGAAAAACAAGATCCAAGACTTGATTGAAGAAGGGGTGCTAGAGTTCATGCCGGATGGTGAGATGAAAATCTTCCGCTGAGAATTCTCCATTTGAGATGACTAGCTCAAACTAGAAGATCTTTGTTCATTAGAATTTTTTTCAAGTTGTAATTTTCTTTTGACTGGTCAAACATTTATTCATGTTAAACGTTGTTATTTCATCAATGCATCGCATATGTCTGTTTTGAAGCAATATATTCGCATTCGCTATACTCAAACTGCTTTCATCTTTTTGATGTCAACTCTTAATTAATAATGCTAAGCCTCTTGAGGGAGGATGACGAAAACGATACCGCGATCATTACAGTATGCTTTTGAACATACCCCGCTGATGAGGTACAAGCATTGTTTCAATCCCTAAACACTGGAGTTATAAGGAAGATAATCCCTCGTCAACCCCTCTGAGCCAAAGAAGTAGGAGTTTTTCTCTTCGAAATTTAAAACCCTTAATCATAACCTGGGGAAGGGTAGTCTCTCAGTTGATCCAAGTGCATAACGAACGACACCAAAGGAGTCTTTCCAAACCGAAAGATGGTGATGATTCCGAATAATCATAAGGATAGGCAGTCATTATATCTCAAAAATAAAAACCCAATAAGTCAAAACCTATGAAGGAGACTTACAAAACTGGGGCATCCCGCTGACTGTAATCACAAAAGAAACAGTTCAGGCAAAAAATAGGGATAACAAAATCAAAATCAAAAAGAAAGAGGTCATACAAACCCTCAACAAAAACAAAAAAATGACTGCCTATTCAGAATAAATCATCAATATCTGAACCATCATTGGAACGTCAGGACAAAGACTCAAACAAGGTCTAACGCACGATCAACTGAGCTTAGGTTTGAAGATCATCACGAAGAGTGGGCGGGTACAAATAATTTGAGCCTTTATCTTTTGTTTCTTAAACCATGAACCAGGCCACGCTACAACCCTCAAAAGTCCTAGCTGAAGCATGGGTTAGTTCGAAAGCATATTGTTACGAAAGGTATCCTGACTCTTTAAGGCTTGCGGTAAAATAACGAGTTGACATCATTATTTACAAAACTTGCTTCTTTTACTAAAAATTCATTTTCAAAAAAAAAAAAAAAACTTCAAGATAGACATAAGCGTTGCATTTTTAACATAACCTTGTTTGCATATGACTTCTTGTTTGAACAGTAGAGAAATTCGCACGACGAATATCCAGTGAACAAAATCTTCTCAACAAAAGCTCAAATGGAAGAAGCACTTCCAATCAAGGGGCAGACATGATCATAGTCCATCATCTGGGGCAATTAAGTCAAGATTCGGAGAATCTCTCAAAAGGCCAAGTAGCCTGGGGCAAGTCTCCATCTAGATCACCTGGGGCATCCCGACAACGAATCTTTCCTGATCAGACATCTTCTAGTGGCATGGCAAAACACTTATGACAGGGGCAACCCCCTACATTCTGAGCACGGACATAATCGGAAAAATACTACGCATAATCAAAGACCCGCTAGGTCGACTGGCCTAGGCAAAAATTGGTATCCCGGTGGACTGAAAACCTGAAAGGGCGGTCCAGGAAAAAGTTAGGGATCAAAAGCGTACGAATATGTTCCGTCATCTCGTCACTTGCCTACCAGAAGAAGACTTGTCAAGACGGCAGTTATCAAGACCTCCACAGGCATCCTTCTCTCGCAGAAACTGGGGCAATAGGAATTGTCTAAACGATCTGGTCGCTCTGTCCACCAAGGTGCTAAGGTAGGATCAGCTGAAGAACGTAACCAAGATATCTTAATTCCCCAGAAAGTGAGCCAGCAAGTTAACATACTCTCCCCAAGCAAAGTTATACTGTCAGCCTCAAGGAAATTGGGTACCCTCCAACAGATCTCAACATTCCCCAGTGGAGTATACAAACATTCGTAACAAGCATCCCCGGCAGTCTTGATCTAAGATTGTTCCCCGGCGGTATATCAACGTTCAGTGGAGCCACTTCCCCGTACAGTTCAAAAATTTCCCCAGGAGAGTCCAATCTTAAGTTTCCCCAGGAAAGTGGAATCTATCTCCCCAGCAGGAAGTTTATCCCCAGTAGATTCTGGAAGCTTGTCACCTGCAGAACACGAACGCGTCTCCCGGCTTTATTCAAAGGTTATTTCCCTACCAGGATATAACTGGGTTATCCTCAGCCAAAATCCATGGAAAGATCGTCCCCGACGAAGTCTTTCTATACCCAGCGGAGTCTATCAAAACTTCCAACATGACAACAGTATCCCCAGCGAAGTTACTACAAACATCTCAACAGAATACCTCTCTTCCCACAAAGTATTGTTCCCCAGCAAGATCGCTAGAGTAATTTTCTCCCCGCAGAGTAATACATCCGCCAAGTTTATTCCCCAACGGAGTTATCTTCTCCTACCGGTATTCTTGCAACTATCATCCTCATTGGAAACAGAAGCTCTCCATCAGCTCAGGATTTTAATTCCCGGCACCCGTCAAGGATTACTTTCCTAGACAAAAACATACATTCATAAACATCGCACTTTCATACATTATAGCATGCATATACGCATCATGATCTTACAATCTCATTTATGTTGAGAACATCATTGCTTGATCCATATCATGCATTGCATATGACTGACCTTTACCTTTCAGGAAAGATCCAGTCAAGTTCTCAACTATGTCCAAGACCTTCTCTGGTTCAGTTAAATCGACCCTAAGATTTTTCTGATTCTTATCCAGTCAAAGGCCTTCTCTGGTTAAGTTAAATCGACCCTAAGATTTTTCTGATTCTTATCCAGTTGAAGTTATTTCAAGACCTTGCCTGGTTCAGTTAAATCGACTCCTAAAGATTTTCTGATTCCGATCCAGTCAAAGGCCTTCTCTGGTTCAGTCAGATCGACCCTAAGATCTCCCTGATTCTAATTCCAGTTGAAGATTCCAAGACCTTGCCTGGTTTAGTTAAATCGACTCCTAAAGATTTTTCTGATGCCGATCCAGTCAAAGGCCTTCTCTAGTTCAGTCAGATCGACCCTAAGATCTCCCTGATTCTTATTCTAGTTGAAGATTCCAAGACCTTGTCTGGTTCAGTTAAATCGACCCCTAAAGATTTTTCTGATGCCGATCCAGTCAAAGGCCTTCTCTGGTTCAGTCAGATCGACCCTAAGATCTCCCTGATTCTTATTCCAGTTGAAGATTCCAAGACCTTGCCTGGTTCAGTTAAATCGACTCCTAAAGATTTTTCTAATGCCCATCCAGTCAAAGGCCTTCTCTGGTTCAGTCAGATCGACCCTAAGATCTCCCTGATTCTTATTCCAGTTGAAGATTCTAAGACCTTGCCTGGTTCAGTTAAATCGACTCCTAAAGATTTTCTGATGCCGATCCAGTCAAAGGCCTTCTCTGGTCCAGTTAAATCGATTCCTAAAGATTTTCCTGATGAAGACTCAATAGAAGACATCCAAGGTTCTCTCATCGTTACTGTTGAGGTAGTAATCGCCCAAGGTTCTCTCATCGTTCATGTTGAGGAAGTAATCATCAGAGGTTCTCTCACCGTCCCGTTGAGGTAGTAACCATCCCTGATTCATTCGTAACCTTTTGAAACTCCCGACTCGATTCCTGTATCTCGCCAGGGAACGTCTGAAGAGTTCAAAGATTCGATACCTGTATCCAGCCAGGGCGCGTCTTATATGAAGAAATTTAAAGTCAAAGTCCTGTAACAGGCCAGGTAATTATCTTTCTTTTTTTAGGTACGCAAGTTCTCGCTAAGGAAACTCTTACGCGATCGACACCCAGATGGCATCTATAAGCCCATCCACCTATTCATCACCTCTCAACATGGCATCTATAAGCCCATCTTCCTATCCATCAATCTCCAAATGGCATCTATAAACCCATTCCCTGCATCATACTGCTGACACTCTACTATGTGAGTGCAAATTTCTGGGCACTCTAGTGTTCAATCATCTTCCACCTTCGGATTACGAAAGGCACGTCAGCCAATCTACATCCTCAGGTCTAAGAAGATTGAACAGGGGCAACTGTTGTACCCCAAAATTTTCCCTCCCATATTCTTCAAGATTTGCTAAGAGCATGCTTCAAAATCTCCCAAGGGTTGCACAGTCCAATGGCCTCCTAACAGTCAAAATTAGGGTTTTGGTTCTGGCAAAGAAATTGAAGTCTCCAAGGGTCCAATCAAGTCCCACATGCCTACAAACATGGTCAAGCATCCATATGCCAAGTTTCAAGACTCACAGCATAAAATTGCACAGTCAAAAACCCTAATTGCATCACAGTCAACTGAAGGGGCAAAATGGTCATTTGACAGGCAAAAGCCAAAAATTTTGGTCAACATCTTATTTTGAAGCCACAAACATCATTTGATCAATTCTTGATCATGATTCTCAAAGCATGGCTCAAAAAGTCTCAAGATGCAAAAGTTTCTATATTTGGACAGTTGAAAAAGTCAACTGTAACTTGACCAGGGCATAACTTCCACATGGTTTATCATAAAAATTCCATCCAAAGCTCATTTTGAAGAGAATGACATTTCCTACAACTCATATTCACACTTCAAGTCCAATAAATGCTCTCACAAAAAGTTATCAATTTCAACATTATAGGTCATTTTCAAAAGTCAACAAAAAGGCACTTTAAGTCAAAGACCATAACTTGATATTGGTAAATCAAAATGACATGGGACCAAAGGCATTGGTTAGAGGACTTCAAGACCTTTCCAAAATGTCCAATAACATGATCAAAGCTTAAAAATTGAGCAAGATATGCCTTGTGGAAGTTGGGGAATTTTTGGGAATTTTGAAAAGTCAACTTTGCTTCAAATGCCTCAAAATTGCTAATGGGCCTCAATTTCTTCCAAGAATCATCACCCAAAAGCTATGCACAACCCATTGACTCAAAGGGGAGTTATTTTCTTATTTTTAGTTAATTAATTGAGTTTATTATCCTATTAATTCATTTAATTAAAATTAAATATAAGAAAAATACTAAAACATGGTTTCCAAATCTTTTTATGCAGCATATTCCCTCATCATGACCTCAAGATTTCGTGCACATCCAAAAGGGAAAGAATCTCCCATGATTGGCAATGTTTTGATGGAAAAAGATTGAAAAAGATGCTTGAAAATCACAAATTCAAAGTCATTGAATGCATGGATGTTGGGCTAGTTTTTCTAACCTAAATCATTCCTCATACATATACAAACAAACCGTAATGCTAGAAAACAGAAAAGCTGCGCAGGAACTAAGAGATCAAACTTGCATTTTTTGACAAAAAATCTAAAAGCTGTTTTCATAGTTGCAGTGAAGTTCAAGGTCTCAAAACTATTCCAAAGGCTTGCTGACACCACCAGGAGGAGATTGCTATCAAGAACATAGACCCTGACCTAAAGAATTGGTATAACCGAGTCACCCTGTTCATGACATTTTGCATATTCGTGTTTGTATTTTCAGGCCATATCAATGCATTTTAATGTTTAATTTTTACTAATATGATCATTCCAAAGCTAATGGTACCATTCAATTAAAGAATGGCTGCCTGTACAAGAATACGCCATTGATGCTTGCTAGGGTTTCAGAAACCTCAAAAGAGGGGTTTATGTATCTGGAAAAATTAGGCCATGAAACTGGGACCAATGAACTCGTGACATTCCTATGAAGCCAAATCACTCATCGCGCCTTTTTTATGCTTGCTCAAATTCTATTCGCTATTATTCGTTGTTTCAGTTTGTGGGGGTTTAAAACCCCCGCTATCTAGCTTATGTTTTCAGGTAAAACGAAGAAGAAGGTAGACGTGTCTCAGCCAGATTGGACGGTTTGAATTTAGCACGTTTTTTCAAGCCACCAGCACCTTCTCACATATCTTATTCATTGTCCATTATGATATCAAAGTGACTCAATGGCACGGTTGGTGAACACGCTGACATGCAGGTATTGGGACCTGGGTTCGATTCCCAGGTCCCCCATATTTCTTCCATATTTTTTCTTGTAACATGTTTCTGTGAAGCTTTCATCTAGTGGTCCACCAAACGCCTTGCCTGCTTGCCTGCCAGATGTCCCCAGGGATCCATCCAAGGGCCAGAATGTGCTGATTACCATGTACACTAGTCAAACGCTCCATACACAATCACTGAAAAGTCAAGAAGGCCTCAATCTGTTGGGCCAAAATGCTCACAATATACCTTCAAATTGGGACAACCACCCCTCTTGTTTGTATTTCTTTCTCTCATTCTTTTTCTCTTTTTTTATTTGTTTTAATTTAATTATTTTCTTTTAATTCCCCAAATTAATTTTAATAATACAAAAATACAAAAAGACCAGAAAATCATAAAACAAAAAATATATGTTTTATTAATATTAATTTCTATTAATTTTGTAAATAAATTCTAAATAACCAAATTAGTTTAGTTTTAGGTTTAATTTTAATGTTTGTTTTTCTTAAATAAATAAAATACATAAAAATTAGGTTTAGCATTTTCATTCTTTTTTTCTCAATAAATAATTTTTATTCTTATTATTCTTAATCATTAATTATTTTTGTAAATAAAAATGACATTTAATTAATTAGGGTAAAATTAGGTTAAAACTTAAACATTTTTTTTAATAATTAAAAACAAACTAGAATTAGGATTTTATTTAACTTCAAATTTCAATTAAGTCTCTTTATTTCCATAAATACCAAAAACATAAAAAATAAGTTCTTTTTCTCATTTAATAATTAATCAATTTTCAATTCCAATTTAATTTCTTTAAAGGGTCCAACGCCCTCGCACTCGATTCTTATTTCTTTTCGCGCATTTATTTTTATTTCTTTTGTGAATATAATGTATTTATCCCAAAGCCTTGTAATAGATAATTAGGACATTTACTTTCCGCACTTTTATTCAAATCGGGTCTTTGTTTAATTTGGCGATGTATAGACCCGCGCCTTGTAATAGCGTAGGACCTTTATTTTTCCGCATTTTAATTTCCGCGCCCTTTAAACTGCTAATCACATGAAAGAATGAATGGCAAAAAATAAAATCAAAGCGTAGCTCACCAAATGCATGACAAGACAAATATTATCTAAAAATGACACACAATTCACACACCACTCTTAGGGTACGCCTCACTGCTGCCTTGCCCCTCAAAACGTGGTCGTCGAGTAGAGGACGTTTTAGTGAGTCCTCATGTCCATGAACATGGCATGGGGGTAGCTTCTAAGGTGTCCTACTATTGCTCTAGTGACCACACTGTCCCTAAACTCGAATTGACCCAAACACCTCCAACGGTGGTGCTACCTACCCCTCAATGGTGGGATGGCACTACCTTAAGGACATTTACACAGACTAATTCCTTAGGGTAGGTAGATGACTCGTAGATACTTGCTCTAATTCAAAACAAATCAAAAACTTCTTTTCACACCGACACTTTGCAAAAAGCTTTCAAAATTAACTTTTCAAACACTCTTGAGGACTGATACAAGAGTCGAACTGAAATTTTAAACGGAACTTTTTTTCAAACCCAATCACCTTGAAAAGCAAACAAACATTTTGAAAACACAAATGAGCAAGTATCTAAGAGCCCATGGATAACCATGGATAGAAAGGGTGCTAACACCTTCCCTTTCTATAAATCTACCTCCCGAACCGAGAACTAATCTCAATAAGGAATTTTTATGTGCTTTTGTCCTTTCCATGTTGGAGAAAATAAAAGACGGTGGCGACTCTTTCTTCCGCGACATTTCGCGAACCAGCGTTAAACAGTCAGTTCCAGATCCACCGATCACAGCAGCCCAGGAAAAAATTAGAGATCAAAGCGTAACACTATGTCTCATTAGATCACATTGCAACCAGACTTCAATATCGACTATCAAGCTCGGACAACACTAATCAATCTGACCTACCTTTAACCAAGTAGCAAAGTGATGATATGCTCAAGGACATAAAGGCAATAGCAAAGTTGGAACCCAGTGGGATTGTTCACATAACTGTTTTTCTTTGTTTTTCACAAGTTGTATAAATTCTATTTGTTCGGCGGCGTTCTCTTACTAGGACGTCAGCCTCTTGTACAAAAACGCCTATTTACAGGCCAAGCTTCAAAATCAATACAATTCATTTTCACAAATAAATTTTTCCTTTTTCCGTTTTGTTTTGCAAAGAACGTCCAATGTTCAGTTTCTGATATATTCATTTGACATTAATTGCTGCTCGTAAATATTGGCACGCAAAACAAAAGGCGATTACTTGTAATATCAGAAACAGGGGCAAACGAGACGTTTCCAAACCGTACAGTTGCTCTATCCACCAAGTATAGGGATAGACCTAACTGGAGGAAACTATTGAAGGTACATTCGTTCCCCGCATAGTAAGAGAAAGACAGTAATGTTAGCTCTCCCCAGTTGAGACTCGCAACTGTGAATGAATCGGTAATATTCTCCCCAAGCAGAGTTTATCTACCATCAGCACTGAAAAGTTTTATCATCCCCAGTGGAGTATAAAATATATCCCTAGTGGAGTTTGAAGAATTATCCCCAGTAGACTCTGGAAGATTATCCCCAGTAGAGTCTAAAAGGACTATCCCCAGTAAGGTCGCTATTGGAAAATCATCCCCAATGGAGTTCTTTCCTTTCACAAACATGAATTCAATCCCCAACAAGGTTCATTATCACCAGCAACGGTAATTCATCCCCAGATGAATTTATCAGCGGAATCCTCCGACAGAGCATCTCTTCCAAACAAATTCATTCTCTCATCAGTTTATTCCCCAGCGGAGTTATCCTATCCTGCAAGTTTATTCTCACAAATATCTTAATCAATTATCCCCAGCGGAAACGAAGAATTCAATTCTTTTCTCCACCAGCGATTCGGGATTTATTTTCCCCAGATAAAAACATCACATTTCCATACATCATAACATGCATACGCATCATACGGAACAATCTCATTTATTTTGAGAACATCATTGCTTGATACATATCATGCATTACATACAACTAACCTTTACCTTTCAGGAAGGATACAGTTAAATTCCCACAAAGTTCAAGCTATGAAGCTATTTCCTCAGTCGAATTACGGGCGAGCTCCTAAATCTCGACAAAGATATTTTCTCAGTTGAATTACGGACGAGCTCCTAAATCTCAACGAAGTAGTTGAATTACGGACGAGCTCCTAAATCTCAACGAAGCAGTTGAATTACGGACAAGGTCCTAAATCTCAACAAAGTACTTGACTTATGGACGAGCTCCTAAATCTCAACAAAGCATTCGAATTACGGACGAGTTCCTAAATCCCGATAGATATTACCTCAGTTGAATTACAAACGATGTTCCTAAATCTCAGCAGAGATGTTTCTCCAAGTTGAATTACAGACAAGCTCCTAAATCTCAGCATAAAGATTTCCCCAGTTGAAGTACGGACAAATTCCTAAATCTCAGCAAAGTTGTTGAATTACGGACGAGTTCCTAAATCTCGACAGATATGCTCCTCAGTTGAATTACGGTCGAGTTCCTAAATCTCAGCAGAGATGTTTCCTCAGTTGAATTACAAATGAGTTCCTAAATCTCGACAGATGGTTGCTTAGTTGAATTACGAACGAGTTCCTAAATCTCAGCAAAGCAGTTGAATTACGGACGAGTTCCTAAATCTCAGTAAAGCAGTTGAATTACGGACGAGTTCCTAAATCTCAGCAAAGCAATTGAATTACGGACGAGTTCCTAAATCTCAGCAAAGCAGTTGAATTACAGACGAGTTACTAAATCTCAGCAAAGCAGTTGAATTACGGACGAGTTCCTAAATCTCAACAAAGCAGTTGAATTACAGACGAGTTCCTAAATCTCAGCAAAGTAGTTGAATTACGGACGAGTTCCTAAATCTCGACACCTCAGTTGAATTACGGACAGGTTCCTAAATCTCAAAGCCTCGGTTGAATTACGGACAGGTTCCTAAATCTCGATGCCTCAGTTGAATTACGGACAGGTTCCTAAATCTTGACGCCTCAGTTGAATTACGGATAGGTTCCTAAATCTCGACGCCTCAGTTGAATTACAGACGATTCCTAAATGTCGACACCTCACTTGAATTACGGACAGGTTCCTAAATCTCGACGCCTCAGTTGAATTACGGACGAGTTCCTAAATCTCGACACCTTAGTTGAATTACGGACAGGTTCCTAAATCTCGACACCTCAGTTAAATAATGGACGGGTTCCTAAATCTCAGAAAAGTTGTTTCCTCAGTTGAGTACGGACAATTGAGGTTCCTAAATATCAACAGAGACGACTCACCATCAGAATAACAGACGACAAAACTCCTAAAAATTCTACTTCTCTCAACAAAAATCAGACTTCCCCAGTGGAATCTTCCTCAATAACAGATGTACAAGATCTCACTAAGGAATCTCTTATGCGATCGACACTCTTCCAAATGGCATCTGTAAGCCTATTCCAGACATCACAAGACAAATACCATTTCATGCGAGTGCAAATTTCTAGGCACTCTAGTGTTCAATCCACTTCCACCTTCGGATTACAAAAGGCACGAAAGCCAATCTGCATCCTCAAGTTTAAGAAGATTGAACAGGGGCAGTTGTGGTACCCTAAAATTTGCCCTCCCATATTTCTCAAAACATTTCAAAAAAGATCTCCAAAGGCAGTCTACTCAAATTAGGGTTTCATGTTGCATCCAGACCCTTGAGTACAACTGACCTCAGGTGCTCACCAATGTCCTAATATGTTCTCAAGATCATCCATGTCAAGTTTCAAGCCTTGCAGAGGAAGTTTGCTCAATCAATTGCTCAAAGGTCCAAGAATCGACTATGCTAGGGCAAAAGTCAACTGTGACCTACATACAGTCAAACTTCAAGATTTTTTGTCAACATTATCATTTTGAAGTATATTTCATCATTTAATCAAGGTTTTATAATTATTCATCAAGGATTTCTCATAATTCATCAAGATTTAAAAGTTGCTGAATTAGGGTTTTGTAGGAATAGTCAACCCAACTTTTACCAAGCTTAACTTTCTCATAATTTATGAGAAATGACCCATCCAAAGCTCATTTTGAAGAGGATTCAATTCCCTACAATCCATCTTCAGCTCCATAGATCAAGATTTGCACTCACAAGAAGTTATGAATTTGGACATTATAGGTCATTTTGAAAAGTCAACAAAAACACCTTCTTTGTCAAAGCTTCATACAAGAGCATGGAATACCAAAATAATATGATACCCAATGGGTTGATTAGAGTACATCTCAAGCTTTCTAAAAAGTCCAAGAATACCTCCAAAGAGTCAAAATTGAGGAAGTTATGCATTGTTGAAGTTGGACCTTTTTGCAAAATTGCCAAAAGTCAACTCTCCCCAAAACTTCAAATTTTGCTAAATGGGCCCATTCTTTTTCACTTGTTTTAAGTTTGCAGACCACGTGCTCTAGCCTTGGCCATGTGTCCATATCATATTTTTATTATTTAATTTGATTTTTATTTGAATTAATTCATTTTAAATCAAATTAAATCAAATTAAATCAAAAATATTGAAACCCAAAGATCTTTTGATGATTTCAGGCTTCATTGGACATCTAGCACCATTCAAAACTCGCATCAAAGCTTGTGTGCACAAAAAGATTCAAAATAAGCCAATTTTGGAAAGCTTTAAAGGAGGATCAAATCAAATATTAAAGTTATTGAAAGAGGAAGATTTGGGCAAGGCAACCAACCCTAATGCATTGTGTGGTACATAAGGGTGGCGTGCAAACCAAAAAGAAGGTTGGAGATCAGTCATAGAGCAAGAACAAAAACTGAAAAATCAAGCAAAAAGTGTTAGTTCGAAATCACTCCTAGAGGCAGTTTCAAGGCTTGATACTTCTCCCAATCGCTTCCTGGCAATCTCAGGATCCTAAAGCAATCAAGACCCATCGTTTTCAAGCCCTCCAGTGCACTGTAAGGCTGTCACGGTATCATCTCTTTCTTGAAATTGATTAACTTCATTCTTGCATCTATAATGTAAAATAATTTCATATTCGTGATCACCATATCATTTGCAAGCTTTTTCCAATAGCCAATTTCATTTATATGTCCTATATCGTGAATCACCATTGCTAGGGTTTTGTATTTGGTTTTAGGGTTTTTGGTTTCAGGAATAATTAGCCTTCATGATGGCTATGGCTGTGATCAGAGGGATGAGACGAGTCTAACCATGATGTTAGATTCCATTTATGTTGCCTCTTGAAGAATTTGTTGTGAGGCTACGATATTAGCTACGGATAAAATCCGCAAGTAAAAGCTCCAGTTCTCCAAGGACAGGGATGATGCGTTGGCACTCCCCCATAGGACCATTCAAATATGTGCGCGCATTTTTTATTGTTTTTCCAATATTTCTTTTGTTTCATATATTATCTTCAGTGCTTGATTAACAGACAATAAGAAACAAGTGTCCCAGCGGAAGCCATCTAAGATCTCAAAGCATTAGAGGCTGGAGGTCAGGGGTTCGATCCCTGCCTCCAGAATTTGTTATTTTTCCAAATTCTTGCAGGAAATCTAGTGCACGCCTAAGCTGGAGACCCACCATGGACATTCACTATCTAGCACGCCAGATGGCCAGATGGCCAGATCTGGTGGCCACCATGGAAGGTGCACCAAAAGACCAGTCAACGCCAGCGTATGGGATCAGAAAAGTCAATCTGGACCAGCATCATTGCCTCAGATATCGTTTCCTCAGATAAATGATCTAACACATTAGGGTTACCACTAAGACATCCTAACATTGCTTTAGTGACCGTATGTCCCTCTTTCGAGTTGACCCTAAAACTCCAACGACGGTACTACCTACTTTCTAATAGTGGGATAGCATTGTCTAAAGGAAATTAACATAGAACGATTCCTTTTTCGAGTAGTTAGATTAGTTCTTAGATACTTGCTCATCCAAAACAAACTGTTTTTTCACACTTACACTCCTCTTTACAAACAAAGTTTTCAAAAACACTTCATTACACTCTTGAAGACAGAAGCAAGAGTTAAATCGAAGTTAAAACAAAAACTTTTCAAAATCCACAAACACAAATAAAACAATTTTGAAAATTATGAGCAAGTACCTAAGAGCCCGTGGAAAACCACGAATAGAAAGGGTGTTAATACCTTCCCTTTCTATAATCTACCCGCCGTACTCAGAAATATCTCGAAAAAGAAATTTTTCTGTGCTTTTTTCCTTTCCTTGTTGGATAAAATAAAAGTCGGTGGCGACTCTTACTTACCGCGACATTTTGCGAAAACAAACGCAAAACACAAACCAGCATTCCAAAAACAGTCAGTTCTTCCACCGTATCACATATGGCCAGAAGGGTCATGCTAGAAATGACTGCAACCAGTATGTGGGAGTTGTGCTGATTTCTAATCCTGCGCCAGTACAATAACATCAACAAGGTAATCAGCGTAGGACAGACGTACCCAGGAGACAATTTACTAAGATCGACATGCCATTGTCTCGGGCATTACAACATCTATTATAGGCAGAGTTGATAATGTTACGAGATCTGCCTCAGAGTCCCAACACTTCCTCCCCCAAGTACAATCCTAATGTAAGATGCGCCTATCATTCCAATTGTTCCGAACATGAACAAATAGTTGTTGGGCTTTAAAAAATAAAATATAAGATATAATTGACAATAAAGAGATTGAATTTGATCCTCCCAAGACCCCCAATGTGATTATCGCTCCTATGCCTAAGCACGACAAATGCATTAGTGCTATTGATGATGTTTTGTATGTTTCAATTGTAAATGACTTGATTACCCCACTCCTGATTATTAAGAAGAAACTGTTGCAAGCCGGTTTATTTCCGGGTTGCATTGAAAGATGCTACTGCTGTGCGGCCCGACCCAATGGCTGCAAATTGCTGAAATAAGGTATTTAGCTTATGATGGATAACTATATATTTCTATTTGAGAAGACTCCTTCTATTGAGAATTTGTTTCAAGACTAGGAGCTTGAAGAGGAATTTGTAATATCTAGTACTCTGTTTACCCTGTAATTTGGCAAACAATCGCTGATATTCTAAATCTCTAAAAAAGATTTAGTTACTTGCGAGATCGATGAGATTGATCTCAGGACTATTGTGTTCTAGTTTTTAGTAAAAAGGTTTTGATGATAACTTCTTTAAACAAAGAGAATCACTTTGATATCGAAATAAAGTGTCTTTATAAAAGCAATAAAATAGAAAACTATTCTAGACTGTGAATCGTATAGAATATAAATGACATGAAGAAATTTCATTAAATGTAAATAACTTTCGAATGTAAATATGGTGTATCATACGCACATGTCTCACTAAATCATTTCTCTAACACCGGTACTTTGAGTATTTGAGTATATTGTACAAAGATGTGAACATCCTGAATCATAACATCTAAGACTCCTATTTATGCTAATTCGACCCTAACGATCTTTCTATGAGATTACGCCACGTTCGAGACCTTTTACATTCATACACTCTGGAACTTCCACGCGTCTTCCTGTTGAAATGCATTAGTTTGAAATTTAAACTTCCCGCTTGAAGCTTTTGAATTCAACTTTGAATTCAACTGACGTGACTGTCGAAGTATTCATATATCTTGAAATATTCCTTTCACTTTAAGTTACTCTTTCGACACGTCGAATCATAAAAATGAGCTTTACAAAATAACCTTATAAGGTCAAATTTCATGTTATTTTTAAACCATGATCTTCTCACATCAACTTTCATATTTTTATCAAATGTCGAAATCTTCAGCTAACAAATTACCCCCAATAAATGTCCATTTCAAATCAATGCAGAAATGGCCATTTTTTGTAATCACCAGATTTTGACTAGCGACCTTTCATTTCCCGACGTCATAGTTAATCATGATTGCTTTTTTCAAAACGTCTCATCAAGACATCCATCTAAGGACATGAATAATGATCTTTCACTTTCCTCCGTCATATGTTGACACGTGCCCCACTAACTTCCTGATGTGTAACCTCCAACGTTTGCACTTACCACTATAAAAAGTTACCTTTTTTATTATTTCTTTTTCTACTTTTGCAAACTCAGAAATCTTCATACTCTCTCTGATTTACGCTCTTATTCTTTCTTGAAAATTTCATCAGTTCTTCAAATCAACAACAATGTCTTCCGTTAAACAATATTTACAACATGCTGAGAAATTTGGAATCTCTAAAGATTTATCTTCTAAAAATGTTCCAACAAGAAAAATCATCACTTCCGGGAATCAATAATTTATCACACCTCCCAAACTCACTAGGGAATAAAGAGCCATTTACGTTTCTCAGATATTAATTCCTTCTTTGTTTTATGGTAAAACCTTAGGCTTCTTAGGGACTTTAATCGCTATAGGAGATTTAGAAAAATATTTTGAATTCTTTCCAACTTATCACGTCACTAAACCTTTAGAAAATAAATTTGTGGCTTCTGAAGAGAACATTGAGGATTCCACCAAGAAACCTAAAAAGTCTTCTAAGAAAACTTCTGAAAGTAGTTTTTCAAACCCTAAGATAAAGAGAGAAGGTTTCCAATTGGATTATATAACTGATACCTTTAGACCTTTTAAATATTACTTAGCTTGTATTACTAAGGTTGAGAAGAAAAAAGATCAAGCTTGGAAAGAATTGGGAATTTTTGACCTAATTCAAATGTCGAAATTAGGCTTTAGTTATTGCCAGCCTTTTTTGTTAGCTTCCCTGTATTTCTGAGATAGTACCTACAACACTTTTCACCTCCCTTGTGGAATGATAACTCCCACCTTCTTTGATATAGCTGCCATTACTTGACTTCTTCCTACTGGAGAGGCTTTTGACCCCTATTTGGAATCGAAAAACACTATTGACTTCAATGTCAAAAATGCACCTTTTAGTACTTACATAGATCTATATCATGTGGACGGTGAAGATGTTTCTGATGTTGAGCATATAGCTTTCTTAGCTCTGTGGTTATCTAAATTCATTTTCTGTTGCAAATCTCTGCAAGTGGCTAAGATATTTCTAACCTTGGCGAACCAGTTACATTTTGGTCGAAAGGTATGCTTAAGTTAGTTTCTTTTATCCAGTCTGTATGAAAGTTTAGGGGCCGCTGCTGCCAAACTTAAAGATTATGAAGCAGGTACCAACTTACTTCTATTTGGACCTTACTGGCTACATCAATTGTGGCTAAATTCCACTTTTGAACCCTCTCTTCGAACTTTTGGAAATATTGATGAAGAGGACCCCAAAATAGCAAGTCGAAGCATTGAAGGATTTATACTCTTACAACTAACTCCCAATGATGATGTTGAGACCCTTCAAGCTTGCCTCACCCAATATATGTTAATTTTCTTGAAATGTCACAATTTCACTCCTACTATGGCTCCAATCGCCAGTAGAAATCATGGTCCCTCCTGGTTTACTTTGTCAATTGAAGATATTATAAAGAATGCATATACTGACATTGAAAACATATGGCGCGCATTCCTTCTTCCTAGACTTCTAGTCTCTAGGATCTTACCAGTGAAGAGCCATGTTTTCTTATTAGCTTATCAACCCAACTTTGTCTCTCCATAATTTGGATTATTCCAACTTATGCCCAAGCCTCTTTTCAGTCGAAAATGTGAGATCTGCGTTGCAGGTGTAATCTGTTCAAGATATCCTGAAACACCAAGAGTACCATGCTAATTTTGCTGAATTTGGTCTCACTCCTTATCATCCTGCTTTCTACATGACCAAAGGCTTCTACACCAGGTGGACTGAATTTTACTCGAACAACATGTTCAACACTGCTCAAATAAAGGAACGTTTAACAAAAGCTTTTTTTCTTGTGCGGGAAAATGTCCCAAAAGGTAAATGAACTCATACTCAGGAAATCCAGGCTTTCCAGAATTTCTTTGAAACTGCCTAGTATCCAACCAATCTTAGTCGAACCGTTTTCCAAGCAACAACTACTTTAAAAGAAAAGTTTACAAAGAAACTTCCACATTTAAATATTCCCTCTTCTATAAAACCCGAACATAGATATGATTTGGCCTTTGCTTTGCAACCACCAAAATTTCCAAAATTGCCTAGTGCTGATTTAGCCTTAGCGTTCTTTCCACCGTATCTAAATTGGTTTACTTGTGGCAATATTTTCAATGAGTTCAAAAATGAATCCCAAAAACCTGCTAAGAGGGTGGTTTCGACTAAGTGCACTCTGGACAGTTTCAAAGGTTTCCTTCACTATGACTTATCAGTAGTCTCTATTGTGTCTCTGACACGTGAAGGTGTGGAACCAAAGGATTCCTTGGTACTTTTAATTTTTTGGAAATTTTAAATTTTGAGCATTCGACTAACCTTGATAGTGTTTTCTAGCTGTTGAAAGGAAAACTACAAAGAAGGAAAAACCTACAACCAAGGAGGATTCGACTACTTCCTCAAAAGCAGGAACTTCTTCCAGCCAAGGACTCTCTTCTGCAAAGGGTTCTTCTCCCAAAAAAGTGACAAAGAATGTAAAGGTACTATTTCTAAAAATCCTCCTTACTTTTTGCATTCTCTGACCATGATTTTCCTTACAATCTTCTTTTTTTAGGTTAGTGGCTTACCCCCTAGAACAATAAAGAAAAAAAAAGCTTCTGATGAAGAAACAATCATTATCCCTGATGATAATAATGATGTCCCCCTCACTCCTTTCAAGGACAAGAAGAAATATAAGAAAGCCACAATGTCGAAGGGTGTTCCATATCAAGCTACCAATCAAAAAGATGTCGAAGTAAAAATCCTTCCTCCTCCTCAACGTGATGTTCAACCTACACCCTCTGAGGTTGTAATTTTGGAGCATATTGGCAACAATGCTTCTAACCCTGATGATCAAAACGTACATCTTCATTTCAATCTTTTTACTTCTTGCTCAAATATCTTTTGACCTAACAACATCTTTTTTATCTGCAGGATAAACCCAATACTCCTCCCATTTCTCCTATCAACCAAGATTCTCCTCTGAATATAGAGACCCTTCACCTCCTCCCACATACAGTGGTGCTGTCCAAAATAAAGGGTCTTCGACAGTGGTTCCCCAATCTAAAGCAGATGACATCTAAGTCGAATAGGAGACTACCTCTCCTAGTGAAGATGACTTGCCAGAATTTGGCAAGCAAATATTGGAGGAAAATGAAGATTCTGAAAGCATCCCTTGTGATTCTTCTCTAAAAAAGGGCTCAATTTCCTGTAGATTATTCCGAGGACAAAGAGAAATATTCAGATGGGGTTGAGACATACTTTCGAGATGATGAGGACATGGAGGAGGTCGAACCACAACCTGAAGATACTCATCCGACACATCCTGATACTACTAATGAACCAAGCACGCAAGCTCAGTCAATTCCACATCCCATCCTGACTCCAACACTCATTGAGGAGGAAAAAATAGCGCTAAAGAAGAGTGATCCCCAAAAATATGTGGAGTTGATGATGGCTCTAAAGGATTCTTCTCTAGACAAAAGCGCTTCTGGGGCTTCGACTCATTCTGGCATTAACGCTAGTGAAGCTTCTTATAACGAACTCCTTCAGCAACTGAAAAAAGCTGCGTTCGAAGCTGATTTGTTCGATGTGCTGAAAACAGATATTGCTGCAGGCATTGGGATGAAAAAGTTGATTAATCACATTAACATTACTGCTTTTCCTGCTAATGTAGGTGAGGTCTTAATAGATATTCAAAATCTAATTGACCAAATCTGCACTGAGTACAACATGGAGGTTGATGCAACTTTGAAGCTTCAAGCAAAAGAACAAGAGAAAACTGCTGAATTTGACAAACTCAGAGTACTTCTAAAGCATCTAAGGATTTGTTGGCTTCGAGGAAGGCATCCCAAATGGAATTCACACTTACACCTCTTCGATCACACTTTGGGAGTCTCTCATTATGGAGTTACAGAAGAAAATAGTTGATACTAGGGAAAAACAAGTTGCTATCAAAGGATTAGACACTACTAAAGCTGATAATTTGGCTGCACAGAGTGTTGAGCATGTCGAAAGAGCTTCAGCCATGACTGAAGACATTGTACGCCTCAAAAGCATGCACGCCGCTGTTCAATATAAGCTTGGGCTAACAAAGATCATGTATGAAAGGATAAAGAAGAATATCCAATTTTGATTTATGTAATAAACCATTCATTGTATTTGCTTTATATTGTAAGCATGCTTAGACAAATCCATTTTGGCACTCTTATGTTTTACACCATGTTGGCTTCATTATTTCACTAATTTACTAGTTTTTCGCAATCTTTAAATCTTGAAGAAAAGGTTTGTATTTTTTCAAATACTTACTGTTAACTTTCAAGATTCTTCGATCTTCTGCCAGTTCTTCGATTTCATAGGCATTGTTAGTGAATGTTAGAATGACTCGAAAGGGGCCTTCCCAATGTGGGGACCATTTTCCCAATAACTTATTTTTCGATCCATTGGCAAAATCACCTTCCAAACCACATTACCATTTGAGAAGGTTTTTCCCTTAACTCTCTTATTATATGCTCTGGCTACTCTTTCTTTTTTCCTTCTTAGAATTTCCAAAGCATGTAACCTTTCCTCATCTAAATCTACCAATTCGTTCATCATCATTTCCCAATAAAGATCTATGGGAATTTCGTTTTGTCTTTGGATTCTGACTGACTGTAAGTAAGTCTCTAGTGGCAAAACTGCATCATGTCCAAACGTTAGACAAAACGGAGTTGCATTTGTTTCCTCTTTGGGGGATGTTCGACAAGCCCATAAGACTTGATCTAAGGTTTTGTGCCAATTATTTGGCTTTCTACCCACATGTTTCTTGATTAAACCAATGATTACCTTGTTAGCTGCTTCAACTTGTCCATTTGCTTGTGCATAATAAGGTGTAGAAGTTAGTAATTAAAAACCCATATTCTTAGCGAACTCTTGCGTCCTCCGACCAGTAAATACTGGTCCTTATTCTGTTATAATATTTTCTGGAATTCCAAACCTATAAACTATATGCCTCTGGATGAATTCGATGATACTTTCTTAATCAACATTCACCAAAGGTATTGCTTCTATCCATTTTGTGAAATAATCTATTCCCACCAAGATGTATTTCTGATTTTTTGAAGATGATGGTCTAATTTCGCCAATCAAATCCAATGCCCAACCCCTAAAAGGCCATGGTTTAACAATCAAATTTAGTTCACTTGCAGGAACGTGATGAATTCCTGCATGAATCTGGCACTCTTGGCATCCTTTGGCAAAATCGATTCAATCTTTTAGAATTGTAGGCCAATACATGCCATATCGAAACAAAAGCCACTTTATCTTGTGACCTTCCTGATGTGCTCCACATGCCCCACTATGCACGTTGGCTAGTGCTAAATAAGCTTCACTTTCTCCTAAACACTTCAACAAGACCCCCTATGGGGTTTTGTTAAATAATTCGTTGCCTATTAGCACATAACTTAAGGGATAATATTTTACCTTTCTTTCAGTACTTGCTGTTGGGTTTTTAAATAACTTATTATTTGATTTCTCCAATCTGTATTTGATAAATTGTCCATGGCTAATACTTCGAAATGTACTTCATTTGCATAACCTAGACTTTAGTTTTTTAAATCTGCTGGAGAAAGTTTAGTAGATAGTACCATGCCCCTTACTTCGATCAAATCTTCCAATCTTTCTTTTGATACTTTATATCTTGAGGCAATCTGAACCAAATCATTTGCTTCTTGATTCTTCAACCTGGGGATGTGCTTGATATCTACATATTAAAATTTCTAGAGCAATATGTTTGCTATCACAAAGTAAAATATCAAGTTTTCTTTTATGCACTTGTACTCTTTGGTAATTTGCTTGATTACTAATTCAGAGTCACCCATTATTTTGACACTAGTTGCCCCCAATTCCAATAAAGCTTCAAGTCCTACTATCAATGCTTCATATAGCGCTTCATTGTACGAACAAGGGGGCCGTCTATTTAGTACTTAAGCTTTGTGGGAATTTTATTTGGAGAAATAATCAAAACCCCAATTCCACTTCCTTCCTTATATGTAGAACCATCAAAGAACAATTTCCAGGATGTTTCAACCAATGCATGGTCGACAATGAAATCAGAGACTACTTGCCCCTTCATTTATTTTAAAGGCATGAAAGTTAAAGAGTACTCTGTTAGGGCCAAAGCCCACTTACCAATTTGACTATGTAGAATTGGTTTCGACAACATATGCTTAATAACATCAAAATATGAGGAAACATAAACGTCAACTGGCTTTATATAATATTTTAACTTGGTACATGAGAAGTACAAGCAAAGAAATAATTTTTATATTGAACTATATCTAGTCTCTATGTCATTCAGTACTCTACTTAAGTAGAAAATGTCCCTTTCGACGCCATTTTCATCCTCTTGAGCCATCATGCTTCCTATAGTTTTATCTGACGCAGATATGTATAACCTTGTGCACTTGTCTCTTTGAGGAGGCGTTAGAATAGGTGGATGCATCAAGTATTATTTGATTTTCTTGAACGCCTCTTGATGTTCTTCGTTCCATGCAAAGTCTCCTTGCTTCAGCTGTAAGAGTGGAGTAAAGGCTTGAGTTCGACCACTTAAGTTTGATATAAATCTTCATAAGAAGTTTATCTTTCCCGGCAGTGATTGCAACTCTTTCTTTGTTGATGGCGCTTTTGCTTCCATTGTTGCCTTTGTTTTTTTTTGGTTGATTTCTATGCCTTTCTGATGGACCATAAAACCAAGAACGTCACCAGCCTGCACAAAGAATGCACATTTAAGGGGATTCATCTTCAAGCCATATTTTCTCATCCTTTCGAATGACTGATGAATGTGATCCCGATGACTAGACCCTGATATAGATTTCACTACTATATCATCAATATAGACCTGCATGAAATTTTCTATGAAATCATGAAATATAGAGTTCATGGCTCTTTGATAAGTTTCCCCATCATTTTTTAAACCAAATGGAATAAACACCAATTCAAAGGTGCCTATTACCCCAGGGCATCGAAATGCTGTCTTTGGCACATCTTCTCCTGCAATAAAAATCTGATTATATCCTGAATACCCATCAAGCATACTAAGATATTCAAAACCAGCTGCAGAATCTACTAACATTTCAGCCACCGGCATTGGATATTCATCTTTAGAAGTTGCAGAATTTAAATCACAATAATCTATGCATACTCTAAGAGATCCATTTTTCTTAATTACTGGTACTATATTTGCAATCCATTCGACATACCTTGTGGTCCGGATGAATTTGCAGCGCAAGATTCTTTCGACTTCTTCCTTTATCTTTGAGAGGATCTTCGGTGCAAATCTTCTTGGTGTCAGTTTGATGGGTTTTTTACCATCTTTTATGGGCAGCTTCAGTTCAACCAGGTCCCTGCTTAAACCCGACATTTCGTTGTAATCCCAGGCAAAACAATCTTTGTACTCCTTAAGAAATTGGATCACTTCTACTTTCACTCCTGGACTAAGCTTCGAACTAACATACGTGGGTCTTCTTACAGTCCCATCTCCCAGATCCACTTCTTCAAGAGGGTCCTGCACTAGCATCTTTGCGTTTGACGCCACTGGATCCTTCCCTAATCCTAAAGGCCCATCATCATATATTGCATCTAGCCTTTGGTCTTTTTCTTCGACGAGCTTCTCTTTGTTAGGGGTGTTGGCTTGAAGAAAATCCCAGGTCCTTTTGCATGATTTGTTTCTTCCTTGGCCTTTATAGCCATAATCTTTACTTCGACTTCTAAAGTCGTTTTTAGTCTGTTTTCAGCCAAATAGGCTGAAATCTTTTCGAAGAAGGAAGATTCTGAAATGGTCAATGTCTTCATCATCCCAGCCTGTTGGCCATATCCATGGAAGTCCAGGTACATCATCTTCCTTCCCCAAAGTCTCTCTATCCCAGCAAAATCCATGCCTTGGATGCAGGGTCAAAAAGTACATAGCATTATTGTTTGGCACATACGCGCCATCTAAAGCACTGCAAGGCCCTATGTTGGCCAAGCTTCGATCAAAATTCCTTCGATCAACCTGTTTAACCTCTTCGATATAATAGCTTTGGTCTGCTTCAATATTTTCCACAATTCCATCTTCTCTCCAAATTGCCACGCGCCGGTGCATTGAGGAGTGAACTGCGCCTATCCCATGAATCCATTCACACCCTAAGATGAAATTGTAATTTTTCTTGGCCGCTATAACCATGAACATAGTTGGTCTAGTGATGGTTCCTACTGTGAGATCAACTTAGACAATACCATATTATGAGGTTTTATATCTGTATCATACATACCTATCCTCTTCAGCAAGAATTGAGGCATGAGGTTGACAACAACACCCCCATCTATCATTACTTTGTTGATCCCAACTTGTTCTACTTTTCCCCTGATAAAGAGAGGCTTCAAATGGTTCTTCATACCTTGGTCTGGTTTTTCAAAGAACGCGTTCCGTTCTTCGACTGCTCCACTATTCATAACATAATAGCACACAGGTTTGTGATTTTCCATCTCTAATTCACCTGCTTCTTTAGAATCTTTTACCTCTGTTACTTGATCATATTCATGTGGTAATATAGAAACCACATTGCAAACGATATTCAAAGAGGACTCCCCATCTTAGTTGAAGTTTCCAGTAAGCATGTCGTCATCGTTGGTTGGCTCTTCGTTAGTTGGTTCCTCTGGAACCCTTTCGACGGATACCTCAGTCTTTCTGGGGAAAAAACCTCCTTTGTGCTGGTGGCTTTTCTTTGACAAGTGTAGAAGATGGAGTTTGATTCGTACTAGACTCCCCCACTTCGTTGCTGGTGAGTTCCCTTTAAGCCTTCTTGGTCTTTTGGTACCTTCGCCACTGGGTCCTTGTCATTGGATTTTTCCCTTTGTAGTTCTCAGAAACATAGGATTGTTGCTTTGTTGACTGGAACTGTCTTCGATATGCCCATGCGGATCTGCCACCTTCTTCGAAATTCTTCCATTTTCCCTTGCCCTTTCCTTTCCCCTTGATTTGAATAGACTCCAACCATTTGTCTATTGGGATGTTCAATGGTGGCTTGAAGGTGACTTATCGATTCACTCTGGGGTGTGGGCTATCTTCCCTTTTTGGAATTCCTTTAGCATTGGTTACATAGCTGCCCCTGCTACTCCTTTGATTGTTCCAGTATTGTGTAGACGGAATCTTTCGAATGCTTATGCTGCTTTCCTGTCATAAACAGCACTGCACCATGGGCACATTAGAACTTATGATCCTGCCTTATGACACCTAACCAAAAATCCCATCATGCTTTCTCCCATTTTTGGGTATGGCAGCAATTCTCTGACATTTCTCCAGTTGATTCCAGCCCTCTCTTGGTACACTTTCTAGTATGCCATTGCAGCATTTCGATCATTCTTTGCGTTGCACCTTGGGCACACTAGTCCTCCAAGATTCTTCGTATTTCAATGAAAAAGATATTCCACCAGTCTTACTTTCTGGTGCCCAGTTTGCATCCTGTCATCCTCCATCTTCAAATGTATTTCAATATCTTCCATCTCTGAGGATAGCTGGTTCAGATTCACCATGT
The DNA here is from genome assembly GCA_948472305.1 of Vicia faba. Taxonomy (NCBI): domain Eukaryota; kingdom Viridiplantae; phylum Streptophyta; class Magnoliopsida; order Fabales; family Fabaceae; genus Vicia; species Vicia faba. The sequence goes on from OX451736.1 coordinate 398,700,861, forward strand.
TTACTTCGAACTTAGGACCTTCAGCATTCTCAATCTCTTCGAATCTGACTCTAAGACCCTTAGTAGTCTTAGATTTGACAGAAACTTTGGCCCTTCCCCTGTTTTGTTAACTTCGAACTTGGGATCTTCAACAATCTCCAGTTCTTCAAATTTATCTCTAAGACCCTCAGTAGTCTTAGGTTCGCTAGCAGTTTTGGTATTTCCATCAGTAACATTCCCTTCGAACTGGCCCATGAGACCCTTAGCAGTCTCCAGCCCACGAGCATCTTCAGATACTTTGTCGAGTTGACCTTCTTCGATTTCAATATCATCCACCATGTTGATATATATAGGCTCTGCAAAATTTGTCTCAGCAACCTGAAGGGGGTCTGCGTCGACCTTCATCTTGGCTTCTCTCCAAACTTCAACCTTCCTTCCTTGATTGCACTTTGTATCAAATTCCTGAAAAGATGGCACTGTGAGGTTTTATGGCCTAAAAATTATAATATTTACAAAAAACCCTTTTCTTCCATTGTACTAACGGAGGAATTTTAGCGCAAGGGGGAACTATAATATGTCCATCTTTTACTAATAAGTCAAAGATTTCATCACACTTGGTGATGTAGAAGGTATAGGCTTTCTTTGGGAATTTGTCATTCCTTTCTGGTTCGACGGGATTCTTCTCGTTCACAGGTGTTAGCCCTTTGCAAGGATTAGGTGGTCCTTGCTTTAATTCTGCAAGATTTATCTCGTGCTCCTCGACCTCTGACGAGTCATCTTTGACATCTCTTTCATCCGAGCATGCTTCGACATAAGCCACTCTTTCTTTCCTGTGGATTTTGTTATCCCTTGCTTTTTCAATCTTCAAACGCTCCACTTGTCGAACCCTGTCAGCCAGTTGTGCCATGTCTCTTAGATACTTGGAATCTAACTTCTTTCTGATAGAGAAGTCGAATCCTCTTGCTGCCATTTTGACCAACTCGTGTTCAGGCACTTGTGTGAAACACCTTGCCTTTAACAGACGGAACCTATTAAGATAATCATCTATAGGCTCGTTGAATTTGCCCTTAACATTTTCCAATTCGCTTAGGCTAATTTTGGATTGAACTACATAAAATTGTTCATGAAATAATCTCTCCAAACGAGTCCAATCATGGATGGAATTTGTTGCAAGAGTTGTAAACCAAGTAAAAGAATTTTTGGTTAGTGAACTCGGGAAATATTTAATCCTTAAATTTTCATTGTTTGCTATATCCCCTGCATTTGTAAGATATCTAGCCACATGTTCTATGGTTGACTCACTGGTGTCACCAGAGAACTTTTTGAATTTTGGCACTTTCCATCCCCTAGTTAACTCAGTTTGCTGAATGTACTCAGACAAAGGGGGTATATAGTTTGTCCTTCGCATGCCAATATTTACTCCATTCCGTGCCATTATTCTTTCGACTATGTCTGCTAGATTATGTTTCCTACCATATGATCCTGTCGACACCCTTGGAGAATTTCGTCAGCATCTTGGTTTCGATTCACCGTTACTACCCTTCTTCGTGGTTGCTCCCTGTGAATAGCCTATTGAAACCTATGTGGTTCTTCCCTTCGAACTGGTTGTTGAATTTCAACTTCTGGGTGTATCACTGATTGGGCTTGGTCAATGGTTGGTTCTTCTTGAAACAGTATGACTTGATTCTCCCTTGTCCATGTGGGTTGTGGTTGTCGAGTTGATTCTCTAGATGCACCAAAAAAATCTTCAACACACCCAATTTGCACTACCATCTGTTGGTTTGCTTGGGCATTCTACAAATTCGTCTGTGTGGTCCTTTGGATTAGGGGGTTAAATATTGTACTCATTTGCTGGGCGAGTATTCCCACCATTTCGTGGTTACTATCATCCATTAGTTGCCTTAAAACTGCCTGCGTATTTATGGTAATAGGAGGCAATTGGGCCACATATCCTGGTTGTGAATTGTTTCGTGCCATATGGTTTACCCCTGAACATGATCCTTGTAATGGTGAGAAGGTAGATGTTAAAGTACGTGTGTATGTCAGATTTTTATTTTGAAGTCCTGTCATGAATGTAGTTGGCATGTCATATATTGGATCTGATGTTGGGATTGTGAATCCTGGTACATAGGTTCTAGAGACACTTCCTACTAAAGGTCTGGGGGAAACGATAGGATTTTGGCTAGCCACAGACATTACAAAAGGTTCATTTTGTTCATTTGACAATATGGTTGAAGCACTTGTATTTTGGGATATGATTGTAGTGTTCGTAGTCGAAGGGATAACCTTAGTCCCTTGACTTGTCGCCATGGCTTCGATTGTATTCAAAGCATTTGTATTCCCTCCCGTGGGGGGAGGAACTTGTTGTGCACTGCTAATGGGTGGGTTAGCCATTCTCCTATTGCTCTGCTTTTTTGTTCTAGGATCTTTGGTATTGGCTATTTTTCCACTTCTTAATTTCATGCAATGAAACAAGTTAGATAACAAATGAAAACTAGACACAGGGTCCCACTGGGCGTGCCAATTTGTTTACCCTGTAATTTGGTAAACAACCGCTGATCTTCTAAATCTTTAAAAAAGATTCAGATACTTGCGATATTGATCAGATTGATCTCAGGACTATTGTGTTCTAGTTTTTAGGAAAAAGGTTTTGATGATAACTTCTTTAAACGAAGAGAATCACTTTCATATCGAAATAAAGTGTCTTTATAAAAGCAATAAAACAGAAAACTATTCTAGACTGTAAATCTTATAGAATATAAATGACATGAAGAAATTTCATTAAATGTAAATAACTTTCGAATGTAAATATGGTGTATCATAAGTACATGTCTCACTAACTCGTTTCTCTAACACTGGTACTTTGATTATTTGAGTATATTGTACATAGATGTGAAAACCCTGAATCCTAACATCTAAGACTCCTATTTATACTTCGACCCTAACGGTCTTTCTATGAGATTACGCCACGTTCGACACCTTTTACATGCATACATTCTGGCACTTCCACGCGTCTTCCTGGCGAAACGCATTAGATTGAAATTTAAATTTCCCGCTAGAAGCTTTTGAGTTCAACTTTGAGTTCAACCAACGTGACTGTCGAAGTATTCATATATCTTGAAATATTCCTTTCACTTTAAGTTGCCCTTTCGACACGTCGAATCATAAAAATGAGCTTTACAAAATAACCTTATAAGGTCCAATTTCATGTTATTTTTAAACCATGATCTTCTCACATCAACTTTCATATTTTAATCAAATGTATAAATCTTTAGCTAACATACTCCTATAAGGATTATGCCAAAGGCCCTGTAAAAATTAAGGCTGAACCTAGAGTTACTCCTCTGATAAGCACCGCACCCAGACCAATCCCATATTCCTCTGACAAGGCTGTCCCTTGGAATTATGAGGCCGGCGTCTACTACCATGGCGTCAAGAAAGAAACATTTATTGTTGAAGGTGGAAATACTGAATTTACTGATCCCAACATTGACAATATTGCTGGGACCGATAAAGTTACTAGAAGTGGAAGGGTTTTCTCTCCAGAAATCTCTCTGAAGACTGTTGCTACACCATTTCATGTTACTGCTACTGAGCCAACTCTAGAGACTCAAGGCAAAGTATAAATGAATGAGCCTACCCAAATGGAGGCACCAAAAGAGGTTACTGCTGAAGATACCTCGAAGAAAGAAATGGAGGAGGTACTGAAAATCATCTGAAAAAGTGACTACAAGATTGTTGAACAACTAGGGAAGACTCCCTTCAAGATAACCATGTTATCCATATTGTTGCGCTCAGAAGGAAGGAACCAAAACAAGGCCCTGTATGTCTCTATTGAATGTAGAGGCACTGCCTTAGATCATGTGTTAGTTGATACGGCTTCCTCATTAAATGTTTTACCGAAGGGTGCTTTAGACAGGCTTGACGGTGAAGGGGTTGTGCTAAAACCCAGTGACATTATGATCAGAGCCTTTGATGGTTCAAAAAGGATGATGCATGGAGAGGTGGATCTTACAATCAGAGTAGGTTCGCATGTATTCGACTCTACCTTCTATGTAACGGATATCTGATCGGCCTCTTCTTGTTTACTTGGATACCCTTGGATTCATGGGGCAGGTGTTGTTACCTCCACTCTACATCAAAAGCTGAAATATCCTGTGAAAGGAAATATTGTCACGGTTTGTGGTGAAGAAGAGTACATGGTAAGTCACTTGAACTCATTCAAGTATGTTGAGATGGACGATGAATTCATATCTACTCCCTTCCAATCTTTTAAAGTTATTCCTTAGACAACCACCACTACTGAGGATGTTTCTGCTATTCCTAAGGTTACCAGGGTTCCACGTAGGATGGCTTCTCTAAAGGATGCAAGAGCTGTGGTTGAAGAAGGTGGTTGTACTACTTCGGGTCATCTTCCTGAAATTCCTTACAATTCTGAAAAATTTGGTTTGGGTTTCACTGTAGAGGCTCAGAGGGCTTTCGTCATGCTCATGCTGGAAGACCACCATTTCGTGTCAGCAAAAATAAAGTCAACACGGTGGAAGATGCAGATAATGACTATGATCTAGACAACTAGACTTTTCCCACCACCGGCAATTGACTCAACAATTGGAAGACTAAAGACATTATACCGATCTCTTTTAGTCATGAGTAAATGCTATTTTCTTTTTCTTTTTGCATTCAAGTTTTGGCTATGTAATTTTTAAAACAATAACTTTAAGCCTTGCGCCTTACCCGGGGCACAATGGTCCATTTGTTAGGGTTGTCATTTCATCCGCATATTTTCATTCAATAAAACATTTGACATATGCATTCAAATTTTGCGTTTTATGTATTTCTTTTACTTTATTACTTTCAAAATAACTATGTGTTCTTACACACACCCACACAACAAATTGCAGATCCACATCCACTCTGGATCCCGTTGATAACAATTCAGCTATTGCTAATTATGAATTCGAAAATTCAATCTACAAAGCCTAGGACGAAGGTGAGGAAGATTATGAAGTACCTGGAGAGCTTGTTAGGCTGTTAATGCAAGAAGAAAGATCCATACAACCGCATGAATAGGCAGTAGAGGTTGTGAACTTGGGTACTAAAGAAGAAAATAAAGAAGTCAAGATAGGCTCCAATCTAGAATACAGTGTCAAGAACTGATTAATCTAGATGTTGTGTGGCTATGTTGAGATCTTTGCCTGGTCATACGAAGACATACCAGGACTTGATACTGATATTGTAGTTCACTGTCTACCGATGAAAGAAGGTTGTTCTCTAATAAAGTAGAAAGTTCGTTGTATGCGTCCTGAGATGTCGGAAAAGATCAAAGTTGAGGTTATGAAGCAGTTCAACGCATGTTTCTTAACTGTTACTTCCTACCCTCAGTGGGTTGCAAATATGGTGCAAGTACCTAAAAAGGATGGACAAGTGCATATATGTGTAGACTACAGGGATCTGAATAGGGTGAGTCCCGGAGATGACTTTCCTCTTCCACATATCGATGTTCTGGTTGACAACACGGCTCAACATAAAGTATTTTCCTTCATGGATGGTTTCTCGGGTTATAATTAGATCAAGATGGCACCTGAAGACATAAAGAAGACTACTTTTGTTACACAGTGGGGAACTTTCTGTTACAAGATTACGCTTTTCGGTTTAAAGAACGTTGGTGCAACATATCAGTATTCTATGGTATCTTTGTTCCATGACTTGATATATCACGAGATAGAGATTTACGTCGATGACATGATATCCAGATCTCAGACTGAAGAAGAACATCTCGACCACCTACACAAACTGTTCGAGAGATTGAAGAAGTACAATATGAGATTGAATCCAAACAAGTGCACCTTTGGGGTAAGATCCGGTAAACTCTTAGGCTGGGATGATTAAGGTACATTGCCATATTTATTTCCCATTCGACCACTACTTGTGAGCCGATCTTCAGGTTGGTGAAGAAAGACCAAGTAGTAAAGTGGAATGAAGATTGTCAGATAACTTTCGACAAAATCAAGGAGTACCTCCAGGAACCTCCAATTTTGATGCTACTAGTTGAAGGAAGACCTCTAATCATGTACCTAACAGTGTTAGAGAACTCAATGGGGTGTGTACTGGGGCAACATGACGAGTCTGGTCGAAAAGAGCATGCAATATACTACCTTAGAAAAAATTTTACCGACTGTGAAACAAGATACTCACTACTCGAGAAACTTGTTCCGCTTTGGCATAGGCTGCTCTCCTACTAAGACAATATATTTTGACTCATACAACTTTGTTGATCTCTAAGATGGATCCTATAAAATACATATTCGAGAAACGCGCTATCTCTGAAAGGATAGCCAGATGGTAAATGGTCTTAAAATAATACGACATTCAATGGACCACTAAGAAGGCAATAAAGGAAGTGTATTGTCAGATCATTTGGCTCATCAAGTCATAGACGACTAATAATCTATTAATTTCGAGTTCCTGGATGAGAATATTATGCTAGTTATAGACTATGAAAAACCAGGACTGTATGAAGGACTTGAGTCGGGATCCTGATGGACTTTGGTTTTCGATAGAGCTTCTAACGCGATGGGTAATGGAATTGGTGTTGTGATTATCTCTCCCAAGGGTTTCCATACGCCTTTCACCGCCAGAATTTGCTTTAATTGTACCAACAACATGGCCGAATACGAAGCATGCATAATGGGTATTAAGGCTTCTATTGACATGAGAATCAAGTTCTTGGACGTGTATGTGGACTCGGCCTTAGTGATCAGTCAGGTTAAGGGAGAATGGGATACAAGGCACCCAAATCTCATTCCTTATCGGGAGCATGTGTTGGCATTAATTTCGTACTTCGATGAAATCACTTTTGAACATATTCCACGAGAAAAGAATTATTTGGCAGATGCACTAGCCATCATGTCATCTATGTTTAAAGTCAGATGGGACAATGAAGCTCCTCGAATCACTATTGAAAAGCTAGACGAACCAGCATATTTCTACGAAGTTGACACTGTTGAAGTAGAAGAAAAGCCATGGTTTCACGAAGTAAAAAGATACGTCTAGGCTCAAGAGTACCCCGAGGGGGCATCTATCAATGACAATAAATTTCTACCGAGGTTCTGTGCCATGTTCTTTCTGAGTAATGGAATTTTTACAAGCGTAATCATGATTCGACTCTGCTTCGTTATGTAGACAAGAAGGAAGCTGAGAAAATTATGGAAGATATGCACGAAGGTATCTTTGGTACTCATTCTAGTGGGAACACAATGGCTAAGAAGATTCTAAGAGAAGGTTATTATTGGTCGACCATGGAAACTGATTGCCATCATCATTCCATAACTCGTCACAAATGCTAGATTTATGCTGATAAAGTAAATGTTCCTCTGGTTCCTTTGAATGTCTTGACTGCTCCTTGGTTGTTCGCAGTGTGGAGTATTGATATGATTGGAGAGATTAATCCTACGACTTCTAATGGGCATCGTTTCATCCTGGTCGCTATTGATTACTTTACTAAGTGGGTTGAAGCAACCTCATTCGTTTCTGTTACCAATAATGTTATAACTCAATTCATTAAGCATAACCTCATCTGCCAGTATAGCATCCTTGAAAGGATTATCACAGACAATGGTCCCAATGTTAACAACACTATGATCATGGAACTCTGCACCCAGTTCAAGATTAAACACCACAATTCTTCTCTGTATCCACCAAAGATGAACAACACAGTGGAAGCCTCCAATAAGAACATCAAAAAGATTTTGTAGAAAATGATGGTGACATACAAAGATTGGCATGAGATGTTACCATTTTCTCTTCATGGAAATCTCACTTCAGTATATACATCAACTAGGTCAACCCAATTCTCTCTAGTCTACTATACAGAGGTTGCTTTACCTGTCAAAGTCTAGATTCCTTCCTTAAGGATCATGAAAGATGCAAGTTTAGACGAAGATGAGTGGATACAGACTAGGTTGGACCAGATAAATTTGATCAACGAGAAAAGGCTTACGGATGTTTTTCATGGTCAGATATATTAGAAGTGCATGATCAAAGCCTTCAACAATAAAGTCAAGTATCAGGTATATCAGGCTGGTGACTTCGTGATAAAGCACATTATACTATCACAAGGTTGTCAAAGGGGAAAATGGACTCCCACATATGAAGGTCCATTTATGATTAAGAGGATATTTTCGGCGGTGCTATGATACTAACCAACATAGACGGTGAAGACTTCTTGAACCTTATGAATGCAGACATAGTCAAAAAATTCTACACATGAAAGAGACACGCAAGGTTTACTGGCCTAGGCAAAAATAAGGGCACCCCGTCGAACCAAAAGAGTTCGGGCAAAAATTAGGGATATATATAAAAATTTGTACACCCGGCAAGTCGAAAACCTGAAAAGGCGGCTTGGTCAAAAAAGGATATCCCGGTGGACTAAAAACCCGAAAGGGCGGTCCAAGAAAAAGTTAGGGATTAAAGCGTATGACTATGTCCCATTTGATCACCTATTTACTAACAACCATCATGACTATCGACATCAAGTTCAAATGTACCGATCAATTTAGTCAACTTCTTCTGACAACAAGGGATGAGATGCTTGAAGACATAAGGGCAATAGCAAAGTTGAAACAAGATGGTATTTTTTCCACATAGTTGTCTTTCTTTGTTTTTCTTTGTACTTTCTTCATTTTTGCGATGATTTTCTCTTACTAGGATCTCTGTCTCCTTGTACAAAACTGCCTGTTTATAGGCAAACCATCAATAAAATATAATTCAAAATTCAAACTTACTTTCTCTTTTTTTTTTTGCAAAAATGTCCAATGACTAAATTGAGTGAACATATGCATATGAATATGATTACTATTAGTAAATATGTGAATAAAAACAGGGTTAGCATTTACTAAAGACTCTAGGAGTTGGGATAACGTTCAAGTCATCCACAAATCTCCATAGAAAATATCCGCAGAGCTACCTTTACAAACTCATCCTCGACAGAGATACATTCCTCAGCGAGTCTAATATATCTTCAAACAGAAATTGAGGCATCTTCCAACGGTTCACTTGATCAGCTTCTCCAGTAGGTCCGTAGCAGGTAAAAAAGTGTGATCATTTCCCCAGCATATAATGGAAACATCCTCCGTGCAACCTATGAAATTCTAATTCCCATAAGAAATGATTCCCTTAGAATAATTTATAGGAATTTAATTCCCCAAAAGATTTGATTCCTCCAACACTGTAAAATCCCCGACAAAATTCTCTTCTCCAGCAGAGTTATCTCCCCAGTAGAGTTTATTTCCCCAGCAGGATTTATTTCCCCAACAAGGTTTATTTCCTAAACCGAGGTTATTTCTCTGATTATCGCAATTCTCTGACAAAATTCTCTTCCCAGGTTAGATGTCATTCAACTTTGTCCTCCCCAGAAAAGTTGACATCCACACATTAGAGGAGTATCCATCTCTTCCATCCCCAAGCAGAAGTCAAACGTCCCCAGCAGAATATTCTCAAACGGAAAGAAAAAATCCCCAGCAAAGACGCTCTAGGAAAGATTGAAGATTCATATTCTTTATTCCCAACAACAAACATCTATTTATTTTCCAAGGACAAAGATGTTATACGAATCTACCGTTACCGTTAGCAACGTCTTACATCATTTACAAAACATCATAACATATGCATACGAAACACATACGACACTCTTATTTATTTTGAGAACATAATACGCAATGCATTACATACATCATGACATTGCATAAAACTAACTTTGTTTCTTCCAAGTTAGTCCGTAAACAGACGAATATCATCAATAATTTTAAAACGGGTCAAAGATTAATTCCCGAAACAAGACGGGGAAACTATCTATATGACAAAGCAGTATGAATTCCCGAAATAGGACGAGTTTACCACCGAAAAACAGGTCAAAGATTAATTCCTGAAACAAGACAGGGAAACTATCTATATGACCAGGCGGTATGAATTCCTGAAACAAGACGAGTTTATCAACAAAAAGTGGGTCCGAGATTAGTTCCTGAAATAAGACGGAGCAAATATTTATACGACATGGCGGTATGAATTCCTGAGACAGAACGGGTTTATCAAAAAAAGCGGGTCAGAGATTAATTTTCGAAATAGGACGGGGCAACTATCTATATGACCAGGCGGTATGAATTCCCGAAATAGGACGAGTTTACAATTGAAGAACAAATTCCATATCAATTCCCGAAATAGGACGGGGTGACTCTCTATATGACCAAATTTCCCTCAGAGACTGAATTTTGAAAAGCATCTCCTTCAGGGTCTTTATTCTGAAAATCATTTTCCATCAGATCAAGTCGAGCGTAGACTCATTCTGATACTCTAATCAATAGTTACTCTAGATGGCATCTATAATCCCCTCTCTGACACCAATCTATCATCTCTCTGAATGGAATATTTAAGCTCATTTAAGCAATATTATCAACAAAGTATTACTCCATGTACATGCAAGTGCAAACTTTTAGGCACTTAAGTGTTTAATCCTCTTCTACCTCCAAATCACGAATGGCGGACATGCCAATCTAACTCTCCAAGTTTAAGAATATTGAACAAGGGAAGTTGTTTTACCTCAAAATTTTCCCTCCCATTATCCAAGATATTCTCCTAGGGTTCTCAATTGCTCAAGATTGCTCAAGAATTGATCAGACAAATTCTTCTCCCAAGCAATGAACCTACAACTAGGGTTTCACCTTTCTCAAGGAAATTTGAAGATTATAATACCTCAAGTGGATTTCATAATTCCTCATATGTCTCAAGGAATTCTCATAACAAATTTCAAGCTTTGCATCACATGTTTTCCCAGTAAAATGCTCAGATGATTGAAAATCAACTATATTGGACAAAAAGTCAACTGTGGTCAACATACAGTCAAACCTCAATATTTTTGGTCAACATCAATATTTTGAAGTCACATTCTTCATTTGATCAAGGATTTATCATGATTCATCAAGAAACCTCAAGATTCATCAAAAGTTAAAAGTTACCAAATTAGGGTTTTCTTAAGGTGAAGTCAACTGAACTTTGACCAAGCACAACTTTCACATGCTTCATCAGATTTTTCTCAACCAAATCTCATTTTGAAGGAAATTCAATTATCTACAACTTTGTCTCTCTATGCTCAATTCCAAAAAATGTTTCATTTGAGAGATATGGGCCAAAACATTATAGGTCATGTCAAAATTCAACAAAAAGACACTTTTTGTCAAGGCAACTTACATCAAGATTAAATCTTCAAATGCAAAAATTACCAAAATAGATATTGTAGAGGACATCTTAAGATTTCCAAAAATTTAAAGATTACCTTCATATAATAAAAATTGAGAGACTTATGGTTGGTGCAAGTTGGGAAATTTTTAGAAATATTGTGAAATTTAAAGTGATCAAACTTGAACTTTTTGGCTAGTGGGATGAGGTTTCAAGGTCCAAACGTGCACAAGATCTCAGTGTGAACCTCTAAACTTATCCATGCACCCATTGGGTTTTTATTCTATTTATTTTGATTTTTATTTATTTATATTCAAAATTAAATAAGATAAAATCAAGGCCTTTCTTACAAAGGTCCAAGCCCAACCTTTTGACCTAATTTCAAGCTCTATATATTCTCGTTGTTCAGACATAACAAGACACGAAACCCTTGCACAAGAAACTTCTCCAAAAATCAAAAAAATTCTCAAAACTAGGGCAAGTTGTAAACCTATTTGCAGCCACTTTCGAAGCATATCAACCCTTCCAATTGATCTCTAAATTGGTATAGGGTAAGAATGGATCAAACTTGATGATCCAAAGCACACGAAACCAGCATTCCATGCAAATCTTGTTTCCCTATATTTCACAAATTTATATCTTTGTTTTCTTTATGTTTTAACGCATGCTAACTTTACTAATATGTTTCTGAGATATCCATGTGCAGGACGAGACCATTGAATGATCCCCGTAATGGCTGAATCGCGAATTGCCATGCTTAGTCCGTTTCATGTTAGTTTTGTCATGTCTTACAATACAACGCGTTTTAGCCCAAACTAAGGGTTCCATTGAAATCAGAAGGCCTGAATTAGGGGGTAGGGTCCTTTGGAACCTATAATGTTTGTTATTTTGCAGGAACAAAGAAGTTGCTCGCCAGAGAAGACGACCAGAGCCAGGGCACCGGCGCTTCTATGGTCCATTTAATTGAGTTGATTATATAATTATTTGTTTTTATTTATGTTATCGGATGTATAGCCACCCGAGTGGAAAGCGCACGCAAGATAAGGTATTACTATGCAAGGGAGTGGGCTCAATCCTTGCCTTTTGGTGTTTTGGGAATTTTTTCCTCATATTTTCATGTTTTTTTGCAGGTTTCAATATGTAGCGCGCTTATTCCATTCTCCTAACACAGGCGCGCGTCTGGCGTAGTGGCAAGGCCTATGGGTGAAAAGGCTAAGGGAATGGGTTCAACACCCACCCCTGATATTTTTTTTCTCTTCTATTTTCTAACCTTGTGTGGCATTTTCCCTTAAGCCTTAATTCTTTTGGCAAAATTAACCCTATTTTCACTTAACCATAAAAGAAAACCTTTTTTTTACAAACCCTAATTAAATAAGGTTTTAGGTTTTTTTATCAACTTTTAAATTAATTTTTTTTACAAATTAAATTAATTAATTTTTAGGTTTTTTATTAATCCTTTAATTTAATTAATTAACCTTTTTTGCAATTTTAAAATCAATTAGAATTTTTAGGTTTAATTAATTCTATCATAAATCTATTTTTCCATAAATAAATCATCAAAAGCATTTTTTGTCTTTTCTTATTCTCACATTTTCTTAGACAAACAATATAGGTTTCACAATTGTAATAGCGTAGCTTATTTTTTCCGCGTTTTATCATCATGTAACTGCTTCTAGTATGTAATAGCATAAGATTTATTTTTCGTTTTGATAATTCTGTAACTGCCCCAAAGCGTTGTAATAGCCTAGGTTTATATTTTCTGCCTTTATTTCTTGCTATTATATTTTTTGTGCTTCTACTTAGTAATTAAGTTTGTATGGAAAGATAAAAACCAAACGATAGAAAAACCTAAATCCAAAGATAAATAACTGAATACAAAATAATCACACACTTGAACCTCTAGGGTAACCTCTCTTGCTGCCTTCAGAACAAAAAATGGTCATGTCCTTCAAAAGTGGGGACGCTTTAGCAAAGACTCTCGAATCAAAGATCATAGTCCCTCGATGGCCCTTTCGATGTTGTCTTTCGATAAATGATCTAGTCCCTTAAGAAATCGATAAAGCATCCTTATACGTTGCCTTCGATGACTGTATGATGACCCTTTTCCTGTCCCTTCACATCCAACAATATGGCTTCCTACTAACTAATGGTATGGATAACACTATCTAAAGGAGGACGAAAAGTACAAGAATGATCTTGAGTGGGTAGAACTTTTAATCGCTTTCTCACAAAAACAAAACATTTTTCACAAAGAATTTCAAAGATATTTTCAAAACACTTTATACGCATTCTTGAGGACCGATACAAGAATCATTAAAAATTTCAAATTTCAAAATATTTTCAAACAAATCACACACAAAAAAGCAAATTTTCAAAGTGAGCTAAGCGATTAAGAGCCCGTAGATAACTATGGACGAAAAGGGTGTTAAAACCTTCCCTTTTCATAACCTACCCTTCAAACTCAAAATCTTCAAGGTATTTCCTATTCTTTTCACCCTTTCCTTATTGGATAAAAGAAAAGTCAGCGGCGACTCTAGCTATCCGCAACATTTGTAATGAAATGCAAAATAAGTCAGTTCTCCCACCGTATTACACTAAGACACACCTAGGTATAAGGCCAAACTCAAATCCCTCTTCAATCACACTCAGCGATTGGAGCAACTCTAAACAAAATAGAGAACAACAATAGAAAGTCACTCTTCCAAGACTCACAATCCTTAATGCTTAAAAGCTTATCAGAACTAACATACAAATACTCAATTCTTAAAAGCTTATGAGCATCTGACGCACAAACATCCAATGCTTAAAAGCTTATGAATGCTTGACACAACTTACAACCCAAAAATAAGGATTCTAAAAACCCTAACAAAACACACACATAAGTTCCCCCTAAAACTAGGTATGCACCAGTCTATATATAGCATTATTCTGGACTGGGTTATGCTTGAAAATCGCAGCAGTGAGGCTGCATAAAGTCTGAAAAATATTCTCCAAGAAAATAGGTCTTCAATCATTAGTTTTCTAAAATGTATCCATATTTACAAACTTTGCATATCTTCGAAAACCAACATAGAATCTCTTATTTGTCAATCTTGGACGCCATATAAGCTAACTAAATATTCCATCTATATTCAGTAACTAACATATCAACTGAACCATAATTATCAGCTGCTGCAGACACGATGTTTTATCCTCCTGGTTGGGATATCTCATTCGACATGTTTAAATCTGCAAGTTGGAACATCTTGTTCAACATGTTGGTGCCAAGTTAGTTTAACCAAAATGTATGCCAAGCATAATTTCAGAGAAATAATAATCTCTCCCTTTGACACATTTTGGCTAAAATAACCAAATAACCCTTGCACACAAAAACACCATAAAATAAGTTTGAAAATAAATCAAACACACACATCAGAGGCACAGCAGCAAAAAACACATTAGCAAGGTTAAAAGTAGCAAAAAAACATAAACACGGTTAATATTTAGTTGATCTACTAACACGACTGAAACCGATAGAGAGCATAAGTTCTCAACATCGTGACGTCAAGACATCATGTATGACATCTCTTCAGAGCCTCTAGTCTAGGGCAGGGACTCCCCCTCAATAACTCCCCTTCAACAGTAGTACCAGCACTGACACCCTTAATATCATATAACTCCCCCTTTTTAGCCATAATATGACAAAGGTAATTAGACAATACTAGCAAATTTGTGCACCTAAAGTTTGAAGAGATAAGGTGCAAAAAGAAACTAAAAATATCCTGGGAATTTAAGCCTTACATAATAAAAAATAAGATAAAAAAGATAATAAGGCAGACCCAAACAAAATCACATGACCAAATGTCATGCATCAACATCTTCTTCTTGTCTAATGCACCGACATAACATTTATCAGGTGTACCACCATCCTTAGCATCTTCATCGATTGATACAAAAACCAATAGTAATTGTTATAATTCTTGATATATACATATCTCAAGTCTCCTCCTTAGGTTCTCAAGTTGAATTGCATCAAGAGCTTTGGTAAAGATATCAGAAAGCTAATTCTCATTGTTAACATGCTCAAGAGTTGTGACCTTGTCCTCCACAATTTCTCTAATAAAGTGGTGCATGATGTCAATGTGCTTGGTCCTCCTGTGCTGAATAGGATTTTTGGAAGTATTAATAACACTCAAATTGTCACAAAATAATGTCATGACATCTTGTGTGACATTATACTTAAACACCATTTGCTTCATCCACACTAATTGAGAGCAATTGCTTCTTGTTGATATGTACTCAACTTCAGCAGTAGACAAAGAAACACAATTATGTTTCTTGTTGAACCATGAAATAAAATTGTTTCCCATAAAGAAACATCCTGCAGAGGTACTTTTCCTATCATCAGCACTTCCAGCCTAATCAGCATCACAAAATCCCACCATCAAGGAATTTGTATCACGGGAATACAACATACCGTATCCACATGTACCATTCACATACTTCATAATCCTTTTCACTTGGTTAATGCGACTTACCTTAGGTTCTGCTTGATGCCTTACGCATACTCCAACAACAAAAGTGATGTCTGGTTTGCTATTAGTATTATATAGAAGGCTACCAATCATGCTTCTATACAAACTCTGATCAACATTAACTCCATTTTCATATTTTGATAACTTCAAGTGTGTAGGAGCAGGAGTTCTATTATGGCTGGCATTTTCCAATCCAAATTTCTTCACAATATTCCTTGCATATTTGCTTTGACAAAGAAAAATGGGGTCTTCCATCTGCTTGACTTGCAATCCAAGAAAGTAACTCAATTCACCAACCAAACTTATCTCAAACTCAGATTGCATCTTCCTGACAAAATGTTGGACAATTTCATCTGATATTCCTCCAAAAACAATGTCACCCACATAGATCTGAGTTATCAACATTTTTCCATCTTCATCTTTGACAAAAGTGTCTTGTCAATTCCACCCTTTCTATATCCATGATTGACTATAAATTCAGTCAACCTTTCATACCAAGCTCTTGGTGCTTGTTTCAAGCCATACAAGGCCTTTTTTAGTTTGAACACAAGATCTAGAAAGGAAGGATCAACAAAACCTTTTGGTTGTTCAACATAGACTTCTTCATTCAGATACCCATTTATAAATACACTCTTTACATCCATTTGATATAGCTTGATCCTTAAGTGACAAGTTACTCCAAGCAACAATCTGGTAGACTCCAAGCAATCCACATAAGTTTTCTTGATCTGGTGACTACTTCTTGTCTGGGATTTCCTATTATATGTTCCTTAGGATGATCCTTTTGAATTTTGAGTGATGGATCTTTTCAGCTACCTGAGGTTCTTCAATTTCATAATTTGCAGTTAAGTATGCAACATCTGTGTTGGATGTTGAGACTTTTTCTTTAGGAACCACATCATCTGTAGGAATAGTTGTCCCAACTTCTTCTAGGGAATCATTTATCTAGTTGAGTTATTAATAATCACATTTGAAGAATTCATCATCACCTTGGTTCTGGAGTTGAATACTCTATATTCTTTATTGTTTGTAGAGTATCCCAGAAAATTTCCTTCATCACTTTTTGCATCCAACTTCGTTCTTGCCTCACGGTCTGCCAGAATATAACGCTTACTTCCAAACACATAAAAACATTGGCAGTTGGCTTTCTTCCTATCCATAATTTATACAGAGTGACAGAGGTACCAGTTTTCATAGTCACTCTATTGTGAATATAACAAGCAGTGTTCGTGGCTTCAGCCCAAAAGTAAAGGGGTAATTTCTTGGCATGAAGCATAACTCTGGAACATTCTTGAATAGTCTTGTTCTTTCATTGAACCACACCATTTTGTTGAGGAGTGATGGTTGAAGAAAACTCATGATTGATCCCATCATATTCTTAAATTTCCTCAAACTTGATTTTCTCAAATTCTTTCATGTGGTCACTTCTGATTCTGACAACACCATGGTGCTTTTCTCTTTGAATCTCGTGGCATAATTCTTTGAAGACATCAAACACTTTAGATTTCTCTTTGATGAACTTCACCCAAGTGAATCTTAAGTAGTCATCAACAATAACATATGCATACCTCTTTCCCCCAAGACTTTCAACCTGCATAGGTCCAATCAAGTCCATGTGAAGTAACTCTAGAACTCTTGAGGTGGCAAGATGTTAGATATTCTTATGGGACATCTTTGTCTACTTCCCAATTTTAAATTCACCATAAATTATCCCTTCATCAATCTTTAGCTTATTAATATCTCTAATAGCTTATTTTGACAAGATCTTCTTCATACCTTTCAGATGTAGATGATCAAGCTTTTAATGCCATAGGGTAACTTCATCATCTTTTGACATTAAGCATGTTGAGAGACATAAAGTTCCTAGAGAGCTCCATAGGTAGCAATTTTCTTTTGATCTGGTTCCCTTTATAACCACTTCATCCTTATCATTTGTAATCAGGCACTCAGATTGAGTAAAGTTAAATTTAAGACCTTGGTCACATACTTGACTGATACTTATCAGATTTGTAGTCATCCCTTTTACAAATAACACATTATCAAGACTAGGTTGTTCTGCATAGTCCACCTTTCCAACACCTTTGATTTAACTTTTTGACCCATCTCCAAAAGTGACATAGCTAGTGGCATGTGGTTTAATTTCCACTAGGAATTTCTTAACACAAGTCATATGTCTAGAACAACCACTATCAAAATACCAATCTTATCTAGTTGAGGCTTGAGAGAAGTGTAAGTTATGAGTCCATATTGTTAGAACATAGTTTGATTCTATAACCCTTAATTAGAGTTTTGATGATAACAAACACAAAGAACAAATATGCACTCTAAATTTATGTTATTGTGTATGCAGATGTTCTGACCAAAGCAACATCATAAGTTAAGCTATAAAAGCTTTCACGCTGAGGTAATCAGAATCTGCGCTGAAGAATGATGATCAGAACCTGCACTGAAGTGAAGAATACTCTGATTCTGAACAGAAGGTTCATAAACAATCAGATCCTCATATCTCTAAGTCATCAATGTTCTGAAGCATTTTAAGCCTGCTAGATTGTAAGATTATAAAGTGTTATTATTCAATCAAGACAACATCACATGTAACGGCTTCATTCAGACAAGAATCTTCTCAATATGGAAACTGTTTAAATGTCCATTATCACGCTTTATGTTGAACATGATTCCTTTTCCTATATAAACAAGCTAAGAGAACAAATCGTTTACGATTTTAAACGGATGCAATGTATCTCTAAAGGATACAAGCTTACATACTCTTTTCTACACTCTAAATTGTGTAAAATATCACAGTTGTGGTAACTGTTTTTGTCAAGAAAAACAACCATACACATAATTCTTTTATCTTGATTAAGCCAGTGTTTCTTTGAGATTAACCGGGTTATGGTTGTACTCAAGAGGACTTTGACAGTTGTCAAAGTAGTGATTGTAATCAGTTTTTGATTAGTGGATTAAGTCCTCGTTGGAGAGAGGCGAAATCACCTTGTCAGGTGGACTGGAGTAGTCTGAGATCAAACGAACCAGGATAAAAATGTTGTGTCTTTGTGCATTTGATTTTAAGTTTTCAATTCAACTCCCCCTTCTTGTGTTTTTCACTTCTTCAATTGGCATGAGAGCGCCTGGTTCTGAGTTAATACACTTAACCGTGTCAGTACAAGATCTAAGCTTTAGAAAAACACTATGGTGGGACCAAGCCAAAACATCATAAATGACTATCACGAAGACAAGGACAAAATTAGTGGAAAACCTCCAGTCTTAGATGGAGAAAATTTTGACTACTGGAAAGATAGAATTGAGAGCTTATTTATGGCCCATGATGTTGATCTATGGGACATGGTAATTGATGGATACACACATCCAGTGGATGAAAGTGGTCAGAAGATAGACAGAAAAAGGATGTCTGACCAGCAAAAATGTGATTTCAGAAACTATCATAAATCTAGAACAATACTTGTCAATTCTATCTCATACTCAGAATATGAGAAAATCTCAAATAGAGAGACAGCTAAAAACATGTTTGACTCTCTTAAAATGACGCATGAAGGCAACATACAAGTCAAATAAACCAAGGCCCTTGCACTCATTCATAAGTATGAAGCATTCAAGATGGAAGACAATGAATCCATAGAAGCAATGTTCTCAAGATACCAAATCCTTGTTGTTGGGCTGAAGGTTCTTGAAAAAGGATATTCTAATGCTGATCACGTAAAGAAGATCATCAGAAGTTTACCCAAGAAATGGAGGCCAATGGTCACAACACTTAAGCTAGCTAAATATCTCAACAAGATATCTCTGGAGGAACTTGTCAGCTCCCTCAGAAGTCATGAGTTAGAGCTATAAGAAGATGAGCCTCAAAAGCAAGGTAAGCCACTAACATTAAAATCTAACAAAAAATCTGATTCTAAGGTTTTACAGGCTATGGAAGAAACCTCTGATGGATCCTTATCAGAAGAAGATGAATTGTCTCTCCTCTCTAGAAGGGTGAATCAACTGTGGAAGCAAAGACAAAGGAAATTCAGAAATCCTAGAAGACCAGAGAATCAAAATGAATCCTTCTCCAGATACAGAAAGTTTGAGTCTTCCTCTAGACATAGAAGATCTGAAGGTTCTTCTGGACAAAAAAAGTCAAATAACAAGGACATCATCTGCTATGAGTGCAATGAGCAAGGGCACTAAAAAACTGACTATCCAAAGCATCAGAAGGAGAAGCCCAAAATGAAGTTCTTCAAGAAAAAGAAGAAAAGCCTCATGGCAACATGGGATGATTCAGACACTTCTGATGCTGACTCAGAGTCAGATGATGAAAGAGCAAACATAGCTCTCATGGCAAAAGTGTCAGAAGACAATGAAGCTTCTGGTTCAGACTCAGAATCAGACACTGAAGAGGTATTCCCTGACTTGACTATTAATTTTACTAAGGCTAAACTTGCAGAATGTTTAAATGAAATTCTGGAAAGGTATTAGCAAATCAGAGTCAAATTCAAGAACCTGAAAAGGGATCTTGTCTCTGACTCTGAAAAGACTGAGAGTCTCAGATTAGAAAATTATGAGTTAAAAGAAAAGGTTTCAAAATTAGAAAACGATTTGCAAAACTCTTAGAAGGAAATAATCTCAGAGACTCTCAATAATGTTGATGAGATCATCAAAGAGTATGATCACAACTTTCAGAAGTTTCTGGCTAAAAACATAGATAGAAGCAAGATGGCTTCAATGATCTATGGAGTTAGCAAGAATGGCAGAAAAGGGATAGGATAACAAGGTAGGGTATCTACACCTAAGAAAGTCACGGACCTAGTCATAAAACGCACACCACTTAAATAACACTTCATATATGGGCAAACACATGACCTAAAATACACTAGTAATGATTACTCTGTCAAACCAAAATTCAACCAGAATTTTGGTAAAACTAACAAACCAGGACCCAAGAAGATATGGGTACCTAAGGAAAAAAATTATATATGTAGCAGATATCTTTAGCAGCAAGGCTAAAACACCAGTCATGGTACCTAGACTCTGGATGCTCGCGATACATGACGGGAAGAAAGCATATGTTCCAAAGCCTGGAACTTAAACCTGGAGGCTACGTGGGCTTTGGAGGCAACCAAAGAGGAAAGATCATTGGCTCTAGAACAGTAGGTAATGGAAATCTTCCCTCTATAAATAATGTGCTCTTAGTTGATGGACTAATGCATAACCTGTTATCCATAAGTCAATTAAGTGATAATGGTTATGATATAATCTTTAATCAAAATTCATGCAAAGCTGTTAGTCAGAAAGATGGAACTATCCTCTTTAATTGAAAGAGGAAAAACAACATTTATAAGATAAAACTTTATGAACTAAAGATTCAGAATGTAAAATGTCTTCTCTCTGTTAATAACGAGCAATGGGTCTAGCATAGAAGATTGGGGCATGTTAGTATGAGAAGAATATCTCAGATTAAAAAACTCAATCTGGTCAGAGGACTTCCTAATTTGAAGTTCAGCTCATATGCTCTGTGTGAAGCATGTCAGAAAGGAAAATTTGCAAAACATGCTTTTAAATCTAAAAATGTTGTTTCCACCTCTAAGCCATTAGAACTTCTGCACATAGACTTATTTGGACCAGTAAAAACTGCGTCTGTTAGTGGCAAGAAGTATGGGATAGTGATCGTAGATGACTATAGCAGATGGACATGGGTAAAGTTCTTAAGACACAAGGACGAGTCACACTCTGTGTTCGTTGCATTCTGTAACCAAGTTCAGAATAAAAAGGATCTTAGAATTGTCAAAGTCAGAAGTGATCATGGTGGAGAATTTGAAAATAAAAATTTCGAATCATTTTTTAATGAAAAAGGCATCTTGCATTACTTATCTTGTCCTAGAACTCCCCAACAAAATGGAGTTGTAGAACGAAAGAACTGAACACTGCAAGAAATGGCAAGAACCGTGATCAATGAGACTAACATTGCTAAGATCTTCTAGGCAGAAGCAATTAACACAACGTGTTATATTCAGAATAGAATCTATATAAGACCTATTCTAGAAAATACTCCATATGAATTGTGGAAGAACAGAAAGCCCAACATTTCTTATTTCCATCCTTTTGGATGCACTTGTTTCATTCTGAATACTAAAAATTATATGAACAAGTTTGACTCTAAAGCACAAAAGTGTATCATGTTAGAATACTCTGAACGCTCAAGAGGGTACATAGTATATAATACATAAACACAGATTGTTGAAGAGTCAATCAGTGTTAGATTTGATGATAAGCTTGGCCCTCAAAAGTCAAAGCAGAGTGAATTCTTTGCAGATATAGAAGTTGGATTCACAGGTACTGAAGACAACTTGTCAGAAGTTCTCAACAGAGATGCTCCAACAACTTCAGAAAGAAATGTTACAAGCAATCCAGCATCTTCCGTTGACCAACTTCAGAAAAGGCTATCCATAAGCAGTATAGCTCACCGAGAAGATAAGATCATGGTAAAGAAGTATGATCCAATTAGAACAAGATCAACATTCAGAGACTCTGAAGAATCCCTCATGGGACTGGTCTCTCTGATTGAACCAATAACATTTGATGAAGCGCTTCTGGATAATGATTGGATTCTGGAAATGCAGGAGGAATTAAATCAGTTCACCATAAATGACGTATGGGACCTGGTTCCCAAACCAAAAGGATTCAACGTCATTGGAACAAAGTGGGTGTTCTGAACAAAACTGAACGAGCAAGGAGAAGTCATCAGAAACAACGCACGACTGGTGGCACAAGGTTATAGTCAGCAAGAGGGGATAGACTATACATAAACCTTTTCCCCAATTGCCAAGTTAGAATATATCAAACTCTTAATCTCATTTGCTGTAAACAATGGCATCACTCTGTATCAGCTGGATGTCAAAACTGCATTCCTAAATGGCTATATAGATGAAGAGGTATATGTGCACCAACCACCTGGGTTTGAGAATTCCAAACACCCAGAATAAGTTTTCAAACTAAAGAAGTCACTCTATGGTCTGAAACAAGCTCCCAGAGCTTGCTATGAAAGACTAAGTAACTTCCTCTTAGAAAAGGAATTCACAAGAAGGAAAGTGGACACAACCTTGTTCTGTAAGACATTTAAGAATTACATTTTAGTGTGTCATATTTATGTAGATGACATCATCTTTGGATCTACTAAACCTTCTCTGGGAAGAGAGTTTGCTAAGTGCATGCAGGAAGAGTTTGAGATGAGCTTAATGGGGGAACTCAAATTCTTTATGGGCATTCAGATAAACAAAACTCCATAAGGAACTTACATTCATCAGAGAAAATATGTCAGAGAACTTCTGAAGAAATTTGATCTCTCAGAATGTAAGCCCTCAAAGACTCCAATGCACCCCACGTGCATTCTTGAAAAGGAAGAGGTAAGTAAAAAGGTAGAACAGAAAATCTACATAGGTCTGATTGGCTCTCTCCTTTATCTTACGGCTTCAAGGCCTGATATTTTATTCAGTGTTTGCTTATGTTCTAGATTCCAATCATATCCTAGAGAATCTCACTTAACAGCAGTTAAGCGAATTTTCAAGTATCTGAAAGGTACTACTATTTTGGGTTTGTTTTATAGAAAATCCAATGAATACATCTTAGTAGGATACTGTGATGCTGACTTTGCTGGAGACAAAGTAGAGCATAAAAGCACTTCTTGAAGCTTCCAGTTTCTGAGAGACAATCTTATCTCATGGACCAACAAGAGACAGTCCATAATAGCACTGTCAATAGAAGAAGCTGAATACATAGAAGCTGCTGGATGTAGAACTCAAATGCTCTGGATGAAAAGTCTATTTGAAGACTTTAACATATTTGAGAGTAACATTCCTATCTTCTGTAATAACACTACAACTATATGTCTCAGTAAGAATCCCATTTTTCATTCTAGGGCTAATCATATAGAAATAAAACATCACTTTATTAGGGACTATATTCAGAAAGGAATTCTTACCTTAAAATTTATTGACACAGACCATCAATGGGCTGATGTATATACAAAACCCCTTTTTGAAGATAGATTCAATTTCATTCTGAAACATCTCAGCATGAAGTTATTCCCAGAATAAAATGTTTTATTTGCATATCTTAACCCTCAGAACTTTATTGTTTTCTGTGAACATCTAATCAACTTGTCTTCAGAAGTAAGAAGTACAATTGCCTCAGAATCTATCTATGAATATATGAACGTTTCATTTCAAGGATAGAGGTGTGCAGTTCACATCATCAAACATGTGTCATCCTCTCACAAGCTACCTTCTGAGGATGAACACGCGTTCAAATTCTGAAGGGTCCAAGGCTCTGATTGGATGCATTGAGACACTTGTCAGTGGTAACTGTTCAATATCTTTCTAAATCCCCTAATTTCAGGTTTCATTAATGCATATAATCATTACTTATTTTCTTTCTTACTGGTTACGTTTTTAAAAAAAAACCTATATAAACTCAATTTAGTATTTCATTCATTCACATTTTACTCTATTCTATGTTCTCTCTTGTTTCAAGTTTCGTTTTCAAAAACCCTTTCCATTTTCTTCAACGAACCCGTGTGAACAATGGCATCATCATCAAGTCTCAAGAATCCCAGTGCTCCTGAATCTTCATCAACGGAACAATATGAAGAACCCATTAGAACGCTTCTCACTCCTGTTGACAACCTTGAAGTTCTCTCTGAATTGATCATTGATTTTGAAAGTTTACAAGAAAATGGGTTTAATCTCTATGAAGACGTAACTGCACATGGATAGAACATATATTTTGACCGTCTGTTGGGTCTAATGTTTCCCATTCTCGTAAAAGAGTTCTGGATTCATGCTACCTCATCCAACCACCAGGTTACATCATATTTCATGGGAAAGAAAATAGTGATAACATAAGACTTAATTGGGAAACTCATTGGATACAATGGTGGTGGAGTCAGATGCATTGATATGGCTGATAGGTGTTCTGACCTAAAATCAATTGCCATGGAAATCTTCACTTTTGGACAGCCATCCAGCAAGATCAGAGACTTGAAGGATCATCACAGAATCTGGGCCAGAATAATTCTGGGATGTATCAATCACAGGAAGCCTACAAGCTCTCCTGATTACATCAATATTGATCAGCAATTCCTGATTTACTTCATTGCAAAGAAGACCAAGATAAACCTTCCACACTTGCTCTTCAACCATCTCAGAACAAGTGTGAAAGAGACAAGAGAAGACGAAATAACTAAGAGGGACTGGATTCCCCTAGGAAGACTGATTTCAGATATTCTAACAGAAAACGGGCTGATAGAACATCTGACAGAGGCTTAAGAAATAAGAACTCTGGAAGCAACCGTTGGGAAACCTTTGAATGCCAATAATTTGAAGAAAATGAAGGTTATTGGGAACATTAAGAAGGAACCAACTATTGCTTCTCATGAGGCCATTACTTCTAGGTGAATCCCTCTGAAGGATTTTCCACTATTTTCTGAGATAGATGCCACCCCAAAAATCATAGTCAGATACCTTGAAGCTTGCAAGGCTGATGGGACTGTTCAAGAAATCAACATTCAAGATCTGCACAAGCCAGCTCCATAGGTTGTGTTAAATAAATACAAAAAGAGGAAGGCAGCAGGAGAAGGATCCTGTCAGAAGACACCTAAAACTGCGAAAAAGAAAGGTAACCCATCTTCTGTTTCTGTTATTGAATCAATAGCTCTTCCAACATCTGAAATCATTCCCCTTCAACCAATAGAAAATCCTTCACCCCAAAAATTTGAGGATTTTGACATAGAGCTTGACCCATCTGTAACTATTGGAAACTTTTTAAATGAACCTCACTCACCCAATCAAAATCCAAACCCAAAACATCATCAACCGAACGTGCCAAAGTTCTATCTAACATTGAACTGTTTGATCAAGACTTTTCCTCTCCAATACCAGAAAATCCTAACACTCAACAACAACCAGAAAATCCACAACCACACTCTCCTCAACCAGAACATCTGAACCTCAACTCACCACAACCAGAGAATGGAAATTCTCTCTCTCCTCCTTCTAAAAACCCATCTTCTGAACTTCTTGAACCAGAAACTCAACACGCTACCGTAAACCAATCTGAAGACTCACCTTTATATTCTGATACCACTATCCTAATCCCTGGAATAACATAACCTCTTACGGTTTGATTACCTCTCACTATTCATGATATTCCAGAAATCCCTTCATCATATGAATCCAGACCACCAAACACGCATAACACACCAATTCTAATTTCTGACTCTTCCACTCCATCACCCATCAACCATTCAGCTGACAACCTCAGACTTGTCATTGATCCACTAGTGCTGGACCGACTAGCTTCCACCTCAAACAAAATTGCCATTCCCAAACCTAAACCAACCGCACCCAAATCAGATGTTTGTAAGAGTCTCTTGATTTTTGAAACAGAAATGAAGGAATGGATCAATTCTTTGAAGCAAGCAAGCCAAGATATTTCTAATCCTGTTGCTTCTGATTATCTGTGGGAAAGATTCAGAAAATGGCTCAACTCTGAAACCCAGAAGTTGAAATAATTGGGCTATGAAAGGGCTCAGTAGAACTTCAGTAATCAGTTGAAAGCCTTCCAAGATCATGTTCTGAGCCAATGGTGCAAGAAAGAAATTCTTCTGCTGGATAATGCTCCCTAGAAAGAGCACCATCCTTCAGAAGTCGCTGAACCAGACTCTGATAATCTCTCTCTGACTATTGCTTCAGAAGACATGATTGCAGCAGAAGAAGTGGTTCAATCAGAAGAGGCTGCAGAATATTCTGAACAACATGCAACCCCTGAAGATACACCAGCTTCGTCTCTAGTCATGCAAACTTTGGAAGAGTTAAAGAAAGAGAATGCCTTAATCCATGCCAGACTGGATAAGCAAGATGATACAAATAAAGAGATCAAGGGTATTATGGATAAACAAGAAGATACTACAAAATAAATCAAAGACATTCTGGGAAAGCAGGAAGAATCAAGAACTCAGATCAAGATCTTGTTATAAGCGTTGTTCACACGTCTTCCCCCTCCTTCTTAGATTTTCTTTAAAACTGTTTATCTGTAATTTTTATCTTTACCTCTTTGTTTCTGAAACTTGTCATTGCATTCTGTTTTCAATATAATTCATCTTTTTGACTCTGATTATATTGATTTTTGATACCTGACAAAAAGGGACAGAAAGTAAGATATTTCTAATAACAGTATACCGGGACATAGTCTCAAACATTATGAATATTTTAATCTCTACTTTCTGAAAAGCTTGAACAGGAACACATTCTGATAAAAATGGAAGGAGATGCATCAAAAGCTCTAACGAGAAGGAACTTCAGGGAAGTAATCAACTCAGGGGGAGTCTCTCTTAAGCTTTTTGTTCTCTATTTTTCATTGAAAATACTAGTTTTTGTCATCATCAAAAGGGGGGAGATTGTTAGAACATAGTTTGATTCTACAACCCTTAATTAGAGTTTTGATGATAACAAACACAAAGAACAAATATGCACTCTAAATTTGTGTTATTGTGTATGCAGAAGTTCTGACCAAAGCAACATCATAAGTTAAGCTATAGAAGCTTTCACGCTGAGGTAATCACAATCTGCGCTGAAGAATGATGATCAGAACCTACGCTGAGGTGAAGAATACTCTGATTCTGAATAGAAGGTTCATAAACAATCAGATCCTCACATCTCTAAGTCATCAATGTTCTGAAGCATTTGCAGCATGCAAGATTTTAAGATTCTGAAGCATTACTATTAAATCAAGACAGCATCACATGCAACGGCTTCATTCAGGCAAGAATCTTCTCAATATGGAAATTGTTTAAATGTCCATTATGACGCTTTATGTTGGACAGGATTCCTTTGCCTATATAAAAAAGCTAAGAGAACAAATCGTTTACGATATTCAACGACTGCAACACATCTCTAAAGGCTGCAAGCTTACATACTCTTTTCTACACTCTAAATTGTGTAAAATATCATTGTTGTGATAACTGTTTTTGTAAAGAAAAACAACCATACATAAAAATCTTTTATCTTGATTAAACCAGTTTTTCCTTGAGATTAACCGAGTTGTGGTTGTACTGAAGAGGACTTTGACAGTTGTCAAAGTAGTGATTGTAATCAGTTTTTGATTAGTGGATTAAGTCCTTGTTGGAGAGAGGCGAAATCACCTTGACGGGTGGACTAGAGTGTCTGAGATCAAACAAACGAGGATAAAAATTTGTGTCTTTGCGTATTTGATTTTAAGTTTTCAATTCACCCCCCCCCCTTCTTGTGTTTTTCACTTCTTCACGTAGCAATCATGGTGAGGAGCTCCTCTTGACTTTACCTTGGTGTGATACAGTGGCAGAACTTGACTGTTTTAGGAAAATGCTGGTTTGTGTTTTGCGTTTGTGTTCGCAAAATGTCGCGGTAAGCAAGAGTCTCCACTGACTTTTATTTTATCCAACTGGAAAAGAAAAAAGCACATAAATATTCCTTTTTCAAGATTTTGAGTACGAGGGGTAGATTATAGAAAGGGAAGGTATTAGCACCCTTTATATCCGTAGTTTTCTACGGGCTCTTAGGTACTTTCTCATCATTTTAAAAATTGCTTCCGCGTTTGTGTGTTTTTGAAAAGTTTTTTTGTTTTACTTCGTTTTAACCCTTGTATCAATCCTCAAGAGTGTTACGAAGTGTTTTTGAAAACTTTGTTTAAAAAGATTGTAAGTGTGGAAAAGATTTGTTTTGAGCAAGTACCTACTAGCATCTACCTACTGGAAAAAAAGAATGTTTCTGTTCTTGTTTCCTTTAGACAATGCTATCCCACTATTAATGAGTAGGTAGCACCACCGTTGGAGTTTGTAAGGGTCAATTCGAAAGGGACGTACGATCACAAAAGCAATGTTAGGACGTCTTAGTAATAACCCTAGTGTCTTAAGATCATATTCGAGGCAACATTTCCGAGGCAACATTTCTGAACGAGACATTTGATCTTTGTTTAGACAAGAGGGCAACCACTAAGACAACCTATACTTAATGATCATTTACCGAAGGCAACCTAAGTGAGTGTATACCCTAGGAGTGTGCATGTACGACTGATTTGATTTCAAGTTATTACCTTTGCACATTTAGGGTTTGCTAACCATTTTAAAATTAACATACAATCATGTCATGCAATCCTATTATCATACATCTAACATTTAATATTTGCGAAAATTAAAATGCGAGAAATAAAACTACGCTATTACAAGGCTTCGGGGAGGGGGATTAATTACATAGCGAAAAAACTCGTAAAACGATAAATAAAAGAAAATTCCTAATTAAACTATTACATCCCATGAGCAGTTACATTAATATTTGCAAAAATAATAAATGTGCGTGACGAATCGAGAACGAGAAAAAATTAGGGTTTTGACCTCGTCTAAACCTAATTAAAAGAGAAGTTATTTTTGTTGCTTTTGATTATTTTGAGAAAATAAGGTTTTAATTAAATAAGTACAAACCTAATTACTAATGAAATTAAGAAAAATAATTAATTTGACCTATTTTTGCATTTTTGTTATTTTAAGAAAAGAAAATAAAAATTAAATCAAACAAACCCTAATTTTCTAATTTATTTTAAATTATTTACAAAAAGGTTAAAATTACCCTAAAATTAAATTAAACTAATTATTAAATTAAATTTGATAAAAATAAAAATAAAAACCCTAAATTCTAATTTGATGAAAATTGATTTTATGAGTTTTTTGTAATGAAGGGAATTAATTTTATGTTAGAAAATAATTAATCAAAATAAATTATATAAAAGAAATAGAAAATAAAAGGAAATGGGCCTGATATCAAAGCAAAAAGGGGGGGGGGGTCAATAGCAGTTCTGAGCCCAATAAGCCTTGGTCCATGTTTGACTTTTCATGATCCAATGCATTGGCTTGACTGATGTTCATGGTAGACCTCCATTATGAATCCTTGGATCTAGCGCGTGGGCGATCTGATGGTTGAAGGATGATGGAGTATGGTGGTCTCCTTGCCTGTACATGTTCCTGATCATGCAAGAAATAAAATCATGAAATAATATGGGGACCTGGGGATCGAACCTAGGTCCTTTGGCTTTTTCCAACGCATGACAACCATCTGAGCTGGCTTATTTTTGTGTTAGAATACTAATAAACAAACATTATATTAGAAAAGCAAATTAATTCATCAAAATGCGCGAATTTTTGAATAGACGAATCACTTCCTGCCACGCCACCTTTCTTCTTCCTCCCTCCGTTGGCAAAAGTCCAGACTTTTACCTACAGTTTTTTAGGCGTAGGTATAAGCCTACGTTTCTCCAAAATCTCATACGAACAAGATAAATGCCCAACAATGGTACCAATCAACTCCTAGAAACCTCATGAGCATCATAGTACCACTTTTCATGGCCAATTGTTCCTGCAATGAAAAACCCCAAAAACGAGCCAAGAACCCTAATTATGGCATCTTGCTCTATAGTTAATAAAAATTCAATTGAATGTTACCATTAGCTTGAAAATGTTCCTAGGATTCAGAATATATAAACAAATCATGCTAACCATGCCAGATTTATGAGATTCGATTTCAAGAAAACATGGAGTTCATGGGATACTTACAGTGCGTATCTGGGCACGAAAACACTTGTTAATGATTGGGATAGAGTCCTTAGATGTCCAACAAGCGAATGGTATGCTTGGAATGGCTTGAAGAAGCCTGGAAATTGGAATTTGATTCACCACTTTTGTTGAGTTTTTGCAAGTTTTCTTTCATCTTCTCACGCCTCTCATCCTCCTGCTTTTGGTCTGCCAATGATCTATGTGTACTCTAGAATAAATTAGGTCAAAAACTTGCTTCAAATCTTTCTCAATTAAGAGGATTGAATCATGATTTGATTCTCATGTAAATCTTTCCAAATCAAGCCAAAACCCAATCTTTTTGTGTACCTTTGAAGATTGCAAGATTTGATTGTCTTCCCAGCTGTATAAGAGACCTAGACATGCATAAAATCTCAAGCTTTGATTAGTTTTGATATTTTCATGATTTTATTTTGATTTAATTTGATTTAATTGAAATAAAAATCAAAATAAATGAAAAAAATAAAATAAAGGAAAGTGGGAAGGATCATGGGTCGTGGATCATGTTACAAACTCAATACAAGCACAAAAGGTTGGGCCCATTTGACAAAAATTGCAACTTTGGCCACTTTTGACTTTTGGCAATTTAGCAAAAAAGATCAACTTTGCCAATGCATAACTCCTTCAATTTTGACCCTAGAGATGTGTTCTTGGACTTTTTAGAAAGATTGAGATGTCCTATAAGCAACCCTTTTGGTATGATCTCAATTGAGTCTTTCATGTTTATGTATGAAGCTTTGACAAAAAAGGTGTTTTTGTTGACTTTTCAAAATGACCTATAATGACCAAATTTATATCTTCTTGTGCGTGCATATTTTGAACTTGGGAGCTGAATATGAATTGTGGGGAATTTTATCCTCTTCAAAATGAGATTTGGATGGGTCATTTTTTATAAAGTATGAGAAAGTTATGCTTGGTCAAAGTTGAGTTGACTTTTCCTACAAAACCCTAATTTAGCAACTTTTTGGTTTTGATGAATTGTGAGAAATCCTTGAGGAATCATGATCAACCCTTGATCAAATGATGAATAATACTTCAAAATGAGGATGTTGACCAAAAATCTTAAAGTTTGACTGTATGTGGGCCACAATTGACTTTTGGCCAAGCACAATCGATTTTCAGGCCTTTGAGCAATTAACTGATCAAACTTTTTATGCAAGGCTTGAAATTTGACATGGATGATCTTGAGAACATATTAGGAAAATGGTGAGCATTTGTGATCCTTTGGTCTCAAATACCTTGATGCAAACTGAAACCCTAATTTGAGGTAGACTGCCTTTCGGAGAGAGTTTGTCTGGTCAACTCTTGGACTTCCTTGGGCAATTTGAAGACCTCATTTGAAATGTATTGAGGAATATGGGATGGAAAAATTTTGGGTACAACAGCTGCCCCTGTTCAATCTTCTTAAACTTGAGGGTGTAGATTAGCTTACCTGCCTTTCGTGATCTGAAGGTTGAAGATGATTGAACACTAGAGTGCCCAAAAATTTGCACTTGCATGAGGTGGTACTGGCCTTGCGATGTCGGGAATGGGCTTATAGATGCCATTTGGAGATTGATGTCGGAATATGGGCTTAAATATGCCATTTGGAAATTGATGTTGGAAGATGGGCTTAAAGATGCCATCAGAAGAAGTATCGAGAGCTTGTATACCTGTTATTGAGGAGGACTTCGCTGGGGAATACTGTTATTTGTCTTGAGAAAACTTTAATTTTAGGAGCTTCAGTCGTCCGTTATTCTACTAGGGAATCGTCTCTTGGTCGAAGAGGTGAAAATGAACTACTATCTGGTCGTGATCCAGGCTTCATAGTGATAAGATCGACTGCTATCTGGTCGTGCTCCAGGATTTGTAGTGACTTACTGGGGAGATGAGATTAAACTTGTTATCTGGTCGTCTTCTAGGCTTCACAATTTTCCGATTCTTATTTGGTCGTACTCCAGGATTCAGAAGGAATTAAGTTGTTATCCGGTCGCATCCGGGCTTCAACTTGAATTTAGGGCACACTAATATTTGGTCGATTCCGGGCTTCTTAGTAATTGTCCAAGTAAACTGCTATTTGGTCGAAATCCAAGCTTCGCAGTGTCTTATAATGTTATCTGGTCGATTCCAGGCTTCAGTCCTTTGCCGCTATCTGGTCGTAATCCAGGCTTCGCAACTTTTTACTTCTTATCTGGTCGTGTTCTAGGATTCAGAAGAAATCAAGTGGTTATCCAGTCGCATCCGGGCTTCCATTTAATTTTAGGGCCTACTAATATCCGTTTGATTTCTAGGCTTCATAGTAATTGGCAGGGTAGACTGCTATTTGGTCAAAATCCAAGCTTCGCAGTGTCCCCTACTGTTATATGGTCGTAGTCCCAGGCTTCAGTGTCTTTTACCGCTATTTGGTCGAAATCCAGGCTTAATGATGTCTTATACCATTATCTGGTCGAATCTAGGCTTCATGGTGTCCTGTACTACTATCTGGTCGATTTCCAGGCTTCACAATACCTTGTTAAGCTGTTTTCTGGTCGATTTCCGGGCTTCACCACTTGTGTTTATAATATATCACTGTCTGGTCGGCTCCAGGATTCATGGTGTTTTGGTACTGCTATCTGGTCGTAATCCAGGCTTCATAGTAACTTGCATTGCTATCTGGTCGTTCTCCAGGCTTCACAATAACTTGCTAGGGATTCAACTATTTTCCGATCGTTTTCCGGGCTTCATAGCTTGAATTTAAGATAAACCCTTATCTGGTCGATTCCAGGCTTCGCGGTATTTTGGTACTGTTATTCAGTCGTTCTCCGGGCTTCACAGTAAGAAATCAAGACATTATTCGGTCGGATCTGGGCTTCATGGCTTGAATTGGAATATAAATCTTAGCGTCGGTTTGATTGAACTAGAGAAACATTGTGAGAATTTGATAGCATCTTTCCCTGAAATGTAAAGAGTTAGTCGTATGTAATGTCATGATGCATGACATGTATCGAGTAATGATGTTCTCAAAATAAATGAGATTGTACTGTATGATGTATATGTGTATGCCATGATGCATGGATATGCAATGTTCTTGTGACATTCTCTAGCTGGGGAGAATAATTCCTGGACTGCTGTTGGAGAGTACAAAGAGTTGAGTTCTTCGGTCGCACTGGGGATAACGATCGAAGTTGATTTGAGAGTAAATTGGCGGGAGAATAACTCGGCTGGAGAATAAACTGGTGAGAGAATGACTCTATGGGGAAGAAAGATACTATGCCAGAAGATCTGCTGATTTGGAGAAATATCTTCGGCTGGGGATGAATTACCGTTGCTGATGATAATGAACCCTGTTGGGGATTGAGTTTCTGCTTGTGGAAGAAATAAACTTCACTGGGGATAGTCTTCCATTGTTGTTGATAGATAAACTCTGCTTGGGGAGAATTAACACCAATGTATTTGGGTACCTTTTACTCTGCGGGGAGTGTATGTACTTTTAGTCATATTCTCAGGATGCGTTTGTCCTTGTGCCTGGTGGGTAGAGCAACTATCAGGTTTGGGCACTCCTGTTTTCCCCTATTCCTGAAATTACCAGTAATCGTCTTTTGTTTCGCACGTAAATATTTATGAGCAATAATTATTTTCAAATGCATATATCGAAAATAAATCATATTACGTTCTTGCAAAACAAAACAGGAAAAGAAAAACGATTTTGAAATTTGTTGTAAAATGAATTGTATTGATTTTGAAGTTGGCCTGTAATAGGCGTTTTGTACAAGAGGCTGACGTCCTAGTAAGAGAACACCGCCGAAAGATAGAATTTATATAATTTGTGAAAAACAATGAAAAACAGCTATGTGAAACAATCCCACTGGGTTCCAACTCTGCTATTGCCTTTATATCTTTGAGCATCTCATCACTTTTTCTACTTGGTTGAAGGTAGATCAGATTGATTGGCGTCGTCCGAACTTGATAGTCGACACCGAAGTCTGGTTGCAAGATGATCCAATGAGACATAATGTTACACTTTGATCCCTAATTTTTTCCTGGACTGCCCTTTCAGGTTTTCAGTCCACCGGGATACCCTTTTTTGCCCAAGCCGCCTTTTCATATTTTCGACTTGTCGGGTGTACAATTTTTTTTCATTTTCATCCCATATTTTTGCCCGAACCCTTTTGGTTCACCAGGAAGCCCTTACTTTTGCCTAGGCCAGTCGACCTAGCCGGTCTTTGGTTATGCGTAGTATTTTTTCACTATGTCTGCATTGACGGGGTGAGGAAGGTCGTCACCATCTATGGTGGTTAGAATCATATCTCCTCCTGATAAAATGTTCATAACCACAAATGGCCCTTCGTACGTAGGGGTCCATTTTCCCCTGGGATCACCTTGCGGCAGTATGATGTGTTTGATCACCAGATCCTCAACTTGATACTCTTGTCGTCTAACTTTCTTATTAAATGCCTTGATCATTCGCTTTTGATATGTCTGACCATGAAATATAGCAGTAAGTCTCTTTTCATCGATTAAGTTCAGCTGATCAAGCCGGGTCTGGATCCAGTCGTCCTCGCTCAAACCTGCATCCTTCATAATTCGAAGAGAGGGTATCTGGACCTTAATGGGTATGACTACTTCCATACCATACACCAAAGAGTAGGGTGTTTCCCCTGTTGACGTTCGCGCTGAGGTACGGTACCCATGAAGAGCGAATGTTAACATCTCATGCCAGTCTTTATATGTCACCGTCATCTTCTGCACAATCTTCTTGATATTCTTATTAGCCACTTCAACATCCCCATTCATCTTCGGCCAGTAAGGAGAAGAGTTGTGACGATGTATCTTAAACAATTTGCAGAGCTCAGTGATCATTGTATTGTTGATATTTGTACCATTATCCGTAATGATCCTCTCTGGTACACCGTATCGACATATCATATTATGTCAGATGAACCGCGCCATAGCGTTGTTGGTTACTGTAGCAAAAGAAGCTGCCTCAACCCACTTCTTAAAATAATCAATAGCTACCAGAATGAAGCGATGCCCGTTGGACGCGGTAGGTCCGATCTCGCCAATCATATCAATGCCCCACATTGCAAAAGTCCAAGGAGCTATCAAGAAGTTCAGAGGAACTGGAGGTACATGCACCATATCAGCATAGATTTGAAATTTATGACAGGTCCACGAGTGCTGATAACAATCGGCTTCCATAGTGGACCAATAATATCCTGCCAGTAGGATTTTCTTTGCTATGGTATATCAACTGGAATGAGTTCCGAAAGTTCCTTCATGTAACTCTGCCATGATCTTTTCTGCCTCGCTCTTGTCCGTACATCGCAGTAAGGTCGAATCATGGTTACCCTTGTAGAGGATACCATTACGGATGAAGAACTTCACAGTGAATCTCCTTAGAAAATTCTTATCATTAACAGATGCACCCTCGGGGTACTCTTGAGCCTCAAGATACCTCTTTACCTCGTGAAACCAGGGTTTATCTGCTGCCTCTTCAGTCTCAATATCATAGCAATGTGCGGGTTCGTCCAACTTCTCAATGGTAATCTGGGGAGCTTCATTGTCCCACTTGTCCTTGAACATAGAAGACATGGTGGCCAGCGCGTCCGCTAACTGATTCTCTTCTCTCGGGAAGTGTTCAAATGTTATCTCCTCAAAGTGCAGAAGCAACGTTAATACATACTCTTTGTAAGGAATAAGATTTGGGTGCTTCGTATCACACTCGCCTTTGATCTGACTGATCACTAGAGCGGATCTCCGAATACACTCAAGAACTTAATCCTCAGGTCAATAGCTGCTCGAAGGCCCAGGATGCACACTTCATACTCCGCCATATTATTGGTGCAGTTAAAACATAATCGGGCGGTGAACGGAGTATGACAGCCCTCAGGAGATATGATCACAGCGCCAATACCATTACCCAACGCGTTTGAGGCTCCATCAAAATACATGGACCATCGGTATCCTTCCTCTGGTCCTTCATCCGGTCCAGGTTCTTCACAGTCGGTCACCAACATGATGTTCTCATCTGAGAACTCGAAATCCATGGATTGGTAATCATCCATGGCCTGATGCGCCAAATGATCTGCCAACACACTCCCCTTGATTGCTTTTTGGGTCGTGTATTGGATATCATACTCAGTTACAATCATCTCCGATCTTGCTATTCATCCAGACAAGGCAGGCTTTTCGAAGATATACTTGATTGGGTCCATCTTTGATATCAATAGGGTAGTGTGAGTCAACATATACTGTCTCAGCCGGCAAGAAGCCCATGCCAAAGCGCAGCAAGTTTTCTCAAGCAGTGAGTATCGGGTCTCACAGTCGGTAATCTTTTTGCTAAGGTAGTAAATAGCGTGCTCTTTTCGGCCAGACTCGTCATGCTGCCCCAGCACACACCCCATTGAATTATCCAGTACCGTAAAGTAAAAGATCAAAGGTCTTCCTTCAACTGGAGGCATCATAATAGGTGGCTCTTGGAGGTATTCCTTGATCATTTCGAAGGCATTCTGACATTCATCATTCCATTTTACCACTTGATCTTTCTTCAGCAGCTTGAAGATTGGCTCACAAGTAGCAGTCAGATGTGAAATGAATCTTGCAATGTAATTTAGACGTCCAAAAAAGCCTCTAACTTCCTTTTCCATTCAAGGAGCTGGCATCTCCTGTATAGACTTCACCTTTGCAGGATCCACTTGAATACCTTTATCACTAACGACGAAACCCAGCAGTTTACCAGACCTTACCCCGAAGGTGCACTTGTTCGGGTTTAACCTCAGCTTGTACATCTTCAACCTATCGAACAGTTTCTGGAGATGGTCAAGGTGTTCTTCCTCAGTCTGGGACCTTGCTATCATGTCATCAACGTAAACCTCAATCTCATGGTGAATCATGTCGTGGAATAAAGCGACCATGGCACGCTGATAAGTTGCCCCAACATTCTTCATCCCGAAAGGCATTACCTTGTAACAGAAAGTTCCCCACTGTGTAACAAAAGTTGTCTTCTCCATGTCCTCGGGAGCCATCTTAATCTGATTGTAACCAGAAAAACCATCCATAAAGGAGAAGACCTTATGCTGCGCGCTGTTGTCGACCAGAACATCGATGTGAGGAAGTGGGAAATCATCCTTGGGGCTCGACCTATTCAGATCTTTATAGTCCACACACATTCGCACCTTACCATCCTTCTTAGGCACCGGAACAAAATTGCCAACCCACTGCGAGTAGGAAGTGACAGCTAGAAATCCGGCGTCAAACTGTTTCATAACCTCAGCCTTGATTTTCTCAGACATCTCAGGGCGCATACATCGAACCTTCTACTTTATCGGAGGACAGTCTTCTTTGGTCGGCAGTCGGTGTACCACAATGTCAATGTCTAAACTAGGCATATCTTCATAAGACCAAGCGAAGATCTCAACATAGTCGCATAGCATCTGTATCAATCGTTGCATGACACTAGGCTCCAGATTCGAACCTATCTTGACCTCTTTCATGTCTTCTTCTGTACCCAAATTCACTGATTCCGTTGGCTCTTCATGAGGCTGTATGGCCCTCTCTTCTTGTAGTAACAGTCTAGCATGTTCCCTAGGAACTTCACAATCATCCTCACCTTCATCCTCGGCTTGGTTGATCGGATTTTCGAAGTCATAACTGGCAGTAGCAGGGTCGTTATCAATTGGATCCAGATTGGATGTGGATCTGCATTATGATATGTGAGTGTGTGTAAGACAATAGCTGTTTTAATAAAGCGAGAGACAAAAAAGAAAAACAAGGAGCGCAAAATTTATAATGCAAGAAAACGTCCAATGATTTATTGATGATATATGAAAATGACAAATAATAAGCCCTCACAAACAAAGACAAGGTGCCTCAAGCAAGGCATCGGGCCGTAAAGTTTCAAACTGTCTATTACAAATCTCAAAACAAAAGTCAATTACTGTGTAATAAAATAAACGGGTACAAAGTACTTTGCCGTCCAGTTGTTCAATCCACCGTTGGTAGTCAGGTAAATCCAGCTGTCGATATCCAGGTTCTCATTGTCAGCATCTTCTGTGGTAGAGACAATCTCAATAGCATTGATTCCTGAGTCATGCTTGGGCATGGGTGCAGTTATGACATTGGGCTTCTCTGGAGCGTCAACTCAATTTCTTTAGCTTCGATCAAATCTTTCACTTTATTCTTCAAGGCCCAACAATTGTTTGTATCATGACCTGGGCTATCGGAGTGATAGGCGCAGCGAGCATTCGGGTTATATAACGGAGATGTGGTGCTGGGATTATTTGGGGCTTCCCTTAGAGTTACCAGGTTGGTCTTCAACAATTGTGGTAGAATTTGAGACAAGGTCAAATTAAGCCGAGTGTATTGTCTCTGCAGTCTCTCTATTCTTTGCTGATTGTTGCGTTGTGGGGCAATGATGGATCTTGTTATTACTACCGCATTTACTGCTTGATGGTGTTCAGGTCTGCTTTGGCCCCTCGAGCCATAGACTACACTAGCTTCTTTCTTACCAGTGAAAGGCTTCTTTTCTGCACTTGATGAAGTACCTTTCTGCATCTTACCACTTCGGATACCAGCTTCTACTCTCTCCCCAGTCAAAATCAATTCAGTAAACCCAGACGATCAACTACCGATGAGATGATTGAAAAATGGACCAGACAACGTCCCTAGAAACATGTCTACCAACTCCCTGTCAGACAAAGGCGGTTGGACTCTTCCAGCCAAATCTCTCCACTTCTGAGCATAGTCCTTAAAACCTTCACTTGCACCCATAGACATACCCCGAAGCTGAGTACGAGTGAGAGCAAGGTCGGCGTTATACTGATACTGCTTGTAAAAAGCAGCAACAAGGTCCTCCCATTTTCGGACATTACCTCCTTCCAATTGATAAAACCATTCAAGTTGAGTCCCTGAAAGACTATCTTGAAAGAAATGCACCCATAAATTTCTATCAGCAGTGTAAGGTTGGATTTTGCTAACGTACGGGTGGAGATGGAGTTTTGGACAGGATACTCCATTGTATTTAGCAAAAACCAGAGCTTTAAACTTATGAGGGATCACCACCCCAGATACCAGTCCCAAATCTTCGAAATCCAAACTAGGGATCTTCTGAATCTCTATAGCGCTCAGACGGTCTTCAAGTTGTTTGTACCTATCCTCAGCAGGAGGCTACTGTTCCTCATCATAATCTGTATCATTATCAGAAACTACAGGACTGGGGTCCTTTTCTTCTTCTTGGTCCTCCTCTCCTTTAGATGAAAGAGACATATCAACTTGTTATTTCATCCTATCCCCAAACCTTTTACCCATACTCAAAAGAACAACCTTCTTCTTCTTCTTCTTCTTCTTCTTCTTCTTCTTCTTCTCCTTCTCTTTCTCTTTCAGGATGAGAGCTTTCAAATCCTCTTGCCCTTTAGCCAAGCTTAAGAATAGGTCTTGGAATTGGGCATTTTGTGCCTGAAGATCTTTGATAGCTTGATTAGAAGACATAATTGTTGAAATAAACAGCGAAGAAGATGAGAAACCTGTAATGGTACCTATAATGATGTGCATGATAATGGGATGCGTATGTAATGATTTCAAAGACTTTGGGAGATTTAAATTTGTAAAAAAAAAATAAAATAAACTTTATTACATTAACTTGTAAAAATGTTTAACAATGCCTTTGAGGCGTTACAAAAGAAATAAATGGAAAACAAATCTAAACTAAAGAAAGCAAAATCAGAAATCCCATGGACGCTTCCCCTTGGTTCTGACGTAGTCATTGATCGTTCTTTCATTCTGGAGTTTCCTGGTGAGCTTCAAGATCTTCCTTTCTTGCTCATGGTACTTCTCCCGGTAGGTATCCCTCTCCTCTTTCAGCTGAATCCAATATCTCTTCAATGCCCCAAGATCAGTGGGCATGTAGGGATAAAGGACTGTATAAGGAATGCCCTCTTCATTGGTAGGCTCTACAATCACTCGCAACACAGCTTCATAAGGCATCCCAAGCTTCTGGACTCGAGCTCGGACCCAATGGAGATAAGGCTGCATAGGGAGAGAAGTCCTTGGTCCTAGCTCTTAAGGGTCAGGCCTGTTCACCATGCCCCAAGCTCGTATAAACCTTTTGCGATGCTCGTCAACGTCCTCCTTGTAGTCAAATGCAAAATCCATAAGAAGTAGCTCATGAGAACCATCTTTCCGAGCGCGACCAAACTATCGTAAAGCTAGGCATGGGTTGTAGGTTATACCCCATCTAATTCCAAGCAACGGGACATTAGGGTATCCCCCACATCGATCAATGACAGCAATGCTTTCCATAGCCTTAGAACTCCAAAGAATGTCTGTATGGGCAAGGGACATTATCCTGTAAGACCATCCTACACCTTCCTCATTCTTCAACACGGACTTGGAGAGGTGAAAAATAAACAACCTCGCCAGTAGAGGCATCCAACACATGAGATTCCCTCTTCTACGCACAGTACGAGTGTAAAGGGCATGCAAGATATCACCTAGAAGAGTAGGCACTGGATTGCGAGACAGGAAGATTTTAACCGCATTCACATCTACAAAAGAATCCGGATTCCGAAAAAGGACCAAATCATAGATAAGGAGAGCCAATATGTCTTCGAAAAGCCTGAAAGTCCAAACTATCCCAGAATAGCTGAGCTTGATCTATCAGAAACTTGGCTAAGAAACCTTCAACCCCGCTTCGTGTTTCCCAATTAGATACTACATCAGCCCGTTTCAAATGTAGAGCTGAAGCAATGTCTTCTAGTCTAGGAGTCTCTCCCAAACCTGTGAAGGGCATCTGTTCAAGGATGGATATGCCCAATATGTGAGAAAACTATTCCAAAGTGGGAACTAGCTGATAATCCGGGAAAGTGAAGCAATGATGCACCGTATCAAAGAATTGGAAAAGCACACTCATCATCTGCTCATCAAACTTTGAGGTAACCAAGCTAAGAAGCTGACCATTTCTCCTAATGAATGAGGAAGTATCAGAAACTCTCAAGGCTAAATCTTTGAGTTGAGCAGGTATTTGCACAAAGTTAACTTGAATGGTGTTTCTGCG
The DNA here is from genome assembly GCA_948472305.1 of Vicia faba. NCBI lineage: Eukaryota > Viridiplantae > Streptophyta > Magnoliopsida > Fabales > Fabaceae > Vicia > Vicia faba. The sequence continues at coordinate 398,742,238 of OX451736.1, forward strand.
CACGGAAGCCATAATATGCAAAACAGAACAAAGATAAATCCCCTTGGTCTTTGAAATGGTAAGTATAATGAAGTATGCATGCTATGTTATGATGCATTATGTCATGATAAAACACACAACAGGTATAGCAGATAACAGACATGGTAAAGGCAAACAAGTCACACAAAAGCCATTAAGTTTCAGGCTTGCATGGGGTCTAGGTTCTACCCTCTTGAAGTTCAGTTGGTTTCAACCTATCCTAATAATAGTAACCGGGTTCTAGAGGTTCTCAATATCACTGACCATCCTCATCGGTCATGGTTTCAGCTCCTGCAATCTTTTCTTGCAGCCGAAACTATCTCGAGAGTATGGTCTCAATGAGTGTAGTATCGAGTATCAACCAGTTCTCACTTTTACACCGAGGCCGGCTATCTCACTACTTCCTAATGGCCAAGTTGGTCAATTATAGGTTCTAAGGTCAGTTGATGCTTAACGACACACATAGCAACCCCGTATTCTCCTCGTTTCTCCATAAAGGTTACTGGTACCAACCAATGTGCCACATCAACGTAGCTACTGCTTCAACCATATCGGTCTACGCCAGACAGTTCCCTCACAGTTTATTTCTACTTACCTAAAAGGTGTTCCCTAGATACGGGTTAGGATCTATAGTAACTCCCAATACAAAACCCTTAAATGTAAAGCAACCAAAACAAACAAGAGAAGCAAATAGGATGAACTAAATCCTAAGGTATACCCCACTTATTAAGTCCCCAGCAGAGTCGCCAGTTCTGTGATACGGTGGCAGAACCAGACTGTTTTAGGAAAATACTGGTTTGTGTTTTGCGTTTGTGTTTGCAAAATGTCGCGGTAAGAAAGAGTCGCCACCGACTTTTATTTTATCCAACTGGAAAGGAAAAAAGCACAGAAAAATTCTTTTTTCGAGATTTTGAGTACAGGGGGTAGATTATAGAAAGGGAAGGTATTAGCACCCTTTCTATCTGTAGTTTTCTACGGGCTCTTAGGTACTTGCTCATCATTTTAAAAATTTCTTCCGTGTTTGTGTGTTTTTGAATTTTTTTTTGTTTTACTTCGTTTTAACCCTTGTATCAGTCTTTAAGAGTGTTACGAAGTGTTTTTGAAAACTTTGTTTAAAAAGAGTGTAAGTGTGGAAAAGATTTGTTTTGAGCAAGTACCTACTAGCATCTACCTAATCGAAAAAAAGAATGTTTCTGTTCTTGTTTCCTTTAGACAATGTTATACCACTATTAATAAGTAGGTAGCACCATCGTTGGAGTTTGTACAGGTCAATTCGAAAGGGACGTACGATCACTAAAGCAATGTTAGGACGTCTTAGTAATAACCCTAGTGTCTTAAGATCATATTCGAGGCAACAATTCCGAGGCAACATTTTTGAGGCAACATTTCTGAACGGGACATTTGATCTTTGTTTAGACAAGAGGGCAACCACTAAGACACCCTATACTTAATGATCGTTTACCGAAGGCAACCAAAGTGAGAGTATACCCTAGGAGTGCGCATGTGCGAGTGATTTGATTTTAAGTTATTATCTTTGCACATTTAGGGTTTGCTAACCGTTTTAAAATTAACATACAGTGTTGTCATGCAATCCTATTATCATACATCTAACAGTTAATACTTGCGAAAATTAAAATGCGAGAAATAAAACTACGCTATTACAAGGCTTCGGGGAGGGGGATTAATTACATAGCCAAAAAACCCGTAAAATGATAAATAAAAGAAAAATCCTAATTAAACTATTACATCCGATGAGCAGTTACATTAATATTTGCAAAAAATAATAAATGCGCGCGACGAATCGAGAACGAGAAAAAATTAGGGTTTTGACACCGTCTAAACCTAATTAAAAGAAAAGTCATTTTTTGTTGCTTTTGATTATTTTGAGAAAATATGGTTTTAATTAAATAAGTACAAACGTAATTACTAATTAAATTAAGAAAAATAATTAATTTGACATATTTTTGCATTTTTGTTATTTTAAGAAAAGAAAAGAAAAATTAAATCAAACAAACCCTAATTTTCTAATTTATTTTAAATTATTTACAAAAAGTTTAAAATTACCCTAAAATTAAATTAAACTAATTATTAAATTAAATTTGATAAAAATAAAAATAAAAATAAAAACCCTAAATTCTAATTTGATGAAAATTGATTTTATGAGTTATTTGTAAAACAAAGGGAATTAATTTTATGTTAGAAAATAATTAATCAAAATAAATTATATAAAAGAAATAGAAAAGAAAAGGAAATGGGCCTGATATCAAAGAAAAAAAGGGGGGAGGGGGTCAATAGCAGTTCTGAGCCCAATAAACCTTGGTCCATGTTTGACTTTTCATGATCCAATGCATTGGCTAGACTGATGTTCATGGTAGACCTCCATTATGAATCCCTGGATCTAGCGCGTGGGCGATCTGATGGTTGAAGGATGATGGAGTATGGTGGTCTCCTTGCCTGTACATGTGCCTGATCATGCAAGAAATAAAATCATGAAATAATATGGGGACCTGGGGATCGAACCCAGTCCCTTTGGCTTTTTCCAATGCATTATATTGGAAAAGCAAATTAATTCATCAAAACGCGCGAATTTTTGAATAGACGAATCACTGTCTGCCACGCCACCTTTCTTATTTTACCTACAGTTTTCTGGGCGTAGGTATAAGCCTGCGTTTCTCCAAAATCTCATACGAACAAGATAAATGCCCAACAATGGTACCAATCAACTCGTGGCAACCTCACGAGCATCATAGTACCACTTTCCATGGCCAATTGTTCCTGCAATGAAAAACCTCAAAAACGAGCCAAGAACCCTAACTATTGCATCTTTCTATATAGTTAATAAAAATGCAATTGAATGTTACCATTAGCTTGCAAATGTTCCTAGGATTCAGAATATATAAACAAATCATGCTAACCATGCAAGATTTATGAGATTCAATTTCAAGAAAACATGGAGTTCGTGGGATACTTACAGTGCGCATTTGGGCACGAAAACGCTTGAGAATGATTGGGATAGAGTCCTTAGATGTCTATCAAGCGAATGGTATGCTTGGAATGGCTTGAAGAAGCCTTGAAATTGGAATTTGATTCACCACTTTTTTTGAGTTTTTGCAAGTTTTCTTTCAGCTTCTCACGCTTCTCATCCTCCTGCTTTTGGTCTGCCAATGTCCTATATGTACTCTAGAATAAATTAGGTCAAAAACTTGCTTCAAATCTTTCTCAATTAATAGGATTGAATCATGATTTGATTCTCATGTAAATCTTTCCAAATCAAGCCAAACTCCAATCTTTTTGTGTACATTTGAAGCTTGCACGATTTGGTTCTCTTCCCAGCTGTATAAGAGACCTAAACATGCACAAAATCTCAAGCTTTGATTAGTTTTGATATTTTCATGATTTAATTTTGATTTAATTTGATTTAATTGAAATAAAAATCAAAATTAATGACAAAAATAAAATAAATCAAAGTGGGAAGGATCATGGGTCGTGGATCATGTTACAAACTCAATACAAGCACAAAAAATTGGGCCCATTTGACAAAAATTGCAACTGTGGCCACTTTTGACTTTTGGCAATTTTGCAAAAAAGGTCAACTTTGCCAATGCATAACTCCTTCAATTTTGACCCTAGAGATGTGTTCTTGGACTTTTTAGAAATCTTGAGATATCCTCTAAGAAACCCTTTTGGTCTGATCTCAATTGAGTCTTCCATGTTCACGTATGAAGCTTTGACAAAAAAGGTGTTTTTGTTGACTTTTCAAAATGACCTATAATGTCCAAATTTATATCTTCTTGTGAGTGCATATTTTGAACTTGGGAGCTGAAGATTAATTGTATGGACTTTCATCCTCTTCAAAAAGAGCTTTGGATGGGTCATTTTTGATAAAGTATGAGAAAGTTATGCTTGGTCAAAGTTGAGTTGACTTTTCTTACAAAACCCTAATTTAGCAACTTTTGGGCTTTGATGAATTGTGAGCAATCCTTGAGGAATCATGATCAACCCTTGATCAAATGATGAATAATACTTCAAAATGAGGATGTTGACCAAAAATCTTTAAGTTTGATTGTATGTGGGCCATAGTTGACTTTTGCCCTAACACAATTGATTTTCAGGCCTTTGAGCAATTGACTGAGCAAACTTTCTCTGCAAGGCTTGAAACTTGATATGGATGATATTGAGAACATATTAGGAAAATGGTGAGAATTTGGGATCCTTTGGGCTAAAATACCTTGATGCAAACTGAAACCCTAATTTGAGGTAGACTGCCTTTAGGAGAGAGTTTGTCTGGTAAACTCTTGGACTTCCTTGTGCAATTTGAAGACCTCCTTTGAAATGTATTGGGAATATGGGAGGGAAAATTTTGGGGTACAACACTTGGTATTAACATATTTTCTTCTGTAAGGAGTCATACGGTTGGGATTGCCATACAATTTGTAACAAGAGGACTTTAAATGGCAAAATAGCCCACAATAATGACATATTCATGGCTGATACATGGGACTATAATACCTTCTTTGATGTCTCGAATGATGTTGAACATGTGATTTAACATCTTCTTCACTTGTTTCATATTTTGAGAAACAAACTTCACTAGTTGTTTGTTGTTCTTCACAGCTTGGTTATTATAACCAAGACCCTTCACATTCTCAGCATTCTTTCAAATTTGAAGAATCATATCAAGCACAGTAGAGCCATTGTTTAGCATCCTTATAGATTTGGTCATATTGTAAAGTTTTGATTTTTGCAATATTACCTCCTCTTTAAGATTAGCAATGATGGATAAATGCTCTTATTTCTCAGCCTCCAGTTGAGTAATAAGAATCTTTTTCTCTAATGCTCTCGGAAACATTTTTCATCCTTGAGGCACATCTCTGTGAACCCAGTAGCCAGTTCACTAACAGTGAGTTCTCTAATGTATGATTCTTTATCAGACTCACAAGTTTCTTCATCAGACTCATAGATCCCAATCAAGACAGTCACTTGCTTGGTTGATTCTTCTTCAAGATCACTTTCAGATTCTCCCTCTAACCATGAAGTAACTAATCTCTTCCCTTGCGTTTTGAGATAGGTGGCACATTCAGCTCTTATGTGTGCTTATCCCTCACGTTTATGGCACTGGACACCTTTCCCTTGGCTTGGCTTCTCTTCAAATCTTGACAACCTTCCCAGATCATGGTTTTTATTAATGTCGAATGACATGTTCTTAGCTTTTAACATGGACTTTCTCAACACCCTGTTAAACTATCTTCCCATTAGCACAAGGTCCTTAGATACTCCTTCAAATTCAACATTTCTTTTATCCTATGAGTCTTCAATACTATAAGAAAAAGCTATACTCTTTTCTTTTTATACCTTTTATAGATAGCGGGTTCAAAGGTCTTGAGAGAGCTTACAAGTTCAACAATAATCATAGTGGTTACATCATTAGATTCTTCAATTGTAATCACATTTATGTATAACCTCTTTAGATAAGATCTGAGCATCTTCCTGGTCAGCTTATCCTTTGATATCTTCTCTCCCAGGTCCTCCGAGTCATTAGCAATGTCTAGAACATTCATGTGAAAGTCTTTAATACTTTCATCCTCCTTCATATTAAAGTTCTCAAATTTGGTGGAGATAAGTGGAAGTTTTTCCTACTTTACCTTAGTATTTCCTTCATGAACCTTCCTTAAGGTCTCCCAATCCACTTTTGCATTCTTACAATTCTTTATCAGCTTTAACACATTTTTTCAACTACATTGATTATGGCATTCAACGCTTTGGAGTTTCCTTGAGCTGATGACTCATCATCATCATTCCAATCCTCTTCAGGCTTCAGCACATTAGTAAGCTTTCCATCTACATCCACAACCTTTGGTGGATCCCATCCTTTGATAATATTTTTCCAGGCCTTGTTGCCCAGGGATTTTTTCATATTTCCATACGAGGTTTCCAACTGTCATAGTTGGTACCATCTAGAATAGGTATTTTAACCACAGTTCCTCTATCCTTGTCCATTGTACCAGAAAGTAACTTCCCTGAATTTCACCCAGAGTTAGAGCAGGGTTCCTGCTCTGATACCAATTGAAATTCTAGCTATCAGATCCCGAATGTCTTAAGAGATGTTAAGATACTGAATCTTACTTCAACACGCAACAACAGGTGTCATTCCCTAAATTTTACCCACTAGTGGTAATAGTCAATTCATTTTAGTTGGTCGTTTTTTCATTTAAATTTGGTGTTATTATGTTTTGGTTTAAAACTATAACATTAATTGCATGTTTAGATACAATAGTGTTAAAATTCGTAAAACGAAGTGTATTAGTTTAAGGGCTCATTATTTTATTCCTTTTTTTTCATAGCCCATTGAGCTTTTGGAGGTCAGTTGGGGTTTTTGTTGTTTAGGTTGATCGAGGTCAACATATTATTATTGTTATCTAATTAATATTTAACTATTATTATTCTTATTCATCCTTATTATTTAGTTATTATTTATTATTTATATTTATTTATTTATTATTATTGCTTAAGTTGATCGTGGGTCAACATCTATTTTTAATTAATTATTCATTTTTTATTATTGTTGGTTGACTGGAAGTAAACCAAGGGTTACAAACCTTAATTCCTTTTGTTGCGCCCTAAGCAAACTCAAAAGCACAAGTCCAGGTTACTGAATATAATCAAATCAGAAGACTGGAAATCAATTTTTATTGATTGTTATGAATCTTCAGACAGATCAGACCAAGTACAAGAATTACAAAACCGTTATTTATAAAATACATTCAAATCTCCATAATTTATAAATAAAATCCTAAATCAAATAAATTTACAATCAATCTTTCCTAATTCCAAAATTCATAACTACTAATCACTAATAGAAATTTCCTAATCAATCTAACCTCTAATCCTAAAAAAGCCCAACCATAAAACTGAGAAGGGGATGCAGGATTGAATAAGAGGAGAAATAATTTGAAGATGAGGCTTTGTTGGATGATTCCTTGGAGAGCTTTGCGCAACCACCATTTAACCCCTGGACCTTGAGACCGAGGGTTCAAGGCCTTCTTCATTCCTTGTTGCGCCTTCATGTACCTGAAACAAAGAAATGGGAAAAGATTAGGAAAGGATTCATGGAACTAGAAAAGAGATTAAGACATCAAGATTCACTGCAAGGCGAGGTAAACACTGAATACTCATCTTTTTAGGATGATTGGATATAGAATTATGTTTGCTTGCGTTGAATTGTTGTTTTTGGGTTGAAATTGGAGATTAGGGTTTTTTGATTTGGGACTTATGGCTAGGTTTGTGTTGTACCCCAAAATTTTCCCTCCCATTTTACTCAAGATATGCTCATTGAGGTCCTCAATTGCTCAAGGTTGACCATGAATTATCTAGACAAATTCTCCTCCTAAGCAGTGGATTTCCAAATAGGGTTTCACTTTTCACAAAGAAGTTTGGGTTGCAAAGTATTCAAGTGATTTCAATGGTCCCTAATATGTCCTCAAGAATTTGCATGCCAAGTTTAATGCCTTACACTACAAGCTTGCCCAGTCAATTGCCCAAATGCTTGGAAATCAACTATACTAGGTCAAAAGTCAATTGTGGCGAATATACAGTCAAACTTCAAGATTTTTGGTCCATATCAACATTTTGAAGGGATATGCGTCATTTGATCAAGGTTTGGTCGTGATTCCCAAAGGAATGCTCTCAAATCATCAAGAATCCAAAATGCAAAATTAGGGTTTCCTAGGAAAAGTCAATTGAACTTTGACCAGGCATAACATTCATATGCTTCATCCATTTTGCCCCAAAAAATATCAATTCCCTACAACTTTTCTTTTGCCCTCAAGTCCAATAAATGCATCATTGGAAAGATATGAGCCAATAGATTACAGGTCTCTTTGAAAGTCAACAAAAGGCATTTTTTTTCAAGGAAAATTACATAAAGATAAATCCTCCAAATGCAAAAATGGTAAACATAGAGGTTTTAGGGGACATATTAAGCTTTCTAAAAAGTTAAATATCATATCCAAAAGATAAAAGTTGAGCAAGTTATGGTTTGCACAAGTTGGGAAATTTTGGTCAAATTCATGAAATACAAAGCATGAAAATTTGAAATTTTAGGTCAATGGCCTAACTTTTTGAGCTTCAAACATATTCATGACCTTACGGAAGACCTATAAACTCACCCTCACCTTGTATTTATTTTCTTATTATTTTATTCACTTTTTATTTTGTTTTTATCCAAATAAATGCAAAATAAATTGAAAAAATATGAAAACCATTGGGCCAGCACATGAAAGGATTTCTCTAAGGCCCATACGCTGTCAACCTTGCCAATTTCGTGCACAAGCCAAAATGGCATGAAATATTATAAATTTGGCAAGTTTTCAAATTGGATTATTTTGCTTTCATCATGGCCATTATGATTTGATTTCTTCCCATGTTTGCTAGCCTTCTCCTTTCTCTATAAATACAGAGTAGTATTGCAAACCAGAGACACGCACAAATTTCCCAAGCAAGTCATACCAAGTTTCACAAAAAATATCCAAAGTAGTAAAATCCAAACACACATTTCCAGCTTCCCTCGATCAAATCTAAAGACTCCATCACATTTCTAGAGACACCTGGAGTCTATCCCTGTCATTTTTAAAACCCGTAGCACCCTCAAACAGCTGGATTGTGTGTCACCGGTCAAATAAGGTTTGCTATATATGAAACTTTAGATTTATGCATTATTGATGTTTTTAATGGTTTGATTTGTGTTCAGAATGTCCATTAGAGAAGGTGGGACGTATAGCATGATATCTTTGATGCCTGAATCGTGTGATGTCATTGTTAGGGCATCACAAACTGAAATCTTTGCAATTCATAATCCAGGGACTTTTAGCCCAAAATAACCTCAGATTTGGGAAATTTTAAGGGGGTATGGATATTTTGATCTTTTAATTGCGTTTAATTTGTAGGTTAGGGTTTTGATCCCACCGGAGAAGAAAACCAGAGAGTTGACTCCTGTGAGCTGACTCTGGTATCATATGCGTCGTTCCCCTATTGGCCCATTTGAATCCAATCTAGCGCGAGTTTGAAAGTTTGACAAATTGACCGGTTTTCCATTATATTATTTTTTCTTTAATATGCTAACAGTTGAAGTGAATGGCTTGGTGGAGACAAGAATGTGTATTATGCTGGAGGACCTGGGTTCGATCCCAGGTCTTGAATTTTCCATTTTTTTTCATATTTGCTTTGTAGATCTAGTGACTCGCAGGTCCATATTCGTATCCTACGCCTCATGCTTGGGCCATCAGATGTTGATACAAGAAGATCTCACCATCCTAGGGCATGTTTCCACCCTATATACTCAAGGATGATGCTCACCAGATTATTTTTGGAGCGTTGGATTCAGGCTTATTAGGCCTAAGCGAAAATCCAAATTCCACCCCCATTTACTTTAACACCAGGCCCATCTTTCTTAATTTTTATTATTTATTTTGTTTTATATCATTTTCAAAAAAACCATTTTATTTAATCACAAACTCAAAAAAATATAAAAACATAGATTTAAGTTTCATTTTATTTTTAATTTTCATAAATTAATTTAGTTAATTATTTTGACTTCATTTCATAAATTAAAACCAATTTAGAATTAGGTTAAATTTTTAATATTTCCTAAACAAAAATGCCAAAAACATTTGGTTTGTTTTAGAATTAATTTTAATTAATAATTTTATTTTCTTTCTTATTCTAATTAATTAGATTTAATTTAATTTAATATTTTCCCCAAATAAACAAAAACCACAAAAAGAGTTTCTTTTACTTAGAACTTTCTAGGGTTCTAAACGTCCTTTCTAATTCACGCGCGTTTAGTATTCTCGCATTATCATTTTCATATTATTGTATCTGGATGTGGATTGTAATAGATGAAAAATAAAACTTTATTTATTGCTTTTTATTTTCCCCAGTTTTTGGACTTGTAAATTCCACCTCCCCGAAGCCATGTAATAGTTAGGTTTTAAATTTCGCACTTTAAATTCATGTACATATATTAATTATTTAGATGTATGGTAATAGGATTGCATGGCAAGAAAATTAAAAACAAAATATTAGCAAACTTAATGCAAATATAAATAACTGAAACACAATGCAATCGCACATGCGCACCTCTATGTTACCCCCACTTCGGCTGCCTTCGGAATAAAACAGTCACAACTCTCAAAACGTGAGAGATTTTAGTGACTACCCTCCGGTTTAAAGATCACAAAAATGACCCTCTTGATGTTACCGTGGTATGATCTTAAAACCCTAGGGTGGTTACTAAAGTCTCTTTTCCCAGTTGCCTTTGTGACTGTAATGATGACCCTTCGATTGTCCCTCAAACATTCGACGATAGTGCTACCTACTCACTAATAGTAGGATACCACTGTCTAAAGGAAAAGAGGAAAAGAACGAACACTTTCGAGTAAAGTAGATAGTTCTTAGATTCTTGCTCTAAAATAATATTTTTTCACATACACAAAACTCTTTCTAAAAAAATATTTTCAAAACACTTTGTATACGTTCTCAACAATACGAGAAACATTACAAAGTTCTCCGCACTAAGGCGTCTTTTCAAAAACTTTTTCAAACACACAAAACACAAGGTACTTTAAAATGAGCTAGCATCTAAGAGCACGTAGATAACTATGGATGGAAAGGGTGCTAACACCTTCCCTTTCCATAATCTACCCCCTAACTCATAAATAATCTCGAAAGGTCTTTTTCTGTTCTTTTCACCCTTTCCTTTGTTGGATAAAATAAAATTCGGTGGAGACTCTTGCTTACCGCAATATTTGTGAATACAAACACAAAACCAGTATAACAGTCGGTTCTGCCACCGTATTACAGAACTGGCGACTCTGCTGGGGACTTATAAAAATAGGGTTACCTTAGAGTTAAATCATTTTAAATTTGCTTTCCTTGTGTGTTTGGTATGCTTTATTTTTAAAGGGTTTGTTGGGGTAACTGTTAAAGATCTTATACCCGGATCTAGGCACTTTTAGGTAAGCAGCAATAGATCATGGAGACTATAAGGCATAAACTGATATGGTTGAAGCGATGGCTGCGTTAGTGTGACACGTTTGTTGGTACCAGTATCCCTTGTGTTAAATCAATGAGAATATAGGGCCTCTCTATGGTGTCATGAAGCACTAACTGACCGTAGAACCTTAGTTAAACAAACTTGGCCATTAGAAAAGTAGTGAGATTGACGTCTTCGGTATAAACTGATGATTGGTTGATATACTACACTCATTGAGATCGGACTTTCGGGATATTTCGGCCGCGAGAAAAGATCGTCTGAGCTGAAACAATGCATGATAAAGAAAGATCAGTGATATTGAGACTCCTTAGAATCCGGTTACTTTTCTAGGACAGGTTGAACCAACTAAAACTTCAATAGGGTATTTACCTATAAACCCCATGCAAGCCTAAACCTAAGGTCTTATGTGTTTTGCTTGTGTGTGATTAAATTGTTCAAACATAACATCATGCATCATAAACATCCATTTTCATTTCACTAATCATTTCAAGGACCAAGGGAATTTATATTTGTTCTGTTTTGCAGATCATGGCTTCCGTTCATATAAACACCATCTGAATCAGCTTTGTGAGAACACCTCTCCAACTTAAAAAGCTAGTATCAAGGGTTCCTGAGACTTCCTCGTTCACCAAGAAATATGGTTGACTTCTCAACCTAGTTACCTCAAGCTTTGATGAGAAGATGATGGGTGTACTCTTTCAGTTCTTTGACCCCAAACACTATTGCTTCACATTTCTTGATTATCAGTTGGTACCCATCATGGAAGAGTTCTCTCAATTATTGAGTGTACCTATTCTTGATCAGATGCCTTTCACCAGTTTGGAGGAAGCTCCTAAGCCATAGGTCATTGCAGCAGCCTTGCATTTGAAACAGTCTGACATTATATCCAACTGAGAAATAAGAAGCGGAGGCAAAGGTTTCCTATTTAAGTTCCTCTTAGAAAAGGCTCAATTATTTTGGGATGATTTAGATTTCCAAGCTTTCAAAGAAGTCCTGACTCTTCTAATCTATGGGTTAGTACTATTCCCTAATCCGGATTTACTCATCAATGTGAATACTGTCAAGGTATTCCTCTCTCGTAACCTTGTGCCTACTTTGCTCGGAGATATCATGCATTCCATTCATACTCGTACAATGAAAAGAAGAGGGGTTCTGATGTGTTGTGTACCATTACTGTCTAGGTGGTTTATTTCACACCTCCCTCAATCAGCATTGAAGAACGAAGAAGGTTTGGGTTGGTCGCAAAGGATAATGTCGCTTTCTCACTCGGATATTCTTTGGTACTCTCGGTCTATGGGAGATATTTCTATCATTGAGCACTGTGGAGAATTCCCTAATGTCCCACTCCTTGGCATTAGGGGAGGTATCACTTATAATCCTTCTTTGGATTTACAATAGTTTGGTTATACTCGAAGGGATGGTTCCCATGATATGCTTATCCAAGGCATTGTGTTCAACTACGAGGATGATGTTCAAGGGTTTCGTCAAAGGTTCATACGAGCTTGGGGCATGGTAAATAAGGTTGATAGCAAAACGTTGGGGCATAAGAATTCCATTCCTATGGTGCCTTATCTCAAATGGGTACGAGCTTGCACCCAAAACCTTATGATGCCATATACAGCCATCTTACCAGTGATTGTGGAGCCTATCACCGAAGAAGATGTTTCTTATATAGTTCTCCATCCTGACAAGACCATTGATCTTGAAGAGTTGCAGATGTCCTAGATTCAGATGAAAGAAGAACGAGATACCTTTAGAGCTCAATTCTACACCAGTGAGAAGAAATTGTTGGAGATCACGAAGAAACTTCACAAAGAAAAAAGTCTTAATGTCTATCTCGACACAAAGAGGAAGCGCCCATGGGAGACTTGATTCCTAGATTTTAAGAGTTTTTAATTTTCAATTGTAAGCCTAAAAGGCAGTTGTAATTTGAACTCTACTAATAAAATCTTTGTTTCATTTCGGTTTGCAAATTTAAATTTCTCGAAGTCCTTGAAAACATCACATAAACATGCCATGCATATCATTACATAAGCAGGTATTTCAAGGCAGGTTTCTTATCTATTCGTTGTTTATTTCAGCAAAAAGAAATTGCCCTTAAACAAACAGTTAAGGATATTCAAGTACAGAATATTCAATTCCAACAGATGTTCCTCGCTCTGGCTAAGGGACAAGAAGCTCTAAAAGCTCTCATTATCAAAGAGAAGACAAAGAAGGTAAAGAAACCAGATGTCGTCTTGAATATGGGATGAAGATTTAGAGGACCAACCAAGCGAGCTCTAGAATTTGCAACTCCATCAAATGAGGGGGATAATTAGGAAGAGGAGAATAAGAAGACAAAAGAAGAGGATAACAGCCCAGGGACTGATGAAGAGGAAGCATACTATGATGAAGAATAATATCCTCCTACTAATGACATGTATAAACAGCTGGAGGATCATCTTAATGCTACGGAGATTCAAAGGATACCTGGTCTGGATTTTGAAGAGTTATGAATGGTCTCTGGGGTGGTCATCCCGCTGAAATTCAAAGTTCCCGCATTTGCTAAGTATGACGGTGTTTCTGATCCCAAGCTGCATTTAAGGTCTTATGTCAGAAAGATCCAACCCCACACAGCTGGCATGAATTTATGGGTTCATTTCTTCCAGGAGAGTTTGTCAGGAACGCAGTTGGAATGGTTCCATCAACTGGAAGGAAGCAATATTCGCAATTGGGAAGATCTGCCTGCTGCTTTTTACAAGCAGTACCAATACAATGCTGACCTTGCTCCAACCCGTATGCAACTTCAAAGCATGTATATGGATTCTAGTGAGGGTTTCAAAGATTATACCCAAAAGTGGAGAGATCTTGCAGGAAGAGTCCAGCCTCCTTTGTTTGATAACGAGCTGGTAGATATGTTCTTGGGTACTTTGTCAGGCCCATTTTTCAACCATCTGATATTGACGGGAGAACGAGTAGAAGCTGGCATCAAAAGTGGCAAAATTCAAGGGGTTGCATCTTCGAGTGTCGTGAAGAAGCCTTTCAGTGGGAAGAAGGAAGTTAGTGCTGCCTATGGGCAGAGAAATCAGGGTTAAAGCTGAACGTCGATCGACGGTAGGGGATGTAATGATCTCCAACCCTACATCAAGTCAACGACAAAACAATCCGCACAGGCAGGATGCACCTAGAAAACAATTCACCAGACTCAACATGCCCTTATCTCAGGTATTGAAACTTCTAATAAAGGCTAGCTTGGTCACTCTGAGGGAGCCTCCTCAAAATCCAAACATTACATCTCCCTGCTATAATCCATATGCTCGGTGTGCCTACCATTCCAACAGTCCACGACATGATACAAATGATTGTCGGGCTCTGAAGAATAAAAGTTTAATATCTTATTGATGCAAAGTAGATTGAATTTGATCCTCCTGAAACCCCCAATGTGATAACTGCACCAATGCCCAAACATGACCAGGGTAATATTGTTGATGATATTCTATTTATTTCTTCTGTGGATGATTTGACTACCTCTCTACCAACTGTTAAAAAGGATCTCTTACGAGTCAATTTATTGCTGGGTTATGGTGGAAATGGCTACCATTATATGTTCCTACATAATGGTTGCATATTGCTGAAGATGGGTGTCCAACGCTTGATGAACAACAAGGAAATTATGTTTGATAAGACTCCCTCTATGAAAAGTCTATGTAGAGATGTAAGATTTAAAGATGTGTCAATTGTTACCATTTCTAACAATCCTACCAGGGTCTCATCTAAAGGTCATGTGAGGATTACGTCCACTCCTAAGTTTTATCCTCTGATTATTACCTCTCCTGGGTCAATTCCATATTCCTCTGACAATGTTGTTCCTTGGAACTATGGAGGTGACGTCTACTACCATGGCGTCAAGCAAGACCTATTGGTTATCAAAAATGAAGTTAATAAAGATACTAATCCTAACATCAACAACATTGTTGGGACCAGTAAGATTACTAGAAGTGGAAGTATTTTCTCTCCTGAAATCTCTCTAAATACGGTTGCCACTCCTGTTATTATTCCTACTAATACTCCTATTGTTACTCATGTTGCTACTCTTATTGTTACTCCTATTTTTATTCTGGCTACTGAGTCAATTGAGACTCGAGGCAAAGAAGTATCAGTTGAGCCTGCCCGGATGGAGGCACCTAAATAAGCCATTCCTGAAGCCTCCAATGAAGAAATGGAGGAAATTTTGAAAATTATATGGAAAATCGACTACAATATTGTGGAACAATTAGGGAAAACCCCCTAAAAAATTTCAATGATGGCTTTGTTTTTATGCTCTAAAGCCCATGCTAAGGCTTTGGTGAAGTTTCTGAAATCTTATCATGTGCTGCAAGAGACTTCTGCCGACCAATTTGAGAACTGCGTTGCTAGTTTGAATGTTGACAATGGACTCAGTTCTCTGTCGTTGATTTGATGCCCAAAGGAAGAAAGCATAATAAAGCCCTGCATGTCTCTATTGAGTATAAGGGCACTACTTTGGCTCATGTTTTAGTTGATACGGGTTCATCTCCAAATGTTCTACCCAAGAATGCCTTAGACAAATTGGATTGTGAAGGACTTACATTGAAGCCCAACAATATTTTGGTAAGGTATTTTGATGGCTCCAAGAGAATGGTACATGGGGAGGTGGACATTCCTATTAAATTTGGTTCCCAGACTTTCGATTCTACTTTCTATGTGATGGACATTCGCCCGTCTTACTCTTTCTTATTAGGACGCCCTTGGATACATGGGTCCGATGATGTCACTTCCCTCATGCATCAGATGTTAAAGTATTCAGTTAATGGAAATATTGTTACAGTCTGTGGTGAAGAAGAGTATATGGTGAGCCATTTGAACTCTTTCAGATATGTCGAGATGGACGGCGAGTTCATTGAAACCCCCTATCAAAATTTTGAAGAGGTTCCTCAGACAATTGTTGTTACCAAAGCTGCTACCCGCTTTTCCAAAGATTACCAGACCTCCACTGAAAATGGATTCTCTAAAAGATTATAAGGTTGTAGTTAAAGAAGGTGGGTGTACTATTTTGGGCCAACTACTTGACATCCCCTACAAGTCTGACAAATTTGGTTTGGGTTTCACTTGAGAAGCTTAAAAAGTTGTTTGTCGTGCTCGCGCGGGAGGACCACCACTACACATCAGCAACCATGGATTCAATGTTGTGGAAGACGCTGATAGTGACTGTGACCTAGACAATTGGATCTTCCCTACTACCAGCGGTGGACTCAATAATTAGACGGCTAGAAACTTTTTGCCTATTTCGTTTATCCAGGAGTAATTTTTTTTCTGTTTTTTTTAGGATATGTAATTTTTGAACAGTTAAAACTCTAAAGCCTTGTGTCTTACCCGAGGCACAACGTTCTATTTGTGAGGGTTATCACTTCATTTTAATATGCCATTAATAAATCATTGGATGTTTTGCATACAAATTTTACGCTCTCTGTCTTTATTTTTACTTTATTTTTTTCAAAATAGCTATACTCTCTTACATACATCCACATATCAAATTGCAGATCCACATCCACCCTGGATCCCATTGATAACATTTCTGCTATTGCCAATTATGACTTTGAAAATCCAATCTACCAAGCTGAGAAAGAATGCGAGGAAGATTGTGAAGTACTAGGAGAACTTTCTAGACTATTACAACAAGAGGAAAGATAAATACAGCCTCATGAAGAGTCGGTCGAGACAGTAAACTTGGGTACTGAAGAGAATAAAAAGGAAGTCAAGATAGGTTCCAACTTGGAGAGTGGTGTTAAAGAATGGTTAAATCCGATGTTATGTGACTAAGTTGAGATCTTTTCTTGATCATACAAAGACATGTCGGGGCTGGACACTGATATTGTGGTTCATCATCTGCCAACGAAAGAAGACTGTCCTCCATTGAAGCAAAAGGTTCGTCGTATGCGTCCTGAGATGTCAGAAAGCATCAATGCTGAAGTCATGAAACAATTTAATATCGGATTCTTAGTTGTTACTTCTTATCCACAATGGGTTGGAACGGGGTACTGGTACCTAAAAAGGATGGTAAGGTGCGTATGTGTGTGGATTACAGAGATTTGAATAGGGCAAGCCCCGAGGATGACTTTCTACTTCCCATATTGATGTTCTGGTTGATAGCACCGCACAACATAAGATATTCTCCTTCATGGACGGTTTCTCTGGTTATAATCAGATCAAAATGGTACCTAAAAATATGGAGAAAACAACTTTCGCGACACAGTGGGGCACCCTCTGCTACAAGGTTATGCCATTTGGGTTGAAGAACACCAAGGAAACCTATCAGCGTGCAATGGTAGATTTATTACATGATATAATCCATCATGAGATAGAGGTCTACATCGACAATATGATAGCCAAGTCTCAGACTGAAGAAGAGAACCTTGATCACTTGCAAAAGTTGTTTGAAAGAATGAAGAAGTACAAGTTAAGACTGAACCCAAACAAGTGCACCTTTGGGGTAAGATCTGGTAAGTTCTTAGGTTTCATTGTCAATGGAAAAGGTATTGATGTAGACCCTGCAAAGGTTAAATCTATACAAGAAATTCCATCTCCCTGCACTGAGAAGGAAGTTAGGGGATTCTTGGGACGTCTAAACTACATTGCTCGATTCATTTCCCACCTAAGTGCTACTTGTGAGCCAATCTTCAATTTACTGAAGAAAGATCAAGTCGTGAAGTGGAATGACGACTGCCATAATGCCTTTGACAGAATCAAGGAGTATCTTCAAGAACCTCCAATTTTGATGTCACCAGTTGAAGGAAGACCTCTGATCATGTGCTTAACAGTATTAGAGAATTCAATGGGGTGTGTGTTGGGGCAGCATGACGAGTCTGGTCTAAAAGAGAATGAAACATACTACCTTATCAAAAAGGTTACGGATTGTGAAACAAGATACTCATTGCTCAAGAAAACTTGCTGCACTTTGGCATGGGCTGCTCGCCGACTAAGACAGTATATGTTGACTCATACTGCCTTATTGATATCTAAAATGGATCCTATCAAATACATATTCGAGAAGCCCGCTCTCTCCAGAAGAATAGCAAGATGGAAAATGGTCCTGACCAAATACGAAATTCAGTACACTACCCAAAATTAATCAAAGGAAGTGTACTAGTTGATCATTTGACTCATTAGGTTGTAGATGACTACCAGTCAATGAATTTTGAGTTCTCGGACGAGAATATTATGCTATTAACTGATTGTGAAAAACCTATACCAGATGAAGGACCTAAAAAAGGATCCCAATGGACTTTGGTCTTTGGAAGAGCTTCCAGCGCACTCGGAAATGGAATTGGTGTTGTGATTATATCCCTGGAAGGCTGCCATACACCCTTCACTTCCAGACTATGCTTTAATTGTACCAACAATATGGCCGAATATAAGGCATGCATTATGGGTATCAAAGCTGCTATTGACATGAGGATCAAGTTCTTAAAGGTATATGAAGACTTATCCTTAGTAATCAGTTATATTAAAGGAGAATGGGACACAAAGCATCCTAATCTCATCCCTTACCGAGAGCATGTTTGACATTGATTCCATACTTCGAAGAGATTGCCTTTGAACATATTCCACGAGAAGGAAATCAGTTAGCGGACACGCTAGCCACCATGTCATCCATGTTTAAGGTCATGTGGGATAATGAAGCCCCTCAGATCACTATTGAAATATTATACGAACCGACCCACTCTTATGAGATTGATGCTGATGGAGTAGAGGAAAATCCTTGGTTCCACGAAGTGAAAAGGTATCTCAAAGATCAAGAGTACCCTGAGGGAGCATCTGTCAATGACAAAAAGTTCTTAAGAAGGTTCTATGCCAAGTTCTTCCCGAGTAATGGAATTCCCTACAAGCGCAACCATGATTCTACCTTACTACCGTGTGTGGATAAGAGAGAAGCATATAATATTATAGAAGATATACACGAAGGTACCTTTGGCACTCATTCTACTGGGCATACAATGGCTAAAAAGGTCCTACGGGCAGGATACTATTGGTCCACTATGGAAGCAGATTGTCATCATCACTCCCGAACTTGTCACAAATGCCAAATCTTGCTGACAAAGTACATGTGCCTTCGGTTCCGCTAAATGTCTTGACGGATCCTTGGCCGTTCACAATGTGGGGTATTGATATGATTAGAGAGATTATACCTACCGCTTCCAATGGACACCGTTTCATCCTTGTCGCCAATGATTACTTCACAAAGTGGGTGGTGGCAGCCTCATTTGCTTCCGTTACCAAGAACAGTCAGGGGTTTATTTTCCCAGACTCGGATATGTCACAATAACATCTCATGTTCATACATCATGACGTGTGTATACATATTGCATACATGATAATCTCATTTATTTTAAGAACATCATCCCACCATGCATTTCATGCATCGAATATAATTAACCCTAATAAATTTTAAGGAAAAAACAATTATCACCAATAATTCTAGCAGTTGTACATGTCACATCTAGAGACAACTTATGGAAAATCAATACCTGAAATCAAAAGGGTCAATTAATCTACATGATCAAATGAAGCAGCCCTACCATCCAGGCTTTCATTTGGAAGTAACTCTACTAGCCAGGTTCCTTCTCATAGCCCTACTATCCAGGATTTCATTTCGAAGTAACCCTACTATAAAGGTTCCTTCCCACAAGCCCTACCATACAGGATTTCATTTCGAAGTAACCCTACTATCCAGGTTCCTTCCCACAAGCCCTACCATCCAGGCTTTCATTTCGAAGTAACCCTACTATCCAGGTTCCTTCCCACAAGCCCTACCATCTAGGCTTTCATTTCGATGTAACCCTACTATCCAGGTTCCTTCCCACAAGCCCTACCATCCAAGCTTTCATTTCGAAGTAACCCTACTATCCAGGTTCCTTACCACAAGCCCTACCATCCAGGCTTTCATTTCAAAGTAAGTCTACTATCCAGGTTCCTTCCCACAAGCCTTACTATCCAGGCATTCATTTCGAAGTAACCCTACTATCCAGGTTCCTTCTAATAGCCCTAATATCTAGGCTTTCATTTCGAAGTAACCCTACTATCCAGGTTCCTTATCATAACCCTACTATCCAGGATTTCATTTCGAAGTAACCCTATTATCCAGGTTCCTTCCCACAAGCCCTACCATCGAGGCTTTCATTTCGAAGTACAGCTACTATCCAGGATCCTTCCCACAAGCCCTACCATCCCAACATTCATTTCGAAGCAACCCTACGACCCAGGTTCCTTCTCATAGCCCTAATATCCAGGATTTCATCTCGAAGTAACGCTACGACATAGGTTCCTTCTCTCTTATCTCCACACAGCAGTTTAGAACACTATAAGACCTGGACCCGACCAGATACAATCAATCTCACATTTGCCCAATAAGCCGCTGTGCAGCCTGGACCCTAACCAGATATGCAGTTTACTCCCACTTCCTCAATCAGGAGTTAATTCCCAAGTAGAGTAATGGGCAACCGAAGATCCTATATTCTATCTCCGAGGACATAAACCAACATTCCCTGGTGAAGTCCCCCTCAACGGCAAGTACATGAATTCTCACAAAGGAATCTCTTATGCAACTGATATCTTCTCTGGATGGAATCTTTTAGCCCATCTCCGACAATTCTATATCGACTTCCAAATTGCATCTAGAAGCCCATTACCAATATCACCAATCAGTATTACTTCATGCAAGTGCAAATTTCTAGGCACTCTAGTGTTCAATCATCTTCTACCTTCAGATCACGAAAGACAGACCAGCCAATCTACATCCTGAGGTTTAAGAAGATTGAACAGGGGAAGTTGTTGTACCCCAAAATTTGCCCTCCCATTTTACTCAAAACATGCTCATGGAGGTCCTTAACTTACTCAAGGATGCCCAAGGATTGACCAGACAAATCCTCCTCCCAAGACAAGGAGCCTCAAACTAGGGTTTCCATTTTCATAAATATGTTTTAGTTCCAAGGGTCCAAAATGATTTCCATTTCCCTAATAAGTTCTCAAGATTATCCATATCAAGTTTCATGCCTTGCACAAGAAGTTTGCTCAGTCAACTACTCAGATGCCTGTAAATCAACTGTACTAGGGCAAAAGTCAATTGTGGCCAACATACAGTCAAACTTCAAGACTTTTGGTCAACATCAACATTTTGAAGTAATGTTCATCATTTGATCAAGGGTTGATCATGATTCCTCAAGGAATGCCCAAAATTCATCAAAATTCAAAAGTTGCTAAATTAGGGTTCCTATTGGAATAGTCAACCAAACTTTGACCAGACATAACTTTCTCATAATTTATCAGAAATTTCTCATCCAAAGCTCATTTTGAAGATAATTCAATTCCCTATAACTCATATTCATCCCTCAAGTTCAAAAAAATCACTCATGAAGAGATATAAATTCAGACATTACAGGTCATTTCAAAAAGTCAACAAAAACACCTTTTGGATCCAAGCTTCTTACATGAACATGAAAGATCCAATGGAAATGAAACCGAAAGGGTTGTTTAGAGGACATAGTAAGCTATCTAAAATTCCAAGAACACTCTCATAGGGTTAAAATTGTGAAAGATATGCATTTCTAAATTTGACCAATTTTTGGAAAAGTGCATGAAGTTAATATTGACCACACTTGAATTTTTTCCAAATGGGTCCATCTTTTCATGATTGAAACTTGTTAATACCATGGCACACGACCTTTGAGTTCACTCTTATAATATTTTATTGTTCATATTAATTATTTTGATATTTTATTCAATAAAATGCAAAATTAAATAAACTAAATAATAGAAATAATGGAAGATTTGATTTGAAATCTTTTTCTCATCAAATAGTGGGCAAGATAGGCTGGCATATTTTGAGTCAAATGCTCATACTTTTAAAAACATGATTCTAATTGATTCTTTTGGCTTTTGTTTTAACCTAATTTGATTCACTATATATGCATGCCCATTCAAAAGCACAAGGACACAAATACGCAGCCCTAAGTGCTCATACCAAAATTGCAAAAATAATCAAAAATCATGAAATTCCAAAGTGCAACTCCCGGCCTCTTTCAGTCCAATCTAAGCCTTCAATCCATGCCTCGAGGTTCCCAGGAGTCCATCCCTGTCCAGATTCAGGCTTGCAGCAACCTCAAACGCCCAGATCAAGAGTCACCGGATTTGTAAATTTCTCAAGTTTCAATCTTTTATTTCATGGCATGTAAATGAGATCATTGAATTAACATATGTTCCTAATGTTGTTCTAAGATGTTTTGAATCATTAGTTGCAAGCATGCACGCAGAAACAGTGAGATGCAATTGCTAGGGCACGAAGGTTTTGTTTTTTCGTATCTATATTTGCAGACATCTTTTGGATAAATGGAGGCCACCATCGTGATCACAACCATCAAAATAGGGGGTAGGATACCATTTTCCCTTTAATCCAGTGAATTTGGAAGGTTTGACATTTTGACGCTACCGGAGAAGGTGACCGGAGCTGAGCTCCGACACCGTTGACAAGTTTGAATTCCAGGGGCTTGTGTGTCATTGTATCATTGGTCTATGTCAAAGCTGATTGGGCGCGTTTTGAATATTTGACATTTGGTTTGTTCTTTCATTATATTATAATTGTTCTATTAAATACACGAATAAATAAGCTAGCACGGTTGGTAAAGGAGAAGAGGTATAAAGCTAACGACCTGGGTTCGATCCCAGGCATGAGATTTTGTATTTTTTCAATATTTCATTGCATGATCCAGTGCGTGTTTACCCATGAAGGCCACCTTGCATCATCCAGATCCAGCCATTGGATCCTCCCTGGGTCCAGATCCAACGCCTCAAAACATGCAGGCGCACAGTGGACGCTCCAGACGCAACACACCAGATCCAGCATTGTATTGGGCCAAATGATTTGGGCCTTGGCAGAAATTCAATTCTTTACCCCTTGTTTACTAACAACATCAGGCCCAATTTCTTTCTTTTTTTATTTTCTTTTGTATTATTTATTTTATTAATTTATTTTTTACAAAACAACAAAAATCATTTTTTATTTAATCATGAAAAATAAAATCACAAAAAATATAGAATTAGGTTTTTTATTTAAATTAATTATATTTGAAAATAAATTAGTTTAATTAGATTAACTTGGTTGTTTTATTATTAATTAAAATTAACTAGAAATTAGGTTTAATTTGCAATTGAATTATTTTCTCATTAAAAAAAATATACACAAAAATATTTTTTTTTAATTAGATTTTCAGGCTTCCAATTTATTCTCGTATTCAATTCGTCTCGCGCGTATTTATTTATTTATAATTCAAATTATTGTATCTGCCCAAAAGCTTTGTAATAGTCCAAAAGCCTTTTATTTATTTTCAGTCAAATATTCCTGTATCTGCCCAAAAGCCTTGTAATAACTAGGACTTTAATTTCTCGAACTTTTTAATTTCTGCAACTATTAAACTGCTAGATGTATGGATATTAGGATTGTATGCGAAAGACAAACCAATGATTAAAAGGTAGATAACCCTAATTGTGCAAAGATAATTAACTGAAAAAAGCACACTTGCACATGCTCACTCCTAGGGTTTGCCCCACTCCGGTTGCCTTCGGTAAATGGTCATAAAGCATAGGGAATTTTAGTGGTCGTCCTCTAGTCCCAAGAGATAAAAAATGACCAGTTCGGATGTTGCCTCGGAAAGATCTTTAGGACTTTAGGGTAATTACTAAAGTTTCATAACCATTGCTTTTGTGGTCGTACTTGTCCCTTCAAACGTCCCTTAAAAAATGGGGCTACCTACTTCTTAATAGTAGGATAGCGCTGTCTAAAAGAAACGAGAACGAACAGTCTTTTTTTGAGTAGGTAAAAAATTTTAAGTACTTGCTCAAAACAACATAACTTTTTCACAAACACTTTTTCAAAATAGTTTTCAAAAACGACTTCGTCGCACTCTTGAGGACAGATACAAGGGTTATCGTGAAGTTAAAAACTTTTCAAAACACGCACAAGCAATTTCAAAAATGAGCAAGCACCTATGAGCCCGTGGAAAACCATGGATAGAAAGGGTGCTAACACCTTCCCTTTCTATAATCTACCCCTCATACTCAGAAACATCTCGAAAAAAGGTTTTTTCTGTTCTTTTTCCTTTTCCTTTGTTGGATGAAATAAAAGTCGGTGGCGACTCTTGCTTACCGCGACATTTGCGAATACAAATGCAAACCAGTATAATAGTCAGTTATTCCACCATATCACAGAACTGGCTACTCTTTTGGGGATAAATAAGTGGGGTATACCTTAGGATCTAGGTCATCTTTAAAATTGATTTCTTGTTTTGCTTTACTTGCTTTATATTCAAGGGTTTTATTTGGGTATTATTGAAGATCCTACACCCGGATCGGGGAACACATTTTAGGTAAGTAGCAATAAACTGTGAAGGAACTGTGTGGGGTATACCAACACGGTTGAAGCAGTAGCTACATTGATGTGACACTTTGGTTGGTACCGGTAACCCTTGAGTCAATCAAGGAGAGTACGGGGCCGCTACGTGGTGTCATAAAGCATCAAGTAACTTTAGAACCTTTAATTGCACAACTTGGCCAGTAGGACGTAGTGAGATGGCCGACTTTGGTGTATTCCCAAGGTCGAAAGATACTCGATGCTACACTCATTGAAGTTTGACTCCTGAGTTTTGTTTGGTTGCAATTCAATCGCCTATTGAACGAAGCTTGGGGGAAAGATCAGTGATATTGAGATCACAGCTTAGAACCCGGTTACTATTTATAGGATAGGTTGAACAAATCCAACTTCAAGAGGGTATGACCTTAAAACTCATGCATGCCTTAAACTTAAGGACTTGGTATGACTTGTTTGTTGCTTGTTACACATGTGATTTTTTAGCATAATCATGACATCATAAGCAAGGCATATCATACTAACCATTTCAAGGATTTTCTAGGGCTCATCTTTGCTTTGTTTTGTAGGACATGGGATCCTCCCGCAGGAACACTATCCAGATTAACCTTGTGAAAATGCCTCTCCAACTAAAGGATTTGGCATTAAGGATCCCTGAAATCTCTCCCTTCACTGAAAAACATGGTCGGTTGCTTAACTTGGTCACTTTAAAACCTGATGAAGAATTGTTAAAAGTGCTATTTTAGTTCTTTGATCCTTTGCCCCACTGCTTCACCTTCCTGGATTACCAACTAATGCCTACTATGGAGGAATTTTCTCGGTTGGTGGGGGTACCTATTCTTGATCAGGTACCTTTCAACGGTGCAGAAAAACATCCAAAACCTAAAGAGATTTCTCGAGCTCTATCCTTACAACGGTCCGATGTAGTGACAAATTGGAAAACTAGGGGAAGTGTCCAAGGAATCCCGGTTAAATTTCTATTCGAGAAGGCTTACTATTTTTGGGATACCCTAGATTTACAAGCTTTTGAAGAGGTATTGGCACTCCTCATCTATGGGATGGTATTATTCCCTAACACGGACCAACTCATAGATGTGAATACAATTAAGGTTTTTCTGTCTCCTAATCCGGTGCCTACATTGCTTGGGGATATTATACACTCTCTTTATGCTCGCACTCTAAAGAGAAGGGGGACCCTCCTGTGTTTCACCCCTCTATTGGCTAGGTGGTTTATTTCACACCTGCCCATGACTATTTTGAAGAATGAGCAGGGTATGAAATGGTCTCATAGGATGATTCCCCTTACACATTCAGACATTCATTGGTGTTGACGGTCCACGTAAGATGTTACCATCATCGATTGTTGTGGTGAATTCTCTAATGTCCCTCTCTTAGGAATTAGGGGAGGAATCACTTATAACCCTTGTTTGGCACTGCGGAAGTTTGGTTATGCCAGAAGGGATGGTCCTTATGATACACTTATCCAAGGAATTGCCTTCGACTATGAGAGTGATTCTCAAGGTTACCGTAAAAGGTTCATGCGAGCTTGGGGCATGGTACATAAAGTTCATAGCAAGACACTGGGGAATAAGAATTCCATCCCTCTTGAGCCTTATCTCTAATGGGTATGAGCCCGTGCCAAAAGTATTATGATGCCTTACCCTGCTGTCCTACCAATGATTGTGGAACTAGTTGCTAAAGGAGACACTCCTTATCTTGTTCATCATCCTGACATGCCAACTAATCATGAGGAGTTACAAAAATCCTGGGTTCAACTTAAAGAGGAGCAGGATACATTTGAATCTTAATTCTATGCAAGCGAGAAGAAGGTCTTGGAGCTCAGTAGGTTACTTCATGAAGAGAGGAGCATAAACGCCTACATTGCACCAAAGAGGATGCGCTCTTGGGAAACCTAATTTTCTTTTTTTTTTTGCTTTAAGTTTTATTTTGTTTAATTGTAAGCCTAAAAGGCACTCTTTGTAACAATTAGAACCTATTAATATAATTAACGTGTGTTTCTTTTGGTTAAACAAATTTGAATTTTTAAGAATCCTTGAAATTATTGCATACGCATACCATCCATGACATTGCATAAACATGTACCATTACAGGTTTCTCATCTTCTTCGCTGTTTATTTTAGCAATAATGTCTTCTGAACAAAGCATCAAAGATCTCCAGGCATAAAATGCCCAATTTCAACAAATGTTCATAGCTTTGGCAAAAGGACAGGAAGATCTGAAGGCCCTTATCCTGAAGGAAAAGAAGAAGAATAAGAAGACCTCTGGTGTTCTGAATCTGGGAAGAAGGTTCAGGGGGCAGTTAAAGCAACCAGTTGATGTGACCTCCTCGTTTAAAGAAGGGGAGAATCAAGAGAGAGAGAGACAAGGGAGAAGGACCATATCCCTGAATTTTATGATAATGATGAGCAGTATCCTCCCACTAAGGATAGATATAAATAGTTAGAGGATCGGCTGAATGCTATGGAGATCCAGAGAATATCCGGACTGGATTTTGAAGAGCTGGGATTGGTGTCGGGGGTAGTCATCCCTCTGAAGTTTAAGGCTCCGATTTTCGCGAAATATGATGGGGTGTCTTATCCCAAGCTTCATCTTCGTTCCTATGTGGGGAAGATTCAGCCTCACACTGCTGATAGGAACTTGTGGGTGCATTTCTTTTAGGAAAGTCTGTCTGGGACTCAGCTTGAATGGTTCTATCAACTTGAGGGAACCAATGTCTGTAACTGGGAGGATTTTGCTACTGCTTTTTATAAGCAGTATCAATACAACCTGACCTTGCCCCTACTCGTACTCAACTCCATAGTATGTCCATGGCTGCAGGTGAAGGCTTTAAGGACTATGCGCAGAAGTGGACAGATCTGGAAGGAAGAGTCCAACCCCCTTTGTCTGATAGAGATTTGGTTGACATGTTTCTTGGGACGTTGTCTGGTCCATTCTTCAATCACCTGATTGGTAGCTCCTCAGTTGGTTTCATCGAGATGATATTAACCGGAGAAAGGGTAGAAGCTAGGATCCAGAGCGGCAAAATACAGAAAGATACCTCGTCAAGCTCAATGAAGAAGCCCTTCGTGGGTAAGAAGGAAGTCAGTGCTATTTATAGCCCAAGAGGTCAGAGCAGAGCTGAATGCCGTCCAATGGTAAATGCTGTGATGATGCCTAGTCCTACGGCTACCCCACCATGAAACAATTAGCAAAGGATAGAAAGACTGAAAAGGCAGTTTACTCGGATTAACATGACATTGAATGAGGATCTACCCCATCCGCTAAGATCCAACTTGGCAACCTTGAAAGAGGCTCCCAAGAATCCTAACACCACATCTCCTTGGTACAATCCAAACGCTCAGTGTGCTTACCATTATGAGAGTCCAGGCTACGATACAAATGACTGTTGGGCTCTGAGAAATAAAGTACAAGATCTAATTGAAGCCAAGGAGATTGAGTTTGATACTCCAGAGAAGCCTAACGTCATAACTGCTCCCATGCCTAAGCATAACCGTGGAGTTAATGCCATTGATACTGATGTGTTTGTTACCTCTATTAATGAAGTTTCCACTCCTCTCATGATTGTCAAGAAGAATTTATTATTGGCCGGTTTATTTCTGGGATGTGGTGAAGGTTGCCACATGTGTTCATCTCTGCCCTCTGGTTGCTATTTGCTGAAAGCAAGTATTCAACGCCTGATGGACAACATAGAGATTTTGTTCAAAAAGACTTTGATTTCGACTATTCCATATGAAGATCTTGTCATTATAACCATTTCCGCAAATTCTTCCAAGGTCTCATTTAAAAGACATGTTAGAATTACACCCGTTGATAATCACGTTTCCTAGTCCCGTACCGTACTCCTCGGACAAAGCTGTCCCTTGGAATTATGGTGCAGATGTTTACTATCATGGAGTTAAACAAGATTTGAAGACTGAAGACGCTGATCCCGATGTCAGTAACGTTGTCGGGACCAGCAAGATTACTAGAAGTGGAAGGGTTTTCTCTCCTGAGATCTCCCTGAAGACTATCACTAAGCCTGTTGTTATTTCATCTGCTATTCCTACCGGTACTTCCATTACTACTCCCGTTCTTACTCCAATTGTTACCCCTACCGATGAGTCATCTGGAACTCGGGGCAAAGAAGATATAGGTGAGCCTTCCCAGACGGAGGCACCTAGAAAAGTTGTTTTATAATCCTCTAAACAAGAAATATAGGAAATCTTAAAAATAATCAAGAAGAGCTACTAGAATATGGTCGAGAAGTTGGGGCAGACCCCTTCGAAAATATCGATGTTGTCTCTGTTCTTATGTTCTGAGGCCCATGCAAAGGATTTAATTGCATTCCTCAAGACTGCGCATGTGCCGCAAAAAACCTCAGCCGATCAATTCAAATACTGTGTGGCCAACTTGACTGTTGACAATGGGTTAGGTTTTTCATATGCCAACTTGACGCCAAAGGGGAGGTAGCATAATGAAGCTCTGTATGTCTTGACCGAATATAGGGGAACTACTATGGCTCATGTGTTGGTGGACACTAGATCTTCACTGAATATTCTTCCTAAGAAGGCTCTCGATCGACTAGATTGTGAAGGCTTGACCCTAAAGCCCAGTAACATTGTGGTGAGGGCTTTTGACGGGTCAAAGAGAATGGTGCATGGGGTGGTGGACATCCCTGACGAAGTGGGCTCTCAGACCTTTTTGTTCACCTTCTACGTGATGGACATCAGGCCATCATACTCTTGTTTTTTGGGTCATCCTTGGATCCATGAAGCTGGGGCCGTTACTTCTACACTACACCAAATGCTGAAATATCTGGTGAAGGGGAAGATTGTCATTGTGCATGGTGAAGATGAATATATGGTGAGCCACCTGAACTCCTTCAGGTATGTGGAGATGGATGGGGAATTCATAGAGACTCCTTTTCAAAACATTGAAGAGGTTCCCCATATTTTGGCGTCAACCGAAACTTCCACCAGCACCAAACCTCCTCTGAAGGTGGCTTCTCCCAATGACGCCAGAGCAGTAGTTGAAGAAGGTGGGTGTACCAACTGGGGACAGCTCCCTAATTTTACTCACAAAATTGACAAATTTGGTTTAGGTTTTACTTCAGGAGCTCAAAGGGTTGTTCGACGCGCTCGGGCTGGAGGACCTCCCCTTTGCATCAGCAATCATGGGGTCAATGTTATTGAAGTCAGTGAGGAAGATTCCGATATTGATAGCTGGATCTACCCGACTACTAACGGTGGACCGAGTAACTGGACGAACAAAGATTTTATACCAATTTATTTTGTTCAGCGGTAATTGTGTTACTTATTTTCCATGTTTGTAATAAACAATTTAAACTCTACAGCCTTGTGTCTTGCCGAGGCATAATGGTTTGATTGTGAGGGCTATTATATGCCATTTTCATATGTCATCAATAAAACATTTGACGTTTCTTGCATACAAATTCTGTGCTCTTTGTTTTTCTTTTTTGCTTTTCACTTTATCAATATAGTTGTGCTCTTACACACACTCACATATCAAATTGCAGATCCATATCCACCCTGGATCCCATTTAACAGTTCTGCTATTGCTAGTCATGACTTCGAAAATCCGATCAACCACGTCGAGGACGATGGTGAGGACGATTGTGAGGTACCCAGAGAACTTGCTAGACTGTTACAGCAGGAAGAAAGGGCTATGCAGCCTCATGAAGAGCCCGTTGAGACGATAAAATTGGGCAAGGAGGTAGACAGAAAAGAAGTCAAGATCAACGCAAATATGGAGACTGAGGTCAAACAGCGGTTGATACAGATGTTGCACGACTATATTAAGATCTTTGCCTGGTCATATAAAGAGATTCCTGGTTTAGAAATTGATATTGTGGTACATCATCTATGGACTAAAGAAGATTGTCTTCCTATTAAAAAGAAGGTCCGCCGTATGCGCCCTGAAATGTCAGAGAAGATTAAAGCTGAGGTCATGAAGCAGTTCAATGCTGGGTTCTTAGCTGTCATCTCCTATCCGCAATGGGTTGATAATGTTGTTCCGGTGCCAAAGAAGGACGGTAAGGTACATATGTGTGTGGACTACAGAGACCTTAATAGGGAAAACACCAAGGATGACTTCCCGCTTCCCCACATTGATGTTCTGGTTGACAACACCGCACATCACAAAATTTTCTCCTTCATGGATGGTTTCTCTGGCTACAACCAGATCAAGATGGCTCCTGAAGACATGGAGAAGACAACCTTCGTCACACAGTGGGGCACCTTCTGTTACAAGGTAATTGAAAATTCTGGCTACAGATACTCAATGTCACGTCCAATGTTATGACACCGTATCTGACTTACTATATGACAGTAAATACAAAAGCAGTAAATAACACAGTCAATTGTTTACCCAGTTCAGTGTGCAACAACACCTACTCTGGGGGCTACCAAGCCAGGGAGAGAATCCACTATAAGAGATGTTAATTCAGGAATAAACCAACCAGTTTATCTCCTTCACTTAAGACCTACCCAATGCAATTCTAATCTAAGTACAACTTAAACCTGAGTTCCTACTCACTCCCCCTCAATCACAGCAGTGATACATAAACAAATTTGACTTGAGAATTGTTGAAGACACTCTTCAAAACACACACTCGATTAAGCTTCACAGCTTTTTAATCAAGTAACACAATCACTCGTGCTTCACAGCTTTGAGTGATGTACACAACTAACTTGACTCTGCTTCACAACTTTAGTCAAGTAACATTCAAACACTCTTGCTTCAAAGCTTTGAGTGCTACACAACCCTTACAATTTAAGCCTATTCCAAGACACTTATCACAATGATAATTGCTTGGAGTACAATACACAAATCTATACAGATTACAAACTTGATCTTCTAATCAATCAGCAGGGATGACTTCAAAAACCGCAGCTCTGTTGAATATATAGCAGCTGCAACTTCAGTTAGGGTTTCCAAAAACCTAGGGTTGATTCCTTTTGACCTAATGACCAGGTCACAATACTTTGTTGATCAGGTTAGGATTGAGCGAGGTTTCTCCTCAGAAAACGCAGGATTCTGTTTAGGAAGGACTGAGTTATTTCCTGAAAAAACTCAGACTTATCCAATCCTGTAATCCTGCTAGTTCAGAACAGGATGTCATAACATCTGTTATGACATCTGAGAAAACCTGTCTACTGATTAGCTAAATGTGATCATTTTGCAAACATGCTCAGATACACACTTATAAACATCAGTATTTGAGTTACAATATTTTTCTGCATATGTACCTAAAGAGTTAGTACAACCTGAACTAGAATGTTATGACATCAGTCATGACATTCATACATACACTTGGAATTTACCAAAAATGCAAGCCAATACCTAAACACCTACAAACTCCCCCTTTGGCAGATTTTTGGCTAAAGTCCCTAAACAATCAGAGATAGATAGATAGCAGCAGAAATAAGTGACAGCAGAAAAATATAGTGTTAAGTACTAATTAGGCAGTACCAAAAATATTCTCCCCCACTTTAGCCACAAATGGGCCAAAGATTACATGTTTATAAAGTTATACAGTTATCCAGGACAAAATAATGAGATCAGCAGCAGACAACAGCAGAACATACTTCCAAACTCCACCAGCAACACTACCAAGCAGCAATCATCCTTCAAGCACTGTCATCAGACTCAGAGGATTCAGGCTTCTTTCTTTTCTTGTGAGTAATGTCAGCATTTCTCTCTTTGTTTGATGTCTCAACATTCTTAGAGACATTTGGATTTGTTTCAGCATTTGAGTTTTCTTGGTTCAGAGGAACAGAAATGCCAGGAACTGAGTGGTTCTCGTTCAGAATTCGGGAAACAATTTTTGCTATTGCTTGATTAACATAGGCTGTCCCTTCCCTATTTGCAATTTCAGGGGGGTATTGAAGAGGAAGGATGAGATGGATTACCTGTATGTCTTGTTCTCACCTCTTTGGCCTTGGTGGGGTTAATTCTATGAGAACAGATCTCCAGAACATCAGAGTCCAGACAGGAAGAGATTGTCCCAGAATCTTGATCAGATGAAGAGGTTGAGATGGTCGTATTGGATGATGATGGCGTTTGAGACATTTTGTCAGTTTTGAAGGACAAACAGCAAATGAGAAGAAATTCCTGATTGATGAGAAGGCGAGAGAGGAACAAAGCAAAGGAGTGCCTATTCAACTTCTTAAAACAGTTGTAGGAAATGAGAAAATACAATTTTAAACCAATCAGAACAGGCATAAGTCCTTTGGTCTTTGTTTTAAGCAAAATTAATTGCTACAATTCCTCATGTTGGCCAATACCCAGCTTACCCCTTAAGTTTTCAAATTGATTTGCATCCAAAGCCTTGGTAAAAATGTCAGCCAGCTGTAGCTCAGTGGCAACATGTTCCAATTTGATGGTCTTTTCTTCTACAAGGTCTCTAATAAAGTGATGTCGTATGTCAATATGTTTGCTCCTGCTATGCTGAATGGGATTCTTGGATATGTTGATTGTACTCAGATTGTCACAGTATAATGTCATAACATCTTGTGTGACGTTATACTCAGTGAGCATCTGTTTCATCCATAACATTTGAGAGCAGCTACTGCCAGCTGCAATATATTCAGCTTCAGCGGTGGAAAGAGACACACAATTCTGTTTCTTGCTGAACCAGGAAACCAGATTACTTCCCAAAAAGAAACATCCTCCAGAGGTGCTTTTTCTATCATCAGCACTACCAGCCCAATCAGCATCACAGTAGCCAGTCAGAGTCGGTTCACAGCCATGAGTATACAACAATCCATAGTTGTAAGTACCACTTACATACTTCAAAATTCTCTTCACTTGATTGATATGACTGACTTTGGGATCAGCTTGGTATCTAGCACAAACTCCAACTGCAAAGGCAATATCAGGTCTGCTGGCAGTTAAGTACAACAGGCTTCCTATCATGCTTCTGTACAGACTTTGATCCACCTTAACCCCACTTGAATCTTTGGAGAGCTTTAGATGAGTAGGAGCAGGAGTCCTTTTGTGACTTGCATTCTCCATACCAAACTTCTTTACAATATTCTTAGCATACTTGCTTTGAGATAAGAAGATTGAGTCCTCCATCTGTGAGACTTGTAGTCCAAGAAAATAAGTTAGTTCTCCCATGAGACTCATTTCAAATTCAGCCTGCATCTGGTCAGCAAAGTGTTTAACCATATGTTCTGACATTCCGCCAAACACTATATCATCAACATATATTTGGGCAACCATCAACTTCCCTCCTTCAGTTTTGACAAATAGAGTTTTGTCCAAGCCTCCTTTTCTGTAGCCTTTGTCTGAGAGAAACTTTGTTAACCTGTCATACCATGCTCTAGGAGCTTGTTTCAGCCCATATAGAGCTTTTCTCAATTTGTAGACATGATCAGGATGGGTTGGATCCACAAAACCTTTAGGTTGTTCCACATAAGCTTCCTCATTTAAGTACCCATTTAGAAAGGCACTTTTCACATCCATCTGAAATAACTTGAACTTCAGAAGACAAGCAATTGACAACAAGAGTCTGATTGATTCCAACCTGGCTACAGGTGCAAAGGTTTCATCAAAGTCAACCCCTTCAACTTGGGTGTATCCTTGAGCAACAAGTCTCGCCTTATTTCTGGTGACAACTCCTTCAGCATCTGACTTGTTCTTGAATATCCATTTTGTCCCAATGATGTTAGTTCCTTCAGGTCTAGGAACCAGTTCCCAAACTTCATGCTGCTTGAATTGGTTCAGTTCATCTTGCATTGCACCAATCCAATATTCATCAGTCAAGGCTTCCTTGACATTTCTTGGTTCTATTTTGGACACAAAACAAGAATTTGAGATGATTTCTCTTGATCTTGTGATGACTCCACTATTAGGATCTCCTATGATGAGCTCTTTTGGATGATCCTTCTGAATTCTGATGGAAGGAGTCTTGCTAGCTTCCTTTGATTCTGATTCTGTTGTGGTGGAGTTGGGTAGATCATCCTGTTGGGTTGAAGTCTCAAAGAATGTCTCAACAGTACAAGGAACATCTGTTTCTTCATGATAGTCATCAATTATGACATTTATTGATTCCATCATGGTTTTGGTTCTGAAGTTGAATACTCTATAAGCTCTGCTGTTTGAGGAGTATCCTAGAAATATGCCTTCATCACTTTTGGAGTCCAGTTTTCTTCTCTGTTCCCGATCAGACAGGATATAGCATTTGCTGCCAAACACATGGAAGTACTTCACAGTTGGTTTTCTTCCTTTCCAGAGTTCATATATGGTGGATGAGGTTCCCTTTCTCAAGGTGACCCTGTTATGAACATAACAAGCTGTATTCATAGCTTCAGCCCAGAAATACATAGGAAGTTTTTTGGCATGTAACATTGCTCTGGCAGATTCTTGTATGGTCCTGTTTTTTCTTTCCACAACTCCATTTTGCTGAGGTGTTATGGGAGAAGAAAACTCATGACTGATTCCTTCTGAAGCACAGAAGTCATCAAACCTGCTGTTTTCAAATTCCTTGCCATGATCACTTCTGATTCTGACAATACATACTTCCTTCTCTCTCTGAATTCTTTTGCACAGTTCTCTAAAGACTTCAAATGCATCTGATTTTTCTCTAATGAAATTATTCCAGGTGAATCTGGAAAAATCATCCACAACCACATAGGCATATCTTTTACCACCAAGGCTTTCTACTTGCATTGGTCCCATCAGATCCATATGGAGGAGTTCTAGAACCTTAGTGGTGGTCAGATGTCTTGACTTTGGATGTGACATCCTTGTCTGCTTGCCCACCTGACATTCACCGCAAACTCTTCCTTCATCAATTAGCAGTTTTGGAATCCCTCTGACTGCCTCCAAGGAGATGATCCTCTTCATTCCTCTTAGGTGAAGATGGCCAAGTTTTTGGTGCCACAGTTTCACCTCTTTTTCTTCTTTTGCAATGCAACACACAGATGAGAAATTAGTGTTCTCAGCCTCCCATAAGTAACAGTTGTCTTTGGATCTGACTCCTTTCATTACTATCTCTTGTTTGTCATTGATTACAAGGCATTCAGATTTTGAGAAATTGACCTTGAATCCTAGATCACACAGTTGACTGATACTAATGAGATTAGCGGTCAGTCCTTTCACCAGCAGTACTTCATTTAGACTTGGAACTCCAGGGCAGTTCAAATCACCAACTCCTTTGATTTCACCTTTAGCCCCATCTCCAAAGGTCACAAAACTGGTGGTGTGAGGCTTAACATTATTGAGGAGGTTCTTGATTCCAGTCATATGTCTGGAACATCCACTGTCAAAATACCAGTCTTCTTTTGCAGAGACCCTCAGGGAAGTGTGAGCTATCAGTGCAGTAGCCTTTTTCTTCCATTGAGGAGCATGTGGTACCTTTTTAGACTTAGGTTTGACACCTGAATTCTGATTAGGGTATCCATGTAATCTGAAGCAGAAACGCTTTATGTGGCCATATCTACCACAATGATGACATTTCCATCTTTGGTACCTTTTCCTCATATGTTTCTGTTCCTGATGTCGAGAGTTGTGTTGAGACATCTGTTTTGACATTTGCCTACCAGAACCAGATTTCGTTGCTTTCATAAATCCTAGACCAGATTTATTTCCCACATTTTGTCCAATCTGTAGGATCTCTTCCAATTTGTCAGTTCCATTTGTCAACATCTTGACAGATTTTGTCATTTGATCCAGTTGTGAGTTCAGCAGTTGAACTTCTCCTTCTAGAAGACTTATAGTTTCAAGGTTTTCTCGTTTTTCAGCCTCCATCTTTATAATGAGTTTTGATTGTTTCTCATTTTGCACACAGACTTCACCACTTCTGATACACAATTTCTTGTAGGTATCAGCCAGTTCTTCAAATGTTACTTCTTCATCACTGGTGTCACTTTCAGAAGTACAAACACTAGTTAGGGCAGTAACTAGTTTGGCAGATTCTTCTTCAGAATTGCTTTCTGAATCATAGTCAGACCAAGTAACAGTCATTCCTTTCTTTTGCTTCTTAAGAAAGGTAGGACATTCAGCTCGAATATGTCCATATCCTTCACATCCATGGCATTGAATTCCTCTGCCTTGGTTTTCCTTATCTTCTGATCTTGGTCTTCTGCTGGAACTGTCAATGTCAGAAGGAATGTTATGAACATTTGACCTTGACTTTGGGTCCATTCTTTTGATGAGCCTGTTGAACTGTCTTCCAAGCATGGCAATGGCTTCTGATATGTTTTCTTCTTCATCCTCCTTGTGTTCAACATCAGTGTTGGTTACAAGTGCTATGCTTTTGTTCTTCTTGTCACCATTATCAGTGATCCCCATCTCAAAAGTCTGAAGAGACCCAATAAGTTCATCCACTTTTAACTTGCTAATGTCCTGGGCTTCCTCTATGGCAGTTACCTTCATTGCAAATCTTTTAGGCAAGGATCTGAGAATCTTCCTCACTAGTTTTTCTTCTGACATTTTTTCTCCCAGTGCTCCTGAGGTGTTGGCAATCTCCAAGATGTTCATGTGAAATTCATGGATGGTTTCATCTTCCATCATTTTTAGATTCTCAAACTTAGTGGTCAACATCTGAAGCCTTGACATCTTTACTTTGGAAGTGCCCTCATGAGTAGTTTTGAGGGTGTCCCAAACTTCCTTGGCCAGTTCATATTGATGTACTAATCTGAAGATGTTTCTATCAATTCCATTGAACAAGGCATTTAAGGCTTTTGAATTTCCCAGAGCTAACTCATCTTCTTCTTTACTCCACTCTTCCTCAGGCTTCAGACTGATTGTCCCATCTCTTTCAGTTATGGTGGGATGAATCCATCCTTTGTCAGCAGCTCTCCAAGCCTTTTTGTCCAGAGATTTTAGGAATGCAATCATACGAGGTTTCCAGTAGTCATAATTAGTTCCATCCAGAATGGGTGGTCTATTTCCAAAAACTCCTTCTTTGTCCATAGTGCCAGAAAGTGATATCCCTAGATCTCACCCAGTAATACAGGCAGGGTGCCTGCTCTGATACCAATTGAAAATTCTGGCTACAGATACTCAATGTCACGTCCAATGTTATGACACCATATCTGACTTACTATATGACAGTAAATACAAAAGCAGTAAATAACACAGTCAATTGTTTACCCAGTTCAGTGTGCAACAACACCTACTCTGGGGGCTACCAAGCCAGGGAGAGAATCCACTATAAGAGATGTTAATTCAGGAATAAACCAACCAGTTTATCTCCTTCACTTAAGACCTACCCAATGCAATTCTAATCTAAGTACAACTTAAACCTGAGTTCCTACTCACTCCCCCTCAATCACAGCAGTGATACATAAACAAATTTGACTTGAGAATTGTTGAAGACACTCTTCAAAACACACACTCGATTAAGCTTCACAGCTTTTTAATCAAGTAACACAATCACTCGTGCTTCACAGCTTTGAGTGATGTACACAACTAACTTGACTCTGCTTCACAGCTTTAGTCAAGTAACATTCAAACACTCTTGCTTCAAAGCTTTGAGTGCTACACAACCCTTACTATTTAAGCCTATTCCAAGACACTTATCACAATGATAATTGCTTGGAGTACAATACACAAATCTATACAGATTACAAACTTGATCTTCTAATCAATCAGCAGGGATGACTTCAAAAACCGCAGCTCTGTTGAATATATAGCAGCTGCAACTTCAGTTAGGGTTTCCAAAAACCTAGGGTTGATTCCTTTTGACCTAATGACCAGGTCACAGTACTTTGTTGATCAGGTTAGGATTGAGCGAGGTTTCTCCTCAGAAAACGCAGGATTCTGTTTAGGAAGGACTGAGTTATTTCCTGAAAAAACTCAGACTTATCCAATCCTGTAATCCTGCTAGTTCAGAACAGGATGTCATAACATCTGTTATGACATCTGAGAAAACCTGTCTACTGATTAGCTAAATGTGATCATTTTGCAAACATGCTCAGATACACACTTATAAACATCAGTATTTGAGTTACAATATTTTTCTGCATATGTACCTAAAGAGTTAGTACAACCTGAACTAGAATGTTATGACATCAGTCATGACATTCATACATACACTTGGAATTTACCAAAAATGCAAGCCAATACCTAAACACCTACAGTAATGCGTTTTGGTTTGAAGAATGTTGGTGTAGCTTATCAGTGAGCCATGGTCGCCTTGTTCCACGATATGATTCACCATGAGATCGAGGTTTATGTTTATGACGTGATAGCCAGATCCAAAACCTAGGAAGAGCATCTTGACCATATACAAAAGATGTTTGACAGGCTGAAGACATACAAGCTGAGACTAAATCCAAACAAGTGCACCTTTGGGGTAAGGTTTGATAAGCTTATAGGGTTCATCGTCAATGACAAAGGTATTCAGGTAGACCCCACAAAGGTAAAGGCTATACAAGAGATGTCGGCTCCCCGTACAGAGAAGGAAGTTAGAGGTTTCTTGGGACGCCTGAATTATATCGCCGGGTTCATTTCACATATGACTGCTACTTGTGAGCCAATCTTCAAGCTCCTGAAGAAAGATCAAATGGTAAAGTGGAATGATGAATGCCATACTGATTTCGGAAGAATCAAGGAATACCTTCAAGAACCACCAATGTTCATGCCTCCAGTTGAAGAAAGACCTTTGATATTATACTTAACAGTGCTAGACAATTAAATGGGGTGTGTGCTGGGGCAGCATGAGGAGTCTGGTCGAAAAGAGTACGCAATATACTACCTTAGCAAAACGTTTACTGACTGTGAGCCAAGATACTCACTACTCGAGAAAACTTGTTGCGTTTTGGCATGGGCTGCTCGCCAACTAAGATAGTATATGTTGACCCACACTACTTTGTTGATATCTAAGATGGACCCAATCAAGTAAATCTTCGAGAATCCCTCTCTCTCCGGAAGAATAACGAGATGGCAGATGATCTTAACTGAATACGATATACAATATACAACCCATAAAGCAATCAAAGGAAGTGTATTGGCTGATCATTTGGCTCATCAGGTTGTGGATGACTACCAGTCCATGAATTTTGAGTTTCTGGATGAGAATATTATGCTAGTGACTGACTACGAAGAACCAGGACTGGATGAAGGACCTGAGGAAGGATCCCGATGGACTATGGTTTTTGGCGGAGCTTCGAACGCACTCGGTAATGGCATTGGCGCAGTAATCATATCTCCTGAGGGTTGTCATACTCCTTTCACTGTCTGACTATGTTTCAACTACACTAACAACATGGCGGAGTATGAAGCCTGCATCATAGGTCTCAAAGCCGCTATCGACCTCAGGATCAAGTTCTTAAATGTCTTCGGGGATTCAGCCTTGGTGATAAGCCAGATCAAAAGCGAATGGGATACGAAGCATCCGAATCTCATCCCGTACAAAGAGCACGTACTGACATTCCTCCCGCACTTTGAGGAGGTAACCTTTGAACATTTCCCACGAGAGGAGAATCAGTTACGGATGCGCTAGCTACCATGTCTCCTATGTTCAAAGTCAGGTGGGATAACGAAGCTCCCCGAATCACCATTGAAAGGTTGGATGAACCAGCACACTGCTGCGAGATTGATACTGAAGGGGCATCTGTCAACGATAAGAAATTTTTGAGAAGGTTCGATGCAAAATTCTTCCTCGTTAATGGAATCTTCTACAAGTGCAACTATGACTCTGCCTTACTGCGGTGTGTAGACAAGAGCGAGGCGGAGAGGATTATGACAAATTTACATGAAGTTACCTTCAGAACCCATTCAAGTGGACATACCATGGCTAATAAAATCCTACGAGCAGAATATTACGGGTCCACTATGGAAGCAGATTGTTATCAACACTCCAGAACTTGTCATAAGTGCCAAATCTATGCTGATAAGGTACATGTGCCTCTGGTTCCTTTGAACGTCTTGACGGCTCGTTGGCCCTTTTCAATGTGGGGCATTGACATGATCGGAGAAATCAGACCTACTGCTTCCAATGGGCATCGGTTCATTCTGGTGGCCATCGATTACTTCACAAAATGGGTTGAGGCGGCCTCGTTTTCAACTGTGACCAAGAACGTTGTGGTGCAGTTTATCAAGCATAACCTGATCTGTTGGTATGGTGTGCCAGAGAGAATCATTACTGACAATGGTACCAATCTCAATAATACGATGATCACCGAGCTTTGTAAACAATTCAAGATACAACATTATAAC
Organism: Vicia faba; assembly: GCA_948472305.1. Classification (NCBI taxonomy): domain Eukaryota; kingdom Viridiplantae; phylum Streptophyta; class Magnoliopsida; order Fabales; family Fabaceae; genus Vicia; species Vicia faba. The sequence goes on from OX451736.1 coordinate 398,782,908, forward strand.
TCTTCACCCTACCGGCCGAAGATGAATGGCGTTGTTGAAGAGGCTAACAAGAACATAAAAAAGATCATGCAGAAGATGACAATGACATATAAATACTAGCACAAGATGTTACCATTTGCTCTTCATGGGTACCGTACCTCACCACGAACATCGACAGAGGCAACACCCTACTCTCTAGTATATGGCATGGAGGCAGTCTTACCCATTGAGGTATAGATTCCTTCTTTAAGGATTATAAAGTATGCAGGTTTGAACAAAGACGACTGGATCCAGATTCGACTTGATCAACTGAATCTGATCGATGAGAAGAGACTTATTGTTGTCTGTCAAGGTTAAATGTATCAAAAACGGATGATCAAGGCTTTCAACAAAAAAGTCAGACGCCAAGAGTATCAAGTCAGGGATCTAGTGATCATGCGCATCATACTGCCGCAAGGTGATCCCAGGGGCAAATGGACTCCCACATACGAAGGGCCATTTGTGATTAAAAACATCTTCTCGGGTGGAGCCATGATTCTAACCACCATGGACGGTGACGACCTTCCTCACCCTGTCAATGCAGACATAGTGAAAAATACTACAAATGATTAAAGTCCCGCTAGGTTTACTGGCCTAGGAAAAAATAAGGGCTTACCGGAGAACTAAAAGGGTTCGGAAAAAAATAAGGGATGAAAACGAAAAAATCTGTACACCCGGCAAGTCGAAAACCTTAAAAGGCAGTTTGGGTAAAAAATGGTATCCTTGTGGACTGGAAACCAGAAAGGGCAGTCCAGGAAAAAGTTAGGGATGTAAAGCGTATCACTAAGTCCCATTTGATCACCTTGTGATCAGACCTTAGTATCAACAATCAAGCTCGAACGGCACCAATCAATCTAATCAGCTTCAGACAAGTAGCAAAGTGATGAGACGCTCGAAGACATAACGATAATAGCGGAATCGAAACTCAATGGGATTGTTGCACATAGCTGTTTTCTTTTCGTTGTACTCAATATTGTATATATTCCATTTTTACGGTGGCGTTCTCTTACTAGAGCGTCGGCCTCCTTGTACAAAACACATGTTATTGGCCAACTTCGAAAATTAATACAAGCCATTTTTACAAAAATATTTGTTTTTCCTTTTTCTGTTTTGTTTTGCAAGAATGTCCAATGGTTTATTCTTGACATATGCATTTAAATATGATTGTTGTTCACAAATATTCACATAAGAAACGGAAAGACAATTGCTCGTAACTTAAGAAACAGGGGCAAAAACTAAAAATGTCAAACCCGACAGTTACTCCGTCCAGAAGGTACCAGGGCAGAGACAGCTTTGAAACATAGTCATCAATACACACGACCTCGTGACATCTATACTCCCCACAGAGTAAAGGTAATCAAATCATTGATGTCAAGTTCCCCAAAACAGGAGGTATTATCCCCAGCCGGTTCCCTTCAGAGAACTGATAGCTATATTCCCCCAACCGAATTTCCTAATCGCAAGCGGGTTATAAAAATTGTCTCCTAAGCAAAGTTTATTTCCCTGAATGCGGAAACTCAACCCCTGATAGAGTTTATCCCTCCAGCTACGGAAGTTCACTTTCCAACAGAATTATTCCCTTGTAGAGTTATCCTCAAGCAAAGTCTCTCCCTGGCTAAATATTCACAAATAGAAAGGAATAAATCCCCAGCATAGTCATCTCGGTTTACCATCCCCAGCGGAAGTAGAAGAGACACTTTTGCTACGACGGTCAGGAATTCAGTTTCCAATAATCTCTAGCAACAGTCAGGGATTTATTTTCCCAAACTCGGATATGTCACAATAGGATCTCGTGTTCATACATCATGACCTGTGCATACATATTTCAGACAACATAATCTCATTTATTTTGAGAACATCATCCCAACATGCATTTCATGCATCACATATAATTAACCCTGATATCTTTTCAGGAAAAAAACAATTATCACCAATAATTCCAGCAGTTGTACATGTTACATCTGCAGACAACTTATGGAAAATCAGTTCCCAAAATGAAACGGGTCAACTAATATACATGATCAAATGAATCATCCCTACCATCCAAGCTTTCATTTCGAAGTAACCCTACTAGCCAGGTTCCTTCTCATAGCCCTACTATCTAGGCTTTCATTTCGAAGTAACCCTACTATCCAAGTTCCTTCCCACAAGCCCTACCATCCAGGCTTTCATTTCTAAGTAACCTTACTATCCAGATTCCTTCCCACAAGCCCTACCATCCAGGCTTTCATTTCGAAGTAACCCTACTACCCAGCTTCCTTCCTACAAGTCCTACAATCCAGGCTTTCATTTTGAAGTAACCCTAATATCCAGGTTCCTTCCCACAAGGCCTACCATCCAGGCTTTCATTTTGAAGTAACCCTACTATCCAGGTTCCTTCACAAGCGCTACCATCCAGGCTTTCAATTCGAAGTAACCCTATTATCCAGGTTCCTTCCCATAAGCCCTACCATCCAGGCTTTCATTTTGAAGTAACCCTACTATCCAGGTTCCTTCCCACATGCCCTACCATCCAGGCTTTTATTTCGAAGTAACCCTACTATTCAGGTTCCTTCCCACAAGCCCCACCATCCAGGCTTTGATTTAGAAGTAACCCTACTATCCAGGTTCCTACCCACAAGCCCTACTATTCAGGATTTCATTTCGAAGTAACCCTACTATCCATGTTCCTTCTCATATCCCTACTATCCAGGCTTCCATTTCGAAGTAACCATACTATCCAGGTTCCTTCTCATAGCCCTACTATTCATGCTTTTATTTCGAAGTAACCCTACTATCCTGGTTCCTTCCCACAAGCCCTACCATCCAGGCTTTCATTTCGAAGTAACCCTACTATCCAGGCTCCTTACCATCAGCCCTACTATACAGGCTTTCATTTCGAAGTAACCCTACGACCTAGGTTCCTTATCATAACTCTATTATCCAGGCTTTCATCTCAATGTAACCCTATGACCCAAGTTCCTTCTCTCTTATCTCCAGACAGCAGTTTACAACACTGTAAGACATGGACACGACCAGATACATTTGATCTCACATTTCCCCAGTAAGCCGCTGTGTATCCTGGACCTTAACCAGATATGCAATTTAATACCACCTCCTCAATTAGGAGATAATTCCCTAGTAGAGTAATGGGAAACCGAAGCTCCTATGTTCTATCTCCCAGGACATAAACCAACATTCCACGATGAAGTCCCCCTCAACGGCAAGCACATGAATTCTCACAAAGGAATCTCTTATGAAACTGATATCTTCTCTGGATGGCATCTTTAAGCCTAGCTCCGACGATTCTCTGTCAACTTCCAAACGGAATATGTAAGCCCATTCCCGATATCACCAATTAGTATTACTTCATGCGAGTGAAAATTTCTAGGCACTCTAGTGTTCAATCATCTTTTACCTTCAGATCACGAAAGACAGACCAGCCAATCTACATCCTCAAGTTTAAGAAGATTTAACAGGGGCAGCTATTGTACTCCAAAATTTTCCCTCCCATTTAACCTAAAACATACTCACGGAGGTCCTTAACTTGCTCAAGGATGCCCAAGGATTGACCGGACAAATCCTCCTCCTAAGACAAGGAGCCTCAAACTAGGGTTTCCATTTTCATCAAGATGTTTTAGTTACAAGGGTACCAAATGATTTCCATTTCCCTTATAAGTTCTCAAGATTATCCATATCAAGTTTCATGCCTTGCACAAGAAGTTTGCTCAATCAACTACTCAGATGCCGGAAAATCAACTATAATAGGGCAAAAGTCAATTGTGGCCCACATACAGTCAAACTTCAGGATTTTTGGTCAACATCAACATTTTGAAGTGGTTTTCATCATTTTATCAATGGTTGATCATGATTCCTCAAGGAATGCCCCAAATTCATCAAAATTCAAAAGATGTTAAATTAGGGTTCTTATAGGAAAAGGTAACCAAACTTTGACCAGGCATAACTTTCTCATACTTTATCAGAAATTTCTCATCCAAGACTCATTTTTAAGAGAATTCAATTCCTTGCAACTCATCTTCAACCCTCAATTTCAAAAAATGCACTCATGAAGAGATATGAATTCAGACATTACAGGTCATTTCAAAAAGTCAACAATAACACCTTTTGGGTCCAAGCTTCTTACATAAACATGAAAGATCCAATGGAAATGAAACTTAAAGGGTTGTTTAGAGGACATCCTAAGCTATCTAAAAAGTCCAACAACACTCTCATAGGGTTAAAATTGAGAAAGATATGCATTGCTAAATTTGACCAATTTTTGGAAAAATGCATGAAGTTAATATTGACCACACTTGAATTTTTTCCAAATGGGCCCATATTTTCATGATTGAAACTTGTTCATACCATGGCCCACGACCTTTGAGTTCACTCTTATAATATTTTATTGTTCATATTAATTATTTTGATATTTTATTCAATAAAATGCAAAATTAAGTAAACTAAATAATATAAATAATGGAAGATTTGATTTGAAATCTTTTTCTCATCAAATAGTGAGCAAGATAGGCTGGCATATTAAGAGAAAGCGCATGGGACAAAAGGAGAAGGATATATTCTTATTTTAGCATGTTTTGAGTCAAATCCTCATGCTTTTAAAAACATGATTCTAATTGATTCTTTTGTCTTTTGTTTTAACCTAATTTGATTCACTATATATGCATGCCCATTCAGAAGCACAAGGACACGGATACGCATCCCTAAGTGCTCATACCAAAATTGCAAAAATAATCAAAAATCATGAAATTACAAAGTGCAACTCTCGGCCTCTTTCAGTCCAACCTAAGCCTTCAATCCACGCCTAGAGGCTCCCATGAGTCCATCCTTGTCCATATTCAGGCTTGAAGCACCCTTAAACGCCCAGATCAAGAGTCACCAGATTGGTAAATTTATCATGTTTCAAACTTTTATTTCATGGCATGTAAATGAGATCTTTGCATTAGCATATGTTCCTAATGTTGTTCTAAGATATTTTGAATCACTAGTTGCAAGCATGCACGTAGAAATAGTGAGATGCCATTGCTAGGGCACGAAGGTTTTGTTTCTTCGTATCTGTATTTGCAGACATCTTTAGGACAAATGGAGGCCACCATCGTGATCGCAACCCTCAAAATAGGGGGTAGGGTACCATTTTTCCTTTAATCCAGTGAATTTGGCAGGTTTGGCATTTTGACGCTGTCGGAGAAGGTGACCGAAGCTGAGCTCTGGCACCGTTGTCTAGTTTAAATTGCAGGGGCTTGTGTCATCGTATCATTGGTCCATGACAAACCTGATTGGGCGCGTTTTGAATATTTGACATTTGGTTTATTCTTTCATTATATTATAATTGTTCTATTAAACACACGAATGAGCAAGCTAGCGAGGTTGGTAAAGGAGAAGAGGTATAAAGCTAACGACCTGGGTTCGATCCCAGGCGTGAGCTTTTGTATTTTTTCAATATTTCATTGCAGGATCCAGTGCGTGTTTACCCATGAAGGCCACCTTGCATCATCCAGATCTAGCCATTGGATCCTCCCTGGGTCTAGGCCCAACGCCTCAAAACATGCAGGTGCATGGTGGACGCTCCAGGCACAACACACTAGATCCAGCGTTGTATTGGGCCAAATAATTTGGGCCTTGGCAGAAATTCAATTATTTACCCCCTGTTTACTAACAGTACCTGGCCCAATTTCTTTCTTTTTTATTTTCTTTTGTTTTATTTATTTGATTAATTTATTTTTTACAAAACAACAAAAATCATTTTTTATTTAATCATGAAAAATAAAATCACAAAAAATATAGAATAAGGTTTTTTTATTTAAATTAATTATTATTGAAAATAAATTAGTTTAATTAGATTAACTTGGTTGTTTTCCTATTAATTAAAATTAACTAGAAATTAGGTTTAATTTACAAATAAATTGTTTTCTCATTAAAAAAAATATACACAAAAATATATTTTTTTAAATTAGATTTTTAGGCTTCTAATTTATTCTCGTATTCAAATCGTCTCGCGCGTATTTCTTTATTTTTAATTCAAATTATTATAATTGTTTCGAGGTTTGTAATAGATTAATTAGGGTTTTAATTTCTGCACCTTTATTTTCAGTCAAATATTCATGCATCTGCCCAAAAGCCTTGTAATAGCTAGGACTTTAATTTCTCACACTTTTTAATTTCCGCAACTATTAAACTACTAGATGTATGGATATTAAGATTGTATGCAAAAGATAAACCAATGATTAAAAGGTAGATAACCCTAATTATGCAAAGATAATTAACTGAAAAAAGAACACTTGCACATGCTCACTCCTAGGGTTTGCCCCACTACGGTTGCCTTCGGTAAACAGTCATAAAGCATAGGGAATTTTAGTGGTCGTCCTCTAGTCCAAAGAGATAAAAAATGACCCGTTCGGATGTTGCCTCAGAAAGATCTTTAGGACTTTAGGGTAATTACTAAAGTTTCCTAACCATTTCTTTTGTGACCCTACTTGTCCCTTCGAATGTCCCTTAAAACTCAAACGATAGGGCTACCTAATTCTTAATAGTAGGATAGCGCTGTCTAAAAGAAACGAGAACGAACAATCTTTTTTCGAGTAGGTAGAAAATCTTAAGTAATTGCTCAAAACAACAAAACTTTTTCACAAACACTTTTTCAAAATAGTTGATTGGAATGTTGATTCCCTTCGAATCAGCTTACTTCGAATCCAAGCTGAACCATTTGAAGCAAGTTTTGTTTGAAGCAAGTCTGAGAAAATCTCATAGCCTTACCCTACATGACAGGCTACTTTGCTTCCAAATCTTTACATAATCAAAAACAAAAGTGTTCAAAATGGTACATGCAGTTGAATATGGACAAATCGAAAGACAAGCCATTGTTGGAAACATTCAATTTCATTTTCTCTTGAGTTTGGTTGAAGGCTAGATCTGTAGGGCCAAAACAAAAGACAGGGTATTCGATCCAAGGGTTAAGTTGTCCGTAGGACAGGCAACAAAGGCCTCCAACTTGTGCCTCACTCCATATTAAATTTTTATTCAAGACAACTTGCTCTTGATGACATCACTACTTTTTTAGAAAGCTTTTTAGCCTTGCGCCTGCCTCTTCTGCACATTTTCCACCTATAAACTAGGAGCCTCCCATCTAAACCTTTGATTTTGTTACTTTTATCTTGGGATTATAAAAATTTTACATAAGTGGATGTTGGCCTTTCAAAGGAACTATATTTTATTCTTTCACCAGGACGCTCATTCAAAAAAATTTCTCTATAAATAGAGAGTTCATTTACACAAAGGAGAAGAGGATCTTTGGACCAGAGAAACGAATCTCCAAACTTTCTCAAACACAACAAAAAATCTCTCAAGTCTCTTTAACACTTGTGAAATCAAAAACCCATAATCCTATTGTCACCTCCTTCTATTCTTAAAAACAAACACCCTTCAGTCTCTTTCGAATCCAGTGGAAAGAAGCATCACACTTGCTTTCTTTCCTCCTTTGAATTCAACATCCAAGGCTTTGTTTCTGGAACCCCTTTATCGAATCCAGCACGCAGGGCCTCTACTCAAGGTCCCACACCAATCCAAGGTTGAAGCAAGGTAAGTTACTCCCACCCTTGCATCCTTCGTTTCAATCACAGCATGTATATAATATTTTGCCTCCCTTTCGTTTACACCCTTTAAATATATTTTTCTGGATAATCTTGTTGTTCCTTGTTGCTTGAGTTCATTAAATATACTTTAATATTTAGTTTCGCCACAAGACAAAGGTTAACATGGCCTTAGGCCATGTTTCCATTTTATATCCCAAACGAAAGAGACAGGGGGAAAGGAATATAAAACGAATGCTTATGCTGACTTCCAAACCCCAGAAAGCCAGAATCGAAGGCCATGACTCATTAATTCCAGGCCCAATCGAAGAAGGTAACCATGCAACTAAGCAGAACCAGAAGCCACGCCTTACTGCTTCCATGGCCAATCGAAGGCCATGACTTGCTGCATGTTAGCCCCCAATCGAAGGAGGCCAACAAAAGTAGATTCGAAGGGCACTACTCCCCCCAATCTAAGGAGCTTTTTTTCCTTCTTTTTATCTTATTTTTGCCTTTACATTTCTATACACTTCAATATGGTTGTAATTGTGTAGGATTTATTTTTTGCACTTTTTATTGATTTTGTACAAATGCTAGTAATTAGGTGTGTATGGCAAGATAAAACCAACAAGTAGACAACTCAAAAATCAAAGACAAAATGCATGTAATTAAACACACTTTCACACATGCACCCTTAGGGTAATTCCACTTGTTGCCTTATAAAAATGGTCATGTTATGCATGTGGGATATCTTAGCAAAAACAATCACAAATACAAGATCAAAGTCCCTCGATGACGTTACGAATGTTTCCTTACAAATTATCTTAGTCCCTCAAAGAGAAATGCTAAGATATCTCACAATATTGCTATCATGACTATACGATGATCGACACCCATCCCTTTACATCCAAAGATAAGGCTTCTTACAAAATCAATGGTAAGATAGCAATATCAAAGGAAGGAAGAAATGAACTAAGACTTTTGAGTAGGTAGATTGCTCCTAGTTGCTTGCTCATTTTCAAATAAAACACTCTTGCTTATTTTCAAAACAAACACCAACACTTTCAAAACACTTTCAAAACCTTTTCCAAATATGAAATATTTTCAAAAGCTCAATACTTTGTATACGTTCTTACGAACGAGAACTATTACAAAGTTTGCCTAAATGGTGGCGCATTTTCAAATTACTTTCAAAAACCACCACAAAACACATTTTGAAACAAAATTAAGTGATCTAGCAAGCAACTAAGAGCCCATAGATAACTATGGATGAAAAGGGTGCTAATACCTTCCCTTTTCATAATCTACCCCCCGAACTCAAGAAAATATCTCTAAAGGTATTTCCTATTCTTTATAGCCTTTCTTATAGGATAAAAGAAAAGTCGGTGGCGACTCTTGCTATCTGCAACATTTGCGATAAAACACAAAACACCCAAATCAGTTATCCTACCGTATCACAACATGAAATCTTTCTAATTTGGCAAGTTTTCAAATTGGATTATTTTTCTTTCATCATGGCCATTTTGGTTTGATTTCTTCCCATCCCTGCTAGCCCTCTCCTTTCTCTATAAATACGAAGTAGTATTGCAAGCCAAAGACACACACAAATTGCCCAAACAAGTCATACCAAATTTCACAAAAAATCTTCAAAGTTGTAAAATCCAAAAACAAATTTCCAGCTTCCCTCGATCCAATCTAAAGACTTCATCACGTTTCTAGAGACACCGGGATTTTATCCCTGCCATTTTCAAAACTCGTAGCACCTTCAAATATCTGGATCGTGTGCCACCAGTCAAATAAGGTTTTCTATATATGAAACTTTAGATTTATGCATTGTTTGTAACACCCCAATTCTACCCAGAAATTTTAAACGTAAATCAGAGTTATAAAATTCATAAAATTGAATCAGCATGCCACAAATTCAACTTAGAAACCATTGCATTTAACATGGATACATAAAACTTTTTAAACTTCGGATGAACCAACAGCAAAATAAATTAATCTCTTAATTCAACAACTTGAACAACTACACAACAAAATGATAATAACATCCTTGTCCAACATTACAGCAACTTCAAAATAACACATACTTAGCAACAATCAAATTAAAGTTCAACAACTGGAATAACAATAACCAAAAGCAACAAGCGTTCATCCCCCTGAGTGTTACGTATCAGAGGAATGACACCGACTCGAACTACTGAAGGTAAACCAACTTCACTCTGGATTAATTGCACCTTACCAGCATAAGGGTAACATTCAAATAAAAAGGGTGAGATATCTAAAAATATAATGAAACATGTGATAAATAATATATTAGATCATATCATATAATATCACCACTTCACATCTTATAAACAACAATAATCACAAAGGAACACCAATAACATAAAACATTTACCGCATCAATACACAACTTCCTTATGCAATCATATAATGCGACTCAATATTATGCAAATGCAATTGGTACCATTGGATCATAACTCCCATAACAAAATAATTGCCAATAAATAGAGGCATCAACAAGGCATAAACCTTCATCTTAATATTCGCCAATACAGGCCATCTTAACGAGCATCATCTCCATCTTGATATGCAATTCATGTGACACAATCATGAACGTAGTAACAACAACCATAACTAATAACATCTCAACACGAATTATCGTTGGCCAGAAGCCTACAACTCCATAGATGCTAATAATTAGGGGCATCTCATCATAATTTATCAACTTAATTCATCAACATAAATCATTAGCATAATTCATCCACATAAAACCACAATAACTAAATCATAACCACAACACAACATCAAGTCAACAACCATTCAACATTGGCCATAGGCCTACAACATAATATCGCCCATAAATATTCGGACAATTCTCGACTATGCCGATTAATCACTCATCTAATGCTTATCTTTAATTACTAAACCTCTACATATTATTATACTATAATACTACATCATTATTATTATTAATCTTACTGTTATGAACCAAGAAATAATCTAAGATCGTCTTATCCTCATCATACTTAACGAAAGAATCATAGCGATTAACGCGGGAAGCTAACTCTATCCTAATTTGGGTACTAGGATTATTCTTATTATCCTTAATTTTAATCCCTATGAATGAAGTTCCTCGCATTAGCTATCCAACGCTTCAAACGGCACCTCAAACGGAGTCTGGAAACTCAAGTTACTGTCTTTGGAAACAAATCTGTCAAAAATTGGACTGCTTAAGTTGACGCGTACTTCCTTGAGTCAACGCATACTAGGTCTAGAATCCTGCTTGATTCGACGCGTAACCCCTTGTTTTGACTCATACTGAGTCTGAAACACTGCATGTGTCGATGCATGATCCTTTCATATCGACTCATCATGAGTCTTAAATCTTGCATGTGTCGACGCATGGCCTTTGAGATCGACTCATACTGATATGTGCTGAACTTATTATGCGATCTCATTGTGTTTTCACTGCGATATCCCTAACCTAGGTCCTAAAAACATCATCTAGTCATAGGTGGTCATCACTTATGATAATCCTATGTTTCTACATCAATTATACATCATTAGGGCATCATTATTCATCTCTAAATCATTGATTCCTCATCAACAACAATACATATATATCAATCACAAACAAAATAATTTCTTCCAAATCCAATCCCATATACTAATCATCATAAACCCTATTATGGAGTCAGAACCCCACCCTTACCTTAGATTGAAGGCTGCTCTATAATTTTCCGATTGAATTCCGTTTTATCTCTTTTCCTTCTTTTCTGCAACTTCCACGTTCTCTTTCTCTCCTCCAACCCTTATTTTCTTTTTCTACTTACTGTTACTTCTTTTTCCTTATTATTTCTCAATAACCAATATCATAACACTATAATTCTCATTATGTCTTGATGGGCTTAAACTCCTACACCCCCCTTTGTACTACTTCTAATCTTTAAAAATAACCTTACATCAAATAATATTACTATTCTAATATTATTCTTCAACTTAATCGAATAAATTAATTCAAATAATCACAACACAACATTTATCATCATAACACAATTCACAAATAGTCCAAACATAATTTAATTAAATAATTAATTAAATTATGGGCGTTACAACTCTCCCCTACTTATAATATTTTCGTTTTCAAAAATTTACCTTAATCAAACAACTCAGGATAGGAGTCCTGCATCTTACTTCCCAACTCCCAAGTCATGCTTTCTGTGGAAGCTCCTTGCCAATCCACTTTAACTAAAGCATTTTCTTTGCCCCTCAGAGTCTTTATTTCAAGATCCACGATTCGTACAAGCACACTCTCCACAGTAAGGTTATCCCGTACTTGCACATCATCCATATGAATCACATGAGATGGTTCTGAAATATACTTCTGGAGTTGTGACACATGAAACTGAAGAAGTGAAAAACACAAGAAGGGGGGTTGAATTGTAAAACTGAAAATCAATGCAATGAACAAGATATTTTTATCCTGGTTCGTTTGATCTCAAACTACTCCAGTCCACCCGTCAAGGAGATTTCGCCTCTCTCCAACGAGGTCTTAATCCACTATATTCAACTGAATATTACAAACTGCTTTAACAACTGCTAAAGCCTTCTTGATGCAAACCACAACCCGGTTTGTCAAGGAAACCCTTTCTTACAGAGAAGATAAATCTAGGTGTGTGAATGTTTTCTACAAAACTGTATCACAACTGTGATGTTACACAAATTAAGCTTATGAAACTAGATTGCTAAAATACTGAGTGAGGAATTGTGAAGCGTTTAGCAAACTGAAAGAGGAAGATGATGATTAGCTTTTTGGCGTGTAATATATGTAGAGCATTAGCCAATTCAATCTTCATAGTCTTGTTTATATAGCATTAAAATAGTTGAACGTTGGAGCAATAATCTTGATTCAATGCCAATAACAAACTTTCCTTATTGAGCAGATCTTGTCTGGAATGATGCCGTTGGTAATAATTCGCTTTCAATGCACAGTACTGTTGCTACTTAAAGCGTGTTCTGGCTTGGCCTCATTCTGACTCTGCTTAAGTGCTGATGAACTATTGTTGTCTTTAATCAGAGTGTTGAGCGCAGTTCTGTTCATCAAGCTTAAGCATTCGCGTGATTTGTTCTTCTGATTCTGGTATTCTGATATAGCATCTTCTGATGCTGACGTTGATAACCAATATTCTGATGCTGATTAGGTGTGCTCTTGCTGATACCCATCAGAGTTTCTGCAAAACAGAACGTAATATTTTAGGTATCAAATAGTTCTTATATGAATCACATAATTAATATATCCTTTCATTTTGTTATCATCAAAACTTAAACTTAGGGTAGTAGATTCAAACTTTGTTCTAACAATCTCCCCCTTTTTGATGATGACAAAAACTAGATATTTTTAATTGAAAATAACGTGAAAAAGTATCAGAGATAACTAAATGATAAGATGTATCAGAGTAGGAGGTTATCAAAGATAAGGGATAAAGAGATATCAGAGTTGAGAGATACTCCCCCTGAATTTATTACTTCCATTTTTAGTTCCAAGAGTTCTTCAGGATCAGATCTTTGTTGTCTTTCTTTGAACATCAGAATATCAGAGCTTTGACTAACAGAAGCTTTGGATCAGAATATCAGAGCAGAGCTTCAGATCAGAATATCAGAGCTTTGCTTCAGGTCAGAGTGTCAGAGCTTTAGTCTTCAGAATATCAGAGCATTCTTGTACCTGTAGACTTAAGCAAAAACAGAAAACATATTCAAGTATATAAGAGTTAGAATGTTTGAGATTTTCTGTCTTAGTAATCCGTTATTATTGAAAATATCATTCTTGTTCTCCCCCTTTTTGTGAGCAACCAAAAAGTGTAAGTGATGTGCTAAAACAATTAGAGCAGAAAAACTTGTCATATTAAAATATTCAGAATCAAACAGAAAACAGTATAGAAGATATGCAAAGAAAACATGAAAATGGCATGAATGAAAATCTAAGGTTGGGGAGGAAGGCGTGTGAACAGAGTCTCCAGCATGGCTTTGATCTGATCAGCAGTCTCATTCTGCTTGTGCACCATGCTGACTACTATGTCTATCTTGCTATCCTGCACATCCATCCTTTCTTTCATCTTCTGGTCATTTTCATCCATCCTTTGCTGCAGACGAATGTCATTCAGCTTCAGCTCTTCCAGAGTCTGCCTGTCCAAGGCAGCTTGAGAAACATCAGAAGCAGGGAGCTTCTGAGAGCTTTCTGCAACGTCTTCAGCTTGACTGGCTTCAGCTTGAATAGTCTGATCTTCTTCTGGTTGCACGATTGGGGTTGGACGCTTCTCAGACCATGGCTCACTATCCAGAAGGAGCACATTTTCCTGTGGCAGCTGACTTTCAACTTCCTTCAGCAGCTTGCTGAAGTTCTGTTGTGCCTGCTCATAGTTGATATCCTGCAACTTGAGGGCTTCAGCACGTACCCAAATTCTGAATTGTGACCAGAGCTGGTCAGAGGCAGTTGGGTCAATCATTCCAGGACAGACTTGCTTCAGAGAAGAAATCCACTGCTGCAAACCTGTTTCAAAATTCATAATACCAGTGCCAACATCTGGTTGTTTTGGTTTTGGAATGGCTATTTTATTTTTCAGATCAGCAAGACGGTCAAGGATAGTTAAATCTATGAAGGTCCTGCTGGGGTCTTTTGTGGTTTGTTTGGGAGATGGAGTGGGAGAATCAGAAATAATGATTGGATTGTTTGGGGGTTTGGGAGTATTTGGTGGTGTAGATTCTGGCGAGGATGGAAGCTGGGCCATGGTTACTGTTGTTCCACATGGCAGCTGGATAGCCAGAGGTTGTGGCTCAGAGGATTGAGGTGAATGAGGTTCAGAAGGTGGAGGAGATGGAGTTTCAGAATGATGAAACTCAGGTTGAGGTGATGGTGGATGAATTTCTGGTTGAGGAGAGGGAGAAGGAATTGCTGGTTGTGGAGAAGGAGGAGGAATTTCTGGTTGTTCAGGGATATGGGGTTCTTCTGGAATGGGTGAGAGTGGTTGTTCTGATTGATGAGAGTGGACAATTTGTGGTTCAGAGTTTGGATTGTTGGAGAGGTGATCAGAACACGTTTATCAATGTCAGACAGCACTTTGTCAAGTGCTGATGTTGTTGAAATTGTTGGTTTGGGATATTTGGTTCGGGGTCTTCTGAGTTGTAGTGCCTCAGAAGGGTCATCTTCTGGTTCGATTTCATCTATTGTTGGGATGAGGATTGGGATTCTATGAGAAGACGGAGTTGGAATAGATGTTGGAATAGTAGAAGAATTTAAAACAGAAGCAGCAGATAAATTACCTCTTTTCTTGGGTGTCTACTGGGATGTTCCTTCTGAAGGGGCTTTCCTTTTCTTCGTCTTCTTCAGAGTAACTTTTGGTTGAGGTTGGTGCATATCTTTGATATTCAGCTTGAGATCTGTACCATCAGCCTTGCATGCGTCCAAATATCTGAGAACCACCACTAGTTTAGATTCTATCTCAGAAAATAGAGGAAAGTCACTCAGTGGAACTCTTCTGCTGGTGATATCAGCAATAGGAGTAACGCTGGGTTCCTTTTTGATATGCTCTATTAACTTCATTTTCTTCAGATTCTTCGCGTTCAGAGGCTTCCCAACCGTTGGTTCAATGGTGCTTAACTCTTGAGCTTCAATCAGGTGCTCTATCAGCCTATTCTCAGTCAGAATATCTGATATTAACCTTCCAAAGGGTATCCAATCCCTCTTTGTTCTTTCTTCTTCCCTGGTCTCCTTCACGCTTGTTCTGAGGTGATTAAACAGAAGATGAGCCAAGTTGATTTTTACCTTCTGATTGATAAAATAGATCAGAAACTGCTGATCTATATTTATGTAATCAGGGGAACTAGTTGGCTTCCTATGGTTAAAACACCCCAGAATGATCTTCGCCCAAACTCTGTGATGATCCTTCAGATCTCTGATCTTCCTGCTGGGCAACCCAAGGGTGAAAATTCTTTCTGCTACAACACCCACGTCAGCACATCTTTCAGCAATATCAATACAGCGGACGCCACCGCCACTGTAACCAATTAACCTTGCTATGTGATCCTCAGTGATCACAATCTTCTTGCCCATTATGTAGGAGGTGACTTGATGCGTTGAAGTAGTTGCATGAATCCAGAACTCCTTGACTAGCATTGGGAATGTTGGTCCAACCAACCTGTCAAAATACCTTTCCCATTTCTCTGCCCTAACTTCTTCTATTAAATCAAAACCATTCTCCTTCAGGCTGCCAAAATCAATAATTAATTCAGATAACACTTCAAGATTCTTCACTGGAGTGAGGAGTGTTCTGAATGGAACTTGGTACTGTTCAGATGATGCTTTCTTCTGAGAACCTGCAGAAGCACTGCTGGAGGTTGCCATGTTCACACTTAGGGATTTTAGAAAAAACTGAGAAAATGGGTTTGAGAGAGATGAACACAGAAAAATGCAGAGAATACTTGAGAGATAATGAGAAACTGTAAAAGATTAAAGTGAGAAGTTAACGTGTTTAAATATGCTTCAGAATATTTTGAAAGAGTAAACGTTTTCAATAAAGAGAAATAAAGTCATGATTACGTTTTTAAAAACATGATTACTTTCAATTAATGCTTGCTGATTTTGGGGGATTTGAGAAAGATACTTAAAACGGTTACCAGACATGTGTCTCAATGCACCCAATCAGCGTTTTGCCTTCTCATAAGCGTGCACGCGTTCTGCTTCAGAGATTTGCTGATGATTGGATGACACTTGTTTGATTTAGTGATCAGCACATCTGTCTTTAAGCTGAAACGCTCAGATCTTTAAGACTAGCATCTGATACAATATGCATGTTCTATCTTTCTGAAGAGAGATTGATCAGAAGTTCACAGTAAAACAAATACATTCTGAAGATAAATATATGGAATTAAAACATTTTCACTCTGGGCAGATTTTCATGCTGAGATGTTTTAGAATGAAATTGAACCTATCTTCAGAAAGGGGTTTAGTGAAGATATCAGCCCATTGATGGTCTGTATCTATAAATTTTAAGTTCAAAATTCCTTTCTGAATATAGTCCCTAATGAAATGATGTTTTATTTCTATATGCTTAGCTCTAGAATGTAAAATGGGATTCTTACTTAAACAAATAGCAGAAGTATTGTCACAGAGTATAGGGATGTTACTCTCAAAAATCTGGAAGTCTTCAAGCTGACTTTTCATCCAGAGCATTTGTGTGCTACATTCTGCTGCTGCTATGTACTCAGCTTCTGCTGTTTATAACACAATTGTTGATTGCCTTTTGCTGGACCAAGAGATCAGATTTTCTCCCAGAAACTGGCAGCTTCCAGAAGTACTTTTACGCTCTACTCTGTCTCCAGCAAAGTCAGCATCGCAGTAGCCTACTAAACTGTAATCACTAGATTTTCTATAAAACAAACCCAGATTAGTAGTACCTTTCAGATACTTGAAAATTCGCTTAACAGCTGTTAAGTGAGATTCTCTCGGATCTGATTGGAATCTATCACAAATACATACGCTGAATAATATATCAGGTCTTGAAGCTGTCAGATAAAGGAGAGAACCAATCATACCTCTGTAGACCTTCCGTTCTACCTTTTTGCTTACCTCTTCTCTTTCCAGAATGCACGTGGGATGCATTGGAATCTTTGATGGCTTACATTCTGAGAGGTCAAATTTCTTCAGAAGATCTCTGATGTATTTGCTCTGATGAATGTAAGTTCCCTCTGGAGTTTGATTGATCTGAATTCCTAGAAAGAATTTCAGTTCCCCCATGAGGCTCATCTCAAATTCTGCCTGCATACACTTAGCAAATTTTCTTCCAAGAGAAGGATTAGTAGAACCAAAAATAATATCATCAACATAAATTTGACATACTAAGATGTCATTCTTAACTGATTTACAGAATAAGGTAGTGTCCACCTTCCCTCTGGTGAATTCATTTTCTAACAGAAAGTTACTTAGTCTTTCATACCAAGCTCTGGGAGCTTGCTTCAGACCATATAGTGACTTCTTTAGTTTGAAAACATGTTTTGGATGTTTTGTATTTTCAAAACCAGGGGGTTGGTGCACATAAACCTCTTCTTCTATATAACCATTTAAGAATGCACTCTTGACATCCATCTGATACAGAGTGATGCCTCTATTAACAGCAAATGAAATTAAAAGTCTGATAGATTCTAACCTGGCGACTGGGGAAAAGGTTTCTGTATAGTCTATCCCCTCTTGCTGACTATAACCTTGTGCAACCAGTCGTGCTTTGTTTCTGATGACTTCACCTTGTTCATTTAGCTTGTTTCTGAAGACCCATCTTGTTCCAATGACGTTGAATCCTTTTGGTCTGGGAACGAGATCCCATACGTCATTTCTAGTGAATTGATTCAGCTCTTCTTGCATTGCCAAAATCCAGTCATTATCCAGAAGTGCTTCATCAATAGAAGAAGGTTCAATCAGAGACACAAGTCCCATGAGGGTTTCTTCAGAGTTTCTGAAGCTTGCTCTTGTTCTGATTGGATCTTCCTTTCTTCCTAAGATAGTCTCTTCTGGGTGATCCAAGCTGCTTCTGGGTAATCTCTTCTGAGGTTGATCAGCAGCTGTTGTAGGATTGCTAGAAGTGCTCCTTTCAGACGTTGAAGGAGTGTTTGTGTTGAGAGCTTCTGATGACTTGTCTTCAGAACCTGTAAATTCAATTTCCATACCTGCAAAAACTTCATTCTTCTTTGACTTTTCAGAGTCAAGCTTATCATCAAAACGAACACTGATTGATTCTTCCACAATCTGTGTTTCTGTATTGTATACTCTGTACCCTCTTGAGCGTTCAGAGTATCCTAACATAATAAACTTCTATGCTTTAGAGTCAAACTTGTTCAAATAATTCTTTGTATTTAGCATAAAACAGGTACATCCAAATGGATGAAAATATGAAATGTTGGGCTTTCTGTTCTTCCACAATTCATATGGAGTCTTTTCCAGAATAGGTCTTATTGAGATTCTATTCTGAATGTAGCACGCTGTGTTTATTGCCTCTGCCCAGAAGATCTTAGCAACGTTTGTCTCATTGATCATGGTTCTGGCCATTTCTTGCAATGTTCTGTTCTTTCGTTCTACAACTCCATTTTGTTGGGGAGTTCTAGGACAAGAGAAATCATGCAGAATGCCTCTGTCATTAAAGAATGACTCAAAATCTTTGTTTTCAAATTCTCCACCATGATCACTTCTGACTTTAACGATTCTAAGATCTTTTTCATTCTGAACTTGGTTACAGAAGGTAACAAACACAGAGTGTGACTCATCCTTGTGTCTTAAGAACTTTACCCATGTCCATCTGCTATAGTCATCTACGATTACTAACCCATACTTCTTGCCACTGACTGAAGCAGTTTTAACTGGTCCAAATAAGTCAATGTGCAGAAGTTCTAATGGCTTAGAGGTAGAAACAACATTTTTAGATTTAAAAGAAGGTTTTGCAAACTTGCCTTTCTGACATGCTTCACACAGAGCATCTGAATTGAACTTCAAATTAGGAAGTCCTCTGACCATATTGAGTTTGTTAATCTGAGATATTCTTCTCATACTAACATGCCCCAATCTTCTGTGCCAGATCCACTGCTCGTTGTTAACAGACAGAAGGCACTTTACATTCTGACTTTTCAGTTCAGAAAGTTCGATTTTGTAAATGTTGTTTTTCCTCTTTCCATTAAACAGGATAGTCCCATCTTTCTGACTAACAACTTTACATGATTTTTGATTAAATATTATATCATAACCGTTATCACTTAATTGACTTATTGATAACAAATTATGCATTAATCCATCTACTAGCAGAACATTATTAATAGAGGGAAGATTTCCATTACCTACAGTTCTAGAGCCAATGATCTTTCCCCTCTGATTGCCTCCAAAGCCAACGTGGCCTCCAGGCTTAAGTTCCAGGCTTTGGAACATATGCCTTCTTCCCGTCATGTGTCGCGAGCAGCCAGAGTCCAGGTACCATGACTGGTGTTTCTGATTCGCTGCTAAAGATATCTGCAACATGTATTATTTTATCCTTAGGTACCCAGATTTTCTTGGGTCCTGATTTGTTAGATTTACCAAAACTCTGGTTGAATTTTGGTTTCACAGAGTACTTACTGCTAGTGTATTTAATATCATGTGTGTGACCATACACAAAATGTGAATTCAGAGGAGTGTGTTTAATGGTTAAATCCATGACATTCTTTGGTGTAGGAACCTTACCTTGGTATCCTATTCCCTTCCTGCCGTTTCTGCTAACTCCATAGATCATTGAAGCCATTTTGCTTCTATCTATGCTTTTGGCAAGGAACTTCTGGAAACTGTGATCATACTCCTTGATGATCTCATCAGCGTTGCTGGGAGTTTCAGAAATTGGTTCCTTCTGAGAGTTTTGTAAAGTGTTTTCTAATTTTGAAACTTTAATTCTCAGCTCAGAATTCTCCAATTTAAGACTCTCAGTCTTATTAGAGTCAGATTCAAGATTCCTTTTCAGGTCTCTGAATTTAACTCTAATCTGCTGATACCTTTCCAGAATTTCATTAAGGCTTTCGGCAAGTTCAGCCTTGGTAAAATTAACAGCAAAGTCAGGAAATACCTCTTCAGTATCTGATTCTGAGTCTGATTCAGAAGCTTCACTATCTTCTGAAATGTTAGCCATGAGAGCTATGTTTGCTCTCTCATCATCTGATTCTGAGTCAGCTTCAGACGAGTTAGAGTCATCCCATGTAGCCATGAGACTTTTCTTATTTTCTCTTCCAAACTTCTTTTTGGGCTTTTCCCTCTGAAGCTTTGGGCAGTCACTCTTGTAGTGTCCTTGCTCATTGCACTCATAGCAGATGATGTCCTTGGTGTTTGGATTTCTGCTTCCTGAGGAGCCTTCAGATCTTCTGTATCCAGAGGAAGACTCTGTCCTTCTGTATCTGGAAGAGGACTCGTTCTGATCAGATCTTCTGGGATTTCTAAACTTCCTTTGTCTTTGCTTCTACAGTTGATTCACTCTTCTGGAGAGGAGGGAGAGTTCGTCTTCTTCTTGCTTCTGAGGCTCGTCAGCTTCTAACTCTATCTCATGACTTCTGAGGGAGCTGATAATTTCCTCCAGAGTAATTTTGTTGAGATCTTTTGCTAGCTTCAGAGCTGTAACCATTGGTCTCCACTGCTTGGGTAAGCTTCTGATGATTTTCATGACATGGTCAGCAGTAGAGTATCCTTTGTCCAGAACCTTGAGACCAGCTACCAGAATCTGGAATCTTGAGAACATTGTTTCAATGGATTCAGATTCTTCCATTTTGAACGCCTCATACTTCTGAATGAGCGCCAGAGCTTTAGTTTCTTTGACCTGAACGTTGCCCTCATGCTTCATTCTGAGTGAGTCAAAAATGTTCTTTGTTGTGTCTCTGTTGGAGATCTTTTCATATTCAGTATAGGAGATGGCGCTGAGAAGGATGGTTCTGGCCTTGTGGTGATTCTTGAAGTCACGCTTTTGTTGGTCAGTCATAGTTTTTCTATCAATCTTATGACCGCTTGCATTCACAGGGTGCGTGTATCCATCTGTCACCATATCCCACAGATCAGCATCATGTGCCAGAAAGAAGCTTTCAATTCTGTCTTTCCAGTAATCAAAGTTTTCTCCATCAAAGATGGAGGTTTACCGCTGAATCTGTCTCTATCCTCATGGTTGTCATTGCTGGTGTGAGAATAAGTTCCTGCCATTGTGTTTTTCTGACGCTGGATCTTGTACTGACACGGTTAAGTGTTTTAGCTCAGAACCAGGGGCTCTGATGCCAATTGAAGAAGTGAAAAACACAAGAAGGTGGGGTTGAATTGTAAAACTGAAAATCAATGCAATGAACAAGATATTTTTATCCTGGTTCGTTTGTTCTCAAACTACTCCAGTCCACCTGTCAAGGTGATTTCGCCTCTCTCCAACGAGGTCTTAATCCACTATAATTAACTGAATATTACAAACTGCTTTAACAATTGCTAAAGCCTTCTTGATGCAAACCACAACCCGGTTTGTCAAGGAAACACTTTCTTACAGAGAAGATAAATCTAGGTGTGTGAATGTTTTCTACAAAACTGTATCACAACTGTGATGTTACACAAATTAAGCTTATGAAACTAGATTGCTAAAATACTGAGTGAGGAATTGTGAAGCGTTTAGCAAACTGAAAGAGGAAGATGATGATTAGCTTTTTGGCGTGTAATATATGTAGAGCATTAGCCAATTCAATCTTCATAGTCTTGTTTATATAGCACTGAAATAGTTGAACGTTGGAGCAATAATCTTGATTCAATGCCAATAACAAACTTTCCTTATTGAGCAGATCTTGTCTGGAATGATGCCGTTGGTAATAATTCACTTTCAATGCACAGTACTGTTGCTACTTAAAGCGTGTTCTGGCTTGGCCTCATTCTGACTCTGCTTAAGTGCTGATGAACTGTTGTTGTCTTTAATCAGAGTGTTAAGCGCAGTTCTGTTCATCAAGCTTCAGCATTCGCGTGATTTGTTCTTCTGATTCTGGTATTCTGATATAGCATCTTCTGATGCTGACGTTGATAACCAATATTATGATGCTGATTAGGTGTGCTCTTGCTGATACCCATCAGAGTTTCTGCAAAACAGAACGTAATATTTTAGGTATCAAATAGTTCTTATATGAATCACATAATTAATATATCCTTTCATTTTGTTATCATCAAAACTTAAACTTAGGGTAGTAGATTCAAACTTTGTTCTAACAGAAACACATCATGAAAATTCAAAATATTAGGTGGTAAAGCCACCCTATAAGCAACATTTACAACTCTCTCTGAAATCTGATATGGACTAATAAAACGAGAAGTGAGCTTCTTAGACTTGAATTCTCGTCCAACACCAGTCACAGGTGTAACTCTAAAAAACACATGGTCACCTGCTTGAAATACTAAGTCCTTCCTTCGCTTGTCATGATAACTCTTTTGTCTACTTTGGGAAGCTTTCATCTTTTCTCGAATCAAATTCACCTTCTCAGTAGTCTCATGAACAAATTCAGGTCCAAGTACTACACTTTCTCCAAATTCATGCCAACATAAAGGAGTTCTACATCTTCGACCATATAACGCTTCAAAAGGTGCCATCCCAATACTAGAATGGTAACTGTTATTATAAGTGAACTCTATCAACGGAAGGTAAGTATCTCACGAACCTCCCTTCTCTAGAACACATTCCCTCAACAAATCTTCCAACGATTGAATAGTCCGTTGAGTCTGACCATCCGTCTGAGGATGATACGCCGAACTCAACCTCAACTTAGAACCCAACGCTTCTTGAAAACTCTTCCAAAAATCATAAGTAAAACTTGGATCTCTATCTGACATAATGCACAAAGGAACACAATGCAGCTTCACAATTACACTAGTGTAAATCTCATCCAACTTCGTCACTGGAAAACTAGTGTTAATAGGAATAAAATGATCCTACTTCGTAAGCCTATCAACAATCACCCAAATCGAATCATGTCCTCTTAAAGTATTAGGTAACCCCGTCACAAAGTCCATCAAAATTCTATCCCATTTCCATTCTGGAACTTATAACGGTTGTATCAACCCTGCAGGCTTCTTATGTTTGACTTTCGACTTCTGACAAGTTAAACATGCATACACAAACCAAGCCACATCACTCTTCATCCCAGACCACCAAAACAAATTCTTCAAATCCTGATACATCTTTGTAGCTCCGGGATGAATACTCAACTTGCTTCTATGGCTCTCTTTAAGAATCGCTTTCTTCATCTCTGCATCATCAGGAATACAAATCCGATTATGAAATCTCAACACACCTTGCACATCTAACTAAAAATCACTATTCTCAAATTGATCAATCCCAACCATCGAATCTACCAGTTTCACATCCAACTTCTAAGCTTCTTTGATACTGTCTAGAAATTCATTATTAATCTTCAACATACCCAACATAACGCTATGCGGTGTCACCTCGCAAACTAAGCTCATATCCATAAACTGTTCAATTAATTCCAACTCTTTAACCATCATTGCCGACATATGTAAAGTTTATCGATTCAACGCATCATCTACCATATTCACTTTTCCTGGATGATAATTCAAACCGAAATCACAATCCTTTAACAATTCCAACCATCTTCGTTTCCTCATATTCAACTCCTTCTGATCGAATAAATACTTTAAGCTCTTATGGTCACTAAACACTTCAAATCTAGAACCGTAAAGATAATGCCTCCAAATTTTCAACACAAAAACAACTACAGCA
The DNA here is from genome assembly GCA_948472305.1 of Vicia faba. Classification (NCBI taxonomy): domain Eukaryota; kingdom Viridiplantae; phylum Streptophyta; class Magnoliopsida; order Fabales; family Fabaceae; genus Vicia; species Vicia faba. The sequence continues at coordinate 398,806,786 of OX451736.1, forward strand.
AGCTCTAAATCATGCGTACGATAATTCTTTTCATGAGTTCTCAACTGCCTTGAGGCATAAGTAACTACCTTTTCATTTTGCATAAGCACACCTCCTAAACCCATATTGGAAGCATCACAATATACCATAAAAGGTTCTCCTAGATTAGGTAACGTCAAAATCGGAGCCGACGTCAATCTCCTCTTCAACTCTGCAAAACTCTCTTCGCACTGAACATCCCACACAGAGGCTCTACCTTTACAAGTAAACTAAGTCAACGGAAGTTCCAACTTAGAAAAACCTTCGATAAACCTTCTATAGTAACCAACTAATCCCAAAAAGCTTCTAATCTCAGTAGCTGACTTCAGAGTTTCCCATTGCAACACCGTATCAACCTTCAATGGATCTACAGCAATACCACTAGCTGAGATCACATGACAAAGAAAACTAACCTCCTTTAACCATAACTCACACTTAGAAATCTTTGCATACAACTTCTTCTCTTTCAAAACTTGCAATACTACTCTTAAGTGTTTTGCATGCTCTTCTTCTGACATATAGTAAACCAAAATGTCATCAATGAAAACCACTATAAACTGATCCAAATAAGTATGAATGATACGGTTCATGTATTCCATGAATACTCTCGGTGCATTAGTAACCCCGAAAGGCATCACTGAATACTCATAATGTCCATAACGCATTCTGAAAGCCGTCTTTTGGATATCTTCATCCTTCACTTTAATCTGATGGTAACCCGTCCTCAAATCAATCTTACCGAACACACGAGCATCCACCAATTGATCCATCAAGTCATCTATTCTTGGAAGCAGATACTTGTTCTTAATCGTCACTTTATTCAACTATCTATAATCAACACAAAGCCTCATACTTCCATATTTCTTCTTTACTAGTAACACTCGAGCTCCCCACGGTGATACACTTGGTCTTACGAACTTCTTTTCAAGTAACTCTTCCAATTTCTTCTTTAACTCTGAAAATTCAGATGCAGACATCCTGTATGGTTCCCTAGACACAGGTCTGGTAACAGGTACAAGATTAATAGTAAATTCAACTTCCCTCTCTGGCGGTACATTAGGAATTTTATCAGGGAAAACATCAGGAAATTCACGCACCACCTGCAATTCCTCAATTATAGCTTGATTCTTGACAGATAGTGACGCCATCAATTAGAACATTTGTGCTTCTTCTAGCATCAGCTATCGCAACTGTCTAGCAGACAATAGACTATCTTCCTCTTCTTCAGGAGTAGGAAACCTTAAGACTTGATATAAAAGTTAATATGAACATAGTTACGCTCTAACCAGTTCATACATGTGATACAGTGGCAAAACTGACTGTTTTGAATTGCTGGTTTGTGTTTTGCGTTTTTTATTTGCAAAATGTCGCGGTAAGCAATAGTCGCCACCGACTTTTATTTCATCCAATCGGAAAGGAAAAAAGTACAGAAAACATCCTTTTTCGAGATATTCTGAATACGGGGGGTAGATTATAAAAAGGGAAGGTACTAGCACCCTTTTTATCCATGGTTTTCCATGGGCTCTTAGGTACTTGCTCATCTTTTTAAAATTGCTTGTGTATGTGCTTTGCTTTGAAAAGTTTGACTTCGTTATAACCCTTGTATGAATCCTCAAAGGTTTAGCGAAGTTTGTTTTGAAAGTTTGTTTGAAAAGTGTAAGTGTGAAAAGTTTTGATTTGAGCAAGTACCTACTAGCATCTACCTACTCGAAAAAGGATCGTTTCTATTCTTGTTTCCTTAAGACAGCGCTATCCTACTATTGAGAAACAGGTAGCACCGCCGTTGGAATTGTAAGGGTCAATTCGAAAGGGACGTACGATCACTAAAGCAATGTTAGGATAACTTAGTAATAACCCTAGAGTCTTAAGATCATATTTGAGGCAACATTTATGAGGCAACATTTCCGAGGCAACATCCGAACGGGACATTTGATCTTTTTCAGACAAAAGGGTAACCACTAAGACACCCTATACTTAACGATCATTTACCAAAGGCAACTGAAGTGAGAGTATACCCTAGGAGTGATATGTGCGAGTGATTTGTTTCAGTTATTTTATCTTTGCACATTAGGATTTTCTAACTGCATTAAATTTGCCATGCATTCTTGCCATCCAATCCTATTAGCATACATCTAAACAATAAAATATTTACGAGAATTAAAATGCGAGAAAGTAAATCTACGCTATTACAAGGCTTCGAGGAGGGGAATTAATTACATAGCCAAAAACCCGGGGAAAAGCGATGAATAAAAACCCTAGATTAAACTATTACAAACCATGAATAGTTATAACAATATTGACAAAATAAAATAATATGCGCGCGATGAAACGAACACGAGATAATTAGGGTTTTGACCCTTGCCTAAACCTAATTGCGGTTAATTAATAAAATGTTTTTTTGTTTTTTTTATCTAAGAAAATAATGACATAGTTAAAATTAAAGATAAAATTCTATGTTCTACTTAATTTTAAATTAAAAATAAATTGATTCCATCTAAAACCTATTTTGTATTTTGTTTATTTGAAAAATAAAAGAATTGAATCAATAATTTAACCTAATTCGCTAATTAGTTTTAATCATAAAAAAGTTAAAATTTCCCTAAGTTAAACTAAATTAAATTAAATTAACAAAATTAATTTTGATAAAAAAAAGCCTAATTCTAATTTTTTGGTTTCTTGATTTTATGATTTTTTATGAAAAAAGAATAATTAGTTGTCAATTAAAATAATTTAAAAAAAGGTACTAAAAGAATTAAAAATAAATAAATAAGGAAAGGTGAGATGGGCCTAGTGGTTTTTGTTGGAAAAGGGGGTTTAGAACTGAATTTCTGGGCCCAAATAGGCAGAGGCCTGTTTGACTTCGCCCCCATCCAATGTGCATGCTTGACTGAGGCGTAAGGTGGTCCTCCAAGGGGAAGGCATTAGATCTGAAGCATTGGTGAATTGGATGGTCAGATCCTGATAGTACATGGTGGACCTCTTGACGTGTAATGCGCTAGATTGTCTGTTGAAGAAAAACATGAATAAAGGTTGGGACATGGGGATTGAACCCAGGTCCTCTGCACTTTCCCCTGCACGCTTGCCAACTAAGCTATGTGATTCATTTGTATATACAATAAAAAACAATTATTATATAATAAAAAACAAAATGCGGAGATTTATAACGCGCGAAATTCAAATCACCCAACCAGGGGGTGCCACGCATCCATCTTCTTCCTCCCAACCGTCGTTTTAGATAGCAACACTTTTACCTATGGACATGGTGTTGTAGCTATAACCCAATGTATTTCAAAAATTACATCCAAGCAATATAAATAAGATTCAAGACTATGGATCAATTTGGTTTGACCATCTGATCATAATGGTATCCTTCATTAGGGTCAATTGTTCCTGCATTTGAAAGCCCCAAAACAACAAGGCAAACCCTAGCTATGGCAGATGTTCATACAAGTGTTAAAACTTCAATTAAATGGTCCAGACAAGATGCAAACATGACAATAAACACAAATATACCATTGAAACACGTTCATGATGCAAGAATCATAGCAATGAAATGTGAAAAAGAATGAAAACCGTGTGACGTCTAGAGGGTGGTTTTGGGCGTGTAGAGGTGTGCAACCGGTCGTGCTAGCTTCAGAGAGATTCCAGGAAATGATTGGTGGCTTTGAAAGTATGTGAATTGGCCTCTAAATTGGAAATCAGTCTATCACTTTTTTGACAATTTTCAATTCTTGCTTGCAAATTTTTCGACCTCTGAACTCCTCCCTTGTGCATTGGATCTCTTTTCTATATGTAGTAGAACGCATTAGGTCAATAAAAATGCCTTGTATCTTTATCAATTATGGAGATTTGATTTGGTTTTTCATGACATATGATTCTTTTCCAATTTTGCTCAAATCCAATCTTTTCCAACCAAATTGGCCTTGCACTATTTGATCTTCATTTGACAGCATATTATATCTTCTTTTAATGCAAAAGATCATCCTTAAAATGCAATATATGATTTATTAGGATTTATTTGATTTTATTTGAATTTTAAATGAATAAAAATGAAAATAAATTAAATAAATGAATAAATAATGTATGGAGGGTCCCATAGGTCGTGGACTATGTTAGGAATGAGATGCAAGCATAAAAAGTTGGGCCCAATTAGCAAAAGATGCAAATTTGAGCACATATGACTTTTGGCAATTTTGCAAAAAAGGTCAACTTTAACAATGCATATCTCTCTCAATTTTGACCCTAGAGAGGTGTTCTTGGACTTTTTAGAAAGCTTAGGATGTCCTATAAGCAACCCTTTTGTCTCATCTAAATTGAGTCTTCCATGTTCATGTATGAAGCTTTGACCCAAAAGGTGTTTTTGTTGACTTTTCAAAATGACCTATAATGTCAAAATTCATATCTTTTTGTGAGTGCATATTTTGAACTTGGGAGATGAAGATGAATTGTAGGGACTTTCATCATATTCAAAATGAGCTTTGGGTGGGTCATTTCTGATTAAGTATGAGAACGTTATGTTTGGTCAAAGTTGAGTTGACTTTTCCTACAAAACCCTAATTTAGCAACTTTTGGGTTTTAGTGAATTGTGAGCAATCCTTGATGAATCATGATCAACTATTGATTAAATGATGAATGATACTTCAAAATGAGGATGTTGCCCAAAAATCTTGAAGTTTGACTGTATGTGGACCACATTTGACTTTTGACCTAGCACAATCGATTTTCAGAACTTTGAGCAATTGACTGAGCAAACTTCCTCTGCAAGGCTTGAAACTTGACAAGGATGATCTTGAGAACATATTAGGACAATGGTGAGCATTTGGTATCCTTTAGACTCAAGCATTTTGATGAAAATTTGGTCTGAGAGTTTGTCTGGTTAGCCCTTGGACTTCCTTAAGCAATTTGAGGACCTCACTTAACATGTATTGAGAAATATGGGAGGGAAAATTTTGGGGTACAACAGCTGCCCCTGTTCAATCTTCTTAAAGTTGAGGATGTAGATTGGCTCGTCCGTCTTTCATGATCTGAAGGTAGAAGATGATTGAACACTAGAGTGCCCAGGAATTTGCACTCGCATGAAGTGATACTTGATTGGTGATGTCGGGAATGAGCTTACAGATGGCATTTAGAAATTGCTAGAGAATTGTCAGAGATGGGTTTAAAGATAACATCCGAGGAAGTGTCAATCGCGCAAGAGATTACTTTATGATAACCCGTATATCTGTTGTTGAGGAGGACTTCGCTGGGGAATGTTGATCTCTGTCTTGATAAAAATAGAGTTTTAGGAGCTTCAGTTATCCGTTACTCTACTGGGGAATAGTTTTGGTTTGGGAAACGGAAATAAACTGTGTGTTTGGTCAGGGTACATGCCGCACCGTGGCTTACTGGGGAAATGTGAAATTAATTATGTTTGATTGGGTCCCGGTCTTAAGTGTTGTGGATTGTTTTCTGGGGATAAGGGAGGCCGAACCCGGATAGTAAGGTTAGAAGAAGGAACCTGGATAGTAGGGTTACTTCGATATGAAAGCCTGGTTGTGAGATGGAACCTGGATAGTAGGGTTACTTCGATATGAAAGCATGGGTAGTAGGGCTGTGAGAAGGAACCTGGATAGTAGGGTTACTTCGATATGAAAGCCTGGGTAGTAGGGCTTTGAAAAGGAACCTGGATAGTAGGGTTACTTCGAGATGAAAGCCTGTATAGTAGGGATGTGAGAAGGAACCTGGATAGTATGGTTACTTCGATATGAAAGTCTTGGTAGTAGTGCTATGAGAAGGAACCTGGATAGTAGGGTTACTTCAATATGAAATCCTGGGTAGTAGGACTGTGAGAAGGAACCTATATAGTAGGGTTACTTCGATATGAAAGCCTGAATAGTAGGTTTGTGAGAAGGAACCTGGATAGTAGGGTTACTTTGATATGAAAGCCTGGGTAGTAGGGCTGTGAGAAGGAACCTGGATAGTAGGGTTACTTCGATATGAAAGCCTGGGTAGTAGGGCTGTGAGAAGGAACCTGGATAGTAAGGTTACTTCGATATGCAAGCCTGGATAGTAGGGCAGTAAGAAGGAACCTGGATGAGGTTGCATTTGTTGCCGATGATTACTCTGTTTAGCTTGGAATGTTGATCATGAACCTCTTGGAAATTGTTGATAATAATTGTCTTTCCTGAAAGAAATACAGGGTTAGTTACGTGTGTTGCATGAGATGCATTGTGATGAGGTTCTCAAGATAACTGCGATTATGTTATATGTAATGTATGCACATGTCATGATGTATGACCATGAAATGTTGACGTAATAATCTGAGTTCGGGAAAATAAATCCCTTATTGCTGTTTGGAGAGTATGAGAAATGGTATTCTTGACCGCTATAACAAACCATAGTTCCTATATTTCTATTGGGGATGGTGAACAAAGATGACTATGTTGGGGATTTGCCCCTTCTTTACAGCTACTCTACCGGGGGGGAGACCCTGTTTGAGAATAATTATGTGGGAGAACAACTTTGTTGGAGAGGAGATACTTTGTTGAGAGTTTTTCTAACTTGGAGAAAGAACTCAGTTGGGGATGAATTACCATTGCTGGTGATAATGAATTATGTTGGAGGTTGAATTTCTTCCTGTGAGAGAAATAAACTCTTCTTGGGGAAAAATCTACTCACTCACTCGCGATTGTGAACCTCAGCTGGGGAGAGTTGTGTCCTGTTCGGAAAAGCTGACACCACTGTCTTTGGATACCTTTTACTCTGTGGGGAGTGTATGTACCACTACTCATGTTTTCAAGCTGGCTTTATCCCGATACCTGATGGGCAGAGTAATTGTAAGGTTTGGGTACTTCTTATTTTCCCTGTTCCTGGAATTATGAGTAATCGTCTTTTGTTTCTTATGTAAATATTTATGAGCAACAATCATTTTCAAATGCATATATCAAAAATAAATCAATGGACGTTCTTGCAAAACAAAACGGAAAAAAGAAAAATAAATTGAAATTTCTTGTGAAAGTGAATTGTATTGATTTTTGCAATTGGCCTGTAATAGGCATGTTTGTACAAACAGGTTGACGTCCTAATAAGAGAACACGGCTGAAAGAACGGAAATTATACAATTTGTGTAAAATAAAGAAAACAATCTATGTGAAACAACCCCATTGGGTTCCAACTCTGCTATTGCGTTTATATCTTCAAGCGTCTCATCACTTTGCTACTTGGTCAAAGGTGGATCAGATTGATCGGCGCCGTCTGAGCTTGATAGTTGATATCGAAGTCTGGTTGCAAGATGATCCAATGAGACATAGTGTTACACTTTGATCCCTAATTTTTGCCTGGACCGCCCTTTCGGGTTTTCAGTCCACCGGGATACCCTTTTTTGCCCAAGTCGCCCTTTCAGGTTTACAACTTGCCGGGTGTACAGTCTTTTTTCATTTTCATACCTTACTTTTTCCTGAACCATTTTGGTTCACCGGGAAGCCCTTATTTTTGCCTAGGCCAGTCAACCTAGTGGGTCTTTGATTACGCGTAGTATCTTTTCACTATGTCTGCATTGACGGGGTGAGGAAGGTCGTCACCATCCATGGTGGTTAGAATCATAGCTCCTCCCGAAAAAATGTTCTTAACCATAAATGGCCCTTCGTATGTGGGGGTCTATTTGCCCATGGGATCACCTTGCGGTAGTATGATGCGTTTTATCACTAGATCCACGACTTGATATTCTTGACGTCTGACATTCTTGTTAAAAGCCTTGATCATTTTCTTTTAATATGTCTGACCATGAAAGATAGCAGTAAGTCTCTTTTCATCGATTAAGTTCAGCTGATCAAGTCGAGTTTGGATCCAGTCGTCTTCGTTCAAACCTGCATCCTTCATGATCCCGCGAGAGGGTATCTAGACTTCCATGGGTAGAACTGCCTCCATGTCATACACCAAAGAGTAGGGTGTTTCCCCTGTCGATGTCCTTGCCGAGGTACGGTACCCATGAAGAGTAAATAGTAACATCTCATGCCAATCTTTGTATGTCACCGTCATCTTCTGCACAATCTTCTTGATGTTCTTGTTAGCCGCTTCAACAGCCCCATTCATCTTCAGCCAGTAGGGAGAAGAGTTATGATGATGTATCTTGAACTGTTTGCAGAGTTTTGTGATCATTGTTGTTGTACCCCAAAATTTACCCTCCCATATTCTTCAAGATATGTCAAGGGTCATCTTCAAATTGCTCAAGATTTCTCAAGGGTTGCACAGTCCAAACACCTCCTAAGCCAGCTGAAATTAGGGTTTTGGTTCTTTCAAAGAATTTGAGGTTTTCAATGGCTCAATCAAGTCCCATAGGCCTATCTACATCCTCAAGCATCTACATGTCAAGTCTCAAGGCTCATAGTGCCAAAATCCACAGTCAAAAGCCCTATTTGATCAACAGTCAACTACAGGGGCAAAATGATCATTTCACAGTCAAAAGTCAAAATTTTTGGTCAACATCTTATTTTGAGTTCACAATCATCATTTGATCAAGTCTAGATCATGATTCCACAAGGATAGCTCAAAAATCATCAAGATGCAAAAAGTTACTATTTTTGGATAGTAGAAAAGTCAACTGTATTTTGACCAGGGCATAACTTTTTCATGGTTCATCAGAAAAATTCCATCCAATTCTCATTTTGAAGGGGATGACATTTCCTATAAACCATCTTCACATTCCAAGTCCAAGAAATGCTCTCATAAAAAGTTATCAATTTCTACATTATAGGTCAATTTCAAAAGTCAACAAAAATGCACTTTAAGTCAAAGACCATAACTTGAGATTGGTAAATCCAAATGACATGGTACCAAAGGCATTGGTTTGAGGACTTTAAGACCTTTCCAAAATGTACAAGAACATGTTCATAGGATCAAAATTGAGCAAGATATGCATTGGAGAAGTTGGGAAATTTTTGTGAATTTGCAAAAGTCAACTTTGCTCAAAACACTTTGTTTTTGCTAATGGGCCTCAAATTTCTTCTAGAAACTTTATCCATGACTTATGCACGACCCATTGAGATTATTTGAATTTATTTTCTTATTTTTTATTAATTAATTGGATTTTTAATTGATTTTAATTCATTTAATTAATTTAAAATGTAGGAAATACAAAGATTTGATTTCTCAATCTTTTTGTGAAGCAAAAGTAGTCAATATATGCTGGCAAATTCGTGTGCACATCAAAGGGACAAGAATCTCCAAATTTAGCAAGTTTTTCCACTCAAAAAGATTCAAAAATATTTTATTTTCAATCAAATATTGAAACATCAATTCCATGGATTTCTTGGCAAAGATTTGACCTAGTTTCATTCTACTATATATGCACAAGCTAAACCTAATCATGCGGACGTGAATTTGCTGCAGAAAAAGCCATAACCACTTTGAAAAAAACTCAAGAAATTTGAAAAATGATTTCCATATTCCAACGTGATTCAAAGGCTTTTGTGGTTTCTAATACATTGCAGGGGTTCCCAGAGACATATTGCAATCAAAACCAAGTGCTAAAGCTCAAGAAATCACCATTAACAGTCACACGGTTTGCATATTTTTTTCATAATCGAAATTCATGATTCATGCATTATTAACATGATTTCTTGCTTGTTTTGTGTTGCTATAACTCACAGGAAACTAATGGCATAGTTTAATTGCATTATAATGCCCAGAATCACAAGTTACCATTGAAGAATTCTAGCGTTCTTGAGTTTCCAAATTGGGGCTTTTCAATATAGGAAAAATCAAGCCTCATAAGACCCATGGTTGAATTCGTTGAGACAAGACGAATCAAAAGCCATATTCGCGAAATATTTATGTGGCCTGTAGGGCTAATCGCTATTATTCCTCATCATGTTTTGTGGGGGTTAAAAACCCCCGCTATCTAACTTTGCTTTACAGGCCTAGCGAGGAAGACGATGACGTGCTGATTCATGGTTGGGCCATTCAAAAAATAGCGCGCGATTTTGTTGTTTCCAGCATAATGTTTGATTTTATATATTATATTCATTAATCATTATATTAACAAATGCGTTCAGATGGCTTAGTGGATGGTGCGTTGGCTGGTAACCATTGGGACCTGGGTTCGATTCCCAGGTCCACCCAAAATTCCTATGTTATTTTTCTTAACATGATTGTGTGCAGATTTCCAAAAGAAGTGTACCATGTGCCTCACGCCTCAGCATGTTATGTGGTCACAAACTCAAATCTAATGGCCAGAAGGTGGTGACCATGGTGCTCTCAGTCAACCATGCGCTTAGCCATTTACCAAAGTCAAACAGGCTTGTGAAACAAATGGGCCTCAGATTGCTAACAAACCTCCTAATGGGCCAGCACCCCCCCTGGTTTATTATTTCTTTTTTTATTTTCTTTTCCTTTTAATTTCTTTTATTAATTATTATTATTATTAGTATTTAATTAACAAATTAATTATTTTTCATAATAAATTCAGAAACCTAAAATATTATTTATTTTTATTATTTATTAATTTCACTATTAATTATTATTTTGTAAATAAATGCCAACAAAATTGATTTAGTCTTTTAATTAGGTTAACTTTAATCTTTTTTTACAATAAATAAAATCAACATAGAATTAGGGTTTTTCTTTTGATAATTTTAATTATTTTCTTTTATTTTCATTAAAAACCTAAAAAACATAAAAAAATACTTTTTTTTTGTAATTAATTAATTAATTAGAATTAGGTTTAATTTTATGCAAAAAGGACCAAAATTCCATTCTTTTCTCAAAAAAGGGTCAAAACCCTAAGACTTCTCTGATTTAATTTCTTTTCGCGCATATTAATTTTTGATCATATTTATGTATTTGCTCCGAGAATGTAATAGATAATTAGGACTTTTATATCTTTCTTTAATTTTCTCGCATTTACTTTTCAAGGGTTATGTTTTTGGCGATGTAAATACCCGGCGCCTTGTAATAGCGTAGATTTACTTTTCGTAATTTATTTTCCGCACAATTATTAACTGTTAATTATGCATGCAAGACTTGCCTGAAAAATAAAATCAACTCGTAGCTCACCCCAATACATGTGCAAAGATAATCTTAAAATGAAACCTGACACACTCGCACATGTCACTCTTAGGATACGCCTCACTTGGTTGCCTCGACGTGGTCATTGAGTATAGGGTGTTTTAGAGGTCGCCCTCCTGTCTAAAGATCCAAGTTGCCTCGAAACGGTTGCCTCGGATAAAAAGGATCTAGGACATTAGGGTTATCGCTAAGGCGTCCTACTATTACTTTGGTGACCACATATGTCCCTATAATCGAATTGACCCGAATAACTCCAACGATGGTGCTACCTACTTCTCAATAGTGGGATGGTATTGTCTAAAGGACATTTACACAGCTTAATTTCTTTTGAGTAGGTAGATTTCTCCTGGGTACTTGCTCTTTCAAAAACAAAAACAACTTTTCGCACCTACACTTTCAAACAAAAGTTTTCAAGCAAACACTTCATACACTCTTGAGGACTGATACAAGAGTTACCTAGAAGTTTTCAAACCAAACTTTTTCAAAACCCACAAACACAAGAAAAGCAAGAATTTTTTAAAACATAGTGACCAAGTACCTAAGAGCCCGTGGATAACCACGGATATAAAGGGTGCTAACACCTTCCCTTTCTATAATCTACCTCCCGAACCGAGAAACATCTCGAAAAGGAATTTTGCTGTGCTTTTGTCCTTTCCTTGTTGGAGAAAATAAAAGACGGTGGCGACTCTTGCTTACCGCGACATTTTGCGAACCAGCATTCCAAAACAGTCAGTTCTATTTCCATCGATCACAGAACTGGCGACTCTGCTTGGGATTATTAATAAGTGAGGTGTACCTTAGGATTAGATCATTCTATGTTTTCAATTGTATGCCTTGTTTGCTTTAATATTGTGGGTTTGCATTGGAGTTCTATAGGTCCTAACCCGGATCTGGGGATACCCTTTTAGAAGTAGCAACAAACTATGAGGGAACTGTGCGGGGTATACTGACATGGTTGAAGCAGTTGCTACGTTGATGTGGCACTTTGGTGAGTACTGGTAACCCTTGAGTCAAGTCAAGGAGAGTACGGGGCCGCCGCGTGGTGTCGTGAAGCATCAACTGACCTTAGGAACCTTACTTGAACATCCTAGCCTCTTTAGGGGTAGTGAGATGACCGACTTTGGTACAGTCCGAAGTTGGTAGATACTCGATACTACACTCATTGAGGGTTGTTTTCTTGGAATATTTTGGTCGCCAGTTCAGTGGCTAAATCAAAACAATGAAGATAGAAAACAACCCAATGATATTGAGCTCCTTAGAACCCGGTTACTTTTGATAGGACAGGTTTTGAGCCAACCAACTTCAAGAGGGTAGTACCTAAACTTCATGCTGGCCTAAACTCTATGGGTTGTCTGGTGTGACTTGTGTGCCTTATCATGTTTGCTTTTTGAGAATACATGTGGTGTGTCTTTATCATAATGTCATAACATCATAAAGCATCATATGCATCTACTAACCACTTCAAGGGTTCGAATCTTCATCTTTGTTCTTGTTTTGTAGGACATGGAGTCTCTTCGCAGAAAGACAATTCAGGTCAACCTTGTAAGGATACCTCCTCAACTCAAGGAACTTACATCCAGGATTCCCGAGAACTCTTCCTTCAGTGAAAGGCATGGTAAACTCATCAGCTTGGTCAACACCAACATTGAAGAAGATATGATAAAAGTTCTTTTCCAGTTCTTTGACCCCCTGCACCACTGTTTTACTTTCCCGGATTATCAATTGGTGCCTACTTTGGAAGAGTTTTCTTAGCTTCTGAAAGTTCCTATTCTTAGTCAACTACCCTACAACGGTACGGAAAGGGAACCAAAACTTGAAGAGGTTGCTCAAGCATTACGTCTGCAACCATATGACATCAAGGGGCATTGGGAAGTTAGAAGTGGTATCAAGGGATTCTTGGCAAAGTTCCTGTTTGAGAAAGCACAAGAATGTTGGAATTCTCTCAACCTACAAGCCTTTGAAGAGATTGTGGCACTCCTTGTCTATGGGTTGGTCTTGTTCCCAAATCCTGATCAACTTATATACATAAATGCTGTCAAGATTTTTATGTCCAGGAATCCTATACCCACATTGCTTGGGGACATCCTCCACTCATTTTACACTCGAACAATGAGAAAGAGAGGTGTTCTCATGTGTTGCACTCCTCTCCTGGAAAGGTGGTTTATTTCGCACTTTCCACAATCAGTTTTGAAGAACGAACGGGGTTTAAGGTGGTCGCAACGATTAATAACTCTTACACATTCTGATATACATTGGTGTTCTCGGTCCAGAGAAAATGTCACTATCATTGACCATTGCGGAGAATTTCCTAATGTTCCTTTACTTGGAATTAGAGGAGGCATTACTTACAACCCCTGTCTGGCTTTGAGACAATTTGGATATGCTCGGAGGGATGGCCCTCATGACATGCTGATTCTTGACATAGTTTTTGACTTCGACAACGATACGCAAGGACTTCGGCAGAGATTCATCAGAGCTTGGAGGATGCCTAACAAGGTGGATAGTAAGACACTGGGGCACAAGAATTCCATTCCCCTTGAGCCTTACCTCAAGTGGGTACGAGCCCGCTCCCAGAAGCTTATGATGCCATATCCTCACATACTCCCCGTGATCAAAGACCCAGTTATGGAAGGAGAGGTCCCATACACCATCCAACATCCTGACATGTCGACGTCTTGGGAAGAAATGAAAAAGAGATGGATCCAACTAAAGGAAGAGCGAAATTCTCTTGAAGCCAATCTACATGCCAGTGAGAAGAAGGTCTTGGAGCTCACCCGCCTACTTCACGAGGAAAAGACCCTCAACACCTACATCGCTCCAAAGAGGATGCGCAGTGTATTTTGGCATTAAGTATTTTGTAATATTTCGCCCATGAGGCATTGATGTACTAAACAATTTACTTCTTAATATAACGTGTGTTCTTTTTTTGTCTGCAACGAATTTGAAGTTTCGAACCCTTGAATGCATTGCATAAATAGCATACCATGCATCATATACATAACAGGTACACTTTTTACAGGTCACTTATCTTCTTCGCTGTTTATTTCAGCAGTCATCATGTCTTCTGAACCTTCTAATGAACAAGCTATCAAGGCCCTCCAGGCCCAGAATGCCCAGTTCCAAGAGATGGTTATGAGCCTAGCCCATGGTCAACAGGAGTTGAAGACCTTGCTTATGAAGAAGAAGAAGAGGACTGTCTTGTTCAATACCGGACACAGATATGGGAATGCACTGCAGAATGAGGTTGAGCTGACTACCCCATATATAGGGAAATACAGTCCACAAGAGAGAGGGGTTCCTAGTCCCGTGGTCTCCGATAACGAGACCGATTACAATGATGAACAGTATCCTCATGCCGAGGACAGGTACAAACAGCTAGAGGACCGTTTAAGTGCTATGGAGATTCAACATGTCCCCGGGTTGGACTTTGGAGACCTAGGTTTATCCTCTGGGGTGGTGATTCCCCATAAGTTCAAAGCGCCTGCTTTTGCAAAGTACGACGGAGCTTCCTGTCCTAAGTTGCATCTCCGATCGTATGTAAGGAAGATCCAACCTTATATAGCTGACAAGAATCTATGGATCCATTTCTTCCAGGATAGTCTTTCAGGAACTCAACTCGAATGGTTCTATCAGCTAGATGGAGCCAGTATTCGTAAATGGGAGGACTTGGCTACTACGTTTTATAAGCAGTATCAGTATAATTCCGACCTCGCTCCTACGCGTACCCAACTCCAGGGTATGTCACTAGGGACGAGTGAAGGATTCAAGGAGTACGCTCAAAAGTGGAGAGACCTGGCTGGAAGAGTGCAGCCACCTTTGACTAACCGTGAACTTGTGGATATGTTCTTGGGGACCCTATCTGGTCCATTCTTCAACCATCTGATTGGTAATTCTTCTGCCGGGTTTACAGATCTGATCTTGACTGGTGAGAGGATAGAAGCTGGTATCAAGTCCGGAAAGATACAGAAGGGTACTTCCTCGAACTCTGAAAAGAAACCATTCAAGAAGGAATCTAGTGTTGTCTATGGCTCAAGGAGACCAAACAGATCTGAACACCGCCAAGCTGTCAACACGGTGGTCATTTCAAAGCCTGCTGGTGCTCCTCAGCGGCACAACCAACAAAGAGAAGAGAGACCTAGAAGGCAGTTCACTCCACTCAGCATGACCTTGTCCCATATATTGCCGTAGTTGCTGACAACCAATTTGGTAACTCTAAGGGAAGCCCCAAAGAATCCCAACAAGACATCTCCAAAGTACAACCCCAACGCCTGCTGCGCTTATCATTCTGATGGCCCGGGACATAATACGGATGATTGCTGGACTTTGAGGAATAAGGTTTAGGACATAATCGATGCAAAGGAGATAGAGTTCGAGGCGCCCGAAAAGCCCAATGTTGTGACTGCTCCCATGCCCAAGCATGGAGTGAATGCTGTAGAGGAAGACCTGTATGTAGCCTCTGTGTACGATATTGTTACTCCGCTGTTAGCTGTCAAGAGGAACCTGTTGCTAGCCGGTTTATTTCCGGGATGTAGTAAAGGTTGCCATCTGTGTTCCGTTTCACCTGCTGGTTGTCCATCTTTGAAGTCAGGCATCCAAAGCCTGATGGATAATAAAGAGATCTTGTTCGAGAAGATCGTTATTCCTGCTACCCCTACTGAAGAAGTGTCCATTGTTACAATTTTCAATAACTCTCCTAAGGATCTCTCAAAGAAGCCTGTCAAAATCATGTCTGCTCAGAAGATTTCACCCATAATCATTACTGTTCCAGGGCCCATCCCCTATACATCTGACAAAGCTGTCCCTTGGCACTATGGGGCAGATGTTTATGTGCTTGGAGTAAAACAAGAGTTTGATACTAGTACCGGCGTCAGCAACATCACCGGGCCTGCCATGGTCACTCGTAGTGGTAGGCTCTTCTCACCAGATATTGCACCTCCAGCTATCCAGAGACCTTTTGTCATCACACCTACAAGTGTGCCTATTTCTGCTCTTGACCAAGTTCTTAGTTCTACCCCTGCTGCCGAGTCATCTGACGCTCGGGGCAAAGGGATCGCTACTGATTTTCCTGCCCAGACGGAGGCACCAAAGACTGTTAATGTTAAAGCTTCCAAGCAAGAGATGGAAGAGATTCTTAAGATTATCAAGAAGAGTGATTTTAATGTAGTTGAGCAGCTGGGGCACACCCCATCAAAGATTTCTATGCTATCACTGTTGTTGTGTTCAGAGGCCCATGCCAAGGCTCTGATTTCCTTCCTGAAGATGGCCCATGTGCCACAAGAAACGTCAGCTGATCAATTTACCGATTGTGTGGCCAACTTAACTGCTGATAATGGTTTGGGTTTCTCCGACGCTGATTTGACTACAAAAGGGAAAAACCATAACGATGCCCTGCATGTATCCATTGAATGCAGGGGCACTACTCTTGCCCATGTGCTGGTTGACACTGGTTCCTCATTGAACGTATTGCCCAAGAAAGTTCTAGACAGGATGGATTGTGAGGGTTTAGAGCTGAAGCCAAGTAACATTGTTGTCCGGACCTTTGACGGGTCCAAAAGGATGGTACACGGCGAGGTTGATATTCCAATCAGGGTTGGTTCTCAGGTCTTTGATTAAACTTTCTATGTGATGGACATTCGGCCGTCCTATTCTTGTTTGTTGGGTCGTCCTTGGATCCATAAGGCTGGAGCTGTGACCTCCACACGACATCAGAAGCTTAAATACCCGGTCAGAGGGAAGATTGTTACAATGCAGGGGGAGGAAGAATATATGGTCAGTCACCTCAACTCGTTCCGGTACATAGAAATGGATGGGGAGTTCATTGAGACCCCCTTTCAGCATTTTGAAGAGGTTCCTCAGACGTTGGCGTCAGCCGAAACTGTGACTGAAGAAGATCCTCCTTTGAAGATGGCTTCCTTAAAGGATGCCCGGGCTGTTATCGAGAAGGGTGAGTATGCAAACTGGGGCCGACTTCCGGATTTCACTCCGAAGACTGACAAGTTTGGTTTAGGTTTCACTGCAGAAGCCCGGAGGGCCGTTCGTAAAGCAAGGATTGGAAGACCTCCTGTATTCATCACCAACCCGAGAGTAAATGCTATCGAGGACGACGTGAAAAAATCTGAATTCGACAGCTGGATCTACCCCACAACCAACGGTGGACTTAACAACTGGACTGCGAAAGACTTCATACCTATTACTTTTGTCACTCAGTAATGAACTCCTTTGTTTTGAATTTGTAAACAGACAGTATTACTAAACTTTATGGCCCGGTGTCTTACCCGGGGCACCGTGGCTTCATTTGTGAGGGCTTTTGTGTCATTTTCATATATCATCAATAAAATCATTGGACGTTTTTTTGCATTTCAAATCTTGCGCTCCTTGTCTTTCTTTATTATATATATTGCAAAACAGCTATATTTACACACACTCACATATACAGGTCCCAATCCACTCTGGATCTCACTGGTAACGACTCTGCTACTGCCAATTATGACTTCGAAAATCCGATCAACTTAGCCGAAGACGAAGGTGAAGATGATTACGAAGTGCCTGGTGAGCTTGCAAGACTGTTACTCCAGGAAGAGAGGGTCATTCATCCCCGTGAAGAGCTAGTGGAAATGGTAAATCTGGGTACTGAGACAGACAGAAAGGAAGTCAAGATTGGTGCCAATCTGGAGTCTAGTGTGAAACAACGGTTGATTCAGATGTTGCATGACTACGTGGAAATCTTTGCTTGGTCCTACGAAGATATGCCTGGGTTGGACAACGACATTGTGGTTCATCACTTGCCTACCAAGGAAGAATGCCCTCCGGTAAAACAGAAGGTCTGCCGTATGCGTCCAAAGATGTCCGAGAAAATCAAAGCTGAGGTTATGAAACAATTTTACGCCGGTTTTCTAGCAGTAACTTCTTACCCTCAGTGGGTTGCCAATGTGGTTCCAGTGCCGAAGAAAGATGGTAAGGTCCGAATGTGTGTTGATTACAGGGATTTGAACAGGGCGAGCCCTAAGGATGACTTCCCTCTGCCTCACATTGATGTCCTAGTTGACAACAGTGCTCAGCATAAGGTATTCTCCTTCATGGACGGGTTCTCCAGTTATAATCAGATAAAGATGGCTCCTGAAGACATGGAGAAGACCACCTTTGTTACTCAGTGGGGCACCTTTTGCTACAAGGTCATGCCTTTTGGGTTGAAAAATGCTGGGGCAACCTACCAACGTGCCATGGTTGCTTTGTTTCATGATATGATCCATCATGAAATTGAAGTATACGTCGACGATATGATTGCAAGGTCCCAAACTGAGGAAGAACACCTTGACCATCTACAGAAGTTGTTTGACCGGTTGAAGTTGTACAAGCTGAGGTTGAACGCTAACAAGTGCACATTCGGGGTAAGATCAGGAAAGTTTCTAGGCTTCGTCGTGAGTGACAAAGGTCTTCAAGTGGACCCTGCCAAAGTGAAAGCCATACAAGAGATGCCAATTCCCAAGACAGATAAAGAAGTCAGAGGTTTTCTAGGACGGCTGAATTACATTGCCCGATTCATCTCGCATCTAACTGCTACCTATGAACCAATCTTTAAGCTACTGAAGAAAGATCAAGTAGTACATTGGAACGATGAATGTCAAGCCGCTTTCGAAAGAATCAAAGAGTATCTCCAAGAACCACCCATTCTTATGCCACCGGTTGAAGGGAGACCTCTAATCTTATACTTGACAGTGCTCGACAACTCAATGGGGTGTGTGCTGGGGCAGCATGACGAGTCTGGCCGAAAAAAGCATGCTATTTATTACCTTAACAAAAAGTTTACCGTCTGTGAGACCCGATACTCACTGCTCGAGAAAACTTGTTGCGCTTTGGTATGGGCTGCTCGCCGGCTGAGACAGTATATGCTGACTCACACTACTCTATTGATTTCAAAAATGGATCCAATCAAGTACATCTTCGAAAAGCCTGCCTTTTTTGGAAGAATAGCAAGATGGCAGATGATCTTGACCGAATATGACATCCAGTACACAACTCAAAAAGTAATCAAGGGAAGTGTATTGGCAGACCACTTGGCACATCAGGCAGTGGATGATTACCAGACGATGAACTTTGAATTTCCAGACGAGAATATTATGGTAGTGACTGATTGTGAAGTACCTGGACCGGATGAAGGACCTGAGGAAGGATCCCGATGGTCTATGCACTTTGACGGAGCCTCAAACGCTTTGGGCAACGGTATTGGCGCTATGATCATATCTCCCAAGGGCTCTCATACTCCACTTACCGCCCGGCTGTGTTTCAGCTACACCAACAACATGGCGGAGTATGAAGCATGCATCATGGGTCTTCGAGCTGCAATTGACCTGAGGATCAAGTTTCTGAGTGTCTTCGGAGATTCCGCTCTCATGATCAGTCAGATCAAAGGCGAGTGGGATACGAAACACCCGAATCTTATTCCTTACAAAGAGTATGTGCTGACATTGATCCCCCATTTCGAGGAGATAACTTTTGAACACTTCCCAAGAGAGGAGAATCAGTTGGCGGACGCGCTAGCTACGATGTCTTCCATGTTCAAAGTAAAGTGGGACAACGAGGCTCCCCGGATCATTATTTGGAAATTGGATGAACCTGCACATTGTTGTGACCTTGAGACCGAAGAGGTAACATAAAAACCTTGGTATCATGAAGTGAAGAGGTACCTTGAATCTCAAGAATACCCTGAGGGCGCATCTGTTAATGACAAGAAGTTTCTGAGAAGGTTCGCGGCAAAGTTCTTCCTCAGCAATGACATTCTCTATAAACGAAACCATGATTAAACCTTGCTGCATTGTGTGGATAAAACTGAAGCAGAAAGGATCATGGCAGAGCTGCATGAAGGTACCTTCGGAACGCATTCCAGTGGACATACCATGGAAAAGAAAATACTTCGGGAAGGATATTACTGGTCCACAATGGAAGCCGACTGTTATCAACATTCTCGGACATGTCACAAATGCCAGATCTATGCTGATAGGGTGCATGTTCCTCCAGTTCCCTTGAACGTCTTGACAACACCTTGGCCTTTTGCAATGTGGGGCATTGATATGATCGGAGAGATCAAACCTACGGCATCCAATGGGCATCGCTTCATCCTGGTAGCAATTGATTACTTTACGAAGTGGGTTGAAGCAACTTCCTTTGCCACCGTAACCAAGAATGTCGTGGCACGGTTCATTCGGCACAACCTGATCTCTCAATACAGTGTACCAGAGAGGATCATTACGGACAATGGTACCAATCTTAACAACAAGATGATCATTGAGCTCTGCGAGCAATTCAAGATACAGCACCACAACTCTTCTCCCTACCGGCCGAAGGTGAATGGGGCTGTAGAAGCAGCTAAGAAGAACATTAAGAAGATCGTGCAGAAGATGATAGTGACCTACAAAGATTGGCACGAGATGTTACCATTTTCTCTTCATGGGTACCGTACCTCAGCACGGACATCAACAGGGGCAACGCCCTTTTCCTTAGTCTATGGCATGGAGGCAGTCTTGCCTATCGAAGTTCAGATACCCTCTCTCCGGATAATGAAGGATGCAGGTTTGAGCGAAGACGACTGCATCCAGACTCGGCTTGATCAACTGAACCTAATCGACAAAAAGAGACTCACTGCTATTTGTCATGGTCAGACATATCAAAAACGTATGATCAAGGCATTTAACAAGAAAGTCAGACGACAAGAGTATCAAGTTGGGGACCTGGTAATCAAGCGCATCATTCTACCTCAAGGTGATCCCAGGGGCAAATGGACCCCTACGTACGAAGGGCCATTTGTGGTTAAGCATATCTTCTCAGGAGGAGCGATGATTCTAACCACCATGGATGGTGACGACCTTCCTCACCCCGCCAATGCAGACATAGTAAAAAGATACTACGCATGATCAAAGACCCGCTAGGTCGACGGGCCTAGGAAAAAATAAGGGCTTCCCGGCGAACCAAAAGGGTTCGGGCAAAAATAAGGGATGAAATGAAAAAAATCTATACACCCGGAAAGTCGAAAACCTGAAAAGGCGGCTTGGGCAAAAATGGGTATCCCGGTGGACTGAAAACCCGAAAGGGCGCTCCAGGAAAAAGTTAGGGATAAGCGTAATACTATGTCTCATTGGATCACCCTACATCCAGACTTCGGTATCGACTATCAGGCTCAGACGACACCGATCAATCAGATTCATCTTCAAATAAGCAGCAAAGTGATGAGACGCTTGAAGACATAAGGGCGATAGCAGAGTTGGAACCCAGTGGGATTTTTCACATAGCTGTTTTGTTTTCCTTTTCACAAATTGTATAAACTCTATTTTGTTCGGAGGCGTTCTCTTACTAGGACGTCAGCCTCTTGTACAAACGCCTATTCACAGGCAAATTTCAAAATCAATACAAGTCTATTTTTCAGACAAAATTGCCAATTGTTTTTCCTTTATCTGTTTTGTTTGGCAAAAGACGTCCAGTGTTCATTTTTGATATATGCATTTGACATTAATTGTTTATCATAAATATCTGCATGCGAAACAAAGGAATAATTACAGGTGACATCGGAAGTAGGGGCAATAAGGATTGTCTAAGTGGTATAGTTGCTCTGTCCCCCAAGGTACCAAGGTAGGTTCGGCTGAAGAATGTAACCAAGATATCTCCACTCTCCGCAGAGTAAGACAAGATTCAGCAGTACTCTCCCCAAACAGAGTTGGTCTCCCGTCAGCCCTAAAAGGCACAGTATCTCCAGCAAGTCAGCAATACTCTCCCTCGAGCAGGGTTGATCTACCATCAGTCCTGGAAAGTCGGGTACCCCCAGAAGATCTTAATATTCCCTAGCAGAGTATACAGATATTTCCTAAGCAAGCATCCCCGAAAGTCTTAATATTCCTCGACGGAAATATAAGATTGTTCCCCGGCGGAGTACAAGATACACCCCAGTGGAGCCATTTCCTCAAAAGTTTCCCCAGGAAAGTTGAATCATCTTCCCTAGTAGATTCTGGAAGCTTGTCCCCTGCAGAGTACAAATGTCTCTCCCAGCCATATTCAGAGGTTATCCCCACCATAGTCTAATTGGGTTATCCTCACCAAATTACAACGGAAAGATCGTCCTCAGCGAAGTTCTTCCTATCCCCAGCGGAGTTCATCAAATTCCCCAACAGAGCTTATCAACGGAATCCCCAGCAGAGTTATCATTAAAACCTCAGCGAAGCATCTCTTCTCCACAGAGTAATTCTTCGTAGAGTAATCTCTTCGCCAGGTTTATTCCCCAACGGAGGCCTCTTCTCCTACAGGTCTATTCTTGCAATCATCTTCGTTCATCATCCCCAATGGAAATGAAGGACTCTACTCTTCAACATCAGCCCAGGATTCAACGAACTTCCCGACATTTGTCAAGGATTTATTTTCCCAGACGAAGATACATTCATAAACATCACATTGTCATACATCATGATACATGCATATACGCATCATATCATACAATCTCATTTATGTTGAGAACATCATTGCTTGATCCATATCATGCATTGCATATGACTGACCTTTACCTTTCAGGAAAGATGCAATTAAACTCTAAATTCAGTCAATAGAGACAAATTCAGTCAAAAAAGACAACCTGTCGATGAAGACAACCTGTCGATGAAGACAACCTGTCAATGAAGACAACCTGTCAATGAAGACAACCTCGTCAACAAAGACAATCTGTCAATGAAGACAATCTGTAAATGAAGACAATCTGTCAATGAAGACAATCTGTCAATGAAGACAATCTGTCAATGAAGATAATCTGTCAACGAAGACAATCTGTCAATGAAGACAATCTGTCAACGAAGACAATCTGTCAATGAAGACAATCTGTCAATGAAGACAATCTGTCAATGAAGACAATCTGTCAATGAAGACAACCCGTCAATGAAAACAATCTGTCAATGAAGACAACTCATCAATGAAGATAAACTGTCAATGAAGACAATCTGTCAATGAAGGCAAGCTGTCAACAAAGACAAAAACCAACAATCTACAGATGGAATCTATAAGCCCATCCTCCTAGCCATCATCTCTCCAAATGGCTTCTGTAAGCCTATTCCCGACATCACATTGTTGATATTACACCATGCGAGTGCAAATTTCTGGGCACTCTAGTGTTCAATCATCTTCCACCCTCGGATCACGAAAGGCACGCAAGCCAATCTACATCCTTAGGTCTAAGAAGATTGAACAGGGGCAACTGTTGTACCCCAAAATTTTCCCTCCCATATTCTTCAAGATATGTCAAGGGTCATCTTCAAATTGCTCAAGATTTCTCAAGGGTTGCACAGTCCAAACACCTCCTAAGCTAGCTGAAATTAGGGTTTTGGTTCTTTCAAAGAATTTGAGGTTTTCAATGGCTCAATAATGTCCCATAGGCCTATATACATCCTCAAGCATCTACATGTCATGTCTCAAGGCTCATAGTACCAAAATCCACAGTCAAAATCCCTATTTGATCAATAGTCAACTGCAGGGGCAAAATGGTCATTTCACAGTCAAAAGTCAAAATTTTTGGTCAACATCTTATTTTGAGTTCACAATCATGATTTGATCAAGTCTTGATCATGATTCCACAAGGATAGCTCAAAAATCATCAAGATGCAAAAAGTTACTATTTTTGGATAGTAGAAAAATCAACTGTATTTTGACCAGGGCATAACTTTTTCATGGTTCATCAGAAAAATTCCATCCAATGCTCATTTTGAAGGGGATGACATTTCCTACAAACCATCTTCACATTCCAAGTCCAAGAAATGCTCTCATAAAAAGTTATCAATTTCTACATTATAGGTCAATTTCAAAAGTCAACAAAAATGCACTTTAAGTCAAAGACCATAACTTGATATTGGTAAATCCAAATGACATGGGACCAAAGGCATTGGTTAGAGGACTTCAAGACCTTTCCAAAATGGCCAATAACATGTTCATAGGATCAAAATTGAGCAAGATATGCATTGGAGAAGTTGGGAAATTTTTGTGAATTTGCAAAAGTCAACTTTGCTCAAAACACTTTGTTTTTGCTAATGGGCCTCAAATTTCTTCTTGAAACTTTATCCATGACTTATGCACGACCCATTGAGATTATTTGAATTTATTTTCCTATTTTTTATTAATTAATTGGATTTTTAATTGATTTTAATTCATTTAATTAATTTAAAATGTAGGAAATACAAAGATTTGATTTCTCAATCTTTTTGTGAAGCAAAAGTGGTCAATATATGCTGGCAAATTTGTGTGCACATCAAAGGGACAAGAATCTCCAAATTTAGCAAGTTTTTCCAATCAAAAAGATTCAAAAATATTTGATTTTCAATCAAATATTGAAACATCAATTCCATGGATTTCTTGGCAAAGATTTGACCTAGTTTCATTTTACTATATATGCAAAAGCTAAACCTAATCATGCGGACGTGAATTTGCTGCAGAAAAAGCCATAACCACTTTGAAAAAAACTCAAGAAATTTGAAAACTGATTTCCATATTCCAACGTGATTCAAAGGCTTTTGTGGTTTCTAATACATTGCAGGGGTTCCCAGAGACATATTGCAATCAAAACTAAGTGCTAAAGCTCAAGAAATCACCATTAACAGTCACACGGTTTGCATATTTTTTTCATAATCGAAATTCATGATTGATGCATTATTAACATGATTTCTTGCTTGTTTTGTGTTGCTATAACTCACAGGAAACTAATGGCATAGTTTAATTGCATTATAATGCCCAGAATCACAAGTTACCATTGAAGAATTCTAGGGTTCTTGAGTTTCCAAATTGGGGCTTTTCAGTATAGGAAAAATCAAGCCTCATAAGACCCATGGTTGAATTCGTTGAGACAAGATGAATCACAAGCCATATTCGCGAAATATTTATGTGGCCTGTAGGGCTAATCGCTATTATTCCTCATCATGTTTTGTGGGGGTTAAAAACCCCCGCTATCTAACTTTGTTTTACAGGCCTAGCGAGGAAGACGATGACGTGCTGATTCATGGTTGGGCCATTCAAAAAATGGCGCGCGATTTTGTTGTTTCCAGCATAATGTTTGATTTTATATATTATATTCATTAATCATTATACTAACAAATGCGTTCAGATGGCTTAGTGGATGGTGCGTTGGCTGGTAACCATTGGGACCTGGGTTCGATTCCCAGGTCCACCCAAAATTCCTATGTTATTTTTCTTAACATGATTGTGTGCAGATTTCCAAAAGAAGTGTACCATGTGCCTCACGCCTCAGCATGCTATGTGGTCACAAACTCAAATCTAATAGCCAGAAGGTGGTGACCATGGTGCTCCCAGTCAACCATGCGCTTAGCCAATTACCAAAGTCAAACAGGCTTGTGAAACAAATGGGCCTCAGATTGCTAACAAACCTCCTAATGGGCCAGCACCCCCCTGGTTTATTATTTCTTTTTTATTTTCTTTTCCTTTTAATTTATTTTATTAATTATTATTATTATTAGTATTTAATTAACAAATTAATTATTTTTCATAATAAATTCAGAAACCTAAAATATTATTTATTTTTATTATTTATTAATTTCACTATTAATTATTATTTTGTAAATAAATGCCAACAAAATTGATTTAGTCTTTTAATTAGGTTGACTTTAATCTTTTTTTACAATAAATAAAATCAACATAGAATTAGGGTTTTTCTTTTGATAATTTTAATTATTCTCTTTTATTTTCATTAAAAACCTATAAAACATAAAAAATACTTTTTTTTGTAATTAATTAATTAATTAGAATTAGGTTTAATTTAATGTAAAAAGGACCAAAATTCCATTCTTTTCTCAAAAAAGGGTCAAAACCCTAAGACTTCTCTGATTTAATTTCTTTTCGCGCATATTAATTTTTGATCATATTTATGTATTTGCTCTGAGAATGTAATAGATAATTAGGACTTTTATCGCTTTCTTTAATTTTCTCGCATTTACTTTTCAAGGGTTATGTTTTTGGCGATGTAAATACCCGACGCCTTGTAATAGCGTAGATTTACTTTCCGAAATTTATTTTCCGCACAATTATTAACTATTAATTATGCATGCAAGACTTGCCTGAAAAATAAAATCAACTCGTAGCTCACCCAAATACATGTGCAAAGATAATCTTAACATGAAACCTGACACACTCGCACATGCCACTCTTAGGGTACGCCTCACTTGGTTGCCTCGACGTGGTCATTGAGTATAGGGTGTTTTAGAGGTCACCCTCCTGTCTAAAGATCCAAGTTGCCTCGGAACGGTTGCCTCGGATAAAAAGGATCTAGGACATTAGGGTTATCGCTAAGGCGTCCTACTATTGATTTGGTGACCACATATGTCCCTATAATCGAATTGACCCGAATAACTCCAACGACGGTGCTACCTACTTCTCAATAGTGGGATGGTACTGTCTAAAGGACATTTACACCGCTTAATTTCTTTTGAGTAGGTAGATTTCTCCTGGGTACTTGCTCTTTCAAAAACAAAAACAATTTTTCGCACCGACACTTTCAAACAAAAGTTTTCAAGCAAACACTTCATACACTCTTGAGGACTGATACAAGAGTTACCTAGAAGTTTTCAAACCAAACTTTTTCAAAACCCACAAACACAAGAAAAGCAAGCATTTTTGAAAACATAGTGACCAAGTACCTAAGAGCCTGTGGATAACCACGGATATAAAGGGTGCTAACACCTTCCCTTTCTATAATCTACCTCCCGAACCGAGAAACATCTCGAAAAGGAATTTTGCTGTGCTTTTGTCCTTTCCTTGTTGGAGAAAATAAAAGACGGTGGCGAATCTTGCTTACCGCGACATTTCGCGAACCAGCATTCTAAAACAGTCAGTTCTATTTCCACTGATCACAATTGTGTTATTGATATTTGTACCATTATCAATAATAATCCTCTCTGGTACACCATATCGACAGATTAAGTTCTGTCAGATAAACCGCGTTATGACATTCTTGGTTACTGTAGCAAAGGAAGCTGCCTCAACCCACTTTGTGAAATAATCAATTGCTACCAGGATGAAGTGATGCCCATTAGACGCACTAGGCCTGATCTCATCAATCATATCAATGCCCCATATTGCAAAAGGCCATGGAGCCGTTAAAACATTCAGGGGAACCAGAGGTACATGAACCTTATCAGCATAGACGTGGCACTTATGACAGGTTCGAGAGTACTGATAACAATCAGCTTCATTAGTAGACTAGTAATATCCTTCCCGTAGGATTTTCTTCACCATGGTATGTCCACTGGAATGAGTTCTGAAGGTACCTTCATGTAGGTCTGCCATGATCCTTTCTGCCTCGCTCTTGTCTATGCACCGCAGTAAGGTTGAATCATGGCTACGCTTATAGAGGATAATATTACTGATGAAGAACTTCGTAGAGAATCTTCTCTGAAACTTCTTATCATTAACAGATGCTCCCTCGAGGTATTCTTGAGCCTCAAGATACCTCTTTACCTCGTGAAACCAGGGTTTATCTGCTACCTCTTCAGTCTCAATGCCACAGCAGTGTGCGGGTTCGTCCAACCTCTCAATGGTAATCTGGGGAGCTTCATTGTCCCACCTCACTTTTAACATAGAAGACATGGTAGCTAGCGCGTCTGCTAACTGGTTCTCTTCTCTTGGGAAATGTTCAAAGGTTATCTCCTTAAAGTGTGGGAGCAATGTCAGTACATATTATTTGTAAGGAATCAGATTCGGGTGCTTCGTATCCCACTCGCCTTTGATCTGACTTATCACCAGAGCGGAATCTCCAAATACACTTAAGAACTTAACCCTCAGGTCAATAGCAGCTCGAAGACCCATGATACACGCTTCATACTCCCCTTTATTGTTGGTGCAGTTAAAACATAATCGGGCGGTGAATGGAGTATGACAACCCTCAAGATATATAATTACAACACCGATGCTGTTACCCAATGCGTTCAAGGCTCCATCAAAATGCATAGACCATCGGGATCCCTCCTCGGGTCCTTCATCTGGTCCAAGTTCTTTGCAGTTGGTTACCAACATGATATTCTCATCCAGGAACTCGAAATTCATGGACTGGTATTCATCCACGGCCTGATGCGCCAGATGATCCTCCAATACACTCCCCTTGATTGCTTTCTGAGTTGTGTATTGGATATCGTATTTGGTAAAGATCATCTGCCATCTTGCTATTCTTCCGAAGAGAGCTGGCTTTTCGAAGATATACTTGATCAGATCCATCTTTGATATCAACAAGGTGGTGTGAGTCAGCATATACTGTCTCAGCCGGCGAGCAGCCCATGCCAAAGTGCAGCAAGTTATCTCGAGCAATGAGTATCGGGTCTCACAGTCGGTAAACTTTTTTCTAAGGTAATAAATGGCATGCTTTTTTCGGCCAGACTCGTCATGCTTCCCCAGCACACACCCCATTGAATTATCCAATACTGTCAAGTATAATATAAAAGGTCTTCCTTCAACTGGAGGCATCAGAATTGGTGGTTCTTGAAGGTATTCCTTGATTCTTTCGAAAGCGGAATGGAATTCATCATTCCACTTTACCACTCGATCTTTCTTCAGCAGCTTGAGGATTGGCTCATAAGTAGCAGTCAGATGTGAAATGAACCTGGCGATGTAATTCAGACGTCCTAGGAAACCTCTAACTTCTTTTTCTATGCGGGGAGTTGGCATCTCTTGTATGGCTTTTACCTTTGCAGGGTCCACCTGAATACCCTTATCATTGACGATGAAACCCAGAAGCTTACCAGACCTTTCCCCGAAAGTACACTTGTTCGGATTCAATCTCAGCTTATACGTCTTCAACCTATCAAACAGTTTCTGGAGATGATCAAGGTGCTCTTCCTCAGTCTGGGACCTAGCTATAATGTCATCAACATAAACCTCAATCTCATGGTGAATCATATCATGGAACAAAGAGACCATGGCGTGCTGATAGGTTACCTCAGCATTCTTCAACTCGAAAGGAATTACCATGTAGCAGAAGGTGCCCCACTGTGTAACGAAGGTTGTTTTCTCCATGTCTTCAGGAGCCATCTTGATCTGGTTGTAGCCAGAAAAACAATCCATGAAGGAGAAGATCCTGTGCTGCGCGGTGTTGTCAACTAGAACATCAGTGTGAGGAAGCGGGAAGTCATCCTTGGGGATTGCCCTGTTTAGATATCTGTAGTCCACACACATCTGTACCTTACCGTCCTTCTTAGGCACCAGAACAATGTTGGCAACCCACTGCGGATAAGAAGTGACAGCTAAGAAACCTGCGTCGAATTGTTTCATGACCTCTGCTTTGATTTTCTCTGACATTTCGGGGCGCATACAGTGAACCTTCTGCTTTACCGAAAAGTTATCTTCTTTAGTTTGCAAGCAATGAACCACAATATCAGTGTCCAAACCAGGCATGTCTTCATAGGACCAAGAGAAGATCTCAACATAGTCGTGTAGCATCTGTATTAACCGTTGTTTGACACTAGGCACCAAATTCACACCTATTTTAACCTCTTTCCTGTCTTCCTCTGTACCCAAATTCACTGACTCAATTGGCTCTTCATGAGGTTGTATGGCCCTTTCTTCCTGATATAACAGTCTAGCAAGTTCTCTAGGCACCTCACAATCATCCTCACCTTCGTCCTCGGCTTGGTTGATCGGATTTTCGAAATCATACTGGCAGTAGCAAAGTTGTTATCAATGGGATCAGAGTGGATATGGATCTGCATTATGATACGTGAGTGTGTGTAAGAGCATAGCTGTTTTGATAAAGTGAGAGACAGAAAATAAAAAAAAAGAGCACAAAATTTGTAATGCAAGAAACGTCCAATGCTTTATTAATGATATATGAAATGACAAATAATAATCCCTCACAAGAGAAACCGAGGTGCCTCGGGAAAGGCACCAGGCCACAAAGTTTCAAACTGTTTATTACAAATCTTAAAACAAAAAGTCAATTACTGCGGGATAAAAGAAACATGTATGAAGTCCTTCGCCTTCCAGTTGTTTAGTCCACCATTGGTTGTAGGGTAGATCCATCTGTCGATGTCTGAATCCTCTTCACTGTCTTCAATTGCATTGTCTCCCCGATTACTGATGTGTAGAGGAGGTCTTCCGATCTGTGCGCACCTAACATCCCTTTGAGACCCTGTAGTAAATCCGAAACCAAATTTGTCAGTTTTGTGAGTGAAATTGGAGATCTGACCCCAATTGGTACACCCACCTTCTTCAATCACAGCCCTGGCGTCTTTGAGAGAAACCATCTTCAGCGGATGTTTGTTGGTAGCAACTTCAGTTGATGCCGAGAACTGAGGGACCTCTATGAAATTTTGACAAGACATTTCTATGAATTCCCCGTCCATCTCCATGTAGCGGAAGGAATTGAGATGACTCACCATATACTCCTCTTCACCTCGTACCGTGACAATCTTCTCCTTCACCGGATATTTCAGCATTTGATGGAGTGTGGAAGTCACTGCCCCAGCCTTATGAATCCAAGGACGACCCAATAAGCAAGAATATGATGGCTTGATATCCATTATGTAGAAGGTGGACCCAAAGGTCTGAGAACCCACCTTGACAGGGATATCCACCTCCTCGTGCACCATTCTTTTTGACCCATCAAAAGCCCTTACCATAATATTACTCGGCTTTAGAATCAAACCCTCACAATCCAGACGGTCTAGCGCTTTCTTTGGTAGAACATTCAGTGAGGACCCGATATCTACTAGCACATGGGCCATAGTGGTTCCCCTACACTCGATCGAGACATGCAGAGCATCATTATGATTTCTCCCCTTAGCAGTCAGATCCGCATTTGAAAACCCTAACCCATTGTCAACAGTTAGGCTAGCCACACAATCTTTGAACTGATCTGCAGAAGTTTCCTGTGGCACATGCGCAGTCTTAAGAAATGCAATCAAGGCCTTCGCATGGGCTTCAGAACATAATAATAGGGACAACATGGAGATTTTCGATGGGGTCTGCCCCAGTTGCTCGACCACATTGTAGTCGCTCTTCTTGATAATCTTCAATATTTACTCTATCTCTTATTTAGAGGTTTCTACAATGATCTTCTTAGGTGCCTCCGTCTGGGCAGGCTCACCTATTATTTCTTTACCCCGAGTCCCAGGTAGCTCGGCGACAGGGGTGATAACTAGAGTAGGAATTGGGACAGTAGTTAATGTACTAGCAGACGGAATGACAACAGGTTTATGGACAGTCGGAGGGGAAATCTCGGGAGAAAAAAGTCTTCCACATCTGGTGACCTTGCTAGCCCCAACAATATTACTGATATTCGTATCAACTTCTTCATCCCTCATATCTTGTTTAACATCATGTAATATACATCAGCACCGTAGTGCCATGGGATAGCCTTATCTTAGATATATGTGATGGGACCAGGAGCGGTGATTATTAATGGAGTAATTCTTGGAACGGGTGTAACCCTAACAGGTTTTCTCGAGGAAACCATGGAAGGATTGGCGGAAATGGTGATAATGGAAACATCTTCAAATGGAATCAAAGTCTTCTCAAAAAAAATTTCTTTATTATCCATCAGGTGCTGAACACCTGACTTCAATAAACAACAACCGGAAGGCAGAATTGAACACATGTGGCAACCTTCACCACAACCTGGAAATAAATCGACCTACAAAAAATTCTTCTTAACCGTCATCAAAGGAGTAGAAATTTCTTCCACAAAGGTCACAAACGAATCGGTGTCCACAACATTGACTCCACGACCATGTTTGGGTATAGGAGCAGTTATAACGTTTGGCTTTTCCGAAGCATCAAAATAAATCTCTTTAGCTTCCAGCAAATCTTGCACTTTATTCCTCAGAGCCTAGCAATCATTTGTGTCGTGACCAGGACTCTCTGAATGGTAGGCGCACCGTGCGTTGGGATTGTATTTGGTAGAAGCAGTGTTTGGATTCTTTGGAGCCTCTTTCAAGGTTGCCAAGTTGGATTTTAATAGATGAGGCAGAACTTCAGCCAAAGTCACGTTGATGCGGGTAAACTGTCATTGTGGTCTTTCTACCCTTTGTTGATTGTTGCGTTGAGGAGCAACAGTGGGTCTTGGCATCACTACAACATTTACTGTTTAATGGTGTTCAGGTCTGCTTTGGCCCCTCGGGCTGTAGACTGCACTAGCTTCCTTCTTACCGGTGAAAGGCTTCTTTGCTGCACTGGACGAAGCATCCTTCTATATCTTACCACTTCGGATACCAGCTTCCACTCTCTCTCCAGTCAAAATCAGCTCAGTAAACCCAGATGAAGAACTGCTGATCAAGTGATTGAAAAATGGACCAGATAGCGTCCCTAGAAACATGTCAACCAACACCCTATCAGACAAAGGGGGTTGGACTCTTCCAGCCAAGTATCTCCACTTTTGAGCATAGTCCTTAAAACCTTCACTTGCACCCATAGACATACCCTGGAGTTAAGTACGAGTGGGAGCAAGGTCGGCATTATACTGATACTGCCTGTAAAAAGCAGCAGTAAGGTCTTCCCAGTTTCGGACACTGGCTCCTTCCAACTGATAAAACCATTCAAGCTGAGTCCCTGACAGACTATCTTGAAAGAAGTGTACCCATAAATTTCTATCAACAGTGTGTGGTTGGATTTTTCTTACGTAAGAGCGGAGATGGAGTTTTGGACAGGATACTCCATCGTACATGGAAAAAACCGGAGCTTTTAACTTATGAGGGATCGCCACTCCCGATACCAGTCCTAGTTCTCCGAAATCCAAACCAGGGATCTTCTGAATCTCCATAGCACTCAGACGATCTTCTAGCTGCTTGTATCTATCCTCAGCAGGAGGATATTGATCGTCGTCGTAATCCGTATCATTATCAGAAACTGCTGGACTAGGGTCCTTTACCCTCTCTTGGTTCTCCCCGTCCTTGGATGAGGAGGTCAAATCAGTTGGTTGTCTCAACCTTTCTCTGAATTTTCTACCCATGTTCAGAATACCTACCTTCTTCTTCTTCTTATTCTCTTTCAGAATAAGGGTCTTCAGATCCTCTTTCCCTTTAGCCAGACTTAAGAACATCTATTGGAATTGGGCGTTCTGTGCCTGGAGATCTTTGATGGCTTGATCAGAAGACATTTCTGCTAAGATAGACAGCGAAGAAGATGAGAAACCTGTATGGGTACCTGTAATGGTGCACATGATAATGGGATGTGCATGTAATAATTTCAAAGACTTTGGGAGATTTAAATTTGCAAACCAAAAAAATAAACCAAACTTTATTAGTTATAAACTTTGAAAGGTTCAACTATGCCTTTAAGGCGTTACAAAGAAGTAAATAGAAAACAAATCTAAAGCTAGAAAAGAAAAATAAAAAGTCCCATGGATGCTTCCTCTTTGTGCCGATGTAGTCATTGATCACTCTTTCTTCCTCGAGCTTCCTGGTGAGCTTCAAAATCTTCCTTTCTTGTTCATGGTACTTTTCCCGGTAAGTGTCCCGCTCATTTCTAAGCTGAATCCAAGACCTCTACAACTCCCCAGGATCAGTGGGCATGTAAGGATAGAGGATCGTGTAAGGAATGCCCTCTTCATTAGTGGGCTCCAAAATCACTGGTAATACGACTTCATAGGGAATCCCAGGCTTCTGGGCACAAGCTCGGACCCATTGGGTAAGGCTGCATAGGAAGGGAAGTCTTTGGTCCCAACTCTTGGCGGTCAGATCTGTTCACCATGCCCCAAGCTCGTATAAACCTCCGGCGGTGCTCCTTAACATCCTCATTGTAGTCAAATACAATGTCCTTAAGAAGTAGCTCATGGGGACCATCTCTCCGAGCACGACCAAATTATCGTAAAGCTAGGCAAGGATTATAAGTTATACCCCCTCTGATTCCAAGCGATGGGACATTAGGGTATCCCCCACAACGATCAATAACAGCAGTGTCTTCCATAGCCCGGGAACTCCAAAGAATATTTGTATGCGCAAGTGACATTATTCTGTAGGACCAACCCAAACCTTCTTCGTTCTTCCGCGCAGACTTAGGGAGGTGCGAAATAAACCACCTCGACAGCAACGGCATGTAACACATAAGAGTCCCTCTCCTTCACACGGTACGAGTATAGAGGGCATGCAAGATATCACCCAGCAGGGTAGGCACAGGATTGCGATAAAAGAAAATCTTGACAGCATTCACATCTACAAAGGAATCCGGATATGGGAAGAGAACCAAACCATAGATAAGGAGAGCCAAGATATCTTCGAAAGCCTGAAAATCCAAATTATCCCAGAATATATGAGCCTGGTCTATCAAAAACTTGGCTAGAAAACCTTCAACCCCGCTTCATGTTTCCCAATTAGATACTACATCAGCCCGTTTCAAATGCAGAGTTGAGGCAATATCTTCTGGTCTAGGAACTTCTTCCATACCTCTGAAGGGTACTTGTTCAAGAATGGATATGCCCAAAAGGTGAGAGAACTCTTCCAATGTGTGAACCAGCTAGTAATCTGGAAATGTGAAGCAATGATGCACAGGATCGAAGAACTGGAAAAGCACACTCATCATCTGCTCATCAAGATTTGAAGTGACCAGGCTGAGAAGCTGACCATGTCTCTTAATGAACATAGAAGTCTCGGAAACTCTTGAGACTAACTCTTTAAGTTGGGCAGGTATCTGCACAAAATTGACTCGGATGGTATTTCTGCACCCGGAAGCCATAATCTGCAAAACATAACAAAGATAAATTCCCTTGGTCTTTGAAATGGTTAGCATAATGAAGTATGAATGCCATGTTATGATGCATGATGTCATGGTAAACCACAGGCATAGCAAACATAGATATTGCAAACACAGTCAAATCACACAAAACCCTTAGGTTTAAGGCTTGCATGAGGTCAAAGGTAGTACCCTCTTGAAGTTAAGTTGGTTTCAACCTGTCCTAGAAAAATTAACCGGGTTCTAGAGGATCTCAATATCACTGACTATCCTCTATCGGTCATTTTTTCAGCTCACGCAATCTTTTCTTGCGGCCGGAACTATCTCGAGAGTATGGTCTCAATGTGTGTAGCATCGAGTATAAACCAGTTCCCAGCTTTACACCGAGGCCGACTATCTCACTACTTTCTAAAGGCCAAGTTGGTCGATTAAAGGTTCTAAGGTCAGTTGATGCTTAACGACACCATGCAGCAGCCTCGTATTCTCCTCGTTTCTCCACAAGGGATACCGGTACCAACCAATGTGCCACATCAAAGTAGCTACTGCTTCAACCGTATCGGTCTACGTCGTACAGTTCCCTCACAATCTATTGCTACTTACCTAAAAGGTATCCCCAGATCCGGGTTAGGATCTATAGTAACTCCCAAACAAAACCCTCAAAAGTAAAGCATTCAAATCAATCAAGAGAAGCAATTAATATGAACTAGATCCTAAGGTATACCCCACTTATTAAGTCCCCAGCAGAGTCGCCAGTTCTGTGATACGGTGGCAGAACTGACTGTTTTGAATTGCTGGTTTGTGTTTTGCGTTTTTAATTCACAAAATGTCGCGGTAAGCAAGAGTCGCCACCGACTTTTATTTCATCCAATCGGAAAGGAAAAAAGTACAGAAAAAATCTTTTTTCGAGATATTCTGAATACGGGCGGTAGATTATAGAAAGGGAAGGTACTAGCACCCTTTCTATCCATGGTTTTCCATGGGCTCTTAGGTACTTGCTCATCTTTTTAAAATTGCTTGTGTATGTGCTTTGCTTTGAAAAGTTTGACTTCGTGATAACCCTTATATCAGTCCTTAATGGTGTGACGAAGTTTGTTTTGAAAGTTTGTTTGAAAAGTGTAAGTGTGAAAAGTTTTGATTTGAGCAAGTACCTACTAGTATCTACCTACTCGAAAAAGAATCGTTTCTATTCTCGTTTCCTTTAGACAATGCTATCCTACTATTGAGAAATAGGTAGCACCGTCGTTGGAATTGTAAGGGTCAATTCAAAAGGGACGTACGATTACTAAAGAAATGTTAGGATAACTTAGTAATAACCCTAGAGTTTTAAGATCATATTTAAGGCAATATTTCTGAGGCAACATTTTCGAGGCAACATCCGAACGGGACATTTGATCTTTTTCAGTCAAAAGGGTAACCACTAAGACACCCTATACATAATGATCGTTTACCGAAGGCAACCGAAGTGAGAGTATACCCTAGGAGTGATATGTGCGAGTGATTTGTTTCAGTTATTTTATCTTTGCACATTAGGGTTTTCTAACTGTATTAAATTTGTCATGCATTCTTGCCATACAATCCTATTAGCATACATCTAAACAGTCAAATATTTGCGAGAATTAAAATGAGAGAAAGTAAATCTACGCTATTACAAGGCTTCGGGGAGGCGAATTAATTACATAGCCAAAAACCCAGGGAAAAGCGATGAATAAAAACCCTAGATTAAACTATTACAAACCATGAACAGTTACAACAATATTGACAAAATAACATAATATGCGCGTGATGAATCGAATATGAGATAATTAGGGTTTTGACCCTTGCCTAAACCTAATTGCGGTTAATTAAGAAAATGTTTTTTTGTTTTTTTTATCTAAGAAAATAATGACATAGTTAAAATTAAAGATAAATTTCTAAGTTTTACTTAATTTTAAATTAAAAATAAATTGATTCCATCTAAAACCTATTTTGTATTTTGTTTATTTGAAAAATAAAATAATTGAATCAATAATTTAACCTAATTCGCTAATTAGTTTTAATCATAAAAAAAGTTAAAATTGCCCTAAGTTAAACTAAATTAAATTAAATTAACAAAATTAATTTTGATTAAAAAAAAGCCTAATTCGAATTTTATGGTTTCTTGATTTTATGATTTTTTATGAAAAAAGAATATTTAGTTGTCAATTAAAATAATTTAAAAAAGGTACTAAAAGAATTAAAAATAAATAAAGAAAGAAAGGTGAGATGGGCCTGGTCGTTTTTGCTGGAAAAGGGGGTTTAGAACTGAATTTATGGGCCTAACTGGGCAGAGGCATGTTTGACTTCTCCCTCATCTAGTGTGCATGCTTGACTGAGGCGTATGGTGGTCCTCCATGGGGAAGACATTAGATCTGAAGCATTGGTGAATTGGATGGTTAGATCCTGATAGTACATGGTGGACCTCTTGACGTGTAATGTGCTAGATTTCCTGTTGAAGAAAAACATGAATAAAGGTTGGGACCTAGGGATCGAACCCAGGTCCTCTGCACTTTTCCCCTGCACGCTTGCCAACTGAGCTATGTGATTCATTTGTATATACAATAAAAAACAATTATTATATAATGAAAACAAAATGCTGAGATTTAAAATGCACGAAATTCAAATCACCCAACCAGGGGGTGCCACGCATCCATCTTCTTCCTCCAAACCGTTGTTTTAGATAGCAACACTTTTACCTACAGACATAGTGTTGTAGCTATAACCCTGTGTATTTCAAAAATTACATCCAAGCAATATAAATAAGATTCAAGACTATGGATCAATTGGGTTTGACCCTCTGATCACAATGGTATCCTTCATTAGGGCCAATTGTTCATGCATTTGAAAGCCCCAAAACAACAAGGCAAACCCTAGTTATGGCAGATGTTCATACAAGTGTTAAAACTTCAATTAAATGGTCCAGACATGATGCAAACATAACAATAAACACAAATATACCATTGAAACACGTTCATGATGCAAGAATCATAGCAATGAAATATGAAAAAGAATGCAAACCGTGTGACGTCTAGAGGGCGTTTCTGGGCGTGTAGTGGCGTGCAACCGGTCGTGCTAGCTTCAGAGAGATTCCAGGAAACGATTGGTTGCTTTCAAAGTCTGTGAATTGGCCTCTAAACTGGAAATCAGTCTATTACTTTTTTGAAAATTTTCAATTCTTGCTTGCAGCTTTTTCAACCTCTAAACTCCTCCCTTTGTGCATTGGATCTCTTGTCTATATGTAGTGGAACACATTAGGTCAATAAAAATGCCTTGTATCTTTATCAATTATGGAGATTTGATTTGGTCTTTCATGGCATATGATTTTTTTCCAATTTTGCTCAAATCCAATATTTTCCAACCAAATTGGCCTTGCACGATTTGATCTTCATTTGACAGCATATAATATCTTCTTTTAATGCAAAAGATCATCCCTAAAATGCAATATATGATTTATTAGGATTTATTTGATTTTATTTGAATTTTGAATGAATGAAAATCAAAATAAATTAAATAAATGAAGAAATAAAGTATGGAGGGTCCCATAGGTCGTGGACTATGTTAGGAATGAGATGCAAGCATAAAAAGTTGGGCCCATTTAGCAAAATATGAAAATTTGAGCACATTTGACTTTTTGCAATTTTGCAAAAAAGGTCAACTTTGACAATGCATATCTCTCTCAATTTTGACCCTAGAGAGGTGTTCTGAGACTTTTTAGAAAGCTTAGGATGTCCTCTAAGCAACCCTTTTGGTCGCATCTCAATTGAGTCTTCCATGTTCATGTATAAAGCTTTGACCCAAAAGGTGTTTTTGTTGACTTTTCAAAATGACCTATAATGTCAAAATTCATATCTTTTTGTGAGTTCATATTTTGAACTTGGGAGATGAAGATGCATTGTAGGGACTTTCATCCTATTCAAAATGAGCTTTGGGTGGGTCATTTCTGATTAAGTATGAGAAAGTTATGTTTGGTCAAAGTTGAGTTGACTTTTCCTACAAAACCCTAATTTAGCAACTTTTGGGTTTTAGTGAATTGTGAGAAATCCTTGATGAATCATGATCAAATCTTGATAAAATGATGAATGATACTTCAAAATGAGGATGTTGCCAAAAAATCTTGAAGTTTGACTTTATGTGGGCTACAGTTGACTTTTGACCTAGCACAGTCGATTTTTAGGCCTTTGAGCAATTGACTGAGCAAACATCCTTTACAAGGCTTGAAACTTGACAGGGATGATCTTGAGAACATATTAGGAAAATGGTGAGCATTTGGTATCCTTTGGACTCAAGCCTTTTTATGAAAAATGAAACCCTAATTTGAAGCAGATTGCTTTAGGAGAGAGTTTGTCTGGTAAACCCTTGGACTTCCTTGAGCAATTTGAGGATCTCACTTAACATGTATTGAGAAATATGGGAGGGAAAATTTTGGGGTACAACAATACTAAGAATCACATCCAACCCTCTTAAAGGAAAACAAACTAAATCAACAACAAAGTCTCTATCGAAGATCAACAAAGGATACTTTAAACACACAAAAGAAGTAGTCACTGACCCCTTGGCTGGAGTGTCGATGACCATCTCTCCATTCATAGAAGAAAACATAAGACCAAATCTTTTAACATAATAAGCAGCAATAAAGCAATGAGTAGCACCGATATCAATAATAGTAGTTAAAGGAGTACTATTAATAAAACATGTACCTCTGATAAGTCTGTCCTCAGTAGCCGCCTGATCCTCAACCAAAGCGAACACTTTACCACTTCTCTGCACCCTCTTTGGTTTCTGAAACTGACTACCAATGTTTCCTTCTTCACCATAATTGAAACAAATCACCTCCTTATGCTTGCACTCAGATACAACATGTCCAGTCTTACCACAACTGAAACACCTTTTTACCTCAGCAGTACACACATTACTCTTATGCCCAGGTTTTTCACATTTGAAACAAACCACACCAGCAGGAGCATCTCCCCCACTAGCAGATTTCTGTTTACCTTTACCAGCTGGGGCATTATAAGGCTTACCACGATTTTTTTGGTGCTTACCCCTCTTCTCACTGATAATCTAGTAATGAGCATTATTATCCTCTTCATAAATCATGCAACTATAAATCAGATTGGAAAAGACACGGATCTTCTGGTATCCAACTGTCTTCTTGATCTTCGGGTGCAACCCATTCTCAAACTTGATGCACTTTGAAAACTCAGCATTTTCCTCACTGTAGTGCGGATAAAACTTAGCCAACTCAATAAACTTTGCAGCATACTCAACAACCTACATACTCCCTTGCTTCAGCTCAAAGAACTCAATCTCCTTCTTACCACGAACATCTTCAGGAAAGTACTTCCTCAGAAATTCCCTACGGAACACAGCCCAAGTGACATTTTCACCTGCAACTTCCAACCTTTGACACGTCTCTAGCCACCAGTCATCAGCTTCGATTGCTAGCATATGAGTACCATATTGAACCTTCTGCGCTGGAGTGCAGTTCATCACACGGAAGATTCTCTCAATCTCTTTCAACCAATCCAATGCTCTGTTAGGATCATACTTGCCCTTGAAAGTAGGCAGATTCTCTCTCTGGAAAGTCGCCAAACTACAATATCCAGCATTCTCGTCAGCATTCAGATGATTCTCCATCGCATGCGCCATTGCTTCTAAAGAAGCAGCAAGTGCAGCATCATTCCTTCCAGCCATATCAACATATTACTACAATATAAACAACGGTTAGAATTCAAATTAACAATACTCGATTATTAAACAAAACTACAACTCGACAACTTGGTCAGATGGATCGACTTTGCTCTGATACCAACTTTGTAAACACCCCAATTCCACCCGACAATTATAAATGTAAATCAGAGTTATAAAATTCATACAACTGAATCAGGATGCCACAAATTCAACTTAAAAACCATTGCATTAAACATGGATACATAACACTTTTAAAACATCGGATGAACCAACAGCAAAATAAATTAATCTCTTAATTCAACAACTTGAATAACTACGCAGCAGAATCATAATAACATTCTTGTCCAACATTACAGCAACTTCAAAATAAAACATACTTAGAAATAATCAAATTAAATTTCAACAACTGGAATAACAATAACTAAAAGCAACAAGCATTCATCCCCCCGAGTGTTACGTATCAGAGCAATGACACTGACTCGAACTACTGAAGGTAAACCACCTTCACTCTGGATTACCTGCACGTTACCAACGTAAGGGTAACATTTAAACCGAAGGGATGATATATCTAACAATATAATGAAACATATGATAAATAATATATTAGATCAGATCATATAATATCACCACTTCACATCTTATAAACAAAAATAATCGCAAGGGAACACCAACAACATACAACATTTACCGCATCAATACACAACTTCCTTATGAAATCATATAATGCGACTCAATACTATGCAATCATAAGCCTTCATATTAATATTCTCCAATACAGGCCATCTTAACGAGCATCAGTTCCATCTTGATATGCAAGGTATGTGACACAATCATGAACGTAGTAACAACAACCACAACTAACAACATCTTAACACAAATCATCGTTGGCCAGAAGCCAACAACTCAATAGCTGCCAATAATTAGAGGCATCTCATCATAATTCATCAACTCAATTCATCAACATAAATCATCAGCATAATTCATCCACGTAAAACCACAGCAACTCAATCATAACCACAACACAACAACAAGTCAACAACCATTCAACATTAGCCATAGGCCTACAACATAATATCACCCATAAATATTCGGACAATTCTCGACTATACCGATTAATCACTCATCTAATGCTTATCTCCAATTACTGAACATCTACATATTATTATAATATAATACTACATCATTATTATTAATCTTACTGTTATGAACCAAGCAATAATCTAAGATCGTCTTATCCTCATCATACTTCACGAAATTATCATAGCGATTAACGCGGGAAGCTAACTCTATCCTAATTTGGGTACTAGGATTATTCTTCTTATACTTCATTTTAATCCTTATGAATGAATTTCCTCGCATTAGCTATCGAACGCTTCAAGCAGAACCTCAAACGGAGTCCAGAAACTCAAGTTACAGCCTTTGGAAACAAATCTGTTAAAAATTTGACTGCATGAGTCGACGCGTACTTCCTTGAGTCGACGCGTACTGGGTATGGATTCCTGCATTAGTCGACGCGTAACCCCTTATGTCGACTCATATTGATTCTGAAACACTGCATGTATCGACGCGTGATCCTTTCGTATCGACTCATCCTGATTCTTAATCCTATATGTATCGACGCATGGCCTTTGAGTTCGACTCATACTGATCTGTGCTGAATTTATTCTGCGATATGACTGTGCTTTCACTGCGATATCCCTGCCCTAGGTCCTAAAAACATCATATAATCATAAGTAATCATCACTTATGATAATCCTATGTTTCTACATCAATTATACATAATTAGGGGGTCATTATTCATCTCTAAATCATTGATTCCTCATGAACAATAATACATATATATCAATCACAAACAAAATAATTTCTTCCAAATCCAATCCCATATACTACTCATCTTAAACCCTATTATAGAGTCAAAACCCCACCCTTACCTTGGATTGAAAGCTGCTCTACAATTTTCTGATTGAATTTCGTTTTGCCTCTTTTCCTTCTTTTCTACAACTTCCACATTCTCTTTCTCTCTTCCAACCATTATTTTATTTTTCTTCTTACTGTTACTTCTTTTTCCTTATTATTTCTCAATAACCAATGTCAAAACACTATAATTCTCATTATGTCATGATGGGCTTAAACTCCTACACCCCCCCCCCCTTTTACTACTTCTAATCTTTAAAAATAACCCCACATCAAATAATATTATTATTCTAACATTATTCTTCAACTTAATAGAATAAACTAATTCAAATAATCAAAATACAACATTTATCATCATAACACAACTCACAAATAATCAAACATAATTTAATTAAATAATTAATTAAATTTCGGGCGTTACATTTTTGATGTTTTTAATGGTTTGATTGGTGTTCAGCATATCCATTAGAGCAGGTGGGACGTATAGCATGAGAGCTTTGATGCCCGAATCGTGTAATGCCATTGTTACGGCATCACAAACTGAAATCTTTGCAATTCATAATCCATGGACTTTTAGCCCAAAATAACTTCATATTTGGAATCAGGGGGAAATTTTAAGGGGGGTAGGGATATTTTGATCTTGTAATTGCGTTTAATTTGCAGGTTAGGGTTTTGATCCCACGAAGACAACAAGAGAGCTGAGTCCGGTGGGCTGACTTCAGTAGCATGTGCGTCGTTCCCCCATTGGCCCATTCGATTCCAATCTTGC
This sequence comes from Vicia faba, assembly GCA_948472305.1. Classification (NCBI taxonomy): domain Eukaryota; kingdom Viridiplantae; phylum Streptophyta; class Magnoliopsida; order Fabales; family Fabaceae; genus Vicia; species Vicia faba. The sequence goes on from OX451736.1 coordinate 398,849,912, forward strand.
GCGTGTTTGAAAGTTTGACAAATTTACTGGTTTTCCATTATATTATTTTATCTTTAATATGTTAACAGTTGAAGTGAATGGCTTGGTGGTGAGAAACGTTTGTATTATGGTGGAGGACCTGGGTTCGATCCCATGTCTTGAATTTTCCTTTTTTTCATATTTGCTTTGTAGATCCAGTGACACGCAAATCCATATTTGTATCCTACACCTCATGCTTAGGCTATCAGATGTTGATACAAGAAGATCTAGCCATCCTAGGGCGCGTTTCCACCCTATAGACTCAAGGATGATGCTCACCAGATTATTTTTGGAGCGTTGGATTCAGGCTTATTGGGCCTAAGCAAAAATCCAAATTCCACCCACCCATTTACTTTAACACCGGGCCCATCTTTCTTAATTTTTATTATCTATTTTGTTTTATATCATTTTCAAAAAAATCATTTTATTTAATCACAAAATCAGAAGAAAAAAAATATAAAAACTTAGATTTAGGTTTCATTTTATTTTTAATTTTCATAAATTAATTTATTTAATTATTTTAACTGCATTTCATAAATTAAAACCAATTTAGAATTAGGTTAAATTTTTAATATTTCCTAAACAAAAATGCCAAAAAATTAGGTTTGTTTTAGAATTAATTTTAATTAATAATTTTCTTTTCTTTATTATTTTAATTAATTGGATAATTTAATTTAATATTTTCCCCAAATAAACAAAAACAACAAAAAGAGTTTCTTTTACTTATAACTTTCTAGGGTTCTAAACGTCCTTTCTAATTCACGCGCGTTTAGTTTTCTCGCATTATCATTTTCATATTATTTTATCTGGCTATGGATTGTAATAGATGAAAACTAGGACTTTGTTTATTGCTTTTTATTTTCCCCAGTTTTAGACTTGTAAATTCCCCCTCCCCAAAGCCATGTAATAGTTAGGTTTTAAATTCCGCACTTTAAATTCTTGTACATATACTAACTATTTAGATGTATGGTAATATGATTGCATGGCAAGAAAATTAAAAACAAAATGTTAGCAAACTTAACGCAAAGATAAATAACTGAAACACAATGCAATCGCACATGCGCACCTCTAGGGTACCCCCACTTCAGTTCCCTTCGGAATAAAATAGTCACAACTCTCGAAACGTGAGAGATTTTAGTGACTACCCTCCGGTTTAAACATCACAAAAATGACCCTCTCGATGTTACCTCGGTATGATCTTAAAACGCTAGGGTGGTTACTAAAGTATCTTGCCTAGTTTCTTTTGTGACTGTAACGATGACCCTCCGATTGTCCCTCAAACATCTGACGATAGGGCTACCTACTCACTAATAGTAGGATAGCACTGTCTAAAGGAAAAGAGGAAAAATACGAACATTTTCGAGTAAAGTAGATAATTCTTAGATGCTTGCTCAAAAATAATCTTTTTTCACATTCTCAAAACTCTTTTCAAAACACTTTGTATACGTTCTCAACAATACGAGAAACATTACAAAGTTCGCACTAAGGCATCTTTTCAAAATACTTTTTCAAACACAAAAAACACAAGGTATTTTCAATGAGCTAGCATCTAAGAGCTTGTAGATGACTACAGATGGAAAGGGTGCTAACATCTTCCCTTTCTATAATCTACCCCCCTTACTCAGTGTTGTACCCCAAAATTTGGCGTCTTATTTTTCACAAAATCTTCTCTTACATGGGTGGCTACAAACATTTTCTTGAAGAAAAATAACAAATTTTGAAGTTGGTCAAAGTGTCCTTTGATGAGGTGTCTTTCAATTGGTATCTTAACAATGTCTTTCGATTCACATGGATACAAGGCCTTTCGATTGGCCTCATGGCCCAGCCCTTCGATTGACATGGTGGCCAAGCCCTTCGATTGGCATGGATACAAGGCCTTTCGATTGGCCTCATGACAAGCCTTTCAATTGGCATGGCAAAGAATCCTTCGATTTAGCATCTCAAACCAGGAATCTTGGACAGGCATGTTAACCAAGTACCCTTCGATTGGTAAGGATAAAGGCCCTTCGATTGGCATTCCAAAAGGTCCATTCAAAGAAGCCTTCAGAAGGCGCATTCAAAGCATGCATAACAATTCCATTCGAAGCATGCATAAGAAGTCCATTTGAAGCATGCATAAGAAGTCCATTTGAAGCATCCATAGGAAGTCTATTCAAAGGAGGCAACTCATAGGCCAATCGAAGAGAAACGCTGGAGGGTGTTCGAAGGAGTCAAAGTGTCTAGGGTCATCCAAGATTTCCAAAGAAACATGAACGTTTCAAAAAAGGAATGCTTTTAATTTGTCTGATTCTTGTCTCAGGGCTTTAAGGGCATGTTTAAGTGGTTGTCTCTTACTGTTACTGGACCATGATACTCCTATAAATACAAGGTCCAGGACACAGTACAAAGGAGCGAGAACAAAAGAAACGAAAGAGAACAAAGAGAGAGGGAGATATACTTCTGCACACGAATAACTCACGCTGCCATATTGCTCATAGAAACCCCAGGAGAGTCAAATCGAAACACCTTTTTGCAGGCACCTTCAGCCCAAACAAAGACCAGATCCTTGTTCCTGAGACATCTAGGAGTCCATACCAGCTTCTAAGAAAGTGTCTCCACACCCAGGAGTGTCAAATCAAAGCACCTAACAACCTCAATCCACGCCCAAAGGTGCCAAATTAAAGCATCCTATTGTTGGTAAACTCTCAAATCCATGTTTATAATTTCATAATGTATTAGTTCAATGCTTGATTCACGCCTAGGATATCATGTGACTCTATTCGATTTGGTTTCAAAGCTAAGGGCCTAGTTTCGTCACCAGGTCCACTTTTGTTTTCTTTTGTCTCTAACGTTTATAGTGCAGATCTGGCCCAGATAAACCAATGCACGTAGGATCGAAGGTCTTGGGTTTGACACCCAGGTTATATTTTTGCTAATATCTGTCTTGCAGGTCTAGATTGAAAATTCCTTCCTCCCCCAGATCGAAAGGAATAACTCCCTTCCCTAGATCGAAGAAGTCCTTTTCCCCTGGGTCGAAGAACCAGACCTTGCCCAAGATCGAAAGACCATTCCTTCCCTGGGTCGAAGGAGCCTCTTTTCATTTTCTCATTTTTGGTTTTTGCTTGTTTCTTTTATTTTCTTGCCTTTTTATTAACATTCAAACAAAAATCACAAAAAATATTTAGGCTAGTTGTTTTTCCAACTAAATTAATTTTGTAAATAAATTAATTGATTTAACATTTTTTTCTTAAAAATTAAAAATTAAGTAGACTTAGGCTTTATTTTCTTTTATACCAAAAACAACAAAAAGATTTTATTATTAGGATTTTTAAACGTTATTTTAAATCCGCACGCATCTTATTTTATTGTAACTGCTCACAGTTGTAATAGCTTTATATTTAAAATTCCGCACTTTTAGTTTCTTGCATTTTTTATGTAACTGTCCCGAAGCCTTGTAATAGCGTAGGATTTACAATTCCTACACTTTAAATTCCTGTACATATATTAACTACTTAGATGTATGCTAACTAGGATTTCATGACAAGATCTGAAAACAAACGGTAGAACACCTAAATCTTTAAAGATAAACAACTGAACTGAACACACTTGCACACAAGCACCTCCAAGGTACGGCCACTTTGGTTGCCTTCAATAAAACAGTCATGGGACAAGAATGCTTTAGCAAAGACCCGTAAAATCAAAAGATCATAGTGCCTCGATGACCCTACGATGTTTCCTTTCGGTAAATGATCTAGTCCCTAAAACAGAATTACTAAAACATCTTCGTAATTGCCTTTGTGACTGTAAGTCCCTTAGAATGTCCCTCAACATCCAACGATATGGCTACCTACTCACTAATAGTAGTATAGCACTGTCTAAAGGAAAAGAGGAAAAGAACGACCCTTTACGAGTAATAAAGTAGATAGCTGTTAGAAGTTTGCTCAAACATTTTGCACTTACACAGAAAACTACTTTTCAAAAACAAGTTTCAAAAAACATTTTCTTTGTTAACACTCTTGAGGACTGATACAAGAATTAAACACAAAGCAAATCGCCGAACTAAGGAATTTTAAAAAAAATTTCAAACACTTTGTATACGTTCTCTATTATTCCGAGAAACATTACAAAGTTCTACGTACTAAGGCGTTTTCAAAACATTTTCAAACACAAAGCACAAAAGTATTTCAAGAATGAGCAAACCTCTAAGAGCCTGTGGAAAACCACAGATGGAAAGGGTGCTAACACCTTCCCTTTCCATAATCTACCCCCTTACTCAGAAAACATCTTGAAAAGGTATTTTTCTGTTCTTTTCACCCTTTCCTTTGTTGGATAAAAGCAAAGACGATGACGACTCTTGCTTACCGCATATTTGTGAACAAAAAAATGCAAATACCAGTATATAACAGTCGGTTCTGCCACTGTATCACACTCAGAAATAATCTCGAAAGGTATTTTTCTGTTCTTTTAAACCTTTCCTTTGTTAGATTAAAGAAAAGTCGGTGGCGACTCTTGCTTACTGCAACATTTGCGAATACAAACGCAAAACTAGTATAACAGTCGGTTCTGCCACCGTATTACAATTAGGGTTAGGATTCTAATAATTATGGTTAGGTTTAATATATAGAACCCTAAATTGAAGGTTTATGGGTTTAATTAGGTTAGGGTTCATCTAGAACCCTTAGGGTTCTTAGGGTTCATGCATGAGCCCTAGGGTTCTTGGGATTCTGGGTTGATGTTCATGGGTTTCTTGGTTTTGGTTTAAATACGAATGAATATTGTTTGGTTTTTGGGTTGGGAGTATGAAGTTGGATGGTGTACTAGTTTAATCTGGTGGTGCCATGGAGTAGCCGTTAACAAAAGCAATTTTCGGTCGGTGGCGCCCACGGCAGAGGCGATTTTTGGTGGTGGAAATATAGAGAGAAGCAAGAGCTTCGCTCTCTACCTCCAACGAATCTTTGCATTTTGTTTTGTGAAGAGAGCAGAAAAAGAGAAAAAATGAGCCTTGAGCTCAGGATTTCCTTTAAATAGTACTCCCTTCGTTTGTTGATGTTGGACGCGTGGCCTCACGATGGTTACTCGATGAGCATACTTTGACTAAATATTTTACTAAGCTAACTAAAAATACACCCCCTCTGATTTATATAAATAATTTGTTTATTCAATTATTTTGTTTAATTTATTTTAATTTGTTTTATTTATTTATTCTTTATTTATTTATGCATTAATAATCAACAAATTTTATCTTATCATTTTTTATTGTGCATTAAAATATTTTTTCATTTATCATAAACTATTTTGATAAATAAATATTGAATTATTATTAAAAATATTTAATATATTTTTAATAACAAAATTATAATTATTTATTGATTATTGATTATTTTCTAAAAATACTAACCCTTTTTTTCATCAATTCAACAAATATTTTTATCATCCAAACTTACCTTTTTTTTCAAATTGCATCATACATATTAAGACAGCTAACCCATCAAATTTAACATCTTTTCTACTAACTAAATTTCAAATTCAACTTTATTTTCAAAAAAGGATTGTGGATATATTTTCTATTAACTGTAAACTGCGTCTATGACTACACTATTTTCAAACTCATACAAGGTTCAAGAATAATTCCAAACATTTCCACAATCCATAAAAATAACTTGTTAGAATGTAGTTTGATTCTACAACCCTTGATTAGAGTTTTGATGATAACAAATACAAAGAATAAATAAATACAAATAATTTATATACAAAGAACAAATATGCACCTTAAAAATATGTTTTATGTATGCAGAAGCTCTGATGGGATCAACATCAGAAGATCAGCCATAAGTGCTACACGCTGAAGCAATCAGAACATACGCTGAAGCAATCAGATTGTACGCTAAAGATTGATGACCAGAATATGCGCTTAATCAAGTAAACTCTGACTCTGAACAAGAACATATCAACCAAGTCATCAATATTCTGAAGCGTCATCAGCAGTTAAGGAAAGAAGACTCTAAAGCATTACTGAACATTCAAGACAGAATTAATTTCAACGGCTTTCTTCAGACTAGATCTTCTCAAAAAGGAAAGTGTGTTAATAACATTAAACTTGCTTTATGGACAACGTCTTTGCCTTGCCTATATAAACAAGTCTTCTTTCAAAAATAAGCATGTACGTACGCACACAACAATTTGCTAAGATTTCCAAACCGCGCATATTCAAGCTCAAGCAAATTCAATCCTTATTCTAAGCTTAATCTGTGTAATTTATCACAGTTGTGATAAACTGTTTTGTTAGAAAACAACAACATATTTTGTTCAATTATATTGTAAAAGAAGTTCCTTGAGATTAACCGGATCGTGGTTGTACTCAAGAAGACTTTAACAGTTGTTAAAGTATCTGTTGTAATCTTTTGAGATTAGTGGATTAGACCTCGTTGGAGAGAGGCGAAATCACCTTGACAGGTGGACTGGAGTAGTTTGAGATCAAATGAACCAGGATAAAAAGATTGTGTCATTAAGCTGTTTTAGATCCAAGTTTTTCAATTCAACCCCCCCCCCCCCCCCTTCTTGTGTTTTTCACATCTTCAATTGGCATCAGAGCGCCTGGTTCCGAGCTTAAACACTTAACCGTGTCAATACAAGATCCAGCGTCAAAAAAACACTATGGCGGGACCAACCCAAAACATTAGCAATGACAACAATAAAGACAGGGACAAATTCAGTGGCAAACCTCCAGGCTTTAATGGAGAGAACTTTGACTACTGGAAAGATAGAATTGAGAGTTTCTTTCTGGCCCATGATGCTGATTTGTGGGACATGGTGATTGATGGATACACGCATCCAGTGGATGGACGTGGTCAGAATATAGATAGGAAAATGATGTCTGATCAGCAAAAGCGTGAATTCAGAAACCACCACAAGGACAAAACAATTCTCCTAAATGCCATCTCATATTCAGAATATGAGAAAATATCAAACAGAGAAACTGCCAAGAACATGTTTGATTCTCTGAGAATGACGCATGAAGGCAACATTCAAGTCAAAGAAACCAAAGCCCTTGCGCTCATTCAGAAGTATGAGGCATTCAAGATGGAAGATAGTGAATTAATAGAAACTATGTTTTCAAGATTTCAAATTCTTGTTACTGGTCTAAAAGTTATTGACAAAGGGTATTCTACTATTGATCATGTTAAGAAGATCATCAAAAGCTTGCCAAAATAATGGAGGCCAATGGTCACAACTCTTAAGCTAGCCAAAGATCTCAACAAAATCTCTCTGGAGGAACTTGTTAGCTCCCTTAGAAGTCACGAGAGATTGCTAGAAGAAGACGAACCTCAAAAGTAAGGTAATCCATTAGCTTTAAAATCTAATAGAAAATCTGACTCCAAAGTTTTGCAGGCTGTAGAAGAAACCTCTGATGGATCCTCATCAGAAGAAGATGAACTGTCTCTCCTCTCCATAAGGGTGAACCAACTATAAAAGCAGAGGCAAAGAAAGTTCAGGAATCCTCGAAGATCAGAAAATCAAAATGAATCCTCATCCAGATACAGAAGGTCTGAATCCTCCTCTGGACACAGAAGATCTGAAGGCTCTTTAGGATATAGAAATCCAAACAACAAAGACATCATCTGCTATGAATGTAACGAGCAAGGGCACTACAAAAGTGACTGCCCAAAGCTTTAGAAGGAGAAGCCCAAAAAGAAGTTTATCAAGGAAAAGAATAAAAGCCTCATGGCTACATGGGATGATTCCGACACATCTGAAGCTGACTCAGAATCAGATGATGAAAGAGCAAACATAGCTCTCATGGCAAACGTATCAGAAGACAGTGAAGCTTCTGGTTCAGACTCAGAATCAGACACTGAAGAGGTATTCCCTGACTTTAATATAAACTTTACTAAGGCTGAACTTGCTGAAAGCCTTAATGGAATTCCGGAAAGGTATCAGCAGAGCAGAGTCAAATTCAGAAACTTGAAAAGGAATCTTGCCTCTGACTCTGATAATACTGAGAGTCTCAGATTGGAGAATTCTGAGTTAAAAGGAAAATTTTAAAAATTAGAAAACCAGTTGCAAAACTCTCAGAAGGAAACAATCTCTGAAACTCCCAGCAATGCTGATGAGATCATCAAAGAGTATGATCACATATTTCACAAGTTTCTAGCTAAAAATATAGACAGAAGCAAGAAGGCTTCAATAATCTATGGAGTTAGCAAAAATGGCAGAAAAGGGATAGGATATCAAGGTAAGGTACTTACACAAAAGAATGCCATGGACTTAGTTATAAAACGTACTCCACTTGATTCACACTTTATATATGGGCACACACATGACATAAAATACACGAGTAGTGATTATTCTGTCAAACCAAAATTCAATTAGAATTTTGGTAAAACTAACAAATCAGGACCCAAGAAAATGTGGGTACCTAAGGATAAAATCATACATGTGGCAGATATCTTTAGCAGCAAAGCAAAGACACCAATCATGGTACCTGGACTTTGGCTGCTCATGACACATGACGGGAAGAAGGCATATGTTCCAAAGCCTAGAATTTAAGCCTGGAGGCCACGTGGGCTTTGGAGGCAATCAGAGAGGAAAGATCATTGGCTCTGGAACAATAGGTAATGGAAATCTTCCCTCTATAAGTAATGTTTTATTAGTTGATAGATTAATGCATAACATGTTATCCATAAGTCAATTAAGTGATAACGGTTATGATATAATCTTCAATCAAAATTCATGCAAAGCTGTTAGTTAGAAAGATGGGACTATCCTATTTAATGGAAAGAGGAAAAACAACATTTATAAAATCAAACTTTATGAACTGAAAAGTCAGAATGTAAAGTGTCTACTGTCTGTTAATAACGAGCAATGGATCTGGAACAGAAGATTGGGACATGTTAGTATGAAAAGAATATCTCAGATTAACAAACTCAATCTGGTCAGAGGACTTCCTAACTTGAAGTTCAATTCAAATGCTCTGTGTGAAGCATGTCAGAAAGGAAAGTTTGCAAAACCTGCTTTCAAATCCAAAAATGTTGTTTCCACCTCTAAGCCATTAGAACTTCTGTACATTGACTTATTTGGACCAATAAAAACTGCTTCAGTCAGTGGCAAGAAGTATTGGTTAGTAATCATAGATGACTATAGCAGATGGACATGGGTAAAGTTCTTAAGACACAAGGACGAGTCACACTCTGTTTGTTACCTTCTGCAACCAAGTTCAGAATGAAAAAGGATCTTAGAATCGTCAAAGTCAGAAGTGATCATGGTGGAGAATTTGAAAATAAAGATTTTGAATTATTCTTTAATGAAAAAGTCATTTTGCATGATTTCTCTTGTCCTAGAACTCCCCAGCAAAATGGAGTTGTAGAACGAAAGAACAGAACATTGCAAGAAATGTTCAGAACCATGATCAACGAGACTAACGTTGCTAAGATCTTCTGGGCAGAGGAAATAAACACAGTGTGTTACATTCAGAAAAGAATCTCTATAAGACCTATTTTGGAAAAGACTCCATATGAATTGTGGAATAACAGAAAGCCCAACATTTCTTATTTTCACCCATTTGGATGTACATGTTTTGTTTTGAATACAAAAAATTATTTGAACAAGTTTGACTCTAAAGCACAAAAGTGTATTATGTTAGGATACTCTGAACGCTCAAGAGGGTACAGAGTATACAATACAGAAACACAGATTGTTGAAGAGTCAATCAATGTTAGGTTTGATGATAAGCTTGACTCTCAAAAGTCAAAGCAGAATGAATTCCTTGCAGATATGGAAGTTGAACTCACAGGTATTGAAGACAACTCATCAGAGGCTCTCAATAGAGGCACTCCCTCAAAATAAGAAAGAGTCACTACAAGAAATCCAGCCCCTTGTGTTGATCAACTCCAGAAAAGACCATCCAGAAGCAGCATTGATCACCCAGAAGATACAATTTTGGGAAGGAAGGGAGATCCAATCAGAACAAGATCTACTTTCAGAAACTCTGAAGAATCCCTCATGGGACTGGTTTCTCTGATTGAACCAACAACAATTGATGAAGCACTTCTAGATAATGACTGGATTCTGGCAATGCAAGAGGAGCTAAATCAATTCACCAGAAATGACGTATGGGATATGGTTCCCAAACCTAAAGGGTTCAACGTCATTGGTACAAAATGGGTGTTCAGAAACAAACTGAACGAACAAGGTGAAGTGATCAGAAACAAATCAAGAATGGTAGCACAAGGTTATATTCAGCAAGAGGGGATAGACTAAACAGAAACCTTTGCTCCAGTCGCCAGGTTAGAATCTATCAGACATTTAATATCATTTGCATTTAATAAAGGCATCACTCTGTATCAGATGGTTGTCAAAAGTGCATTCTTAAATGGCTATATAGAAGAAGAGGTATATGTGCACGAACCCCCTGGTTTTGAAAGTTCCAAAAGTTCAGAATATGTTTTCAAACTAAAGAAGTCACTCTATGGTCTGAAACAAGCTCCCAGAGCTTGGTATGAAAGACTAAGTAACTTCCTGTTAGAAAAGGAATTCACCAGAGGGAAAGTGGACACAACCTTGTTCTGTAAGATAGTTAAGAATGATATTTTAGTATGTCAGATTTATGTTGATGACATCATATTTGGATCCACTAAACCCTCTCTGGGAAGAGAGTTTGCTAAATGTATGCAGGCAGAGTTTGAGATGAGCCTAATGGGGGAACTAAAATTCTTTCTGGGCATTCAAATAAATCAAACTCTAGAAGGAACTTACATTAATCAGAGAAAATATGTCAGAGAACTTCTGAAGAAATTTGATCTCTCAGAATGTAAGCCCTCAAGGATTCTAATGCATCCCACGTGCATTTTGGAAAAAGAAGAGGTAAGTAAAAAGGTAGAACAGAAGGTCTACAGAGGTATGATTAGTTCTCTTCTCTATCTGACGGCTTCAAGGCCTGACATTCTATTCAGTGTTTGCATTTGTGCTAGATTCCAATTAGATCGTAGAGAATCTCACTTAACAGCAGTTAAGCGAATTTTCAAGTATCTGAAAGGTACTGCTAATCTGGGTTTGTTTTGTAGAAAATCAAGTGATTACATCTTAGTAGGATACGGTGATGCTGACTTTGCTGGAGACAGAGTAGAACGTAAAAGCACTTCTAGAAGCTGCCAGTTTCTGGGAGACAATCTGATCTCATGGTCCAGCAAAAGACAATCCACAATAGCTCTATCAACAACAGAAGTTGAATACATGGCAGCAGCTGGATGTAGTACGCAAATGCTCTGGATGAAAAGTTAACTTGAGGAATTCAATATATTTGATAGTAACATCCATATCCTCTGTGACAATACTTCTGCTATTTGTCTCAGTAAAAATCCTATTTTGAATTCTAGTGATAAGCATATAGAAATAAAACATCATTTTATTAGGGACTATATTCAGAAAGGGATTGTTAACTTAAAATTCATTGACACGGACCATCAATGGGCTGATGTCTTTACAAAACCTCTTTCTGAAGATAGGTTTAACTTCATTCTGAAACATCTCAGCACGAAGCTTTGCCCAGAATAAACTGTTTTATTTACATATCTTAACCTTCAGAATTTTGGTTATTTTCTATGAACTGCTGATCAACCTGCCTTCAAAGTTTTAGAAGTACAGATTGTATCAGAAGCTATCCATGAAGATCTGAGCATTTCATTTCAAGGATAGAAGTGTGTTGTTCACGTAAGCAAACAGTTGTCATCCATTCATCAGCTACCTTCTGAGGCTGAACACGCATTCACTTTTCTGAAAGGTCAAAAGTGCTGATTGGGTGCATTGAGACGCATGTCATGGGTAACCGTTCCAATATCTTTCTGAATCCCCTAAAATCATCTGTCATTAATTCTTATAATCATTACTAATTATTTCTCTCTCTTACAGTTTATGTTTTCAAAAATCTATTTAAACGCAAGTTTCACTCTTTACACTCTTTCACTTTTACTCTCTCAATACATTCTAATTGTTTTATGTTCGTACTTTCAAAACCCTTTCATCTTTCTCAAAATTTCGTGTGTGAACATGGCTTCTTCAAGCGTCCGAAACACCAGTACTCAGAGAACAGATTCTATGGAACAATACGAAGAACCGTTCAGAACTCTACTCACGCCCATTGACAACCTGGAAATTCTTTCAGAACTAATTGTGGATTTTGAAAGTCTTCAAGAAAATGAATTCAATCTTTCTGAAGAGGTTAATGCTCAAGGATGGAACAGGTATTTTGACCGTCTTCTAGGTCCAACGTTTCTAATTCTTGTAAAAGAATTCTGGATTCATGCTTCATCCTCAAACCATCAAGTCACTTCGTATGTCATGGGGAAGAAGATAGTCATTACTGAAGACATAATTGCAAGACTGATAGGCTACAATGGTGAAGGTGTAAGGTGTATAGACATGGCTGAAAGATGCTCTGATGTTGCTTCAATTGCAAGGGAAATTTTCACTCTGGGTCTTCCCTCCAGCAAGATAAGGGATCTGAAGGATCATCATAGAATCTGGGCTAAGATAATTCTGGGATGCATCAACCACAGGAAGCCAACCAGCTCTCCTGACTACATATACATTAATCAGCAATTTCTGATCTACTTTATCTCCAAGAAGACTAAGGTAAATCTTTCTCACTTGCTATTTAATCATCTGAGGACCAGTGTAAAGGAGACTAGAGAATATGAGCGTACCAAAAGGGACTAGATACCCCTTGGAAGACTCATATCAGATATTCTAACAGAGAATAAGCTGATAGAGCATCTGACTGAAGCACAAGAAATCAACTCACAAGAAGCAACTGCTGGAAAGCCTCTGAATGAAAAGAATCTGAAAAAGATGAAAATTATTGAGAACATCAAGAAGGAACCCAACGTTACTTATTTTGCAACCATCACCTCCAGAAGAATTCCTCTGGATGATTTTCCTATGTTCTCTGAAATTGACTCCAAGCCTGAGATTATCGTCAGATATTTGGATGCGTGTAAGGCAGATGGCACTGCACCAGGGTTAAATATACAGGACTTGCAATAGGCGGCTCCAGAAGTTGTTTTGAAGAAGAACAAGAAAAGGAAGGCAGCAGCAGAAGGATCATCCCAGCGGACTCCAAAAGTTGCTAAAAAGAAAGGTAATCCTTCTTCTGTTACTGTTATAGAATCAATATCTATATCAACATATGAACCCTTACCTACCCAATCAGAAATTCCAACCCCACAAACTTTTGATGATTTTGACATAGGGTTTGATCCCTCAGAAACTCTAAGTCTTAGAGAAACTCACTCCCTTCCTATCAATCCAAATACTGAATCAACTTAACCAGAACTTGCAAAAGTTCTGTCAGACATTGACTCGTTTGACCAGGATATTTCAGCTCCCACACTAGAAAATCCAAATCCTCTAATCCCTGATAATCCAAATTGAGAAACCACAACAGAAGCTCCACAACCAGATATTCCACAACCAGATATTCCTCATCCACCATCTCCACAACCTGAACAATCACAACCAGAAGTTCAAACTTCTGAGAACCAACCATCTGAGACCTGTGAACCAGAACCTCACAATGTTCAATCCAACCAATATGAAGAACCTACTTCAGATTCAGATACAATCCCTATTCCAGGAATCACTGAACCTCTATCCACCCGTTTGCCCCTCACCATTCTGGACATTCTACAAATTCCTTCTTCTCTAGAATCAACACCACCAAATTCCACAACAAGTCCAATAATTATACCAGACTCTCCCACTCCCTCACTAAAGAGCAATCCAAATGACAATGTAAGACTTGTCATTGATCCAACTGTTTTTGAACGTTTAGCTGCTATATCTCACAAAACCAAAACTGCCATTCCAAAACCAACCCCATCTTAAACCACACCAGATGTCGGTACTAGTTTGTTGATGTTTGGAACAGAAATGCAAAAATGGATAACCTCCTTGAAGCAAGCTAGTCTAGAGATGACTAATCTTGTTGCTTCTGATTATCTTTGGACAAGTTTCAGAAAATGGATAAGTTCTGAAACACATAAGCTGCAAGAACAGAGCTATGAACAAGTTCAACAGAATTTCAGTGATCTGCTAAAGGTTTTTGAAGACCAAGTTCTGAGCCAACTGCTCAAGGAAGAGATTCTCCCTCTGGATAATGCTCCCTAGTCAGAACATCGTCCATCAGACAAAGTTCAACCAGAATCAGAAGGTCTCACTCTGACTGTTGCTCTAGATGAGATGATCTCAGCAGAAGAATTGGTTCAAAATGATCAAGTTGCAGAATGCTCTGAGAAGCATCCAGAAATTGAAGATTCTCCAGCTCCCTCTAATGAAATGCAAACTCTGGAAGAACTAAAGAGAGCAAATGTTGTTATCCAGGAAAGGTTGCATAAACATGATGACACAAACAAAGAAATCAAGAGCATTTTGAGCCAACAAGAGGAAACCAACACCCAGATCAAGGGCTTGCTGGAAGCTTTGTTCACATGCCTTCCTCCTCCCTCTTAGATTCTCTTTTGTTTTAAAATCTGTTTATCTGTAACATTTTGTTTTACATTGCTTCTGTTATGAACTTTTTATCAATGCTTCTTATTTTTAATATAAATCCTTTTTAGCTCTAATTATATAGTCTTTTTGATAACTGGCAAAAAGGGGAGAAAGAATAAGATATTTTCAATAACGGATTACTGAGACAGAAGTCTTAAACATTCTGAACTACTTAACTTCTTTCTTCTGAAAAGCTTGAACAGGTATAAAACTCTGATGAAAGACGCAGTTAAAATTTGATGCTCAAAGACTCAAGGAATTTAAGGGAAGTAATCAACTCAGGGGGAGTTTTTTTTTCTTAATTCTATACTTTTTATTCTTTATTTTTAATTGAAAAATCTGGTTTTTGTCATCATCAAAAAGGGGGAGATTGTTAGAACATAGTTTGATTCTACAACCCTTGATTAGAGTTTTGATGATAACAAATACAAAGAATAAATAAATACAAAGAACTTATATACAAAGAACAAATATGCACCTTAAAAATATCTTTTATGTATGCAGAACTTCTGATGGGATCAGCATCAGAAGATCAGCCATAAGTGTTACACGTTGAAGCAATCAGAACATACGCTGAAGCAATCAGATTGTACGCTAAAGATTAATGACCAGAATCTGCGCTTAATCAAGTAAACCCTGACTCTAAACAAGAACATATCAACCAAGTCATCAATATTATGAAGTGTCATCAGTAGTTAAGGAAAGAAGACTCTGAAGCGTTACTGAACATTCAAGACAGAATTAATGCCAACGGCTTTCTTCAGACAAGATCTTCTCAAAAAGGAAAGTGTGTTAATAACATTAAACTTGCTTTATGGACAACGTCTTTACCTTGCCTATATAAAAATGTTTTCTTGCAAAAAGAAGCATGTACGTACGCACACAACAATTTGCTAAGATTTCCAAACCACGCATATTCAAGCTCAAGCAAATTCAATCCTTATTCTAAGCTTAATCTGTGTAATTTATCACAGTTGTGATAAACTGTTTTGTTAGAAAATAACAACACATTTTGTTCAATTATATTGTAAAAGAAGTTCCTTGAGATTAATCGGATTGTGGTTGTACTCAAGAAGACTTTAACAGTTGTTAAAATAGTTGTTGTAATCTTTTGAGATTAGTGGATTAAGACCTCATTGGATAAAGGAGAAATCACCTTGACGGGTGGACTGGAGTAGTTTGAGATCAAACGAACCAGGATAAAAATATTGTGTCATTAAGCTGTTTTAGCTCCAAGTTTTTCAATTCAACCCGCCCTTCTTGTGTTTTTCACATCTTCATAACTAACCAAACACATATGAACTACGAATTGGGACTCTGATTCTTCACAAGGAGATACGTAGAAACGCGGTAAAACCAAGGCGAGTTCATAATTAAAAAATAAAAATTATTTTTTAAAATATGCAGAAACATTAACGGCCAAATACCTATCTTACCCTTAAACCTAAAAGTGGAACCCCTTGAGAACAAGGGAGATGAAGAGTGTCTAACACCTTCCCTTCATCACACCGACTCACGAATTTATAATCTCTATCCAAATTAGGGTTATTCGTTAAATCCCCATCCTTAGGATAAAAAATTAATGGTGGCGACTCTAGTATTATTTTGCGTGTTACAATAACAAGATATATAAACAAACAAATAGTGTTGAAGGTAAATAACACACATATATGTTTACCCAGTTCAGTGACAACAACACCTACTCTTAGGGCTACCAAACTAGGGACAAAATTAACTAGATAGTATCAACTTGTAGACCACACAACAAACATACTGATTTACAATCTACGCACTTAATCACTACCATTTCCTTAACTTTTACCTAAGACACGCCTAGTATGAGGCCCTCCTCGAATCCATCTTTAATCACACTCAGTGATTGGAGCAACTCTAAAAA
The DNA here is from genome assembly GCA_948472305.1 of Vicia faba. Lineage (NCBI taxonomy): Eukaryota > Viridiplantae > Streptophyta > Magnoliopsida > Fabales > Fabaceae > Vicia > Vicia faba. Next base: position 398,866,347 of record OX451736.1, read on the forward strand.
CAATAGAGAACAAAAATAGGAAGTCACTCTTCCAAGACACACAATCCTCAATACTTAAAAGCTTATGAGAACTGACACACAAATACTCAATACTTAAAAGCTTATGAGCATCTGACACACAAACATCCAATGCTTAAAAGCTTATGGATACTTGATAGAACTTACAACCTAACAATAAGGATTATAAAAACCCTAACAAAACACACACATAATTTCCACCTAAAACTAGGTATACACTAGTCTATATATAACACATGATGTCTTATCCTCCTGGATGGGTCATCTCATTCGACATGTTGAAAACTGTAATTCAAAACATCTTGTTCAACATGTTGCTGCTAAGTTGGTTTAACCAAAATGTATGTCAATCATAATTTCAGAGAAATAACAAGTTTGATATGGTTATTGGGTAGCTAAAATAGGTAAGGAAAAAATTATATATAAAAACAAGTAAAAAAAGAACAAATTTCAAAGTAAAAACAAGCAAACTGGAAACTTGAAAGTTAATTACTATGAATTAAAGATGGACACATGCATACATTTCAAGCTTGAACTTGTTTCTCTCTTGACACAGATACTTTGAGTTATTCTTTGAATGTTACAAAATGCGAGCTTGAAAACTGAATCTAAACTTTGCTTAAATAAACAACAAAACTAACGGCTATCCCACTCGTTCGAAATTTATCAATCTACCATATTGTGAGTTAATGTAAACAAATTGCCTCTTGAAACTTTCCATGCTCTACTGATAACCGTCAATAAAACTGCTTCAATGTCAACTGCCTTCGCACTCGATTGGACTCCAACCACTTTGTTGGCATGGCCTCAAGACTTATAATCAAATTTTGGATAATTCCCATAAGTTTTCGGAACAACCTTTTGACATCTCTTATCCCATTGTTGGTGGTGTCGAAGCTGCTCCTTATTTAGTGATGATCTTTGACTTGTAAATCTATTTCCTTAGTTGAAAATTGATGGCTAACAGGTTTACAATCATAGAACTGCTTTAGTAGAAGAATTTATTCATGCTGCATTTGATGAGTCCTCACCCTAAAAGATGGGGAAAGGTATTTATTTTGATGTTTCAAGTGTGATAACTGACAAGTTGTTCAACGACGAAGGTTCTAAAGAGGATTGCCATCCTTCATCAAAGGATGGGGATAATAATGAAGATAAATAGGAAATATTACATGAGGAAGACAAACAAGATACCTCGAACCAATTGCCTCAAGATTAGACAATCACAAAAGATCATATGTGTGATCAAATTCTAGGAGATACCAAAAGAGGTGTAAGTACTAGATCATATGTCAATAATTTTTGTAAGTACTATGCTTTCATTTCTTAGATTGAACCTAAACTGATATCCAATGTTTTACTTGACGAGGAATGGTTACTTTCTATGAAAGAAGAACTTAACCAATTTAAACCTAATGAAATTTTGGACATTGTTCCACGTCCAGTTAATAAAACCGTCATTGGCATTAGAAGGGTATTTATGAACAAGATGGATGAAAATGGAGAAATTACTAGAAATAAAGCAAGATTAATGGAAAAAAGATATATTTAAGTTGAAGGAATAGACTACAAGGAGACTTATGCTCCTCTAGCTCATCTAGAAGCTATTAGACTCCTTTTGGCTTTCACTTGCTGCCTAGATTGTAAGCTTTATCAAATGGATGTTAAATATACTTTTCTTAACAGCCATATAAATGAAGAGGTGTATGTCTCATAACCCCTGGGTTTTGAGGATTACTAAAATCCTAACTATGTTTTTAAACTAAAAAGAGCCCTTTATGGTCTCAAACAATCTCCAAGAGCTTGGTATGGGCAATTGGGTGGCTTATTAATCAAAGAAGAAGTTAATCATGGTAAAGTGGGCATGTTGTACCCCAAAATTTGCCCTCTCATGTTTTCCAAAGTCTTCCCCCTGCATGGTTGACCAGAAATCCTTGCCTAAGGAAAAAGAAAATTTTTGAGTGGTGCTTTAAGTACCTTTTGATTGGCACTCTGAAAGACACTTCGATTGGCATTCTGAAGGAGCATTTTGATTGGCATGGACAGGAACTTCGATTGGCATTCTGAAGGAGCATTTCGATTGGCATGGACAAGCACTTCAATCGGAATTCTGAAGGAGCATTTCGATTGGCATGGACAAGCACTTCGATTGGCATTCTGAAAGACCCTTCGATTGGTATTCTGAATGAGCCTTTCGATTGGCATTATGGACAAGTACTTCGATTAGCATTGTGTCAAGGCAGCTTCGACAGGCATGTGAACCATGTCCTTCGATTAGCATGAACAACACCTTTCGATTGACCTGTTAACAAAGCCTTTCGATTGGCCTGTTAACAAATCCATCAAGAGGGCACTCAAATCAAAAGCGTCCAGGTTCATTCAAGAGACATGAATATTTCAAAAAAGGAAAACATTTAATGTGTCTGATTCTTGTCTTCTGGCATTAATGGCATGTTTAATGGCTGTCTCTTGCCATTACTGCACCCTCACACCCGTATAAATACAAGATTCAGCATACATATCCAGGACACGAAAAAACACACAACAGGAGAACAAAAACATTGGAGTTATGCTGCCAAAAGTTGTCCACATTTTCAGAGGTGATCCAGGCCAAAGCAACCCTTCAACAAAAGTATCCACGCCCAAAAATCCCAGATTGAAAGTGCTCCTATCGAGCCAGTGCCCAGATCGAAGACTCAATCTGCAGGTAAGAAAGGGTAAATTGTCCAACTTTACATTTGCATAACACATTATTACTTGTTGTTACCTTTGATTTTCCATCCTAGACAGGATCGAAAGGCATGGGTTTGGCGCCCAGGTCATGTTCCTCATTTTCTAACACTTGCTGCAGACATAGCCTGAAGAGACCTAGCAAGCGCAGGATCGAAGGGCCTGGGGTTCAATACCCAGGCCCTGCATTTTATTTCGCTAACATACTTTTGCAGGTATAACATTCCAGATCGAAGGAGACACCTTCTCTGGATCGAACCCATTAGCATGCTGGGTCGAAGGAGGCATCTCATTCCTGGATCGAAAGCCATGACCTCCATGATCAAAAGACAATCCCCTTCCCTGGATCGAAGGCTACTCACGCCTTACTGTCTGGCCCAATCGAAAGGACCATGACCCTCTCTGGATCGAAGCTTCCATTCCTTCCCTGGGTCGAAACTCCTTTTTTTCCCTGGATCGAAGGATCCCCCTTGTATTTTATTTTTGTTTTCATTGACATTTTTTAATCTTTTTTTTAACATTAAAATAAGAAAACCACAAAAACATTAGGCTAGTTTTTTTTCTATTAAAATTAACTTTGTTAATTAATCTCTTAATTATCTTAACGTTTTTTTTCCAAAAACCAAAATAAAGTAAAACAACAAAAAGATTTTATTCTTAGAATTTTTAGAGTTTATTTTCAGATTCGCGCGTGTTTATTTTATTGTAACTGCCTACTGGGATGTAATAGCTTAACTAAGACTTTTACTTTACTGCTTTATTCCCCGAATTTTTGGACATGTAAATAATCCCCCTCCCCGAAGCCTTGTAATAGCGTAGGATTTACAATTCCCGCACTTTAAATTCCTGTACATATATTAACTGTTTAGATGTATGCTGACTAGGATTGCATGACAAGATCTATCTTAACTTAAAATCAACAGTAGCTCACCATAACATGTACAAATATAATATAAACTGAAATTTGACACACTTGCACATGCCACTCCTAAGGTACGTCTCACTTGGTTGCCTCAAACGTGGTCATTGAGTATAGGAAGTCTTAGAGGTCGCCCTCCTGTCTAAATATTAAAGTTGCCTCGAAACGGTTGTCTCGATAAAAATGATCTAAGACATTAGGGTTACCACTAAAGCGTCCTAACATTGCTTTAGTGACCACACGTCCCTTTAAACCGAATTGACCCGAAAACTCCAACGACGGTGCTACCTACTCCTCAATAGTGGGATAGCACTGTCTAAAGGACATTTGCACAGTTTAATTCCTTTTTGAGTAGGTAGAGGTTCTTAAGTACTTGCTCATTTTAAAAACAGAACAAAACTTTTAACACTTACACTTTTCGAACAAAGTTTTCAAAACACTTCATTACACTCTTGAGGACAGAAGCAAGAGTTAAATTGAAGTTTCAAACAAAAACTCTTTTCAAAACCCACAATCACAAAGAAAAGCAATCTTTTGAAAACATAGTGAGCAAGTACCTAAGAGCCCGTGGATAACCACGGATAGAAAGGGTGCTAACACCTTCCCTTTCTATAATCTACCTCCCGAACCCGAGAAACATCTCAAAAAGGAATTTTTCTGTGCTTTTGTCCTTTCCTTGTTGGATAAAATAAAAGACGGTGGCGACTCTTGCTTACCGCGACACTTTGCGAAAACAAACGCAAACGCGAACCAGCATTCCAAAAACAATCAGTTCTCATTCCCACCGATCACAGAACTGGCGACTCTGCTGGGGATAATTTTAAGTGAGGTGTACCTTAGGACTAGATCACTTGTGTTTTCAATTATATTGCTTTGTATGCTTTTAATTTTGTGGTCTTGTATCGGAGTTCTATAAATCCTCCACCCGGATTTGGGGAAACATTCATAGATAGAAATACGTTGTGGAAACTGTGCGGGGTATACCGACACGGTTGAAGCAATAGCTATATTAGTGCGACATATTTGTGAGTACCGGTAACCCTTGAGTTAAGTCAAGGAGAGTACAGGGCCGCTGAGTGATGTCACTAAGCACTAATGACCTAGAACCTTACTTGACCATCTTGGCCTTTTTTAGGGGTAGTTAGATGACCGACTTTGGTGCAGTCTGAAGTTGGTAGATACTCGATACTACACTCATTGAGGATTATTTTCTTGGAATATTTTTGTTGCTAGTTCAGTGGCTAAACCAAAACAATGAACATAGAAAACAATCCAATGATATTGAGCTCCTTAGAACCCGGTTACTATTTATAGGACAGGTTTTGAGCCAACTAAATTCAAGAGGGTACTTACCTATGAAACCTCATGCAAACCTGAAATCTAAGGGCTCTTATGTGTGACTTTTGTGCCTTTAAACTTGAACTACTTGCACATATTTGTTATCTAACAACATGAGTTCCTTGCAGGTTTTGTTTACAGTCCTTATCCAATAATTTGGACTTATTGCAGGGCTTACTTACATCACCTCACACTTTTGCTTAAACGCATAACATACACATCATAGCATTTCTTTAACCATTTCAAGGATCTCAAGGGTCTGTGATGCAGGTTATGGTAAATCAGATGTCCAGCAAGGAGCAAAGGGGATTTATTTTCCTCTAGCCAAGGGTGTCTAAAAATTCAAGCATGATAACTTGAGTCAGGGGCTATGACCCACTCGATATGGTGAGCTTGACTCTTGAAGAAGGACTCTCAGCAACATGAAGTTCCTTCAATCAAGCTACCAGATTCAGATTCTAACAGTTTCTTGTTTACCCCCGCGAGATCCTTGAAAACATTGCATACATATATCATACATATCATTGCATAACAGGTCTCCAAGTACATGTCTCTTATCTTCTTCGTTGTTTATTTCAGCAATCATCATGTCTACTGAACCTTCCACTGAGCTAGCTATCAAGGCCCTCCAGGCCCAGAATGCCCAATTTCAAGAATTGGTCATGAACCTAGCTAAGGGTCAGCAGGACCTGAAGACCCTGATTCTGAAAGAGAGGAAGAAGAAGAAAAAGAGGACCATCCTGTTCAACACTGGACGCAGGTTTGGAAACGGGCTGCAGAACGAAGTTGATCTGACCACCCAATCTGAAGGGAAAGACAATCCACAAGAAAGGAGGGCTCCTAGCCCTGAAGCCTCTGACAACGAGACGGACTATGATGAAGAACATTGTCCTCTTGCTGAGGATAAGTACAAACAACTCGAAGACCGTTTAAACGCCATGGAGATACAGAAGGTGCCCGGTCTAGACTTCGGAGATCTAGGTCTATCCTCTGGGGTGGTGATTCCCCATAAATTCAAGGCACCTGCCTTTTCCAAGTATGACAGAGCTTCCTGTCCAAAGCTACACCTCCGGTCAAATGTGAGGAAGATCCAACCTTACACTGCTGATAAGGACTTGTGGATCCATTTCTTTCAAGACAGTCTCTCAGGGACTCAGCTCGAATGGTTCTGTCAACTGGAAGGAGCTAACATCCGCAACTGGGAGGACCTTGCTGCTTCTTTTTACAAGCAATACCAGTATAATGTCGACCTTGCTCCCACACGTACTCAGCTTCAGGGTATGTCTATGGGTACAGGCGAAGGCTTTAAGGACTACGCTCAGAAGTGGAGAGATCTTGCTGGAAGAGTTCAACCCCCTCTGTCTGATAGGGAGTTGGTGGACATGTTTCTTGGGACTTTGTCTGGTCCCTATTTCAAACACTTGATCGGAAGCTCTTCAGCTGGATTCACCGAGCTAATACTGACCGGCGAAAGGGTCGAGGCTGGCATCAAAAGTGGGAAGATTCAAGAAGCTACACCTTCTTATGCTCAGAAAAAGCCCTACAATGGGAAGAAAGAGTCCAATGTTGTGTATGGTCAAAAGAGTCGTCATGATCAACAAGTAGGGGCAACCCTGATCTCCGCTCCCACGCCTGTTCAACAAAGACAGAGCAATAGGCGTAGGGTAAGATATCAAGAAAGGCAGTATACTAACATCAACATGCCTTTGTCTCAAGCGTTACAACAATTGCTGAAGGTGAAACTGATCACGCTAAAGGATCCTCCTCAAAATCCTGATACTTCCTCTTCTAAGTATAATCTGAGCGTGAGGTGTGCCTACCATTCTGACAGTCCTGGACATGACACCGACGACTGTTGGACTTTGAAGAACAAGATCCAAGACTTGATTGATGCCAAGGAGATCAAGTTCGATCACTGATCCTATGCCAAATCATTGAGAATGTCTTTGTTTCATTTGAATTTTCAAGTTGTAATTTCTTTTGTTATTCAAACAATTATCTATTGATGTCAAACTCTGTTTCATTAATGCCTTGCATATGTTTGTCTTGAATTCATCCTTTCATTACATTTAAACTATGCTTTTTACTCACTTTATGACAGTCAACTCTTGCTAAAAGTTACAAGCCTTTAGAGGGAGGATGATGAAACAATGCCATAATCTCATACAGTATGCTTTTGAACAAACCCCGCTGACGATGTACAGGCATTCTTTCAAATCCTAAACACTGGAGTTATAAGGAAGATGATCCCTAGTCAACCCCTTCGAGCCAAAGAAGTAGGAGTTTTTTGTTTTAAACACAAATTGAAACCTTTAATTTAAACCCGGGGAAGGGTAGTCTCTCTGTTGATTCAAAAGATGCGCGTTGAAGTCGCAAAACTCTCAGTTCATAATACAACGAACGACATCAAAAGAATTCCTCTAGAATCAAAAGACAGTGGTGGTTCCTTATCTCATAGGCAGTCAATCTCTCAAAATAGAAAAGCCCACTGAGCAAAAACCTATAAAGGAGGCTTAAGAAAGCTGGGGCATCCCGCTGACTGTAATCTCGAAAACAGAAACAGTTAGGCAAAAGTTAGGGATAATAAATCAAAAGAACGAGGTCATTACAAATCCTCGACAACCTGAAAAATGTTGCAAAAAAAAATGATGACTGCCTTCAAAAATCCAACTTGTGAGAACCATCACCAAAACGTCGTTCCAAATTCGAATAGAGTTCGACGCACAATTAACTGAGTTTAGGATTGAAGAACATCACGAAGAGCGGGTGGGTACAAATATACTTTGAGCCTTTATCCTTTGTTTCTTAAACTGTGAACCAAGCCACGTCACAACCCTTCAAAAGTCCTAACTGAAGCATGGGTTAGTTCGAAAGCATACTGTTACAAAAGGTATCCTGACTCCTGTAAGGCTTGACCCTAAATCTTGTGTTGAATTTGTCTTTAAAAAAAAAGTTTTCTGCTAAAAAAAAACACATTTTTCAAAAAATAAAGAAATAAATAAACTTCGAGACAAGCATAAACTTTGCATTATTTGAATATCACTGTTTGCATTTGGCTATTTGTTTGACAGCAGAGAAATTCACACAACGAATATCTGATGAACGAAAGCCCTCTCAGTGAACAAAATCACTTCAAAAAGGATGAAACTTCCATTGACAAATCTCCTTCCAATCAAGGGGCATGGCATGATCAATGTCCATCACCTGGGGCAATCCAGTTAAGATTTCAAGAAATCTCTGAAGAAATGCAGAGTAACCAGGGGCAAGTCTCCATCTCTGTCGCTTGGGGCATTGAATATCAATCTCAGTGAAGGGTTACGTATAATTAAACATTTTCTGGAAATGTCACAAACACTTGCTACTAGGGGCAATGACAAATCTCCCCAAAATCCTTCTCATAGGATGACTCCCAGCAAAGGTTTAATCTCTGAAAACCTTTCCCCAGCTGAATCAACCTCAAGAATCCTCGAGGACTTCCCCCAACGAAGATGTCACCTCTCTAGCAGACTGACGATAGGGTTTATTTCCCCAACAACACCAGGATTCCCCAGCTTGAGTTTGCCTCTCCGACTACTACAAATCAAAGGAACACAACTCCTCTTCCCCAGTAGACTACTCTACAATCCCCAACAAGTTACTGTGAAACCTGGACCCGGCCAGATGTCAGTTTAACTTTGACTCCCCAGTAGAGCAACAGACAATCGAGACTCCTGAACTTGTTCCCCAAGAATGAATCAATACTCTCCACAGAGTTCACAACTTCCCCCAATGGAGTTCTCCTCAACAAAACAAGGATCCTCAGTGGAAACATTCTAAGCAAAGTTTGAAGACATACCTACTCTTCAACAGCAGCCCAGGATTTAATAACTCCCTAACACATGTCAAGAAGTTATTCTCCAAGACAAAATTACATTTCAATAACATTCATAGCATATGCATACAAAATACATATAACATGAATCTCATTTATTTTGAGAACATCATTACACAATGCATACATCATGACATTGCATACAACTCACTCTTTACCTTTTCAGGAAAGATCGATCGACAGATAAAAGTCATTACCTTTTGGAGTAGCAGTCATCAAAGATTCCTTCATCATCCTGCTGAGGTAGTAATCGTCCAAGATTCCTTCATCATCCTACTGAGGTAGTAATCGTCCAAGATTCCTTCATCATCCTGCTGAGGTAGTAATCGTCCAAGATTCCTTCATCATCCTGCTGAGGTAGTAATCATCCAAGATTCCTTCACCATCCTGTTTAGGTAGTAATCGTCCAAGATTCCTTCACCGCCCTGCTGAGGTAGTAATCGTCCAAGGTTCCTTTATCATCCTGCTGAGGTAGTAATCGTCCAAGATTCCTTCATCATCCTGTTGAGGTAGTAATCGTCCAAGATTCCTTCATCATCCTGCTGAGGTAGTAATCATCCAAGATTCCTTCATCATCTCATTGAGGTAGTAATCGTCCAAGATTCCTTCATCATCCTGCTGAGCTAGTAATCGTCCAAGATTCCTTCATCATCCTACTGAGGTAGTAATCGTCCAAGATTCCTTCATCATCCTGCTGAGGTAGTAATTGTACAAGATTCCTTCATCATCCTGCTGAGGTAGAAGTCATCCAAGATTCCTTCATCATCCTGCTGAGGTAGTAATCGTCCAAGATTCCTTCATCATCCTGCTAAGGTAGTAATCATCCAAGATTCCTTCATCATCCTGCTGAGGTAGTAATCGTCCAAGATTCCTTCATCATCCTGCTGAGGTAGATGTCATCCAAGATTCCTTCATAATCCTGCTGAGGTAGTAATCGTCCAAGATTCCTTCATCATCCTGCTGAGGTAGTAATCGTCTAAGATTCCTTCATCATCCTACTGAGGTAGAAGTCATCCAAGATTCCTTCATCATCCTGCTGAGGTAGTAATCGTCCAAGATTCCTTCATCATCCTGCTGAGGTAGTAATTGTCCAAGATTCCTTCATCATCCTGCTGAGGTAGTAATTATCCAAGATTCCTTCATCATCCTGCTGAGGTAGTAATCGTCCAAGATTCCTTCATCATCCTGTTGAGGTAGTAATCATCCAAGATTCATTCATCATCCTGCTGAGGTAGAAGTCGCCCAAGATTCCTTCATCATCCTGTTGAGGTAGAAGTCATCCAAGATTCCTTCATTTGTTTGGAGTAGTAATTGTCTCAGATTCCTTCATCATCTGTTTGGAGTAGTAATCGTCTCAGATTCCTTCATTATCTGTTTGGAGTAGCAATCGTCCAAGATTCCTTAATCATCTATTTGGAGTAGCAATTGTCTCAGATTCCTTCATCACACATTATTATTAGAAAAGACCTTCTCTGGCAATCAGAGACCTTCAAATAACAGTCCAGATACGATCCAGATTCGGATGTAATTCTGTCACTCATTCAAATACAGTCCAACAATCACTCCTGCAGATGGCATCTATAAGCCCATCCTCCTACCAACAATCTCCAAATGGCATCTGTAAGCCCATTCCCGACATCACAATGCTGATACTACACCATGCGAGTGCAAATTTCTGGGCACTCTAGTGTTCAATTATCTTCCACCTTCGGATCACGAAAGGCTCGAAAGCCAATCAATATCCTCAGGTTTAAGAAAATTGAACAGGGGAAACTGTTGTACCCCAAAATTTTCCATCTCATGTTTTCCAAAGTCTTCCCCCTGCATGGTTGACCAGAAACCCTTGCCTAAGGAAAAAGAAAATTTTTGAGTGGTGCTTTAAGTACCTTTCGATTGGCACTCTGAAAGACCCTTCGATTAGCATTCTGAAGGAGCATTTCGATTGGCATGGACAGGCACTTCGATTGGCATTCTGAAGGAGCATTTCGATTGGCATGGACAAGCACTTCGATTGGCATTCTGAAAGACCCTTCGATTGGTATTCTGAATGAGCCTTTCGATTGGCATTATGGACAAGCACTTCGATTAGCATTGTGTCAAGGCAGCTTCGACAGGCATGTGAACCATGTCCTTCGATTAGCATGAACAACACCTTTCGATTGGCCTGTTAACAAAGCCTTTCGATTGGCCTGTTAACAAAGCCATCAAGAGGGCACTCAAATCAAAAGCGTCCAGGTTCATTCAAGAGACATGAATATTTCAAAAAAGGAAAACATTTAATGTGTATGATTCTTGTATCCTGGCTTTAATGGTCTGTTTAATGGCTGTCTCTTGCCATTACTGCACCCTCACACCCCTACAAATACAAGATTCAGCATACATATCCAGGACACGAAAAAACACACAACAGGAGAACAAAAACATTGGAGTTACGCTGCCAAAATATTTTCAGAGGTGATCCAGGCCAAAGCAACCCTTCAACAAAAGTATCCACGCCCAGAAATCCTAGATTGAAAGTGCTCCTATCCAGCCAGTGCCCAGATCGAAGACCCAATCTGCAGGTAAGAAAGGGTAAACTGTCCAACTTTACATTTGCATAACACATTATTACTTGTTGTTACCTTTGATTTGCCATCCTAGACAGGATCGAAAGGCCTGGGTTTGGCGCCCAGGTCATGTTCCTCGTTTGCTAACACTTGCTTCAGACATAGCCTGAAGAGACCCAGCAAGCGCATGATTGAAGGGCGTGGGGTTCAATACCCAGGCCCTGCATTTTATTTCGCTAACATACTTTTGCAGGTATAACATTCCAGATCAAAGGAGACACCTTCTCTGGATTGAAACCATTAGCATGCTGGGTCGAAGGAGGCATCTCATTCCTGGATCGAAAGCCATGACCTCCATGATCAAAAGACAATCCCCTTCCCTGGATCGAAGGCTACTCATGCCTTACTGTCTGGCCCAATCGAAAGGACCATGACCCTTTCTGGATCGAAGCTTCCATTCCTTCCCTGGGTCGAAACACCTTTTTTTTCCCTGGATCGAAGGATCCCCCTTGTATTTTATTTTTGTTTTCATTGACATTTTTTTAACTTTTTTTTAACATTAAAATAAGAAAACCACAAAAACATTAGGCTAGTTTTTTTTCTATTAAAATTAACTTTGTTAATTAATCTCTTAATTATCTTAACGTTTTTTTCCAAAAACTAAAATTTAGTAGATTTAGATCATTTTCCCAAAATAAAGTAAAACAACAAAAAGATTTTATTCTTAGAATTTTTAGAGTTTATTTTCAGATTCGCGCGCGTTTATTTTATTGTAACTGTCTACTGGGATGTAATAGCTTAACTAAGACTTGTAAATAATCCCCCTCCCCGAAGCCTTGTAATAGCGTAGGATTTACAATTCCCGCACTTTAAATTCCTGTACATATATTAACTGTTTAGATGTATGCTGACTAGGATTGCATGACAAGATCTATCTTAACTTAAAATCAACAGTAGCTCACCATAACATGTACAAAGATAATATAAACTGAAATTTTACACACTTGCACATGCCACTCCTAAGGTACGCCTCACTTGGTTGCCTCAAACGTGGTCATTGAGTATAGGAAGTCTTAGAGGTCGCCCTCCTGTCTAAATATTAAAGTTGCCTCGAAACGGTTCTCTCGATAAAAATGATCTAAGACATTAGGGTTACCGCTAAAGCATCCTAACATTGCTTTAGTGACCACACGTCCCTTTAAACCGAATTGACCCGAAAACTCCAACGACGGTGCTACCTACTCCTCAATAGTGGGATAGCACTGTCTAAAGGACATTTGCACAGTTTAATTCCTTTTTGAGTAGGTAGAGGTTCTTAAGTACTTGCTCATTTTAAAAACAGAACAAAACTTTTCACACTTACACTTTTCGAACAAAGTTTTCAAAACACTTCATTACACTCTTGAGGACAGAAGCAAGAGTTAAATCGAAGTTTCAAACAAAAACTCTTTTCAAAACCCACAATCACAAAGAAAATCAATCTTTTGAAAACATAGTGAGCAAGTACCTAAGAGCCCGTGGATAACCACGGATAGAAAGGGTGCTAACACCTTCCCTTTCTATAATATACCTCACGAACCCGATAAACATCTCAAAAAGGAATTTTTCTGTGCTTTTGTCCTTTCCTTGTTGGATAAAATAAAAGACGGTGGCGACTCTTGCTTACCGCGACACTTTGCAAAAACAAACGCAAACGCGAACCAGCATTCCAAAAATAGTCAGTTCTCGTTCCCACCGATCACAGGGCACCACTTTGTTTATTAGACGCAAAGCAAAGCATAATGTTTTAGTTAAAATATATGTGGGTGATATTATTTTTGGTTCTACTAACGAATCTGTTTGACGAGAGTTTACAAGTTAGTTGTATAGTGAATTCGAAATGCCTCTTATAAGAAAGCCCACATATTTCTTAGGATTGCAAATCAAGCAAGTCGAAGAAGGAAATTTCATAAGTACAATAAAATATTTCTTAGAGCTTCTCAGGAAGTTAGAAATGAAATATTCTAGAAGCATCTCAACACCTATGGCATCAAATGTGCTTATTGACAAGGACGAGAAAGGAGTTGATTTCAAGATCACCAAGTATAGAGGTATAATCAAATCCTTACTCTATTTAACGATGAGTATGCTTAATATCATGTTTAGTGTGTTCTTATGTGTTAGATATCAACCGTCAGCTAATGAATCCCACTTTAAGATCGTAAAAAGAATTTTGAGGTATCTTAATAGAACCTCCTAACATAGTCATTGGTTTCCTAAAGGTAGCACATGTAGCTTAGTAGGTTTTTCTGATTCTAACATTGCGGGGTTCAAGTCGAATAGGAAAAGCACTAGTGGTATCAATCACTTATTTGGAAGTTGTTTAGTTTCTTGGCATATTAAGAAGCACTGCGTTGCTCTTTCTACCATCGAGGTTTAATATGTAGTTGCTGGTAGTTGTTGTGTACAAGTCTTATGGATAAAGAAAAACTTTCTAGATTATGATTGAAAACGTGTCTGCATTCTAATTAAGTGTGATAGTACTAGTGGGATAAGCCTCACTAAGAATCATATCCTTCATTCACGTATTAAGCATATTGTGATATGACACCATTTTTTAGAGATCATGTAGAAAAATGGGATATTGCTTTTTAATATGATGAATCTAAAAGTCAGCTTGCTGACATTTTTACAAAACTGTTGTCATTGGAACCTTTTCCAAAGATCTGTGGGGATTTGGAAATCTTAGATTATTCGTTCTTTAAATAGATTGAGAATTTCAAGTAGTTGCATTTTCTATGTATATTTTGTTTTCACTAACACTAATTTGTAGCAAATCATAGTTACACCAACTACATTGGTATGTCTCTATAACTCTTGTATCCAGTTTTTATCATTGTGTGCATTTGTTCTATATATGTTCATTGGTTTGCTTATTAGCTTCTTTATTTTTTACATTCATCTCTAGCATATTTTGAATGTTCTTTACATTTAAGTCTTTTAAATGTGTGCTGCTATTATGTATACTTGAGCATTTGTATACTTGTTCGTGCATTATTTAGTCTTCCTTTAAATAATTGTTTTGATCACTTAATTGTATCTTATTCAATTTTGGTGTTGCATGTTTATTTTCATTTTGTTGCATGTAACATCTCTATCAGCGTATTTTGTATCCAATCTTTTTTGTTGTATATTCTTCTTAGCTATTTAACTCATACGTTCATTTGGAACTATCTGTTTTGTGGTTGGTTATTTGTGGACTCATTTTGATCTTTCTCCTTTTGATGTTTTCAAAGGAGGAGAAGTGGTTATGCGAGCCTATAATTATTTTATGGATTTTATGTTTTGTTGTTTATGTGTAATGTTTCAGGAGAGCGCAAGCATTTTTGTGCTATTGGCTCAAGTCGACTCAATTCCAAGTGAATGCTTGGCAAGCAACAAAAATGGGGATATTGAAGTTGCATGTCCCTAACACATTTAGGGGGAGAACCCAAGTACAGTTCTTTTGTTACTTGTCATATCTCTTTCATTTTTCATTTTTCATTTATTATTGAGTCTCATTCATAATTTCTCACCTTTGAATCAAGTATAAATTTATTCCTATTTAAGCATGTATAAATCAATTGTAAGTTTGAGATTTGATCATGATGGTGTAAGTCAGTTGCCTGAGTTAATGAAGAAAGAACCATAAGTGTGATCAATTCAAGTCACATGGGAAGTGGAATCTCAAACTATTTTTAAAAACATGTAATTTTGAGATTCCTTATGTGAGACACGAGTCACTCACAATCCATGAATCAAATAAAACAAAACAGAGGAGAACAATAAACTTTTTGTGTCTGTGATTAAAATCACAACTTACACATGATTTAAATCATGCAACTTTGTCACTTAAATCATAAGTTGTACATGACTCGAATCACTGACCTCATTTTATCCCTTGACTCTTTTTATTCCAATTAGGTTAACTAATGACTCGAATCATGAACATGTGTGACTCAAATCACATATTTATCTGGACTCGAATCAAAGGAAAATGGTAACTTTTCTTTTTGAGATCTTGTTTCACACTACTTGCTCATTTGACTCAAATCATGAAATGATCTTGACTCGAAACTTAAGAATTTTTTCCATCAAT